>JADMNL010000033.1:60276666-61515833 GCA_016271365.2 Neoceratodus forsteri
TCGTACACTATATGAAGATGACCTGGTAGGAGAAAAGAGTGTATAATCCCTAGGCCCCGGAGACAATGGCATACCACATCAAAGCACTTTCTCTTGGCGTGCGTTTAATAGGATAAGTCTGGATAGAATTTTATATCTGCGTCATTGATATCAAGCGGGTACGCTGCTCTTGCTGCAGCAAGCACATTGTCTCGCATATCCAAGCCCCTAGATTTAAGAAGAATGGTACGGGGTGATGTAGAATCCGCCAACCTGACCCTCAGGTTCACTCTGTATGCCTTAACAAATGACTCCCAGTGGAAATCTTCACTCAGGTGCAGGTGATCTTTAATCCAATTTGACAGAAAAAGCAGCAGGGATGTCCCCTCTACATCTTCTGGGACCCCTACTATTCGGATGTTCCCTGCTCTCATTTCATTTTCCAGAGCTTCCATACAGCCTCTAAGTTGAGTATTTTCTTCGTTAAGGTTGAGACTGTGGCTAATGTAGTGATCCTTCTCTTGTCTGCTTCAGCCATTGAGCTGGTAAGTTGCAATATTGCAGCACCATGGTGTTTCAACTTCCACAAAGTTTTTCTGTTTGGAGTCCATGGCCCGCATGAACTCCAACATGGTCTGCCAAGGTGGCTTCGCTGATGCTGTGCTAGTAGTTGCTCCCATTCCACTTGGAGGATCCGCAGCCTTGTGAGAAGGAACATGCCGATCTTTCTGTGATCCTTGCTGTTGCCCCTTAGTCCGGCCCATGGCAAGTTTAGTATCAGATTGTTCAGGAGCATATTCTGTGTCGAGTAACCTGCTTTATTTGTATTATATTTAAACTTACAAGCGATTATTTTAATAAGTTCAGCCACCACAGGGAGAGAGCTTTCAGGAGTGCTACCAACCTAGAAGATGGCTCTCTGGTGCCCCCATGAGCAGGGGATTGTGATGTCAGGAGTAGACAAGCAGCTGAGGCAGATAAAGTTTAGGGGGCAGTGATGCTGTTTTTTAGAAGCTGTCCTCAGTAATACAGACAAAAGCAGAAAGAATTATACAGAAAATATATGAAATATAAACTGAATCGTGTCTGAATCTTACATTTCTCAAAGTTTTTCCAGCAGTGGCAGGGGCTTTTTAACCACAGTTCAAGACAGAGACAGAGCTCCACATTTCTGGGTCCATTATGAGAATAGAATAGAATAGAATCTTGGCCATAACAACAGCAATCTATATTAAACAGTTTTTCACATAAACTTGTATTCAGGTACAGTTATGAATATGGCTTATTCAGAAGGGGGTATAAATATTTATGAAATAGGAACATTATAAACAGCTACCCATTACAAATGATTTCTTGTCCTAGCTGACCAGTGGGGAGCAGCTTGAACAATGCCTTATGACAGTGTAATAGCCTCTTCTGTGCTCAAACAGAGCTGTGGGGCATTGGGGACTCGGGTGGGTGAGGGGGACCACTAGACCACCAGGGGTTCGACATGTTGCATACTCTTCGGGCAATTGGGGACTGAGGGGGCTACTAGACTACCAGGGCTATCCTTAGATACATTTACCACGCGATCGCAGCTACGAGGTGGGGGATGACCCGGGATTCCCACAGCACACGTCACGCTGTGCAGGGCGCCAGGTGCAAGTTGCCAGCCTGCCCTGTGCAAGGCATGCAAATGGGGCCATAATGACATGCAAATGACCCCATTTGCACCTTGGTTTATTATGGCCTCTTTTGCATGCCCTGCTGAATATAGCGAGTGATGCGCCTAAGCGCAACTGCACTTGTGTTGGCGCATCCAGTGCTCCCTATCAGTGGCTTGCACCAGCACAGTGCCACTGCACCATGCGGTGTGTGCACTGCCCGGTGCCATATTCAGCTGTTGCTGCACCGCGCATCACCACTGAATATCACCTGACCTGGCCCCAGCGAGACGTCAGTTGTGCTGGGCGCTTGTGTTCTGCGCACTGCCTGGCGAAGTCTGAATATCCCAGCCCATGAGTTTTTATGCCATCTTTTTTCTTGAGTAAAAACAAAAATACATTTATAAATACTCAAATGTTGGCGTAACGTGAACCTTTTTTACCAACAAATAAACCTGGAAGATGCCTAGAATCCTTTGTAGTGAAAAAAATGTAGGGTCTCATTTTGTTTGCCCAATTTCCTTGCACAACTGCTTTAAAAAGGGTGGCATGTGTGGCATTACCATTTATCCTGACAACTTTGGGTACTCTGTTTCTGAAACGCTGTCACTAGCCACAGAGCACGTTTCCTTTTTCAGGATGATCGGAGTATAAATTTCAATAGGCATAAATATGTTTGCACCATGACAGGGAGCCTGAGCAAGTAATAAGCCATGCTAGGGGGGCACTGTGAGATATCGATGCATGCCCCTGATGTGTTGTGACACACAAGGCACCATCGGCTTACCACTCAGGAACACCGGGTTCTGCCCATCCGCCCCCCACAGAAGGAGGAGAGCAGTCCTATGGACGCTCAATCCTTCTCTCCCCAGCTGGCCTTCCAGTGTCCTGAGCTGGCTTCACAACCTGGGTCATCGTCATCGCAAGCAGTAGTACTACCACTACGCCAGTGGGCTGGTTAGGAACATCCCTTCTTTTACCCTCAGAACCCCTCTGTCCATACCTCTCAACTGTCCAACATTAGGAGGGTTGTTGTTCATTTTACATTTCAGAACCTCTATGTCCATAGCTCTCAACTGGCCCACATTAAAAGGAGCATCCCTTCTTTTACCCCTCAAAACACCTCTGCCCATACCTTCCAACTGTCCTATGTTAAGAGGGGCATCCCTCATTTTACCCCTCAGAACCCCCGTCCATACCTCACAACAGTCCCACTTTAGAAGCGACATTCTCCGTTATACCTCTCAGACCCCTCTCTGTTGAGACCTGTGAACTGTCCCCATTTAGGATGGGTGCCCCTCATTTTACGTCTCCGAATCTCTCAGTTCCTTACCAAACAGGCAGGCACCTGCAATATCCAGTTTCTCACTTCGGTCCTAGAAAAGCCCTCAATATGCTAGGAAAGACATCTGACTTGAGCAGAACACATACAATGTTGAATGAGCAGAATCTGTATTCTACCCCATGACAGTTCAGTCCAGCCAGGCTGAAATTATATAAAGAAATATCTGATTTACTTTGTATTGCCACAGCAGGTTTAACCTAAATCCAAGGTGCACATTTTTTATTGCGCAGCCAAGGACTCCATTGAATTTTATTGGGCCTTTAAAAGTGAATTAATTAAACGGTTTCTTCCAGCAGAAAGTTTTAAAGCAAGCGGTTAAATGTTTAAACCATTAAAAAGAAAAAAGCACATGGTGCTCCTTTGTTAATTCTTGTTTTTGCTGTATTCCATTTGATAGTTTAAATGTTTGAACGGAGTTGACTGCATGCAAATGTCGACTCAATTGAATTGTTTTGTTTAGCAATAAAAACGTTACTGGCTTGGAGATTGAATCAGCAGCTCAGTGATGCAAACGCACGCACCACATCCCTGGAAAATGAGATACTGCTTTTTATATGGGTAATAAATTGCTGTCATAAAGCCCTGAGCAGAATTAATTGCTAACCTCTCCCTTAAATATCCCAAGTTTGCATTGCAGTTAGGGCTACGTGCACAAGGCTGACTTTCTTTACATTTATTTTTATACAATGTAGGTCTGAGTCAAACCTTACAGACAAAAGAATAAAGCTAAATCATTTATTTCAATGTTGATTGGATCATCAGCATTTATCTCCATATTAGACTGGTCACAAAGGAACCCTTAACCAATGGGAGAGCAGCATACACAATGCCGGATGACATCACAAGGGCCTCCGCTGCACTTAAAAACCAAGCAGTGAAGTGAAACAGAAACATGTAAACATTCATAAAAAGAACTCATTTAAAAGCTTTGCAATTTAAAATGCATTGTATAAACTGGACACACAATGGCCTGACTCATAATATCCCATTTATCATATTTTGTGATGGGTAGGACTTCCATAACTCACTGGTGGCTCTGCCGCTCATGAGTTATGACCCTGCCCCTCACTTATGAAGGTAAATGGCATATTATGAGTCTGGCCATTGCGTATCTGCTATCTATGTAACGCTTGCAAGGATAAATTACAACCGATAGTTTTGATATTTTGAGGGTGGTAAAACCTAGAGTGAAAATACTGCATTTATCCTCACTCTAGGTCCATTTATCCAAAAATGGCAATGTAGGATTTAACAATTTATCCACACACAGTAGGCCTATAGTGACAGTGGAGGTACAGTGCAGGATTAGGGTGACCGTCACCTCCATTCAGTGATGTTTTGCTATGATAACATCACTGTGGAAGGTGGCCATTGACCAATCAGGATGTAGGTTTTTTTCTTGCCATAGTATAATAAAAGATATGGCATAAATCAAATATGCCGTGGCCCCTAATGAAAATATCACTGACATTTTGCCTCATGCAGTTTGATCTTTTGACATCCCTCATGGCTTTGCCACTTGTGATGTCAGAAGATCAAACTGCACTCAGGAGAAATATAAATGATATTTTCATTAGGTCTGTGGCACTTTCTTTATTTGTATTTAAGTTTGTATTCATATTCATGTTTACTGAAACTCTTTTTTAAGTATCAGACTTGTTTACGTTGTTAATGTTGCACGGGGCTAAGTGCTTGAGAGTTATCAATAACGTGTGCATTCATGTGATAATGCCCTGTAGGAATCACTTAAACCAAATTTGTTAGTCAGCTCCTTTTATTTTAAGGTTCTACTTGGTCAGTTTTGCGTTAACAAATGTTAGACCCCGGACTCCGTTGAAATACAAATTACTATCGACTTATGCAACATTCTGACTGACTAATTAAGGCAGTTTGAAATTGATGACTTCAACTGAATAAAGAAACTTCAACCAATTTTTTTTTCAGCTTCCGCCACTATGAAATGTTACTCATATATGTACAAGTGGTGAAAGCATGGCATACCGTATAGGAGACAAAGTAAATAAAATCACAGTGTGAGCACATAAGTTGCCCGCATGAAATGCTGTGCACGCAGTAATTGTGGTATAAGCACAGTATGCCATTTTGCAGCGATATTAGATGCCCCTGCCTGCCCACAGGGCTTCCTGGCTGCCCCACCACTGCTGTCAGCCAAGCAGCTAAGCAATGAACTCTTAAAAAAATCAATTCACAGTATACCCACTGAACCAACATGCTTATGCATGCCTGTTAATAGTTTTCTTTGCTATATTGTACACTTCTTCAAAGTTTTAAACCTTCTAACAGTATAAAAAAAAATATTATAGACATACATTTTCATTTCATTACTCTTATAATGTTCCTTTTGGTCTGACCTACCTGTCTACCAGTGTCTCCAGTCCTGAATGATCAGACTGCCCTCCAGGCCCTGACTGGGCTGGGCACCATCTTGCTGCACTGGCATGGCTTGCAAGCTGCTGCTTCGGAATTGGTTATTGTCTGGGTCCTCCTCTTCCCTTCAGCAAGTCACCTGACCACCCTGTTCTTAAAACAGCCGTACTTGTTAGCAGAAACAAAATCATAATTTTTGTTTAGTAATAATGTCTTTCTGGCAACAACATCAATATATCTATTATTTTTTTCAATGTATGTCTCTCCAGAACTAAGATATGGGGTTTTAACATTTTAAAAAGTTGCTGCTGTCTGGACACACCCACTATGAATAAATTAAAAATGTTGGTGTGGTTTTCTTCCGTTAACCCTCAGAAATGTGTTCTGACACCCCCAATACACCCACAAGATGAAAGTCAAAACATATCCATGAGGGAAGTTTTTTTTTTTTAATTGCTAGAGGTGGCCATCTTTAATGACCTGAGTCATTAGTTATGACATCAGTTAAAACAAAAAAGCTGTTTACAAACATATCAGGAAAATAAAAATATAATGATGGTGAATCTAATTATATCAGAAATATATTCATGCTAAAAATCTGTGTAATAAAATTTTTTTTTGCAGACTAAAATACTCCTGCTTTAAGCCCCTCTTTGCTGTAAAATGAGGTGGAAGAAACCCATCCACACAAAAAACTAGAAGCTGTATTTTCAGTTGTGCAATCCAAGATAGGTACAGTAAAGGGATTTTCCTGGTTTCTGTAAAACCATTACTGTTTGCATTGGTACGAACATATGAACATACAAATGTGCAAGCAGAAACAGACCATCCAGTCTATCTAAGCCTGCTCAAGTGTGCAGCTAGCACCCCTAGTTTGCAGCTGCCCCCTTCCCTTTGTCATCCAACTGCCACCCCCACCTTCCCCACCCTCACTGTCCCATGTTCCCTGTCCCATGCCCTTTTGAAGCTGTTCACAGATTTACATACCACCCATTCTGGTAGTGTGTTCTGTTTTGCTACCACCCTCTCTGTGAAATAATGTCTCCTCATTTCCTCCTAAATCGTCCCCCTCTATTCTTAACCCATGCCCCCTGGTGTCCCTCCCCCTCCTTAGCTTAAAGACCCCATCTGCCCCATCCTTATTGATTTCCCTCAGATACCTGAATGTTAAATCATGTCCCCCGTCACTTCTATCCTCCAGAGTGTACATATTCCGGTCTCCCAGCTTGCTGTCATAGTCTCTCTCCTCCATTCCACATATCATCTTTGTTGCCCTTCTCTGCATCCCCTCCAGTAGCCTGATATCATGCTTTAGGTATGGCCTCCAAAACTGCACACAATACTCTAAGTGCGTCCTTACCAGTGACCTGTAGAGGGGCAAGATCACTTCTCTTTGCCTGGATGAAAACCCCCTCGCTATGCACCCCAGCATTTTGTTCACTTTTTCATCCACTCTCCTGCACTGGGTAGTGTTGTTCATGGTCCCTGTTATCATTACCCCAGGTCTTTCTCCTCCTCAGTGATCCCCAGCTTATCCCCCCCAGCCAGTATTCTCTCCTTGGGTTCTTCACCCCAAAGTGCATAACCTTACAGCTCTTTACATTGAATCCCAGCTGCCACCTCCCTGGCCACTCCTCTAGCTTGCTTAGGTCCCCTGCAGCTGCTTCCATCCCTTCCCTTCATCCACCACTGCTCCGATTTTGGTGTCATCAGCGAACAGACTTACCTTGCTTACCACCCCGTGTGCAATGTCTGATACGGAAAGCCCAAATAATACTGGCCCCAGCACAGACCCCTGTGGCACCCCACTCATCACTGTCCTTGGAGCTGAGAGCTCACCTCTCACCACCACCCATTGTAGCCTCCCACACTGCCAGTTTGTAATCCAGTTCATCATTTTCCCCTCCACCCACACCAGTTATCTTCCCCCCCCAAGCCACCCATGAGGCACCGAATCGAAGGCCTTGCTGAAGTCCAAGTAAAGAACATCCACCGCATGACCCTTATCCAGCTCACCTGTCACCCAGTAATAATATTGTATCAAGTTGGTTTGACAAGACTTCCCTGAAATGAACCCATGCTGCCTCACATCCTGGAGGCCATTGTCCTCCAGGTGCAAGACCAGTCTTTACTTTAGTATCATTCCATGAGTTTGCACACTATGGAGGTGAGACTTACCGGACAATAATTACCTGGTTCATCCCTTGGCCTGCTCTTGTGCAATGGTACTACAAGTACCATCCTCCAGTCCAGTGGCACACATCCCGACTCCAGTGAGGTGCTGCACAGATCCACCAGCAGCTCTACCAACACCTCCGCCATCTCCCTCAACACCCTGGGGTGGATACCATCTGGCCCTTGTGCCTTGTCTACCTTCAGTGCCCTCAGTCCCTCTAGGACTCTACTTGCCTCAGTTCTTCCATCTGTCACCTCCTCTTCCCCTGTCCCCATCCTCCCAGCCCATGGTGGTAGCGGTCCCCCTTTTCTTCTATGAACACTGAGCAAAAGTATTCATTCAGTGCTTCTGCCTGTTCCTCACCCTTTTCCGTCCACTCCCCACACCTTTTTATCCTCACTATTGTCTCCTTGCACTTCCTTTCCTCCCTGATGTATCTGAAAAAGTCTTTCTCCCCCCCATTAATTCCCTATGCTAATCTCAGCTCCCTCTGCGCCTTGGTTTCTCTCACTTTTCTGGTCACCCCTGGGCCATCTTGCATACTCTTCCCTGTCCACTTCCTTCCCCGTCCTCCTGTACCTCTGGTGCACCATTCATTTTGCCCTCACCACCTCCACAACCTCAATGTTCAACCAGCATAGTTTTCTTGCTCTGCTTCTCTTACTCTGTGTCTTGGTGCAGGTTTCTGTTGCCTCTGAAATCCTCCATTTAATAATATCCCATTTCTGCTCCACGTCCATCTCCTGCCTTACGCCCTCCAGTTTCCCTTTCAGTACTTCCTGCATCCTCCCAAAGTCCGCTCCTCTGAAGTTTTCCTCCCGAGTAACTGATTTCTCCGACTCCCCACACATCATGATATTAAACCACACCGGTTGCTGATCGCTGTCGGTTAGTGGGTCCTCCACCTTATTTCCCTTACTGCCTCCCCATTCGACAATACCAGATCTAAAGTGTTCTTTAGCCTAGTAGGTACACTAACCAACTGTGTCAGGAGACCCTCCTGGGACGCATCCAGGAGCACTTGCTCCCTAGCACTGGAGGTGACCGGAATGCTCCAGTCAACCCCCAGCAAGTTGAAATCCCCCACGATGACCACCTTCCCTTTTCTACATACCTTTCTGATTTATCCAGCTAATTCCCTGTCAAGCTCTTCAGACTGGGACAGTGGCCTGTATACCACCCCAAACCTCAGTTTCCTACTCCTTGAGTCTAGGAGCTGCAGCCAGATAGCCTCTGTCTCCTCCCTTTCCCCCTCGTCCCTTGTGCATTTGATCCCATCCCTCCATAGAGACTGCCACCCCACCCCTCCATTCTTATGGTCCTTCCTGTATAATTTGTATCCTGGGATTACCAGATCCCAGTCCCGGTGCTCAGTTACCTATGTTTCTGTGACAGCTGCAATATCCACCCTCCACACTGCTAAGAGTGCCTGTAGCTCAGCTGATTTGTTGCCTAAGCTTCTTGCATTCAATGAGACCACCCTCCATCCTGTCCCCTCCCTTCACTGGCCTCCATCTCCTCCCTTCTACTCCCTCCTTTTTTGACTGCCCCAAGTCCTTCTCTGTTAGCCTGGAGGGTAGGATGTGACTCCACTCTATCGGATCCCTGCCTACCTGCTGTCCACTTGCCACCCCCCATCTAGTTTAAATCCACCTTTGCCGCAATATACCTACCCAGTCTTTGCTTTAATACCTCCTTCCCCTTCCCACTCAGGTGCAGCCTACCCCTTGAAAACAGATTGTTATTATCCCAGGTACTGCCCCAGCCGCCCACAACCCCATACCCCTTAGTTCGACACCATTCTACTAACCATGTGTTCAACTCCCTAATCCTCTCCTTTCTCACTGTGCTTGCAAAGGGTACTGGAAGCACCTCTGAGAAGGCCACAGACTCCCCAGTCTCCTCGCACAACCTTCCCACTTCCTCAATCCTCTTCCTTGTTACCTCCACCGTTTCCCCCGTTAAGTCATTTATCCCCACATGTACCACAATGTGTGGTTTCCTCCTACCCCTCCTTACTCACCTTAGGATTGCCTGTTCTGCCTTGTCTGCCTTTAATCCTGGTATGGACTCCGCCCATATCCAACTGTGCCTCTCCCCCTTGCTGCCCCATCTGATCCCCTTGAGTATGAAGTCCCCCAACACCAATACACCCCCCCTCTCTTTCCTTGTGCCTATTGCCACCCCACCCAAGTTCTCATTTCTGAGCCATCAAGATGGTGATTTCAGCATGTGCTCCGCGTCTTTCCCCTGCTCCTCTCAATTGAGACCCTCTCCTCCTCCTGTTTGACTGGGTAAGTGTGAAATCCTCATAAGATTCCCCTAAAATCAGAATTCTGCACATTCCAGTTTTATTACTGATGACATCTGACCGACAGCAGGTCCTTTACCCTTTGGACTTCATCGGTCTCCTGCCATGTCTTCTGCTTCAGATGTCATCCTCTACTCAGGATGTCAGAATCATGTCTGGCAACAGGTTGTGATGTCAGAGCATGATCTCACAGCAGGTATAAGCAACAGAAACAGATGAAGGCTGAAAGAATTAATGGCACTGTTTTAATGAAACTCGCTTCATGATAAAGACTAGAAGGGTCTGGCACTTTTATTTAGTTATAATTTTGTGAAACTGAGCTGTGCTCATGTGAACTATGACTTGTTTGCTTCAAATCAGAAAATCTCTTTAAAAAGTTTAAAACACTATTGCATGTCACGTGAATATTTTAATTTGATTTTAATTTATTCATGTGTTTACTGGGTAGGTGCACTGGTCCGAGAAACAATTTTCAGGCATGACCCGGGCCACTGAGAATGGCACAGGAGTACAGCAAATGCAAAGGAGGATGGAACCAGGCATAGATTCATCAAATAGACAGTGATTACATATAGGGTAATATACAGGATGATTTACATGAATACATAAATAAAGTTGCAGCACAACAGATAAATACAGATTCCGACAATAGCAGGTTGTAGCCAAGATTTAATACAAATTAAGCAGTAGTGGGAGATGAAAAGGGAATTTTGTAACAGACCAAGAAGAGAAAAGGAGATGAAGGGGAGTAGAAGCTGAGATCCAAGGAGAGAGTGGAAGAGTCCTGGAGGGTCAATGGTTCTAAGCCAGGGAGGCAGGTTGTTCCAGTGGGAGGGGGCTGTGGACGAGAAAGCCCATTTATCCATAAAGGTGGAGACTAGTGGGCGCTCAAGTAAGGAGCCAGAAGTGTGATGAAGCTCCCGAACAAACACTTTTGGCTGAAGGAGGTGGGAAGAGGGACAGGTAGCCTGGTTTTGGATGGCCTTATTGACTGTACTGGCTAGGAGATATGTCCGTTGGGCTGATGGGTGTTTGACCTATACCTTTTTATGCCATTTCAGATCATCCATTTACTCCTGTCTCTTAAGATGTTCCTTTTCTTTGTTTTGAGCCTGCATAAGCAATTTTGTAGATATGAAATTATTACAAGGAGCACATCTTTTAATTCATCTAGTCCCAAGTTTTTAATAGGTATTTTCAGCTGTTTTTGACCAACAGTTGGGAAACATCACTTTTCTTTGCATCAGTGGAGCAGAGAGGGTGGACAGAGGTGGGTGGAGTCAAGAGATCTTTCAGATAACCAGGTCCCAAATTGTGTGGGGCACAGGGAAACCATGTAGGGCAGGGGCCAAACCATGTAGGGCAGGGGCCAAACATTGTGGGCAAGCTCATGGAGACCATACCAAAGTAAAAGTTGGTGGACTATCTAGAGGAGCATGGTCTCCAGGATGCAAGGCAGCATGGGTTCATGGGGGGGGGGTCGTG
The DNA here is from genome assembly GCA_016271365.2 of Neoceratodus forsteri. Lineage (NCBI taxonomy): Eukaryota > Metazoa > Chordata > Ceratodontiformes > Ceratodontidae > Neoceratodus > Neoceratodus forsteri. Next base: position 60,287,997 of record JADMNL010000033.1, read on the forward strand.
TCAAACGCATCTGATTGACTTCTTTGACTGTGTCACTAAGACAATAGACAGGGGCCAAGCAGTAGACATCCTCTATCTTGATTTCAGCAAGGCCTTGACTCTGTGCCCCACAAAAGGTTGATCAAGAAGTTGGTGGATCTTGGGGTTAGGGAAAAGATGGCCAGATGGGTGGAAAACTGGCTGAGGGACAGAACCCAGAGGGTGGTTGTTGGGGGAGAGTTATCTGGTACCAGAGAGGTAACCAGTCATCTACAGGCTCTGTGCTGGGGCTGAGGTTGTTCAATATCTTCAACAATGACATTGGGATGGCATTAAGGGCAAAATGTGTCTATTCACGGATGACACCAAGCTCTGTGGGAGAGTGGACACAGCTGAAGGGATACAGGACCTACAGGAAGATCTGAAAAAATGGGGAGGTGGTCCAGGATCTGGCAGCTTGGCTTCAATACCAAGAAATGCAAAGTTATGCATATTGGAGCCAAGAATCCCAGGACAAAGTACTACCTGGGTGGAGTCCAAGTATCTGCATCAGAGGAGGAGAAGGACCTGGGAGTGATGATCACTAGTGACCTGAAGCACCCCACAAAGTGCAAGAAAGCAGCAGCAAGGCAAACAAGATGCTGGGATGCATATCTAGGGGTATCAGTAGTAGGAGAGAGGAGGTTATACTGCCCTTGTACAGGTCACTGGGAAGGTGCATCTAGAGTATGGAGTTCAGTACTGGTGCCCACACCTCAAGAAGGACATTAACCTGCTGGAGAAGGTCCAGAGGAGGGCTACAAAGATGATAGTGGGTCAGCAGGGTAAGACATATGAGGAGAGGTTGAGGGCACTGAACATGTACTCCTGGAAGACAGAGAGAAAGAGAGAGAGAGAGAGAGAGAGAGAGAGAGAGAGAGAGAGAGAACATGATTGAGACCTTCAAGTTCTTGAAAGGATAAATAAGGTTGATAAGGAGAGTCTCTTTGGCTGAGTGTCAGCTATAACACGGAGGACACAGTCTTAAGCTGGAGGGTGGAGGTTTGAAGGAGGTCAGGAAGCACTTTCACAAAGAGGGTGGTGGGCACTTGGAATGCACTGCTGGAAGAGGTTGTCTCATTGAAGACAGTGGGCAGCTTTAAGAGAGGCTGGGATAAGCATAGGGGGAAGGTAAAGATCATGCGTAGGGAGGATGGGAGGAGTTGGGAAGGAGGGCAGGTACATTAGCTAAAGTTGTGGACCCTGCGATGCGAGCTGACTTGATAGACCAAATGACCTTCTTCTGCTGGTTTCTTTGTATGTTCATATGTAGGGCAGGTCCATAACTGTGTAGGGCAGGTCTCAAACCATGTAGGACAGGGGCCAAATGTAGGGCAGGGGTTAAACTATGTATGCTAGGGGTCAAACTGTGTAGAGCTGGTCCCAAATCATGTAGGTCAGGGGCCAAACCATGTAGGGCAGGGGCCAAATTGTGTAGGGCAGGTCCCAAACCATGTAGAGCAGGGGCTAAACCATGTAGGGCAGGTCCCAAACTGTGTAGGGCAGGTCCCAAACCATGTAGGGCAGGGGCCAAACCATGTAGGGCATGGGCCAATCATGTAGGGCAGATCCTGAACTATAGGCAGGGGCCAAACTGTGTAGGGCAGATCACAAACCATGTAGGCAGGGGCCAAACCGTGTAGGACGGGACAAACCATGTAAGGCAGGAGCCAAACCTGGCAAGGCAGGTCCCAAACCATGTAGGGTTGGGGCCAACTGTAGGGCAGGGCCCAAACCATGTAGGGTAGGGCTAAACCATGTAGGGCAGGGCTAAACCACGTAGGGGCAGGAGCCAAACCATGTAGGAAAGGGGCCAAACCATGTAGGAAAGGGCCAAACCATGTAGGGCAGGTCCAAAATTGTGTAGGGCAGATCTCAAACCATGTAGAGCAGGGGCCAAACCATGTAGGGTGGAGCCAAACCATGTATGGCAGGAGACAAACCATGTAGGGCATGTGACCATGTAAGACAGGGGACAAACCATGTAGGGTTGGGAAGCTCTCGACCAAAAGAGCAGGGAAGGTTGGCTTACTTAATAAAAGTCATTATTTGTCAGAATCATTGGGTTAAATTAATGAAAAACATCTAATTTTAGGGAGGTCTTCAGGCCTCCTAAGCCCCACCCAAGCAACCCCTGATGTAGGGTCTTGTACCTGTTGCTACCTGTTTTACATGTATATGCACCCCCTGACCAAGTACAATTGCCTGGAAAGTAATTTTGAGAGCTGGCATATCGGTGAGTGTGCATATTTACATTAGGGACTGCCAGCATTATGGGGGCGGGGGGGTGGAACAAGGGGCCATGTATAGAGCAAAACACAAGGAGAGAAATGTACAAGCCGTGAGGATGAGGATGATGATTCCAGGCATTCTCATGCTCCGCACTGCTTCTGACCTTAGTGGATCCCACTCTGCTGAGGGAATTCTCCTGAAAGCACCACCATGGGAGGGGAGGGCTATGCAGGGGGAATGCTGGTAAGTGGTTGTCGGGGCTGGTAGTTCCCCTGAGGGGGACTAGAAAGGGACCAGGTAGAGGCAGTAGAATAAACAACGGATGAGGGCAAACAAAAGTAATACCACATCTGTTCTTCAGGAATGATTTGAGAAAAGATTTGTTTAGATTAAATGTCTGTGCTTGCATATAATGTATAATGCATGCTTCAGGCATGGCACATAGCGTGCTATTTGACAGCTGCTGTATCTTAGATGCATTTTTAATATAGTTCTTCATTTATGTTGTTCTTATTATGCTTTTTCATGCTGTGCCCTCTATTTTTGTGCATTTAATTTGTCCTGTACTTGACATCAAAGTTTGGTCCTGTATTGGCCCTTGTAGACCAGTACACTCTCCTGGCCATGCCTGAAATAGATTTTGTGCATCTAGTGCACTTATCAGGTAAACAAAAACTAAATGAATAAAAAATTATACAGCAATGGAATGTTTCTGGCCAATCAGTGAGGAGAATGGCTGTATCTCTTATTCTGCATAGCCCTTTCCGCACGCTCTGCGTCCAATGTCTTTGTCCCCAGTCAGACTATTTCTGCACAGCGGGGGGAGCACAAAAAGTAATACACTGAAAATCTCGACGAAAAAACAATTTTGACTGAACTCATAATCATATTATGGTGATCCATTGCCATATAATATGGTTACAGGTGCAGTAAAGTGTGTTTCATACTGTTTCACAAGTGCCTCTAGGGCTGGTTGAGCAGACAGGTGCACGGGTTCACTTCACTGTCCTCGCGCCTAACCAGCATGATAGATATTTGTGAAATACTAAGAAACAGACTTTACTGGACTCATAATCATATGCCATAAGATAATTCTGGGGGTGGAGGATTGAGCATCCCAGAGGATGCTCTCCTTCTCTAGGGAAGGGGGCTACAAGTTTCGCTGCAGCATTGCCACCTAGGTGACTGTAGGTGGAGATTCAGTGGAGTAGCTGATTGGGAGGGGAGCGCCCCCTGATGGAAGAGGTAAGATTGCTCGGTGTGCCCATATCATGCTGTCAGCTCCACGGAACATTTGAGGGTCAGGGTGAAAACAAGAGGAAAGAGCACTGGCTGTGACATGATGGTGCTCACAGTTCCCCCGTAGACCCCACACTGCCTACTGGGCCCAGGTCCTATCGAAATGAGCAAAGACATCTGGGGGGTCTGGGGGTACCCCTGACAGCTCCTTCAAAGGGGATAAGCTGTGGAGGAACAGAATGGTCCCACAGGTAAGCCCTAGAGATGGCAGGTGATAGGGCTGGGGAACTGCAGAGCTGAAGGGAGACAGCCAGGCAGGGGAGGGGAAGACCATTATGAAATCTCAGTCTTGCTGGCAGCCTAGCGACACGCTGCAGTTGTGCTTTACAGCAATCACATTAGCTCCCTCCTGATCTCAGTGGCGCAGTCATATAAAAAATGTAGGTTTCATTAAAAAAAAAACAAGTGCCGGCCCAGTGGTGCATTGGGCTGAGGTGCTGGTGCCTTATCTCGGCCCATGCCGGTGACCCGGGTTCGGGATTGGACTCGGGTGCCGTGGGCTGGCAGGGGGAAGGAGAGGATTGAGCATCCTGAGGACTGCTCTCCTCTCCTCTCCTGGGGAGGGATGGGGGGATAGCTCCACTCTGTAGTGGCCCCCGGTGGAGACTGGGGGTAACACAAGTAGCGGAAGCAGGAGGGACTAAAAATAGAGAAAGCCGGAAATCAAACTGGCTTCAGCACCGCCGGATGACGGCCCCCGCTCTCCTTGTTCCCCGGAGCTTCCAGGATCATCATCTGCCACAGCGGCATCCCGGACTGTAAGTAAAAATGGTGTGCTGTGGTTCTCTGCCACCCGGTGCCTTCCCCCTCAGAGGAGGGGGACCCACCCGGTGATGGGATATGCTGGGACAACTCGGGATTGGCTGCTATCTGTGGAGAGGTGCTCCAGAAGAGAACTGCTGGGGGGAATGGAGCGTTAGGAGGCCCGAAGGAGTGTCGGGTGTCGGGGTGTAGAAGAAGATAAAAAGAATAAACAAAAAAAAAAACATTAGCTGTGCAGGGCATAGTTCTAGCCAGGGCAGAATAGGAGCGGGCGGAGTGAAAGTGAGCAGGGAGAGTTGGGCAAGCAGCAGGTGCTGACAAGACTCTGTATGTAATAAATAGTGACAGCATACAAACAGTAACTGTGCGGGTACTTTTTCTAACTGTGCAGGTAATTTCAGACTCTCTCCCTTCTGCCTCAGCACTCTCACTGTCCAGCACCCCTACTATATTGACACAATACAGCAGAGGGACTATTTGGCACCAAAACACAAAAGCTTTTAATATTTCTCAATTTTTTTGAAAAGTTGCAATATTTTTCAACATATACCCATTTTATAAATGCAGTAACACACTCCAGGGTGTGGATTATGCTCTGATAAATGCACTTCTAGGAGTAGTAGGACACCTGGCCTGCAGCCTTGTGCCTCACTATGCCCCTAGGTGTGCATTTATCAGAGCTAGCCAACACCCTGCTGTGTGTTATTGCTTACCAGTGATACTGCTAAACAGGCATATTCAACTACGAGTGATATGTTTAATGTGAGTTTTTAATAAATAAACATCCGAACCACATTTTATCTGAGTTAATGGTTATAGAAGTGTATGTGCAAGGTTTTTCTGATATAATCCTCCCATCCTCCCATTGCTTTTGCCAACTTTTTTCTCAGCTGTTTGGATGGATGCAGCCGTAGGGCAGGGGCAGATGCCAGATGAGAAGGGGCTGTTGGAAAGATTGGGGGGGACCACAGGTGTGTCCATCTGGGGTAATACTGTATCTAAATCCACCCGTCATTACACTGTCTGTTGTCAAACGCCATAAGCTTTTATCTGCATACTGGAACAGAGGAGCCCTGTTTACTAGACTGAATGTTGGCACCCCTCCCGACTGCCTCCGCCACCAAACCCAAGAGAGTGCACAGCACAATTGGTTTCCCCACGAACGTAGATTGAAAGACATTAGATTTATAACTCCCCTCCAAACAATCTTGCAGCTCTGACAGGCTGAGACAGAGTCTGCATCTTGAGCGGGCGCTGCCTGTTTGTTGTGATGCTACAGCTCCAGTTCAGACAGCCAGAAAATAAATGAGGAGTGTGGCGGTGACAGACTCTGCTAATAAGGTAGCTATAATTTCATTTGGTTAGGCACTCTGTGAGCATATAGAGAAACCAATAAAAGTTCTGCAAAAGATCTGGAGCGAGAGTAGTGGAAGAGGCTGAAACCTCAGGTTCTGAGTCCCTTCAAGTTCAGCTGGAATTGGGGTGAAATTAACATGGTATGTCCCCTTCCTCAGCCCTGCATACTGTACCATTCTTGGATGGATCACTTTATAATCTAGTATGATACGTTTTTTTTGTATAGTGTCTTTTATACAAATTGTATTCCAAAATATGCCTTACAGGACTTGCACAGTTCTGGATAACTTGTGATGTCCCCCCATCTCCCCAAGAACCCCTTTCTGTCTGGCATCTGCCCCCACTCTACAGCAGCTGGCTGGTCTAGTGGCTATCACATTAGCTTGGGACGCAGGGGACTCAGGTTTAAGGCACACCACAGACACTTATTATGTGTCCACCCAGGCATGTCCCTTAATCTCTCTGTGATTAATTTAGGGTAGCCACCTGTCTTTACCTGACCAGGACAGCTCTGGTTTGGGTTAGCATGTCCTGACAAAAAACATGAAATAGAAAAAATGTAAGATGTCTTGATCTTAGACTAGGGGAAAAAAAACATAATTTATTACTTTCATTCAAATGAGGCAGAGATAATAAACAACTTAAAAATGAAATAAAACTAAAAGAGGTATTTTTTTTCTAAAGAGCAGCTGATATCACATGAAAACTTCTGAAAATCCAGTTTTTCAAAAGTCTGGATATAGCACTTTGAGTCCAAGTAAGTACATTTTCAATCCCAAAAGTGTGGTATGCACATTTATGGAACACATATAAACAACAGAGAGAGAAAGAAATAAGTGCCTTAGCTGGGACTTGAACCCAGGACACCCAGAACACCATTCCAGTTGCACTACCAGCTGCGCCACCAAGGCAGCTGGAGCCTGGGCTGTCCAGGAACACCTTACTCGTTCTCCAATGCACAACCTGGTGTAAATGCACCAGAATATTTCTGCATGATTTTCAAACATACCGACACAGTTACGATACTTTGCACAATTTACAGCTGACAAATGATGTGTGTGCCACATATCTGATGCATCCGTCATTTTTGGTGTGCAGTGTGGGTCACGTGGAACAAGAAGCCAGACCACGTTTTCTGTGGTCTATCAGTCTTGTCACAAATACCAGAAGTGCGGCTGAGTAATGCCACAAGTGCCTGAAAATCAGTCCCACTGCTTTTAGATAGAATTCAAGGCAAGACCATTTTATTTCTTTGGCAAGTTTTCCTAGGGCGCAGGGCACCGTACACTAGAACAAGGAAAATACAAAAACACAGTAAAGGCAAAATAAATAAATAAACAATTTAAATAATAAATAAGAGGCTGCTAAGGAGCGAAACACATTCCAGTTAGCCACAGTTCAATAATAATTTATAAAATTAAAGTAGGCAGTAGGCTAGTTTAAAAAGATGGAATTTCAGGACCCCTTTGAAGGCCCCCCACCATGCTCGCAGATCGAATGTGGGCAGGCATGGAATTCCACAGTATAAATGTAGCCATCATAAAAGATCTGTTCCCAGAAAGCTTCAACCTGGAACGGGGTACAAGAACTAAAAAACAAAAGAACCAGTACACCCACCAGCACACATAAATTATTTGCAGCATGGCATTTAAGCTGAACACAGAGCAGTCTCCCGTACGTATTGCCCTATAAATGGAGCTTCATCAGGGAGTGGAGGCAACAGCGCTACACGTGAGTTAAAAGGGGAAGTAACCTAGCAGGGGACACTCAAATTGACAAAGCCCATGGAATGTTCTTTTAAATGAGGTATTGGACTTACCTGTAGGCATCAGGGGCCCTATAGTCAAAATTTTGCCCAGGCACACACCCAGGTTTGTGCAGAGTTGCCATTCACAGAAGCCGAGTTTGCATGCTCAAACCGGGTTTGCACTGGGGTAAAGTGTGGAGGGGGATGCAATGCAAATGAAGGGGAAGGGACCTGAACATTGGCTCAGTCTGGCACTCAGACTATTTGTGCCTTGCAAGGGCATTTTGCACTGTCCCCTTGTGCGGCATAAATACCGCCGACCGAAACCTTGCCTTAATCTATGCAGCCCAAGTGGTTGGTGGATGTATGGCGGTGGCCCCCCATGCCTGACCCTCATCACAATAGTTCCTGGTGTCCAGTGGTCCCTCCTCCCACCTGATGCCATGCCAATGATAAAATAACATTTCTCTGGTGTTCAGTGATCCCTCCCCCACCCCATCCTGTGTCCAATACTAAATGAACATTTCCCTGGTGTTCAGTGATCCCTCCCCGCCCCATCCTGTGTCCAATAGTAAATGAACAGTTCCTGGTGTTCAGTGATCCCTCCCCGCCCATCCTGTGTCCAATACTAAATGAACAGTTCCCTGGTGTCCAATGATCCCTCCCCGCCCATCCTGTGTTCAATACTAAATGAACAGTTCCCTGGTGTCCAATGATCCCTCCTCCACCCCATCCTGTGTCCAATACTAAATGAACAGTTCCTGGTGTCCAATGATCCCTCCCACCCCATCCTGTGTCCAATACTAAATGAACAGTTCCCTGGTGTCCAATGATCTCTCCCCACCCCATCCTGTGTCCAATACTAAATGAACAGTTCCCTGGTGTCCAATGATCCTCCCCGCCCCATCCTGTGTCCAATACTAAATGAACAGTTTCCTGGTGTTCATTGGTCGCTCCCCCACCCCATCCTGTGCCCAATACTAAATAAACATGTCCCTGTCCTTAAAATAGGTCAGTACATATCCTGGCTGGTCAGTCAGTACCCTTTTCCTGCTGTGCACCCAGTCTGCTCCACTTAGACCTAACACTGCTCATGAATGAATCATTTTTGTTTCTTTTGAACCAAGATACAGACAGAAGGTCGGCATCAGTGGAGCAGGAAGAATGGACAAAGTTTTGTGTTAAGTCAAGAGATGTTTCAGATAGCCAGGACCCAAACCATGTAGGGCCCAGTATAGCTGCAAACATATCTTTGAAGTTAATGTGCTACTGAATCGGCAGCCAGTGCAGTACACACAGCGCCAGTGTAACATAATTTCTATGAGATGTCCAGGAGAACAAACGTGCTGCTGCAATCTGGGCCAGCTGCAGGCAGCGCATCAAACTCCCAGGTAACCCTGGGTAAATGGCAACTTATGATTTGGATAGTTCTTGTATTTTCTCTCTCCTTGTTCTTTGCTTTTGCATGAAAACCAGATTCTCTGTTACCTGGACTTCCATTGGCTACTTGTCTATAAGTGATATCATATACATCTGCTTGTGACATGATAATTTGAAGGCTCTGCCTCAGGTTTGATGGACAAGCAGCCACTCCCACTTCCTGAGCTATATAAGCAGTTCCCCTCAGCCTCTCTCTGAAGCACTTTTTCTTTGTTGGCCGGAGGCTTTGTTTGTTTGCTCTGTGCTTGCCTGGGGCCTTCCCTGACCCCCCCTCCCCCGCCGCCTTGCTGCTTCTTCTGTTGGACTCTGTGTTTTGTTCTTCTGCTTCTGGTTTGTATTTATGCCTCTGGACTGTGCTTCCTTTTTTATTTCCTCCGTTTGTTCTCTGTTTGTGTCTTGATTTTGTTTTCTTTTTGGGGGGTTACCAATTGTCCTTCCATTGCTTGCTCCTACTGTTTTTCTTTTGTTTTGTGGCCCTGCTACTGTTTTATTTACTCCCATTGCTATTGTGCCCAGTGCTGTGTTTTTACACCACCCAATGCTCCCCATGCTATCAAGCTTGTTCCCCATGTTATCAAGCCTGATTGTTTTCACCTGATTCAAGCTCATGATATTCCCTGTTTTGTATATGCTCCCCCTTCACCTTGCTATGCAGTTCAATCATGTTTTCCTGTTCATGCACTCCTGTTTACTCTGAGGTCTACTAAAACTCCTGCTGCAGCTGTTAAACTAGCTTTCATGTCTGCATGTGGTTCTCTGCCCTTCCATCGCTTTCTTGTTTGTCCTATGGTGGGGACTGGGAAGTGTTTAGTGAGTCGTGGCCCCTTGTGGCTCAATATGTCTGTTTTAATACCTGCCTTCACTGCTGAAAATCCTCAGAGTATTTGTCACTTTGATTTGGCTTTTTACATGCCTGGCTGGCTTGCCCCACTATCATGCTGCCCCCATTTATGTTCGTCTCCCATCATTGCTACTATGTTTTGCAGACCTGTGTGTCAGTCTGTCTGTTCCCATTGCTTACTGACCTACGTGCAGGTCTGATTATTGTTATGCTCCCTGAATAACCATCTGCTTTCCTGTCCTTTTAGTTATTATGTTCCAGTTTTCTGGAACAGTCTCTCCCTATGTCCAGATCAACCCCTGATTTATGCCATCATTGTTCACAGCTCCCTGCCATCTGCCAGGTCTCAGCACTCAATGCTTATTCAGCTCCTCAGCAGTCCCTGGGCAAGCCAGCCATAGCATTTTGGCATGGGGCCTCCCTGCAGCAACGGTCTCGCTCTGTACCTAGAGGGTGGGATATTCAGAAGGGTTGCACATGGTGCAACACAGTTGCACCATGCACAACCCACTGATGCCCCTGGTCGATATTCAAAAGGGAAAGTGCATGGCACAAATCCCAATCGGCTGGGGTGCATCAGTAGTGTATCTTGGCGCAAGTAGGGAGCGTGTCCATGCATACCCCGCACATCCCGATATTCAGCCTGGATGTGTGGAGCCCATGCAGGCGCAACCCCTCACAGCGTTTACAGTTGTTCCAAAAATAAAGGAGCAACAGCCGCCACCCACAGGTGAGCTGCTGTATTGCAGGGCACAACACGGTAGCTGCCAGCTGTGGGTGGCCACCCAAGCTCTCGCGGCACCTTCCATCGGGGTAGCGCCCCCCCCATGCCTGATAGCGGGCAGAAGTAGGAAATTAAACAGTTCTATATCCCTGGTGGTCCAGTGGACCGCTCAGCCCGATCATGAGCAGAAGTCTAGAAAAAGTTTAGATTCCATCCCTGGTGGTCCAGCGGTACCCCCCTTCCTACCCTCCCACTGAGTCCGCCACCCCTCTCCCCTGGTCAGTGGCGGATGGCAGCTCCCCACCTGCAAGCCGCCCTCTGCTGACTGATCGCGATAGTATAGTTGTATGCCCATTGGTCCACAGTGTGGCCAATGGGCATGCAGACCATACTGTTCTACACAGTCCAGATATGTGAATTGACGTTATGGACCAATGGGCGACAGCTGTACTGTACGCGAGTCAGTCATGCGCTGACCGAGTTGCTCATGTTGGGGAGCTGCCACCTGCCGCTGACCGGGGAGCGGGTGGTAGGCCGAGTGGGAGGGTCTCACATCTCACCCCTTCCATTCCTCTGGATCCCCTATACATCCAGTTTCCAGTCAGCTTCGCAAGGACATCATAAAGGCCGTGAATTCCTCCATCTGTGCATTTCCAGCTGTGCGAGATCCATTTGTCCTACTCCCCCCCCCATTTCAGCAATGCCAATTTCAGCACTCCTCCATATCAGTGAACATTCCAACCTTTGCCATTAATGGCCTGAACCCCCTCCGCATTCTGGATGCAGTTTTACCACCTGGCCTTGCAGAGAGTTTCCATACTTGAATCTCCATGCTTTCCCCCTCCTTCCAATGATGCACTCCTATCAGAGTGGCAACTCACAAATGTTCTGGCCAGAAGCAGCCTTTATTAGACCTTGCTCTAACAGCTTGCCAGATTATCAGAATCAACTCCCTAATGTATTCCAAAGAGTTTGCTATCCCATGCAAGGATACTCGATGCAATTACCATCATTCTGCTGTTTGTCAGAGGCCTTGGCTTGATACGCATGTCTCAGATGCCTTTTAAGCCCCTTCCCATCCATCTCTATGGCATTGCAAGGGACCATTTCCATCACTCCTCAGTCCGTGACCTGTAAATGTTAAAGCAGCTGAATCCCTATCTGGCTTTCCCCACGATTGTACTGCTTCCCCACTTACAATCAGATCCCCCATTGCACTGTTTCGCAGACCTACATGTTGGTCTACTACTCCTACTACTTCTGACCTCTGTGCGGGTCCCACTATTGGTACCATGCCCTTCTGAACTACCTTGCCTTGTTGAGCTACCTCCACACCAACCTCTGATTACGTCATCCTTGCACCATGCTACCTGCCATTTGCCCTGCAATGGTCTCAGCCTTACCTACCTTTGAATTCCTTGACATTGACCTGGATTCTTAGAAGATTGACCCCATTTGCTCCAAGATTTCTTCATCCTCCATCCATTCGCAGACCCAACCTAGTCTTCTTTCCGGATTCCTGGACCTAGCCATGTCTTGGACTTTTACCCTTACCACACTCCATAAATAATGTGGTCTGCTCTATCCTTCTGCCCGAGCGGCCTCATCGATAACCTAGAGGGCATATTCTTATGTTTCAGCCATGATGACTATATTGTACCCATGCCTGTTTTCATTCCCCATATCCTGGCCTTTATTTCCTTCTGCCACAGACCCATAATTTTCTCATGGTACTGTTAAACAAAACATATCTGGAGTTCTATTAATTCTGACCCAAACTTGACCAGCCTGGGACACCTCTCTTTCTAATCCTTCAGTCAAGCTATTTATTATCCAGCATATAAAAGCAGAACCTAAGAAATAATCCAGACAACAACCCATTAGATGGCATTTTCTGCTGTCCACTGCTTGATGTACTCCCACTCAGCCATCTGACTCTCTGACCTTAATCTTGTCTCCGCTGTATGCCTGACCTTTAGGTTCCCTTGCCCTGGCCAGTTCACAGCCTCATTCTGTACTACTTCTTTCCTTCTCTCCCTGGATGATCTTCAAGCAAGGGAACTGTATACGTCTTTTCTTTCATCATGAAAATGCCAGCAAGGAGTCCTAATTCCATATTCAAGAACTGGTACCCAAATCTGGATTTTGATCATCTACTCTACTACCACTCCAAGTCCAAGCCATCAGACCCGCTGCTACCTTCTTCAAACATCAATTCCAGTAACAACTACAGAATTCAAAACTTCATCAGAAGTCTTCTCTAATGCCTTGGATATCATCCCTTTTCTTCTCAGGCCATTCCTTCAACCAGAGCTGCATCCACAGCATCCAAGAATAACATCCCAGAAAGATTTGGACAGACGGACCTCCCCCTGTTTCGAGTAATTTTCTCCCATTCCAGTTACAGGGTTCCATTCTACCTTTTTATTTTATCTCTTCTTAGCATGCCTAGAGGGACGGCAACCCAGTAGCCATGGTTCCCCGGAGGTTTCCTCCTTACTAGGATTTTTTTTCCTCTCCTGCGAGCTACTGAGTACACTCTCCATGAGTTGGAGGAGAAATTTTCATTCACCTTTTTTGGGGGCCTCTAAGGCTTCTACTGAGGGTGGGAATGAGCAAGACCAAACCAAAACAAGTTAACACCAAGCACCCCAGTTACACAACATGATTCTCCCCACACATTGAATTGATGGGCTCAGCCCACGGTTCAATGGATGGGGAGAATCTCCCTATAAAATGCCCCTGCCCTCTCAAAGTTGCCTAGCTTCACTTGCCCCACCCTCCCCATCTCCTCCTTTTCCAACACCCTTATCACCCTCCTCGGGGCCTTCATTCCTAAGTTCAAGCTCTACTGAGGGTGGGAATGAGCAAGGCCAAACCAAAACAAGTTAACATCAAGCACCCCAGTTACACAATGTGATTCTCCCCACACATTGAATCATATCAAATAAAGTATGATAGCATGGTATGAATTTGAAATATCAATTAAGCTGTGTCTTCTTTTTATATTTTTTCAAAAGTGGTATGTGTGTGGTGTCTGAGGGTCATTAATAAAAATTAGTGTACACAAACAAAAACTAAAATAAGGAACCTTGGTTTTGACTGGTGTAAGAGACAGCAGCTTTTGGAGTGGGCTGAATGACAGACTGTCTAGCAGATGAAAATGCAGTCTTCCTATGAAATGTCCGGATCTGGGCTTCTTGAAAGGTAGCAGCAATCCTTGCTTCAGTAGATGCAGCTGTGAAAATGGATAAAACAGAACCACACTAGTACTGCTCACATAGTGCTCCGAGGAACCTGAGCACTTTTCATTGGATAGTGTCACTTTCTGTCTTTCAGATCCGACCCTCGTCTGGCCAAGCCTGTATTTCATAATCCCAGTCAAATTCTGGGGATCCAAAATCAGATGGGGTTGGATATCTGGATCTGGAGGGCAGATCTTTTGATAGTTATGATTTGACCATTGGATGCCTGATCCAGCTGACAGATACCTTGGATATGTTCAGCTCCTATGGCCCAATGCGATCCTTTCTTGGGATACAAGGAGATCGGAACTATGGTTAGTTGCCATATCCAATGGCATACGGCATCCAGAAAAATGGGTAATATCTGCCAGTATCTATCTGACCTCCACTTGACCACACCAAAAACAAGATATTGCATCTCTCCTGGGGCTATCCTGGCTAAATATACCACCATTTTTGGAACCTTATTGTGATATGCAGTATGAGACAAGGTATAATTACAGATTTCCATGACATCACAGGGTTCCAGGAATGGTGGCAGTTAGTAGTATCAATTTACGGCAGCCTTACTAATTGATGTCTCTGGATTGCTGCCACCCACAAGCAAGCCCAATACCTTTTATAAAAGCGTTGTTACTGTAACAGGCTTTCGGAGTATGATGGCTGCTGTTCCTATATACCCCATTACTTAGTGGTAGGGAGATTCAAACTTGGGTCTCCAGGCTCAAAGCTCTACAAAAACACAGCTTTAGGATACACTGCCTCCCTTATAGAAGCCTCTCGGGTCTGCAACAGAACAGGAAAGAAAGGAAAGGAGTTTGGTTTTATACAGTGCCCTTCATAAAATCTGTATCCTAAAGCACTTTATTATACAGAAGAGGGAGGGGCATAGCATGTTGCTGCTGTTTTCAGCCGACAGGGAGACTGCAACAGCACAGAGGTGGATTAAAGAGGGATTACAGAGTAGTTAAAACATGGAAGTTAAGTGGCACAGTAGGTAAGTAAGAACTTCCAGAATTGGTATGCGCTCACCAGTGCAAGATCCAGCTGCTGCTAGACAGGCAGTAGTGTTCCTTAGACAAAGACGGTAGGTCTGGAGGTAGCGGCACTCCTGTTGGGCTGACAGTGAGTCCAGTGGGGAGATCACACTTCAGATAGATGCTGTTTGAAAAAGATTTTATTACAGCATAAAACTGATGATGTCAAACCAAAGCAGTAATCACTGTGACAGAGAACAAAACCAGGGTCTAGGTGCCTGGCGCTTCTTTCAGGGGGAGTTTTGCCAGGGGGCCATTTTTTAATTAATGACAACTGAGAAGCCAATCATTTCTGATGGATTAATGACTGGTGGGGGAAGGGTGGCCTGAGGCACAGCCTCGGGCCACCTCCCTCCAGCTGGTTGTTAATCCAAGGAAATGATCAGCTTTGAGGTTGTTATTGCAATTAGAAGTCTAAGCACAGTAACAATTTTGTTTTTTTCCCATTTTTAAATTTAATTAAGGTTTTAAGCAGAGTGGCATGAGCCGTGCGTGCCACATAGTGTCAGCTGGCAGCTCGATCAGTCATTTCTGAGATGTTAATGACTGATCCAATAGCCAGTCAGGAACTTCGCTAGGTCATGAATAATTAATTAGACTTATATCTGTAAATAAAAATAGTGAAACATACAAAAGAAATCAGTTTAAACTGGAAACAAGCCAGCCCGGTGGCGCAGAGGGTTGGAGGCATTGGATACCACACTCAAACCACGCCGCGACCGGGTTTGGGAATGGACTAAGGGTGCCGGGGTCATAGAGGATGAAGAGGATTGAGCATCTGGAGGACTGCTGTCCTCTTGGGGTGGGGAGTGGGTCGCCTGGCTCCACAGCGGCTCCCAGTGGAGACTGGGGGCACTGTTTACGAGAACAGCAAGAAGGGGAATCACCAGAAGAAGCGGAAAATGGCTCTGTGTGCTTCCGCCATGCTTGATGACGGCTCCCCCACTCCGTGATGGCACCGTGAATTCCTCCAGGGACTTCTCTTACCCTCAGCAGCGCCCTGAGGCCTAACAGAGAGTACGCTGGGAAGTCCTTCTGGTGTCTTTCCCCGGAGGAGGGGGACCCGTCCGGTGAAGGGATACCCCTCGGGAGTCGGCTGCAATATGAGGACAGTGGGGAGCCCAGAAGAGGATGGCCGGAGAGTTGGGAGCACTGTGGAACCCGAAGGAGAGGGGAGCACCGGAGCATGGAAGGCGAGTAAATAACATAAAAAAAATAAAAAAAACCTGGAAACAAACACAAAGTAAACAATACGGTACAACAGTGCCAAACCAGCGTTATGGGTTCAGATACCAACACTGCTATGGGTCATTTCTAAAATAAAGTACTAGTTGGATCAAAACCAAGAAGTAAATTCAAAGAATGGAGGGTGCTCTTAATAAGGAGATGGAGGAAAGGATGTTACTGCCCAGGAAGCCAACAAGGTGGGGGAGGAGGAAGACTGAGGGGAAGGGTGAAAGTAGAAGATGGAGGTAGGGGAGGGGCAGTTAGCAACAAGAACAGGTGTAAATGGAGAAGTCATGGAGGGGAGTTTGACTCATGATTTGCCGGACCCATAAAGTACTTGCCCCAGACTCTTGCTTGTGCTGTGTGCCTGTCAGGACCAGTGTGGCCTACAGTAGATGTATCACATGAGATAGAATTTTGGAACGTTTGACACTGCTCAACTACAAAGCAGCTTCTGAGGTGTACCAGGGCCCTCACAGAATGTATCTTTTGAAATGCGAGCAGAAGAGTCAGTGTAAAGGTTAACATTTTCTTTTACAAGGATGGCTTCTCTGTAACTGTGATGAGGTATATAGCTCCCACTCTCATTAAGGTCTGCTTTTGTCATGTTGATTGAAGTCTTTTTACGACAAGAAGAAGAGATGATGTTGTTAGCTTTTAGGCTCAGGATTTACATACGGTCCAGTTTTGCCCATGCAAGACAATCGGTGCTGTCCCCTTCCATTTGCTGTATTTATAGCTTGCCTTGCAAAGCCACATTTATTTTTCCTTGAAAGTCCCAAAATATTACAGCTGCATGGATACTGCAGTAATCCCTCTGTTCATGCTCCCATTGATGCCTTGCTTATCCGGCAAGTAACCTTAGCTGTAGTACATCGACTTCAGGTCAAACTGTCAGGATAATTTTTCCTTCTTATCTGCTCCAGGGTTCATCATCCATTACAGAGATACTTTGATACCCCTGCTAATTGCAATTTTAGTTGTAGATTTTTATCAGCAGTAGATAAGAAAGTATCTGGGTCATTTCAATTATCCAGATTACTCAGGACTTTCCGTCCATGTTATCCATTATCTAGGGTCACTGTAGTTTTTTTACCAATAGTAGACTACTGGTTAGAATGCATACATGTTTCCAGATAGGAAGAATATGTCCTGGAACCTTTGTCTATGCTAGGCCATCCATTACAGAGCTTCATTGTCTGTATTACCTGCTGTGGCCAAAAAATCATGAAAGCGAGGATTATCTGGGAAGCACCACAGATCAGTCGTGTCTTTGCAAAATATGCAACAGAAAAAGAGCTGTTTTGCTGGCCAAGTGTTGTGGAAGGGGCGAGGTGATGGGTGCCTCACCTTCTGCCACAATGGTGACTCAAGTTCAAGAACTGGCATGAGCTGCTCAGGAGCCAGATGGAGGAGGGAGGGAGGATTTGGCATCCCAAGGACAGCTCTCCTCCCTCGGAGTGGGGGGTGACTATGTCCTGCTGCTCATCCGCCGTCTGCAGCAATTAAGGCAGCAGCGCAGCAGGATCACATGGGAGGAGGGACCTCACATGTGAGATCACGGGGGCATCTCTGCAGAGGAAGAATGTGCACATCGCGTCCATTACACGTGCAGTGGGCCAGGGCAGAAATGGTGGAAGATCTCCCCACCTGCAAGATAGAGCCTGATCCCTCCCAGACCTTTCATGGGTGACCAGGCACCTCCAGAGAAGCCGGGTGATGGGGCTGACTGGACCAGTCAGATGCGAGAGGCCAGGCAGCACAGGTGGCAAAAACATCTAAATAAAAAAAAGAGAAAAGAGCTATGTAATAATTAAAGTTGCTCAGAGTCTGCCAAATGGAATTGGAGTCATCGGATTCTGATCCAGTTTCCAGATTTAGGATTTTCAGAACTGTAGTCTGACAATCATAATTCCTAAACTGAATCCTTAGTTGCATAGGAATTCTAGATTTAGAAGTTCAAATAAGAATCCAATTCCGATTTTGAAGTCCTTTTAGGATTTGAACCGGATTATGATTTGGAAATTCCTAAGGCCGAAAATCAGACTGGAATTGACCAATTCCGAGAATCCCTAGTAATAGTTTATGACATGAGATATGAACTTGTAGGCTGGTAGGCTTGTATGTTTGCAGGCACGGCGACTGTGGCACAGAGCTGTCAGCAAGGAGACCTCTGCTTCAAATCCCGCCTCAGTTACCATGGGTAGTGCTGTCCCTGGCCTAGCTGCTGCAGCACAAGTAACCAAAGTCCACTCCTGTACCTGGGTCACCCACACGCCAATGCAATGCATTACTACAGGGCAGCTGCTCCTTTCACTTTTGTACAAATGCTTCAGGGTGACAGCCTCCAACTATTTGAAACGTATTGCAATTTTTGTATCCGCTACTTCTGCAGCAAGAAATATTAATAACAAACTCATAACAATTAGGGTGAGAGAATGGGTCAGGATAAGTTGAGAACCACCCCAAACTAGTACAGCTTCCTGTAAAAGAACCTTATCAGAACATTTGGTCAGGCTCTGCTAAGGTTCTAATAAGGGTAAGCAGAGGGCTCAGCCAATCAGGTTAATGGATTTTTGCACCCAGTTCATAATAGTATTATACTTATGGCTTCCCCTTTTCACCATAGGAAAACCATGGTGTAATTTGCCATAATAAAGGAGTGTTTATTACGGCAAACATGTGCAAGGTTTCCCTGATTATGAGCATGTGCCCACCACAGTTCCTCACTTCCCGACCACTCTCCGCTGCTTGCCTTCTTGCCGAATGACTAACGGACAGTGTACCGCCACTCGGACTTGGAGGTAAGTCAAAAACAAAATGCACCATAACAATTTGAACTTTCAGCTGGCCACAAAATGAAAAACAAACAAACTAATTTTAAAGAAATAAAGATAGTCTACCATGGACTGTGCGCTTTAACCGGCTCGCGTCTGCATTAGTAACTTCATTTTATTTTGTATAATTGCTGAGGTGAAAAAGGGAAACCCAGCATTTATATAAAATAAAATAAGGGGTGGTGTGTGTAAACTCAAAGTTTACGCACACTTTCGGTGTTAGATGCTTTGATAAACCCCTTGAGCTTCACTGGTTTATGTAGCATCTAACACCTGCAACATAATAACTTTTAATTATTATGTTCCAGTTTTCTGGAACAGTCTCTCCCAAGAATTTATGGCACAGACCAGCAAACCTCCCTCAGTTTTTGCACTGAAAAAGTTTTTGTGGTCCTCGAAAAAGATGTGCAATTGTTTTAATTAACTGTGCTTTAATGTATTGTCTATATTAATATTTATTGTATGTATGTGTATTGTATGCATGGAAGGTCGCCATTGTAAATGAGTTTAATACTCAGTGGTCTTAACCTTGAAATAAATAAACAAACAGAAAAACACCATGGATGTGTAAACTTCTTGTTACACACACCACACCATACTTTATTCTATTTTTAAAAACAGTGATTTTGGAGAGTTTATTGTTTATTGTTCTAGGAATTGATACCTTTGAGCCAAAGGCTCTTTTACAAAGGTTCCACGTCACAAAGTACATACAAACAAGACAGGTTACAACAAATGGTCAGCAATTTACAAAGGCTGCAATAATCAGTAAAAATTCTTTTACATCCTAGAGAAAAAAGAAAGAAAGAGACTCAGGGGCATTTAAGGAAGGATGAGGAGATAGAGGGAGAAAGTTAGTAGCAGATAGGAGCAGTTAGAGGTACTCCGAGTGTCTTGGTCAAGTGAGGGGCCGTGGAGAGGGACGGACAACTGTAAGAGCAGTCAGAGGGAAGAATCTTTAGTCAAAGCAGTCACAGGAGCTGGAGGCTGAGAGGTGAGCATAAAGCATAGATTTGAAAGCTCCCAGTGATGTAGAGGATAGAGTGGGCAAACTCAGGGCATTGTACCAGGTAGGGGCATGGTAGGCAAAAGATATTTGGCCCTGAGCAGTCCGGCATCTGGGGACCTGAAAAGGTTGGTGTTCAGATCTTCTGGTGGGAAAGGTGCTGATATTCAGGCAGAGTAAGTCTTGGATACACGGCGGAGTGAGTCCCAAGATTGATTTTTTTGCCATCAAGCATGTGAGGTACATTAAGCGATTAGAGAGTTGTAACCAGCCGGTTTCCATGTAGAGCTCACATGTGTGACTCTGTCTCTGCGCTCCAGTGAGAAGTTGACAGGCCTTGTTTAGGGCGGTTGAGATGCGCCTTAGTGCGGTGGTAGTGGCAGAGCCATAGATAATTAGGCCATAGTCTATAAGCCCCCTAGCAGGTATTTATCTGTAAGAAGGCTGGTGGTAGTGGTGATGGTGGTAGAAAGGTCCAAAAGGAGGCTGGTGGTAGTGTAGTACCCCTCCAAGTTGTTAGAATCCTTTCCTTTCACTGGCAATAGCTTAAGGGTGAACAGTGTCTGTACTGTAAACTAAAAGGATCTGAAAATTTTGATAAGGTCTGAAAAACTGTCAGAATCTTTTATGGCTCATCAGAACCTTTTAGAGCCTTAGAACAATTTCTGGTTCTCCCATCCCTACTAACACTTCCAAGAAGCAGAGGTCAAAAACAATTTGTGGTTCTCCCATCCCTACTAACACTTCTAAGAAGCAGAGCCCAAATGAAGTTCCCTTGTCACCGTTACCCCTCAGCTTTGGAACATTTAATCAATTTGATTAGAAAGTCGATTATCGGAGGAGTCAGCCCAGTAGCAAGGTGCGCTAAGGTGTCTTACCTCCTGCCATGCTGCTGACCCGTGTTCAGGAACAAGCAGGGGTTGCTGGGGGGTCGGCCAGGGGGAAGGCTGGGAGAGGATTAAGCCACTGACTGGCAGCTTTCCTCTCCTGGATCAGGGTGGCTGGCCATCTTGGCTTATGACAACCACTAGGTGGAGACCTGGTGGTAGCTCATTGGAGCTCCAGGAGGCAGACATAAGTCAAGGGTGGGGGAAGGAGCCGCTGTCCTGGGACGCATGTGCGCCTTCACACACATGCACTGCCCAAGCATACCGTGGTGGTGGGAGAGGGATGGGAGAAAATCAGGAGGAAAAGGGAAGGCACAGTGAGGAATATGATGCCTGCATGCTACACCTCCACCTGCCACATCACCGGGGACGTCTGCGGTGACTACTGGATACGGGCATCAGGGGGAGGACAGCCCTTCCCATCTTGACCGTGCCATAGGGGAAATCTGTGGGGTGCTGAGCCACCAGGTAAACCCAGGGAGATGTTGGATGGTAGGGGGCTGGAGCCTGACAGACGGGAGCCTAACCCTGTCATGGCCACCAAGGAAAAATGGATTTTAGAAAAAAAGAAAGCTGATCATTGGGCATGTTTTTTTAAAGAGAGGCTCAAGGAACAACTTCCGTCATCTATTTTGTGAGTAGCACATGTCCTGCGCACTTCTACCATTTTATGTATTTAGCACATGTTCGTGTCATCCGAAGTGTGTATATCTGTCACCTGATGCCTGCTACAACAGAACACCATTGTAAGTTAGCTGTGCTCATCGGTACTGAATAAAGTTGAATTGAATTAGCAATGTCTTATGTGTGCTGAGTGTGTGATGTTCCAGTGTTGTCATTTGTCTTGAACTGGGACTCTCATGAGAATAACACAATTGTATCAATGGGCTACAGTATATCTGAGATCCCTGTGGATCAATAAATAAGGTCACAGAGTGAGGCCAAGCACACTGTGGAAAAAGGGAAGATATATTTTTTTTCCAGAGCGCAAAGGTACTCATATAATCAGTTTGCTATCTAAGCTAGAGACTGCATGCTAGTTACTGAAGAATTTGGGGTTCCATGGTACGTCAACCCAGGATGTGCACCAGCAGTGCTTTAATTAGCCAACCTGCCAGTGCTGGCTCTAGATGCCAACAATAATTTTGTTTTTTTCCATTCTTTGTTTATGCTCTTTCCATCCGGTCAGCCCTCATTCTGCTGGCCACCCCCACCCCGACACCCCAACTTCCCCCAGATCTTACTGTCATACCTTGTTCCCCTAGGGCTTGCACCCCACCCAGTGGGGTCAGTATGGGTTCCCAACATCTGCCAAGGCATGGATATGGTCAGTGGGAGGGCCTGAGTCATCAGGTGCGAGGCGCATGGGGCCTGGAATCATCCTACCGGCCATGGTATTTCCACCAGTTTTTTTCTCCCCTGTTCCCCAAAGGTCAGCAGCATGTGTGATGTCATGGGCGTGTGACAAGAAGATGCTACATATACTCTATACCCTTGCCTGGCTCTCCACGAGGTGGCTACGGTGGTACCACTTAGCCTTTCCAAGCTGGTAGCCAAGCAGCAGTCCCCACTGTCCCCTCCTCCCTGAAGGAGGAGGAGTACTGTCTGTGAACACTGGGCTGGACTATGCTAAAAATAATTTGCTCTTTGGCTACACCCCCATTTTATTAGCCACAACCTATTTTGTTGTAGCCATTTTATCCATTTTTCTAAATGGACACTTGCTAACATAGCATAAACAGCCCCAGACAACAGTTGCTAATAAATATCTCTTTCCTTCTCTCTCGCTCTCTCTATATATATATATATTCATTCATCTAACTGGCCCTGAGCCACCACCCACTACTATCTTTGGGTACTGTGCTGTCACTGACCCCTCAGCCCCATCTGCAGGTCCCCCACTACTGAAGCCAGTGGGGATCCACATAGTCCACCATGCTTTTGCAATGGCCTGATGTGTTGCCGATGTTAAGAGTGCTGAAAACAAAAGGATATCATTTAGACATGCAGCTGGAAGAGTACACAATGGGGGGTGAGATAAAGGGGGCAGGAATTGTTTGTTACTTTACAGCCTCTAATAATGCTCCTGTTCCTAGACAAAAATGCTCTCCATTCCCCAAATGACCTGAGTAAACCAGGAATGCCAGCCATGAGCTGCTGACCTATCGGAGCACAGCTCACAGTTTTTATATATATATATATATATATATATATCCAGCAGTGTCAGTGGCTCAGTAGGTAGCACACTCGCCTCTGAGGCCGGGAGATCAGAGGGCTGTGGGTTCAGTTCCCACATCTGGCACTTGGGTTAATATCCCAGTACTGACACTGTAGTGCAGCATGAGAGGGTGCTGCACTTCTGAGGTGCCGCTTCGGATGAGACGTTAAACCGAGGTCCCATCTGCCTGGATTGGTGGTAGTTCAGGTGGATGTTAAAGATCCCATGGCACTTATCGAAAGAGCAGTGGAATTTCCCGGTGTCCTGGCCAAATTTCCTCATTCACTATAAATACCACCAACAGCTTAATCTGGTTTCAAAGTCAGTTGGCATTCATCTGTAACCCCCTCCCCCGGGTCGTGCCTGAAAATAGGCAGGATTGTCTAGTGCACTTACCTGGTCAACAAAAGCTAAATAAAAATAAATAAATAAATATTTAGTGGCAACCAAGACAGTCAGTGAATTCAAACAGGCATGGCATAGAAACAAATAAACATAGAATTTGATGGCAGATAAGGACCGCTTGGCCCACCTAGTCTTCCCGTTTCCCCACCTAATGCATAGGCTGCAGATCCTAGTTAGGCAAAAGCCTACTTCCTCCTACCCCCCACTAGAATTGCTTTATGTCTGTCCCATGCATTCTTGAATTCCCCCACTGTTTTTGAGTCCACTACCTCCTCAGGAAGGCTGTTCCATGTATCCACAACCCTCTCCATGAAATAATACTTCCTCACATTACTTTGAGTCGTCTCTATCTTCAAATTGTGCCCTTTGTTCTTGCACATCTCTTTTCTGAAATATGCTACCATCTTGGACTCTGTTGATTCCCTTGATGTACTTGAAAGTTTCTATCATGCCCCCCCTCTCCCTCCTCTCCTTGAGTGTATACATATTAAGCTTCTTTAATCTCCCTTCGTATGTTTTCTAGTGCAGACCCTGCACCATTTTAGTTGCCCTCCTCTGGACAGCCTACATCCTGTCTATGTCCTTGCGGAGATGGGGTCTCCAGAACTGGACGCAGAACTCCAGATGGGGTCTCACCAACTGTCTGTACAGAGGGATAACAACTTCCTGTTTTCTACTAGTGATGCCTCTCCCTATGCATCCTAGTATCCCACCAGCCCTGCTTACTTCCTTCTCACATTGCTTGCCCACCTTAAGGTCATCTGATATGACTACCCCCAGGTCCCTTTCCATTTCTGTTGTTGTTATTATCTCACCCCCCATTGTGTACTCTTCCCCTGGATTTTGTTTCCCAGGTGCATTACTTTGCACTTCTTTACATTGAATCTAAGCTGCCATATATCTGACCATTCCTCCAACCTTGCCAAGTCCCTTTGCATCCTCTCCATCCCACCTCCTGTATCACCGTGTTACAGATCTTTGTGTCATCTGCAAAGAGACATACTTTTCCTTCCAGTCCCTCTGCAATGTCACTTATAAAGAGATCAAAGAGGACTGGTCCCAGTACTGAACCCTGCGGTACCCCACTAATAACCCCCCTTTCTTCAGAGTAAACTGTTTACTATTACCCTCTGTATCCTGTTGTCCAGCCAATTTTTAACCCTGGCTACCACCTTGGGACCCACTCCAAGGCTGGCTAACTTGTATATTAATCTTTTGTGTGAGACTGTGTTAAATGCCTTGCTAAAGTCTAGGTAGGCCATGTCCACAGCCCCTCCCTGATCTACTACTTTGGTCACCCAGTCAAAGAAATCTATTAGATTCCTCTGAGATGACCTTCCTGCTGTGAATCCATGCTGCCTTGAGTCCTGTGCCCCACTGGACCTCTAGGAACTCAACAATTCTTTCCTTTAGAAGTGATTCCATCATTTGTCCTTCCACTGAGGTCAAACTAACAGGTCTGTAGTTTCCTGCCTCTGTCTTGCTCCCACTTTTGTGAAGGGGAATCACGTCTGCCCTCCTCCAGTCCTCTGGTACTACACCATCCTCCAATGATTTGTTAAAAAGGGTAGTCAGTGATGTCACTAATTCTACCCTTAGTTCTTTTAGAATTCTTGGGTAAATCCCGTCAGGCCCCATTGCTTTGTCCACCTTCAGTTTTAAGAGTTCTTTCAGGACCCTTTCTTCTGTGAATGGACTGGTATCGACCTCCCTATCCAGAGTGTTTCTATTGTTTGATTTTTGAAAAATGGGGAATAATCAAAACAGTCATCGTGGAGGCAACAAGCCTTTGTGCGAAGCAGATCAACAAAACAAAACGAAGGAAAAAACCACTATGGTTCTCAAAAGAGGTGGCAGGGATGGTTAAGGAGAAAAGGATAGCATTCAGGAAATATAATGAAACACAGAAGGAGCAGGACAGAGAACTTTATCAGTTAAAGCAGAAGGAGGCAGGGAAGGCAGTCAGAATAGCAAAGGCACAAACTGAGGAAAAGATAGCCAACTCTGTTAAGAAGAGGGATAAAACATTTTATAGGTACATTAGGGAGCGAAGAAAGACCAAGGGAGGTGTACAGAGACTTAATAAAGGGGAAGGAATGTGGGCAGAGGGTGACAGTGAAAAAGCAGGGATACTGCATGAATATTTCTGCTCAGTATTCACAACAGAAGCAGAGGGGGAGGTACCTAAACCAAACAAGCGAGAAACTCTGAAGAGGGGGGTCGATACCAGTCCATTCACAGAAGAAAGGGTTTTGAAAGAACTCTTGAAACTGAGGGTGGACAAAGCAATGGGGCCTGATGGGATTCACCCAAGAATTCCAAAAGAACTAAGGGTGGAACTAGTAACACCACTGACTACTCTCTTTAACAAATCATGGGAGGATGAGGTGGTACCTGAGGACTGGAGGAGGGCAAATGTGATTCCACTTCACAAAAGTGGGAGCAGGGCAGAGGCAGGAAACTACAGACCAGTTAGTTTGACTTCAGGGGTAGGGAAAATGATGGAATCACTTCTGAAGGAAAGAATTGTTGAGTACCTAGAGGCCAGTGGGGCACGGGACCCAAGGCAGCATGGTTTCACAGCAGGAAGGTCATGTCAGATGAACCTAATAGATTTCTTTGACTGGGTGACCAAAGTAGTAGACAGGGAGGAGCTGTGGATATGGCCTGCCTAGATTTTAGCAAGGCATTTGACACAGTCTCACACAAAAGATTAATATACAAGTTAGCCAGCCTTGGAGTGGGTCCCATGCTGGTAGCCTGGATAAAAAACTGGCTGAACAACAGGACACAAAGGGTAATAGTAAACGGAGTCCACAGTGAAGAAAGGAGGGTAACTAGTGGGGTAACGCAGGGTTCGTTACTGGGACCGGTTCTCTTTAATATCTTTATAAGTGACATTGGAGAGCACCTGGAAGGAAAGGTATGTCTCTTTGAAGATGACACAAAGATCTGCAATAGGGTTGATACACAAGGTGGGGTAAAAAGAATGAAAAGGGACTTGGCAAGGTTGGAGGAATGGTCAAATATGTGGCAGCTCAGATTTAATGCAAAGAAGTGCAAGGTAATGCATCTTGGAAACAAAAACCCAGGGGAAGAGTACACAATGGGGGGTGAGTTAATAACAACAACAAAAATCAAAAGAGATCTAGGAGTAATTATATCAGATGACCTAAAGGTGGGCAAACAATGTGAGAAGTCAGTAAGGAGGGCTGGGGGGATACTGGGATGCATAGGGAGAGGCATCAACAGTAGAAAACAGGAAGTTGTTATCCCTCTGTTCAGACAGTTAGTGAGATCCCATCTGGAGTACTGCGTGCAATTCTGGAGACCCCATCTCTGCAAAGACATAGGCAGAGTGGAGGCTGTTCAGAGGAGGGCACCAAAATGGTGCAGGGTCTGCACCAGAAGACATACTGAGGAGAGACTAAAGCAGCTTAATATGTATACCTTCAGGAAAGGAGGGAGAGGAGACATGATGGAAACTTTCAAGCATCTCAAGGAATTAACAAAGTACAAGAGGGTAGTATCTTTCAGAAGAAGAGATGTGCAAGAACAGGGGCACAATTTGAAGATAGAGGGGACGGCTCAGAGGTAATGTTAGAAAGTATTTTTTCACAGAGAGGGTTGTGGATGCATGGAACAGCCTTCCTGAGGGGTTGTGGAGTCAGAAACAGTGGGAGAATTCAAGAATGCATGGAACAGACATAAGGCAATTCTAGTGGGGGGTAGGAGGAAGTAAGCTGCTGATTAACTAGAATCTGCAGCTTATCCATCAGGTAGAGAAATGGGCAGACTAGGTCAGACAAGCTGTCCTTATCTGCCGTCAAATTCTATGTTTCTGTGTCCCAGTTGGCAAGCCAGGTTTTTGGATTGCCCAAGAAGGAGGAGAGCTCGTAGCAGAGTGTGGGGAGTAGAACTCATTTTGCAAGGGCAAGTCGGGCAGCTGGGATGAGGCAACTTTTGGCTCTGTAAGCCAGGCCCAGCTTGCAGTTTGTGGCCTTGCATGAGTTGCGTATGTGAAGGGAAAGGTCCAGTCGAGGATCAAGAGTTACCCCCAGGTACTTGAAAGAGTCCGCCACACGTAAGGGGGAACCATCCACTCCCATGACATTGAGAGAGGCAGGGCGTGTCCTTGACTTGGCAAGGGAACCGAATAGCATGGCCTGTGTTTTCTGGAGGTTGATGACAAGCTTATGGGCCTTCAGCTAATACTGAATGCAGTCAAAGTCAGAGTTTAGTCTGGAGTTGATGAAGTTGATGTCCTGTGAGCTGGTTAGTATCACGAGGTCATCAGCATACAGGGTGGAATGCCCAAAGGCAGGGACTGAAGGCAGTCGAAGTCATTGTTTAGTCTGGAGTTGATGACGTTGATGTCCTGTGAGCTGGTTAGAAGCACAAGGTCATCGGCGAACAGGGTGGTGTTTCCAAAGGCAGGGACCGAGGGCAGCTGGTTGATGAAGAGGGAGAAGAGTCTAGGGCCAAGGAAGGACCCTTGAGGCACCCCACATGTGACCGGTGTAAGCCCAGAGAGGGCTTTTTGGAACTTGGTGTACTGCTGCCTGCCCATGAGGTAGTTGGAGAACTCGGCAAGTACCAGAAGGGAAAGGCCAAGGTGACCAAAGGGTGGCACCCAGAAGTGTGTGGTGGACCAGATCAAAGGCTTTAGGCAGGTCTATGAATATAGCACCAATTAGCTTACCTCGGTCAGTTGCAGTTCTGATCTCAGAGGTGACCTGAGCAAGGGCAGTAGTGGTACTTTGTCCTCTGTGAAACCCATGCTGCGCTGGGGAGAGAAGGCCATGGGTGTGAATGAAGAGCGTGAGCTGGGAGGTCACCACCTTTTCGAGCAGCTTGCTAACAGCTGACAGGATCACTATGGGGTGATAGTTTGCGAGAATTTTGGGGTCGCCACATTTAAGGACTGGAACCAAATGAGCCATCTTCCATATATCAGGGATTGTCCCAGATATGAGAGAGGAATTAAGGATATGGGAGATGGGCCAGGCCAGGATGGGGGCCCCCAGGCAGAGCAATTTAGGCTCAAGATTGTCATGCCTGGCTCCAGTGTGTTGGGAGAGTCCAGCAAGGAGCTTCTGCATCTCACTGCAGGAGACAGCCTTAAAGTAAAGGGGGGGCTGAGGGGACACAGCAACACCAGAGGGCCCATCTCATTGGTGAGAGGAGATGGGGGGATGAAGGCAGTCAGGTCTGAGAACTGGGCGTTAAAGGCATTGGCGATAGTCAGTGTGTTGTTACAGCTGACTCCTCCAATTTGCATGTCGGAGACCTGAGGGCTGGCAGGGCCACTTGCTGTGTGTTTGATGGTATGCCAGAAGCTCCTTGGATTTTGGGCTGAGGCTTCAAGGAAGGATGTACAGAATTCGCTCTTTGCTGAGCAGATGGACCTCTTACAGCAGTTTCTGAGCTGCCTGTATTCAGCGCAGTCAGAGTTGTCGCCAGAGGCCTTGTATTTTTGCCAGAGTTTGTTCCTGAGTTTCATTAGGGCAAACAGGCCACCATGCAGCCATTTAGTGACAGTCCCCCTCACCCTCCTTTTTGTTAGGGGGGCTTGCCTCTCCTGTAGGGCGGCAAATATGGATAGGAAGCAGTCGAGGGCAGCTGTGGGGTCATTGGCAGCAGTAACCTGGGACCAATCAGTCCTACATAGGTCGGCAAGGTAGTCATTAGTGATAAATTTCGAGTAATCCCTCATCTGTATAACTTTTATAGGGGACCCTGGGGGTGAGGACTTTCCAGATGCAGTAGGTGGGGGAGTGGTCCGAGATGGAGTCGGGGAAGAGGCCACATGCCGCGATACAGTCCGGTCTGTTGCTTAGCATCCAGTCTATAAGAGCACCTGTTACCCCGGAGGACGGTTTGGTTGGTTCAGAGATAAGTTAGCGCAGGGCAAGGCCTGACAGCAGGGGTTCGTATGACTTGGAGTTACCACCAAGCCAGTTTAGGTTGAAGTCTCCAAATGCTAGGAGTTCACTAGTACCCACCTTAGGACTGAGGCAGTCAAGGAGGTAGGAGAGGCCATGAGCTTCTCCTTTAGGTGGGTTGTACACACAGACCAAGTGGAGCTTTTTAGACTTACCCAGTAAGAGGAGGGCATGTAGGAACTCACATGAGGGTGGGGGGAGGTGAGGTACAACAGACACATTTAGGTGGGTCTTGTAGTAGAATAGTAGCCCGCCCCCACGTTTGTTCCCAGCACTATCCTGCCTGACAGAGTTGTACCCAGGAAGGGTGGAGACAGAATCTGGGGAAGCTGGCTTGAGCCAGGTTTCTGAGATCCCCAGGATATCCAGGTTATAGTGAGCAGCCCAGGCCGTCAGCTCAGTTAGCTAGTAGGCGATGGACATTGATCTTGGCAATTTTCAGGCCCTTTTCGTTTTGCCATTTGGGAGGGGACAGGAGGGAAGACATGCCAGCGAGGGGGTCCAGGGGATTAGGGCAAAGGTAAGTCCAGGCAGAGTGGGGATAAGCAGATACCCAGTAGCACTGAGGAGGCCTAGACCAGCAGTACAGATAACAGCTACCCTGTAGAATTGAGTAACCAAGTGACAGGAGGGCAATACAGGTTCACAGAGAAGCAGGCACCAGTAATGGGGAAAAACAGAATATGAGATCACAGTATACAAATTTGAGGAGGAGATAGCAGTTCAGTAGGATCCTCCTCCAGGACGGAGCCTATGATCCTATAATTACAGTGGAGGAGGGGGTGAAAGGAATTTCTTCCCTTATATGACCCAGATAGCGAACGCGCATCCCACTGTCAAATTAAATCTTAGTATGATATTCAGAGTAGCAATTTCCTAGTTATTTTTGTACACAGTTCTGCTGACAGCTAGGAGGAAGTCAACAGTTTGATTAGCACATTCAGGAAAAAAGTTAAATAATATAAGTAAGCAGAGTTATTAATATGAGCATAACATTTGTTACTTGTAAAGACTAAGCCAGGAATTGAGTAGGGGGAAAATTCTGAGATATTGTCCTTAGGCAGATGAGATCAGTGTGCGCGGGATTCAGCAGGTAATTAAAGGCGCTGCCGACAGGCCATCCAGAGGAAAGGCAGGTTTAGGCACATTTAACGGGAGGAGGGAATGGAGTGGGTAGGCGGGAAATTTAACCTACAGCAGCATCAATGTCACAGTTAGTCAGTTAGTCCCACTGCAGAGAATGTTCAGCCCGCAGCAGCAAACATGCCAACAGTACATTATTCATTTAGTCCACAGAAAAAAGGGGAATGAATGGCATGTTCTACTTTGACTACCACAGAACTTTTAAAATCCTGGCTGCAAAATTCCTAGTTGTATAATAGTAATAACATTCAGTTAGCCGGAGTATACTTGGAATAATCCGCTTCTGTGGTTGGGTAAAGCCTCGAACTTCGACCTCGCCATTTAATCACCCGCATCCACTGATTATTCCTTCATATACTCCGACTAACTGAATATTATCATGTAATTACACTGAAAAAGATCCCTTTCAGTCAATCAGAAGACAGAGCTCCTGTACCATTATTCTGCTGTAACTGGATAGCAGACTCAATAATGGGACTGTATGCTAATCCTTGTATTCTGATTGGCTAAGACTAATGCTACTGTGGATCTGTAAGAAACCTGCCTAACATTTCTAGGATTCTCAAAGATGAGCTCTAGTGCTAGAGAGAGCCTGATTTTAGCACTCTTTTCTTAAACCTTTTTTCAGTTTTTTTTCAGTATATAAGTGATAAGACATTATCTGACTATCCCTTAAAATGTTTTGTTGCCTAAATGTTTCTGCACAGAAGTTGTTCTTTGTCTATGTTTATTGTATCTGTTTCTGTATTCAAATCAATACTGTACCCATCTCTTCCCTCTCCCCCCAGGACATATCTGAAAATGAGCTATTGTAGCTCAGTATGCCTTTCCTGGTAAACAACTTAAAAAATAAATAAGAGATATGGTGGTAGGGAGCTTTACCCAATAAGATCCAGACTAGGGGGTTAATAAACACCTTGGCCTACGAACTTGGTATTTATTACCCCCGGTCAGGTTATTACCTCATAAACCACAACCACTATGCTGTTGTGACTTAAACAATACAAAAAAGTGTTTCATATCTAACACACCCCAAATATGAGACAATGGTAAGCATCTCTCCCTCTCTCTCTGGCCCTGAACTGGTGTGTTCAAGGGGCGATAATGGCCCATGGCAAGAACCAACAAGGGAGTTCTAGACTTTCTTAGCTCATCTCGATATCTTGGAGAAGGAAGCTGCTGCAGTGCCACCTAGAGCCCCGAGGGCAGCCAATGGCGCAGGCTGCAACTGGTTGGAGGGACCTGTCTGACTCAGGGTTTGGGGGCTAGATTTCCAAGTCTGGGATTCTAAAAACTTGTTTACTGGTGTGTACTTCTTTCCTGCTGTTACTAAAGACACAACTGTACTAAACCTCAAAAGTTATTTTTTCCTGCCAAAACTGATTTTCTTTTTTAAATTCTGGTCCTGATACTGTCCTTGTTCTGTCATTACTGTCCTTTTAGAGTAAGTTAAAAGAACCTCTGCTTGAAATCTCGAATGGCATAAGAGACTCTGAGAAATGAGGTTTGGGCGAGAGGACCCCGAAGGGAAGCTGAGCAGCTCTGGCCACCAAAACCTCATGCAAGGAGTCTCTTATACCATAAGAGACACCCCACAGTGGCCCTATTATCTTATTATAAAGCACTTGAGTTAACTAGAGTGATCTATAAGTTTCAAGTCCCTTTTTTTTATCTCAAAGTTAAATAAAGCCTGCCCTCCCACCAGCTCTGAAGTGGAATGGGTCACACCTAACTTACCTGCATAAGAGACACTGCAGGCAGGCTAAGAGGTACAGTGGCTCTGTGCCCTGATTGGCCAAAATCATGTACATGATATATAACAATTTTAACAGTCAGACTTTTCAAAAAGATCCATGCAGGAAGGATCCTGCTGCCCCGAGGATTCATCCTGTGTCCGCCTGCCCTGATTTTCACAAGGATCCCCTCTGTGTCTGCCTGCCTGGATTTTTGAAAGGTTTCATCATGGATCCACCTGCCCAGATTTTCAAAAGGATCCATTCTGGATATGCCTGCCCTGATTTTCAAAAGAATTCATCTTGGATCTGCCTGCAATGATTTTCAAAAGGATTCATCTTGGATCCGCCTGCTCTGATTTTCAAAAGGATCCATCCTGGCTCCACCTGCCCTGATTTTTAAAAGGATTCATCCTGGCTCCACCTGCCCTGATTTTTAAAAGGATCCATCCTGGCTCCACCTGCCCTGATTTTTAAAAGGATTCATCCTGGCTCCACCTGCCCTGATTTTTAAAAGGATCCATCTTGAATCAAGCTGCCCTGATTTTCAAAAGGATCCATCCCAGATCCTCCTGCCTTAATTTTAAAAAGGATTCATCTATGATTCTCCTGTCCCCGTTTTTTGAAAGGGCCCAGCTAGGATTCACCTGCCTTTAATCAAAACAGGCTTGCATCTGTGTCCATCTGCATGGTCTCAGATTTCTATCCACCCGGCTGATTCTGCATCACAAAATCAGACACAAATGAATTTCACAACACCTTCTTTTTTATTTTACATCAACTACTGTGTTATTAAGAACTGTTGACACAGTTCTGGATGCAAATAGGAAAGCTGATGCTGATGGAATGGCAGTTGCATCTGCAGCTGCCACATTTTGTGAAATCGAGCCCAGTGTGGGTTTTTGAGCTGTGTACTAGTGATGTGGGCCATTTTAGAACTGTATAGTATAGTTTACGTCCCTTTCAGCCACAGGGTTGTATTGTAGAACACGGAGAAATTGTGACAACAGTGGAAGAGCTTAACCAAGGCATAAACTGCATCCTGAGCTCTAAAATGGTACTTAACCTCCAGTGTGTAAATGAGAAGTAACCACTGTATTTATTAAAAGCCCAGTAAAGATGAAACAATAACAGAACCTTAACCAGTATTTAAAACGCAGCCTCTACAGGAAAAAAATAACTTTGGGTTCAGTGCAGTTCTTTAAGATCGACAGGTTTATACTGTCAGCACACAAATGGGGCAATTTCATTGGTTTTGCCAACTTGCCCCTTGAGAAAACCCACATTCTGCCATGGTGACAGGTGTCATGCCTCTTTGTTTTGGACGTGTTACACATACAGATCTACATTATGTCACCCTGGCTCTTGGAAACAAGAAGTCATTATTTCCAATAATTCAACTGGCTGTAACGGCAACCAGAAACTACATTGGCCAGTCAGATGGGAGGCCATCTTGCTGTCATTTCCTGACAAAAGGACCCACAGCATGTCATTACAGTATGACATACTAATTACTACCAAACAATATATCGTAATCTCACTGTCAAAACATGCACGTTTCTAAAGACTGAATTAATTCTTTTGGCTGATCGATTGACAGAGGTCAGCTCAAGGTCAATTGGGAAACCAGAGTCCTGCTTGACATTGAGTTTACCTCTGACAATCAATCAGCTCAGGTTAGGAACATTTTACCAGGGCAGGACCAAGACAGTCAGAGATGGTTTCCCCATATTATTTCTTGACTTTTTAGTGCATGAATTAGAAGGCTAAAGCCTTCTAATTGTGCCATCTATCTGCAAAACTAGCTAAAGGGGCTGGCCTTGCCCACAGTAGACCTAGGATGCCCCTCTCAAGTGCGGGCAATTAAAGCGCTCCTGGGGGCCCATTGTAAAACACTCATGGTATGCTCAGTCTACATACCCCCTAAAGACCCTACCACAGGCCTAAACAGCATACTGGACTATCTCCATGCACAAAATCGCATCACTGAGACAATACTTTTGGGAGACTTCAATACAAACTGGCTGTCTCCAAACATTGGTCCTTTAAAGGATGCCTTATCTGCCCTTCACCTCACTCAACTAGTCAGCTACCCAACTAGAATAAACTATAAGACTGAAACAAGCACCACCCTGGACTGGATAATCTTTAATCACCCGGATCGCATATCTAATATAAACATTCACTCTTACTCCCTTAGTGACCACTCCCCCATCTCCTGGAGCTGTACCAACAAGTTTTGCACCCCCTCCCCAAACTATCTACAATAGAGTGCTAAAAACTGGTCACCTTGATCTCTTAAAACGACAGCTACTCTACCAGGACTGGTCTCTATTGGACTCCACAGATGACACCAATGCAGCGCTTGAACACTTCATTAAGGTCTTCAGTGCTGCCTGTGATATACATGCACCATTTAAAAAGATGAAGGTTCATGGCATAGTGCATCCCTGCATTATTCCTGACATCATCACATGCACGAGACAAAGGGACCATCTACGGCACCGAGCTAAAGCCTCTGGTAAGCAACAGGACCTGCAAGCATATAAAGCTGCAAGGAATGCCTGCACACGGTCTGTTCGACAGGCTAAAAGTGAATATCACAGAGAGCTGCTTACCAACATGTAGGGGAATAGCAGAACATTCTGGTCAAACATCAATGATATCACAGGCAAAGACCCAAAATTGTCACCCTCAATGCTAAACCTGGACGGTATGTCAACCTTGGACTCGCTTAAAATTTCAAATGCTTTTAATGATGCCTTCACTAACTTGAGCTGTGTCCTTCCACGTGACTTCTTTGATGATACCTTAGCAAACACAGCTTGTCACTACACAGACAAGGCCCCTGGACACCCCCCTTTCTACTTTAAAAAGGTCACTGCTGCCCAGGTTAGAAAACACCTTAAGTACTGGGAAAGTCTAGACACAGTGGCAACTCTCGAGACCTCAAACTTATTGCACTTACCTTAGAGGAAGTGCTAATACTCATAACAAAGATCCTTAACCTCTCTCTAACCCTATCACAATTCCCACAGGTATGGAAAACAGCCCTTGTGACCCCAGTACATAAATCTGGTGATCAGGCCTTGCTTAACAACTACAGGCTTATATCAATCCTCCCTCCCCTATCAAAAGTGTTTGAACGTATTGTTGCTAATCAACTTGTAGATTGCCTTGAAAAATACTTCATCCAAAGTCTGCAACAGCATGGTTTTTGGAAAGGGCACAGCACCACCACTGCACTCCTTGAATTTACCAGCTTCATTCAGCAATCTTTTGACCAAGGCAAGCTTGTAGGGACAGCCTTCAAAGATTTAATGAAGACATTCGACACAGTTAACCACCCACTTCTCCTCAGTCAACTAACTAAAATTGGTCTTTCTAGTGATACACTGAAATGGTTCAGAATCTATCTTGGAGATAGGTCCCAACAGGTGAAAATAGCTAATGTCACCTCCAATCAACAGGCTGCAGGTCTGGAGTACCTCAAGGCTCAATACTGGGTCCACTCCTGT
Organism: Neoceratodus forsteri; assembly: GCA_016271365.2. Classification (NCBI taxonomy): domain Eukaryota; kingdom Metazoa; phylum Chordata; order Ceratodontiformes; family Ceratodontidae; genus Neoceratodus; species Neoceratodus forsteri. Next base: position 60,323,617 of record JADMNL010000033.1, read on the forward strand.
TCAGTATCTTTCTGAACAACTTGCCATCAGCATGTCACCAATGGACCCTCCTTTATGCCTATGATGTGGTCTTCTTTGCAAGCCACACGAACCCCAGCCTGCTTGAATATGAGCTTCAACTTGGCTTTGAGGAAGTTGAGCAATTGTTTAGTACACACAAACTAGCACTAAACTATAAGAAAACTAAAGTGTTGTTGTTCTCATCCTCCCGCAATAAAAACAAGTCTCATCCTCTTATTATCAGAAATATAGGAGCCCCCCTCGAATAAACCCAGCACTTTAAGTACCTAGGTCTAACCCTTGACAGTCATCTCACCTACGTGCTTCACATTGAGAATGTTGCCAGGGCAGTCAGCATTAGGATTGGGCTCCTCTGTAGATGCAGATGGTGTCTAACTCCAGAAGCTCTCAAGCTTGCAATTTACAGCTCGGTTCTATCAGTCATTGATTATGGCTTGGTTATATACAGAGCTGCTACCGTTACATCACTCAGAAGGCTAACTGTCTCTCTGAACAAGGTGTGTAGACTTTACACGGGTGCTGCTCTTCTTACTCACGTGTGTGAGCTGTATGCACAGTCTGGGTGGCCCCAGCTCAACAGCAGGATCGATTACCAAACGTGCTTGCTTACTAAAAAAGCACTCCTTGGGCTCCTGCATCTGGGGATTGGTAGCCTTCTGAACAAATCTCTCAAGACCCAACAAACTCGCACTTCAACAGCTGAACACCTTCTAGTTCCTAGATGCCAGACTGCCCAATGTCAGCGGACCTAATATATATATATATATATATATATATATATATATATATATATATATATATATATATATATGGCGCCGTTCTGGTACAATGGATTGCACCATGAATTAGCTAACCTACCCAATCTTGGACAGTACAGGCATCTACCATGGCAGCATCTCACAAATGAAAGCTACTGTGTTTGTATCTCCTAATCCTAAGTGCATCCCCCCCCCGACTGCGCTCCCGCCACACCTTAATTTCCACTCAAGTTATCTCAAGACAAGGCCTACGACTACTCCTCTTCCCTGCCTTCCACTCCTCTCCCCCCTATTTTTTCTCCACTCTCTCTCACTACTCTTCCTGCTCTTTCCCTCTCTCCACTCCCTTTTTCCTTCCACCCATTCCTCACCTCCAACTTCTTTGCCCCTTCTTCCCTTGTACCCCACCTCAGTAACTTTGACAAAGCCGTTGGCTACTACCTTTCTACCTATGATGCTTTAAAACTCTACCTCCACTTACCCTTCCTCTAGCGCCTAATATAACTTACTCTGTCTCTCTCTCTCTCTCAACTATTGATGTTGACCATGATCTATGATGTATTGCCAATGTTTGCCAGAAATTCAGTTGTTAGCTCCTCGGTAACTATTGCTGTTTACTATGATGTATGATGTATTGCCAATGTTTGCTAGAATCTCACTTATTTAGCTCCCCTTTGTCTGTTTGTAACCTCTCCCCCCACACTCTGACGTGGAACCTTTGTAAATGAGCTGTGTTTAGCTCAAAGGTACTCTGTAATCTGAGATTGAATAACTAACTAACTAACTAACTAACTAACTAACTAACCAAATAAATAAATAAAGCATGTGCTTCAATGGGGTGGAGAAAGTAACCATGGCCCTGCTTGGCCCATTTAGGGGCTGCTCTTCCTCACTCTAAAATCAAGCATTTTTGTTGCCCCTCTATCCACCCCTATTCTCCAGTGCCTTGCCTCTCTCTCCTGTGGGCTCCTTCCTAAGGTACCTTTAGCCAAGGGAATCACTCCTGCGGCACCTCTGGGGGTGGAACCCTCCTATAGGGTTCCTTGCCTTTGTACCCCTACAGGGTGGTATATCCCATGGATAGAAAGGGGAACAGCCAATGATTATCTACATTACAGAAGCATAACGCTATACCAGTTGCATAGGCACATTGAATTGAAAAGCTTCCAGAATAAGGGGAAATGTTATTTTGTGGGTGAAAATCACACAGAAATCCATTTTTGCTCATTTGTATTTCTGCAAAAATCATTAATTTTTTTCCATGTCAATGCCAATACTGAAATCAAATGATAACCAAGTAAAAATGCACAAAAATATGATTTTTGCAAAAAAATTGCATTTTTTTCAAAATTTCTTCCCATGAAAATAGACAATTTTCATGGAATTTGCAAAAAAGTGTGAAACAATTTCATACAGCCATATTCCAGACATATGGGCAGAATTTCCAAATGTGGATGCCAGCTGCGTTAAACTGCATCCAAGGGGGAATTTACCAGCTTCCCTCCAACCACATTTGTTTTCCTATGTCTCAAGTTCCATGTTTTGGATGCAGACGGACTTATATCCTAATTTATACTGAAGATTTGAAAGCAAGTCAGTTGAGAGTTATGTCCCAATTCACAACCGCTAACTGGTCCTTCTGTTTGAGCAAGTCACTCCACAGCAAGCACAAATAGGGTTGAACACCCCTCAATACCCAATTCCACCCTGCCCACACTTCTACAAGGGAGGCCGGGTGGGGGACAGGATGATCGGTGTGGACATATATCCATGTGTTCCACAATATATGTTACACACCAGGAAGGGGGTGCAGCGGGTGGCAGCATTACACGAGGGGGAGGGGGCATAAAATAATGAATGATACTGGGTGACCAGAGAGGGGTGCACAACCTAGCTGCCCCTAAAAAGTATACTGGGGAGCCATACAGGAACAAGGAGCAAGAACAGGAGGAATTAAAGTGTTATGTGCCATAAACAGAGGATAAATGTTGTAGATAGAGGATTACGATGTGAGGGGCAGACAAGCAGCCAGAGCAGATAAAGTATAAGGGACAGTGATCCTGTTTTCATCTTATTGTTCAGTTATAAAGAAAAGGGAGAATGCTAAATATACAGACTTTATTACGCTTAAGCAGAGGGAGGTCACCAGACTACACATCCTGATAACTGGTTGAGCAGTACGCAAAGGAGGAAAAGTTTGACTGAAAAAAAATATATAGATATAAATATAAGCTGACATATGTCTAAAACAATTATTGCTTTTCAAAGTTCCCCCAGGGCAGTCAGGGACTCTTTCAGGAACGTATGTGTTTTAATGTGTCAGTAAAGGTTTCTATTTCTCTATAGTGCAGTCCTGATGTTAAATATATGCAATGAAAATACATTACGTGCTTCTTCCGGGGCAGTCGTAGATTTTTCAGGTTTGATTTCCAGTAGCACCAAAAATAGCTAACAGAATATTGATCCAGGGACTCAATCCAGCTTTATAATGCTGTAAATGACCCCATGCTTGTAGCATGTCTAAACCAAGAGCTGCCTACCTGGCAGGTTCCCGGTGCCAATAGTAATCCAATAAAACAAAAGAAATTGATTGTTTCATAATAATAAAAGGGAGAAAAAGGGCATCAAATAGCAGCGAAGTGAAAGTGAGGCTTACATGATAGTTTATAAATATTTAACATGCTTGCATGCTGCCCTTCCCGCCCAAGTTAACACAGGACTGTAAGCACTGGTTGTGAGGTTAGAACCTGAGTCTCCAGATCCACAGAACCAGTAGGTTGAATTAGTTGCCTTTAGTGACCTTTTTTTTATAACCCTGAACAATGTCTGTTATAGGCTTTAGCTGCAATCTCTTCCAGACCCATCTTCAACTGAAAAAAAAGGCAGCGTAATAGTCAGTCATTTTCATAAGCAGTGGATTCTCTTACTTTCGTATAACTGTTGTGGTTTATTTTCTTTACAGAACACCAGCTGTGCTTACATTCGACTGCAAAGCAGCTGGAGCTGGCTTACCTGCACAGGACTCCTGTGGTCTGCTGGCCACATGTTTTGAACTGCAGGTGTTCAGGAAGTGAAGGGATCATAATTTGTATTCTAGGAGCTGCCTCCATGATACTAGTAGTAGTAGATTTTACTTATATAGACGTCTTTCCCTGAGGCTCAGGGCACCTTACAGTGATGTACAGCAATGCATTTTCTCATCATTGAATAAATATATAATAACTTAAATAAAATAATAAGTATTCATGAAATTAGCTGGGATCAAATAGATGCAGACAGATAGAGCAGGGAGGAATGGGGGGTTGTGTTGTATGTGAGAGAGGGTCTAAAGTTCGTAGAGAGACAGGGCCTGATATTCAGAAAGGTGCAAAGCGTAGCACAAATGATTGCGCTGCACTTTGCTATCACTCAAGGGTCACAGGATGCTATATTTAGACTGGCGCTATACCCGACTGGATATAGGGCCATGTCAGCGCAGCGCTAAGTCAGGGAGTGCTGCCCCGACATGGTGCCTGAAGTTGGTCTTTGGAGTTAACAGTACCAGAGTGCCATTAACAGTTTTCAAAGATACCCATGAAAATGAACCCACTGGGCATGCAAGGTGCTAACGGGCCATTTGCGTCTCCATTATAGACTGATTTACATGGGTAGCTGAGGGAGGTAGTGTGGTGCTTCCCTCCCCCCCCGTCCATAATTAATTCATTTATTTATTTATTGTTTACCGGAGTAAGTGCACTTTACTAAGCCTGCCTATTTTCAGGCACGACCCGGGCAAGGGGGATACAGATGAATGCCAACTGACTTTGAACCAGATTAAGCTGTTGGTGGTATTTTAGTGAATGTGGGGAAATTTGGCCAGGACACCGGGGAAACTCCCCTACTCTTTTCGATAAGTGCCATGGGATCTTTAACATCCACCTGAACTACCACCAATCCAGGCAGATGGGACCACGGTTTAACGTCTCATCCGAAAGACGGCACCTCAAAGTGCAGCACCCCTCTCATGCTGTACTACAGCATCAGTATTGGGATATTAGCCCAAGTGCCAGATGTGGGAACTGAACCCACAGCCCTCTGATCTCCTGGCCTCAGAGGCGAGTGTGCTACCTACTGATCCACTGACACTGACAATAACAGCTGAGCTATCCCTAGTACCAATACCCCCCCGATCCCCAGCCCGGTAGAAAAGTACAATTTCCTGGTGCTAGTGGTCCCTTCCGTCCCTCCGATCCCAGTCCCAACATAAAATTCTGTAGCCCTGGTGGTAGTGGTCCTTCCCCACAAAGCTCAGAAGAGAAGTAAAAACAACCCCTCCCTGGCATCCAGTGTCCCTCCCATGGCACCGGTCCCCCCCAATGACCTGATCAGTATTGCAGTGCCACAGTGGAACAGCCCTCCTCGGCTGGCTGACATGTCGGGTGGGGCGTGCCTCTTATTTATAAAGCAGGGTGATGTGGATTTAGTTTTGTTCCTATGGGGATGGGATCTGAGGGAGCGAGGGACCACTAGCACCAGGGATTTCATTTTATTCATATGGGGATGGGATCTGAGGGAGGGAGGGAGGGGATCACTAGCACCAGGGATTTAATTTTATTCATATGGGGATCTGATCTGGAGGGAGGGAGGGGGACCACTAGCACCAGGGATTTAATTTTATTCATATGGGGATGGGATCTGAGGGAGGGAGGGACCACTGGCACCAGGGATTTAATTTATTCATATGGGGATGGGATCTGAGGAGGGAGGGAGGGACCACTGACACCAGGGATTTAATTTTATTCCTATGGGGATGGATCGGAAGGAGGGAGGGACCACTGACACCAGGGATTTAATTTTATTCCTATGGGGATGGAATCGAAGGAGGGAGGGAGGGACCACTGGCACCAGGGTTTAATTTTATTCTTACGGGGTGGGATCGGAAGGAGGGAGGGACCACTAGTGCCAGGGGGAACACTGGCACGGGGACATTTTTTATGTTGGTGCTGCGGATCGGGGTGCAACAGACCACATGGGTGGGTATGCTCCCCCAGCTGTCAACTGGCTGGTTGGCTGCATTACCTCTGGCAGCTGCTAGGGTTTTGCAGAATAAGAGGAGGTTTTCATCTATGGTATTTGTGCAGTGCAAAAGGACCACACAGACCCTCTACACTGTGCAAATCTACTGAATACCAGCTTGTGCTGATATTCTTGTCCCCACCCACTATTTGCACACACCCATTTGGTTTCTGCAGGTGCTACCCCGTTTGCCGGCGCACCAGAACCCTTTGAATATTGGGCTTCAGCGCAAAGCCTAGTTTGCATGGGAAAACACTGGTTAGTGCCTGTGCAAACTTTTGAATATTGGGGCCCCAGGGACACCAGGGAGATAAGGAAGAGCTGGAGGTACATTGGGTCAGCTTAGAGATATGTTCTGGGGCCTTTATCTGTGTGGCGGTGGTGTACAAACCATTGAGACAGGAGGAAGACTTAGCTAAACTTTTGGAGGAGACCACTGGCAGAATGGCAAGCAAAAGGGAAGTACTGATTATGGGTGACTTTAATCTGCTGTATGTAGACTGGAGCATTCTGGCTGCAGCAACAACAAGAAGCAAGGCCCTCCTCGACTGCCTACAGGAGGCAGCTGAACATGGAACCCACTCAAGATGGGACAGTGCTGGACATGGTACTTACAAACAGGGGCAGCACTGCAGACATCACAGTGAGTAGTCCACTGGTACAAGCAAGCAATCACTGTATGGTGAGGTTTGGCATATGCGTTGGGCAAGAAAAACACCACACTAGGACGAGGGTCCCAGACTTCAGGAGGGCAGACTTTAAAGAAATGGGAGACTGTCTCAGTAAATACCTTGTCTGGGAGGATGGTTGGGAGGGGAGTGGAGGCACAATGGAAAAAAATCAAAGAGGATATACCTAAGGCAACAGTAAGCTGTTTGAAGGAAGTAGGCAAGGGTAGGAGGAAGCCACTATAGTTCTCAAAGGAGGTGAATAAGGTGGTAAGGGAGAACAAAACAAAGCTTTGAGGAAGTACAAGAAGACCCAGATGGAGTGGGAGAAGGAGATATATCTATATTAACAAAGGGAGGCAGGAAGGAGGGTGAGGGCTGCTAAGGAACAGACAGAGGACAGGATCACCAAGGAGGTCAAAAAAGGGTTTAAGACTTTCTTCAGGTACATGAGTGAAAAGAGGAAAGCAGGGGGTGGGATAGTGAGGATCAGGAGAGCAGTGGGGAGGGACTTTGCAGAAGAAGATAAAAGAAAGCTAAATCTTAACTGAATACTGGTTTGTGCTGTGGGGTGGGGGTGGGGGGTGGGTGGACCAATATGTATTAGGCAGGGACCAGAGGGAGGGGGGAGTGGGACATCAGTTCATTTTCAGAGGAGAGAGTCTGAATGGGATTGGAAGTCCTAAAAAATAAAAAACAAGGTGATGGGGCCAGATGGGATTCACCCAAGGATTCTAAAAGAACTGAGGATGGTGCTAGCCACCCCTCTAGCAACACTGTTCAGCACCTCACTGAAGATGGGGGTGGTACCAGAGAGGACTGGAGAGGGGCCAATGTGGTCCCTCTGCACAAGAGTGGCAGCAGGGAGGAGGCTAGTGATTACAGGCCAGTCAATCTCACATCAGTGGAGGGGAAATCAATGGAGATCCTGTTGATGGAGTATCTGGAGGCAAATGGGCTACAGTACCACTGGCAGCATTGTTTCAAGGTGGGGTTATGTCAAACAAATCTCATAGATATCTTTGGCTTGGTAACTCGGGAGGTGGATCAAGGGAGGGCAGTGGATATGGCCCATCTGAACTTCAGTAAGACCTTTGACACTGCCACACCAGAGGCTAATTAATAAACTTATCAACCTGGGGGTTGGGGAGAAGGTGGTAAACTGGGTATCAAACTGTTTGAAGGATAACAGGCAGAGGGTGGTGGTAAACAGCAGTCACTCGGGCGAAAGGAGATTGACCAGTACTTGGTCCTGTCCTCCTCAATGTCTTCATAAGTGACACTGCTGAGGAACTGGAGGGGGAGATGTTTCTGTTTGCTGATTACACAAAAATATGCAACAAGGTGGACTCCCAGGAAGGGGGTGGAGAGAATGCAAAGGGATCTGGAGAAACTAGAGGAGTGGTCTAGATCGTGGCAGCTGGGTTTCAATGTCAAAAAGTGCAAAGTCATGCACCTGGGGCAAGGAAGCCTGGGGGCTGTGTATAAAGGGGGGGGGGCGGACATGGACTTTGAAGCAATCATATCTGATGATCAAAAGGCAGCACAGCAGTGTGACAAGGCAGTAGGAAAGACTAGTGGGATGCTGGGATGTATAGGGAGAGGGATTTCGAGCAGGAGAAGGGAGGTGGTGTTGACATTGTGTCGCTCAGTAGTGTCACCCCACCTCATGTACTCTGTCCAGTTCTGGAGGCTGCACCTCCGCAAGGGCATAGACAGGGTGAAAGTGGTCCAGAGGATGGCTACCAAAATAGTGCATGGGTTGCATGAGAAACCATATGAGGAAAGGCTGCAGAAGCACAATAAGTACTCCCTGGAGGAGAGGAGGGTGAGAGGAGACATGACTTAGACCTATAGGTACCTCACGAGGGTAAACAAGGTACATTAGGGGAGTCTGTTTCAGCGGAGGAGGAGTACCAGAAAAGGGCGTGCTATGAAGCTTGAGGTGGAAAAGTTTAAGAGGGATGTGTGGAAATACTGCTTCACACAAAGGGTGGTGGATGCCTGGAATAGCTTGCCAGATGAGGTGGTGGGGCAAAGACAGTGGGGAGCTTCAAGCAAGTGTGGGATAGACACATGGGCATAATAGGTAGAGGAAAGGGAGGAGGGAGAGACACCAGTGACCGATTATGGTCCAGGATGTAGAAACAGGCAGAGAAAATAGGGCAAACTGGATGGGCCTACCAGTCCTTTCCTGCCAACAAATTCTGTTTCTTTGTTTAGATGGTAATTCGCAGTGTCAGCAGTTATCAAGCATCCGTTGAACAGATTTGATTTCAGACCCCTGTTAAAAGCCTCCACTGAGGGGCCTAAGGGCCTTTGGAAATGAATTACAGAAAATTGGGCTAGCCACCTTGAAGGTCCGGCCTCCTGAGGTTTTCAGCCTGGCCCTTGGCACTGACAACAGGCCCACCTCAGTGGAGTATTGAGTGCGAGAGGATGAGAGGGGATGCAGGAGCTAAAACAAGTAGTCAGATCCCAACCCGTGTGAGGCCTTATAAATCAGCAAACTGACACTATGCCACTTTATTGGCTGCTAGGGCAGCTCACGCAGCACCAGGGAGACGTGGCACATCCCAGTCAGGCCTATCAACATCCTAGCTGCTGTGTTCTGAATCAACTGCAGGCATCATAGCGGCACTCTACTGAACTCGGAGGTGTAGAGCATTGCAGTCATTGAGCTGAGACATCACAAACGCAAGCAATAAAGGTGCCACACGCCTCATGAGGGACAAAGGATCTAATTTGGCAGATGTTCTTAAGATGGTAACAGCCACTCTGGACTCCAATCCCTTCCCTTCCTGGAGTGAGCACCCCGTGTGACATCTCAGTCAGAAGAGCATGGAGCACACTCCAGAAGTCACTGGGGCACTCTTTTTATTTGTATTTACTTATTCACAATTCAGATTTACAACCTTTGAGTCAAAGACTCATTTACAAAGGCACCTCATCACAGGGAGGGTAGACAACAATTGGTGGTGGAGTACAACAATGGAGAACATTACAGGTGAGATACAATAGAGAGCATACAATGCAAAGCAAACGGACATTCAAAGCAATTCCAGTGAAGCACACAGATTTCCAATTGAGGTGCACGAGGCCTCAATGAAGCTAATCTAACTAAACTAATATACATATGATACTATGGGACCCCTAGAGATACTGGGTATGAGTCCCGGGGGGGGGGTGAGGAGGGGTAGTTGCTGGGGAGGGTGAGGGACCGGGGAGACTCTGTCTGTGGATTGGGTCGGGCAGAGCTTTAGGTATGGGCCCATCATGGGCATTTTCAGCTCCGAGAGTCAGTGAGGTGTTTACGGAGGGCGATTTTGAAGGGGCCGATTTTGGGGATGTTTGTGATCTGAGTGGGGAAGGAATTATACCAGGAGGGGACTCTGGAGTGGAAATGATCTTTGGGCAAGGGAGGTCCTGGCTCTCGGCACCTGGAAGGTGGCTTTGGTTGCATTTTGGATGGTGACCGAGTGAGTGGCCTGTTTTAGGGATGAGATAACCCCTGGCGAGGAGAGCCCAAGTATTGTTTTTTTGGCCAGTATACTGGTGTGGTATTGCAGGCGCTCTTCAAAGGTGAGTAGGTTCGAGGTGGAGTAAAGCTGGCATGTGTGCGTCCTGCTGGGGGCACTTGTCAGGAGCCTGCAAGCCTTGTTGATTGAGGTCTGGACTTTGGAGAGGGTGGTGGGGTCAGCAGCTGCATAGATTGGGAGCCCATAATCAACCAAAGACAGGATGGAGGAGGTGGTAGCCAGCCGGAGGGCATACTCAGGGAGGCAGTCTTTGTGGTGGTAGAGGAGTCCAATCCGGGCGTTCATGGCAGAGGACAGGGAGTTAAGATGGGAGTGGAAGGAGAGAGCTGAGTCGAAGGTGATGCCCAGGTATTTGTATTCTGATACCTGTTCAAGGGGATGTAGGGTGTGGGGGAGGATGAGGAGGGGGCATTTCTGGAGTTACTTTGTCGGTGGGCAAAAATCATAGATTTCGGTTTCTTGGGGTTCAGAACCAGACGATGGTTGAGAAACCATTTTTCAGCTTGGCTGAAGGAGAGTTGCAGGGAGCTCTGGAGGGTGAGTGGGTCAGGGTGGGAGGCGACAAGGACCGCATTGTCAGCGTATAGGAGCATTCTGCCGGAACAGGAGCTGGGAAGGGTGTTTAGAAAGAGACTGAATAATGTGGGGCCCAGGATGGAGCCCTGTGGGACACCAGAGCATACAGGTTGGGCAGTTTACAGGATACTGTTGACTTTGACCCGTTGGGATCTGGCCTGGAGGTAGCTGGAGAACCAGGCCAGAGACCAGATGAAAAACCAAGTTGATGGAGGGAGTCAAGCAATAGAGGGTGACACACAGTGTCAAAGGCCTTATATAGGTCAATGAACACTGCCCCGGTGATATCCCCAGTGTCAAGCGCAGAGTGTATTTGTTGGGAGAACTCCAGTAGGGCTGAAGTGGTGCTGTGTCCAGGATGGAAGCCATGCTGTTCAGGGCATAGTATGTTGTACTTGGATAGATAATCCATGAGTTGGATGGATACTATCTTTTCCAGGGTTTTAGAGAGTGGGGGGGAGGATGGAGATCGGTCTGTAGTTGTTTGGTAACGTGCGGTCTCCACTTTTATGTATTGGGGTAATTTCAGCTGATTTCCATGCACTCGGAAATTGGCCGAGGCATAGAGACCAGTTAAAAAGGTCAGTGAGAGGGGCTAGCATGACATCAAGAGTTAGACGGAGAATCCTGGAATTAAAGGGGTCACAACTGGGGTTGTGGCTGGAAAGCTTTAGAAGGAGAGGTTTGGCGTCGTGGGGGGATATCGCCGTTAACAAGCATCTGAGGGGGATAAGCGAGATTTCCCATTAAGCTCTTTGATATTATCCCAGAAAGCTCGTGCAGAGCCCCAAGATGAGGCCAAGGTGGTTTGGTAGTATCTGGTCTTGGCTTGCCTTATGGCTCAGGTACATTGGTTGCGAGCAGCATTATAGGTTTATCTGTCTACTGTCCTGCCTGACTCGACCGCAATCCACCATAGGCTGTCTCGCTGCTTCAGTTGCTGGATCAGGGGGGAGAAATCCAGGTGGCATTGTGTTTTTTGGCACGAGTGCTGGTGACAGGTGCAAAAATGTCACAGGCCTTGCAGAAAGCACTGGTGAGGTAGGCTAGCATGGTGTCTATATCAGTTGCAAGGGAGATTGGGACCAGTCCAGCTGGGCTAGGTGCTGCTTTAGCTTATTAAGGCCCCAGGGCGGAAGCGGTGGCGGTAGGTGACTTTGCATGTGGGTTTGAGCATGGGGGAGGACCAGAAGCAGAGGATAGGGGAGTGGTCGCTAAGGGAGTTGGCTAGGACACTGACAGATTTGATTTTGTGGGGGCAATTGGAGATTATTATGTCAAGGAGGGAGCTGGTTCCACTGGCCTGGTTAAATCTGGTAGGACGGGTGACTAGTTGAGTTAAGTCAAGGGCAGTGAAGGAGTCCTTTATGTGTGCTGCAGTGGAGCCAAGTCATTTGTCATTGAGGTCACCTAGGACGAGCTGATCAGCCTTGTGGGGGAGGGTGAAGAGAGGGAGTGGATAGCTGGACCTTGGGCCCGTGGTGGTATGTATGTGGTTGTAAGCTAGAGAGGGCCCCTGCCCGGGTCAGGGGAGATTTTTAAGGTGATGGCTTGGGCACCATGATCAAGCTTGGGGGCAGGGAGTGCAAGGCCCAGGAGGGAGTCACGCAAGTAGACTGCACATCTGCCACCACGCTTACCCACATGATCCTCTCTGGAAAGGGTGAAACCGGGGAGGGAGACAGCTTAGTTAGGTTAATGTGGAGAGCCAGGTCTCCACTATGGCAAGGATGTCGGGCCTGTGTTGGGTGACCCAGCACTGGAGTGCAGCAGTTTTCTTTGGGAGACTGCAGATATTCATAGAGGCAATGCGGAGGCCATGCCCAGCAGCAGGCGAGGGGGGGGTAGAATGTCCAGGATCAGGATTTGGGTGGACGTTCCCAGAGAGCAGAAGAAGTAAGGTGACAAGTTGGAGTAGCGGGCTACAGTGATTGTGGTAAATGTGCCTGGGCAGATGCGAGGATCTGGGGCAAAGGTGCAGGGGATGTGTAGGGAGCTAAGGGCAGGTATGGCTAGGATGGGGTGAGCCACCCTGCTCCAGGGACGGGGGTGGGAGTGGGTGTTGGCGGGGGTGAGGAGGAGATAAGGTGGTTGAGTGTGTGAGGTGAGTGAGTGAAGGGAAAGGGGTAAGTGGGATAAAGGGTGGGGGTGGAAGCGATAACAGGCAGTGGTTGCTGTTCCCAACCCTGATGAGAATCCCAATTTTGTGTGAGGGTGCAAGTGTCGAGTCTGACAATCGGTAACTTGCTAGTGCAGCACAGCACAAGTGGTATACAGGTGGGGATACAAGGTGCAATGGGTGGATTGGTGTGTGGAGGCTGCCAATCAGGCAGATGTATGTTTTCAACACTGTTGGGGAGATGCATCCGAGGGATAGTGGGGGGTTAGCACAGGGAAGAGCAGAGCAAGTATAGGGATCACTATCAGGGACATGCTGGAGTAAGAGATGGGAGTAAGACCAGAGGAGGGTCCGTGAGGGATAAGGGGTTGCAGACTGAATCCCCCTAGTGGCCACCACATATAATCTGCAGATGGAGAAGTGGGCTGATTGGTTAAACACAGCCATGCTCCTATTGGTTCTTATCGGTTCTTATCTACCCTATATAAATCCCCTCGGATGCATCTCCCCAAGAGTGCTGAAAACATACATCTGATTAGAACTGCGCCACAGTCCTGTGATTCCTTGCTCTGCCCACGTTCCGTACCTGCTCTGCTTGGTTCGGGGGAGGGGAGGGTGTCTGTACTCAGGCCCTCGCGACCACCGGACCACCGAGGGATCCGATCTGAATTTCAGAGCTGGCTGCTCTGCTTGGTTCGGTGGGGCATCTGTACTCAGGCCCTCGCGACTGCTGGACCACCGAGGGTTCCGATCCGAATTTCGGAGCTGGCTGCTCTGCTTGGTTCGGGGGGGAGGGCATCTGTACTCAGGCCCTCGTGAACACTGGACCACCAAGGGATCCGATCTGAATTTACTCACTTTATTTGATATTTTAACAGTTCTACATGGTGTCTGGTAATTTCAGCATAACCAGACCGCTTGGCTATAATGCCTGATTTTTCATTAAATGTATTTAACTGTTTATCCTTTAAGGTCTAATAAACACTGGGCTTGTTAAATTGTTTTAAGACCCTTAAAATGTTTTCACAAGCCCAAACACGGTTTGTGGCCACACTGAACACGGTTTGAAACTGGATTACGGTGTTTAAACCCTGCAGAGGACCTAGTCTTAATAAAGGTTTTAAACACAGTTTCAAAGTAAAAAAGCTTTATCTTGTGGTGTGGATGGGTGATCGATCTATGTTTCTCCTTCAGGCACAGCCTCTGCACCATGGAACTGTGCTTCACGGTTAGCTCCACGTGGAAGCAGAACCGTGTTTTGGAACGTTACTGGCCTTTGTTCAAACACGGTTATGGACAGGGTGGGTGGGTGGGTGGTTGAGTGTGGTGAGTTTAAAACCATTTTTAAAAACTGTTTAGAAAATGGACTACCATTGTGTTCAGCGCCTAAGGCTACTTTTTAAGAGCAATAGAACCCTCTAAGGTGTTTGATTGCACAAAAGCATGAGGACATCTTAGGTTGTTGAAGGTTCTTGGCTTAGTCTGAGACCTCATGACACACTCAAAGTGTAAGGCAAGGCATTTATGTTTCATCAAGCCTCATATGCAGCAGGGCTCAGAGCGCATTCCAGTGCAAACATAACAGAGGACATCATTAAACAGAAAACTCGACTCACATACATAGATTAATAAATATGATACATACAAATATGAGTACAAGTATTTTGTAAGACCAGACATCTTGTTGGGTGTTAATGCTCACATATGAATACAAATATTCTACTCATTCCTCATTTGTGTGTCTATCTCTTCAGGAGAAGACAGAATAGAGAAATCACAGACACTCTGTATTTTTCATGTGTACCAGCATGGGCAGTTTCATAACAGTTCAACAGAGAAGGTTTTATAGAACGATTTTTGCCTCTAATGATCTTTAACTGATCCTTGTGCGTTAGCTACAACAACTGTATAATGGATAAGTAGTCTGAGATTGTACACATCATTAGCGAATTATGTTTCAGAACATCATTAGTCTGGATCATAATTAAGTCTTTGTCAGTTTTAATAAACGGGCTGTCAGCCTTTCCTCACTGTGTCTCCTTGCCTTTGCTTCTAATAATGCTGCATTCCTAGAAATAGAATTACTGAAGCCCCTTGTTTCTCAGAGTTCAGTATTGCAACTAATTGTGCTTCAGGGACCCCGCAGCATTACATTTTCAAATGAGGGAGGCCATAAAAGCTGTCACTTTGAGTAAGTCTGAACAGAGATGGCGTTGAAGCCTTCCTAATTAATGGGATGCAACAGCGAGATGTGAAATGGTCCAACCCCCCCCTTCCTCAAAATCAATAGGAGATATACATGCTAGAAGCACAGGGGACATTGTTGCAAGGATCTGGGTTCCTCCCATCACTTCCATAGAGCTTTGTACGGAACTGGGTGGGGTGTGGCATGCTAGGTCAAATGGGTGGTAAAGTGGCATCTATCGTGGTTGCCCTCGCCAGGCACTTGCTGTCACTGTGTTTACACTAAGCTGGTTGCTGTCATGTTATTAATGACTAGGAGAGCAGCCAATAAAGGTGAAAGGGATAAACAAACATATTCACACAAGCCGAACTGTCGGCGCAGTCATAAACTGAGAAGCAGCTACTCTAGACATCAGAAATAAGGGGGGAAAGTGTTTTACTTGGCTTGCAGCTCAGCAGTTCACGGTTTGGACAGCAGCAAACAAATATGCCAGTATCAGGCTTCTCAACGAACTGTCCATGTAAAGCATTACATTTCCAAAGTGCACAGGTGCATAATGTGCAGAAGGTAGGAGCTTACTGTAGATGTTCAGCTATACCCTGAAACAAAGCTGAAACACGTACTGGAAAATACATTCTGGGAAATGCATACTGGGTGGCCACAGATGCCCAGCATTTTGCTCTCTACCCGAGCTACGTCAGGTGGGCCCCCTATACAGTATACTTTGGACAGCCAAGCCACTCAACTTCACAGTTAATGTGGCAAAACTAATCACCCACCACTGATCATGCTTTATTCTATATATAATAACTAGCGACCCCTTCATCACACTGATTATCAGTGTGATCAAATGCCAGAATAGCCAGGTATGATGTCAGACACAGTTACGCTATTTAGAGCACTTGCCCTTCACTTTCACTTATGGCACGACACTGAAAAACATGCTACTCTATAAGTCCCTGCCCTAGTTATTGTGAAAAATGAAACACAAGCAACAGTGTGCTTATAAAGCATTTTTTACACACCCTCAGTGTGTGATGATCACATACTGTAAACCTTTCAAGCTTTGCTCTCACGGCTTATGGGTCATCACACACCGTGAGTGTGTAAAAACCCCATCATAACACACAGTTGCCTGTGCATTATTCTGTATGTAACATGCTTTGGGCTACAGTGAGCATGACTAGTATGATTTAAAACCAGCGACCTTTCTCCACTTTTGTTACTGCAACCCTATGTAGTAGGAGAAGCACAAGTCTTATGCTGAAGTTGTTTATCTCAGGACAGCAGAGCGAGAGATACAGAAAGTGATAACACACAGGGTGTGTGTGGCCGTTGGTGAATTAAGCAATAATCCACAACAGGGTGTGGGTTATTAAAGGAATAATACTTGACAGGGTGTGTGTCATGCTGGGATAACGCCACATCTGGGGTGGTTGGGCATGAGGCCGCAGGCCGAGTGCATCCAATGCCCCAGGCATGGCATTATCCCAGAAACATAGAAACATAGACTTTGACGGCAGATAAGGACCGCTTGGCCCACTTAGTCTGCCCATTTCCTTTCCTACAGGATAAGCTGCAGATCTTAGTTAACCAACAGCCTATTTCTTCCTACCCCCCCCACAAGAATTACCTTATGTCTGTCCCATGAGTTCTTGAATTCTCCCACAGTTTTAGACCCCACAACCTCCTCAGGAAGGCTGTTCCATGCGTCCACCACCCTCTCTGTGAAAAAATACTTACTCACATTGCTCCTGAGCCATCCCTCCTCTATCTTCAAATTGTGTTCCCTTGTTCTTGCACATCTCTTTTTCTGAAAGATGCTACCCTCTTGGACTTTGTTGACTCCACTGAGGTACTTAAAAGATTCTATCATGTCCCCCCTCTCCCTCCTTTCCTCAAGGGTATACATATTAAACTTCATTAGTCTCTCCTCATATGGCTTCTCATGCAGACCCTGCACCATTTTAGTTGCCCTCCTCAGAACTGCCTCCATCCTATCTCTGTCTTTGTGGAGATGGGGTCTCCTGTTTTCTGCTGGTGATGCCTCTCCCTATACATCCCAGTATCCCCCCAGCCCTCCCTACTGCCTTCTCACATTGCTTGCTAACCTTAAGGTCATCTGATATAATTACCCTCAGGTCCCTTTCCATTTTTGTTGTTGTTACTACCCCCCATTGTGTAATCTTCCCTGGGTTTTTGTTTCCTAGGTGCATTATTTTGCACTCCTTTGCATTGAATCCTAGCTGTCATACTTCTGACCATTCCTCCAACCTTGCCAAGTCCCTTCTCATCCTTTCCATGCCTCCCTGTGTATCAACCCTGTTGCAGATCTATGTGTCATCTGCAAAGAGGCATACTTTTCCTTCCAGTCCCTCTGCAATGTCACTTATAAAGACTTTAAAAAGGAGCTCTGCACCAGTTTTTCAACCACTGATTGAATCCCATGGTGTAGATTACCCTAGCCGCACCTGTGCCATAGACAGGCAGCACCTCCGAGAAGGTTACCATGCATGCTATTTGTCTGAGGCCCCTCCCCAACTCCACAAACTCCTCCTGTACTGCTGTGATCCCTGTCCCAGCCTGGTCATTTGGCCCTAGGTAGACAATGACATCCAGCTCACTCCCCCATGCCGTTGCTCCCGCAATCCTGAGGATTGCTCCCTGTCCCTCCAAGTCATTGCGCCAGGCAGGCACCTTATCTCCCTTTCCCCTTCCTCCCCCAGTTCTACCCCCCCTAACAATGGAGTCCCCAACTAGGAGTTATTTCCTTCCCCTGTGGGGTCCCATGCCATCCTCCTGTGGGTCTCCTTTGTGGAGGTCCCCAGCATCCTCCTTGGTCTCCACTGCGGGTGCCTCCATAGAGGAACCACACTTTGCCAGAACGGCAAATCATTTTATGGAGAGGTACAACTGGAGGGATGCGCCTCTGTTCCACTACCCTCACTGCCCTTAACCCACCGTGGTCCAACCGCTCCTCTTTCTTGTCAACCTCTGAGGCAACGGCAGTGGTCTGGTGGTCCCCGGGTGGGAGAGGAGGTCCCCCAAATCCTGGCCATCTCAGCCTGGAGATGAGCAACCTCCTCCCTCAGCCCAGAGAGGTGCCTGCAGATGGAACAACACCGCATCCTCCAGAACATCTCCCGGAAGACTGCAGCTCCACAGCCACTGCACTGCACCACTCCCATCATGTCTTATTTTTGGCTCCTTAATTGCACAACACACACCCTGGAGTGGATTATTCCTATTATACAATGGCTCCTTTGTATTAAAAATAAAAGAAAAAAGATTAAGAAGTTTATTACAAGTGCATTTTTTCTTATATTTTCAGTGGGTAGTTATACTAACAAAAAATATAGTGCTAATTGTTTCTTGTTTTGACCAGTAGGTGGAGGTACCATACTGTATGGCTCTATTACCTTTCCCACTGACCCTTGCTTCTGTTGTGTGCAAAACAGTTTATTGCCTGTTGTTTTGAGGTCCCATGATGTTTCTGCCACATGCTTCCCCTCCTCATTTTTTGTTTCTGGCTGTCTTGTTTCTATGGGATGGAAACAAAAGCTGTTCGCACACCTGCTGTATAAATGCCATTGTTGAGTGTGACGGCTGTCTGCATGTGATTCTCCTGGTACAGTTGCAGTCTGTTTTGTACTGGGAAAAGAAAAGGAAAAAGAAAGTAAGTAATTACTAACACAGCACTGGGGGGATGATTAGGAAGCGGACTGATTTTAAACGGAGGTGCTCAGTCCATTTGGTGAAGTCGTGGACAACTGTCATTTCTTCAGTGAAGCACCAACTGTGCTGAGCACGCAGTAAGTGTCTGAACCCGGAGCTGGGATGGGAGCGGGAAGTGCCAATCGCAATGTCGGCTTTTCTGTTTGGTATTAGTTCAAAACTATGATGGTGTGCATAGAAAGCCTGACAGTGGGAGGGAGGGAGGACTTGATCTCTGGGCAGGTGTTTGGAGGCAGAGTACTGAAGCTGATGCTATGACGGCTTCTTGGACATGTTCAGTATTTCTCTGGGTGCTGAAGGAGCGGAGGACTGCTGTGAAGCCATTGTAGAAATGGTGTTCACTTGTCTTATTTTTTTTTTTGCTTGTTTAACTAAGAAAATGAAACTGACTGTTTGAAAGGGTTTATTTTTCTGGTTTTGTTCTGTGGCAGGGTGTAGCCAGGGATTTCAGATCTGCACACCAAGTGGTCTCACTGTTACCCCTCCCCTTTTGTTAGGGTGAGCTACCCTCAATCTGTGGTTGTGGGGAAGCCAGAAAAGTGTGTCGGGACCGTAGCAGCTGGCAGTTGTGTGTAAATATAGGGGTGAAGTGATTTTTTTTATGTGTCATTAGGTCATGTATGTGCTGGGACTAGATCCGTGGTGTTATGCCAGGATAACACCATGAGTCCAGTCCCACATTGACCAATCAGAGCCAGAGATGCTTTCTTGCTCTTGTATAATTAAGCAATAAGGCATGACAGGGTGTGGTATATCATGGGATATCATCACGCCTTGGGTGGTTGGGCACGAGGCCACTGGCCGAGTGTGTCCAACCACCCGAGAAGTGATGATATCCCATGATATACCACACCCTGGAATGACTTATTGCTATTATGAACTGAGTTTGAAGTTTTATAAATAAAAAATAAAACAAACAGGTTTTAAAACATTTTATGAATGAGCTTTTGGGTGGTGTAGGAGTACATTTTGAAAAAATAGTTCTCAGGCAGTAGAGAGCAAAGAGGCTGGTGGTGCTGGAACGTTTTTGAAGCCGTGATGATGTAGCCCGATATCATCACGGCTTCAAAGAGCTCTTGGCCAATCAGATTCATCTATTTACGATCCTTGGGTCATAATGTGGGATTTACCCATGCTTGATGTGGTGGTTCACAAGGCTGCAGGCCGAGTTACTAAAACCACACCAGAAGTGGGTAAATCCCACAACAGCCCACACCCTAGAGTGGATTATTTTGACTACGCTATGGGGTAGAAGTAAAAAGAAATAAAAAACAGTTAAAATAGTTTGAGAATTTTTTATTTTATGCTGAAAGAATAAAACATGATTCCACACACCAAGTAGTCCTTCTGTTGAAAGACAAAATTTAATATGTCATAACAGGAAAATGTAACTTTTTGAGTGTTAACTTTTAATTAGCATACAAATTTATATTGCATGTTGTGAATTACATTTACATGGGACAGATTGCATTGAATGATTTCTTGTAACATTAGTGTTTTTCACGTAAAACTGAACACTGAACAGTAGTGCACAGCTGTATCTCTACTTCTGTGCCACATGTCTATAATTGATTATAGTGTACATTATGAGATGGTATTATTGATGTTGTACTATAGATTTTTGTAATTAATCCTGGGTTGCCCATGAAAAAGGGATTGTTATGGTCTCAGTGGGCTCCGGTTACCAAAATTTTAATAAATGAACATTGAACTGTGAGTAGTAGAGCAAGCTGAACAGTGAACAGTAATTCAAGAAATGTGTCAAGTTAAAGGTTTTGTTTTTTTACTGTTGTTCCAAGTAGAAGTTCATTGTTCCATAGTTTATGTAATTTGAAACGTTAGGTATGTTGGGAGAAGTTACGAGGTGCTGGTCAGGACGTTCAATGATCTCTGTGTTTTGTGTGTGATGGGCATCAGTTTCCAGTTGAGGCTGCACCATTCTGTAAGAAAGTTCTTGCAGAGCGGAAATGATGTTGTAAATCTTGTGCAATGCCTTGTTTTTCTAGGTAAGTTGCAGGTAAATCTTCAGATGAGGTATTCTTTTTCTTGCATATAATATTCTTTTGCAGGATTTGGGAGCATACAATGGTTGATGCTGCTTTTTGGTAGGTTTGTTTTTGGCAGGCAGGTTGCTCGCCATTATCCACAGTTTGTACTTACAGTGTGTAACATGGCAGCAAATGGTCTGTACTTGTGGAAGTGTGGTTGGGATTTTCTAAGGGGTATTCTGTGCAGAATCAGTGATTGTTCTGTGTTACAGGGCTATCTGGGGTTCTGGTTTGTTGCAAATGTTGTGCTGTGGCGTTGGCAGATTGGTCTGGCTATGTCGTAGGAATGGCATTACCCGCCAAAATTGTGCTCCAATTTCGCCTGCTTTTTAAGTTCATCTGCCAGTATCTTCTAAAAGATTCTTCATTTTTGTGTCTGGCCAGGGACATAACCTCATCTGGATTCAAATCCTGCCTTTTAAAGTAGTGTTACAGCAGTGGCACACAAGGAGTGGTTAGTAAAGATGGCGGGGAGTGGAGCCTCTTTACAGATTCTGCATAACACGCTGCTGAGGCAGTTTATCCCCATGGGTTCTGGAGAATACCAGATGGAGCATTTGTCCGGTACCTCTTGAGACTCTCTTTTCAGGTGGAAAACCAGAGGTGGGGTATTTGGAGGTAGCTTTGATACGCGTTTTAAGTAGCTCTGAATGGGACGGAGAGGGCTGTTCAGCTGTTCAAAGAGGAAACCTTGTGTGAGTTGCTCGGTTGGATTATGAGGTTCCGTATGATTTTTGGTCTCCTTGCTGAAAGTTTTTGGGAGGTAGTGGAGACCTTGCTGATCAGTTTTAATTTCAAAACTTGCTGGTGTTAGGGATTGAACCCCCTCATTACCGTGATGGGACATGTTCAACTGGATGTCGAACCAAGATTTCCTAACAAGGCCCATTGCAGTACTTGGTGACAGATGTGGGGAGTTTCTTATGAAGTTTGGTTCTTCTGCTGACATTGGTGGGTGATGGGATGTTTCATCACAACCCTCCTTTCTTATTTTTTTATGATACCTTTAAAAACATTATTTGCCATTGTAGAAGCAGTGTCGGCCATTAGACTGAGGGTCTTCTGTTAGGTGGGTGATAAAGGAGGTGACCAAGGCCTGAGCACAGGCTAACATAGCTGCTGAGGCCATATTGGTCATCAGTACTCTTTCGTACAGAGCTGTAGAATAAATGGGTGGTCCGATTAATTTCATCTTTTGTAGTGGTCTTAAAGGGAAAATCTCCTCAGCATTTTTTATTCTGTTTCCCTGTGTAGTTTGTAGGCATGAACAATGATTGCCTCTCTTGCACCCTCCCATTTCCTCAGGATTTAAATGTAAATGAAGGTAATTAAGTCTGGTGCGAAAATCTGCTTGATTCCATTGCAAATGTCATGACCCAACTCCTGAGACATCCTAGAATTTTGTGATGTTTTAGTGTTAAAGCATGCAGTAGTTATACTGTATTAGGCAGTGCTGTCGCTGTCCTCTGCAGTCCCTATGCTCTTGTCTTATGCTGGCCATGAAACTGTTCAAGGCATGATAAGTGCCCTGCTGCTTTCTGTGGTTTAAAGTGTATCTGAGTTAGAAAAAAAATGCTTTTAGAGAATGCAGGGACTTCACAAGGCATGTAACAGAGCTGACTTGAGAGTAACTTCTGCTGGCTTGTGCAGATATGCATCATCAACTCCCATGATGCTTTGCATTTGTAGAGTTATGACCTTTGCAAAGGAGATAAACAGGTTTTCACACCAGGACAAAATAGAGTGAAGCAATGTCAATATACATTTAAATTAGGGTGAAATTAGAAACATGCCAAGAGAGGGAATCATTGCTCATGCCTAAAAACTACACAGGTATACAGAAAATAGGTTGAGGGGGCTTTCCCTTTAAGATCTATGCTGATTTTATTTTCTCTGCACCCTTCAAGGTAGACGTTCAATGCCCATTTTGTCTGCTTCATGGTTGTGTGTTGGTTTCTGTTTAATTCAAGCAAATTTATTTCAGGGCTTGACAATATGATGTGTTTTTTGGCCAGATTAGAAGAATAATAATCAGCTTTTATATAGCACTTTTCATACACAGTGTATCCCAAAGCACTTTACAAGCAATGAGAGACTGATAGTGAAGTGACTGAATGTGTAGTGGCAACCATCTTGCACATCAACGCCCACACACAGCCTTAGACAACTGCATGAACTGGTTTTAGGGGGAAGGGAATGCTGGGCAGGACACTGTGGAAAATCTCCTACTCTTGTGAAAAGTGCCCTGGGTTCTTTTACTTCCTCCTGGACACCCACCAGGACAGCACCAGAGATGGGTAGAAGAGACCTACATTTAACATCTCATCCAAATGATGGCACATCCCAACAGTACACCCCCCCAGTACTTCAATTGGGTGCCAGCGTTAATGGTATGAGCCCAGTACCTGAGTGGGATCACAGTCCATGACCTGCTGGCCCAGAGGTGAATGTGCTACGAGCTGAGCCCCACTGACACCTGGCCCCTGCAGCTGTTGTCCCTGACAGTAGTCACTGCAGCTGTTGTGTTTCTTGCAGCAGTGGTTAGTGGCATACTGACTGGGGGCTTAGGGTTTGGGTTCATTTCAACGGCTATCGGCGGCTCAGTGGTTGGCATTTCTGACTTATCCTGAATGTTTTCAGAAACGTCAGGTTAGAGAAATTGGACCAATCTGGCATCTTGTGACTGTGATATGATTATTTGTATCATCTCTTGAATACAAAGTGGTGTTCCCAGCTCAAAATTTAAAGTAAATTCTGACAGTTTGGATGCTGTAAAAAAGAAGATGGCAGTCACAATTGTGGAAGTGAAAGTGTCAGGGCAGTGTAATGATTTTACTTTTATGTCATGAGTCTGGCTGGCACTTTACTTGTGGGTTGTTGGCAGATTTACTCACAGGTAAAGTACTTTCTTAGCATATTAGATTGGTTTATTTCTGATGCCCCATGGTGTAATACACAGTATGCATTCAGCATGCCTTTTTATCACCCAAGCAGTGCAGATATTCTCTACGGCCGCAAACACTGCAGTGTGTTAGCCCACTTATAAAATGGATTATTTCAAAATAAGATTACGTTTTAAAAAGATTTTTAAAGAAAACCAAGGTCTAAGTGCTGTTCAGTGTCTTCATCAGTGATATTGGGGATGGTATTAAGGGCAAAATTTGTCTATTCACAGGTGACATCAAGCTCTGTGGAAGAGTGGACACAGCAGTAGGCATACTAGACCTAAAAGAAGATCAGAAAAATTTGTAAGGTGATCTAGGATTTGGCAACATGGCTTCAGTGTAAAGAAATGCAAAGTTATGTACACTGGAGCCAAGAATCCAAGGACTGAGTACAGCCTGGAAGGGGTACGGATATCTGCATCAGAGGAAGACAAAGACCTGGGGGTGTTAATTACTAGTGACCTGAAATACTCCATGCAATGTAAGAAAGCAGCTGTAAAGGCAAATGAAATGTGGGGTTACATTGCCAGAGGGATCAGCAACAGGTGAATGAAGGTAATAGTGCCCTTGTACAGGTCACTAGTAAGACCGTATCTAGAGTAAAGTGTACAATACTGGTGCCCATGCCTTAAAATGGACATAAAACTGCTGGAGATGGTCTAAAGAAAAGCAACAAAGATGACCAAAAGCCAGAAAAAGAAAAGCATCTGTAACTGGAAGGGACACAGACATGTGGGGAGTGGTGCAATGCACTGGCTGTGGAGCAGCAGTCTTCCGAGAGACATTCTGGAGACTGCATTGCTGCCCTATTTGCAGGCACCTCTCTGGTCTGAGGGAGGAGGTTGTTCGTCTCCATGCTGATCTGGCAAGAATTCAGGAAACCTGCTCCCCCACCCAGGGACCACCCAGGCCACCACCACTACCTCAGAGGTTGCCAAGAAAGAGGAGTGGTTGGACCATGGTGGGCTCAGAGATGGTGAGGGTGGTGGAACAGAGGCACATCCCTCCAGTTGTGCCTCTCCACAATTCATTCACCACTCTGGCGGAGCATGGTTCCTTGATGGAGGCACCTGCAGTGGAGACCAAGAAGGATCTGGAGAGGGTCCAGAGGAGGGCAACCAAAATGATTTGGGGCTTGGAGGACAGGCTCTATGAGGAGAGGCTTGAAGAGCTAAATATGTACACATTGGAAGAGAGAAGGGACCGGGGGACATGATAGAGGTCTTCAGGTACATGAAGAGGGTAAATAGGGGAGGAACAGTCAGGATGCTTCGAAGGAAGGAGGAGGGGCCACTAGAGGACATGGGTGGAAGCTGGAAGGGGGAAGATTCAGGGGAGAAAGGAGGAGGTGCTACTTCACTGAGAGGGTGGTGGAGCCATGGAATGCACTGCCTAGGGGGCTGGTGGAGGCAGAGACAGTGGAGGGGTTCAAGAGGGGGTGGGACAGGTACAGGGGAAGGGTTCTGGAAGCAAAATCCAATGCAGCAAGAATATCCAGAACTGGGAAGGGAGAAGCCAGAGGAGGCGAGGGGGGCAGCAAGGTCAGCACCCAGGGTGGAGACTGACCAAACGAGCAGACATGAAAGACCATTAGCCTATTCTGTTGGCATTTTAGTATGTTAGTATGTTAGATGCTGGGAACCTCCACAATGGAGACCCACAGGAGGTGGCACAGGACCCCACAGGAAAGGAAACAATTTCTGGTGGGGGACTCAATTGTTAGGGGGGTAGAACTGGGGGATGGAGGGGAAAGGGAGGTAAGATGTCTGACTGGCGCCATGGCTTGAGAGACAGGAAATGAATCCTCAGGATCGTAGAAGCAGCTGCAATGGGGAGGCAGCTGGATGTCATTATCCATCTAGAGACGAATGACCTGCCTGAGAATGGGATCAGAGCAGTGCAACAGGAGTTTGTGGAGTTGGGGAAGGGCCTTAGACAAGTGGCACACACGGTAACTTTCTTGGAAGAGCAACCTGTCTATGGCATGGATGAGGCTAGGGTACTCTGCACCATGGGATTCAATGACTGGTTGAAAAACTGGTGTGAGCTCAGGGATTTGGCTTCATTGGGGGCTGGGGGTCCACCTGGAGGGATGCAGACCAATACAGGTGCGATGGTCTGCATCTATCCAGGAGGGGAACCAGGATCCTAGGTGATAGGTTTAAATGCTTCATTGGCAAGCATTTAAACTAGCCAAGGGGGAGGCACTGAAAAGGAGAAGGGAAATTCTAGCCCTCGCAAAACAAATCAGGGTAATTAGTGAGGTGAACACCAAGATAGAGCAGTTGATAGGGAGAAGGGCAGGGGTAAATGGAGAAAAAGACAAAGGCAGTAAGGACAGGGATGGGGCAAAAAGAAATAAAGTCATAAAAAATGGAGGGTAATGAGTACCAATGCCTGTAGTCTAGGTAAAAAGCTCCCCGAAATGGTGGCCTTGATGGAAGAGGGATGCCTGGATATTGTGGCAGTCACAGAAACATGGTACACAGAGAACCATGACTGGGATGTCAACATACCAGGGTACACAATCTACAGGAGGGACAGGGAGGGAAGAAGAGGAGGAGGAGTAGCTCTCTATGTAAGGGAAGGGATCAAAGCAACAGAACTAAAGGGTAAACAGGGAGGAGAGGAGGCACTGTGGGTCACCCTGGAGACTGGAAATGGCACCACAATCCACACAGGGGTTGTATACAGACCCCTGTCACAGGAGGAGGAAATGGACAAGAAAGTAATAGAAGGAATCCTTGGGATGGCAGAGAAAGGGGAGATATTGCTGATGGGGGACCTGAATATGCCAGATGTTAACTGGAGCACCTTTGCTGCAGCCACATCCAAGAGCAGGGCCATTCTCAATACCCTACAGAGGGCATGCCTCAGACAGCTAGTTATGGAACCCACTCGGGAGGGAGCAATCTTAGACCTGGTACTCTCAAATGGGGATGGAGAGAGGATCTCTGATCTTGAAGTGGGTAGCCATCTGGGAACAAGCGACCACCAAACAGTGTGGTTCATGATAAACTCAGCTACAAAATCAAGCCATACAAAAGTGAGGGTACTGGACTTCAGGAGGGCTGACTTTGGTAAGATGGGAGAGTGCCTTAGAAAAGCACTAGCAACAGGCTAGAAGGAGGGGTGGAGCAACAATGGGGAAATATCAAAACCGCCATCACAGAGGCAATAAGCCTTTGTGTGAAGCAAATAAACAAATTAAAATGAAAGAAAAAACCACTATGGTTCTCAAAAGAAGTGGTGGGGAAGGTAAGGGAGAAAAAGATAGAATTCAGGAAGTACAAGGAAACACAGAAGGATCAGGACAGAGAACTGTACCAGTTAAAGCAGAAGGAAGTGGGGAAGGCAGTTAGAATAGCAAAGGCCCAAACCGAGGAAAAGATAGCCAACTCAGTTAAGAAGGGGGATAAAACCTTTTATAGGTACATTAGGGAGCAAAGAAAGACTAAGGCTGTGATACTGAGGCTGAATAAAGAGGAAGGTGGTTGGGCAGAGAGCGATAGTGAAAAGGCAAGGATACTGAACGAATACTTCTGCTCAGTATTCACAATGGAAAAGCAGGGGGAGATACCGAATCCAGTCAATAGAAGCACCCTGGATAGGGGGGTTGATATTATTCCTTTCACAGAAGAAAGGGTTCTGAAAGAACTCTTAAAACTGAAGGTGGATAAAGCAATGGGGCCTGATGGGATTCACCCCAGAATTCTAAAAGTACTATGGGAAGAACTAGTAACACCACTGACTACCCTTTTTAATAAATCATGGGAGGATGGTGTGGTACCTGAGGACTGGAGGAGGGTGGATGTGATTCCCCTTCACAAAAGTGGGAGCAAGACAGAGGCAGGAAACTATAGACCTGTTAGTTTGACCTCAGTGGTGGGGAAAATGATGGCATCACTTCTGAAGGAAAGAATTGTTGAGTATCTTGAGGCCAGTGGGGCACAGGACCCAAGGCAGCATGGATTCATAGTGGGAAGAACATGTCAGACAAATCTAATTGATTTATTTGACTGGGTGACCAAAGTAGTAGACCAGGGAGGGGCTGTGGACACAGTCTACCTAGACTTTAGTAAGGCATTTGACACAGTCCCACACAAAAGATTAATAAACAAATTAGCCAGCCTGGGAGTGGGTCCCAGGGTGATAGCCTGGGTAAAACACTGACTGGACAACAGGACACGGAGGGTAATAGTAAATGGAGCCCACAGTGAAGAAAGGAGGGTTACTAGTGGGGTACCGCAGGCTTCAGTACTGGGGCCGGTCCTTTTTAATGTCTTTATAAGTGACATTGCAGAGGGACTGGAAGGGAAAGTATGTCTCTTTGCAGATGACACAAAGATCTGCAACAGGGTTGCTACACAAGGTGGGGTGGGGTGGAAAGGATGAAAAAGAACTTGGCAAGGCTGGAGGAATGGTCAAATTTATAGCAGCTTAGATTCAATGCAAAGAAGGACAAAGTAATGCATCTGGGAAACAAAAACCCAGGGGAAGGGTACACAATGGGAGGTGAGATACTGAGAACAACAAAAATGGAAAGGGACCTGGGGGTAGTTATATCAGATGACCTAAAGGTGGGCCAGCAATGTGAGAAGGCAGTAAGGAGGGCTGGGAGGATACTGGGATGCCTAGCGAGAGGCATCACCAGTAGAAAACAGGAAGTTGTTGGCCCTCTGTACAGACAGTTGATAAGACCACATCTGGAGTACTGTGTACAGTTCTGGAGACCCCATCTCCGCAAAGACATAGACAGGGTAGAGGCTGTCCAGAGGAGGGCAACCAAAATGGTGCAGGGTCTAAACAGGAAGACATATGAAGAAAGACTAAAGGAGTTTAAGATGTATAGCCTCGAGGAAAGGAGGGAGAGGGGGGACATGATAGAAACTTTCAAATACCTCAAGAGAATCAACAAAGTCCAAGAGCGTAGCATCTTTCAGAAAAAGAGATGTGCAAGAACAAGGGGGCACAATTTGAAGATGGAGGGAACTGCCTCAGAGGTAATGTGAGGGTATTTCTTCACAGAGAGGTTGTGGATGCATGGAACAGCCTCCTGAAGAGGTGTGAGAGTCAAAAACAGTGGAGGAATTCAAGAATGCATGGGACAGACATAAGGCAATTCTGGTGGGGGTAGGAGGAAGTAGGCTGTTGGTTAACTAGTATCTGCAGCTTCTCCGTTAGGTAGGGAAATGGGCAGACTAGGTGGGCCAAGCGGTCCTTATCTGTCATCAGATTCTATGTTTCTATGTTTCAGCAGGGCAGAACATACGAGGAGATGCTGAGGGCACTGAACATGTATGCCCTGGAGGAGAAAGAGAGAGAGAGAGAGAGAGAGGGAACATGATTGAAACCTTCAAGTATTTGAAAGGAATAAACAGGGTGGACAAAGAAGGTCTCTTCAAGCTTAGTGGGAGCTGAAAATGAGGGGACACAGTCTCAAGTTGAGGGGAAGATTTAGGACAGAGGCTAGGAGGCACTTCTTCACTGAGAGGGTGGTTGCAGGTTGGAATGTACTTCTGGAGGGAGTGGTTTCATTGAAAATGGTAGATAGCTTCAAGAGAGGCTGGCATAGCGTTCGGGGAAAAATAAGGGTCAGCGGAGGGGAATGGTGGATTGGGGAGTGGATCCAGGGTCAGTAGCTTATGTTGAGGACCCTACAATACAAGCAGACTAGATAGACCTAATGGTCTTATTCTGCTGGCTTCATCATATGTTTGTATTTTTTTTTTTTTTTTATTTTAGTCTTTGGTAACTGGGTAAGGCTCACTAGGCACAAGTGCCTGTTTTCAGGGGCGACCTGGGAGCACTGGGTGGTTAAGTGACTTGCTCAGAGTTGCACAGTATGCAAGTGGAGGTTGTGGGAATCAAACTCAGGTCTGGTCTGCTGGATGTATCAAGCTCGTTCACACCTCATTCCTCTAACCTCTAGGCTATACTGCCAGCCCAATATGTTCGTATACCATAAGATGCCCTTTTAACTTATATTAGATGTCAAACCCAAATAGTTTGTTAATACTGGGGTCTGTTCACTAATAGATGGGAAGTACACATGAATCACATGTATCTCACCTGAGCTCCTCTGCACAGGAACGTGGTGGCATGGGGGCGGAGTGCAGGCCATGGGTCAGCAGCAGTAGGTCTCATAGTGGATCCCCTGCACAAATGGGCAGGGGAGCCTGGGATGGTGTGCAGCCTGCCGAGGATAAATAACAGGCATTTGCTCAAATGGCCACCTCCCACCCTGCCAAGCACCCCAGTGGGCTGTGGCAGCCATTAGCAGGGGCTCCCGCTGCCACTGAACCCCACCTGTGACCTTTGGGGGGGCATGTAAATAGTTACGGCAAGGTACCCCCTTGCACAGCTTTCATCCCACTGGCACAGTGCATAAGTACGGTAGTGAATGCAGACAGCACTGGCACACCCCTAGACCACCACTGGAGCGGCACTGCACTGCTGGCTGGGGGATCCAATGTGTATGGGGTTGTGAAGGTCAGCACTAGTCCACTGTGTGACATTCAGGTGTAGGGTTGCCTATGTTCTCCAGATGTGGGGTGCGTAGGCAATCCACACCATTGTGAACAGACCCCAGTGTGCTTGTGTGACCAGGCTGGAAAGTGGCATCTTCTGGGCACCTTTATGTCCATGTATGCCATGATTGGAGGATACATGGGAACATATTGTAGCAAAGAAAGCAAACTGGCAGCCCATTAAATCCCCCAAGACTGGGGATTGTATCCACTCAGGGAGCAAGGATTTAAAGTGGGGAAGGGGGTCCACACAACCAGCATACAAAAAAAAATCACAGTTGGCAATCAGCATAACCACTACATCTTCCACCCCCCCAAAAAAAACCTTTGAATTTTAAGTAATTCCATTCTTCATCATAAAGGAAGTATATATGGAAACTGAGGTTTTGTCCCTTGACCGTTCACTGCAGTACATAGGGACTGGAGTGTCACAGAAAGGTTCTGATGTTTTAAAAGGTTCTGATAAGCCATAAAAGGTTCTGACAGTTATCCGACCCTTATCAAAACTCTCAGAACCTTTTAAAATGCAAAACCTGATTTAATCTGAATTATTCACCCTTAAGCTATTGTCATTGGTGAAGGGAAAGGAATCTAAATCCAGCTTGGAGTGGTACCTCCAGTCTCCTGCTGGGTCTTTCCACCACCACCACCACCGCCACTAGCCTTTTTACTAGATAAAGACCTTCGGGAGGAAGAATATTAATCTCCAAAACAACTGTTTAAAATTATCAGAACCTGAGCAGAATCTGAAATACGGTTCAGGTAAGGTTCTTTTACAGAAAACGGCATATGTTCTGGGCAGTTTGGAACTTATCTGGACTGGTTCTCCCATCCTTACTACAGCTGAGGCCTTTTCAGTAGCCAAAGTCATAATGCACTGCTTGTGACATCACAGCTGTCTCTACAGCAGCATACTGTGATGTCACCAGCGGGGGTTAGGACATCAGCTCCACCGTCAGACTCAGTCAGAGGTGAACCGCGAGGTACAGACAGGTACAAAGATCCAGTTTTCAAGTAAATATCCTTAAAGGGATAGTATACTACCTGGAATTAAACCTAACTTTCAGAAGTAGTTATTCATCACTTATTATATCCCAAGTAATTATTCCTGTTCTTTTTTTACTAATTAGAAGATTTCCTACCTGACGGCATGAGGTGTGATGTGTGGAACAGCACTCTACCTGGAGGTTAACGTAGACTGTTCTGTTCCTCCCTATACATCACCAGCATTGTGACCTTCCTGACGGTGTAATCACTAGTAGCCAGGAAGAGCCAATCTCCTGTTGCTTGACTGGTAACTTGTGACACATATCATCAATCAGACAGCAGGCCTTGAGATGAAAGGATGAATAAGGCCATATGCCGATGATGTAGTGGGAGGAACAGAACTAGATATGTCTGCTTCTAGATAAAGCGCTGCTTTTCTTATGGCGCCCAAAACTATTTTGTAGAAAACCATCTAATGAACACATGGAAAAAGGAAAACACTTCAGAATAAAAAGTGATACAGGACTACTTAAAAAATTCCTAACATTTTCTGCCTGCCATATTTGGGTGCTGCTACTGTAGCTCTTTAACGAAATAGCAGACTGGGAGGAGAGTCAAACTGATGGGAAAGTTGCGTAACTGCAAGTTCTGCTGGTGAGAACAGTAGCTTTTTTTTTTTTCAGGTGACCAAAGCCTCTCTTCGGAAAAATAAAATTTGAAACAGGAAAGCACTGGCAGCCCTCACCTTAAACATTTAAGGAGCATGATTGGGAAATAAATGAAAAGGTTTGTAACAGAAATATTCAATCTCATGCTTGGCTAGTGACCTCTAGTGTACCTCTTTCAGAGACCAAAGGTAATACTGTAGGTCTTAAATAACGTGGATGCCAACATTTCCAATCTTTCTAGTATAGGAGGAAAGTAATGCATGAAAGGGATTTATTTATTTTTATGTATGGAAAAACTGGAAACTGGGAATGGCACACTGAACCAAGGTTCATGACATAATTTCTAGTCAGTCAGGATGGTTTACATCTAAACATTCTAAACATTCCAGGTACCCTTATAACCATGAGAGGGTCTCTCGTGCAAACAGTTCTAAAATTCTGAAGTTCTAAGTTCAGTTGGCATAATCCATTTCTCACAGAGGAATTTTCTGTTATTTTCTACAAAATAAAACATTTAAAGTTTTGATTCAAGTTTTGGTTTTAAAAAACAGAATTCTTTAACACAGTTATGCATTTCTCTCTGACAGAGAACTTGAGAAGGCACTCTTATAACCCAGAACTGTACACACACAGGCACACACACATATGTAAGTAATAAGTTACAATATAGTGTGCATTAAGTAATAAGCCATGACAAGGTGTGCATTATAGGATTTTAATTCACATCCCAGGGGTGTAGTAACGTGAGGCCGAAGGCAAAGTTTCCTTACACCCTTAGGGAAGTGCATTAAAATCCTATGATGCACACCCTGAAGAGGCTTACTTAAGCGTTTTCTGCCACATACAGGTGCTTACTCTGAAAGATGTCCAACAACGACTCATCTTATGACCTATTTCTGAGGCAGATATGCTAGCTGGCATTAACAAACTCAAGTCAGGAAAAAGCCCAAGTCTGGACAGTTGCATTCTGGAATTTTATAAGCACCATAAGCAACATCTGCTGCCCTGTTTATTAACGGATTTCAGGGAAGTTCAAGATAGGGAGTTGTCCCCTGATAGTTGGAAATATGCAGATATTTTTGCTACAGTTAAACCACTATAGTTAAACTGAATAAAATTCCACTGCACTGTGAATCTTAACAATTGATTTCAGTGTTAAATGTCGATTATAACATTTTTGCAGGAATTCTAGCTTCCTGGATAATCTCTCTTCCCTCTATAATTTATAAATCATTCTGGTTTTGTGTCTCAAAGTCAGACTTCAGATAATATTAAACAAATATGAAACCTTACTGAACATCAGCCACAGGTAAAGTCCCTCCATTATCCTTAGTTTTGATGTTGAAAAGGCATTTGATAGTGTGTCCTGGAGATTTTTTACATTATACCCTTAAGTAATTCCAATTCCTGGATGAGCTTCTGACCCTTTTCCATAATTTACATCATGCACTGCAAGCAGGGATAAAAGCAAATGGTACTTTTTCCTCATGGTGTGTTTTGAAAAAGTACATTGGTTGGTACTGCCCTCTTCTCACTTTTTTTTTGCCCTGTATGCAGAACCCTTAGCACATTTACTGAGTTTCTCAGACTAGCTGAGAGGCATCACAGTAGCAGACAGACATGGATCATTGAGTACCTTTTTACGCTGTGATGATTTGCTTGTCTACCTTATGGATCCAGACTGCTCTCTGCCAGCCCTGTCTGACATCCTGCAGGAACTGGAGAAGCTTCCCAGTCATAAACTGAGCACTACAAAACTGAAGTTCTCCCCTTCAACTATAACCCATCCCCTGCATTAAAATGTCATTTCCCCTTCCAATGGGACCATTCCTCTATTACTTATTTAGGTGTATAAATACCAACATCATTATGATACCTTTACAAGGTTAATCATGCCATCTTAAAAAGTAAAATGTGAGATGGCTTGGCCCTCTGGACCCATCTGCCAATTCCCCTTTATCAGCATATTGACTCTATCTGCATGACACTTCTTCCCTGTCACCTTTACTTGTTCTAAATTCTCCCCATGGACCCTCCACAAGTAGACTTTTGGGTGTGGGACAAAGCGATTTGTAGATATGTTTGGAGTGGCACAAGACCTTGAATGGCATACTCCACACTACAGCTACCAAAAACGCATGGGGGACAAGCATTATCTCAGTTAAGGAACTATTACGGAGTGGACATACTGCAGCATGCATTAAGTTGGGTTGACCCTACAGAGATGCCACAGTGGAAAGAACTAGAGCTTTACGAAAACAATACAGTAATCCAACATGTATCATTTACTCTCCTACAGAGAGAGACACACCACCCTGATTGTTCCCTTTGGGCCCTCTCAACCACTCCTGGATATGTGGGGGTCCTTACTACAGTGTCATGGGGTGATGCAAGACATGAAGTATGTAGAATGGATCATATCAGACAGTCAGTTTCCTCTTATCAGAGATTATCACACTTTCCATGGGTGGAATAGACTTGGAACATGCCCCAACTACCAACACTACAGTAACAGAATATTCAAACATTTTGATCAGTTATGGCAGGTGTTTCACCTACAGAGGGCAGATAATTTTCAATACTTACAAATTCAGCATTATTTGGGTAATAGGTTGGGGCCGGAATGGAATAGGGACACCACTTCCCCATTAATTGATTTCCTTATACAGACTACAAAAACTTTTTGCCCCCCTTCCCACTTTATATCAGCTGTGTACAAAGCAATGCAGACTTGTAATGGGGGTGCAACTGATAAAGTTAGAGGACGGTGGATTGGACAACCTTTGTCTGATGGGGATTGGTGACTTTCCTGTTATAAACGACCTCTTAATTTCAGTAGCAAGAATTTGGGTGGAAAATGATTGTTAGATATTTTAGAACACAACAGATTACAGCCATGTTTGACCCACTGGCCAGGATGGCCTGTTGGAGGGGCTGTGGGTGCACTCCTGCAACACTTGGGCATATTTTTGGGGATGTGGGGTTCTACAACCATTTTGGGCTTCAATAGAATGGGCTCTTAATGACCTAATTCCCATTTATGGGAGTCGGGACACTTATGGTTCAAGCTGCCTTCTTTTTGATATATCCTCCCCATATTAAGGAACCATTTTTGGGGTGCAATTGGGGGTATGGCTCACAGTAGCTAAGAAATCCATCACCCTTAAATGGTTGACTCCTGATAGCCCCACACAGTCGCATTGTTAAGAGGCGGCAATGGTAAATCTACATAAAGCAAAAATTAATGGCCAGCCTTAGTGATCAACCTCAGGCTATTACAGCTTTTACAAACCAATGGAAATGGAGGGTTACTGTGGACAATAGGACATAGACTGAAGATAGTACATTAAATTTAGTGAGGATATCGACCTGATACCCTTCATGTTCAGAGACATCTGACTGTTTATGCTGAGATCACTAATAACCTTTTATTACACTGGCATAAAGAATGACGACACAGGGCAAGATTGTTTTGAGTAATATGGTTTTATTTCTTAGTCAGTTGCAAGTACTTGTTTTCAGACTATTGACTGTGCTTTATTTGTATGTGGAAATGGCTACCTTGACAACATACATGTGACATTTCTGAAATTATTGGCTCCTGTAAACAGTGAAAAATACCTTAATAAAAAAAGATAATTGCAAAAGAATGGCTCTAAGTAGTTTTTTTTTTGGGGGGGGGAGTGAGATTTGACACCTGACAGTGCTTTTATAGAGATGTAATGCACAGTCATGTGACATGCTTCAGTCAATCAGGTTTGTGAACTTTCCAGTGCCATTTTATAAAGGATTTTAATGCATGCCACAGGGGAGTGAGTCACAAGGCTGAAGGATGAATGTTCTTATGCCCTTGAGAAGTGCATTTAAATCCTTTAATGCACACCCTAAAGTGGTTTATCACACTTATACAATGGTTCACTGCTCTTTTGTAAAATATATAAACTGAAATATTTCTAATATTTTTTTTACATAAAACATTTGTTTAAATACATTTTAAATAACAAATTAAGTATAAGAAATAGTTTTTGATTCTGTAAATAATGAGACTTTTTTGCCTTAGTAATAAGATCTGGCACCTGACAATGTAGTCTTAGGAATTTAATGCATGGTCAGGTGATGCCTCTCAGACAATGCAGTTTCTAGATTTTTTCTTGCCATTTTATGAAATGTTTTAAACCTTTCAGTTTTTTCAGTCTCTGTTTACTAGGTTTACTAATGTTTATGAGGCAGAAGTAGACCCTGAAGTCCACCGAAGCCACTCCCACTTCACTTCTCAATAGTGTTGTGTCAAGTTGTTCCTGGAATGGATTAATTTGTTTAGTCTACGCCTAAATATGCTCTTTTTGGTGACATAGTAATCTGATTAGATAAGTTATTCTTCACTCCAGATGCCCTCTGCGTGCAGAAATGCCTGCGCTTGTTGATTTTGAATTTTTTTCTGTACTGTTTATTGTGACCTCTGGTCACCAGTTCATTAGTTCTGAATTTGAATCCCATTGATGACATCATTTTCTGATCATGGAGGACATCAAGAAATAGCAACAGATCACCTCTAATTCTTCTGGTGTTCAGTGACATTAAACCTAACCTAAGTAATCTTTCCTCATATGGGAGACTTTCCATTCCTCAGATGATTTTGGTAGTAGGTGGGCATGTCGCTTGGTCACACTTCATACCCAGATGATGCTCCCCCAGTCAGGCTCCCTGCTGCCTCAAAGTGTTCATCTTCTTCATCTGGGAACACTCTCCTGCTCCCTCCTTGGCCATTCCATGACCAGGGTTGGACTGGCCCACCTGGATACCTGGAAATGTCCAGGTGGGCCCCCCTCAGTTGGGTATCTGGTCACCTTCTGAACTCTGAAAACTTTTGTATTTATCATCTTTTTTCTAATTAAATGGGGGTATCTGGGACACTACAGATAAATGTAAGATGTAATCACAGAGCCAATGTATCAAATTGAAGTGGAATACTGATACAAGTGTGTCGCCCTGGGCCCTCCTGTATTGATTTTCCAGGTGGGCCCTTGCATTCTCTTTCCAGGTGGGCCCTCTGTACCCCAGTCCAGCCCTGTCCATGACTGACCACCACCATGGCAGGCATCTCACATGTGACGTTTACCTTGTTGGGGGGGAGGGCAGACATTTTGCAGAAGAGTCAGAGGGGACAGATCCATGGTGTTTCCACAGCAAACGTCAACAGCAGCAAGCATGTCCAAGGTGTGCCTAGATAACATATATCAGGAGGAAAGCCTGGTGAGGTTTATCTTACATGTCCCCCACACCCGTGAGTCACCAGGTGAGCTGCACTGTAGGGTCAGGCACTGCAGTTCCTCCACAGAGGCGAACATGTCTGAGTGGACTGTGCTTTTACCACCTGTTGATCCCAGATGTGATCCTAGGCCCAGGTCATGAACATGGGCTCTCCATGTGGCAGACTGGCGTACTTAATATCTAGACTATCAGGTGTTCCTAAAACCATCACGTTTATACACTAGCAATTCCATTTAATTGTAAAAGTATCTATATTTCTGACTTCATCCCACTAATAGTTGTTAAAAGTTAACATATTAAATAAATGTAGCATTAATACAGTACATTAACACAAAAATACAACTGATAGGTAACATAAACTTTGTTTTTTACAAAATATTTTTAACACAATTAGAAATCTGAGCATGTGTAGAGTGTGTATAATCCCTCTAGTGTATTATTTCCAATGTTTGTTTTGAAATAATCCTATTTTTTTCCTATTTAATGTCACTTGCTAATGTCATTTTCCTATAAAATATTAATTTTTTTAATTACTTATTAGTTTCAGAACCTGGCCACATCAGTTGTCGGGAAGACCTTCTTTTTTTATTTTTATTCTTTGGAAGCAGTGTAAGACCCACTGGACACAAAGCCCATTTACAGGTGTAACCTGGGAGCACTGTGCAGGTTAAGTGACTTGCTCAGGGTCACATAGTATGCAAGTGGAGGTTATGGGAATGAAACCCAGGCCTGCTGGATGTACCAAGCTCATTCACAGCTTGTTGCTCTAAACGCTAAGCTATTCTGCCAGCCTTCTTATCAAGCTTCA
Source organism: Neoceratodus forsteri (assembly GCA_016271365.2). NCBI lineage: Eukaryota > Metazoa > Chordata > Ceratodontiformes > Ceratodontidae > Neoceratodus > Neoceratodus forsteri. The sequence continues at coordinate 60,361,530 of JADMNL010000033.1, forward strand.
TTCTGTATTATTCATGATAACAAGTATTTGTTTATGCTGCCTGTTTCAGAAACATCCAGCTGTCCCCCAACAGGCCACATGAGTGTGACCAAAATAAGTTGCATTGAAACATTTGGGCAAAGGTGCCAGTGTACCACAGACTCCCACATGAGGAACAGATATATGCACGTCTTTTGTGAAGCTATATTTTGCACTGTATTATGCTGGCATAATAGAACTGCAGAAAAAAATACAAAGTTGTTCAACTGGTCTGTAGGTGAGGTGCTGCTTGGAAGGTTCCATTGATTAATGCAGAGCCTTTTTTTTTTTTGGAGGCACCGCTGGAATACAGAGTCTTTGATTTTTTCTGTTGTTTTTCAAGCTGACACTGTGACTGGAATTCAGAGCTCTGTATCTGTTTGTGACATCACAGTTGGTGTCCATCATGAGTACTGTAGGCCACAGTTGTATAAAAAGTCAGCCCACCGGCGTAGCAGTAGTGCTACAGCTTGTGACACTGATGACCTGGGTTACTTCCTACAATAAATCTATTCAAATGACCCTGTTTCCTAGACATTGGTTGAACTGGGTCTGAGAGTGCGAGCTTCATGTAACTATATGTTCATCAGGATGGCTGCATTGCTCAACACCACCTCCACTTTTTTCTTGCACAACTTTTTGTATTATTGACATTACTGGGTTACTAGGAGACAGTCTGGTTGGTGCCCCAAAACTCAGATTCCACCATATAACTATAACAGCTAAAAATGTTTTTTTTTTTGTATTATCTTTTCCCACCTCTACATGCTGCCGGTCTCAGCCACTCCTTCAGGCTGTGCCAAGGCTACACCCGATCCATCCTGTTCCTGGCCCCTGGCCCTCACATTGCAGACATCCCCAGGGTAACCTAGATGTAACCTTGTCGGGTGGCCTCCGAGGGAGAAGCACCTGAGGCAGGGCAAGTGCAATACTTGGCCCTGGGGTACTGCTGAGGGACGGATGGCTCAGGACATTGATGGCATCAGACTGCCAGGCAGCCATCATCTGGTTGAGTGCGAAGCCATTTTCCGTTTTTCTGGTGACTTTCCTTCCTTTGCAATGCATCTGCATTACTCCTGGTCTCCACCGGAGGTCACTGCAGAGCGACGCACTTCCACAGCCCATCCCAGGAGAGGAGAGCAGTCTTACAGATGCTCAGTCCTCTCCTTCCCCTGCCGGCCCCTGGCGCCCCAAGTCTATTCCCGAACTCGGGTCACCGGCGTGGTTCGCGGTAAGGCACCAGTGCCTCAGCCCTCTGCCCCACAGGGCCTGCCAAGAAATGCATTGAAAGCATTGGTGGAGGATAGCAAAACTAGCTATAATGAGTGTCCTGTATTTTGCAATACTTATATCAAGAGAAACATCTACCAAGCACATATCATACACTCATCCCATTGTACTGAAATGATGGGGGGGGGGGCACTATTGGATCTTCTGTGCAGTGATAACCGAATACTAAAATAGTTGGTCTTTTTGATCATCTTGGAATATGATGAAAATATAGACATTTGCTCTTTATGTTTGTATTAGGGCTTATTATATCTTTTTTTCAAATTGAAATAATTCATTGCTTTATGTGTTTTTCTGGTGGGATTTTAGTTTCTCTTAAAGAGCTGCTGACACCTCAAAGACAACTTTAAAAACATAATAATTACGTACAATTCTGCTTGCATTCCATTTATATTTTGTATATTTTTCCTCCCCATTATTTATTACTAAGGAAATTTGCATGAATATATGATCTTTATCCCTTAGCGTTCCTTCAGAGTCCATCTGTCTCTATAGCTTATTCCCTACTTCAAGTCATAATTCTCTGTTGTGACATCACAATCTGCTGCCATGAGATGTGATGTCACAAGCAGTGCTCTCTGACCTCAGGTAGGGAGAAAGCAGCAGGAATAGTTAAACTCTTCAGGAGCAAAGATCCTGTTTTCATACAGATGAGCTCAGTAATAAATAATGGGGAGGAGGAATACAGCACTAACGAGAAATACAAGCCGGACTATGTCTAAATATTAGGTTTTGTTAAAGTTGTCCTAAACATGTCACCAGCTGCTTAATTGTTTATTCCTCTCTTCATCCTTGTATTTATGGCATTGTTTCTACATTTAATTGGCATTGGTTGTATTTTTGTGTTAGTGTAATGTATCAATGCTACATTTATTTTAATATAAAATTTAAACGTCTGAAAAAAATGATAATTTATTTCTACATTTACAGTATATTGTGTGTGTGATTCATCTTTTATTTAAAAAAAAAACAGTAGCATTTAAATTGAGAGAAAGCTTGACAACCTGGGGGTAATAGACAAACTGACCAAATGAACAGAGAACTGAGTGGGGGCAGGACACAGTGGGAGGTAGCCAGCAGTGCACACTGTAACCCAAGGGGATACAAGAGCGGGGTACCAGAGGGATTGGTTCTGGGACCGGTGCTTTTTAGGGTGTTCTTTTTTGATATAGGAGATGGAATCGATAATAATAAGGTGTGTTTCTTTGCAGATGACACTAAGATCTGTTGCACAGTTTTTACTGAGGAAAGAGTTAGAAAAATGAGAAGAGACCTGGAAATATTGGAAAAGTGATGCAGAGCGTGACAACTAAAGTTCAATGAAAAAAATGCTGTGATGCATATCAGTAGAAAGAATCCTAAAATGGACTACTGGATGGAGGGAGTGGGGGGGGGGCAGACAGCTGAGGAGAGAGAGTGAGACCGTGAGGTCCTCGTTAGTGACAGCCTCAAGTCCACTGCTCAGTATAACAAAGTATAGGGGAAGACAGGCAGGATACTGGGATGTATAGGGAAGGGATTTCATAGCAGGAAAAAGGAGAGGATCATTTCCCTGTCCCTGGTAAACTTATATCTGGAGTACTATGCACAGTTCTGTAGTTCATACCTCATGAAAAACGGACTGAAGAGAGAGCATTCAGAGGAGGGCTATGCAGATGACCCAGGTGCAGCAGGGGAGGGTGTGTGAAGAAAGGCTGGTACACCGTAACGTGTGTATGTCAGAGGCCAGGGGAGAAAGGAGGGATATGACTGAGACATGCAGGTTCTTGTGAGGAATCAACAGAGTGGATTGTAAAGACTTGTTCATGAGTAACAAGGACGCAGTAACTAGAGGACATGTGTGGAGACTGGTTTTGGGGGGTAGGGACATGAGACATGCGGGCCAAGTGGTCCTTGTCTGCCGAGTGGGCCAAGCGGTCCTTATCTACTGACAGACTCCATGTTGCTATATAGGCAGGGGAAAAAAATGCTCAGACTGGGTGGGCCAAGTGGTGCTATTCTGCTGACAGATTCTATGTTTTCATGAAGAAGGTCTTCTTCATTGAGCGGGTGGTGGTAGACAAACGGAGTAGAATGCCCAGATTGGTGGCCGAAGTCAAGACTTTGACAGGATTTAAAGTTGCATGGGGCAGATATGAGGGAACAGTGTGACCCACAGGAAGAAGACAAGAAAGGATGCCTAGGAAAGAGAGCTGGGATCAGCCACGAGGGTACTGGAGCTCTGACTCCAGAACAGAGTTAGACTGAGCATGGAGCAAGGCAGGAAAATGGGCCAACTTAGATGGACCTCTTGGTCTCCTTCTACCAAAAATATCTATGTTTAAGCAATAACAACTCAGAAGTCATCTTTTCCAAGGGATTAATGATCAGTTGGGGGGATGAGTGGCCCAAGGCGCAGCTGAGGGCCACCTCCCTTCAGCCGGTCATTAATCCAAGGAAATTACCAGCTTCTCAGTCGTTACTGTGATTATAAGTCTAATTGCAATAACAGCTTTGACCGTCGAAAGCTTTAAATCAGAGTTAAAAACATATTTATTCCAAAAGGCCTATGGGGAGTAGTTATTGCAATGACATGAAATTGGAACTGTATTTTATTGTTGTTTGTTATGTTACATGTATGTTTTATGTATTTAATTACTGTACAGCGCTTTGACTTTGAAAAGCGCTCAAAAAATAAATTTTTACTTACTTACTTACTTACTTTTTACTTTCATTTTTGCCATTTTCCTTTAGTTTTGGTGCGAGCCATGTGTGCCACACAATGCCAGTTGGTAGCTGGATCAGTCATTTCTAAGACATTAATGACCGAACCAGTAGCCAATTAGGAGCCTCGCTAGGCTCATGATTAATCAATTAAACTTATAGTTCTATGTTCAATATGGACTCTGAAAATACCATTAAAGGCTTGTATAAATAGATGAAAAACTATAGACAAAATGTACAGTGGAACTGGGAGTGTTCTAAATAGAACAGAAGAGTCTCAGGGCAGGCATGATTAAGTTCTCAAATATCTGAAAGAGGGATAACAACATCAGACCGAATGCATGCAGCTTCTCTTGATGTAGGGGGACAGAAGAATAGGGAGCAGTATAAAGGTTAGAATACTGATCTGTGAATAAGTTTGGTATATCCAGCAGACCTGGGTTTGAATCCCACAACCTGCACTTGCATACTGTGTGACCCTGAGCAAGTCACTTAACCTCCCAGTGCTCCCGTGTCTCCCTTGAAAACAGGCCTTGTGGTTAGTGGGCTTTACTTGGTCAGCAAATAATTTTTTTGTAGTTAGTGCTTTTTTGTCCCCTGATTATTGGGTGACCCTCTTCATGCCGACCACCCCAGCCGTGTCACCTCAACATCTCTAGGACTTACCATCCCCACTGGTGGGGGCTGCAGAACTCCCCAGTCCCTGCTGCAAAATGGATCTGGTCTGCAGCAGTGTCTAGTCATCGGTGCAGGACCTGTGAGTGGTGAGGCTCATCCTGCCAACTGGGGTTTTTTCCTTATGTTCTGTTCCCACCCCATGGAGCAGTGTGTACAATGGAGCCATGATGGCACCATGCACGCTCTCGTGTTTGGTATGTCGTGCTTCCTGCTGCTCTGGGGGCACACTTTGAAGCTGGGGGCGGGAAGTTTAAGAGGGATGTGAGGAAATACTTCTTCACAGAAAGGGTGGTGCACACCTGGAACAGCCTGCCAGAAGAGGTGGCAGGGGCGAAGACAGTGGGGAATGGGATTGGCACATGGGCATAACTAGTAGAGGAAAGAGAAGTGGGAGAGACACCTGTGACTGAATAGGTCCCAGGTTGTAGTAACAGGCAGGAAAAATAGGGCAGATTAGATGGGCCTACCAGCCCTTTTCTACTGACACATTCTATGTTTCTATGTTCTATGTAAGAGAAGGCGGGGGGCAAGGCATTCCCACTGAGTTGATTGGGAAAGAACTTGATTGGTCAATGAGCTGCTTATTTTCCTAAATTCATATGTTCATCAAACGTGGGAAAGGCAGTAGAAATTAAAAAACAAAAATCATATTGTCTAGTAAATTATTTCGTACCATTTAGGTAGCACCCTTCACGGGGTCATCTCACAGTATGATCGATGACAAAACGTTTATGGGCATATACTGAAGTGAAAAGTTGCTTTTTTTAAATTGGTCTTCCTACCTCCAGTCCCAGCCCCATCTGTACCCTTCACCTGTGGCCACCACCCAGCCCTGTCAGCTGAAGCAAATCCCAGAAAGCAGTTTAATTGATCCCTCACAGCGAGGGTCTTCGGGGAGTGGCCTGTAATGGACATGCAGACAGCTACAGCCTGCATAGCTTTCCTCCCTGCACTGCCGCTCTGCCCACGCCTGCTCCCTAAATTCCTCCAGAAGGGGCTGTAGTGGTGAGAAACAGGAGGCCTGTCACCCCTGATGAGGTGAGCATCCCATGGAATGCTCAGATCCCCCCTCCCCGCTGGATCCCTGACAATCTGGGATCATTCCCGAACTTGGCTCGCCAGCGTTACCAGCGGTAACGCTACTGCAGCACCACTGCGCCAGCTGTGAATACCTATTATTTGAAGAGCTGCTGACGCCTCTGGGAAAACATTGCAAAGCATAATATTGAGACACTATTCAGTTTGCATGTCATGTATCTTCTATAGATTTCTACTCCCCTTATTTACTGCTGAGGGCATTTGCATGAAAACATGAAATTTAACCTTGACAGTTCATCAGTCCAAGCAGTAGCGGAGCCAGGTTTGGGAGCATTTGGGAGCCGGGGGGGGCCATTCAGTCAATCATGGGCTCCACAGTGGGCACTAAACAGTGAATAATGAAGGTGGTGGGGCACCACTGCTCACACTGGGGTAGCCAGGAGGCGCACCGCCTCCAGGTTCCCTCTGCCTGCCACTGAGTTTGGCAGCTTATTCCCCACTTCGAAGCCATAATTTCGTTGTGACATCATAGTCTATTGCCATGGAATAACTGTGATGTCACTAGCAGAGTATTATGACATCAGGTAGGGAATAAGCAGTAGGAGCTGATGAACTCTTAAGGACATCACAACCTGTTTTCGTACACAAGACCTTAGTGATAAATAATGGAGAGTGGGAATGCAGAACTAATGTGAACTACGAGCTGACCTGTATCTAAACGTAGTGCTCCTCAATGTTCTCCTGGAGAAATCGACTGCTCTTTAAAGTTAGTCAATATGTGTGTATGGGGGGACGTACAGTGCCCAGTATTCATTATCATTACCTTCAGCATTAATGCTGCTGTGCTTTGCATTAACTAACCTGATCTAACAATGCGCCATTAAACAAGTTTGATGATTGCTAAATCAGGTCAGTAAAGTCAGAGTAAACCGGCACTGCTGCTGGAGGTAATGTTCATAAATTTAGCCCAATGTCACTCATGAGTGTGCTGCCTGTTCCTCCAACTTGTAGACTCAACAAAAGTTTTTTTTTTTCCTCTCAGTTTGAGAACTTTGCATTTATGTCCATTCGTCATAAGTGACCCAGGGCTGGGCATGTAGCTTATGCTGTGGGTCTCGCTGTGGTTTAGAAAGAGTTATTTATTTGAGATCAGAACAATGGGCATGCCGCTGCCGACAGGACAGTAAGCCATCACTCACTGAGTCAATGGCGTCTGACGCATTACCATCACATGAGGAACTGTAAGAAAAGGACAGGAAAGGCAATGAAAAAACAGGCATGGAGATACCTAGGGGATCATAAAATAAGTAGGAACATTTAAAACCAAATCCTAATAGCAAAGAGAGGAAAGAACACAATAGAACTACACATAAATCAAAACACTCTGCACAAAATATGTTTTATGAATTTTGATTGCAGTTCTTTAAGCCTGAGTGGTGCTTTTTAACTACAGTATTTGCATAAGTATGTTAAAATTACATGCAAATGTATTGGCTACTTCACTTTTTGAGCCACTACTGCTCTTTTTTGAAGGGAGGTTCTTAACTTTAGAACGAGTCAGGTTCTGAGACGTTTTGCATTTTTTCTTTTACAACAGCTGCTTCCATCTCTTGCAGAATGCATCCAGTCATGTAGTTGCCATGTGGATGCAATATTACAGATAAATTGCCAGTTAACTGAGGGTTAATTGCATTTAGCCCCCTGTATGACTGTATCCATCAGGAGACCCTCCGGAGAGAGAGAGAGAGAGAGAGAGAGAGAGAGAGAGAGAGAGAGAGAGAGAGAGAGAGACAAGTACTTGCTATGGATGACCGTTAAACGTGGCCAATTAATCATGGGAGCATGGAACTAGCCTTCAAAGAGCTCATTTTCTCTGCAACAGGTGTCACGCTGCTTGGAAAACATAGGCAGTGAGAGAGAATGAGGAGGAGATAGCTGAGATTACAGAGTACCCACTTCTTCTCAGCTGTGGCAGGGTGATTCGTGGCCTGTCATGTAGTTTTTGGAGAGCTAGATAATTAAGTGACCAGCAGTAGTTGACCGAAGATGTAAAGACCCCCATGCTCTGCCTAAAGAGCTCAGTCTGAAATTCATAATTTTAATGCAGATATGGAGACCAGAGGCTTGAGAAAGCACCTGCATTTCACCCTGGGTTGGGGGGCCCAAACTGTTGTAACTGATGAACCGGCGTATAACATATAGCCACTTCCAAATAAGAACAAGATGGTTCAAGCATTTCAAGTAATTTCAGACTTCTTTTTTTTAACTTTCTTTTATCAGCTGGTCACAGGCAGGGGGATGTACCTCCTCATCAGTGCCTGGACCAGACTCCCTGACATCCCCCCCGGCAACCCTGTCTGGGTGACCCGCTGCTTACCCCCTATGGTGGGGCTCCCCAAGGGGAGAGACTGAATTCTACCAGAGGATCCAGCCAAGGCTTACACCTGGGGTACCATTTGGGACGTGGTCCTGGGGCATCATGGTTCTCTGTGTCCAGGTTTTTTTTCCCTTGGGTTCCCCAGGAGGTGTGGACATGCAATGACATTAGCACGGTTCAGGCACGCTCCTGCACTTGGCCTACAGATGTCCACTGACACCTTGAACACTGTTTGGTGGTCCAGCTGTTGTGCACCCAGTCTCCACTGGGTGTCGCTGGCAAGCTGGGAAACCACAACCCTCCCCTCTGGAGGAAGAGAGCTGTACCATGGGATGCTCTTCCAACCTCCCCCCTGCTGACCTTCTGATGTACTGTGCTCACTTCCAAACACAGGTCATCAGCGCAGCAGGCAGTAGCATATCGCTGTGCTGGCAGGCAGGCATTTCAAAAGTTTTCCTACAAAATGTATGACACTGATTAATATGCAAATGAGTCGACCAACATGCAAGATGCATATTAATCTCATGAAAGTTATATGTCAATTAGCACAGCATATGCTAATGAATCCTGCAGTCCCAGACACTGTGCTCAGTACCACTGCAGCTGTCACATGGGTAGGCAGCACTCAGCATGGGACCATTACTGGATGCCTGCATCTGAAGGGGAGTTGCAACCTGCGGTGGGACGAATAACACTGGAATTTTTCCGGTGGTATTTGTTACTGACAGCAGCCTAACGTATTTGTGTTGTTCATCACATTCTTGTTTCATGTGTTTGTAAGTGTTGATATTTATATATGTGTTAATGGTACCCATTGAAAATTAGCTATTCGCTCAACTGGGGTTGACCATGTTCATTGTATTTTGAAAATCATGAATAAAAATGTTCACTACTACTTACTTACTTACTTACTACTACTCATTGCCTTCCCTCCTCAAAGTGTGGGTCCCACCATGACTGAGGCCTCTGTGGTCCCCTAGGCAAGACTCTGACCTCCCCTCCATACCAGGGGTTAAACTGGGCAGGAGTCCATAGCGGTGCAGTTCCACCACCTCTTAAAAAATTGTTTGGCAGTTCCACCACCTCTGTCATGTTTCTCTGCTGACTAGTATAGAAGAGTTCCACCTCCTATAAATGACAGTTCCACCACCTAGAAATCTAGATATAAGAGTTCCCCATCTAAACATCTCCAGTTTAGTCTCATTACCACCTCAGATCAGGCATGCATCATCTCCTCATCTATCTCATACGCCCTCTCTAACTTTTATTCCACTACTTGTTTGTGCACCTAGAAATTGGCCAGTGTATCTCTGCTCTGTAAAACTGCTTGATTATTTGGCTGCTACTGTGTCCTCATGCGATACATCTGTCTAGCACGTGCTAAACCCTAATTTGCACTTATTCTTTTTGTTTCACTAATATGTGTGCATCTTATGTATTATTTTCTACTGTACCTCATGTTTGTAATCTTTACTGATTGTTTTGGTTTTGTAACATTCTCATTTATGTAATGGATTATTAGACTGTTTTGCATTGTTGTTAGTCACGTGGATCCCAACCTGTAGATTTTCTCCCTCTACCCTTTCCCTCAGGACGCACCGTGAGACAAGTGACTTGTTGTTCAGTGTGCCTTTCTGGTGAAACTTTTCAAAAAGTAAATAAATCAGTTTAACCACTGCTCCTTACCCAAAGTGCTCAAATCTTAGTATAGCATTTCTCCTTTTAGCTCTGCCATTTTCCTAGATGGCATGCCACACTCTGGAACCATGATGTGAGATATGCAAATACTGGAGGAACAGGTTCATTCATGGGTAGTAGAAGAAGCAGTACATTATTTACACCACATTGTGTTTTAAGATGAATGGCCAGATAAAAAGTGATATCTATCTGAACGTTAAATGATATCGATATCTTATCTTGACGCATTATGTCATAGTGATCTCTTTCCTTGTACCACTATGTCATAGTGATAGCTTTCCTTGTACCACTATATCATAGTGATTTATTTCCTTGCACCACTATGTCATAGTGATCTCTTTCCTTGTACCACTATATCATAGTGATAGCTTTCCTTGTACCACTGTCATAGTGATAGCTTTCCTTGTACCACTATGTCATAGTGATCTCTTTCCTTGTACCACTATGTCATAGTGATCTCTTTTCTTGTACCACTATGTCATAGTGATCTCTTTCTTTGTACCACTATGTCATATTGCCTTTTTAAAGAGCTAGTGGAGCCAGAACAAGCAGACAGGAAAATAATACAAATTTTAAGAAGTAGGGAGTTGTAACTTTTTATTTCTTAAGTATTTTTTATTTTTTCTTTTGCTCATTAAAGTCGTCTGTGCGATTATATTGTGCTGGATGTGTAGAACACCCTGCCTGGCAGCTGACATATCTATCTCTATTCCCCCCCCCCACACATCATCAACATTGTGATCTCACTGACAGTGACATCACAGGTAACTGATCTGGCACCAGTGATGTCACAGTCAGTGAGGTCACAGTGCTGATGATGTAGTGAGGGGAATAGAACTAAATATGTCAGCTGCCAGGCAGAGTGCTGTTTCACACATCACACCTGCTAACATCAGGTAAACAATCTTCTAATTAAACAAAGGCAAAAGAAAAAATACCTTGGATATAAAAAGTAATGGTTGACTGCTTTTAAAAACTAATATTAGTTTTAGGCTGTACACTAGCTCTTTAACACATTCATTTAGAGTAGTCAGCCTTTGTAGCAGTACTAACCATATTCAAATGTGAATAACTTGAAATAGAAAAATGATAGCATGGTACTGTGAGCACGAGAATTGTTCAGCACAAAAATATCCACAAAATGAGAGGTGTTTCATTTATAGATACCTTTTAGATGTCTTTATAATGAGCAAAAAAGTCAATTTCTTTTTCATTTTTTCAACAAACAAATTTGAATACCTTTAAAGCATCATACTTATCTTCGTTGGCTCCAGTACCTTGGAAAGTGTGATTTGTCCACCATTTTGAGGTGGAAGGCACTGGCCAATTCTTAACTAGAGACAGGCAAAAGTCAGTTTAAGACAAACAAACAAACAAACAGAACCTTCTAGAATCTCTAAAATTTTGAGCTAAAAAGAACATCCCCTTAAAAAATGTTAGTTGTTGAAAGTGCAATTGAGTAATTGGCAGGTAATTAATATGCAGATATATGAAAATCAGGAACCTTTTAGAGCTCTTTTGGATTCTAATTAGAAGCAGGTACACTTTTCCCATCATCTCATCTTGCTATAGCATCCCTTCTAATTGGATGTCATCACTCAGCAAGCTGGCATGTGTGCTGCACAAAGAGTCGGGTGCCTGCAGATTAATTCGACCAGGCCCGGATTAAGGGGGGGGCAAATGGGGCGAATGCCCCAGGCCCCCCACCAAAGGGGGCCCCCCAAACGGCAGTGCATGAGTGCAATAAATATATGCACTGAACCATTTAAATGCATCTGCTGGCTGCTGCTTTAAATTACTTACTTCTGACCCGTGCTGTTTATGATTTTGCCAGTAGTGTGTGAGACTCGGAGAATGGGGGGTCACGGTATGCAGAAGCCGAGTCATCTGGTTTATATGCCACTGGCACTTCACTGCACATGTAAGGCATGCTGCATCATCACCACCGCAGTGTTGTTGGAACCTTTAGAGGAGAGCAGACGTGAGTTCTGTTTTTTCCAACAGACCAGGTAGCTAGTCTCTCGTGACTCGCAGCATATTTTAAAAAACTGTGTTTGTTTTGCACAAATTGCAGTTTCAGAAAAATCAAACTCACACACAGGTACTTAAAGCAAGTGGGGAGCAGATCTAAGCAATAAAGCAAAGTAATGTGTTTTGGAACTCGGGAAGGAGGGATGGAGGGACAGACTTAGAAGTTGGGACTTGCGAGTCGGGCCTGGGTGGTTAGGACAGGTTATATGCTGAGCAGGGACTTTGGAGAGTTGAGCAAGAGAGCCACAACTCACAAGGGGAGGCAGGAGCGAATGAGTAGTCAAAAAAAAAAAAAGCCAGACACTCAGTCAAGGTCAGTAGCAAACCGCCACACTGCGTGGCCCAAATGGCAAGTGAGCCCGCCAAGGACTGACTGAAAAGGAGGGAGTCGATGAACTATTGCACTACTGGCATGGCATTATTCTGATGGGGTTAATTCAAAGTTTTGAATAATTCAAAACATTCCACTGCATTGTCGGATTTTTTTTTATGATCAGCATTTTACCCGTAACCCAGTGTATCTAGCCAGACCCGGGACTACAGCTCAAACGCCCCACGTGAAATACATGTTGACTGTTGTTCAGTTTGGTGGAGATGGGGCCTATGAGAACAATTCAAAACTATTGATTTTGATGCCACAGAATGAAAGGAGGGGCTCAGACCCCGAGGAGTAGCAGCTAGAATGCATGTTAGAGGATAATTTTACTGAGATGGCCAGTAATGTGAGCAATTCATGCTTCTCGTTTAAGAACTAATATTTGTTATAATACTCGCCTTAGCAAGGTATTATAATGAATTATTTAGCACTTAAGAAAAATGAGAAGTGAAGCATGAACAACAGCAGAAAAACTAAGCGCTGGGTTAGATGCAGCGCCGAGAATATCTCTGCACCTTTTACATGCTCTGTCCAGGTGGTCACACAATTCTTTCCCTGTGGCCAGGAATCAAACATCGGAACTGTTGGTGGTACCCTGTGGTTATCAGTCTGGTAAAAAACAAACAACCCGAACAGTAAAACACCAGAAAAAAATAAAAATAAAAAGGTTAACTTGACGGCATATGCAGATACCTGGTACCAATAAAATCATCACAAGGAAAATGGAAACTTTATGATAATTAATAAACTGCAACATTACCACGCATTAGTTTTTTAAAGGTGTCTTAAATCATCCTATGTTTTATTATATTTAACATTACAAGCTGTTTTACAATGTACCTGTAATAAACCACCTGAGATGCAACCATTTGTTTTCAGTCTCCACATATTACTACAGCTGGGTGAACGACTGGGCACTGAGGTTAAGTGATCTGCTTGGGGTCATATTACAGACAGTGAGTATATTGGCTCTGGGGGTGGTATTTGAACCTGTGCTCTTCTAGTCCCCGATCCTGTGCTCTAACCACCATAACCAATGTATGTTTACATATTAATATCCTGAAAGTACATGCAAATTTGCACTATCCAAACATGTGAATATGGAAACATACAATACATGATTTGAGGCAGTGACAAGAACGGTACTTTTCCAGCGTAAAATGTCACTTTTTACAGTTGAAAAAAAAATCAGAAAACAGTAAGGAAACCCCCCAAAATGCCCCATTTTCAACCATTTTTTCAAAATTTCACGGGGCAGCATGCCCCGGGCCCCCTAGATTGTTTGGGGTTTTTGACCCATCACAATCACTGCATACGCATGGGCCCCCCAGACAGGGTCAGACTGGGGTACAGAGGGCCCGCCTGGAAAGAGGATACAAGGGTCCACCTAGAAAATCAATAGAGGATGGCCTAGGTTGACACACTCATATCAATATTCCACTTCAGTCTGATACACTAGCTCTGTGTTTGCATCTCACATTTATCAACAGTGTCCCAGATACGCCCTTTAATTAGAAAAAAGATTATAAATGCAAATGTTTTCAGAGTTCAGAAGGTAGCCACTTACCCAACTGAGGGGGGGCCCACCTGGAAATTTCCAGGTATCCAGGTGGGCCAGTCCGACCCTGCCCCCAGAGGTCAAGTGCCCCAGGCCCCCCAAAGGCTTAATCTGGCCCTGAATTCGACACATTTTGTTTACAAGGATCACTCTCCTAACTCCCTTACTTTTACATTAAGAACATTAAAGCAGTCAGTTAGCAGGGGGACGTGGATCAATACCCCTTCCTTGGCTTATACACAAGTTTTATTAACCCCTTTGTGCCTGTTTTCACAGTCAGCTTAGGCCGAGGGGCAGAAAAGTTCAGATGCTTTGGGTTTTGAGCACCCGCTCCCATACTGTAAGTGACTTGCTATTTATTCATTTCTGTGGTTATTCTCTCCTCCCTGGCCTTCATGTGGCCATACATCATAAATGACATGTTCATCTTTTTTATCAGGTCAGAAAAAATGGTAACAGAAAAAGGCTGATTTATTATGCATCTGGAATGGTTTAACAAGGCTTGGGGGTACGGGGTGCTTATGCAAGAGGCTTTGATAGTCACTGACGTTCACGGAGAGGTGTTGCTGTAATGCCACAAGTGCAGAAGCGTTTACCGTATCTGTAGATGACGGCTCAGGTAGACATTGCGGATCTCTTTCATCTCTCTGCAGAATCAGTTCTGAATTAGAAGGGTAAAAGTTTTATGTTTGAATTCCCAGACGTTTGCATCTATTTGCATATTGATGCCTATGCTTCATTGCGGCTGGGGTACACGCGATAAGCACATATCCGGCCTGTGCACATCTGCACCTGTGCACAGGCATGCAGAGCATGACCTTCACCACTGCCAGCCACCGCATGTCACCTGCCTGTGGCTCTTATACCCCCCAGTGCGTGGCTGCACGTGGAGAAGATCAGAGGACACAAGCGACATGCAATCAGATGCCTCTCCTGTCCCAAAAGTCTATCCCCTGCACTACACTAAGCAGGGGATTGTGGGACACCGCGCATCCAGGTAATATGTAAAAGAAGTGCCATTGCCTCAATGGCTGCCCCTAGCCCTCTCTGCCTGACCAGAGGTATGGAGCAGCATGGCAGGGGGAACTGTCGTTACCACCGCGGCTGGTGGGTGCTGTTCATGGGCGTGTGTAGCGAGTACTGCAGAGTCCCTTCTCATGTAGCCTCTGCCCCCTCACCCAGCACTTTGCTCCATAGTGAATGCCGCAGAGCGTGGGCACATCCCTGGCCACTCCCCTGGATTGTCCACGTGTGCAGCTGTGTAAACAGCTAGGGGATCGGGTGAGGATGGGGTGCACACCCCTTTTGTGCATGCTGCAAAGCTCCACAGGACCCCCAGTGCATGGATCTCTAACTTAGGGTTGCCTACACACCATGTGGCATGGAGACTTTGTGCCCCTATGTGTATAGGGGCCATAAATTGCACATTAATGACTGCCATTCATAACCACTAGAACTCTTAACGGGGGACCCTTTGGTTCTAAGGTTTTGGACAGGGCAGGTTCTAGGGGATTCCTTTTTAGTACTGATTGTGCCCCAACCAAGCTTCTTTCAAAAAAGGACTCACCTGTCTCACCTGTAGTGCTGGGTGGATTTTTCAAATTCCAGTGGGACAGAATTCCACAAAATTTAGAAAATACCTTCAAGCTCCTTGGAATTCTATTGGAAGCAGAACCCCAAAACTCTGTAAGTGGAGTTTAGACTGTGGGGTAGTGATCTGCAGTTTACATAAATTTCAGTTTTAGGTTTCCGCAGGCTGCAGAAAAGTGATCCGCATTTTATGTAATCTGCAAAAAAAAAAAAAAAAAAAATGATCCAAGAGCTTGTATTCAATGACTTTTGGAATTCTGTGGAATTTTATAAAAAATTCTGTAGAGCATTTCGGAAACAAAGTTACCATTTCATCTGAACTCTGCCATAAAGAGCCCCTGATATCATAGGGGAAACTTTGAAAAAAAAAACAAAACTTTTTAACATATTTCAGGGATGGTCCCTCACAGGCCCCACACCACTGACCAGCTGCCTTGGAACCTGCTCTAGAAGGGATCAACAAGCGCCTTCCGTCCTGCCATGAGGGGTAAGTCATGGAGGAAGCTGACATGGGAAAGTCCTGGGGATGGTGGGTGATTGGGCGGAGGGGGGTGGACTGTCCACAAAATGGGATAGCCAAGGAAAAAATGTGGATAACAATAGATTGGGGGGAGGGACTTCATCTGCTCTGCCTGCTTGTCTGCACCTGACATCACAGTCCTTTTCCTATGATATCATATTCTGTTGTTCTGCAGAAAATGATGATGCTGAGCTGACCCAATGGCATGGAGAGTTGATGTGCTGGATGCCACAACGCATGTCATGCCAGCGACCCGGGTTCGAGAACAACCTCGGATTGCTGCGGGCCAGTTGGCGACATAGAGGACTGAGCATCTGAAGGATTGCATTTCTTTCCTGAGGTGGGCTGCTTTGTCAGCCCAGTCTGGTGGTGGTGGTGCAGGCTAGGGTGACACAGAACTGAGGGTCTGCAGCCTTGTGAGTTGTGCGTGCCTCCACACATGCACTCACATCAGTCACAGGAGGAAAAGGAAGGGAGAAACATGGGAAAGGGATCTGAGGTTATATGAAGCCCTGCCTGCCCATCTGTGGACCTGTGCTGCTGCCCGGAGCTTGCAGTCTGAACTGAATTGTATACTCAGGGGAGGGAGGCCAGCCCTCTCGCCCCGACCTTGTTAAGGGTGTGTCGTGAATCCATGGAATACCTGCCTGCACCAGCTTCGGGGAAGGCAGACGCCAGTTTTGAGGGGCAGGGACAGGGCTGAGAAGCTGCCCCAGATCCTGCGAGGAGTAGAAGCTCTATGGAGAAACAGAAAATGATGATGTTATAAGGAAAAGATTCTGACTCCAGTTGTACACAAGCACCCGGAGTGGATGAAGCCTGGAGGACAGCGATCCTGTTTTCAAGCTGATTTGCACTGTTATTGGTCACAAAAAAGAGGGAAGACTCCCTCCCTCATGACCCAGTTGCAACCATATTGTGCTGCCAGCCATGCAGGAGACTCCGGTTCTGGATCGGACTCCGGTCTTCAGTGTTCAGAGGCAGGTGAGAGCTAAGGTAGTTGTTGATGGCACTGTACCTAAGTTCAGGAGGGCAATGTTGGATTATTGGTGCTACAGTGAGCCTTCTGGAGGGCCAGTGAGCTTGCTGCCCTGCAGGAATGTTATGTGTGCATGGTTTGCTCCTGCCATGCAGGAGTCGGGAAGAGGATGTGGAAGGGAGAATATGAAGGTAAAAGTCACCTTGCCACTGGGATGATGGGTGGTGGTTCATTTGGGTCCTGCGCTGTGGCTCTCTACTGGGGGTAATGGTGAGGTTAGAGGAGGTTGGGGCTGGGAGGACTGTCCCAGGTTTACACCCTCAGCCCCAAACCTGAGCAGGTGTCAATACAGAGAAGTACATGTAGATCAAAGAAAGACAAGCAGTTGTCAATGCCGAATGGTGTCTTGCTGGCATTGGCATTGGTAGTACAGGAGTTAGAGAGATGCATAATAGGAATGGCAGTGACATATTGAACTGACTCCAACCCCACCCCCACCCTGCAGAGACTGACAGGCATTGGGGTGTGCCTTTGGGTCATTGGCCATAACGCTCATGGTAGTTCACCTCACCCTACCCTGCAGACACCGACAAGTGTTGCGGTGTACCTTGGGGTCTTCAGGCGTTATGCTCACCCCATTCCATAAGGAAATATGCTGTGATGGGTGCAGTATAGGAGAATGGGGTGAACTTTGGGCCCGAAGAGTCCAAGGCACACCTCGATGCCTGTCACTGACTGCAGGGTGGGGGTGGGGGTGGAATGGCATGAGCATTACAGCCGACAATTCCAAGTCACACCCCTGATGCCTGTCAGTCTCTACAGGATGGGGTGTTACAGTCGGAGGAACATGCTGATGTGGTTGGGTTTCTGTGAGTGGAGGCACACTGGAGTGGGCTCCCAGTGTGCCACACAACGTGGGGGGAGGGTTGTAGACATGCCGATGCAGGGATTGCACCCCCCAATGTTGGTCTTCTTTGGGCAGCTGCCGCCATGTTTATTGAAATGTTTCACCAGGAGAGGCATGTATGGGAGGCATGTCATCTGTGCCGCTTCATGACGAGCTTGTCTCTGATTGCAGTGGCACATTTCTTTCAAGTTAGTGGCACTTTACATAATTCTTGCATCAGTGCTAGCATGCTGGCTAATTGGGGAATGAGGGATGCACCTACTAAAGCATGCCCTGCATTCGCCAACACTGACACATTTCTGCATTTCTGCTACTACCACAAGATGTTGCTTGTGCAAGTGCAAGACAACATAAAAATGTATTCTCCAAGTTGTGCTTGCCCCACCATGCTAGGGGTGTCTCTACTATCTCTCACCTGGGGACACCAGTACTAAACTGGCACTTCCTCAGACACAGACACCACTGCCTTTAGTTGACCTGTACAGTCCATGGCTTACTCCAAAGGTGAGGGTCCCCTGCTCATGCTTGGCCACTGCGATTTCGAGGATGATTCAGAATCACCTCGGCTTTGACTTTTTACAGTGGGGGAAGGGACAGCCATTCCTGATGTGCCCTTTGCATGTGAGGAGTGGTCAGACACACCCCTTTATGCTGCCACCAACGGGGGGGATTTTTCCCCCTTTGACGATCCTGCCCACCACCATTATCTATGTGCATGCACCTGCAGTGGTCTGGTGAGGGGGGTGACACCCTGTAGCGTGTTCTCACCCATGTCACCAAACATGCTGCCATCTTCCTCCACTAGTTGTTACTCCATGTGTGCCACTGCACATCCACTCACCCTGGGAGGAGAATGTCTGACATGAACGCTCTTAGCCCTCCCCCACCAGCCTCTGCACCTGACATCCCGGGCTTGGGGGGCAAATGCAGGTTGCCAGTGTGTCCAAGTGGTCCTTCATCCTTCGGTGCCGCAGAGCTGGTTCAATAGAGGTGCTAAATACAGAGAATATGCAACATATTTGTTGAAGCATGCCTAAAAATTATGTTTTTTTTTCAAAGTTTCCTCTGATCTTGATGTTCAGGACCCTTTAAGCTCAAGTGAGCCTGTTTGTTCCATGATTAGTAGTGGAAGTTTTTGATATTATTATTATTTTTTTTACTTTTATTACACTCTAAGTAAAATCAATCAATTACATTTTTTCTCTTGACAGTCAAGCTACATAACTAATCCTAACATAAGCAGCAAAATCAATCACAGGGGGTAGGGGGAGGAAAAAGCTGATGACACCGAGAAACTGCATATTACAGGAAAGAAAAAAAAAATCACCTGACAAGATCAATTTGACTAAATATTGCACGATTGATGTGGTATTCATGTTAATGTGCTGCAGCTCCTCTGCAAGTCTTCAACTGTGCCTCAAGCAAGAACCTCCCCTCCCTGTCTGAACAATCACGCAAAAATTAGAATGGTTACCCAAGAATTGTACCCATGTAAGGAATTGTTTTATTTTGATTCCATTTGCAGTATCATCTGTCATGCTATGTGTTTGTTTTGTTGTACAAAAGTTTGGAAAAGTTCACTAAACTATGATATAATAGGAGGCAGTATAGTGTTGTGGTTAAGGGCACTGAGCTGCAAAACTGGAGACCTGAGTTTGAATCCCATCTGCCCCCACTTGCATACTGTGTGACCCTGAATAAGTCACTTAACTTCCTTGTGCTCGCAAGTCATACCTGGCTTAGTGTACCTTTCCTGCTTAAACAACTTAACCCTCCTCCTTCCTTCCCTTTCTCTACAATTAAAAAAAAAAATGGAATAGTAATTGAAACATTCAGTACTGCCTTATTTCTGTCACTGAGTCCGTTCCCAATTTTCTGAGATGCTCAATGCATGTGTCATGTCAAAAGCCGTGTTTACATGGCCGCAGCATTTGCACTGCTTCCTTCCCGCTGTGGTGGCTGCTCTGCTAGCAATCCCTCGTTTACACAGCCCACCCTCACAGCACTGCAGGTCGCTCTGAGGAGGGGGCTGTGAATGCCCAGGAGGATGCCAGGAGAAACGGGAAAGAAGCAGAGTGAGCGCAGCAAAGTGTTCACAACACCAGTTGCTGTGCTCGATCCGATATGGGTACCAACAACTGAGTCAGTACAGAAAATGGATCAGAGCCACACTTGCGGCACTCCGGAATGTGTCCCCACATCCAACTTTGCAAGTCATCAACCAGTGCTCATGGGTTGATGTGCTGCAAAGTCGGCGGTGTAAATGGGGCTAAAGTGTCTCTCTTGGTCACCCAATGGATCAGCAGAAGTGCATCACATTTCCATGCTGGTAACCTGAGTTCAGGATCAGACTCGGGGATCCAGGGTTGATGCGACCCAGGTTGGTTAGTGCTGCTAGGTGAAACACAAACCAGTCCAGGGATGGAGACATCCAGGTTCCAGTGTAACAGTGGCTACTCATGACAAGTCAGGGGTGGCGTCAATCCATAGTGCACTGCTATGTCTGAGGCCATCAGATGCACTGCCCAACATCAGGGGGAGGTGGGAGGGAATGGTAAGGGAATGGAGAAAAAAAAATAAAGAAATGTGCCCCAAGCCATTTTCTGTTTTAATGACAGTTGCCTGCTCCCTTGGGCCCAACTATGTGTGGCTCTCCACTCCACAGGGGGAGGGGGTGATGGGGCCCAGGGGCGACGGGCCTGAAAGACAGAAGCAGGTGACAGCACAAGGGCCAAACAGCTTGGTTAAAAAAGTCTCTTGGGGACGGCCTGCTGGTGCAGCTGTAGTGCCACCACTTCAGATGCCAATGTCCTGGGTTCGAAAACAAACCTAGGACATCAGAGGGCCAGCTGGGGGAGGTTGGCTGAGCATCCCAAGGGGATGTTTTCCACCTCTCGGGGGAGGGAAGGTTTGATCTCCATGCCAGTACTGCCACCTGGGTGCCCACTGGTGGTGGTGGTGGTGCAGCAGGAGCCAAGGCTCAAGGAGGAGGACGTGGGTGTGAGCATATGTGTGTGAGAGCATGCATGTCACATGCTCTGTGATGGCAGGGAGTCTGATGAAGAAAACAGGAAACACCACCTTTCCTGTAGTAGGAGGACACCTGCCTCACACTGCAGGCCTTGCACTGCCGACCCAGCGCTCTCCTAACACTGCACTCTAACTCCATCAGAGGTTTGGTTCCCCCACTCCATGGCCCCTCCCTAGGGCATAAGCCAGGGAGGAGCACAGGAGAGGTATGTCCCAAAACAGGTGGGTGACAGGACTGGGTGTAAAACAGGGCCAATAGGAGTAAGTCTAGGTAGAAGGGGAAAAGGTGCAGTAATTAAAAATAAGTCTCTCATAACGAGCTACAGTTATGAATGGTACCCCAGTGGCTGGTTTTTGGTTACAAGGCTCTGTGGTGTAGTAGAGATAGTCAACTGTAAACCAAGATCACTGATTGGAATCCCACTGCAGCCAATCAGCTCTGTGTGTGACCTTGTGCAAGTCACCTGACTTCTTCCTGCTTCAGTCCCTTCCAGCTGGAAAATGGGGTAGAAGAAGGTCCCTCCCCGTTCCACTCACTTGAAACAAGATGCTGCATCTCAGCTGGGCTTTCTTGGACCAATAAATTGTATTACAAATCACTTATGTGATGTCAGCCAATCAGCAGATAAGACCACTGTACCTCTCATCCTGCATATAGTGGCCTCTTGTACAGAAACATTAGGAGTAGAGTGGTCCATTTCCTAGCCTGGGGGAGTGTGGCTTCATTTAACTTTTGAAATAAAAAAATACATTTAACAGGAGCTTCTAAGAGCGCTTTGCTTAGCAGTACAAAGAAAAATTACAGTCCACTGATTGCAGGTGACTCCATCCTCTTTTGAGTCCTGGCATTCCAAGGTGAATAACATCAAGAGAATAAAAGAGATAACTGCCACGCTCAGACTCATGATAGAAAAAACTTGGAAGTATGGGCAAGTTGGGAGTCCAGAAATGTCCAAGAGTTATTGCAGGGGGAGGGGGCGGGGGAGTAAACCGTAGCCCACAAGCCCTAGTCAAGGGATCTGGTACCAGGATCAGCCCACACTGGTTTTCTCTCTATCTCAAATGGTGGGTTTGATGTCTACAAGTCACTTAAAAGGAATGTAGCATTGTCAAGTTAAATGCACCATGGTTGGTGTTGATGATGTTTGGTTTGTGGTTCTTTTCTTTTTCCTCTTGTTTAGGTTAATAGTTCAGTAGTAAAGTGATGAGAAATGAAAGAACAATGCAATAATCACATTACAAACTATTGGGCCACCTGGGCAGGTGATTATCACTGACATACCAGCTATCAAGAGCTGTAATTGTATTAGAATGTCTGGGTCTGTCTCCGTGTGTCTAAAGTTCTTATGGTTTATGTTTGTAATGATGTTTTTGCTTTGCTTAATAAAGTTGAGTTTACAAAAATATATACAGTATAGCCAGCCCAGTGGTGCTGAGAGTTGAGGCATTGGATGCCACACGCTGTGCCACACCACTGACCCAAGTTCGGGAATAGATTCAGGTTGCTCAGGGGGTCAGCAGGGTGAGGAAAGATAGAGCGTCCATAGACAGCTCTCCTTCCTCAGGGGAAGGGGGATCACACAACATGCTCTAGACTGGCACCCAGCAGTGGCTGGCTGTCAGCACAGGCGCACCACCAAGAATGGGGAATGGCCCATGTCTAGGGCGTTAGGCTGCCTCTGCAGAGGCAGAGACAGCTGGTCCACCCATTACACAGTTGTGGGCCAGGGGGAAAAAAGCAGCACAAAACTGGGAGCTGACAGGGTCCATAATGACTTGATTACTGGTCTGGAGAACGAGTCCCTCTGAGAGAGGGATCGGAGCTCCCTGTCGGCATCCCCCACAAAAATAATAAAAAATATGTATATTTAAAACTTATAACTCACTCTAGCTAACACGGGTTATTTATAGTAAGTTAATAATACCTCCAAGGGGGCATCTCTTATGGTATATGAGCTCTTATGGGCCTATGTGCTCTTATGGGCCTCCACAGGGTGTCCCTTATGGTATATGTGACTCTGCTCATGAGGTCTGGGCAGCCATAACCACACAGCTTCATTTTGCATGCCTCTCATCCAAAACAACATGCAGAACTACTAAAATATATAATAAATTGCTTCCATGATTTCAGCCAATCAGCACACAGAACCACTGTACGTTTTATCCTCCATATAGTAACCCGGCATACAGGATCATGTGGAGTGCTCCACTTCAGAGCTGGGAGAGGGGCCCTAAAGAAACTTTTGAAAGTACCAAAAAAAAAAAAAACTTAAAACTTAATATATATAATTCATGCCAAACTTAAATCATTTCTAATAAAATAATACGGCATCTGCAGGGTGTCTCTTATGGTATAAGAGACTCCTCTCATGAGGTTTGGGCAGCCAGAACCACTCAGCTTCATTTCACCATCCTCTCACCCAAACCTTATGCTTGGAGTCTTTTATACCATAAGAGATACCCTGCAGAGGCCCTGTCATCTGATGTTATAAGTCATGACATACTTTTTAGCCTGTAATATATTTATTTGAAGGAATACAAAGCAACAGACAGCATGGGCTGCAACTTTCCACCATCACCTCTTTATTTCTCCCTCCAGGCTCCACTATGACATCATCTCACTGAGCCATGGAAGGCATTCTGGCCTATGTAGTTCACAGGGAATATAACAGTCTGTAGTGCAGCACAGTAAACTCTGCTTTACCATAAAGTAGATACCCTTATAAAAAACAGTATGCCACATAGCCAATCATGATTGTTTCATTCCAAACACTCTTATACATTGAGGGAGCATTGTCTATCAGTCAATAATTCTTTTGTCCCAAGTGTGAGACACTCTTATTCTGTAGAGTGTCTCATGTGGAGGTGCCCTCAAAGAGGGCATATTCAGAGTGGGGTTTATAAATTTCTGTCATATTATAAATCGACTTCAATCAATAATATGGTGATAGAGCCATGTCCATAGTAAGAGTGATCTCATGTTCTTAGGGTATCAGAACTGCAAACCCTTGTAATCTAAGAATGCATGTGACACTACTCTTGCAAACACGGCGGATGTGGCTGATAGTTTGAAAGCCAATGCAAAGCTCTTTCGAATGAGATATGGGTCTCACCTGTAGCTGGCAGCAGTCCAGAGATATAAATGACTGAGTCTGTTCAATATTAATATGACACTGAAGGCATTTGTAGAACACTGTGATGTCATCGAGAAACAAGCTGTGCTGAACTACAGTGAGGCAAGCACAGTGTGCGCCTCAATGACCTCACAATGTTCCACAAATGGCTTCAATGTTGCGTTAACGTTGAACAGACTCAGTTCTCTGTATCTCTGGAGTGCTTCCAGCTGTAGATGAGCCGAATATCTCATTTGAAAGACTCTTTCATGGGCTTTTAAACTGTTGATGGCCACTAGGCATGAATGTGTCCCCATACATAAGATGGTCTTTCATGCTAATGGTTCTGAAATTCTGAAGTTCTAAATTCAGTTGACTAGTCCATTCACCATACAGGAGATTTCCCTAATTTCTACAAAGTAAAACCTTTTGATTTTAGAAAAACAGATTAACGAAAAAATAAAAAATATTACACTTGCTTTGATAAAGAGAAGTTATGACATGATTTATAATATATTTATATGTATAGTTAATGTGTCTGTTATGGTTATGTGTGCCTTTTTGAGTACTTTGTAAGAATGTCTCAGCTTTACTTTGCAGTTCTCTTATCCAAAGAATTTAATAAAGTTTAGTTTAGTTTATTTATTTCACCAGGAAAAAAGCCCCATTGAGCAAGCTCATTTACGAAGTGGTCCCGGGTAGGACAGCATACAATAAAAAGAGGTACAATAGTTGAAGAGATACATAATGCAAGGGACTGATAGAAAAAAACACATTAATACAGTACAATATGCATAGAGTAAGTATAGACTATAGTGCAGCATTATATACAGTAAAGCAAGAAGGCGTGATAAGAGCCGATCTAATACAATTCATGTGTATCCTAATGTACATAAGGATAGCTCATGGTATTCATAAGTACAATTCAGGAGGACCTCATTTAGGACAAGTGACCGATAGGTCCATGGATAATCATACTATTATGCTAATTACATGTGCAGGATTCAATACTTCGGACAAGTGTCCGCTTGGTCAAATGTTTATGCTAATTACAGGTACAGGATTCAATACTGTGCTTTCCTATGAGTGACTGAAAGATTCCAGGGCTGACTATGCGGGTGAGTTTAAGTGATTTTTGTAGGTTGCCCCAGATCATGGGGATGGCACTGCTAACTGCTGCTTTATCATAATTTGTAGCATGTTTTGGGATATCAAGAAGAATGTAATTGCTTTTCCTTAATGCATAACTACTTTGAGACAAGATGGCAAGATCTGAACTATATTGTGGAACATTTTTGGTTATTGTTTTGTAGGCCCAAAGATATCAATTTTTAAGCCTTCTTTGTGGTTAGGGATGACCACCCCACTGTAGCCTAAAGTCGGCAGTGATGAGTTCTAGGTGCAGAGTTTGCAATGAATTGTAGGACCCTGTGATAAAGCACATCTAGTCTGTAAGGCATTCAAACAATGGCTATAAATCAGAGCTGCTTAATCCAGGAGAGGGAGAAAGGTGACCTGCACCAGCCTCTTCCTAATATTCATTGGGAAACAGTTCTTGTTTCTATAAAATAAGCCTAGTCTGATTCTTAGTATTTTGCAGAGGTCTTCAATGTGTATTGAACAACATACATCTATCAAGCCAAAATCCCCGGATATTTCACTTGTCCACCACTTCAGGTGAGTAGTGCGGTCAGGGAGAGCGGAGGGAACCATATCGTCAGCCGAGAAGAACATTATTTTAGTCTTTTTTAGCATTTATCAGCAGTTTTGACTGGAATAGATTTAACTGTAATTGACTGAATTCACATTGGAGAGCATTACATATGCTGGACAGCGAGAGCATAGATGTATAAAGGGCCATATCATCAGCATAGAAATGGAGATTAGCCATAGTGATGTTTCTACCTAGGTCATGTATAGCATGAACAGTAGCGGGCCCAGGATTAAGCCTTGTGGTACTCCTCTAGGTAGTATAGTGTAACAGGAGAATGCACCTTCCACTTGTTTTGTTGTTGTCTGCCCATTAGGTAATTCTAGAACCATGACAGTGCCATTGAGTCAATACCTATATCCTTTAGGTTGCATATCATTATATTGTGGTCAACTGCATCCAAGGCTTTACTATGATCAAGGTTTATGACTACTGTGATCTGGTGTTGATCTGGGGCCATTAACCAGTCATTGGTGACTTTAGCTAAAGCTGTTGTAGTGCCGTGTTTTGGTCTAAATCCTGACTGCATGGGATTTATACTGTTTGTAAGTGCTAGGTATTTCCTTAGTTGAATACTAAATTTTTCCAGAATCTTGGCCAGGCTAGGTAGTATAGAAATTGGTCTGTAATTACTGAGGTTGCAAGCATCACCTGATTTGAAAAGAGGTATGACATCTGCTGTCTTCAAATTGTAGGTAGTTCTGTGCTGGAAAGTGGTAGATTAAAAAATGTGGTTACTGGAGCCGCAAGGAGACGGTAGCCAAATTTTAGAAATAAGGGGTCTAAACCATCAGTGCCAGCACTTTTATTAGTATCTAGCCTTATTAGTGCATCTTCCACCTGCTTATATGTGATAGACGGGAATGCAAAATGTTTTGTCGGGTAAGTATGAGTAGTGCTGCTTTCATTGAGGGGGTGGGATAATGTGTTGTTGTAGAGTTATCAAAGGTAAGTCCAGCACTGGTAAAATGGGAATTTAACTCTTCCAGAATTATCTGTTGATCTTTAGTAACTTGTCTAATGAATCAGTTTTGATAGGGAGAGAGGGGATTGATTTCTGGTCTTTAATCAGTGTCAGTGGCTCAGCAAGTTGCACACTCACCTCTGAGACTAGAAGATCAGAAGGCTGTGGGTTCTATCCCCTCTTCAGGCACTTGGGGTAAATCCTAATACTGACACTGTAGTGCAGCATGAGGAGAGGTGCTGCTCTCCTGTGGTGCCATCTTTCAGATGAGACGTTAAACCGAGGTCCCTTCTGCCTGTGCTGGTGGTAGTTCAGATGGATGTTAAAGATCCTATGGCACTTCTCAAAAAAGAGTAGAGGAATTTCCCCTGTGTCCTGGCCAAATTTCCCCCATTCACTAAAATATCACAGCTTAAAAAATCAGGTTTAATTTCAGTTGCCATCCATCTCTATCCCCCTACCCCGGGACAAGGCTGAAAATAGGCAAAAAATTGTCTAGCCCTCCTTCCCGGTCAACAAAAACTAAAACTAAAAATAAATAAAAAAATAAAAATCTTTTTTATCACTTTCCAGAATTTGGCTGCATTGTGTTTCCAATGCATTCAGAGGTAAAAGTTAGTTTTAGTGTCCCTTATGAGTTTGGTACTAGAGTTTCTCCTTTGTTTAAAGGCGTTCCACACAGCTTCAGATTTTATACGCCTCACAATACTCCAGAGTTTACCCCTTGTTCTTAAAGCTTTTTTAAGTTCTGCATTGAACCAAGGGCATGAGTTATTTTTGACCCTCTGTTTTATCACGGGAGCATGTTTATTTATGATCCCCAGCAGTATTTGGTTGAAATGCTTGAATGCTTCATGGATGTTGAGGGCAAGATAGAAATGTTGCTGATTTATTGTTCTCAAATCTGCTAGGTAGTGAGATGTGCAAACGTTTGTGACTCTCCTTTTAAAAAATGAATTTTGCATGAGTTTCTTGTTTGAGTGACACAGGCTACAATATTATGGTCACTGAAGTCATTGTGGAATACAGCTAGGTGGATGAATTTGAGGGGCCTATTGGTCAAAATGAGGTCTAATATGCAATCGTTGGTGTTTTTTTTATTTTTGGTCTTGTGGGTTCAGGAATTATTTGTGCTAGGCCAAAATCGTCACAAAGATTTTTTAAGCTGTTTGATTTTTGTGAGTTCCAATCTAGTTTAAAATCTCCCAATATTATAGTTTCATTAGGGTACACATTTAAAACGTTGTAAATATGCTTTAGGAGTTCTAACCCACCTTTAGGTGGTCTGTAGCAACCAATATTGATAGATTCAGCGGCTGATAATGAAAGGTTGATTGCCAGACACTCAAATTCCTTTGGCAATGAGAGGGAGTGGAATTCAATCACCCCAAATTTGTTATTAATATAAATGGCAAGGCCTCCTCCTCAAGTGGGTCTGTCCAGATGGAAGAGGGTATAAGAAGATAGGGCAATTTTGTGGTGGGATACTGTTCCATCAAGCCCTGTCTCTATGATAATGAGAATATCTGGGTTTGTGTGTGAGACCCAGGCTTTTACTCCATCCAATTTTTAGATCAGACAACACACATTTATTAAGATGAATTTCAATCCTTTTAGAGGTGATAAGTCAGCATGGGATGCAGTGGAAGAGATTGGGCCATGTTTAACTTTTACATTACCCGAGCATATCAGTAGTATCAGAATTAATTTTTTACTCAGCTGATCTATACTATGATGCATATACACTCGCTGTTCTGATTTCGTCTTAGGTCCTAAGGTAGGGCTACAGGGTCTAACAAGGGAACACTTGGCGTATGAGGCCTTAATAAGTATCAGCGCATGCACTATAGCTAGCTGTACAGTGGTCAACTAGGTTGCAGTTTCTATGGTATCTATGCACCAATGAGGGGACTGGCCCCACAGTTAGTAACTGCTTATCAATTTGCTGTCGAAGGAGAGGTTGGTCTCAGTCAAGGGGTTCTCCCAAATAACACAACAGTAGTAAAGCCCCAATTAGTACTTTCCCCATGTTTCCAAACTGTCTAAGGTTTGTGTATATTAAATAAGATGTGATGTGATGGCATCCCTGAGATATTGTGAATAGAAAAATTTATATAAAAAAAGTGAAATAGAGTCAGCAGAATTTCAGAATTATCCTTGTGTGAAAATATTGGAACACATGATGAACTGAACCTAATTGGAAAGACAGGCTTAGGAAACCTCTATGGAGCTCCTACTGGTTGAAAAAGGCAGTAATTTAAAGAAGTAGTTCAGGCTTGTATGAAACAGGATAATTAGCTGAGTTCAGTTAGACAGACATAAGTAAATCCTAACTGGCCAGAGGGAGCAGCAATGTAAAATTGCTGTTTGGTCCTACCCTAGATTAGTGTTTGGCCAACTCTAATTAACAGATAAATTCTACTTGCCTACAAACAGTTAAATTCTGCTTTCTTACTGGGACAGCAAAGGCAGAAGATCAGAATTATAGACAGACCCTAGATAGGGAATTATGCTGATTTCAGTAATATAAGCAATAATGGAAGCATTTTCTAAATTCCAGCTGGGATAGAATCCGTGAGCATAATACAAGCCTACCCTGGAAAGTGTATTTAACTATATACAGTACTAGAGGCAATTTCTTAGGCACGTTAGAGCTTTAACTTTGCAATACAGACCTTCCCTAGAAAAAAACTTTAGTAATATAGGTAAAGCCTGATGCTTATAGTATAATGTAATTAATCAGGCTAAGCAAAAAATCCATGGATCGTAAAAACAACTGTTGCTAATCTCGTTATGCCAATACCATATTACAATAAACCTTTGTACACTTGTCTAGAACAGACAGAAAGGTGCATGTGATCACGTAACACTTATTATTGCAGTTCATTTTGTCGTGATGTCATAGCCCAATCTTTTATTCATGTGTAGGTTGCAGACTTCAGTTGCCATGTGACAGCTGCAGTACAGGATGAACTGGGTGACCCAAGGGGCAGACTGGCTGGCTGACAGCCGAAACCACAGCTGACACCCACAGTGTGACAACCTTGTCTCTCCGTCCCTTAGTGCTCCGGATTGCTAGCATGGATGAATGCTTGAGCCGGAAGAGAAGAAGAAGAGAAAGTCATTCTGCCCCCTCACAGCCACAACTACAGCTGATTGGACACTGGGGCTTTGACTGTCCAACTGTTGCCTTAAAACCAAAGTCCTCAGGAAGCCCTGTTAGTCAATGGCTTGTGACCCCATCTGTGAGGCTACTGAAGCTGGCGGGCATGGCCGTGTGGTGGAGATCCCGGCAAGTCTCTGCAATTAAGAAAGCACTCGTATACATAGAATTACAAGCACTAGAAATGCAGTTCTAAACCTGTGTACCTCCATTGTATAGGCAAACACAGACAATGAAACTGTGCCATGCCAGGATAACATTATCATTCATGATCGCACATCATAGGGCCATCCTTTGCTATTCTAGACCTTGTAGTTCTATGCTCTTATGGGTGTTAATCATCCCCTGCCCAGCCTGGACCACCTTCTAGCAGAGCAGTGTTCTGCTATGTGGGTAACTAGGAATCGATCCTCGATCATGACTTCCTTTCCCAGGCTGATGGGGTCTGGTGGGTGATGTGGAGACATTGTATACCAATCCGGGAGAGGTGCTGAGTGTCCTGCTTTTTGAGCACCACTTGCAGGTGTGAAGTGGGACTGCCTTGGTTCTCTTGGTGGCCACTCAATGTCTACAGCTGCCTGTCTACAGGTTGGCACTGGTGGTGCTCATTGGGTGCATGACAGGGAGGAGGGAGGGCCTGAAAACAGAAAAATCCTCAGAGACAGCAGCATGACAGATGGGACGTCCAGGCTCAAATCTCCATCACCACCCACTTCAACCCCCACAGGGTGTCTTGCACCATTGTAACTGGAACGGTTGGAGATGATGCCTGTCTGTACTCAAGGCCCACCATAGGGAGCAAACCGTGGGGTCTGGGTGTGGAGGTCAGTGCTGGAGACATGAAGGGGTAGGGCTCAGCCCAACCTGAGGGATGGGGAAGCCTTGCTGAGAGGGGGAACAAATTTCAGTTTAAGAAAATAATTATAATACATCTTGTAAAGTCCCTCATTATTGTGTAACAGTACTTTCATGTGCATTCATCGGGTAGGAGAACAGCCAGGTAAAACTGAACTGTTCTGTCACCTGATGGATGCAAATGAAACCATTCATATTGCAATGAGTGGCTTGCAGGACTCATTAACACTTTAAAACTGAAGAAGTGCTGACATTTTTTAAATTAAAAAATAAAATAAAAACTAGATGCTCCAAACCTGCCCATTTTCAGGGCAACTGCAGATAAGGCACTCAGGGCTGAATTAGAGTGTCTGACACACAGGAGGATGGAGTCATCTGATTGAATAGCAGCACTCTCTCTTTCTGTTAACCATAAGAGGTGCCAAAACTGTTCATATAAACATATAAATGAAACTGTTTTGCCCTAATGCTTGGTTTTTAATATGCCACCAGTGCTGACTGGACAATGTTCATTTTTGTGATGAACCTATGCAACTGGCAGAGTGCAAGACTTTTCATAATGTTTAACCATACCACTTTTTTAGTTTTTCAAAAGATATATTATCTAGAATATAATTTTATAAACAACACTCAGTTTGGTTATTGCATGTTATTCAAGAACACATTTAAAAACAAACTAAAACGTTTCACTTGTCATTCCCAGGTTTTGCAATGCATTCTGCCTACCTTTCTAGGAAGTCTGTATAAAATGCTTGTATCAGAATTTCCTGATTTCATGGTACATTTGTTATGACATCATAGCAGAGCTGTAAGGAATGCAGAATTCTGCTGGTGCAATTTGTGCAGCATGGCAATGCCATTTCTGAAATGTTTGTAGAAATTTCATTCTGAATTTGGCAGAATTCCAAAAAGCATTTCTATGTAAACTGCAGAATAACTTTCCACAGATCAAGGAAATCGCGGAATTGTTTTCCATGAACTGTGAAAAACTAATCTGCGGTTTATAAAAACTGTGAATTACTAATCTGCAAAAAAATTCTGCTTTCAAAATTTCAGAATTCTGCTAATAATGGAAGTCCATGGAATTAGGCGGAACTTTCTGAACTTCTTTGGAATTCCGTTCCCTCAGAAATGGCTGCACAGCACTACATCACAGTGCTCTCCATGACAACAAACTGTGACGTCACAATTGGAACAGTCATAAGGTCAGTTGGGAGGTCAAACATTTTTGAAACAGGCAGTAAAATAAATACTTGTTCAAATGTGAACAATAAGACTGAAAATTGAATAAAACCAACATCACTAGGCTAAATTATAATAAGTGTTTGAGAAATAAAACTTTCTGATTGGCTGTAAGCATTCTAGTAGCTATACATTAATCTCTGGTTAACACACATGTAGAGCCTTGTAATCACATGCTGAACAACAGTACTGGTCAAAATGAAAAAAAATCCATTTTGCACACTTTGAGAATTTGTGCCAATTTTTTACATAATTTTGTGCAGTGGATCTACAATGTTGGTGCGACAACAAAGACATCGACATCCTTGACTACACCGGGAACCCATCAACACCCCTGAATGTGATGCGACCCCTGAATCGACCAGCAACACCGCGACACACAATGCGGGGGGGTGCAGCCACCCGCACCCTCCCTACTATAGATATCTAACTCCACATCGCACAGACAGTAGAGTTAGATATTTACCCCCATCACCCTAAAGTGTCTCAACACAAAACCCCTATCGCTGCTGATATAGGCACACTGGGAGTTTTCCTGTGGGGGGTTCAGTATACCGGTGTCGCTGTAGCAACGGTATACCTTGTGCAGTTATACCAAGCAGAACAGTTTGTTTAAAGTGGGCAGTTATGGTTGAAATAGTGCCTTTTTAAAAAATTCACAAATTTAAAAATGCACACTTTGGAAAACGTGGCACTACTAACTGAAATTCACATTTGTAAGAATGCATATTTTCAAAAATGCACAATGTGGGAAACAAATGTGCTATGTGAATTAAAAACATTGGCAAAATTGTGCCACACTTTGGCACAAATGTGAAATTGGCAATGTCATGGAATTTTACAAACATAATAACATTTTGCCCAGAACTTCTGAACAAGGTATACCACCATTTAAAATTCCAGTTTTTATTATAATAGTAGAAAGCTGCCCCATGAGTTATGTTAATAATCAGTTAATCACCCTTAAGGGGCAAATACCGTAGCACTTGAGTATGCTTTGTTACAGAGTACACCCCTAGAGGATGGTAAACAGAATGGTAACATAATCCCTGGTCAAAACACTTACTGCTCGATGACTATAAACATATTAGTTTTGCATGTTTAATTTTAATTAGATACCCACTTATTTAAACATATTTTATTGCTTATGGAAAACAAAATGAAACAACTAATTCCACATGCAGTACAAAGCAATGACTCCACAAATGTTGATGACAGAGTACACCTCACCACAATCTTGTAAGTAAGGAGCTGGGGGAAAACACACATGCATGTATGGTAACTACAGAAAATATACTTTAATGCCAGCCTTTTTCAACAACTTTGGTACTTAAAGAGATTGTGTGACCTAACATTTTGGGCTTCATAGCCCACTACCACAGGGTAGCGATAGCCCCTCTGTGTAAAAATCACAATTTTTTACTCACTTAGTAAAGTATGGGAAGGGATCATAATTCAGTTCAAACTGTGAGCCAGCCAATCCCTTCCCACTTCCGAGTCTGCCTGCTCTACCCCCACATTCCCCCGTTTTGTGACGTGGTACCAGAGCGAGCATGGGGATGTGCCCCATGAAAGTTTATGGGGCTCATTTTTAAAATTATTTTACTAAACTTTAAACTAACATTTGATAAAAATGAAAGCCATGGCTCAACTAATAAGGTAGACGCTTTGTGTGTGTGTGTGTGTGTGGGGGTGCTACTGTTTTCTTTCAATAAAATAAATTTGTTATCGTATGCTAGCTTACGGCATGTTCATGCTGTTTTGGAGTTGCAGCCGGAAGTTTCTTTTACTTGCACCAGTTCGTCTTTTTGTATTTTGGCTCTTCTGAGTAGTTCTGAGCCGTGTTTTGTTTTCCCTCCAGAGCTGTACTGTAGGCAAGGGAGTAGGATGCCTTGGGTGATAGCTAAGCAAGCTTTCAGTGTAAGGAGATGTCAGAAATGATTGTTTAACTGCCTATATTGGTACTGATTTGGCAGTTAAATCTTATAGATAATCTGGGCAGCCAGGGGTTCTTTATCAGTTACGTGATATAATTATATTACCAGAGTTATGGTAAAGGGGGAAGATTAATCCCAAATTAAAGGGAGAAAGATGTCTGTATTTTACTAGAACAACCCCTTCTCACGGTTGCAATGACCATTTATTTTACAAACAGAATATATAAGTTTTGGAGTTTATTGTGATAGTATTATCTCTCATTGTAGGATATGTATGGTTCACCCAGGTGAGGTAATATGATACAGGGGCACAACAAGGGCTAAGTTACTGTAAAAATGATGTGTACTGGCTATTTCAGCTATGTAATTTGCTTTTCTTTTTCTATGTGCCTGCCTGTATGGTATAGTTTATGTACTGTTTTTTTACATGAATGGTAATACAAATGTATTTCAAAAAGGGGAAAAAAAAAAAAGAAATGATAGTTTGACCAATTCGAGAATTAGAGAATTTACATTGGTTTGAGATGAGTCGGTGGAAGTCTAGTGCTGAGTCGAGGATAACACCTAAGTGCTTAAATTCTTGGACTGAAGTGAGAGATGAACCATTTAGACACCTAATGTGATGATCTGTGTGCCCTGGGGCCAAATAGCACTGCTTGTGTTCTGGAGGCATTGAGTACTAGGTTGTTGGCTACCAGCCAATTTTGGATGTGGGTGAAGTCCTTGAAAATTTGGGCACTGATGAGTTGGGGCTTTGGGCATTGTGGTATAGGGTGATGTCATCAGTGTACATTATGACTAAGCAGGAGGTGGAGACAGAAGGGAGGTTGTTTATGAAAACTGAGAAGAGAAGAGAAGTGGGCCTAGAATAGATCCCTGGTGGACATCAAGGGGAATCAGTAGCTGGTTTCAAGAAGTGTCCCTGAATTTGACAAATTGACATCTGTCTAACAAGTAGTTGGAAAACCAGGTATTGGCATGGGGGGATGCACCGAGGTCAGTTAGTTCTCAGGACAGGAGGTCATGGTCAACAAGCTCAGTGGCCTTGGACATGTCAATGAAGATGGCTCCAGTGAAAGCTCATTTCTTCATAGTAAATTTAATGCCATCAATAATCTTAATTCAGCTGCGCTCAGCATTGACCAGCTAGTAGATTCCCCCATGCACATAAACTACCAAACAGGGTCCGGTACTCTACTGGACTGGCTGTTAACTAACTGCCCAGAGAGATTCACCAGTATGGCTGTCCTCCCAGATGCCATAAGTGACCACTCCCCCATCCTCTGTTCCTGGTCCAACAAGACACCTAAACATCCAGCAAAAAAGGTCATGTCTCATACCCTGAGATGTGGGCAACTGGGCCCCCTTAAAGAGAGAAGCACTAAGTTTGGTCGACAGCAACAATGTCAACCTTCCCCACAGCGACGGCACAATACCGACACAGGTATTGTGCCACCTGATTTAAGGGTGTTTTCTGTGAGGGGCTCTGCTCCCCGCACCCTCCGGACTTTAGGATTCCGTCTCCAGGTTGGAGTTGGTCCGGGGGGGGCGGAACACTGGGGGAAGGTGAAACACGGAAAAAGGACCATTACCATGAATGTTGCCGTAATAGTCTTTTTTCCTGTTTCGCTGTTGTGGTGTCGACGAAAAGGGGTGCACCGCTAAAAGAGTATCTTAGGCATACAAACTGGTCCAGAATCTTCTCGGCAGTGGATGTCAATAAAGCCCTGGATTTCTTTATCAGGTCATTCAATGCTGCCTGTGACATCTTCACCACAGTCTCAACCAGGAAAGTTAGGGGAACACAAAACCCCTGGATAACTCCCTCTTTTCTAGACCAGCTACGAGATGGGAACAATTTATGGCACAAGGCACGTAATTCAGGCTCTCACCTAGACATCCAAAATTACAAAATGGCATGCAACAATTGTACCAAGACCATCCATCAGGTGAAATCCCAGTACTTTAAGACTGCACAAGACAGCTCCTGGGGTGACAGCTGCAACTTCTGGGCTAACATTAAAGCCCTAACAGGGACTTCTACTATGGTGACCCCCACTGTGCTGAACATTAATAGGAACATATGCCAGGATCCTAAGGATATTGCCAACACTCTGAATTTAGCGTTTACTGACCTCAGTGGAGTGCTTCCCCCCGACTACCTGCATCCAATCACTGAAGCCCAAATTGGTGCATCAGGCTCCTCACCCACAAATACAGCCCCTCCATTCTACCTCAGAACTATCTCTCAATCTGAAACAAAAAATACCCCAAGAAAGTACTCGGAAAAAACAGGCATAGTGGGGATGGCCTCGACCTTAAGCTAATTGCCCTCACACTAGATGTCATACTAACACTTTTAACAAGAATACTAAACCTCTCCCTAACTGCCGGGCTTTTCCTGAAACAATGGAAAGCAGCAGTTGTTACCCCTATTTTTAAAAGCAGAGATTGGACTTCTCATTCAAACTATCAGCCCATCTCCATACTTCACCCCATCTCCAAAGCCTTAGAACATATTGTATATGACCAATTAAGTTACCACCTGGACAGATACCAACTGCAATGTAAGGAACAGCATGGATTTAGAAAACAGCATAGCACTACAACTGCGCTAGCTGGGTTTACAGGCTACATTCATGACTCACTGGACTGTGGGCAATTAGTGGGGGCTACATATATTGACCTCACTAAGGGCTTCGACACTGTGAACCATGAGCTTCTACTGACCCAACTAAGCAATTCCTCTGTCTCCACAACTGCACTGTGCTGATTTCAAAGCTACATTACTGAGCTTGTCCAACAAGTCAAAATCGGCAGCACATGCTCCGATAGCCAGAACGTCATTACAGGTGTCCCTCAAGGATCCATTCTGGGCCCTTTGCTGTTCAGACTCTTTTTAAATAACCTCCCCCAAGTATGCTAAGACAAAATCCTTCTCTATGCGGATGACGCCGTGATATACACCAGTCAACCTGACTCCGCCACCCTTACGTGATGCATGCAAGCTAACCTCTCGAAGGTGGAAGACTGGTTCAACAACTTACACCTACTGCTGAATTATAAAAAAACTAAAACAATGATGTTTGTCTCCACACATAGCAAGTACAAAAATGACACATTAGATATCCATAACAAACAGAATGACTGCCTTGAAATGGTTCAAAATTACAAGTATCTTGGGGTTACCCTGCATAGCCCCCTCTCATTTTCCCAACATATAGACCAGGTCTATAGGTCAGCTAATAGGAAGATTGGACAGCTATACAAACACAGATATTGCCTTACTGAAGCAGCCCTCAAACGGGCCATAAATAGCTCAGTCTTCTCCACCATTGACTATGGCCTCGTTGTTTATAGTGCTGGCACTGACACGGCTCTAAAAAGAGTAGCCCTAACCCTCAACAAAGCCTGCAGGCTTCTCCTAGGAGCCCTCACCTCACCTCACCAACACCTGCAATCTATACTCCCTCATGGGCTGGCTTAACCTCGATGTCAGAATCCGCTATCAGATCTGCCTTCTGGCTAAAAAGACTACCCTAGGCCTGACCCCAGTTAGTATACAGTCCATGCTCTCCCCTATTGCTCCTGCTCATCCAACTAGAGGATCATGCAAAAATCTTCTCAAGGTCCCCTTCCACCATACAGCACAAGGTCAGCGATCATTTGGATACCGGGCCCCCAACTTGCTCAACTCTCTCCTAAATAATCTCCTGATCGAGCCCAAGCTAGGACCCTTCAAAGCTAATCTCTGTGATCACCTCCTTGCACAAAAAACAAGCATCTACTCCACTCCTGACCATACCTGAGTTAGGACCCTTCAAAGCTAACCTCTGTGCCCACAGTCTTGACAAAAGATATGTGACTGCACCTCTCGACAATCCCCATTGTCCCATCTTTTGCACTCTCCGTACCTGCCTCTCTTATACAAGCTCTTTCCCCACCCTTCCCTCAACACTGAGCCCAACAATTTGCCAGCTCTTCCCTACTAGCCTACCTTCCTGCACCACTTACTTATTACTACACCCCACTTTCTCATACCATCGCCCTTATCCCTTGGCCCCTAAAACTAAGTCCCACCTTGTCTAATTAACTGGCCCCAACCCTCCTCCTACTAGCCCTCCCACCCCAACTCTTTTCTACTCCTCCTTTGTCTCCACTCCACTCCTCTTCCCCCTCTACTTTGACAATGGGTGTCTGCCCTGCTTGAATACACAATTAGACTGCAATTGCTCCCCAGGCTACTTATCTTCCCCAAGTCTCCTTGGATACCAATGTCTTGAGTCCTCTCTACCTAACCCTGTATTTTCCTCCCTGCCAACCCACCCTACAGGCCTCATGCTCAACTACTTGTGCTAAACTTGCCTATTATTGTGGTGTTGAAATGTGTTCCTTCCAATGACGTCTTACTAGTTTCTGTTAATTTTGGCATGGAACCTTTGTAAATGAGCTCACAGCTCAAAGGTTGTAATCCTAGCATGTAATAAATCAATAAAAATAAACAATTCAAACACTGTTTCAAAGCCTGGCTACTGAAAAAGGCAAAATGCCTGTGCTCTCCGAGGTAAGCTTCTTCAACTTAGTCCCTAACCTGCCTACCTTAACTGCCAACCTAGCTCTTATAGTTGCCTTGCCTAACATAGCACTCTGTGACTACCCTCTTTTTTGCTTGTTCAGTTATTGCCTGTTACCTCTGACTGTGACTCCAATGATTTGGTCTCTGAATTTGTGCTCAAAATGTAATTGTATACTGTATACTGTCACCCTTTCCCCCAATTCTTTGTAATATGTAGCGTATTACAGTATGTTAATTTTGCACAACACTTTGTACATTGTGCTGTTTATATTGTTATACTGTTCGGTTTACTTTCTGTATAATTTGTTTTCTGCTATGTATTTTATTGTGCCATACTGTTGGCCCGGGCTGTGTTTGAAAATGGTCCACTGGATCAGTGCGCCTACCTGGTAATCAGGGCCCCTAGTGTTCTGCGGCAGAACTTTCTGATTTCTGCGGCAGGGCTCCTTGGTTTCTGCAGCAGCATTTCTGATTTCTGCAGCATGATTTATTCATTTCTCTGGCAGAACACAGTTCTGCCCTTGGTTAAATATGATGTGATGTCATCAATGACATCATATGCCAAGCATAGAGGAGGTGCTTTAGGATAAACAAGATGGGAAATAAAGCCTGGCACTATCGAAAAACAGTATATTTGAATAAAAATTCACCAAAAACAGTGAATTCTGCAGCACTATATGCATTCTGCGGCATGATGCAAATTCTGCGAAAAATTCTGCAACCGCAGAATCACAGAATTCCAGAGGCCTTGCCGGTAATCAAAGACTGAAATGACTTTTGACGAAGTCACTTACTGACTGCTATACTACTTGTTTGTGGCCTCATTAGGTGTGCCTTACATGATACCATACTTGTTATGATATTGTAATGTTAAATTTATTCTTTTCATTTTGTCAACTATTTGTACTTTCTTGACGTGGAACCTTTGTAAAAGAACCGCTGGTTCAAAGGTGTTTGTAATCCGAGATAGCAATAAATAAATAAATGAATAAACAATGAGGGCAGATGTGGTACTGTGATCTTTGTAGAAGCCATATTGGTATGGAATAAGGAGGCAGTGGGTTTGCAGGTAGTCCGTTAGCTGAGTGGCTACCACCTTTCTGAGTAGCTTGTTGAGGACAGATAAAAGGGTGATAGGATAGTATTGTGAGATATTTTTGGGTTCACTCTTTTTGTGGACAGGGACTACCTTGGTGACTTTCCATTGGGATGGGACCACACCATATATGAAGGAGAGATTGAAGATGTGGGTAATTTGACGGGAGAGAGCCTGTGACTCTAGCTTGAGTAGTTTAGGCTCAATCCTGTCCGGTCCTGGAGCTGTGCTGTGGGGAAGAGAGTTGAGGAGTTTGCAAATTTCTTTTCTGGTGATAGTTTTCAGGTAGAAAAAAGGGTGGATAGGAGTGAGTGAGGTCTGGGTGTTGTCCTGAGCTGTGGAAATGCAGGCAGTGAAGGAGGAGAGATCAGTGAACCGGGTGTTGAAAGCATTTGTTATGGTAAGTTGGTTGTTACAAGGCACACTATTTATGATCATTTCCTTCTATAATCATTTCTTTTTAATACTTAAAATTTGAAAAAGAGCTAAGGTAGGTTCAAAGTTGGAAAAGAGGGGTCCTGTACAAGTCAGGAGTTAAGAAGCAATCTAAAATAGAATAAAAAGTATTGGTCAAAATTCTCCCTACTAACCTGCACGGCTACGTAAGTATTTATAATTAGGAATTCTTATACCACAGCTATAATTGCTGTTATTGATTCATTCTCACTACAAAAATGTAAGAGAGATTAGGTTGTTTCCCTTAGAGGATAAATTAGA
This sequence comes from Neoceratodus forsteri, assembly GCA_016271365.2. Lineage (NCBI taxonomy): Eukaryota > Metazoa > Chordata > Ceratodontiformes > Ceratodontidae > Neoceratodus > Neoceratodus forsteri. The sequence continues at coordinate 60,401,697 of JADMNL010000033.1, forward strand.
CAAGCTACACTGTCAGCACCCATTCATCTGACTCTTGTTTAGCCAATTCTCTTATATCCATCGCAAGCCACACATTTTTTTTCACCGTATGTTAATATCCACTTATCTGTCACTCAGGTTATCCATTTCCATTGCCTGTCCTGCATGTTGTCTTCTATGTGGCTCTCATTCTACACTCTCAGATATCTGTCCTCTTTTGCGTCCAGTCAGGGATTTTGCCACAGTGACATCATGATTATAATGTATGGGAGAGCACTGTTGTGCATAAAATTAAATGGGAACACAATGCTGTTGTACCATCGATGTGATGTCAGCATGGTGTTGTACCATCGATGTGACGTCAGCATAGTGTTGTACCATCGATGTGATGTCAACTTGGTATTGTACCATCCTGAGAACGTCACATCGATGGTACAACAGCATTGACTGTTATTGCGCATGTGTAGTCAGCGATGCTGAACACCGTGAAAACAGCTGCAAGGAGGACAGATCACAGGGAAACGGCCGGCAGCGGTGAGATCCATTCAAAAAAAACACAGCAGCGCTGTTGAAAGGACAGTCCCAATATTCGGAATTGGTAGGTAGCATCATTTTTATTTAAGAAACTTGAGTCTGGGACAGTGGGAGAACATGGTGCAAGAGGGCTTCTTCTTGTCGTGTTGGCGGCGGGGGGGAAGCAACAGCACAATCCTCACTACGAGTGTGAGGTGATCACAGCCATGATCAAGAACCGTTCAACTGATGCCCATACACTATACAAGACAATGTATGGGCATCAGGTAACTACATCGCTGAGTTCACTTCTCGAGGTTACCAGGCAACAGAAAACCTCTTGAGATTCGCTCTTGAGGTTTACACAGTTGCCATGGCAACCTCTCGAAGGGAATACAGCGTTGTTGTTAACTGATGCCCATACATTATCCTCTATGTTGCACACGTGTTCTTGGCATTCTCAGCGGCGGACGGATGGACCAGTCAATGCATGCAGCACATCAAGGAGAATCATCTCAGGTTGGGGGAAGCATTCTAAGTTAGCATCACTAACACCATCATGGTAAATGGAGCACGTTATCATACAAACAACCCACAAAGCAAACCACAGACCATACTGTACTTGTTTGTTAGTTTTCATAATGCACGTTTGCCTGTGTATTTATTGCTTATGTACCTGACTGTGTAAGTACTTGATTGTTATGTCTTGTAAGTTGTATGAGTTTTGGGACATTCTGTAAACGAGACTAGTTTCTCATAGAACTTATCCTGTAAATTATTAAACTTTTAAATAACAAAATAAAAAAAGCGGACACAGTGCAAACCACAGACCAAAGTGGCCACAGAAAACAAACACTGACTGAAGTCGCCACCGAGCAAGCCACAAACCGAAGCATACAGTGTCCAAGCAGTCCGATATACTGTACTAAAATGTTTCAGTCTTGTACTCTCACTTAAACTAGAGGAGGACAAGCTACAAACCTTAACTTTAACATTGCACTTATTCAATGCATTTTAACAGAAACCTAATATCCAGACTGATAGATTTGTAGGGAGGCAACGACAATTCCCTTCAGGTACCTCGCAGATTTCAGAAGGGTTAAAAAAAACAGAAAGCAAAGACATGTATTGCATTGTCTAGAATATGTCGTCCAAGTGTCTTCCTCTGCTGTACCATGTGGTCAGTGCCCTTTTGCAAGAACAACAGCTGAACATGAATGCAGCTTATCTACCCAGTTTTCTGGAATTATTTTTTAAAGAGTGCGTGCTTCTGTGGTGTCCTGTGGGAAGTGGGATGGAATATATAAACTTTTTTTTTCCTCTCAAAATGCATGTCAAAGGTCACTGTTGCAAAAGCAAAAATAGAAACATATTGCACTGTTTGTTTATTTAATGTTCCATCATAGGATAAAATACATTTAGGTGCAGCACCTCATTTGCAAGAGGGTCCCTGGAGTGGGAACAGCAGCAGTTGCGGTACACACGTTACAGAGCTAAACAATACATTAAATTTAGTTAAATATGAATTAACACAGAAAATTCAGATAATAAACACACTGTATGCCATGTAAAACATATAGCAAGCCCAGGGCATGGCAAGGCGATTATAAAGCCTTGATTGAAATGGAGGTAGTGATGGGCATCCTTTATATTGTCAGGGCATGGGTTCCAGCTGCAGAATGCACACTTAGGGAATGGTCTTTTTTTCTACAGCTCGGGAATTATTTTGCTGTTTGGTCATTGTCCATTAAGGAAGTGACTAGTCAATCAGATAAGACTACAGCATTTTTCTGACTTAAAAGCTCTCCTGCCACTAGGTCAGAAGGCTGTGGGTTCCAATCCACACTTGGAGAACCATGCTCATATCCAGTGCCAATGCTGCAATGTGGTACGTGGGTGGGGGGATGAGTGGGTTGCATCTTCGGCGGTGCAATCCTTCTGATGATGTATCAACCTAAGGTCACCTACTTGCCACCTCTGACGGTTGTTCAGAAGTAAATTGAGGATCCCCTGACACTTTTTCAAAAACAAGTAGGGGGACTGTCTGGCCCAGTGGCTTAGTATGATGTGGCGTGGTGGGGTGAGGCACTAAACTTACCGCCTGCCATTCCGGTGACCTGGGTTCAGGAATGGTCTTGGGACACTTGAGAGTCAGCTGGGTATGGGAGGAATGAACATCCTAACGACTGCTCGCCTGTCTCAGTGGAGCGGGGGATCCACTATTCTGCCACTTGACTGCCACCTAGTGGAAGCTGGGAGGCAGCATGAGCAGGAGCAGCCAAGATTGAGGGGATGTTGACAGATGTGTTGCATTGTGTCATTGCACGCCGATGTCCCAAGAAAGCACAGGCAAGAGAAAAAAGTCCTGACCACTACGCTTTCCCCACAGGCTCAGCTGACTCTATATGGCAGGCAACCCATAGTGACGGATAACCAGTAGGGCTACTGGATGTGTCAGTGATGGCGTGGGGGGGAGATGCAGACCGAGGGCTGCAAAAACAGGAGAAAAAAGTACTGATGAAAAAAAGAGTAAGGGACAACATACTATATGGTCAAGTGACTGGACCACAGCTTGGGAACCAGCAAACCCAGGTTCAAATCCTACCAGAGCCACTTACAAACTGTGTGACTCTAAGCAAGTCATTTGCCCTAACCTAAGTGCTTCAGTCTACCTAGCTGAAAAAGTAGTAAAAAAAAAAAAAGCAGTCTTGACCCGAAAATAAGAGATTGCATCTCATGTAAGGAAACTATAAAACAAAACAAAAAAACAGAAAAAAAAAAACAGTGTCCTGCTCAGTATTTCGCTGAAAATGGAGACTTAGTAAAATCCAGACTGCTTGACTTGGGCCAGACCAAAATGGTGAAAATCAGATCAATAGGTCTTGCTGGACCTGCAGGACTGGAACCAACTTGCAGGGTCTGGCTGTTCTGGCCAGACTAGTCAGTCTGATTTTAACCATCTTGGTGTGTCCATTCTGGCTGGTCTGGGTTTCAGGTAGGGTGATGGCAGGGGTGAAGTCTGGACTACCAGAGATGGACTGCTGGACATAGATCGGACCTTTTACTGTTTCAGTTCGAGTCCAGCGGTCCAGATTTCACCAATACCCCAGAAAATGGGATGCTGCATCTCAGCTAGGTTATCTTGCCCAAATCAATGATAAAAAAGCAAGAAATACATAAATCATTCAGGAACTGATCACCCGGAGATATATTCACATGTCAGGTACTGTTTGCAAAACAAAGCTGCTTATTTATTTGGACACGCAGATCCTTGTTACCTGTCAGGATTTTGCTCATGTTTTGTTATCATATGCAAAGCAGGCTGCTTGACCTTAGAGCACAGATTAAAAAAAAAAAAAGAAAACTATCACTAGAGTCCATTTCTTCACTCTGTGCACGTTATTATTTATTTATTTATTAGAATTTCGGTAACTGGGTAAGTCCACTGAGACCATGCAGTCCCTTTTTCAGTGACGACCCGGTTGGCAATGATGAACACAGTACAATAGATAAATACAATAATAATATACAGGATACAGAGAGATTTAACAATGCTGCAAAAATTATTACAGTGGAAAGCCAGATCAGGCATTAAGCATATATAAATAAACAGAATAACTAACACTTTAGCACAGACCAAGGCTGTTCTCCCAAAGTGAGCAAGTGGAGACGTATCTGCATGCATAAATATTCAACATACATAAATATACATCGCACGCACCACCGTTAGGCAGGAGGCAGATCATTGAAATAGATTAAAAAGGCGAGGGGTGGAAAAATGGAACCCAGATGCACGTCAAGAACAATTCGTTTGAGATCAGGCCTGCTTTATAAAATGTGACGCTGCGATACCAGAAGTTAAATAAAAGAAAAACAGCTCACTGCAGTTTCACTTAACTTGGAATATTGAATTTCCTTGCAAAAGCTTCATAGGTTATTGAAATTTCTTTTTTTAAAGGCACAGTGCTTGAGTAAATATTGTGCACACCATTGTATTCATGTGCCTTGGAGGACCAGTTCGCGAGGGAACTACAGCATTGTTAACCTAAACGGTCATGAAATAATACCATATAATAATTGGTGACCCCCTACAATGACTGGATATCGACTCCTGATAAAATGCTGTAATAACCTGCTGAATTCTGTAATAACTCGATAGCGGGTTATTATGACATTGTTTTCCTCGCACTCTCACTTCACTGTATTTGTGCAAGCACAACAGCTGCTCAGGGACACGCTCGCTTGCACAAATACAGCTTACAGTTTTTCTCTCTGTTGAAACTTTGCACTAGTTGTTATAAAACATAATGCCTGTGCAAAGTTTGTTTTATGAGGACTTTTCACACACCATTGGTGTGTGATAATCTCATAAACCCCTCGAGCTTCGCTCTTGAGGTTTATGAATTATCACACACCTCGGGTGTGTGAAAAATCTGTGCAACACACACTTGCACAGGCATTATTCTCTATCTACGATGGGGGGGGGGTTCTGACAGTCACTAAGCAGAAAAGGGACCTTGAAGTGATCATATCTGATGATCTCCCAGTGGCAGGGCAGTGTACCAAAGCAGTTGGTAGGGTCAGTGGGCTGCTGGGTGCATAGGGAGAGGTATCACCAGCAGGAGGAGGGAGGTGGTGCTACCACTGTATCGGTTGCAGGTCAGACCCCCAGCTGGAGTTCTGTGTCCAGTTCTAGAGGCTACGGCTCAGAAAGGACATAGACAGGGTGGACGCACTCCAGGAGAGGGAAACTAAAACGGTGGAGGTGGTGCATCAAAAGCCTACGAGGAGAGACTGAGGGATCACACATGTACCCCCTAGAAAAGAGGAGAGCAAGAGTGAATATGATAGAGACGTACAAATACCTCACTGTAATAAACAAGGAGCAGGTGGGAAGTCTCTCTGAAATGAGAAACAGCACCAGGACCAGGACCAGAAGGCATGCGATGAAGCTGGGGTGGGGAGTTTAGAGGGGATGTGAGGAAATACTTTGTCATTGAAAGAGTGGTAGACTCCTGGAACAGACTGCCAGCAGAAGTGGTGGAGGTCAAAACAGTGACGGGCTTTAAGCATAATAGGATAGATATAAGGACATATTAGTAAATAAACAGGGAGGAGGAAGGGTTGCTGGAGACCATGAGGGTCTATGGAGACAGACTAGGCAGGGACCATGTGGACAGAAGGGGTGGGCCAAGCAGTCCTTATCTGCCAACACATTCTTTGTTTCTATGAACGTACAAGTGGCAGGATGGAAGAAGTTCTTTTCCTAGCATGACAGCCCCACTACACACACTTTTCAAGGCATTACCTGTTTATTTTTGATTCCCATGAATATGTTTATATATTTATATACATTTTCCATAAAAGGGCAATAGTGCCAAAGAACAGCAGGCAGAACATTTTAACAATTTTTAAAGTACTTCCTTATTACTTTTATTTCTGAAGTGTTTTTCTTTTTCTGTGCGCTCATTAGCTGGTTTTGCACCAAACAGTACTGGGTGTCGTGAGAAAAGCAGTGCTTTACCTAGGAGCAGACATATCGAGCTCTGTTCCTCCCACGACATCATCAGCATGTGACCTCATTCATTGTTACATCACAAGGCCTGCTGCCTGATTGGTGACACGTGTCCCAAGTTACCAGTCAAGTGGCAGGAGATTGGCTCTTCCTGGTTACTAGTGATGTCATCGTCAGTGAGGTCACAATGATGGTGATATATAGGGAGGAACAGAACTGATGATGTCAGCCTCGAGGTAGAGTGCTTTTCTGTGCATCACATCAAGTATTGTCAGGTAGAAAATCTTTTAATTGGCAAAACAAAACAGAAATGAATACTTCAGATATAAGAAGTGATAGTTTACTACTTCTGAAAGTTACTAATAATTCCAAGCAGTATGTTCTCTAGCTGATGAACTCTTTCCTTTCTTTTTGCGTCTACTATGCTACTGGGCAGTAAATTCCATACACCAACCACTCCCTGTGAGAAGAAGCATTTGCTCCTGTTCACCCCCCCCCCCGAAAATTTCCCTTTAAAGTTGCTTATTATGACCACTTCTTGTCCTTTCATTTTGTTTAATATTTAACCCTGATTCTCTCCATAACTCTGGATCCTTTAGGAAACCATAAATCAAAATTATGATTTCCCTTAAAGGGAGACTGTCAGCCCTTGTTGCATTATATTATTACTAGTTGAAATCCCACATTTTAGGGTTGATTGCCCTCTCTGACATTCACTGCTGTTGCTGATTGTTTTAACTGCTTCCTTTCTTAGCAGAATTGAAATGCATGCTAATAGTGTAATTATACCCAGCCCTGCCTTGTTTTAAATCCTTGATCTATTTTCATTGCTTGCTTCCTGGACATTCTGAGTGCCTTTAATCAGTGCAGCCACTCATGATGTAATAGCATCCTCTCCTCCCACTGCATTATGAGTGGCTAGACCGTTGGGGGTGTTCCCAAGTCCAGGAAAGATGCAGTGGGAGTTGATCAAGAACTGTAAACAAACACTTTTTCGTGTGGTAACACCAGCATGGTGGGCAGTCTATTTCTCACTTTTAAAAAGAAAAAAAAGAATCAGAATCAAACGACCAGCTACATCAGCAATTACTGCAGAATGTGAGCAATTTTAAAATGTGTTTTTTAAACTACAGACACTTTGAGGCTTAATGGGGTTGACAGTGTCCTTTTAATCTCCTTTGCTCCAAGCTAAATATAATAAGGATATCAAGTCTCACTCCGTATTTCATTTTATCATTAGCTGTTATTAATCAAATGACTTCAGAAAGATTTTAAATCATTGCTTGGCCATTTTTCTACCCCCCCCCAAAATAAAACAACTATGCTGGTGCTGTGTTCTGTACGGATCCACAACAAGTCCATGAAAACAAATGCTGCTGGGTTAACGTCAGCGCAGACAAGACGCTGACACAGGAAATTGTGCAACACAAATGCTGCACACAGTAATGACAGTGCTGCAATTTAGAGGGGGCAATTTACTATTCTAACTATGGGGGAGGGGAGTTGGTGGGGCTGATTTACTATTCCAGCTCTGGGGGAGGGGAGGCAACTCTGGGTGGGGGGACAAATCGGGGGGTGAGAATCGCTATAATATCCCCACACTGCAATGTCCATGCCACTGACTTCACCCTTGCTATTTCCACGGTGCACATTTCACTGCACTATTATTCCAACAAGGTACTGACAGTATACCATACTGTACTGTGTCCACAAAGACCCTCTGTAAAACTGGCTGTTAGTGCTGTCTGGCACTTTCCAAATTCGGACCGAATGGAGTTCTGCGGAATTTCTGAACATTCTGCCTAGTTCCTCAGAATTCTTTCAGTAATGGAATTCTGAAATTCTGAAAGTGGAATGGTTTCACGGATTAGTGATACATGGTTTCCATAAACTGTGGATTCTTTTTCTGCGACCCGTGGAAATTTATTTTGTGGTTCATGTAATCCTCAGAAAGGTATTCCATGGTTTACATAGAAAGGCTTTAAAGAATTCCACAGAAAATTTCAAAAAGAAATTCCAAAAAGCATTTTGGAAGCAGAAGTGCTGTTTGACATGAGTTCTGCCTGCAGAATGCTGCATTTCCCACTGCTCTAGTGGCTGGTTGCCTAACCCAATGGAAGCTAGTCTAGATTTTTCTTCTCCACTATAGAGTACTATTTATTTATGTAAATTAATACAGATTAATTACAATGCATTCTATAATAAAAATCACAGGTTTTATGTGAAATGCTCAGTATTTTTTTTTTTTTAGTTAATCTGTTTTACTCCTTCATGGCCGGTGCAGGTTATCTTTCTTAATGATCCCCCTACCCCATCACCCAGCATTTCAGGGACTTACATCAACCCTGATGCTCCCCAACAGTGGGGGTCATGGCATACCACCGATGAAACGGATCCGGTTAGTATTTTTTAATTTACATATAAACTGTCATACAATCTTAATACCAATTCTTATAATACATTTCAAGACACTGTCTGTACATTTCATTTTTTAAATGTAAGACTACTGCAAGTTCATAGCCTTCCTTGGGGTCAGTTACCTATCACTTAGTTTCAAAATGGGGCCTCCGATGAGGTTAAAAGTGTCCAGTTTTTCTAAAAGGACATAGCAGGTTCATTTCCTGTGTGCTGTGTTTCCCATGAAATCCCTCCATCCCCTAATTATGGGATTTTACACATTTTCCATCTGGATAAGATCATCCTTCTTCAAACTAAAGAGACTGATAAAATCCATAACTTTTACATTTGATCAATGTATGGGATAGTTTTAGTATCTCCCAATATAAATAATAAAGAATGACTTTATTTCCCACTTCCTTTCCACACATGCCATATACACTTTCCCGTATCTTTGTTATTCTGTGACAGTACCATAGGATATACTCCAGGTGAGCTTCTTTATTTCCTCATGTCCAGCATGGTCCCGTACTGTTCTCATTTATATTTAGTAACTGCTTGGGAGAGAGGTAAAACTATTTCCAGCTTGAACGTTTTTGTTCCTTCAAGCCTTTTCTCTGTATCCCTGTATGGGGCCTGATCTCAGGTCAGATCCCTTGCAATCTCCTGGCTCCTGCACATGCTACCCACCCCCTGACCACTATTACATTATGGGTCTATGCGGTACAGGGTCCAAGAATGTCGGCAACTGTCATCCTGATGGTGTGCAGATTTGGCTCCCTGGTTTTCTCTCTTGCCCTCTGCTCTGCCCTCCTCACCATGACAGTTCACAGTCCAGTTGCCAGCTCTCTTGCATATAGCATACCTTTGATGGAGAAGCAAACTTGAAGACCACCAGCTGCTCATTAGACTGAGCGCACTGTGCAAAACTGAAATTCAAACTCCATGAGTTTCTGCAAAATTACTGATTTCGCTTCCATGATATTCCCCAAAAATGTTCGAAAAAATTTTACCAGTAAGAAAATGGCCAAATTATTTTCAGTGATTCAGAATAGCCCAGTGTAAACTGTGGAGGTTTTTTTTTTCCTGCAGTTTAGAAGTCAAGGTAAACTGCAAAATTATTTTCCGTGGTTTACCATATGTCAGAGTAAACTGCAGAATTATTTTCTGTGGTTTATATGTCAGTGTAAGTTGCCAAATTATATTCCATGGTTTGCAGTTTGTCAGTGTAAACTACAGGATAATTTTCTGTGGTTTACAATATGTCAGTGTCAACTGCAATATTATTTTCTGAGGTTTATAACATGTCAGTGTAAACTAAAAAAAATGTCTGTGGTTTATCAAATGTTGGAGTTAACTGCAGTATTAGTTTCTGTTTTTTAACAATTTATATATTTAATGCGTTTTGATAACCAGGTAGGCCCACGGAAACAAAAATGTCCCTTTTTCACCCAGAGTTAATTACAAAAAGAAGTAAACACTTGACATTTTGTATACATTCATAAGCAGGGACAGTAATTAAGAGTGTGCCAAGTGCTTGTACAAATGAGAAGCAGTAGTGCCGCTCAGCAGTAACTGACTGTGTCGCAGCTAAAACGTAAAACAGCAAAAACAAAAAGGCGCTGGTACCAGTCAACAGGTTCACAACAGCATTACTGTATTTCAAGACCAATAAGAATGCAATGTAGCAGCCAGCCCATCAGCACAGTGGTTGGATTTCCACTTGCGATGCCGGTGACTCAGGTTCGAGAATAGACCAGGGTCATCGGAGGGCTGGACGGAGGGAGAAGGATTGCACATCCCACAGACTACTCTCCTTCTCTGGGGGAGGGCAGGGAGTGTGTCCAGTGCTTGATAGACCCCTGGCAGAGGCCAGAGGTCTTACAGCGTCCGGCACCATAACGTATTACGAGGGGAAGGGTGGACACTGGTCATCATTTCACGTCTCCGCCTCTGTATATAGGGGGAAAACCTAGCTGCCTGCCACCTGGATGATGCCTGCTCCTCTGCTCTGATGAGCTCCCAGGCCAGCTCCCTGACCTATCATGTCAACTGTGGCACTTAGGGCCTGTGCCGCAACTCCACCCTGGGGGGCAAACCAGGGGGTATCAGGGAGACGCGGCTAATGTGGGAGTGGGAACTGAGGGAGCCATGGCCAAGGTGGAGGGAACAGCGGCACGGCAGCACAAAAAAAAAAAAGAATTCAATGTAGCAAGAAGGGTGCACAGTGCTAAATACAGAGTTATTTATTTACTTATTGAAAACTTCAGAGAATCACCTTTGCGAACAAGTGCTCATTTACAAAGGCTCCACTTCAAATACATAGTCACAAAAACACTACAAGTGCAATAAGCAGTTCCAGAGGAAATGCAGTTGAGTCAGGCTCAAAGTGCATAAGACAGAACAATTACATACAGTTTTGAAAAAAATCCATACAAATCATTGTATAAAAAGTCACACGGTATGCACAGACTGAAACCGAATAAAACAGTTTAACAGTTACAATTGCATTGGGACTGTAAGGGCAGACTGCAAAGCTCTTTTAAACTGATTAAACTTGGGGAGATTCAACAGAGTATCAAGTAGTTCATTGAACCAGTTAGCGGTCCTGACGGCAAATGACTGCTTGCCCAGCTGAGTACACCAGAACGTTAAAGTGCACTTACTGCATATAGACAGGACAGCGCGAACAAACTGATGGCTTGTTTTGACTGTCCTGTCTATATACAATAAGTGAACCTTAACTAACTCTGTGTTTAGCACTGTGTGACCTTTTTTGCTAGCTTGCACTCCTATGGCACTGAAATAAAAGTAATGCTGCTGTGAACCTGTTAGCTGGTAACAGCGCCTTTTGTTTTTGGAAAATGCATATACAGTACAGCTGTGCGGAATGCGGAATTGAGTAGGCAGAATTTATGCAGAATGTTAATTCCATTTTTAAAATGTTTTGAGAATTTCTTTTTTAATGCCACAGAATTCCAAAACAGCATTTCTGTGTATGCCATGGAATAATAGTCCATGGATTATGTGATCCATGGAACATTATTCGTCTGTTTGTGGAAAATGAATCTGTTGGTTACATCAACTGCAGAATGCAATTCTGCCGTTAACATTCCATTTTAAACATTTTAGAATTGTGCTTCCAGTTGAATTCCATGGAATTAGGCAGAGTTTCTGAAATTCCATGGAATTCTGAAGGAAGCAGAATTTGAAAATTCCACCCAGCTCCAATATGCAGGTTAACAAACCCAGTAGTTAGCTACTCAGAGACATTACATGAGAACAAAGCTCGAGAGGTTCCAACATGTCACCAGAACCTTGAGATGGTATTTTTAGCTGAGTGATAAACAGTCCCCTATGTTTTATTTTTTGTGATATACGGATCCAAGGAGTTTACAAAATTGTGTCATTCCACCTCCACATATACACTTTGGGTGGCAAAGACTGGGTAGGTTTTCATTCAACACACAGTCTTTGCTTCCCTTTAGAAAAGTGTTACTGTACAGTACCTTATTTTTTTTCATTGCTTAGGGTGGATTCGGGTGCACAGTCAGCAAAAAATAACCCTTCTGGCACTTGTGATCAGTGGTCACATTGAAAATGAAAACCACCCACTCCTGCCACTCACAACCTGCAGTTGCATCTGTTTGACTTTGATTTGCTGAGCACAAGGCTCATGCTCAGCTGAAGAATTACATGGAGTGCACGGTAATGTTCTTTCTTGTAATACCATTGTTCAGATCTCAGAATGATAGTATTATAAGTTCTTGTAATACTGTAATTTGATGTTCATTGATAGTATTATGGGATCTTGTAATACTATTGTTGGATGCTCATTGATAGTATTATGAGATCTCGTAATACTATCATTGGATGCTCATTGATAGTATTATGAGATCTCGTAATACTATAGTTGGATGTTCATTAATAGTATTATGAGATCTTGTAATACTATCATTGGGTGCTCATTGATAGTATTATAGGATCACGTTATACTATGGTTGGATGCTCATTGATAGCATTATGAGATCTCGTAATACTATCGTTGGATGTTCATTGATAGTATTACGAGATCTTGTAATACTATCATTGGATGCTCATTGATAGTATTATAGGATCTCGTTATACTATGGTTGGATGCTCATTGATAGCATTATGAGATCTCGTAATACTATCATTGGATGTTCATGATAGCATTATGAGATCTCGTAATACTATCATTGTATGTTCATTGATAGTATTATGAGATCTTGTATTACTATCAATGGATTTCTTTGATAGTATCACGAGGTGTACTATGACGTTCGATGCCATTATTGAGAATAGCCATTTATTACAGTACGAAATAGAAATTATGACATGAGTGATAATACAGGATAGGGATTCAGCCACATATAGGAGTGGTATCCTCAGCAATTACAATTACACTAACTACAGCCACAAATGTAAGTCTTAAGGTTGTTCTTAAAGGCTGTGGAAGTGCTACAATTTTGAACCCTAAAAGGAAGATTGATCCAGAGGATTGGGGCTGCAGTGGGAAAGGACCATTGACCTGAGCATGACTTAGGTCTGGGATAATTAACCAGTACTAGCTGAGGATTCTACTCTGGGACTTTAGCTCAAGAATGATGTGTAGGAATACTGAATGAATACTTCTGCTCAGTATTCATAAAAGAAGAGGAGGAGGAGGAGGTACCCAAACCAAACAGTAGAAGCACTCTGGATGGGGGGGGGGGTGATACCAGTCCATTCACAGAAGAAAGGATCCTGAAAGAACTCCTAAAACTGAAGGGAGACAAGGAAATAGGGCCTGACAGGATTCATCCCAGAATTCTAAAAACAACTAAGGGGAGAACTAGTGACACTATTGACTACCCTTTTTAACAAATCATGGGAGGATGATGTGGTACCTGAGGACTGGAGGAGGGCAGATGTGATTCCCCTTCACAAAAGTGGGAGCAGAGCAGAAGCAGGAAACTACAGACCTGTTAGTTTGACCTAAGTGGTAGGGAAATGGTGGAATCGCTTCTGAAAGAAAGAATTGTTGAGTACCTAGAGGCCAGCAGGGCACAGGACCCAAGGCAGCATGGATTCACAGCGGGAAGGTCATGTCAGATGAATCTAATAGATTTCTTTGACTGGGTGACCAAAGTAGTAGACCAGGGAGGGGCTGTGGACATGGCCTACCTAGACTTTAGCAAGGCATTTGACACAGTCTCATATAAAAGATTAATTAACAAGTTAGCCAGCCTGGGAGTGGGTCCTAGGATAGTAGCCTGGGTAAAAAATTGGCTGGACAACAGGTCGCAGAGGGTAATAGTAAATGGAGTCCACTCTGAAGAAAGGGGGTTATTAGTGGGGTACCACAGGATTCAGCACTGGGACTGGTCCTCTTTAATGTCTTTATAGGTGACATTGTGGAGGGACTGGAAGGAAAAGTATGCCTCTTTGCAGATGACACAAAGATCTGCACGGGGGGGTGGAAAGAATGAGGAGGGACTTGGCAAGATTGGAGAAATGGTCAAAAGTATATCAGCTTAGATTTAATGCAAAGAAGTGCAAAGTAATGCACATGGGAAAGAAAAACCCAGAGGAAGAGTACACAATGGGGGGGGGGTACTAACAACAACAAAAATGGAAAGGGACCTGGGGTAGTCATAGCAGATGTCCTAAAGGTAGGCAAGCAATGTGAGAAGGCAGTAAGGAGGGCTTGGAGGATACTAGGATGCACAGGGAGAGACATCACCAGTAGAAAACAGGAAGTTGTTACCACTCGTATAAACAGTTGGTGAGATCCCATCTGGAGTACTGCGTGCAGTTCTGGAGACCCTATCTCCACAAGGATGGAGGCAGTCCAGAGGCAGGCAACTAAAATGGCACAGGGTCTGCACCAGAAGCCATATGAAGAGACACTAGAAGAGCTTAATATGTATACCCTTGAGGAAAGGAGGGAGGGAGGGATACGATAGAAACTTTCAAGTACCTCAAGGGAATCAACAAAGTCAAGAGGGTAGCATCTTTCAGAAAAAGAAATGTGCAAGAACAAGGGAGTACAATTTGAAGATAGATGGGGGACGACTCAGGGACAATGTGAGGAAGTATTTTTTCATGGAGAGGGTGGTGGATGCATGGAACATCTTTCCTGAAGGGGTTGTGGGGTCAAAACTGTGGGGGAATTCAAGAATGCATGGGACAGACATAAGGCAATTCTAGAGGGGGGTAGGAGGAAGTAGGCTATTAGTTAACTAGGATCTTGTAATAATCACACAAGAATGCAGTGTGCATATTTATGGAACACATACAAACAGAGGTGAGAAAGAAGTGCCTCAACTGGGACTTGAACCCAGGCTGACCAGAATACTGTTCCGATTGCACTAACCAGCTGCGCCACTGAGGCAACTGGAACCGGGTTGCCCCAGGCAAATTACTCTTTCTCAAATGCACAACCTAATGGCAACACAAATATTTACTTGTAACAATCACAGAGGAGTGTGGTGTGCATATTTATGGCACACATACAAACAGAGGTGAGAAAGAAGTGAGTGCCTCAGCTGGGACTTAAACCCAGGCTGCCCAGAATACTATTCTGATTGTGCTAACCAGCTGTGCCACTGAGACAACTGGAACCTGGGTTGTCCTAGGATCTGCAGCTTATCTAGTAGGTAGTGAAATGGGCAGACTAGATGGGTCAAGCAGTCCTTATCTGCCATCAAAGTCTATGTTTCTATGTTTCTATGACTAGGAGGGGAAGAAACTGTTTTTATTTTATAAACAACACAATTCAATGAGTAGAAGACATCGCAGTGGTGCTCTCTGGGGAAGATAGCAGCAGCAAACCATCTAGTCCTATGATAGAGTACCTTAAGCCTGCTTAGTTCTGTTTCTGTTAGGGAATGGAGGACTGGGGCACCATATAGCATAGCAGGAAGTAAGACATTATTGTAGATGGCTTGATGTGCCTCCTTTATGAGGCAGACCCTAAGCCTAAACAACAGACCAAGATTTTGATGGAGAGGTTTTATTTATTAATTTTGGTGACCTGGTAGGCCTACTGAGCCCTGGATGTCCCTTTTTCAGGAGCGACCTGGGTGAAGATTACATGATAGAACACAAGTCAATTATACAACACAGTGCAGAGACATAAATAACAGAGGGTTATTGACAGGTAATCAACATGAGGCCTGAAGGATCACTCCCGATCCAACTGTATATCAAGGTACTTCAAAGACCCCACAGATTCAAGTTAAGAACGTGCAGAAGTATACAGCTTAAGCAGAGTCTGCCTGTCAGATGTCTGGTATCAAATAGCATAGTTTTAATTTTTTTAGCATTTAATATCAGCTTATTCATTAAGAACCACATTTCAAGCAGTCTAAAGTCATCCCCAATATAGGACTTAATTTGTCTTATAGCAGCATGACTTCTGGAAAGTATTGCATCATGTGCATATAATTGCAGTTTAGCCCCCTCCCATAATTTCCAGGTAAATCATTCATGGACAAAGTAAAGAGTAAGGGGCTTAATACTGAACTCTAGAGAACACCATCCGTTATGGCTTTGTGAGGATAAACTGCCCCTCTACTCACCTATTTGTTTCTGGTCAGACAAGTAGTATTTATACATGTGGCAATAGACTTTGTCAAGCTGCTGTAACCTCACCAGCAGGTGATCGTGGTTTACAAAATCAAATGCTTTGGTGGGGATGATTAAAAGTCACTAGCCCAGAGTCTATAGTAATAAGAATATCCATGGGCAGATTTATAGGGCTGTGTCTGGGCTGTGAGTTTTTCTGAAACCATGTTGGACATATGTATGGTAGCATGAGTTGCTCAATATTCTTGGAGTTGTTTGTGGACCAGCCTCTCTTGAAGTTTTGGCAAGGGACCAATAATTAAAATTGGGCAGTAAATTTCAAAAGGTTCCTTGGACCCTCCCCCCTTTGTGCACTTAGATGACCAGGGCACCGTTCCATTTTTCTGAAAGAGAACCCTAGAGTAGGGACTTATTGTATAGATTTCTGAGAGGAGAGGTAAGAGCAGGGGCTGGCAGTTTCAGCAATCTCGTCTCAAGATTATCATAGCTGGCCAAGCTGTCTAACTTAATTTGTTTCAACTGGTCAAGTACCACTTTCTGAATGAATAGCATAAAGCGGAAGTTTTGAGGACTATCAGGGTAGGAAGTTTGGTCACTGGGAGGTGGCGCTAGGTGACACCCCACTTAGGGGAGTCTTAAAAATGTCCAGATCTGTGAAGAACTGGTTGAAAGCATTGGCCGAGGAAGCTGGGCAAGGTTCATAGAACTGCTTCCCATTACATACAATGTCATGGATTGAAGTTCTAGACTGTCCTTTCAGAGGATAGTGTACCTGAGCCCAATGGCGCTTTGGGTCCAATAGATTCCTATTTTGGAGGCCTTCCATATGCCTTATTCTTGCTCTTTTATGATGGGGTTTGCAGGCCTTCTTAAGCTTCATGTAATTGTGCCAATCAGGTAGTTGACCAGTGGCCTTTTAATGGCTCCAGCCTTAACCCCTCAGCTGCATAGATTTTCATCCTTGCAAGAAAATGACATCAATGTGTTATTGTAAATCTCACAATTATTTTCTGTGTATTGTTTCTTGTATCTTTTTCTCTCGGTCTCAGCCGGCATCCATTCAGTGTCTTGACAGGCTTCATGAGTATGCATCATTCCACCGTGGAGAAGGTCAGCAACCTGTCCCACCACAAGGGTCGCTCCAGCTGTGGAACCTGCCACAAACCCTCCCCAACTGGAAGCACTACTGCATGACAGTGACACCCCAGTCCCTTTGCCCACCAAATTCAGCTCCTGAATCCAGAATGGTATCATGGAAGAGTGATGGGCTAACCATTGCATCATTGAGCTGTACCTTAAAATTCATATTTCGAGAAACATTTGTGTAACCTGAGTTTTGATTATGCCAGCTGTGAGTTTTGTGTTGGAAAGTCTCTTTTGCAAAGTCAGTCTTCCACCATAAAGCCAGCTGGTCTAGTTCAAGTTACACAGGTGTCATATAGTCTGAACCTCACTAGTGGATCCAGCTGTGTAGCAAGGTAGCACCCTCTACCCCTTCAGCCAGAAAACAGTAGTTATTTTATTTCGGCCTAGTTTGAGTTTTAAAGGGGAACATTGCACATTTTGGGGGGAAAGTGATACCCCCTTGGTAAAATTGCTACCACCTTGAAACAATTTTAGGTCCACCCCTGCTGACGCCTTAGTGAATATTAACATTTCGACTGCAGCACTCTGCACCATTTCCAAGGCAGTGGATCTGACTTGTCAGTAAGGTCGTGCTAAGTGTGTTACACAAGTCAAGATGCAATAGGAAGAATGTGTGAACTAGCGTGGTCAGATGGACTGCCACGGGTCAAAGAGGGCTTCAGCCCTGCGATGATAATTTTGCATGTAGACATTTTAAAGCAAAAATGGTAACGCTGGACTCCTGAGCTCTGTTAGCTGTGCTAGCACTCCATCTTATCTGCATCAAAGCACAGGTTTTACGGCCTGCTGAATTGCAAACTCAGGAATCTTTATGTCATACGTGCGCCACATTTTAATGGCCTCTGATACTTATTCAGGGTTGTGAGAAGCCAAGAGGTGCTGGAAGGAATGACAGCACAGCTAGAATAAATGTTTCTCTTCTCTTCCTCACAGACCATTGAGTGAGTCAAAAGGGCAGCAAAATCTTCTTTGCTGTTCTAATATCAAATGTGCCAGCACTAAACCCTGGGATACACAGAGAACAGTCATTGCACTGAGAGGCAGCCGGACTTCAACGCCTGCTGCCGTGCTACTCCCAGTCAGACAGGACTTTTTGATGGTGCAATGAGCATTACTGGCCTCATTGCTAGAGAGGGGCAGAATCAGTTAATAAAACTAATGAAGATATGCAAAGTGCAGTAAATATGCTTCATGGAGTTTTCACCTCTACATTCCACACTTTGCTGAGTTTTCTGTTTTATGAAGTGTGCACTACACAGAAAAAAGCTGCAATGTGCAGAGTTTTCACATTAATTGTGCAAAAACTCCAGAACATGAGAATTTTTAATTTGCAACACCACTCACAAAAAGAATCTTCTAGAACCTGGTTAGTCGGGTTCTAAAATTTAGAATCAAAAAGAATGGCCTCTAAAACAAGAACAGTTTTAGTGATTTGAAAAGCAAAGTCATAATATGTAAGGAGGTAGTGTGGTTTAGCAATTACAGCACAAGCTTGGAAACCAAGAGACCCATGTTCAGCTCCCACCAGAGCCATTTACTCACTGTGTAACGTGGGGCAAGTCACAGAACATCTCAGGGCTTCAGCGCACCCCCCCCCCCGGCTGTAACAAAGGGTAACAGCAGGACCCCATTGAAAATTAGATATGGCATCAGCTGGGCTACCCTGGGTAAATAAATTGTAAACACTGCTACCCTTTTGGGCCACCAAGCTGGGTGGGCAGATGGTAACCATGTTCAGAGGTATGATGCTGTACTCTAGATGGGGCCTGACCAAGTCCTTGTAAAAAGACAGGATTCTGCTGTGCCAGACACACCCATTTTGATGGAGGACAGATGGGAGAGGGGGGACAAGACTGAGACCTTCAAATACCTTAAAGGTATAAACAGGGTGAGCGAGGGTGTCCTTAGCTTTAGTGGGAACAAGGTCACTAGGGGGCACAGCCTAAAGCTGGTGAGGGAAGGTTCAGGAGGGAGATGAGGAGGCACTTTTTCACTGAGAGGGTGGTGGCCAAGTGGAATGAGTTGCTTGAAGAGGTGGTCTCCCTGAAAATGGGGGACAACATCAACATGGGATAGGGTGAAGGGGAAAGTAGCAGGTAAAAAAGGAATGACGGGGGCATTTGAGGGGGGTCAAGGGAAAAATGGGGAAGGGGCTGTTCCCTCTGTAAACACAATGGGAACTGCATGCCTGAGCAGACTAGATAGCCCATAAGGCCTTAATCTGCAGGCATGTTTGTATGTTCATATGATGAAGCCCAGCATTCTTCCAGCCTCCTTGACAGTGGTCTTGCACTACCTGTTGTGCTTTAGCCCCTAATGAATATTACCCCTAGGTCCTTTTCCTCCTCCATTGCAGCAAGAGAAACCCCCACACATCATGTAGACCCTACCTCTGTTTCCCTCCACAGGTGTATCCTTACAGAACTACGAGTGCATAGCATGCGGGCAGCATGCATGCTGCCCACTTGTATTTCTGTAAGATTAGGACCTTATATTTGGCTACATTGCATCTTAGATGCCAGGAATCTGACCAGTCACCAAGCTTGCTCAGGGCAGGCCATCCTGAAGTTTGTTCCCCTCCTCAACGGAGTCCACCACTCTGGCCAGCTTAAGGTAATCTGCAGATATAATGCCATCGACTTACTGAATATTGTAAAGGTGGACTGCATGTTAGCAATGATAATTCTGACCTATAATTATTTAATTATATTTTAGATTGTCCCTTATTTCCTGACTTGTACAATACCGAGCAGGGTCTGCATTAGAAACCCTATGAGGAGAGGCTAAAGGACCTCAGTATGTACAATCTGGAAGAGACAAGGAGGAGACGGGGCATGACAGAGGCCTACAAATACCTCACAGGAGTAAACAAGGTACAGGAGGGGAGTATTTTTCAGAGAAAAAGGTGATCAAGAACAAGTGAACATATGAAACTGGAGGGAGTAAATTCAGCAGAGATATGAGGAAATATGACTTGATGGAATGAGTGGTGGATGTCTGCAACTGTCTTCCAGCAGGGCTGATGGGGCAAAAACAGTGGTGAGATTCAAGAATGTATGAGATAGGCATAAGGGAATCTTAGTGGAAAGGGGAGCTGGAGATCAAGTAGGGTCTGCGATAACAGTATAGGTAGGGGATTATGTTTCTGTTTCTATCCATTTTATTCTCCATTCTGAGTCTGCCTTTTTTATGCATTTGAAAAAATTAAAAGTGTGCTCCTTTTAAACCTTGGCACATGTTTTCATTAGAATGATCTGTTTAGTTTGATGACCCATTGTTTAACATCCCTTTTCTTGTGACTATAATGAACCAGCATAAAGAAGACACAGCTCCCTGACCTTATGGGAAAACAGGTGTGCTAAAATAACTGAGAATGTTGAGATAAACCTGGTCAGAGCCATATTAAACACACTCTAGTCAGAGCCCACATGGCTGCAATTGCGCTTTCAGAGTGCTTGAGGGCCGCTGTAAAAAAGAGCTCACGGCAGAAAAGTCCACCGTGTCCAAGATCACTACGATGAAGCCATACATGTGCACATAGCTATGGTGGCCATATTGAACATGGTGGACATTTCGGTGAAGTTGCACATGCGCACAAAACTATGGTGGTCATCTTGGGCACGGCGGACATCCCCACTGTGAACTTCTTGCTCATGCACAATGGTGAACTCCAGAAGCACGGGCAGCAAGGAAACAGTGTGCCACATGGGGGTAGGCTGCTGCTTTGGTGCAGGGGAACTCCAGCTGCAGAGCGGAGGGACAGGGGACACACCACACACACACACATCAATGAGAGGAGCACTGTGGACAAATGACCACTGCACTGTAGAAGAGGACTGGGATGGAATCTGGTCACCATTCCTTTTCTCTTCTACAGTGATAGCAAAATGTCTGCAGGGGTTCATCCATGCAGCTGTAAAAAGGAGCACTCCTTTTATTCAGATGTAAGAGTGCTAAAGCAAACTCCATTGGGGAGAAAGGCATTGTACAAGACAGGAAGTAAGGGGCAATCTAAAAAAGTATAGCTCAAAAATTGTCACTTTAACATGCACTGCTGCTTTAATGCAGCAGTGCAACAGAATTGGGCAAAACATTTGACCCTACCTTTTTTTCACTATAAAAAAATTTAGGCATCTTCCCATTTTATTTGGTGATAAAATTTTCTAATTCCACCAAAATCTGAGAATTGTATATATATTTTAATTTAGTTTTTTTCTCAAGAAAAAGATGGCCACCGGCCCTGTGGCGCTGAGGGTTGAGGCGCTGGTCGCTACACCTCGCTCCACGCCGGCGACCCATGTTTGGGAATGAGCACGGGTTGTCAGGGGTCGGCGGGGAGGAGATGGATCGGCGTCGGGGACTGCTCTCCATCTCGGGGTGAGAGATTCGGTGGCGGTGCTTGCCTGACTCTAGCTGAGGCTGGAGATCATAGCAATGCAGCCGCAGAGACAGGGGGGAGGCGGACGGGCAGACACTTCGACTAGTGCGCACCGGGAGCATGCGCCAAGATCAGTCGCTTGGCGCCATTGCACGCCATGCCCGCCAGGAGAACAATTTGAAAAATGGAGCCTGGCAGCACAACGTCGTTCCCGTCACCGTCTCCAGGACGCCCCCGGCATGGACCCGCTTTGGTGGGTTGAGTCAGCCCCACCTCCCCTGCTGCGAAGGGTAAGTCGCGGGGTGCTGAAGGGAGGGGGTCTCATGTCCGGGTATGGCGCCGGAGGAACGGCGGAGTGCGGGGGGTGTAGCCGGAGCTCCTGAAGAAATAACATCTAAAAAAAAAAAGAAAAAGATGGCCATCACATTCGGCATAGAAATAGCACTGTAGACCTGGCAAGGATTAGGATTCAGAAAAGAAGAAAAAGACTCATGGTGCACAGCGTAGGAGGTACTTCAAAAAGTATATTTGACAGGTAATTGTAGCTGAAACTAGCTTTTTGGGAAAACAATTGCCATTGCACTGCTGCTTTAAAGGAAAAATAAAAATAAGAAACCAGCAGAGTATCTGGTTTATAGGAGCATTGCTCAGTTCTAAGCCTTCCACAATGGAAATTAATCTGTATGCAAAGAAAAACAAATGTCAGTTATACATTTAAGCTGTAAAAATAGCCTTCAGTGACTCATGGATACTCGAAACATGAAAACTGTCAGTTCATTTGTTAAGTTTATTGAATAATATATGACCTCCACATTGAGACAGCCTGTTGGCTTCCACTGGGCAAAGATCCCAGCTGCACTGAGTCATGACCAGAGTGTGGGTGTGGAGAATGTGTGGTCATTTTCTAACATGGCCTGTTGGGACCTCTTAACCCATTCTAATTGTGACCTCGACTAGAGTCTGATGTTTCAAATGTAGAGAATAATGTATGGGCAACCTATATGCAGTAAGGCTATGTTTCCATTGAGTGGCTGAGATGACATTATGTGGATGTCGAGAGTGAAGCTCACAAGGTCCATGATATCATCTCAACTCCAAGATGGAAATACAGCCTGAGTTGGGTATGTTTGCCCATGTTTTTTTTTTTTTATAGTATGTGGTTCTACTGTATGAAAAACAGTGAACATTTAAGTGAATATACTGTAATAAGTGGGACCCTTCCACTCCCCTCCAACCTACCTTTCATCGTTTATAGCCAGTAGCTATATTAAGGGTAAATTATTATGTCGACGGGGGTGGGGGGGGTGTTAACAGGAGTAATCATACACAGCAACGTTTTGTGACCTTTGAACTGTGCACAACTTCATGACCTTTGAACTGTGCACAATAACTTTTGCCCATGCGCAACAAGGATTCTGAACATAAGGAAATCCGTACACAACACTCAGCCGTATACTGTAATAATAATAATAATAATAATAATACAGTAAGGTTTGATCAAATTATTGCTGCATTATTTTAAACATGCATGCAAAAGGCTCTATGATCCTTAGACTTCATTGGTTACTGTGACTTTCTATGCCCTGAAACCAAAATGTTATGCTTGGGATATAAGAATAATTTTCATTGCAACAGATTCTGATGTCACAAGGGGAGGATGATGACTTTACACTGGTGTTGCACGGATAGCATCTTATCAAGTCGGATCCCATCAGAGCCCATCATTTTGACCAGATTTCGGATTGCCTCAGATGGCATAGACATAAAACCAAGGAACCAACCTCCTAGGACCCACAGTAAGTATCTGAGGTATCTGTGGATCCAGCCAGTAGCCGATGGATCTGACCGTTGGATCCAGCTGTCTGAGGTTAGATCTGATGGATCTGACCTCAGATCCACAATTATCTGACTACAGATCTGAAGTCCAGCTACAGTTGGATTACAGTCTGATGCCAAGGCAGATACCAACACTGTATGATGGAGGGTAGGCATATCTACAGAAACGCTATTCAAGCACCACTGCTTCACAGCAGGAATAAGCAATGTGAACAGCTGCATTCTAAGGGGAAATGAGCCTGTTTTAATAAAAATGTTATCAGTAATAAAAAATGGATTATATTGAAGTTCAGAGTTTAGGAAATTTCATATCACTGTGTTCTGCTGTCACCAGCTGTGTTTTTTTTTTTTGTTACTGGAACCAGAAAACCTCGTTAAGGTCACACAGTGAGTTAGTAGTGACTCTGGTGAGAGTAGAACCTGTATTGCCCAGTCTTACAATACAGTACTCCAGTCACTGGGCCACACAAACTTCCATTCCCTATCTAAGACTGCGAAACACACATGCCCAAATGGTAATTATTTTTTTAACATTTAACTTTTTATTAAGACTTTTGAACAAGAAATATACAATATACAACACATCGGACACAAAACAGAAAGTACTGAAACAAACACGAAATGGCAGTACGAATTAGTTATACATGTGGTACACTGCATTTTCATATAGTACTCCTATCTAAAAAAAATCAGTCTTTCATAAATACAGGATATTAAACACACGAAGCTAGAGCAAATAACCTGAAGAAGGTATTCCATAGCATGGTAACCAACCTATAATGGCAGGACTAGGTTAACCCTGTCTTTCTGTCAGAGGTGCGGTTTAGCAGGTGTAGAGAAGATATTTCCCATGGGGGAGGAGAGAGGACTGGAATATTAGCATAGTGTAAGTAGGGTGTCCAGACTTTGCTGTAGTCTAACCTCTTATTTAGTGCCTGAGAGGATAATCGTTCTAGGCCCAAAGGGTAATTATAGAAATGCATATGAGAAATCCTGAAAGCTGATTAGCTGAAACAGTCTTTGACCTGTGCCAATATATTAGTATACCATAATGGATCAGAACTGAATACTGAGATCAACTACTAACTTTTGGGGACCATTTAATAATCACAATAATACACTTCAGGGTGTGGTACATTATGGGCAAGGCCACTGATTTACAATGAATACAGTGATGGAATTCTGCTTTCAAGACTTGAAATTCCAGGAATTGCACTGCTGTGGCCAAGATGGCCACCAAATGCTACTGCGAGTGCAGTGGCCATCTTGGGACACAACGGAGTGGGCCATGTTCCACCATGACCACCGGCACTCTAAAATACTGCAGTGCTGTGCCGATAGGGACAACATGGGCGTAGTGCTTCACGGATGTAGAGGCGACCGTGATTCACATCCAACAAGTTCATTTGGAAAGAATGCAGTTTTTTTTCTCATCGATCATAAAAGGACTGCAGAACTCCGCCCACTGGTACTGGGTCAATATGTTGTATGCTTAAGAGCATATGACACAAGCACTAAACTGAAATAGCACTGTAGATGTAACTGAGAGGTTGCAATACTGTGAATGTTGCTGTGCATGGTATTGCACCCTCTCACTGTCCCAGGCAGAGGATAAGACCTCTGCTGGGACGGGGTTCCACTGAGAAGCTGCCATGGCTCAATGGAGTGAGCCACTGGCAGCAAGGAACCCAGGCACTGCATTTTGGGCCAGGTTTGATTCCTAGTCCCAGATGCAAGAAAATGTTTTTCATTTTTCGCACTTTGTGCAATTTCACTGTTAATCCCCACACCCTGGAGTTGAGAATCCTTACTGGGGGATGTCTGCCTGCAAAAAAAAAAAGACATGCCATATGCAAGAAATCACGCTGTAATGGTAGCATGCTTTTGCAAGCAGCATAATGTCTTGCAACATTATGACCCCGTGCCCCACCCACTGCAGCCCTAAAAATGTAGGTTCTGTAGATTTACTGATCTGGTGTAAAATGCCAAATTCCACGATAGTCATTGTTTTTACCAGTTTGCAGACAGTCCAAATTCTGGAATTTTAACATTGGCCTTGATCAGGGGCCTACTGGAGTTCTCCCACCTAATACACTCTGCACTTGACTCTGGGGAGATCACCGAGGCAGTGTTCATTGACCTATCCAAAGCCTTTGACACTGTGTATCACCCCATATTGCTTGACTCCCTCTGTCAGCTTGGTTTCTTATCTGGCCCCCGGGCCTGGTTCTCCAGCTACCTCCGTGACAGATCCTAACAGGTCAAAATCAATGGTATCCTATCAACTGCCTTACCTGTACACTCTGGGGTCCTTCAAGGCTCCATCCTGGGCCCCACATTGTTCAGTCTCTTTCTAAACACCCTCCCCAGCTCCTGCTCGGGCAAAATGCTTCTATATGCCGATGATGCAGTCCTCGTTGCCTCCCACCCTGACCCACTCACCCTCCAGAGCTCTTTGCAACTCACCTTCAGCCAAGCTGAAAAATGGCTCCTCGACCATCGACTGAGTCGCACCTGAAAATAGGCACTTGGCTGTCTAGTGTCCTTACCCGGTTAACAAAAACAAATAAATAAATAAATTGTCTGGTTCTGAACCACAAGAAGACAAAATCTATGATTTCTGCACACCGCCAAAGTAACTCCAGAAATGCTCCCCTTCGCATCATCCCCAGCACCCTACACCCCCTTGAACAGGTATCAACATACAAATACCTGGGCATCACCTTCGACTTGGCCAATCTTAACTCACTGTCATCTGCCATGAATGTCCCGATTGGACTCTTCTACCACCACAAAAACTGCCTCCCTGAGTATGCCCTACAGCTGGCTATCACCTCCTCCATCCTTTCTTTGGTTGACTATGGACTCCCTAGCTATGCAGCTGCTGACCCCACTGCCCTCACCAAAGTCCAGCCCTCTGTCAACAAAGCCTGCAGGATCCTGACTGGTGCCCCCAGCAAAACAAACACATGCCAGCTTTACTCCACCTTGAAGATACTCACCTTTGAAGAGCGCCAGCAATAGCACACCTATATACTGGCCAAAAAGACTCTACTTGGGCTTCCCCGCCCAGGAGTCACTACATCCCTTCAACGGGCCACCCACTCGGTCGTCACCCGAAATACAACCAAAGCCACCTTCCAGGTGCCGAGAGCTAGGACCTCGCTCACCCAAAGGTCTATCCACTACAGAGCACCCTCCTGGTATAATTCCCTCCCCACTCATATCACTAACATCTCAAAAATCAGCACCTTCAAAATCGCCCTACACAAACAATCCCTGACACTCGGAGCTGTAAATGCCCATAATAGGGCCTTACCGAGAGCTCCGCCTAAGTCAATCTACAAACATAGACCTCTCCCCCCAGGTAACCACCACCTAGTATCTCTAGGGTTCTTATAGTAATACATATGTACTACTTTATTTAGAATAGCTTACTTGTAGTCTGTACACCACACACTGTAACCTGCGTGCTCCACTGTGTCACTGAAATTGCTTAGCTTTGTGTGCTCTTTTGTATCTCACCTGTATTGTTCCCCACTGTTTTGCTCCACCAATATGTTGTCTCCCCTCCCTGCGACGAAGTGCCTTTGTAAATGAGTCTTTGACTCAAGGGTTGTAAATCCGAATTGTGAATAAATAAATCAAAATAAATAAAGTATTGTCACATCTTGGGTGGTGAAGGGCATTTGGCTTAACCTTGTGCCTCACAACACACACGGTGTGATGATATCTCATGATGTTGCACAGCCTGTCATGTATTATTGTTAGGTATCTTTCTGTTTTCAAGCTGGAATCCTATTAGGTAAGCCACAAAAAGCTGCCTACAGTCGACACACAGTTTATCTTTTTCCTTTCTCGTCTGCAGAGAAGCCGTTTAATATTTGTTTTTTATGTTAGTGTGCCTGTGTGGTCCCATGTGACAGATCATGCAGCCATGCTGGAAAGCTTTATGTATTGTGACAAAGCAGACAACCTCCAGGTGTTCATCTGCCAAGGATGGCTATCATGTTTCAAGTCCCGTGTTTATGTGACCGAAATGTGAAAACAGCTCCCTGCTCCTCGGAAACATTATGATAGCCTCACAGATCTATCTGACTCAGCTACAGGGATGGCAGAGCCTTTAATGAAGCAAAAAAGATCCCCCAGAACCAGGCTGGATCTAAAAGTTAGAAAAGAAAAGAATTAGCCTTTCAAAAAACAGTTTAAGTGCTTTGGGGCATTGAAACTTTCGCACACAGTGGATCACGAAGTGTGTTCCAGAGGAGGCCAGATTCCACAGTGCAGTGAGGGTGGGTGAGGAGAACTCAATCAATTAGAAATGTTTAGAAGTAGCGGGGTTGAGCTAGGATGGCTCAGAGATGTGTTGCGTGAGGTGAAGGGACTGAATGTTTTGAACTAGCTTTTTTGAAACATAGAAACATAGAAGTTGACAGCAGATAAGGACCGCAAGGCCCATCCAGTCTGCCCATTTCTTTTTCTACCTTATGAATGTGCCATCGGCAGAGGGCCAGTTGCTGTTGAAGTTACCTAACACTAGAAGTTCACCCGAGGCAGCAAGGTTAGTGGCAGAGGAGAGATGGTCTAGAATGGAATATGGTTATGATCCAGGACAGCAGTGTTCACCTGCAGTAGGAAGTGGGAAGGGTAAGAAGACTGGTCCTGAGACTTCGGGTCCTGGCTGGTGGAGGGGGAGCCAGCAGCTGCTGTTCTACCACCACTTGGGTGACCCACAGCAGGGTCTGTAATGAAGGATGGGGGGCACGCTGACTGACCACAGCATACAGACATGCACTGCATTCGCCCATGCAGCACTGAGACAGGTCTATCAGTGTCCCAATGGCAGGGGAGAAAATCCAGTGAGTTCCATAGGAGTACAACATGATGCCACTACTCTGGGGGCCTCATGATGCTGACTGCCCCCACTGCCACCCAGAATATGTCTGTTCTATGTGGGTAAGTCTGGGACCCCTGCGGACCCCACCACAGAAGGAGAAAGTGTGTGGTAGAAGGTGGCTCTGGGTAAAATGGCAGAGATAGCAAGATGAGGCTGGGAGGTTGCAAGGCTGACCAGGGCTGCTCCAAAGGAAAGTAGCAAAAAAATTAAAAAAAGGTATAGAGAGTCTGCCTATCAGGGGCAAATGTGAGGAAGGAGCAGCGGAGCTGCACTGTGTAGAACTTCAAACCAATACTTACGGGTAATGTACACTGCCACATCATCACCCCTCTTGTCTGGGTCCTGTTTGTAGGCAATATATGCAGGTGGCGAGATGGTCATATCACAGGTAAAAGAGGAGAGGCAGGTTTTGTAATGACCAACCCATCCATAGCCTCAAAATGTTGATTTTAGGTAGGAGGCTGGATATCAAAATGGACAACCCTCAGTGACTTGTGCAGTGGAGAGGATAGAGAGGAGAGAGGGTAAGGTTGAGTTCGACATCACCTGCAAGAAAGAGCAGTAGGATAGTGAATAGCTATAAGGAACTTTCCACTTTATGGCAGAGAGAAGTGGGTGATCAACTAGGAAGTGGATGGGGGAGATAGGGTGGGAATAGCCTGCAGAGGGCTTTAAATTTGAGTCAGGGGGCATGTAGCTCCCAATGGGCTACAGAAAGCTGGTGGGGAAAGGGAAAAGAGAAGAGGGGGTGGGAGGGGGACAGTGAAAGAAGGCTAGAGGGGGGTAATAAGAGGAGGGGAGAAGGAGAAGATGGTGGAGAATAGGACACCATAAAGCAGTATGATAAACAAACAGAGAAGTATAGAAGGGTCAAAGGTGAGCGAAAGGAAACGAGGCAGTGTAGGGGCAGGAATTAATGAAGGGTAGACTAGGGTGAAGGGAGACAGTTGTAGGAGAGAGTGAAGGTACTACAGAATATTGGAAGGGGGAGTGGAGACTAGATGGGTTGAAAAAAGAGAACCACTGGGTGGTTACATGTTTCTAGTGATAGTGGGGAGAGGGGGTGACAGGATGATTCAAGACAGAAGACAAAAACAGGGGGAAGTCCATAACCAGCTGTGACTAGGCTAACCAGATGGCAGCAGACCCTATACCACTAAACATAGGGTGGTGTCTGGTCCCTACACATGAATAGTGCTTCATTTTTAAAATGTGTTTATGTGTGTTAAGTAGGGTATCAAGAGAGTAAAAAATATATATATTTTTTTAATTTAAGGAAGTTTTACTTTTTAGGGCCTTGTTGATGGTTTTCAGTGAGTACAAGTGACAGCCATGTTTGTGATGGCAATCAAGAATCAGTGAAGGGTGTCATGAATTCTGCAAATAATTTGCCCAAATTCCATTAGTACTGTTTAGGGCTGTGGGTGGAGCCTACATCCCTTCTGTCATCGATCAGATTGTAGCTCTAAAAACGGCTTTTCATGGAACTTCCTTTTTAGACATTTGTATGTATTCCTCCACAGCTGCAAAGTAGTATACCCCCCCTCTGATTTTTGCTATTTGCTGCTCTATGTTAAAGGCATCTGAAGGGGGGAAGGGGGATGCTACTGTATTGTACCTCGGAACTTTTCAGGATATTAACAAAAAAAACCTTTTAAACTGCTGTTTCTATCATCTGTCTAGCTCAGTCTAACAGATTTGTTCTATTTCTTTCAGCAACCTAGGGGTTAACTAATTTACTCTTGGCTTTTGTGAAGCAAAACTCAGGCTCAGTGTCAGATTACAGATAGTGGAATTGCAGTCTGTTAGCTGTCATTCCTTGAGCAGAACAGGTTATAGGCAAGCACTGGAAACAGAAGACTGTTTTTTTTCTCATTTTATAATATGATGTACTGAGTGTGTATTTAGTCACATTCATGTAACTCTTTCAAGATTCCATGAGGTGGTCAGAAAAAAGTCTGAGAGAATTTGTGTAAAAACTAACAAATGAAAGATGCAAAAAATAGCATGCACACTGGCCTCTGAGACTGGGAGATCAGAAGGCTGTGGGTTCTATCCCCACACTAGGCATGTGGGTTAAAGAGCTAGTGTACTGCCTAAAACTAATATTAGATTTTAAAAGCAGTCAACCATTACCTTTTATATCTTAGGTACTTTTTATTTTCCCTTTATTTAATTAGAAGATTGTTTACCTGATGTTAATATATGTGATATGTGGAACAGCAGTCTACGTGGCAGCTGACATAGCTAGCTATACTGCCCCCACTACATCACCAGCATTGTGACCTCACTGACTGTGACATCACCGCTACTTAGGAACAGCAATTCAGTGACTGCCAGGTCATTCACATGTGATTTCACTGTCAGTGAAATCACAATGCTGATGATGTAGTGGGGGGCAGTAGAGCTAGATATGTCAGCTGCTATGGTAAGAGCTGCTCCACACATCCACAACAACATTATGACATAGAAGACTCTCTGATGGGCAAAAGGAAAAAGAAAGGTACTTCAGAAATAAAATTTTATAACTGACTACTTCTTAAAAATTAATATTATTTTCCTGTCTGCCTGGTCTGGCTCCACTAGCTCTTTAAATCCCAATACTGACACTGTAGTGCAGCATGGGGGGGGGGTGCTGCACTCCTGAGGTGCCATCTTTTCTATCTGCCTGTTCAAGTAGATGTTAAAGATCCTATGGCACTTCCCAAAAAGAGTAGGGGAATTGTTTTATTGAAAAACATCAAAGAAAAAAGGGTAACATAGAAACATAGACTTTGATGGCAGATAAAGACCGCTTGGCCCATCTAGTCTTCCCATTTCCCTACCTACAGGATAGGCTGCAGATCCTGGTTAACCAACAGCCTATTTCTTCCTACCCCCCACAAGAATTGCCTTATGTCTGTCCCATGCATTCTTGAATTCTCCCACAGTTTTAGACCCCACAACCTCCTCAGGAAGGCTGTTCCATGCATCCACTACCCTCTCTGTGAAATAATACTTCCTCACATTGCCCCTGAACTGCCCTTCTTCTATTTTTAAATTGTGTCCCCTTGTTCTTGCAAGTCTGTTTTTCTGAAAGATGCTACCCTCTTGGACTTTGTTGATTCCACTGAGGTACTTAAAAGTTTCTATCATGTCCCCCCTCTCCCTTCTTTCCTCAAGGGTATACATATTAAGCTCCTTTAGTCTCTCTTCATATGGCTTCTCTTGCAGACCCTGCACCATTTAGTTGCCCTCCTCTGACTACCTCTATCCTGTCTATGTCCTTTGGAGATGGGGTCTCCAGAACTGGACACAGTACTCCAGATGGGGTCTCACCAACTGTCTGTACAGAGGGATAACAACTTCCTGTTTTCTGCTGCTGATGCCTCTCCTATACATCCCAGTATACCCCAGCCCTCCCTACTGCCTTCTCACATTGCTTGTTAACCTTAAGGTCATCTGATGATTACCCCCAGGTCCCTTTCCTTTTTGTTGTTGTTACTACCTCCCCACCCATTGTGTATTCTTCCCTGGGTTCTTGTTTCCAGGTGCATTATTTTGCACTTCTTTGCATTGAATCCAAGCTGCCATACTTCTGACCATTCCTCCAACCTTGCCAAGTCCCTTTTCATCCTTTCCACACCTCCTTGTGTATCCCTGTTGCAGATCTTTGTGTCATCTGCAAAAGGCATACTTTTCCTTCCATTCCCTCTGCAATGTCACTGATGAAGACATTAAAAGGACTGGACCCAATACTGAACCCTGCAGTACCCCACTAGTAACCCCTCTTTCTTCAGAGTGGACTCCATTTACAATTACCTTCTGTGTCCTGTTGTGCAGCCAATGTTTTACCCAGGCTACCACCCTGGGACCCACTCCCAGGCTGGTTAATTTGAAAATTAATCTTTTGTGTGGGACTGTGTCAAATGCCTTGCTAAAGTCTAGGTAGGCCATGTTCACAGCCCTTCCCTGGTCTACTACTTTGGTCACCCAGTCAAAGAAATCTATTAAATTCATCTGACATGACCTTCCCGCTGTGAACCCATGCTGCCTTGGGTTCTGTGCTCACTGGCCTCTAGGTACTCAACTATTCTTTCCTTCAGAAGTGACTCCATCACTTTCCCTACCACAGAGGTCAAACTGACAGGTCTGTAGTTTCCTGCCTCTGTCTTGGTCCCACTTTTGTGAAGGGGAATCACATCTGCCTTCCTCCAGTCCTTGGGTACCACACCATCCTCCCATGATTTATTAAAAAGAGTAGCCAGTGGTGTCACTAGTTCCTCCCTTAATTCTTTTAGAATTCTGTGGTGAATTCCATCAGGACCCATTGCTTTGTCCACCTTCAGTTTTAGGAGTTCTTGCAGAACCCTTTCTTCTGTGAAAGGACTGGGATCGAGTCCCCTATCAAGAGTGCTTCTGTTAATTGGATTAGGCACTTCCCCCTCCTCTTTTGTGAATACTGAGCAGAAGTATTCATTCAGTATCCCTGCTTTTTCACTGTCCCCTTCTGCCCACCCACCGTTCATTCTATTCAGCCTCACTATCCCTCCCTTTGTCTTTCTACACTCGCTGATGTACCTATAAAATGTTTTATCCCCTTCTTAACTGGGTTGGCTATCTTTTCCTCAGTTTGGGCCTTTGCTATTCTGACTTCCTCCTGCTTCCTTCTGCCTTAACTGGTACAGCTCTGCCTCCTCATTCTGTGTTTCCTTATACTCCGAATGCTATCTTTTCTTCCTGACTTTCACAGCCACCTCTTTTGAGAACCATAGTGGCTTTCTTTACTTTGATTTGTTTATTTGCTTCAACAAAGGCTTGTTGCCTCTGTGATGGCAGTTTTGATGATTCCCCATTGTTGTTCCACACCTCCTTCTAGCCTGTTTGCTAGTGCTTTTCTGAGGCACTCTCCCATCTTGCCAAAGTCAGCCCTCCTAAAGTCCAGTACCCTCACTTTTGTATGGCTTGACTCTGTAGCTGAGTTAAACATGAACCACACTGTTTGATGGTCACTTGTCCCCAGATGGCAACCCACTTCTAGATCTGAGATCCTCTCACTGCCCCCATTTGAGAGTACAAGGTCTAAGATTGCTCCCTCATGAGTGTTCAAACTAGCTGTCTAAGGCCTGCACACCAGGGCATCAAGAATGGCCCTGCTCTTGGATGTGGCTGCAGCAAATGTGCTCCAGTTAACATCTGGCATATTCAGGTCTCCCATCAACATTATCTCCCCTTTCTCTGCCATTCTAAGAATGCCTTCTATCATATCCTTGTCCATTCCCTCCCCTGACATGGGGGTCTGTACACAACCCCTGTGCAGATTGTGGTGCCCTTTCCAGTCTCCAAGGCGACCCACAGTGCCCCCTCTCCTCCCTGTTTACTCTTTTGTTCAGTTGCTTTTATCCCTTCCTTTACATAGAGAGCTACTTTTCCCCCTTTTCTCCCCTGCCTGTCTCTCCTGTAGGTTATATACCCTGGTATGTTAACATTCCAGTCATGGTTCTCTGTGTACCATGTTTCTGTGACTGCTACAAGATCCAGGCATCCCTCTTCCATCAAGGCCACCAGCTCAGGGAGCTTGTTGCCCAGACTATGGGCATTGGTACTCATTACCCTCCATTTCCTGATGGCCTTACTCCCTTTTGGCCCATCCCTGTCCTTCTTGCCTTTGTCACTTTCTCCATTTACCTCTGCCCTTCTCCTGATCGACACCTCTATGTTGGTGTTTGCCACACTTACTACCTGAGGTAGCTTTGGCAAGATGGGAGAGTAACTCATAACAAACAGTGTTTCAATCCCACAAACTTAAAAGGTTACACATAGAACACCCAAACCCTTTCAAACACAACCCAAAATATCTCCCTTTATCAAACCCCACTCACCACCTTAAATTCTAAAATTTAAACAGACAAAACATAGTAATAAACAATATTAAGCTCTCATTTATATTTGATAAACATAGAAAATCCATTCCACCAAAATTTTACCTTTTTAGAAGTATGGAGTTTTGTATCTTTTATGCAGACAGTCTCCATAGCATTTTGAATCAACCCTCTTACCAACTCATAGGGCATAAGTCTCTGATACAAAACCCATTGGCATCTAGTTTGCCATAAATAATACTTGAGACAACAGCAAAAGATAACCAATGTATCCTTATGGTAAAGGGTTCCAAGAGTATGAAATTGTCCCAAAACTAAATTGTCATAAGTTAAGTTCTTCAACCACTCCATTTTCCATTTCAAAGCTAGGAATTTCCAGAGAGAACTGGCATAAGAGCACTGGAACAAAAAATGTTCCATAGACTCTTCCTGACAAATACAAGCATCATATGGACAATTTCTTTCTTCTCTAGCTTTATGTTTCGCGTTACCTCTAACCGCTATCCGCCTATAATCTAATAGCCACAAAAATTCCCACATATGTACTGGTATTCTAACATTATTTAATTGCTGCAGGACACCCGGAATTAAAGAAGGGCAGTTTTTAAAACCTGGTGCTGTAGGGAGGAGTGTGAATATTATCGCCTGGTATAACTTGCGCCCTTTATTGTCCCTCACTGTCTGTTTAATTAGGCCCCATCTGTAAAGCTTTTGTGCAGCAGGTCTAAAAAACTGTGGTACATGTAGGTGCTCTGACAGGTTGAGTTATATGCCATACTGACAAATACCAAGATAAAAGTGATCTTATTAAAGAATTATGGGGTGAAATCATGGGAGCCAGGCCCTCTCTTATTGTCTGAGAAAGAAAAAGAGTATGAAAAAAGACTACTGGGTCAATCATTCCCAGACCTCCTTTTTTCTTAGTTAGGTAAGTGTATTGCCTTTTTATAGGATTTAATATATTATCCCAAAGCATTTGGAAGAAAAGACTGTATAGTCCGGTTTCCAAATTAAACGGAAGGGGAAATATCATTGCTACGTATAAAATCATTGGAATAATAAACTGCCTAATAATTCAAACACGTTTAAGTTTGGTCAACTTCCAATGTTTCCACCTCTGAATTTTTTTGTCCACAGCCATAAGGGTGTTGTCCCAATTTAGGGAAGGGAAATTTGGGGGTTCAAAGAGAATCCCCAAACTTTTAAGCGGTTCTATAGAAATTTGAATGCCACGAACAATCTCTGGGTCAGGATATCTGACTCCCACAAGCAAACCTTTACTTTTCTGAGTATTTAATTTGGAATTTGAGAGAAAAGAATAAATATACATAAATTCCAAAAAAAGAGGATATTTGAGTATGGTCAGAAAAAAATAAACAAATATCATCAGCATAGGCCTGTAAATGAAATACCATCCCTGTAGTTGCCCCTGACATCCTGATCCAGTGGGGAGAATTAGTCAAAGACCAAAGTAGTGGGCCAATAGTGAATATACAAAGAAGGGGACTGAGCGGACATCCTTGTCGAACCCCAGTCTGTAAGTGGAAACCATCAGTGACTTCATTGTTTATTATGGGGTGTACAATTTCAGTGGCATATAAGGATTTGACCCATCTTATTAGTTGAGCAGGGACACCATATGTCTCCAAGGTTAAAAATTAAAAAGGATGGTAGACCCTATCGAAGGCCTTCTGTTGATCAACTGAAATAATACTCCCATATTTCCCATTTAATGATAAATGTTCAATCAGATCTCTAATAATCATTAGAGCATGTTGAATTTTTCTACCCGGAAGGCCACATAATTGCATAGGGGAAAGTACTGAACTAGCATAAACCCTTAATCTAGCATTCAAAATACCAGTTAAACTTTTGTAGTCTGAATTTAAAATGGTGATTGGACGCCAATTATCCAGAGAGGTGTTGTCCCCAGATTTAAACAAAAAAAATCAATAATCCCTCCGTGAACCATATAGGAAAAATTTCTGATAACAAAAAGAAATTAAATACTTTTTCTAAACATAATGAAAATTCTTCAGGGAAAGCTTTGTATAATTCATTAGCTAGGCCATCAAGGCCTGGGGACATCCCTCCCTTCAGGGATTTGATTACTCCCTCAATTTCTGCTGCTGAAATGGGTCTAGTCATCCCCAAGGAGCCTTCAGGATCCCGTGGAAATTGAATAGTCTGTAAAAACTTTAAAATCTCAGACTCGCAGGGAAGCACAGAGGGGTGATGAGATAACAAAAAATCCTTCATAATAGTATGAAGCCCTTCCTTAGAATAAGTAATTTTCCCATCTTGATTTTTCAAAGAATCCAAAAAAGTTATACCTTTAAATCTTCTAAAAGATTCATAGGGGTCTCCCTGCAGAGATTTTTTTGTACCATTTTGTAATAGTTCCTTCATAGTGTTAGCCCTATCATATTGGTACTCCTGCATTTTGTTTTTTAAGGCAGCTATCTGGGTGGTATAATCATGTCTGGAGGTATTAGCTATGGAAAAAAGGTATTGCAATTGCTGCCGTAATTTGAGATATTTGAGAAATTTGACATTCTTTCCTATCTTACCCCATTTCATAAGTAAGGGCTTAAGGTCAACTTTTGAATTCATCCACCATTCTCCTAAGTTATCATATAGAAAAGTAACAGAAAGTCTGGCTACTAATAACTCCTTAATTTTCATTGACACCTTGAAGTTCAATAAAACAGAAGGTTTATTTTCCATCTAGGTTTCTGTGGTATTTGTAATGGGGATGCAAGCGCCTCGTGCCTAACAACACCAGAGGGCGTGCTCTTATCAATCAACCCACACCCTGTCGTGTCTTATTGCTTTTATAAACAAACAAGTCACAAATAAGGAACTAGTGGCTTATGGAAAAATCCACAGGGATTTGATGCTACCTCTACAGGGAAAATACAGGAAAAATGAGGGCTTGTTACAGGAAAATGGTTATTTGGATCTGGGAGCACTGTGATTGTGACTAAACAGCACTATATGGCACTAACAAGAAAATAACTTTGGTCATTTGATAGCTCTTCACAGCCCTATCTGCTCTGGCTAGAGTTTGCTTTTACTGGGCATTAGGATGAGGTAAATGCACTGTATGTGTGCCAGCCTGTCTCAGCCAATCAGCAGCTAGGATTTTCCCTTATGGTCCCAAACAATAAAAATATGTAATTGGCTGAGAGGTGTTGTAATGATATTGTCACTTCCCGGGTGCATGAGTCACTAATCCTGCACCTTTGTGACTCAACTCACCTAAGTCATAATGATATCTCATGATGTACCACACCCTGTCATGTATATCCATTCAGCCCCACAATGACCTCTTGACCCCGTTATCCCATTCTCCCTTTCATGTTGCCCCCGGACATTTCCCTCTGGGTAGGGTTCTTGGGGCTTCTCAAACCCTTCTGTGAACCCCGAGTTAGGTTCTCATAGTAATGACAGCTGCATGATTTGAGAGCACCATGCAGTCATCCTACAAGCCTGGGTTTTTCTGCTGTTTCTGCTCTCTCAGGATGTCAGCTGCAGGAGACTGAATACTTGCGTGTGCACATCCAGTGGCATGATGTCACATAAGCCAGATGATATCATCCCTGATATGCTACTCCTGACTGTGCTGCCACCCGTGGTCACCCAGGTGGCAGTGTTATGACAAAATCTGTCTCTGTCCATACCTTGGAGGAGAATGCCCTCCTGCCCTGCGTTGGCCCTCCATCAACCCAGGCTCATTCCTGCACCCAGGTTTCCAATGTCACAAAAATCTTCAACCTCCTGCATAATGTAAATTGTAGAGAATAAGCCCCAAAGGGAATGTTTTATGATGCTTACTTCCTTAAATGAAACAGAACTGAGTCCTGCCTTCACTGTTTTCTTTTAGAGGTTACTAAAGCTAATTAACTTCTTGATGTTATCAAGAGCCTAACCTTTTGGCTAGTGCTGCCCTTATAATGGTGTGGCCTCCCCTGTCCTTCCTATACCTCTGACTTGGCCAGTCCCTCCGCATGTGACTTCCATGCTACAGATCCGGCTCAGGTGTTAGCTCCACTAAAGGAGTAGTCCATCCAGAATTTGCAAAAACAGATGTTGTGCAGAGTGTTTTGATTTGTATGTAAAGTCCTAGTGTGTCCTTGCCGCTGTCTGCTATTAGGCATTTTTCCTAAATTAGCCTGCTAGCTTTATGGTAGTTTTATGATCCCTGGGGATCTGCATCTCAAATAGTTTTATTGCCTTTCTTGCTCCTACAATGCACCCTGTCTCATGTGACAGTGATGTAGCCGAGCCCATAGATTTAGCATATGCACTGCTTTAAAATCAATTCACAACAGCAGAGCTGTGTAACTGTTCTTAGAAAATGGGCTTTTTATTTCCTGGCATCTGTTTGGCTGGTATCCTTGCTGGGGGGGTACATTAACTTACAATAGATGCTCAGGAAATAAAATGTACCAGCCCCTGCGCCCCTTCACCCACAGAGGTATCTTTTTGCCCAGCCTGCTTGCTCATTGGCCAGAAGCATCAAATTGAATTTTAAATTGCTGCCATTTTGTTTGTCTCACGTAGCGAGAGAAACTAACCCCCATGGCTCCATAGTTTACTGCCAACTGCCTGATTAAACCTCACACAACCTCATTTCTGGCAACATGTTTTTTTTTTATTTTTTTTTAGTTTCCTTACAGTAGTCTTCTCCCTGAGAAGGTAACTCCATAATAGCTCCACTCTCACAGAGCTGACTGCTTTTAAGCTCCAACAGCCATCAGCCTCAAAAGTGACGCTGTTTCAGATCTGTACACATATATTGTTTCACCCTCTCCACTACGATCACACACCCCTCTCAACTGTACCCTTGTAGCCATTTTTTTAATGTATTTTCCTGATTGTGCATACACGCTCCCTCTCATTTCACTGACTGCTGGCTTCCAAACTTTTTACTCTCAGCATGGCAGCTGTAGCTGTCCACAGACTCCGTGCTCACCGGTCAACTTCAAGGCAGTCTCTCTCTCTCTCTCTCTCTCTCTCACTCTTGGTGCCTGCACTCACCACTGACACTGTGCTTCATCTACATTTGCTCCCTTGAACCCTCGGCTTCAGTCTCTTCTTACTAAATGAAGTACTCCCAAAACATACACAAAGTAGTGAGAAGGGAAGTGGTGAACTTCCAGCTGCTTCTGTGCCACAAAATGATTGCGATTTTGTAGGAGCAGTAGTGGGGTGGGGGGATCGCACTTCACACAGCGACAGCATCTGGAGATGGAAAAAAGGAAGCATAAAAACAGAAATACAAAATAAAAGCCTTCACAAACCAACAAATAAACAGGGCTTTAACAGTTTAGAGTGAGTGAGAGAAAGAGAGAGAGAGTGTGTGTGTGTGTGTGTGTGTATGTACAGGTAACCATGACAACCAGCAAAAAACTATGGAGGCTATAGTAAGACAGGTGGAGGAACTATTTTTATTAAAAAACTGTTTCAACATTTAAAGATAATTATTTTTTACCAATATAAAATAACAATTGCTCATTTTCTAAATGTAATAATACCCTCTAGGGTGGGCGGTATTGGGAAATACTGGACCTTCCAGGGGCTATAGGGCCCTCCGCCTGCAGTGTTGGGCCTCATTACGCCCCTGGGAGGTCCGGTATTGCCCAATACCACCCACCCTGGAGGGTATTATTGCTTGCTTATCCAGTGAACACAAATCGCAGCAGTTACAGTTTAGCAGATACCTGAGAGCTAGCTAACTGGGGTTTCTGTAAGAAAAGAGCCACTAAATGGCTCTAAGTCACTATTTGTGTTTTCTGTGTGCATCAGGTCTAGCTAGCAGTAGTAAGTGTTTTCATTTTAAAATTTAATTTCATCAAATTACACACAACAATAAAAAGCACAGGAATTGCCACAGATCATCAATGCTATAATTAATAAAGACTGTAGCAGTTTTCTTACAGAAAACCCACTCAGTTAGCTCTCAAGTATTTGCTAAATTGCAAATGTAGGTACCAGCATTCTATTAGGCAGAACTAGCAGCTAGTGCTGATTTTGCTCTGTGACATGATTTTCAATTTTTTTTTGTTACAAATGTGAAGTATCTTTTTAATAAAGTATACAGATTTGTATGTGTGTTATTTAACTAGTTTGGCGAATATTTGTTTTATTGTTTGAAAAAGTGTGATACACTAAATGTGTAGTTCAGTGAACCATTGTAACATTTAATCAAATGTGTAGCTGAAATAGTCACTGTCAGCCTATTGCTTTCATGCCATACCACACACAGGAGTAAAACAGACTTCAAAGTATTTTGCAGTTTCTAAGCTGCAGCTTCATACCATACACTTCATTTGTAAAAAAATAAAAATAAAAATCATGTCACACAGCAAAATCAGCCCTAACTGCCAGTTCTACCTAATAGAATGCTAGTACCTACATTTACAGTTTGGCAAATACTTGAAATCTAATTGAGTGGGTTTTCTGTAAGGAAACAGCTGGAGTCTTTACTAATTATAGCATTGATGATCAGGACAATTTCTGTGATTTTATGGTTGTGCATAGTTTGATAAAATTAAAAGTTTTAAAATTAAAACACGCCTGCTAGCTAGACCTGACACACATAGAAAACAAAAATAGTGAATTGGAGCTATTTAGTACTACAAAGGAACCCCCGAGCAAATGCCCTGAAGCATGAATTATTCCAGAGGATATTGGCCATACAGCCAAGTTTTAAAGGAAAAACAATTGCACATACCCCAATAATGCAAAACATCATGGAAACATATGCAAATCCCCATGAGAGAACTTGGAGTGGCTCTACTTTAAGCAGAATTGCATGGTGCCAGAAGGCCTCACAGTGCAATCAGCAAAGGCTAAGAACAGCAGACACATACACATGTTTTGTCCTCATTTAGACTCATCAATGTGCCATATCTGTGTCTTAGCCCAGGGAGAGGGAGCCAGCCACCCCTTAAGGGGAATGTTATTTGTTTGGGTCATGAGGACCCCAAAATAGAGAAGGAAAAGAACTACAAAAGAACCCCATAGCAAATGCCCTGAGGCATGGGTTATCCAGGAGGATATTGGCCACACAGCCACATTTTAAAGGAAACACAACTGCACATACTCCCAATAATGCAAAGCATCATGGGAAACATATGCAAATCCCCATGAGAGAATTTAGACTGACTCTACTTTAAGCAGAATTGCATGGTGCCAGAAGGCCTTACAATGCAATCAGCAAAGGCTAAGAACAGCAGACACATACATGTGTTTCGTCTTCATTTGGATTCATCAATGTGCCATATCTGTGTCTTTTCCCAGGGCGAGTGAGCCAGCTGGGGGATGTTATTTGTTTGGGTCATGGGGACTCCAAAATAGAGAAGGAAAAAAACTACAAAAGAACCCTAGAGCAAATGCCCTGAGGCATGGGTTATCCTGGAGGATATTGGCCATACAGCCAAGTTTTAAAGGAAACACAATTGCACATACACCAATAATTCAAAGCATCATGGGGAACATATGCAAATCCCCATGAGAGAATTTGGACTGGCTCTACTTTAAGCAGAATTGCCTGGTGCTAAGAGGCCTCACAGTGCAATCAGCAAATCCTGTGCTATTTAGTAGCTGTTTTTTTTAGAGAAACCCCAGTTAGCTAGCTTGGATAAGAACAGTTACACAGCTCTGCTGTTGTGAACTGATTTTAAAGCAGTGCATCTGCTAAATCTATGGGCTCGGCTACATCGATGTCACATGAGACAGGGTGCATTGTAGGAGCAAGAAAGGAATAAACCTACTTGAGATGGAGATCCCCAAGGGTTGTAAAACTACTATAAAGCTAGCAGGCTAATTTAGGAAAAACTCCTAACAGCAGACAGAGGGAAGGACACACTAGGACTTTACATACAAATCAAAACACTCTGCATAACGTATGTTTTTGCAAATTCTGGGTGGACTACTTCTTTAACTGCAGCTCTGCTGACTAATCAGTGGCAATTACTGTAGCCGTGTGGCTCACGTTGAGTCTCATTTAATTTGCCGGATGCACCATTACTGTCTTCAGGACTTAATTAGGATATGGATTCGTTGTTGCACCCTCAAATTTTCATTAGTTTTCTTGCTGTTTGCCCAAGAGTCCCTTGTCCATCTATTGTAAGGACGGCTCACAGTTCTCCCTTGTTGAGGAATTTAAATATGTAAGCATATCTCGTAACCTAGTCCCAGACTTTTCTAGCCACACCTCCTCAATAAGCAAATCTGCCAGTTCCAAGCTTGGTCGTGACTACCATATTTAACGTATTCGCACACCCATGGCGCTGCTGGCCATTGCTCAGGGAGTCCTACTACCCTGTTTACAATATGGCTTGCTGATCTTTTCGTGTGCTGTCAAAACTGTACTACACTAGTGGGATATTGCCCACATTATTATCTGTCATTTCTCACTGTCCTCTACTCTGCTAACTCACCATTGCATGCTGTACTTTACCCTGGGCTTCCCCTTTTGCTGTCCGCTCCTTCTCCCTTTTTAGATTCTGATTAGAACCAGAAAAGGCTTGAGCAGCCCTCATGCTAATTGGTCGTAACATTTCTCCATCCTGCGCCAGGCCCATGTACTTTATCTGGCAGCAGGCCCATTTACTACGCGCAATGCCAGGCCCATTTACACAAACCATTCCGTGCTCAAAACGTTTGTGGGTGAGCAAAAGGGTACTGTTTATGCTTGTGTGTCCCTAGTTCTATATTAGCAATTTGCCCCTCTGGGTTGATTAATTGAGGACTTTAGAGAAGCAGAGAGAGAGAGAGAGAGAGAGAGCAGAAGACGGACTGAAAGAAAGGCAGTCCTGGGGATTAGATCTGCCTGGCTTGCTTGTATGAAGGCATATGTAATTCATTTGCCCCATTCAGCCAGCCAAACTTGCTGATGAAATGTTAATATTTCCACATGGCCTCATCCTTGCAGGCCACATGAGCTAGGTGAAGCAGCGATGGGGCCTTGATGTCGGTGCTGATGAGTTAAAATATGTCCTTTCAAATCCAACTCAGAAAGAAAGCAGATGAAAAATAATTTGTTTTACTGACTTGGCCACATCTTGCTAAGCTAGTTCATCCTTTTCTCTTCTTCTAGGGCACCAGATTTTTGTGAAATGCCAGTGCTTTTGCCATTTACGTCAGACCTCCCCACTCCTTGTATTTTACCTTTAGGCTGTGAGGTTCTTATCTACGCACGTCTGCCATCTCTCAAAAGTGAACAGAAGGTCAGCAGTGGGATTCACACGTATGCATTTTTTAGATGCATGATCCTGTGGGATTTCCCAGATTAGCTGCACCAGCTGTAATGTTCCTCTTGCGCAGTTTTCAGTGGGTGGCCGCGAGATATCACAGGTCATGTTCTCGTGCCCATCAACAGACACAGGGAACCATAGGATTAGTCCAGCCCACTTTAGTCCCCAGATGACAGATTTGTACTCAGTTGGACTGCATGCTGCCAAAAGCCACTTTCAACTGTTGCGTTTTGACGTGGTTTAGAAAATGGTACTCACTGCATGCAGACAAGCTATGGACACAGCCAGTGCTGCCTGACACAGACACATCTATTTGAATGCCCACTCCATTGTCTCTGCTTTGCAATCCTCAGCAAATGCTCTAACAGAGAAGCTCAGGGAGCAACAGCATACCAAGGGAATCATTCTAACAAAATTGTAGGCAGGGGCATGGATTTACGGTGACTGAAAAAGCTTAATTTCGGCAATTGTGCCAGTGTATATTGGTGCTTCATTCATTTACGTTTATCAGTACATACTGGTAAAAACCATAAATTAGTGACCGTGCTGCAGTTTATTTTACCAAAATTATAGGGGGTTGCAACTTTCAAAGCCTATTTTAGCAGACTCATAAGGGTTGCAAAGGGCTATTTCAGCAGGCTCATAAAGGCCGTAAACCCTATTTTAGTAGAATCATAAGGGTTGCAAAGCCCTATTTTAGTAGAATCATTAGGGTTGCAAAGCCCTATTTTAGCAGAATTATAAGGGCTGCAAAACCCTATTTTAGCAGCATTATAAGGGACTCTTTGCATACAGTGTGGTTCTATGAATCACTATATGTGGAGTATTGAGCAGA
Organism: Neoceratodus forsteri; assembly: GCA_016271365.2. Lineage (NCBI taxonomy): Eukaryota > Metazoa > Chordata > Ceratodontiformes > Ceratodontidae > Neoceratodus > Neoceratodus forsteri. The sequence goes on from JADMNL010000033.1 coordinate 60,445,913, forward strand.
ATTCCATGCATCCTGGCTGCCCTTTGCCCACACACGAATGCATTAACATCACTCCCATGTTGCGTTGGCTTACAATGTTTTAACCGCACATGAAATGCTAATGTTAAAATGATGCAGCTGCGTGGCTGGTCAGAGTGGGGAGTGGACATGTCAGTGCTGGGCCGGCAGAATGTGACACGCATGATGCCACTTGCATTCTGTCAGCCCAGTGTTGAGGGAAGGACTTTGTTATGACAGCCAGAGAGTGGGTGTGCTCCCCATCCAACAGGCATCATGAAGACTTCTCTATGCCCTGCTGCCATGGACCCCAGCCCTCCTCTTTTCCACAGAGGCCTTGGGTGAGGATGAGCTGTGAGGCACATTTCTGAAAAATAACCAGTTTTGCATCATTGCCCTGGCATATGTCGGTGCTTATGCAAAAAGCTGTATCCCATGATACTCTGCTCCCACTGAGCAAGGGATTTACTTTGGGACAAGGTGTGGCTTCCAACTGGAAGCCTGGAGTTTGGCAAGTTTGGCCCCCGGCAGGCCCTTCCCCTTGCACAGAGCTACACGTCCATGCATTGGGACAGTTAGAGGTGGTGAATCCCAGCCCCGTGTGTCCATCTGGGGTCAGGTGCAAGGCTCAGTATCCACCTTTTCTGGTGCATACTAAGTCGATTAGTGAATAGACTGAAAAGGTTGGAAAGAAATCATGGGGGATTCTTAGTTGCAACCCCTAAATGATGCCTCACAGACCTCTACAGTACACAGAAAAAGATTCTATTATTTAATTTTTACTGAAACAAAAAGCAGTTAGATGCATTCTCTCTTACAAAGGGTGTACATAAACATTTCAGCAGCATCAAATTCAGATAAATCAGTCAATCATCATTCATCATTCCAAGAGGCCATGTGGTCTAGTGTTCTAATGGTTAGAGCAGCAGCTTGGTAACCAGGAGATCAAAGGTTCAAACCCTGGCTAGAGCGAAATGCTCAATAAGTGATTTTGAGCAAGTCACTTAGCCCCCTAGTGCTCCAGTCCACTCAGCTGTGGAAATGTATAGAAGCAGAACCCCACTGAAAATGAGATGCTGCATCTCAGCTAAGCTACCATGTATAAATACATTGTAAAAAATTAGAGATGTATAAAATACATGCATACGTATTTAGGGGGGGAAGAAGGCCCACGAAGCATGAGTTCCTCCCTCCCACTAGCTCAGTTGAAATACTGTCACCTGTTTTTCCTCAAAGTTCTTGTGGAGTCTGAGATCAAAGGTTATTGCAGTATCAGCAGACACAAGCTCTGCTAGTCTTTTTTTTATTTAAAGTTTATTAAACTTTTTGCAAGAGCATTAATACATGACAATTACTGTGCAGAGATAGACATCCAATAATACAATTGCTACCTGCAGTGTATGATATCACAATATTAGCTTTGCATTTCTAGTCAGTGGTCCACCTATTCCCTCAATCAACCAGAGTGGGTCCCCATCCTGAGCTGCTAGTCTGTTTTAAGTGTTCACCACTGGTTCGATGATGTAGTTCTTCCTGCTGTTTCCTTTGTATCTGCCACCCTTCAGGGACACTGAGTGCCCCCTTGTCCTTTCATCCTTGTCCACCTTAAAGAGACACACTTGGTCTGATGGTGTTACCCCCCCAACACTTGAATCCTGCAATCATGCCACCCCTGCATCTTATTTTTTCAACTGAGGACAGTCTAGGTTCCCCAAGACAGTCCTCTTATGACAGATCACAATAAGGGAGGATCCTCAAAGTGAACTACATGTGTGGAGAACTGTCCAAACCCACAGAGTACCCCAATCAGCCACTGGATATACTGTGCAGTATCCCAGAATCCCTGCCATGTACCTCTTCAGAGGTGTCAGCCAGCCAAACCTGCTGTGAAAGGTAGTGGACCAGGTGGGGCAGGAATAGAGCTATACTGCACACCATCCACAAAGTCAAATAAACTTGACTCTGAGTTCAGAGAGGGTGCGGACGGTACGCTGGTTGACATCATGCCCTAACCTCTTCACACCCTTGTGCCACGTCTGAGATTGTCCACCCTTGCCCCAAACTGCCCCCCCCACCAATCCATGTTCCTCATCCTACCAAACCTACGTGGTAGGTAGGGTGATGCAACATTGTTTTTTTTTTTCCTTTCGTTAAACACAGGCAATTTGTGCATTTCTGCAAATGGCATAGGACAGTCTCTGGCTGTTGTATCCCATATCCCCTGCTATCACACAGAGTGGGGTATTCTCTATATAGTGATCCACTCCGTATTGCAGTGGAGGAGAAAACTCAGATCTGCACAGTTAGCAGATCCCTCCTAAATCAAACATCATCCAGATAATCCAGGACCAAGCAACTCCTATTTGAACAGCTCTTGTTTCAGTTTATTAACAGGAGGTCTCACAGGCTGTTCAGCCGACACTCATTTCCAATGGAATTCCATGCAAAAGCTCTATTTTGCAGTTCTGCAAATAATAAGTAGAAAGTGAGAGAATCCCGACTTTGGTGTCTTTGTGCAGCTTGGTGTTTGAAGCAAGGCCGACTGGTTCGTTTCTGTGAAGATTTACTGGGTCATTTTACAGTATGGTAGTTGGCATTGCTTCAGATGAGATGGAATGAAGTTTCATGCCAAGAAGTTATTACACATTTATATATTATTTGGCACTGAGCTAGCAGTAGCTGTACTTTATGCCCTAAGAGGGATATAGCAGGGCAGTGGGGGGTTGGGGGGGCTACAGAGGCATGGGGCGAGGGGCACAGGAAGAGGGCAGCTGGAAGAGAACAGGTGAAGGCAATATGCACTCTTGCTGTGTGATTTGTACATCTGCTGTGAGCACTCTGTGCTGTTGTTGTTCATCTTATGTGTACCCTTTTGTTAAAATATGAATAAATCTCCTGTTGTTCGACCTCAGCCTGAGTCTCCGCTATCTTCATCTATATTCATAAAGGTTGCAATGAGGCCTGAGGGTATTATAACTGGAGACACCACAATGATTTCTCTCATGTAGTCATTATAGCACGAGACATCCCTGTACTTAGATGGGCTGATTTTCACTGGCTTCGTTGGTTCTTGGCGAGGGAGAGATGGACGCACAAAAGGTCACTAATGAACTGCCTCATTCAGCTTGTGAAAAGGTTTCTTTTTCACGTATAATACAAAAACTAAAATCTCCTGAAATGGGTGATGTGCCCTCCCCACTATTGAAAATGTTTGCCTTGCGATCATGAAAATGTATATATACATATACATATACAGAGTACTTTACATATTTCCACTGAAAGATATTGCCACTCTGACATCCCTGACATTTAATGTAACAGAGGTGTGATGACAAAAGGAATGTAGGGTCTATCTTGTCCGCTCGTCCTGCCTCACAGCACTTTGAATATTACCACACATCCAAGCTTGGCAGCCACAATGTTACCCCTACTCATGCTGTGTAACACTAAATGCGTAGATCCCTCAGGAATCTAGCTGGTTCTGCTTTGGAAGCTTGAGCAGTGCTAGCCTTCACAGCCTCACTGGGTAGGCTGTTCCACAATCTGTATGAAGTGATGCTTTCTGATGTTTCCCGTAATACCCCACCAATTGAGGGCATGCCCCCTAGTTCTGCTTCTATGCATAAGCTCAAACATCTGTGTACACTTTCCCCTATCTATGCCTTTTAGTAGCTGGGAAAAACATAATCGTGTCCACCTCACAGCCTTCCCTTTTCTAGGCTGATTTATTTAAGCAGTAATCAATGACAGGCTGCAGGTTATTGGGAGACTTACCCGTGCCTCGTGGGGTGTGTCATGAGAGACAGCCGAGTGACTAAACTACGTGAGAAGTGCATAATCCCCAATTACCTACATCCTACAGTGCCTATTACAATCATACAATAGGTCAATATGTAAAATACATGTGAAAATGTGGTTAATTATGTTTTGTTTTTCTTTAAAAAAATGCCTTTGCTCAGCTGTGGGTTATTACTTATATACCCATGGGTAAAGACCTTAGCTGGCCAATCAGGTTATAGGATGTTTTATGTCCATTGTACAATACAGTATCTCCAAACTCTCCCAGTAACATGTGCTCTTTTTTTTTTTTTTATTTCTGTACTTTATCTCCCACACTAAACCACCCTCATCATCTTCTGTCCCTGGGGTTTACCTCCGACCCGTCAGTACCCCAAAGTGTGCCCCCCATGGTGGAGCTTCCATGGCTGTCCAGGCCCAGGAGGAGTTCAGCTTGGATGTTTGGTTGCCAGCCCAGTGAGCCCCACAGGGCCTGTGAGGAGACCGGCAGCATCATCCTGCCATCGAGGGCTTCATTTTCCTGTTTTTCCATCCCCCAGGGGAGCCTTGTGGGCAGGAACTGAAGTGGACATCACACGCAAGCAAGCCTACATACTTGTTCAGGAGGCGCCTACCCATCCATCGCAGCTCTGCCTGCACTGCCACCTGCAGTCTCCCACGTGACAGTGTTGCAGTGGAGATCACAGACCCCTCTCCCCAAAGGAAAGCATCCTCTGGGATGCTCAATCCTCCTCCCCCTCATCTGATGACTTGGACTTGCTTCCGAACCAGGGTCACCTGCGTTGTGAGCAGTAGCGCTACCACTGCGACAATTGGCCGGCTGTGTAGTGCTTGCTGCCTAAGCCACTAATCAGCTTGGTAGCCCTGTGCTGAAACCTCTTGTGATCTCCTCAGTTTCCCTTCTGTACTGCATTGACCAGAACTGGACTCAGTACTCCAGCGTTGGTCCGACCAAGGCCTCGTACAGAGGGAGGGTCACCTCCCTTGACCTGCTCCTGACTCCCCTTCCTAATGCATCCCACCATTGCTTTTGCTCTCTTGACTACAGTAGTGCATTACCCGCCTGGTGTCATTCTACTGTCCACAGTTAACCCTAGATCCTTTTCCATGGTTACACTGTCCACTGCTGTAACACACATGGAGTATGTAGTGACACAGCTTCCTGGTGCCCAGGTACAGTAACTTACACCTACATCCAAAATGCTATTGGGTCCAGAATGTTCAACTCTCTGACAAGCAAATGTAAACCATTGCCTCCTACCTCCAGACCAAGACAGCCAGGGGAGGGGGGGGTTTCAAAGAATTGCTTTCTTTCTCCAGATGCAAGTATGCACCTCTGTCACAAAAGTCAGACCACAAAAAGTTGGCTTATTTTCATAAAAGGAGTACACACTTACATCTGAAAAAGTGAATGCAAGTGCCACAGTTGTGACCAAAAGTGCTGTAAACTGCAGAAAATGTCACAAATCCATCAGCATTTATGAGAAATGAACACAGACATCTGAATGCAGCACATGTCTGAAATACAGATGCAAGTGCCACATCTGCGTCTTAGAAAATCTCACCCAGTAACTTTACTGGATCCAGGAGGAAGTGCAAGCAGGTAGCAATAGAAATGTAGTGAGCTACAGCAGCACAGTATAAACAAGAACCAGGATAACAGATGGGCAGCAATGTACAACAAGGCTGTGTTCCCATTGAGGGGATCCCTGTGACATCATAAACTGAGAGCAAAGCTCGAGTAATCAGTAGAATAATAGATATTGACACTGTACAACAAGGATCTGCCCCCATTGAGGGATCCCTGTGACATCATAAACAAAAAATAGAAACATAGAAGCTGACAGCTGAAAAAGACCATTGGTCCATCTCGTCTGCCCGTAATACCCTATGTTATCCCAAAGGCCTAGTGTCTGTATGGGGTTCATGTCCACACTACCCACCCTCATGTTCCCTGCATTGCTGCTATCCTGGGTTACTATTAAGCCCATAACTCTGTCCCAACCAAAGAGAGGGATGTTGCAGAACAATACCTAATGGCAATTCTATTGGTTGCCACCAAAAACAATATTACGAAAAGATGGCTCTAAACCCCACCCCCCCACCACAACCACCTTGGCAGATTGGCACCAGGTAGTAAAAAGAATATATGACTTGGAGCAGTTAATGTTCTCACTTAGACGACAAGTAGATAAAGGTACAATCCACGGGGCAAGGTGGGTGGGATATGTGTTAGAAACAGACCCCTTATTTGCCCCATAATTCTCTGGAGACAGGAGGAGAAAGTGGAGACCCCCCCCTTAGTCCATTGTGTACAGGCAGGAGACAAGGAGGGATACCATCCAGTGGCATTAGAAAAAAAAGAGGCCATAACAAATATATAGGATATATAACATTTTAGTGTCCCATAATGTAATTGTTATCCTGCTGACGTGTTTCTCTCTTTTACATATTGTTCTGTACTGTTATATAACTGCATAAATTTAATAAAATCTGATCATTAATAAAAAAAAAAAACTCTGGCCCAACCATGTTTGAAGCCGTCAATGGTCTTGATGCCCATCACTTCAGCTGGCAGGCTGTTCCATGACTCAGTCACCGTCTCTGTAAAAAAGAACTTGCTCACATTCCCCACTGAATTTCCCTGATGCTAGCTGCAGTTCATGTCCCCCTGCTCTAGCTTCACTACTCCTGTTGAATAATTCCTCACAGTTTACCTTGTTCAATCCTTTAAGGAACTTGAAGGTCTTACTTGTATCATATCGCCCCTCTCCCTTCTGGCTTTCAGCAAATGCGTGTTCAGTGCCCTAAGTTGATCCTCATAGGACCTGCCCTGCAGGCAACAAATCCTTTTTGTTACTCCATGCTGCACTGTCTCCAGCCTGCCCCGTCTTTCCTCAAGTGAAGGCCCTTTTCCACTACTATCAAATCCCTTCCCAATATACCCCAACATCCTGGATGTCATGCAGTAAGCCTTATTACATTGGTTAGATTGTTTAAGGGAGTCACTTATGATGACTCCTAGGTCCCTTTCCTCAGTAGTAGTGTTGAGGTTAACCCCTACTATCCGATATTCCATCCTGGGGTTTCTATTCTCAGTGTCCATCACCTTGCACTTTTTGGAGCTGAACTTCAACATCCAAACCTTGGACCACCTCTTCAACTTTTGCAGGTACTTCTGTAACTCCCTTACCCCTCCTCACTGTCTACCCTACCATAGAGCTTTGAGTAACCTGCGATGAGTCACTTCTTGCCCTTTCTTCCTTCTCCTATGTTGCTAATGAACATAGTGAAAAGGAATGGATCCTGGACTGAACCATGTGGCACCCACTTGTGACCTCTCTCTTCCCAGATTTGACTCAGTTTACAACTACTGTATCCTCTGCTGTCTCCCCCCTCCCAGGTAACTACTCACCTATCTAACTATATCCTTCATCACACCTAGCTCCTCTAGCTTCTTCAGCAATCTTCTGTGTGGTACTAGGTCTAACACATTGTTGAAACTGAAGTAGAATAAGTCTACTGCTTGTCCCTTATCTACTGTCCGAGTCATCTAGTCAAACAATACAATCAAAGTGGTCTGACAAGATCTCCCTGCTACAACCCCCTGCTGTTCACTATCCTGGAGCTGGTTACTCTCCCACTACTCCACTAGGTCCTCTTTCACTGGTGTCAATTAAGTATGGCCAGTTTAAAACTGTAAATTATGGATGGCCAATTCCAGCAAACACTGCCCACTTGGTTCTTGTTGCAGGGGCTATCCATGGATTTACTCAGGGTGCTGAACCAGAGGATCTTCCTCGCTGTGCAGGGGATTGATGTCGTAGCGTGCAGTGATCCCTCTCTGGCTAGCATCTGGTTGTTCCAATGTCTCCTCTCTCCTCATTAGGGATGGCTTGTGTAGTGGAAGGTCCAGCTGTCTTCTGGTCCTTCAGGCCACTGGACATCCACGCCACCCTATATGTCATGGCATCCAGTTCCGAGGGGTGATGATAACTGGTATGGGCCTATTTTACATTGTACTACTTTCTGGAAAGTCCCCAGATCCAGTTTACTGATTTACACTTACTGATAGGACTTACCTTCTAAGCTTATGTTCAATAATTTTGACTGCTGACAGAATTATAACGTACAGGAATTTTGTACAGTTATATCATTCCATGGCACAGCAAGGGTTAAGCTTGAATTGGCAATTCCTTCACCCCATTTCATTTTTGATTAGTGTGAGTTTTTTCTTCTTTGTATCTTTCCTTCCAGTCTGTAAACTAATATTGTCAGTTCAAAATTTGTTTAAAAATAAACTTAAAAATAATCATGATTTTGGTTGATAAACTGTGCTTTTGAAACATGCAAATTAGCTGTGCAAAGTTTACCTAGTATCAAACTTAGCATTTGAAAAAGTACATTTAACACTTAGCAGTAACGTATCCTACACATACTAAATCATGCATGTAAACAGGAAATATACTTTGCCATAAGACATATAAAAAAATGCTTTCAATATATATTTACAGAATTGGAATAAAAATATATTTTAAAAAGAATATATATATATATATATATATATATATATTTATAGAATTATTCTATACATATTTTAAAGTTACAGTATATGTAAACTAAATATAAGCCACATTGTATAAAATAAAAATATATTTATTTGCTAAAAATATATTCAGTACACATATATTATCAATTTATGATGGGGATACATAACACATATATTGCAGATAATTTCCAGATGTATGTCACCCAAACCATAGGTTAGCTACATATGAAATATATCTCTAATATATATATATTTATAATTTTTAACCAGGAAAGGCACACTGAGCTGAGGGTGTGACCCAGGAGCAAAGGGAGGGTAAGTAAGTTTCTCGGTGTTGCATAAAGTACAATTTAAAATTACACTTGTATTCCCAAACAATGATGTTTTATTCTAGAATCCTTAAAACATTAAAGTAAAAAATTTAGATCTGAAAACAACTTCCCCTTTAAAAAAATAGTAGATTAAATGGTGCAAAATGCATGTGAATAATTAGCACAGAATTAGCCTATTAGTAATAAGCAACTGTATTCAGGTCACTGGCTCTGAAACAGTTCAACAACAAGAACCTGTTAGAACCTTTTGGAGCTTGAATTAGAACCAGTTATAAAGATAACCAGAACTCCCCCCACACCCCATCCCCAAATTACTGGGTGTGACATGACATCAGTTCATAAAGCAGTGTTTCGAGGCTAATTTATCTCTGGCATGCTTTCAAAACACATGATTTCACAGATTAAGGTGCAGTTATTTATACAAGCTTCATAATTGCCACTTTTGAACATTTGGTCAATCATCCTTCTCTAATTTTTCAAGAATTTGTAACAGCCAGGCAAGGCAAGACAATTTTATTTTTACAGCGACCATCCCAGGGGCTCAGGTCGCTGCACAAACAATTTATAAATAAAGAGATAAAATCACAGTAAGAAACACAGTAAAAGTCAGAGAAGCAATAACAAAAATATACTTAATAAGTTAGACTGTGCCAAATTCTTACATAGACAGATGATACTTTAAACCCTTCTTAAATGCCTCCACTGAGGGTAATGCCTATGAAGCAGTAAAGAGTTCCAAATAGCTGGTGGCGCCACCAAGAATGCCCTAGCTCCTGATTACTTGACATAGGATCTCAGGGCAGCCAACAGCAATGCCTCGGTGGAGCAAAGTGAGTGACCAGGAGCATACCTGACCAAAAGATCTTAAAGACAACTAGGACCAGAACTATGTAGGGCTTTGAAAGTGAATAATGCAATCTTCTTATTTGGTTGCTCATTTTTTCTTCTCCCCCTTTGGTCAGCTCCCACATCCCCTGAACACTCCAGCCCATCCCCGCGACATCCACTGGGACTTACCTGCCAGCTGTTTACCACCAGGGCTTACCACCCCTGGCAGGGCTAGTGGGATTCCCCAATCCCTGTTGTTGATCAGGAGACACTTCTGCTGGCAGGGCCCAGCTGGTCAGGTGGGGGCCTGCAGGTGTCTGGCATCACCCTCCATCTGGCATTTCCATTTTCTCCCAGAAAGGGCACATTTTTCATGGAGAGGGTTGTGGATACATGGAACAGCCTTCCTGAGGAGGTAGTGGACTCAAAAACAGTGGAGGAATTCAAGAATGCATGGGACAGACATAAGGTGATTCTAGTGGGGGATAGGAGGAAGTAGGCTGTTGGTTAACTAGGATTTGCGGCCTATGCATTAGGTAGGGAAGTGGGCAGACTAGGTGGGCCAAGCGGTCCTTATCTGCCATCAAATTCTATGTTTCTATGTATAATGACATCATGATGTATACCACATGCGTTGATGTGTGCCATGCCCCCTTGATCTCTGGTGGTCCCAAAATATGGTACTTTTCCCCAAGCTTCCACTAGGGTCCAAGCATTCACTGGGTACCACAATCCCTCCCTCTGGAAGAGGAGAGCAGTCTTTGGACACTCAATCCTCCTCCCCCAGCAGCTCCTCTGATGCCCTGAGTTCTCTAACGAACTCAGTTCATCAGCATCGCACATGGTAGCGTTCCCGCCGCACTGGCAGTCCGGCCTTAATAATGCAATCTTGAAGGTTATGTGCCATTTAATAGGTAGCCATTGCAAATGCCACAGCACAGGTGAGCTATGTTTGGAATATGAGGAACTAGTACTATACCTGTCTGCTGCATTTTGCACCAGTTGTATGTAGTACACCTACCCTTCAGGTAGCCCTAGGCAAACAGCATTGCAGTAACCAAATTTCAAGGTTATGTTGTGAGTTGGGGAAGGTAGGTTCTGTAATAAATGTATTTTTTTGCAGTTAATTCTTCTCCTTCCATGGCCCTGAGCAGCCTTCCAGACACCAGACACCCCAGCCCAGTGTCCCCTACTTTCCACTCAGACTTACCATTGCATAAAGGCAGCGTGGCCTGGGTATTCATTGGGTACAGGGCTACTGGGTGAGTGGCAGTCAGCAGATATCCAGGAATCCATTTTTCCATTTTGTCCCTGGCAGAGAGGATGTGCAATGCCACCTAGACATCTCCACACATGCTGCCAAATGTGAGACATCAGAAATAACCACTCTGCCCCCATCCAGGCAGCCCCTGCCTGTGGTAGCCCCTGCCAATGCTAGGGGCCATGCTAATGCCAGATGCTGTAATCCTCTCTCCCCAGGAGAGGAGAGGAGAGGAGAGGAGAGGAGAGAAGTCCTCCAGACACTCTATTCTCTTCTACCCCAGCTGACCCCCAGCATCCTAGGTCCATTTCCAACCCATGTTGCTGGTGTGGTGGCAGGTGAGGCACTCGGTGCCTCAGCCATCTGCACCACTGGGTCAGCACAAAATAAAATATTGAATATGCAAAGCTTGAAAGCCTTGTGCTCATAGTTGCTGTCAGGTGATGTTTTAAGGTCTAGGTTTTGGAAGGCATTGGTTAGAGGGCAGATCCATGGACCAGGAGATCACTTGATCTTCCCTGGTTCTTTAGCCACTCTCAGCTATAAAACTGGGAGGAGACCAGGCCTCTGTTGCAGTCAAGATGTTACATCTCAGTTGGGCTGTCCGCTGTTTTTTTCATCACCTGTTTCTTCTACCCCAACTGGGCCCCTTCAGATGGCGTTCCTGGCCCCGCCCCTTACCTTATTCAAAAAGTGCACTGACGTTGTGTGAAACATTGGTGGGCTGCAGTGGTGAGTGCTACTTTTTAATAAATAAGAAAAACAACTTGTTTGCATAATCCTATGGTCAAGATCTGGTCTTTTTTCAGTTCCAACCTCTGACGTACCACCCAGCTTCCACTAGGTGGTATGCAACCAGTCATATGCTCTGCCCCTTCTCCAAAGGACAACTGTCCATGGGACACTCAATTCTCCTTCCACCAGCCAGCCCTGAGCAATCCAAGTCTGTTTTCTAACCTGGGTCACGGGTCTAACAAGTGGTAATGCTAACGCTGTGCTACTGCGCTGGCTTTGAGCTATCTACTGTTAAAGGAAAACTACACTGAGCCTGGAAGTCATTATTTTCCATTCTGTTATGGATCCATCATTATAGCCCTTTCAGTAAACATAGTGGACATTTCTGATTTACATACTTGTGTTGAGCGTTACACTTTTATTTTGAGTGTCACTTAACTACACTGTAGTTATAGTACAATTACACTGTAACTACACTGCAATTGCAATATAGTTGCAGGCAACAAACACATAACTGCAGTGTAATTACCATATTGCATGTAATTAATGATTAGTTACATTGAAATAGACACTTAAAATGTAACCAGTGATGGGTTTCAGAGGCATTCCACTTTTTATCTCCACTAGTGAGTGGTTATACCCACAATTCACAAGTGGCAAAGCCGTGAGTTAGTTATGAAGGTTAATTTGTGGAGGTAAATGTGTTGCTGTACTGCAACTCATGATGTATTTGATATATACCACACTAATGCTTTTGTTAGTGTTTTACCTTGCATCAGCTTAAAATTGCCTTTCTTTCCATTGTAAACTCTTTATCTGGCCCATTGTTCTCTGGGTTCTATTTCCAGATTCTAAGTGGAAATAACATGCATTCTAAAGTGAAATAACATACATTCTAAAGTGAAATAACATGTGTTATAAGTGAAATAACATATGTTCTAAGTGAAAAAATATTTTTCACAAAAGAATATGATTTACTCAATTTATTCAGCACTAGTGTGTTTCTGTATATTGTAGCTTATATCCCTTTCAGACAGAGTTATTTAGTAGAACATGGATGGATTTTGGCAAAAATGATAGAGATTAATGGAGTTCTATAACCTCATATCTTGTAAATGTTATTTGTTTCCTTGTCAACAAATAGTTTATTTCGTGTAGCTGGTGGGGATATATGTGATTGCTTTAGTTTGTTTTCACTGTGCATACCAGCCTCAGTATCTATCCTGGGGGTCTCCATTTTCTGGTTCTTGAAATCTCATTATCCCTGATAGCTGCATTAGCATATGAGAACATGATGCCGCAGCACCCATTTGCATGTACCTTTATGCTGAAAGTACACCTAACCTGAAAAAAACTCTCTGGAAACACACAAATTGAAAGTAATTTAAAGGAAACAAACCTGCATTACAACTCAGACATTCTGCAAAGCTAACTGAAGCTAAATGTGGTATTTCACACATTGCTGCAACTTGTTTTGTTGAATGCTAAGCAAGCAGACTGGTGTACTGTGAAGTCTAAAAGTTGCTGACACAACAGCTATGTTTGGAGTTGAGAAAAAAAACAATATATTATACTCAGGAGGATATGCTTAGCATTAGGAATCACATGGGTAACACTAGGGCCTCAGTCAGTCCAGCAAAGGACTAAACCTCAGACTAAATATCTATGACAGTCCTGTGTGCTGTTCTTCCATTTAGAGGAGTGGACTCAAGTCATTCAGAGGTGGTCCAGGGGTGAAAGATGGAGCATTCTTCGGACAACTGTACTTTCCTGGAGAAGGGGGGTTCTGGTGTTCTGCTTTTGGTCTACCACCAGCAGCAGCCAGGAGGTAATGCAGTGGCATTGCCTCAACCAGTGGTAGGGCCACCATCAGATGCTGACATGCAGGTATGTGTGGAGGCACGCACACATGGTGCACCATTGAATGTTGGCAGCCTTGAGGAGAAAATGCCAGAGGAAACCCACCCCCAACTGGCTTGATGACTCCCTGGTCAACTGTAGGCTTCATATGCTGACCCATCGGCGCAGTGGTTGGATTTCCACTTGTGACACTGTGACCTAGGTTCGGGAATGGACCCAGATCACCGGAGAGCCGGCCAGGGGAGAAGGATGGAACATCCCATGGATGGCTCTCCTTCTCCAGGGGGGAGGGTGGGGTAATGTCTGGCACAAGGAGGACCCCTGGCGGAGGCCGGGAGTCACTCAAGCTACTGGCGCTCGAATGTAAGGACCCATAATCACACACCCTGTTGTGCCTTATTGCATATATGAATGCCATTTTACCGTGAAAAAGAAGCATAACATATACCCACAGAACGTTGTATCTGGTAGAAGTGCTTGCATTCATTCCTTTGCCGATCTGGCACCTGGATTGGAAGCACCTAGGGATAGTGCATATGAAAGGTGCTACATAAAATCAAATTCCTTTCCTGCCTGCCCAGGAACTGTGGGCCTAAATTACTAAATACTCTGTTTCAGTATGAATATAAGGCTGCAGAGGACATCTCCTGGTTCTGATTAGCACCCCAAAAGGATGTAAACAGTTCTTATTTTTCCAAACCTCCATTCATATTCAGAATGTGCACACATTTGCATTTTAATTGCAGGCAAATTTTACAAAATGATACCTATGCAACACTCATCCCAACGGTCTTATTTTCCATATAGAGTTTTCCGTCCTCCTCGGCCTTTGTCCCATCTGATCTGCAACCAGTGCCCTCGCAGCCCTAAAGGCAGCTCCAATCAGTGTGGCATGAGGCAAGAGACTGCTGGGAGCCACCGTGCTGACAGTTGAGATTGTTCCCCCTCATTTACTTGCCGCACCCTCCTAGGCAAACATGGCATCGATACCTCCAAGGTCTGACCACTTTTGGTGTCTCCTGTCAGTCAAGAAACACGGATTAATTGATTTTGTGCCCCCTCATGATTGGCACCCTGAGGCAGCCCTCGACTGCCTGTCCTTAATGCAGTACTGTTTTTTGGACATCATATCTCTTTTTTTTCAGCAATAATGTCTGGCAAAAATATCAAGATACCCCATTTTCTTTTAGTTTTCACTCATTCCTGAGCCAAGATACAGGATTTTGAAGTTTTTAAAAGTTCCCACTCCCATGCCATGCCCCACCATGAAAAAATTAAATACATTGGTACAGTGCTGTGCTGTTTACCACCAGGAGCATGCAATAGCACCATCCTAGTACATATACCGTATGAATCTAGCATGCACATCCAACAGGGAACCTCACTGGAAGACATTTTTAAAAATTGCAAGTGACAGACATCTTTAATGATCTGAGTCATTCATTACACAATTAGCTGTGAAAGCTGTTTTAACAATATCTGAGGCAACTAAAAATTAACTGAACATGAATCTAAGGATGCCAGAAATACATTTTTGCCAAATAACTATGCTGACATTTTTTTTCCGACTAACAAATACTGCTGCTTTAAAGATCAGCTGATGCCTTCAGGAGAACTTTAACAAAAAATATATTTAGAGACTGTTCAGCTTGTATTTCACAGTAGTTCTGTATTTTGTCTCCTCATTATTTATTACTGAGGTCATTTGCAGAATAACAGGATCTTTGCTCCTGAAGAGTTAATCTAGTCCTGTTGCTTTCTCCCTACCTGAGGTCATAATGCACTGCTTGTGACATCACAGTTACTCCCATGGCAACAGACTGTGATGTCACAGCAGAGGATTATGACCTACACAGTATGACCTGTAGTAGGGAGTAAACTATAGAGGCAGATGAACTCTAAGATAAAGATCATGTATTCATGCAAATTTCCTGTTATACATACTGGGGAGCAGAAATCTAAAGAATGTATGTGGAATGCAAGCTGAATCTGTACCAAAATATTATGTTTTTCAACATTTTCTTTGAGGTGTCAGCAGCACTTTAAGGCCGGCACTGCTTCAACCTCCCACTGGCATCCTGGACAATACACGGTGCCTACAGTGATACTGTGGAGCAGCTAAAGCTCTCGCTGGCACTCCACAAGGATCACTGTGGGATTGGGACATGATGCCTCCCTCCCCAGCCAGGAAAAGCTGCCACCAGAAGAACCCTCTATCATGGTCCAACAGCAGGGTTCCTGAGTGCTTTCTTGAATTTCTGTCAGTCACATGGTAGCAAAACACGATGCCACTAGGCCCTCAAAGTGGTCTTTCTGGTTCCAAATTTCCAGCATACACATGAAAAATATTCTTCTTTTTCTCTCTGTAAGGTATTTGTTTTGCAGTGAAAAATGTTGAAACGCTAAAAATAGTATGTTCTGCAGGATTTGGATTTAGCGCCTCCCCTCCAGTTGCACATCCTTTCTGTAATTTGGAACCAAGTGCAAACCCCTGATCTTCCTAAGTTGACCTGGTATGAGTCTATATCCACCTTATCCAATGAGACATTCTTTCATTTGCTGATTCCTATGTTTTTATTTCGTCACTGACTGCCCAATGCCCACCGGTGCCCCCACTCTTTCACGGCCCAGAGTGGCTCCATCTTCTCACCAGACTCACCCCACATGGCCACCAAAGGTGCCATCCAGACCTCCAGATGTCCCCCTACATTACCGTGGGGCTGACTTGTCCCCTGCTGGGAGCCTCCTCCGGCCTAGGGGAAGAACAATGCTGTCCTGAATCTCCTCTGTTGCTGACTTTGTCTCTGCTGGGGGCTTTCTTTAGCCTACACAGAGAACCTGCCTACTAACCCGGTGACATAGACTAGTGGGATCCTCCAGTGGTGTGCTGTGGGGGGTGTCTGTTGGCACGATGAGATCAAGCAGGCCATATCCGGCATACCTGTGAGCCATTTCTGCCATTTTTCCCCAGCCCCCCCAGCACACACTTACGGCTGTCCTGGTGGGTGCCAGATGGCACATGGCCATCCATACTGTAAGTGCATCTCCACCATGCCACTACCATGACCCCCTCAAACAGTGGCGCCTACTGCTCTGATGTCAGCTGCAGGGGATTCTGGGATTTGTAGTAACAGAAGATGTCAGCCTACAACTAAGCAAAATGAGTCTGATATAATCTATTATACTACAGTAAATAGTAAGTAAACCAGAATGTTTTGCAGACAAAGTGCACATTGGGACTGTTGTGCTGACTGCTCCCCTTTAATACGAAATGTCTAGAGCCCCAGTACAGCTCTTCCTCTGCTCCATCTGTTTTTGACACCAAGCAGCTGGGCAAATTATTCCATCTAATTCTAGTGGGGGTGGATTACAGTCACAACAAAGAAGAATGTTCATCTGAAGCAGTTCAAAACCAAACTTTGATATATGATTGCATTTTTATATAAACTGGCCATTAATAAAATATACCATAGTCGAGGCAGGCTAAAAAAAGCACAACTACTCCTTTGATTGTTTTTTAATGATTCAGAGACCTTAATGCAATGTGAAAACAGAAGAGATTCCATTTCTAATATTTGACATTAGTGCCTTTTGTAGAAGTTTTAGATGCCTCACTTGTCTAATTAGCAGGGTATACAATGCAGGCTCCTACTAGCCAGACTGGGAGAGCTACCCTTTTATCTTATTAGCAGATTGCTGTGCTTTCAAACTCTCTGCCCAAGGTCCCAAGTTTAATCCCAGCCAGTGGAAGCGTACCACCGTGCTAGTCAAACAAAGCATGTAATCTCCCTGGTGTTCTCACTAAGATTCCCACAGCAGCCTTTTGAGATGTGCATGTTTACTTTATTTTTAATTATTATTTCATTCACTATACCTCTTAACTTCTCAGCACTGTTTACTAAAAAAATTATTTCATTCACCGTGCCTCTCATCTTCCCAGCACTAAAATGTAGAGCATATGTCTTTAAAAAGAGGATCTGGTTACTGGTGAAAATGCCAGAGCTGACTCCATGGCACCATGTGGTAGGGGATTGCTGTGGCATGCTAGCTACCTGGATTCGTACCCGCATCTGGGACACCAGGAGTGAAGGCTGGCAGGAAGGGTGAAAGAGCATTCAGGAGGATGTTGTCCTTCCAGAGAGAGGGAGAAGACCTACACTGCTTGGAGAGTGGCAGCTGAAGGTAGTATGGGACCACTGCTAGCATGGGCGACCACTCATTTGTGGGTCCTGCTCCCAGGGTACCAACGTGGTTCATGCTCTAAGTGGGGAGGTGGGGATGGATGCAAAGAACTAGGGGAAAAAACACCCAGCCAAGGCAGCTTTGTGTGACAAACTCTGTGTGAGCTGCCCCATGCCACAACAACCCTCATTGGTGGCATATCTGCTACCCAGGCCCTAGTGCCATGGACACTGACTTTTAAGCATGCGTCTCCCTCCTCCTAGGTTTCACAGAAGGAGGGAACCTGAGGAGGGACAGAACTGACCCAGGCACTGGAGGGACACACTGGGATCTGGTGGTGGATGACACCAGCAAGAGTGAGTCCGATGAGCATAGGAGTGGCATAGTGTGGTGCCTGAAAGAGTGAGGCCCCTGGAGGCATTCATAAGGGTGAAATAAATCCCAGCAGGAATCCACAGAACCTACTTATATTATATTCCAAAGAAAATGGTTCTGTTTATTGTTATTAACACCTATTGACATATGTTGCCATCTGCTGACATCTATTGATATCTTCTTGCCGTCTAGTGACATCTGTCAATCTCTCTCAAAATCCACTGACATCTATTGATATCCATTGTCGTCTACTGCCAAATAGTGTAAAATCATGCCACTGGAGCATAGAAACTGAGGAGTTAAATATGAAATGGGGGAGGGGGGAATTACTGTCAGTCACTAAGAAGGAAAGGGACCTAGGGATTATAATATCTAATGACCTGAAAGTCGCAGGGCAGTGCGACAAGCAAAGTGGCAGGGCCAGTGGATTGCTGGTGTGCATAGGAAGAGGTATCACAAGCAGAAGGAGGGAGGTGATATTACTACTGTATAGATCATCGGTGAGACCACACCTAGAATACTGTGTACAGTTCTGGAGGCTACATTTCAGAAAATACATGGATGTAGAAGAGGCAATCCAGAGGAGGGCAACTAAAATGGTACATAGGTTGCATGAGAAACCATATGATGACAGACTGAGGGATCTCAATATGTACACCCTGGAGGAGAGGAGAGAGGGGGAGAGAGAGAGAGAGAGAGGGGGAACCTGATAGAAACCCCAAAATACTTCCCAGGAGTAAAAGTGGTACAGATAGGGAACCAGTTTCAAATGAAATAGTGGAGCAGAACAAGAGGGCATAAAATGAAGCTGGATTGGGGGAGTTTAAGAGGAATGTGAGGAAATATTACTTCACTGAAAGAGTGGTGGATGCTTAGAACAGCCTACCACAAGAGGTAGTAGGGGCAACAACTGGGGAGGGGATCAAATATGGATGGGAAAGACAGGGGAATACTGGTAAATTAAAAAGGAGGGGGGTTGGCTAGAGACCAAATAGGTCTGCTGGGACAAAATAGGAAGGGAAGAAATTTGGGCAAAATGGATGGGCCAAGTGGTCCTTTTCTGCTGAAAGCATCTAAGTTTCTATGTTTCTACTGACTTGTCACAAAATGTTGGCTGGCAACATTTTACATCATAAGTTATGGAGGATTTTTAAAAGCATTGAAAGTGACAGTCTAGGTAACTAAACGTTATCTTTTATAAATCACCCTGAATTCCTAATTTGCAGGGTAACTGTGGAGGGGCTTAGTTTGCAGTGTTTTTCTTTAAGTGTCCAGTTGGCCACTGGGCTGGGGTGCCTTGCCTGTACAAGTGCATTAAATGGCAACTATTATTGGAGCTGCGACCTGTAAAACATTTGGCATTTGGTCTAGCGGCTAGATTGCAATCAAATCTGATGGAGATTTTTGACGCCTTGCTGGTATTCCAATTACAACAGACCCATATTTTTCTACACCCCTTTATACAGTCTCCTTTCTGAAAAACACCTCAGGAAGGCTGATGGTGAAGCAGTGTATTTAGAATTCCAGACGTGAGCCACACAGGGCACTTTCACGTGCACAGAAAGCTCTGTCACAGAATGATGGCTCCCACCGTATTTTTTTTCTTTACCTTGCTCATTGTCACAGGGTCAAAACAACTGATAAAATATCAAGCAATTTACGTTAGGCTTTCTCTGCTGCCTGAATTACTCTATCTGTCTGGCTGTGTAATGAGAATCCCTCTTGCTTGAAATTAGTGTCACAAATGGCTCTCAGCTTGCAACAGCCATCAAACAAATATTGTCTATCAGCTAAGTGATAAAGCTGGTCAAAAAGAGGATTCTGCAGGTCTGGGTATACATTTATAAATATAATTGGTGATATTTTAAGCTAAGTTTCAAGATATAAAGATATCACCAGTTAGGTACCAAGATATATACCACACCAGTGGTCAATAAATTGGGTAAATGAATCATGTTGTTTTGGGATAAATATTTTCTTTTCACTTAGAACACTGTTTATTTCACTTAGAACACAATTCTTTTTTAATTTAGAACACGTTATTTCCACTTAGAATCTGGAAATAGAACACAGAAAACAATGGGCCAGATAGAGAACTTAAAGTGGAAAGAAAGGCAGTTTTAAGCTATAGTAAAGTAACACACCATTAAAAAACATTATAAATGGTGTGGTATATATCAAATACATAATGGGTTGCAGTAGAATAACACATCTCCACACGAGTGGTAAGACCTTTGTAACTAACTCGTGGCATTACCACTCATGAGTTATGGGTCTTTCCACTCACTAGTGGAGATATAGAGGATAGTGTATGAGCAATCATACACAACAGGTCTGTTTTTTTAAATGAGAGGTTACCGTGGTAATAGGAGACCTCAAGAGCACAGCTCGAGAGGTCTTGTTACCATGGAAACCTCAAGATTGAAAAACTTTTTTAATTGTAGCTGTCTTCTGGGGCCAGTCTCACCACTGTGGCCATTTTGAGCAGATAGGAGGATCATGGAATGTGCATTCATGAAGGCATTCCATGTCGTTGTGCTGCAGCAAATACGTAGCTAGTGCAGCACAACATTGTTCAAGGGATGGATTCCCATCCTCAACAACTTTCCGCCATACACTACAAATGTGTTATTCCACTGCAGTCCCTTATGTATTCCCTATATCACCACTTAGTTACATCACAGTTGACCTATTGATACTTGACCAATAGCAACAGGACAAACCACATTATCTCATAATAATGCTAACTTGACAACCATTACTTCACACATTCTTCAGAGACATTCCATTTATAGAACAAACATAAAAAGTGAATGAAAAAGAAAATCACTTGTTTACAGCTTTATGTATGAAACTTTCAGGTCCTGTTGTATATATCAAATATAAGATAAGCAAATATACTATATCAGAAAAATCCTGTTTCATTGTAGTTGACCTCCTGTGACCTCAGGAGTTGTTCTGCCACTAATGAGGTCAGAGACCAAGTATGACTCAAGAAGGTATTTCTGATATCTTAAATTAGCTCACCTTATATCTCATATATTATAGGGGCACTATAGTTAAACTCGAAATGTTGCACTTTAATAACTTTGTAACCATTCAAGCAATTCACATGACATTTTTCATGCACCATCAGGGACCAAAGATCTCTTGATGTGGCAAGTTTTGTCCCAGTCAGATGTCTGGGCACAGAGATATAAAGTGTCAAAAAATGTGAAAATTACCATTTTTAGTAAACTTCTTTGTCCTGTCGCCATGCAAAAACGGTGTGGAATTTTGGTCTGCAGTTTTTGGGGTAGAAAGGTCTTGGGTCACAGATGTGCCTTTTGAAGATTTAGTGAAAACATATTAATCCATTCCAAAGTTATTAAATTTCAAAGTTACCCATTATTTCCTATGGGACCAGTTAGATGTCACACTCAAAAAAGGATTGTTATCGCAAATGTGAAATCCTTTTTCGCAAACACGGGATCTTTTGCCACAAATGTGAAATCTTTTTTCCGTGCTGTCGCCATCTTGTTTTCAGTTAGCAGTGCTAACAAAATTAAATAACTAGAAAAATACATGGGTTTAGTACACACTAATAGTTGTGTTTATCTAATCAGGACCACTAGAATCCAATTCTAGGGTTACCTTTTCAATAGCTTACTTATAAATGTGTTTTTTTAAACCAAAATGCCAAAAATCCTTTTTTTGTAAATTGTGTAAAAAGAATTGTGAAACAGGATCCTTTTTTGCAATTTATGAAAAATGATTGTTCTTTTTCTGCAAATTGTGAAAAAGGAACTACGGAAAAGGATTCTTTTTACAATTTGTGAAAAAGGAATTTTTAAGACAGCTGTTTCTTTGTCACGCCACAGTTACTGAATGGTTTGTGATTTTCATCTGAAGTTTTCAGGATACAAAGGGCTTGTCCCACAGATGTGCTTTTTTTTATGCTCCTCTGGTCAGCCGCCCACATCCGACCGATCCCCCCCAGCCCCGTCACCTGGAATAGCCGGCACTTACCTTGTGCCCAGCCCAGGAGCGGAGCCTGCAGGGAGTCAGTCATCATCCAGCTGCCACCGGCATTTTCATAATTTGGTTTTTCACCCAGGGGCCCCAGGAGTAGGAGCACATGCACTTGGAGGCACGCATGTACCTACAGCCCCAGTCATGACCCCTTTCCCCACCCCATGGCCTAGTGCCCAGCACTCCTCTGAGCCCGTGCCACCACTAGCCTCCACTAGGGGTCACCATTGGCTGAGGGATGCCACCTCACCTCTCCTGAGAGGAGAACCTGCCTGCCAGCAGCTCTAGCCAGCTCTGCCCTCCCCCCCACTGCCGACCTCCAATGACCCAGGCTTGTTCCCAAACCCAGGTCACCAGCATGCCATGAGGTAAAGCGTCCAGTGCCTCAACCCTCAGCACCACTGGGCTGGCACAAATGGGTGTCTTGCTGGTTTAGTGAAAAGATATTACTTTGCTCTGGAGTTCTGCAGGTTTAAATTTTGCTTTGTTGTTTTCCATAGGATAACATTGTAATGTGAGGTGTACACAGTCATTTCTTTGTCACTCCACTGTGAAGAAAAAGTTTGCAATTTTACTCTGAAATTTTTAGGGTACAAATGACTTACCCCACCACTGTGCCTTTCGCTGGTTTCATGAAAATATATTAATTTGGTGTCGAGTTACACAGGTTTCAAATTTTGCTGTGTTTTCTCTGGGATAACATTGCAATGTGAGGTGTTTCTTTGGTGCTGCACACTACAGGATGGGAGCGCAGGGCCCAGAGGGCCCTGTGCTCCCACAGGCACATAAGGATACTGCTACACTATCTCAAAAATGATGCATGGATGGCACCATGTGCTCCTACATGCAAATACAAATACCATTATGACATGATGGGAGTGCAGGCCTTATGGATGGCTGGAAGTACAGGGCCCAGAGGGCACTGTGTTCCTACACATAAATATCCATAGCATTATGGAGTGATGGGAGCACAGGTCCCAGATGGCCCTGCGATTCCACAGGGGAAATAAGGATACAATTACAATCTCTCAAAAATTATGGATGGATGGGACCTGGCCCTGCAGTCCCACAAGCAAATAAGGCTACGATTATAATATCCCAATAGTAAGGAAATTCATTGTAAAAAACTTCATTAATGCATCAGTTAGGGTTGCAGTGACAAACGTTGCAAAATGTGTTGTTTGGGTTTTCAACCCTAACATCCCACCCCCACTCTGCACACAGCAACAGGCATGGGGGTGTACCTTGGGATTGTCAGCCCTAATGCTCACCCCATTCCATGACTAAATAAGCTGATATGGGTACAGTATAGGAAAATGGGGTGAGTGTTAGGGTTGACAACCCCCACTGCACCCCCCCATGCCTGTTGCTGCATGTGGGGTGGGGTGGGGTGTTAGGGTTGGAAACCCTAACACCACATTTCCCAACTTTTGTCATGGCAATCCTAACTGATGCATTAACAAAGTTTTTTTTGCAACACATTTTCTAAATTTTTGAGATAGTATAATCATAGCCTTATTTGCTTGTGGGAGTGCAGTGCACTCCCATCAATCCATAATGCTATGGATATTTGTATGTGGGCATGCAGGGCCATCTGGGCCCTGTACTACCATCCATCCATAAGGCATGTGCTCCCATCACTCCACAATGGTATTCGTATTTGCATGTGGGAGTGCACAGTGCCATCCATCCATAATTTGTGAGATATTGTAATCATATCCCTATTTTCCTGTGGTGTGAAGTGTGGCATCCAGCATTTCAACCCTCAGTGCCACCAGGCCGCTTCTTCCCTCCCTTTTGTATTTCCAGATTCCCCTTTCGTCTCATCAGTCATCCCCTCTAGACTTCAGTCTCCCATACCAAATATCTTCCAAGGAATGATTTTTCATCTCCTTGTCACTAACCCACCCTCAATAGTTTCATGGCACACAGCCTCATCACCCTACCATCCCTAGGGCTTATGTTCTTCCTCTGGTGAGCTCCCATGAATTGCCTCTTGTGTCGAGGCTGGTCAGTCCCTCTGATAGACAGTGCTCTGGAGGAGGGTGCCTAGTCAGTGGGTGAGGGTCCTGTGGTGGATCAAGATGTCACTCTTCTCAGTCAGTTATTTTTCTTCACTTTCCTCCCCTGGCCACCAAGCATGCAATGATGCCAACTCAAGTACATATGGAGGCATACACTCACTTCACACCTGATGGTGGCCCTCTCATTACACCGCTACACTGACATGCCAACTAACCACCACTAGATGGCAGTTGTAGAACCAAGTGGTCAGACCCCCCCTTCCCTGGGAAAGGAGAGCAGCCCCTGGGACACTTGATCCTTCCCCCGTCTCTGACAACCATCATGTGACCCAAATCTGGACTGCCAGCATGGTAGGTGGTGGTGCTACTGCTGAGTCACTGGATCGGTCTCAAGAAAGGATTTTTTGTATCTTTGCTCTGATGTCCCCTCCCCCTATATAAGTGGCAGTCCCAGTCCAACAAGACATATACCCAGGTAAAAACTGCCATGCACACACAGTGATAAATACCTGTCAACATAATCCAGAGAAATAAATTCTACCAATGTGCCTAGCGGAAAGGCCTCTGTGACCAGCCTGTACCCCAGTCATACTTTTCCTTTAGTCCCCACTGCAATATATTGTTTTCTAATGCCCTTTGTTTTTCAAGATCCCACACATCCTTTCAGGATGCCCCTTTTTATTTTACAGTCTGCCCCTTGTGTTTTACCCCCTCATCTGTTTTAGGTTCTCCAAGGTTTCTAATAGCAACTCATCTTTACCATGCCATGTCACAGCTGCTGTCTTTCTGTCCTCAACAAACTAATGATTAGCTGTACGCTTGCACATGGACAATGTGAGAAATCGATGCTCTATTAAAAGATAATAAGCAGCTGTTGCAGAGCCAGTCTCAGACATTATGACTCGGACTGAGAGCAGCTCTGGAGGTTAGCAAAGTAAATGTACACAAGCTGCCAGGTGCAGCAACCAGAATCTGTGACTCACCTCCATTATTATCTCTGAGCCACAAAACAAAACAGGAAAAAACAGAGAGCAGGGAAAATCTAAAACTGCTGCTTTTTGAGAACTTGCCAGACTCGTCAATGTTTTTTTGCAATTAAACTTTTGAGAGTTTTTCATGGAAACAAATAAATAACACAGTACCGAACAGTCATCCATTGCAATACATATGTCAAATCCAGAATATGTAATGCAACAGATTAAAAATATAAACGCATTAACCCAGAGCTAAAAGTCAAGTGAGTTATCAGAGCATATACAATATTAAGAATAGGATACTTCATACAGAGCAAAAGCTCTGGTTTGGGGGTAAGACAGATGAGAGCTTTTCTTTAAATATTCTGTTACCTATCAGAGGAAGTTGTTCTTAGGTGAGATCTGTGAATGAAAGGTGTTAAGTGCAACCTCTAACTGTTAACAACAAGCAAACTTAAAACATAAACATCCACTGGAACAAACACCGCACAGAAAAGAAAGAAAGGACACTGCATATTACAGCTTACTAAGAAGTAACTTCAATGCATCCTACGAGGAACAGGAAGACAAGCTGCACCAATAAGCATCATAGTTATATTATGCTTAACTTGTAAAAGTCCCTTCACATCTGATCATCAGGGGGAGTAAGGGGTGAGGAATTATCCTATGTCTGTCTTCAGTAAACATATACCATAGGTGCAAGCACTAGACTTAATTCCTAAAAAGGACAGAAAAGGGTCCTAAATATTATGATATTGAACAATTGAACCATTGGTGATGTAGGATAAATGTTCGAATTTAGCTAGATGCACTAATTTAGATATAAATGTGGGTATGTCTCGTAGTTTAGTAGTACACCAGGTGAGTTAGTAGGAGATGCTTTGCTTCTGCAGCAGCTATAAGAAGCCACAGTGTTTCTGAACGTAGGAGGTGAGGAACTTTATAAGGTGAACCTAAAATGAATAGGTCTGTTGAAAGTGGAACCTGTTTGTTTAAAAGCTGTTCTGTCAATGTTTGCATTTGTTTCCAGTAGTCATTAAGTTCTGGACAATGCCATAGGATATGAAGGAGGACACCTTCTGATTTCCCACACCTCCAGCAGGTAGGGCTTGGAATGACTTTGGCTGCATAGAGGGATGCCGGGGCACGGTGCCATAAATGTAAAATTTTATTTTGTATAAGTCTGGAATTGGGGTCAGGAAGAGATGAATGAGCTAGTCTTGGGCATGTCATCCCATTCTTCACTGTCAATTGAACAAACTAGTAGGACAGACCAATTATGATGGGCCTTAGAAGTAGGTTCCAGGAGTTCGTCTTGCAAGATTTGGTAAATATTACCAGCTCTGCCTTTGGTGTGGTTAAGTCAGTGATATAATGGATGGGAATGAAAAGGAGTGTCACAGTTTTTGGCTTGTCTGGTAAAGGTTACGAGAGCATTTGTAAGTTGAAGAAAGCACCAAAATTCTTGATTATTCAGTTTGTATCTACTGTACTTTGTAAGCTGTGAAAGGATTCTAATTTAAAAAAAAATGATGCATCAGGATATCTTGGGGGTGGTGGATACCTTTGTTACTCCAGCTGTCCCAGTTGATCACACAATCATCTACAGTTATTGCTGAATTATTCTAGAGGGGCATAAAGTAAGGATGAGCAAGATGAATGTGAATATGATTTTGTACCTTTTTCCATGTTGACAGGGAATGTCTGACGGTCAGAGGTAATAGGGTAGTTTTGGGAGTGAATGAGTATATCAAGCCTGTTAGAGAAAAGCCTCCTGACATAGAAGTCTCCAAGGTAAGCCAGACTGGTGACTGTGGGCTTGGTTTCCCAATACCACTATCCACTTGTGCCATAAAGAAAGCCCAGTGATAGGCTTTAAGCTACAGCAGTCTCCATCCTCTGTTGAACCAATGGACATGGAGCATGACATGATCGGGGAGGTTTGCCATCCCACAAAAAGCCCCCTACCAGATGACCAAAATGTTTGAATCAAAAGTTTGGAATATGAAGCAGGAGGTGGGAAAGAGCATGGAATACTTTGGGAGCAGTGACCATTTTAATGGCCTCAATTTTAGCTACCATAGAGAGATGGAGCTGTTTCCAATGGTCAAATTAAGTTGCATTGTCTGCAAGAAGAGGAGTAAGATTGAGATCTACAATTTTTTTAAGGTTTGGAGATATCTTGATCCCCAAATATGTAATACTGTTCTGTTGTACTATTCAGGGTTCAGTCCTCACCGGGTTCCCTTTTGAATGTTTATTATGTTTTTTGATACCTGATGTGAAAACAATTTAATGAGGAGGAGTTTCTCACTGAGCTGGTTATTCCAAAATGAACTGTAAAAAAGAAGAGAAGCTCAACCCCTTCAGGCAAAAAACTTTCACTCCAGACTTTCAAGTTGAAGTTTCAGTGCTCTTTGTTTTATTTAAGTTTTTTATTGCAATTTAGCTTTTGCTGTAAACCATCTTGAACAAGCTTTATCCAGCTCTCATATCGTGAATCATATATTTGGTTAACGTTTCAGGACTCACAAATGTCCCTTTATCAGAACCTTTGAGCCATTTAAACTATAATATATAAAACATGTTTTAGTTTTTCATAATTAACTTATTTTTAAGCAAGATTGTAAACTGTATATCCATCAAGCAGGTGGAAAATACCTGCCACTATTCTTTTAGTGTCATTATTGTTTATATTTCATTTAGAAAGCTCCTTCCAAAATGATTGTTTCAATAAAATAAAATGAAAATCATAAAACACAGTTTGTCTTTGTGTCATTCTTTCTCTATTTGCAATATGTGTTACATACTTTCAAGTTAAAGAAAGAAAAAATGTGGGTGGGTTCTGTGGGTAGGGGGTCTTGAATAGTTTAACCCTTGGGCAGCTACTGTTGATGGATGATTGACTTGGATGTTCTATTCATAACTATGCCATTGTACGTGTGGTATCTGATGTTATTGACTAGGTCTGTTGGCTGCTACTGTCTGTTTCTCCTTGTCCCCCGTATTGATGAGGACCCTCTGTAAATGAGCTTTTAACTCAAAAGTTTTTTGTAATTCTGATCATCAAACAAATAATAATAATAAAAAAAATTTGCTTATCCTTATGGTAGCTTCAATTTATCTGAATTTTCTATTTATTTAGGTTTTCTTAGAAAAATGCATGCATAATTTCATTTCTGCTGTAGTGTTTAATACAGCAAGAGCAATATCCCATCAATTTGCTTTTTTGTAACAGCAGTGTCCTTTTGCTTTATTTAGCATTTTCAGTTGTGGCTTTTGCTAGTTTCATTTATATCTGCTTATATTTTACTAGTAGAGGTGATAAGTTATAAAGGCTAAAAATGGCATA
Source organism: Neoceratodus forsteri (assembly GCA_016271365.2). Taxonomy (NCBI): domain Eukaryota; kingdom Metazoa; phylum Chordata; order Ceratodontiformes; family Ceratodontidae; genus Neoceratodus; species Neoceratodus forsteri. Next base: position 60,474,191 of record JADMNL010000033.1, read on the forward strand.
TTCAAAAGGGAGGAAACATACCTGCATTCTTGGCTGTTAGAGTTTCTTTTCTCTTTTGCTACAGACGTTTGCAGTAGTCTCCTAAAGGAGAAAATGAATTTAAGTATCACAGGCTTGCATGGCTTAGTGTTAAAAAAATTAGCAACTGGGTGTTAGACCATCAAAAATATCTCGCTTAACCCATGGAAGGAGAAATTTCCTTTTTCAGAAGATTTGTGACACTACAATGGTTTAAATAAATTAACTAGGCTAAATATAGCTAAAAAAAACACTTGCATTCTTCGCCATGACTAGGAACGCCACCGGCATTTTAAATTGAAGCTGCTTCTCCATGCAGCATTAAGGAAGCTCAGCCACAGTTACCACGTTGGTTGTACCAGCGCAATAATGTCACCAAAGTGACAGTCTCCTGTGGCTTGGTCTTATGAAAGAAACCAGTCATGCTCTGAAGAGCAAATGGTCTCTCCTTCAGTGTTGCCCTATTAATTATGTTTGGCAAAACTTAATTCTAATTCGTGGCAGCTGTCTGCTGTCAGATTTTTTTATCTCAGGGTGATTAGCACTGTGTCAACCTTGCACAAAGCCAACCTGGGAAGGATGTACCAGGCATGGGATGAGACCTTCCAACCTAGTGGCAAATGCTTTGGCATAGATCTTACTGTCAACCAAAATAAGTGAGATTGGTCTTTAATTTGCTGGAGTAGTTTGGTCCTTACTCTTTTTGGATAAAATAGTTATAGCAGCAGTTTGCAAGGACTGGGGGAAGAAATCCTCAGTAAAAGATTCTTGATAGAGTCGAGTAAGGGTAGAATATATAGTAGGTGTTAACATTTGAAAGAACTTGGTGGGATAGCCATCTCTCATCGATGCTTTCCATGGGTTAAGAGCTTTGAATGCCTGCTCTATTTGAAGAGAGGTTAAAGGAGCCTCTTGAAGATGCATTTGTTCTGCAGTAAGCTTGGGTAAGTGAATAATACTCAAGAAAGATTCAACAGCTTGACTATGGAGTGGAGATGGGGAACTATACAAATGACTATAAACATTTTTCATTACATTATTAGTCTGTAACTCCTCAGTGTGTAGATTACCAATGGTTTCGTGTAAGGCAGGGATGTATCTGTCAGCTTGTTGCTTTTTAAGTCTATAGAATAAAAGCTTGCTACATCTCATCCCACATTCCCATTATTTATGATGTAGATGCAAAATTGCTAACTCAGCCTTTCTAGAAAGTGGTACACAATTTTATGTCTGAGCTGAATGATTTCCTTATGAAGGGATGAAGATGTATCGATATTAGGTTGTGATTTAAATTGTTTCTCCTTCAGTTGAAGGTGACTTTGCGATGATGGGCAGCATATCCTATTATGAACCCTCTCATGATAGCCTTAAAGGCATCCCATAGAAAACTACCTGATGTTTCAATGATTATTATCACTGATTTTAAAAAAGGCAGCCATCTTTTTCTTTATCCATGAGATAAATTGTAGGTCATGGAGTAAAAAGGGGTCCAAGCGTCAGGAGGGGGATCATTTAGGGGAAGAGCCCCAGATGATGTCCAGCTACACCAGGGCATGGTCAGAAGTGTGGAGAGGCAAAATAGAGACCACTGTAACCGTGGGAAGGATCTGCTGGGAAGCAAGCCATAGATCCAACCTGCTATAGGTTTTGTGCATAGCAGAATAGCAGGTGTAATCACGGTTCCGAGGATGGTGTAAGCACCAGATAATAGTCAGTGCCTGATCCTGGAGCCACAGCTGCACAGCCTGAAGTGCTTCAGTGTGGGGCTTTGAGCCACCATGGCCCCTGTCCAAAGTGTGCTCTATGGTAAGGTTGAAATCCCCTTCAATGAGAATCAGAGCTTGAATATTATTACAATTTAAAATTTGTTCTGCAACCTAATACCATCCAGAGACTCAAAATTGTCATCTGGTGGCCTGGTATGACCAAAGATGTAGAGCACTATGTGGACAACTCCATGGTGTGTGCCCAGAACAACCCAATTTTGGTGAAAAGAAATACCAAACTATTGCCACAAAGGCAATCTGGACCATGGAATGTGATACAAATCAATTTCATTGGCCTCTTGACTAACTCAAGCAAGAACAACAAGTATGCACTTTGTTTTCTAAGTGGGTAGAGGCCATTTTTTTTTGTTTTTTCAGCCCCTGGTTCCACCCCCACAGCCCCTCTGACCAGTTGTTCCCCCCCATTGAAAGCTGAAATGGCCCACTTGCTGCCAAGATCCTGGTGGATCAATTGTTCCCCAGGTGGGTCCCACCCCTTAAGGTAGACTCAGACCAGGGAACCAGTTTTACAGCTGAGCTGATGATGCAGACACTCCAAATGCTTGGAGGAGATCAAAAATGTCATATCCCATACCATTCTCAATCCTCAGGCCAGGTAGAAAGAGCAAACAGAAGAATCAAACAAATGTTATGCAAATTCATCAATGACAATCCCAAGGATTGGGATTCCCTCTTGCCACTACTGCTAATGGCAATCAGGGGCACTCCTACAGCAACTACCCAGTATACACCCTATGAGGTTATGACTGGTAGAGCCATGAGATTATCTGAGCACCTGTTGATTGATCGCCACACCCCTACTGCAGATAGAGTATCTGTGGACAAATATGTTGAAAAACTTCATGATGACATCATGAAGACACACCTGTTTGCTGCCAATCATATGGGTAAAGCTCAACAAGCTAAAGCTCATTTTGATAAGCATGTCAAAGAAGTAGACTGGCAAGTTGGAGACCAAGTTATGCTTCTCCAGTACAGACAACCAGCTCATTCATTTGCTAGCAAATGGGAGGGCCCATATCCCATTGTCAACAAACTCAGTCCTGTTTTTTATCAGGTCAGAGTTCAACAGCAAAAACAGACCACCGACAAGTGGTTTCATGCTAATCAGCTCAAGCATAAAGGTGACTAATTACTTTTCCCAACCCTCTTAGGGTGGAATAGTACCCCTCACTTAACAATACTTTTCTGTTTTTTTACAGTTACACTAGCAAGATGGCTATCTTGCACATCCTCATCCTGGTGGGACTACTTTCTTTGACTTACTCTCAAGACAAACCCCTTTCAACTGAACACAGACAATGTATAGCACATTTGCTTGGTAAACTTGAACATTCAGCTAGAGATATCCCCAGCCCACAGGGAGTTCACATTGATGTCCCCAACAAAATGATTACTGTTAAGCAAGGCTCAGACGCCTATCTTAATGCCATGGTTGTAGCTCCAGACAAATCCACATTGCAGATGCAATGGGAAACTGATTTTAATGGTTACACACTTCCTGTAGCTTATTTATCCAAAGGTACTTTTCATGGATGGCTCAACACAAGTATTGCACCAAATGGTACACTCTCTATTCGACAAACTTCTCCTAGACATACTGGTCTCTATAACTTGACTGCCTTAATAGATTCTACCTTTTGTGACCACCTCAACTCTGCGGAATTATGTGCTTTCTGTTTTCATAACTACAGTATGTGGCTACTGAAGCTATATTCCTTTCTGTAGTCCCACCCACCAAAGAAGAACTGACTGCATGTCCTGCCATGGTCGCCAAGTATAATTTGGTAAGAAATTACCTTCTCAGGTTCTTGGTGGAACGGCACAAAAGTAAAAGACAACAGACAAGTGGTACTCATGTAATAAATGGAATTTATTACAGATCAATAATACAGGCTTACTACCAACAGTGTGATCACTGGGAGAATACCAGCTTTCCTTACCTAGGTAATGCAGTCTCTCTTCTCAGAGAAGCTATGTGATACAGAGGGTCTTATACTCTGATAATCACTATAGCAACAGCTAAAGAAGATACACAAAATGTATATAATTGGCCAAAAAAAGGTGGCCTGAGTAACTATCATAACTAGTATAAGAAGTAGCATAGCTTGCAGAAGATTACATAATACAATACAATAGGACCTATATAACTCCAAGATCAGTTGCACTTGTAATGGTGCACAGTTACTAAAGATGGCACTGTTGCCTTACTTATGGAGAATATAATAAAAATAGAGCAAAAGCATCTCTCATGGCTAAAATATATCAGTAAAGCATAATGAAACATAATATGCATTAGTAGAACACATATCCTGACACTTATGCTTATATGTTAAGTATCTTCACCCTAAGGTTAGTACATGTACCTACATATAGGTTGCTGTCCACAAAGTAGAGGTACAATCAGGGGTGTTGGACCATGGATAACAAACCTTATGAAAAAATGAAGGGGAATCCTCAGGTACATAAATATTTACCAAGAGTAGGGGGCCAGATGTAGCGTTGAAAATCCCCATAACCCATCTCCCATCCAGACCCGCTGCCTGCGAAGCTATGGTCCAGTGTAGTTCTTCGTGTATCAGTATGGAAACCCCACATTTTTTGGATGTGGCTGAGGCATGAATTTCAAGTCCCACCTAGTCCTGCTGAAGCTTAGTGGAACTGGACGAAACAAGTTTTATTTCTTGTATGAGAGCCACTTGTGAATGGAGTTTCCTCAAGTAAGTTAGCAATTGCTTCCTTTTCACTGAAAAATTCATACTTCTGACATTCCAACTGTGTAACCTTAAATCAGCCATTATCAAACCATTTCAGGAAGTTCAGAAACAGATTTGTACTCTGTGAAAAGGAGGCAAGGGTAACATGAAGATGATTCTCAGGTGCACTGAAACAATAGCAATGCCAAACTAAGCTAATGAATATAAGAAAACCGCCACTGAGCCACATTAAAAGGAGTGCTCCTTTTATTATTTCAAATGTAAAAAAAGTGCTAGAGCAGTCTCAAATTATGGAGAGAAGGGTATCATACAAGACAGGAGTCAATGGGAAATCTAAAATAAACAAGCATTTGTCAATGCCAAATGTTGTCTTGCTGGTGTTGGCATTGGTAGTGCAGAAGTTAAGAGAGATGCATAATAGGAATAGCAATTAGGTATAGAACCAATGTCAACCCCACCCCACCCTGCAGAGAGTGACAGGCATTGGGGTGTGCATTTGGGTCACTGGCCATAACGCTCATGCTATTTCACCTCACCCTACCCTGCAGAGTCTGACAAGTGTCACGTGCCTTGAGGTCATCTGGCTTTATGCTCACCTCATTTCATAAGTATGTACATTGAGATGGGTGCAGCATAGGAAAATGGGTTGAACTTTGTGGCTGAAGAGTCCAAGGCACACCTTGATGCCTGTCAGTGGCTGCAGGGTGGGGGTGGAGGACCAATGGTGTGAGCAGTACAGCAGACAATCTAAAGACACACCCCTGATGCCTGTTAGTCTGTACAGGGTGGGATGTAAAGGTTAGAAACCATAATGCCCTGGGCGTGTGTTGGTATTTGCACTCCAAATTTTAAAACATGGCCTTTTTGTGACCCCACCTCATGAAAGCATTTAGGACCTCTGCTCATGAACAGTGTCCCTGTGATTATGTTAATCTGTCTCGACATTAATTTCCCACAGTGACTGCGCCATTCTGCACAACATTAAAATGTCAGCTGCACCATTGATAAGGAGGTGTGAAGAGATGGCAATGTTGAAAATCTGGTGTGAAAATGTTAAATATTCTTGAAGTCATGAGCGTGTGTGAAAACTGCGCATTGCACGCTCGTAACACTGTCATTTAGTGGAATTATTTCACCAAATTTTTAAAATAGCCAGTTTGGGACCTCTGCTCATGAACAGTGGCACTATGATTATCTTAATCTGCCCCAAACGTTGATTTCCCACAGCGACTGCGCGATTGTGCACCACATGTGCAAAGCTACATTTTGGGCAGGATGTGACAAATGACAGCTGTACTGTTCATAAGAAGGTGTTCAAAAATGACAATGTTTAAAATCTGGAGTGAAAATATTACAAATTCTTGAAGTTACGACTGTGCATGGACACTGCGCAATGCACGCTTGTAACATAGTCATTTTATGGAATTTTTTCACCAAATTTTCAACATAAGCATTTTGGGACCTCTGCTCATGAGCAGTGTTACTGTGATTTTCTTACTCTGTTCAGAACATTGTTTTCCTACAGCGACTGCGCCACTGCGTGACGGATGTGCGAAAACACAGTTCGGGTAGGATGTGGAAAATGAAAGCTGTACTGTTCATAAGGAGAAGGAGTGAAAAAATGGCAATGGTGAAATCTGGAGTAAAAATATTAAAAATTGTCAGAGTTATGAGTGTGCGTGGAAACTGCACAATGCACGCTTGTAACACAGTCATTTTATGGACGTTTGTCACCTAATTTTCAACATAGGCATTTTAGGACCTCTGCTCATGAACAGAGTCATTGTGATTTTCTTAATCTGTCCCAAACACTGATTTCCCACAGCGACTGCACTATTCTGTGTGGGAAGTGCGAAAACACAGTTCGGACAGGATGTGAAAATTACAGCTGTACTGTTCATAAAGAGGTGGCGGAAAAAATGCCAATGTTGAAAATATGGAGTGAAAATGTTACAGATTTCGCGAGATTATGGCGTGCATAGAGAAATTAGCATAGCGCACACAAGTAAAAGTCATTTTGATTTTTCACCAAATTTGCAACATAGACTTTTGAGAGCCCACCTCATGAACAGTGGCACTATCATTTCATTAATCGGTTCCAAAAGGTGATTTCGTGCAGTGACTGTGAAATCACCTTTCAGGATTGAATAATGCCATGACAGTGATTGAATTCATGAGGAGGGGTCCCAATAACCCCATGTTGAAAATTTGGTGCCAAAATTCCCAAAAATGCCCGAGATATGCACCAAAGTTGACAAAACCCTATTTATGCCATTATGCAGCTTACTGGCATTTCTTCAGTTTGCGGTCGGCTTTGAAGAGTGCAGACGTGTTCCTGGTCCACCAAAGATCATCGTGCCAGGCTCCGGAGGTAAGTATAGGATGGGGGGGTGTGGGGAGGTGGGGCATGCAGTGGGTGAGCGCTGGTTGGGGGAAGGGGCCGCAGACAGCGAGGGACTGTTTTCTACTTTACAGGGTTAAAAAAAAATAATAAACATCGCAGGAAGGTTTTTTTCTTTTAACAGGTACTTTTGGCACACTGGGGTGGGCTCCCAGTATGCCACCTGCATGTTTTGGGGTGGGAAGGACTGCAGCCGATGGGGATTGGGCACCCCGTCGGCAAATAAAAGGTGTTGAGGGGGATGATGCCAAGGGGGATTGGGCACCCTCTTCGGCAAACAACTGTCACCGGACATGATGCAGGGATTGAGCTCCCATCAGCAAATGAACTCGGGAGGGGGCATGATGATGCCGACAGGAGGATAGGGCACCCCCGACATCAGCTTTTGTGGGGACTGTGCGAGGCAGATGGCACAGCCGCCACCATGTCTTATTGAAATGTTACACCAGGAAAGGCATGCCCTGCAATGAGGTGGAGCTCCCTCATTGCAGCAGCTAAAACGTTTTAAGTTGGTGGCACGCTTTTGCACTGCTGTCATAGACAGCGTGCAATCGAATCCGTGCTATGGAACACAGCCCCAAAAAGCAGTGGCACCACTGGCCACAATACAACCATGCTTTTCAAACCTGTTATTCTAAAGTTACCGCAACATGTTTCTTGCACACGCGCAAGACAACATAACAAGTATAGGTCAAACGTTTCAGCGCTAACATGTACTGCTGCCTTAAAAGTTTCATTTCTAACATATTTTTGCTTGTTATATGAGATGTTAGAAATTATTTTTATAGGCTGTTCGACAGGTTCGGGAGTAAACTGGAGGAGGTGAGAGACTGGGTCAGGCCAGCCAGGGTTGGGACAGTGCCACCGCCAACAGTGCATCGAAGTCTGGCAAGGGCTAGTACTGAGTCCTGCCACTGCAATGACCCCTGCAGTGGGCCATGAGGCTTGCTGCTGTCCAGGGGTTTACTTTATATACATGTGGCCAACAAAGGAATCTCTTGTAGGTAGTGCACTCGGGTTGGGAGGGAGGGAGATGGTGGGGAGACAGAGTTGGCCTTCTAATTGGGTGCCTCCTGTGATAAGCTAGTGGTGCAGCACTGGTGGTGTGGGTGGCTAAGGGGCCCCCAGGACCCCCCCAGCCCTTGCCCACACCAGATGAGACACTGGCTATGCACATGTCTTGGAGGCAGGTGGGTCCAGGGGAGCTACATGTAAATGGACATTTTACTGCCATGAATGAAGTGCCAGATCCCACGCACATCGCCAGTCCAGACTCTTCTTCTGGCTCTTCTCCCTGTGACAAGAACTAGCAGCTCCCTCTCCTGTTTTACCAGAGAGGGGTCCCGCAACTGTAAGGGGCTTCTCCCGTAGTGTGCAGAGCAGGGAATTCTGGACTGTAGACAGAAGTGGAGCACTGTATGCTCACACTAGCTGTGGATGGATCCAGAACAGAGGAGGAGGCAGAGGTAGGCAGTGAAGGTGGTGTATAAACGATTAATTTTACAAAATATATATTCATCCACAATCACTCCCCCATGATGCCACCTGTAGTTCAGTTAATGTTATGGGGGAGGAGGAGGTCAAAAAAGTCCAGGACTCCAAATCAGGAAGTCATTCCAGTTTTGTAGAAGGTTCAAATCATGGAATTTGGCATTTTAAAACATTAATTTGTTAAAGCAAATATAGAATGTTGGGGCAGTAGTTTCCCATTTTTTTTAAAAATCAGTAATTTTTTATTTCCATATCTGCAAATTTGGATGCCACCTAAGTAACCTTTTTCCTCTTTTAGAAGTCAAATACACCCCTCCCCCTTTTATTATGGAGTTTTTTTACTTCCTTTTTGGAAGTCAAATACATACAAAATGGAGGTAAAACTGCAGTATTTTTAGTCAGTAACACATTTTATCACACAGTTTTTTTTAGCAAAAATATATTTGTAACATCCCTGGAGTCATCCTCAATGTATTTTTAATTTTCAGTGTTGTTTTTAATGTTATATTTAATTTTGTAATTAATAATTCAAGTCATTAAAGATGGCTGCCACTCAAAAATGTAACAAATCTCTTCTGTTGAGGATTATTTTTAAATGTACATTCTAGTTTCATACTGCAGGCATATTAGGATGGTCCTACTACATGTTTCAGATGGAAAACAGCACACATTCACTCTAAGAGATTAAAATATTGTTGTGGGTGCAAGGACTTTTAAAAACATCAAATTCCCATATCTCAGTTCGGGAGAGAAAGAAAAAGAAAAATGAATATATTGATATTGTTGCCTGAAAAATATTATTAGTGAAAACAATGACATGTCATTCACACATACTGCTGCATTATCCAAAGCCCTTATGCACAGAACTGCGCAGAATTTTCAAATTCAACTTCTGATGGAATTCCGAGAAGTTTCAGAAATTCTGCCTAATTCCATAAATTCCATTGGAAGCAGAATTCTTTTTTTTCATATAGGCATTTATCCTACAGCTCTACCCCGGCTGCCCCACTCTGACGACCCTCCCAGCCTCGTCACCCGGCTTCTCTGGGACTTACCTTCCCCCTGTCATCCTCTGGCACAAGACTGTGCATGTGTGTGTGTGGGTGGGGGGTGCCTGGCCAACAGTGCAGAGTCTGAGACTGCGAGGGGTCAGTTGTCATTCTGCAGTTGGGGTGTTTTTCTGCTCAGTATTCATCCCGGGCCAGCAGGACATGCCATTCACGATGTGTGAGCACCACCTCTGCGGAGATGCCCCCAGCACCCTGAACATGGGATCCCTTCCCTTTATGTGTGGCTCACTTGCACTACCACCTGGACACAACAGGTGGCAATCAGGCAGTGAGCCGTAGCAACCTCCCTCCCCGAGGGAGGAGAGCAGTCTTACATGCAATCTTCCCTCTCCAGCCAGCCCCGAGGGACCCACGTCCACTTCTGATTCTGGGTCACCAACATGGCAGGAGGTGAGGTGCACAGCACCTCAGCGCTCCATGCTACTGGGCCAGCTCTGGAAGCAAAATCCTCAAGTTTTGAAAGCGGAATGTTCAATGGCAGAATCGTATCCTGGAACGTGGAACATTTTTCCATGGATCACGTAATTAGTTCACAGAGAAATGCCTTTCAGAATTCTGTGAAAAAAAAAAAAATTCCAAAAAGCATGCCGGAAGTGAAATTGGCATTGCGCATGAATCCCGCCAACAGAATTCCGTATTCTGTGGCGCTCAAGTCATGGAGCATTTTGTTTCTCAGCATTGGGATGAGGCTTCTGACCTGTTTTACAACAGCAGGGATTGGGAGGTCAGCTGATGGGGACAAGGTCACAGAGTTAACCAGTGGTTGTGGTGAGACTTGAGTATTGCTGAAGGCACGCTGTGTTAGAGGGAGCAGGAATGGATCCCCTGAGCAAAACAAAAGTTTTGATTCAAGAATCAAGCAAGAAATCTAAACTGCCCAGACACTGGTTTTAATTGCTTGATAGCAACTTGATTAGCAATTAAAGGATGTTCAGGTTTATTATTAAGTATTGTAAAATGGCAAGGATAAATCCAGGAAGCTGATTGGCTGAAGCAGACTTTGACCTGTGATGATATTTCACAATATTGTCACAGTTCAAAACTGATTACCAAGATCATCCATCTACTAACACCTTAGGACCATTTTATAATCGCAACAATACACTCCAGGATGTGGTATATAATGGGATATCATCACTTCTCGGATGCATGAGACACTCGGCCTGTGGCCTCATGCCTCACAATGCACCCGAGGAGTGACGATATCTCATGATATACCACACCCTGTCATGTATTATTGCTTAATTAGGACTCTTTAAGGACCCTCAATACATGTGGCCAATATTATAACAGCAAGCTGGATAAATGAAGGGATCCTGGGGAAATGTGCCACCCCATTCTGTGATTCGATGTTTTATGTTGAGGGACCCCAATAACCTATGAATAAGGGTTTATAAAAGATAGAAGAGGCAATTGAAAGAAGTGGTAACTAAGGACCACCATCCCCTGAGGAAGCCCAGTAGGGTGAATTACCAGGCTACAAGAAGGTGGCATGTTGGCCCTATTAAAAATCAGGAATTTGCTGGAATTGACATTATGGCCCAGATATTCAAACTGCGCCCAAAATGAGCGCAACAGCAGGAGCAAGCACAAACCAATTGCGCATATGCGCAACAGGTGCGATATTCAAACATGGAGCAGAAGAAATTGCTCAAGCAACCAACGTCTGAATATCGCACATACTGCGCCATAGCGCAACCAGGAAGGAGAAGCTGAGCCGAAATGTTGCGCTATGGCGCAACCAGGGCAGCCCAGCTGAGCAGTCCAGAGGTGCCATAGCAAGCAGAGCCCCCAGAGCAATGGAACTGCACATCCAGGGAGGCAGGCTGGAGCCCACCGCCAGCCATGCCACACATGGGCACAGGAACACACTGCAGAACCAACACCACACCTGCACACCCCAAGCACAGCATCACTGGGGGTGTGACGGATGATCTACTGGCCCATGGGGACAAGCCAAAAAGCATAGCAGAGCCATGACACCCCAGCACAACCACTGGCAGGCTGAGAGTGCCACACACAAGGGGTTGACAACCACAGTGCACATCAACCCCCCGTACGCACAGCACACCCTGCACTGTGACCCCAAGACACCACCTATGTGCAGTGACTGGCACTGTAGGAAACCATGCATCACCCCCAGCACACGTCAACACCGTGCAGCACAGAAGCCTACAAGCCAGACACACCCTGTGCACCCAGCAGTGGGTGGCAGCAGACGCAAGACCAACAGAAAGTCACTGCCATGCTGGAGATACCTCCCCATGCACACGCACACACACACACACACACACACACACACACACAGACACCAGGACCATACCACCCCAGATGGCATGTACACCCCTGCAACTGAGCACCCATAGCCAGTTGCAAATCGAAGACCAACACATTATTCATATAAAAATAGAAATGTATATTTAGATAAACTACAGAACCATAACAATAAAACTATTTACAAGGGGGGGGGGAAGGGTACAAGGTAGAGGTGTTCAAGGGGTAGGGATGAAAAACTTGGAGAGGGACGGCAGGGTGGTAGGGATGGGAGAAGTGGGAAGGGTAACAAAAGCTATGGGCCAGCCGGCTGCTCGTCCTCTGCCTGGTGGCGCCCCGTCCTGTGCCGCCTCCTGTGAAGGCCATGGCGCTGGATTGACTGCAGGATGGCCTGGTTGTCTGCCAACAGCTGTCTGAGGCCCCGAACATCCCTACCAATCCGCTGGAGAACCTCGAGGCCTAGGAAAATGGGAACACAGTCAATGGCTGTGACTGACCACAACCCTGAACACCACCCAACCTGCAAGCCATATAGCCCAATGTCCCGCACCTGTGATGGCATGCACCCACCCACAGTGAACATGCACATGGCCATCACAAACAGGCGGCACCAGCTATGCGCACCACTGCACACACACACTGCCCATGTCCATCACAGCACAAACAAGGCTGTCAAGTGACGTGGCAACGTGGTGCGATGCCAGTTACACAGCTATGTGCCCAGTGCATGCCTGGACCACCAGTGACGCATACACAGATGTGCTGTGATACTGGACAGTGATGCATGTCACCTGCGTCGTGCATACAGACATTGATACATAGACAATGTCGGCAGATAAGGGCCTATGGCCAACCCAGTCTGTCCATTTGAGCTTGTAAGTTCACTTTGTTTTCCTAGAAGTCTGTTGCCCCTTACCCCTGACCTCCAGAATTCTGTTATGTCTATCCGTGCATTCTGAAATCCGTGATTGTTTCAGCCCCCACCACTTCCTCTGGCAGGGTGTTCCACTTGTCCACCACCCGTTCTGTGAAGAAATTCTTTCTCATGTTTCCTCTGAATTGTCCTTCTACCAACTTCAGCCCATGCCCTCTAGTCCTGGAACATCTTTTTCACTTCAAAATAGTGTTTCCCTGCACCCTGTTCCTCCCTGTAAGATACTTGTATGTCTCTATCATATCCCCTCTCTCCCTCCTCTCCTCCAGGGAGTACATGTTCAGTTCCTTCAACCTGTCTCCATAGGACTTGTGATGCAAGCCATGCATCATCTATGTTGCCCTCCTCTGAACCTTCTCTGCCCACTCTACATCCTTACGTAGGTATGGTCTCCAGAAATGTACACTGTACTCCAGGTGGGGCCTCACTAGTGTCTTCTATAGTGGAATTATGACCTCCCCTTTCCTGCATGGTTGTATTGTGCAGGGATACTGGTCTTCCCCCCCCCAGCATGCAATAGCATCCATGAAGTCATGATACTCACACTGCTCAAGCAGCTGTGTCTGCCGCTGTTGCTGTTGCTGCTGCTGCTGTTGGGTGCAACCCTTGCTGGCACCAGGGCCCTGGCACTGCCCTCATCAGCCTGGGCCTGCATCCTCACATCCCGGCCTGTGGGAGACATATGTTGAGACAAACATCAGTGTGACTCAAAAGCAGACTGCCCCCTGCCCCAGTGAGAGTGCCTGCCCACACAGCCATACCCATTCATCACACAGCTGCACACACTGACACAGCCAACCGTGGCCGAGCCATCACCTATGCACAGCCACCAAAACACACACACCCCTACAGAATACAGGTGCATAGATGGTACACCTACCTGGCCTGGGCACCGCCCACGCCCGCCTGGCACGTGACCGCAGCCTCTCCAACATGTCCGGATCCCTCCGGCAGAGGTCACTGTACCGGTGCCAGCACTGCTCAGCAGACCGGCACCATCCAGTGACCCCCACCAGGTCAGTGGCCACTTGCTGCCACACTTGTGTTCGTGCAATGGTGAGGGGCGCCTCACCATAAAGTGCCCCATAGTGGGGCTCTACTAGGGCCACCAGGTTGGCCACTTCCAGTTGGCTCCAGGACACAGCTCTCCTCCTAGCCATGGTACCAACTTTACAGCAGGCAATATGGCGCCCGCTGTGCCGTAACCTCACGTGGAGATGTTGTGCAATAGACCACCACAGGCTCCAATCGCGCTGTTCGAACAGCGCCATCACATCACATAGCGCTGTCACCAGACAGCGCAATAGGGACGTACACATGGCAGGCGAACAGCGCGGGGCAAAGGTCATACACAAGGTCATGGGCAATGACGCAAGGCTCGCTGGACAGCCATCTGACGATAGGCATCCTGGCGACTGACCAGCTGTGTACCAGTGCCACAGTGGACTATTGCGCGTAGTGCCACAGCGCCATATAGTGGCCATTGCTTAGCGCCACTGGCACAATGGTGGCCATGGCCTGAATTGCCGATTGCGCTCAGCACGTCAGCAGCGCGGCAGACACCTGCGTAAGCTATCTGGGCATGCGCAATGCAGTGTACCACACAGTCACAGATCTGCGCCATTGGCTCAGCCGACTCATCCGTGTGCGCCAGCGCCAGATTCGCGATATTCAGCCGACACATGCAAATCATCTGATCAGCCATTCAAAGGCGCAGTGGCGCGATTTGCATGTCATTATAGTTGCTCCACTCCTAATTTGCATGCATTGCGCTATAAAAGTGTGACATTGGGCTGCGCTGGACAGATTCGGTTACTGCAGGTGAGAGGTGAGTTGCATGCTGTGTGATGTTCTGGACAATGGTCATGGGAAAATGCTGTAGACTGCACAGTGACAGGTGTCTACTTCCGCCCATACAGATCGCCATGACCGAGCAGAGCCAAGGTGAGGGTGAGGACGGTGGGCGTAGGAGGAGGCCCAACTTTACAGCAGCAGAGACAGAGGCCCTCTTCCAGGCCTACCTGGATGAGGAGCCAGTACTGAGTGGACGGAGGGGCACCCCTCAGTCCCGTGCGGCTGCATGGGAGGGGGTAGCTCGGGCGTTAACCTGCATGGAAGCCACCAGCGCTCCATGCAGGAATGCAAGAAGAAGATGGGGACAGACCGCAGGAGGTTGAAGGAGAAGGTGGCAGCCTTCAGGGCGGCACGTGCTGGCACTGGCGGGGGCCCGCCAGTGGTGTTGGAGCTGACCCGACTGAGGAGACACTGGTCGCATCCATGCAGTGGAGGCGCTATTGAGGCTACAGGAGGTGGATTCCAGACAGGTGGAAGCCCATCTCTGCACGAGTATGACATGGTGGTGGTGTTGGGGGGTTGGGGGGAAGGTTGTTCACATGCACTCACATGTACTCTCTTTCTGTTACAGATCCTGTTCGTCTTCAGGAGACGGTGGTGGTGGGTCCAGGCAGTGATGATGACCTGCTGGACATGGAGGAGGGTCCATCCACCTCCATCACCAGCCAGCAGGCACTGCAGCAGCATGCACGCTGGGCTGCCAACTCTGGTGTCAGTGATATGGTGCGGGGGGTGCACAGCCTGTGTCTCAGCAGTCTGGCATGCAAGCATGCCAGCGCTGTGACCATGGCTGCAAGCATGTACCTGCACCATTGATGATACAAGGACTGCAATGGGCAGTGATAGGTGTGTGTCCCATGACGGACACACAGCAGGCCAACACGTGCCCTGGGCCTTTCTGGTTCCAACTGTGTACCAGCATGCTGGCACAGTCCAGGCTGTGCCTGTCAGCACCGCTTGGGGCAGCACCGGTGGCTGTGCAGGTGTCTGGCACTGTTGCCAGCACAGCGGTGGAACGAGTGGACCCTGGGGCACAGCGGTTGGAGGGGCAGCAGCAGCTGTCACCCACCAGGTCTGGGGGTACAGTGTCAAGCGGTGGCACATGTCCTCTGCCCTTTGATCTGCCCATTCCTGGTCCTGGCGAACAGCGCCCACCCTCAAGGGGTGTTGTGCATCAGGACCTTCCACACCCTGGGGGACAGGATGCCGTTGGGGCACAGTACTCATTGGAGGAGCACACCCGCCTGCTGCAGGAATCAGTACAGCTGCAGAGGCGGGTTGCAATGTCCGTGGAAGCACTGTCTGTGTCCGTGGAGTGGCACAGCAGGGAGTGTGCTCTGGACCATGCTGAGCTGGTTCGTATGCGAACGGATGTGACCGCTGCCATTGACAGGCTGACCCAGGCAGTGGTCTCTGTCGTGGCCGCATTGGGCACACAGTCAGATGCCCTGTACCACACCCCACAGTTCACTCTCACTCCCGTTCAGGCGTCATGCGACACCAGGCCTGTCAACGCCGGGTTCTGCTGTGGGCATCCCGAGCACCCCTGGTGCAGGTTTGTTCAGCACACTGCAGACCCCTGTGCGGGCAAGGTCGCGTTCGCGCAGTAGGACTCCTGGTGGTGCAACAGTGCCACCCCATGTGGCCCCTGCTCAGCCTGCCAGTGCTGTTGGTTCACAGCGGGGCCACCCACGCATCCACGGTGGCCGTGGGACAGTGCTACCTGACTGAGCTGTCTCCCAGTGTGGGCCCTGTCTGGTGCTGCCATGTGTGCAATGTGTGTCATGGTGGGCAGTGCACTGCTGGGTGCTCTGCTCACCACGCCGACACACGGACCACCTGCACACCCATCCAACTGCTGTCCACAGGTGTGTGTGCATGATGATGCCTGCATTGTACTGTACACCAAGGTGCAAGGGTGCCCAGCATCTGACACACGTACTTGGACAGTACAGGTGGTGGGGGTGGTCGGTGGTGCTGTGTGTTAGCAATGTCGGTTCTGCAGTGCTGTGCATCTGCCCATGTACGCTCTGTGCCTGGTGTGTGTTTGTCCTTATGAGTGCTCACCCCTCCCTGATGGTGTGTTTGTATGCCTGGACCCTTCCACTCCCCTGACCATCATGCACCCCTGGTGTGTTCCCCTGTGTGCCTGTGGTTTGCGCATGGACAGTGTTGGTTGCACATGTCCCCTTGACTTACCTGTGTTGTGCGTAGTGCTCCTCTGTGATGGTGTCCTGGTGCAGCTGGGCCTGTCGGATCAGTCGGGGGTCCCGCCGTCCTGGGGGCTGCTCATCACCATCAACACCGGCGCCACTGGCGTCCCCATCGCTGTCCCCCTCTTCAACCTGTATGGCTATCCCATGGTCTTTGGCCATGTTGTGCAGGATGCAACAGGCCAGGAATATCCCACAGGCCTTTTGGGGGCTGTACTGTAGGGCACCGCCGGAGGTGTCTAGGCATCGGAAGCGTGCCTTGAGCATCCCAAACACCCGCTCTATGATGTTGCGTGTTGTGGCATGTGCCTCATTATAGCATAGCTGCGCTGGGGTCATGGGGCGCCGGTACGGTGTGAGCAGCCAGGGATGGAGTGGGTATCCGCTGTCACCTGTGTGGAGATAGTGGAGAGCAGTCTCATGTTCAGGTCCATATTGGCCATCTCCCTGTGTGCCACTACCATGGCACCTGTGGCATTCCACCCTTGCCCCAGTTTGCATTCCATACATGTGTACTCACCCACTAGATGTCTTGTGAGGATGTCCCCACTCTTGAATTGATGGCACAGTGCAGACTGATACCATATGAAGGCATCATGTGCTCTGCCAGGATGTGTGGCACAGACATTGATTATGCGCCCAGTGGCATCACACACCACCTGGCAGTTGACACTAGGAATCCCTTTCTGTTCCGATATGTGAGGGCCATCGGGGCCGGTGGCATCACCAATAGGCCACATGGGTGCAGTCTATGGCCCCTAGCACCAGGCATATCGTGCTTACCCTGTGGAACTCCCTGCATGTTTGCTGTACGCTCTGCCGCGGTGCTGGGGAAATGGATGTACTCCGCAGCATGTGGCAGCAGTGCGCTGAGGAATTGGGTGAGGATGCGGCGTGGCCGACTGTGTGATGCCTGTGGTGTCCCCTGTTGGCCTCTGGAAGGTGCCGTGGCGAGCAGGCACATGCAGACTGTCACCTTGGTCTCCACCGACAGAGCGTGACTCCGTCGTGAGGGTGCCTGCATCACATCACTGCACAGCTCACAGAGCCGTCTCAGTATTGCCCTGTTCAGGTGGTACCAGCCCACGATCTCTACATCTGTAACAGCTCAAAGCTGATGCGGACGCAGTACCGCCTGTCGAGAACATACCGCCCGACAGGCCCTTCAACCGCGTCCCCCTGCAGCATGCATTCTCACCCCCCTCATTACAGCTTCCATGTGAAACGGCACTGTCCATCTCCTGGCTTCTGCCCCACGGCTGGTGTTGCTGTGTTACTCCGCTGTCCTCACTGCTACTTCCACTGCACGGGCACCCCGCTGGCCTCTACAGACTGTAGCACGCTTTCCTTGCCTGCCCTTTGCTGGCTGGCTGGCTGGCTGTGTCTCTCTCTCTCTCTCTCTCTCTCTCTCTCTCCCCCCACTTGGCAGCCTGGTAGCGTTCTTGCGCTGCTTCCCTTGAGCCTTTTATTTTGGCTCATTTCAGCTAGTCTTAATTTCTGGCTATGCCGCTCTTGCTTGTCAGCGCAAGTCTTTGAATCATCGCATTGCGGTCTTTATGCATGGATCCACCCCCTTCGGTTGCGCATGCCTTCATTTTCATTGCGCTGTTGCTCAGCATGTTTTCGGGGGCGCAGCTGCCTACTTATGAATATCGCTAAATGGCGCATTTTTGGACTTGCGCATGCGCAACCCTGTTGCGCATGGCGCAACCCTTTGAATATCCGGACCTATGTGTGGCTGATGCTTTCTTGACTGGTGCTTGTGGAGTTCCCTATTGCACAGCCCCTTAAAACATAAGAGTTACATCTCTGAGAAGACAGGACTACCCAGGGAACCCCCTCCCTATGTTTCTGTGGTGAGGCTTGAACCTGGGATCTCCTGTTCCGCAATTGAGATGCTCCAACCGCTTGACCATGCCAATGCTGGTAGCAGCTCAGTCAAACCCTCTCCTAACAGTGTAGCCTGGAGGAGTCAGAGCTGGGGGGTGCCTAGTCAAACAAGCCCTGAAGATTTAAATCCCTGTCCACATCAATGAATTATAACAACAGTCCAGTGGTAATCAATAGAATCACCATGCACTGGCTTCTAGACATGAGTCGTTGAATGCTTCAGGGACACTGATCCCTGTAAAATCAATCTGATTAGAAGGCTGAAACACTAAGTGTTACAATATGTAACATCTGCGTTTGGTACAGTGGAATGCAAAGAGCAATTTAAAATGTGGGGTTGGGGGGGCTATGCATCAATGTGTGTGCTGTAAATGGAACCAAAGAGATCTCTGAAATGCAGGCGGAAAAATAAGAAATACCTTTAAAATGATATTTTGGGTTGCATTGATGGCCCGGACATAGTGCTTTGCACTGCTACACAGGCGATCTAGGTTTGGGAGCGGAGCTGAGGTGCTGCATTGATGAACAGGCCTGACTGACGTAGTGTGACTCAGTCAGGGAGGGATTGACAGTGGATTCTGGCGCCATAGTGATCCTTATGGCTGGGCTAGGGAGCTTGCCTTAATGTGGGGAAAATGAGATGTCGAGACTGGTGAAGGCATGGCACAAGTCATGGGAGCAGAGGGTGGACTTGGGAGAAAAACCAGGGAAGGAAAACTACACTCCCAGCTGTCTAGATAAAGGCTCATAGAGCCTGAACAGGGTAGATCTCTGATTACAGGGTATATCCTGAAGGACAGCTGGCAAGGGGGAAAATAATAGATTAAAAAAACATATTTTCATGAGACGGTCACATAAAAACAAAGACAGTGATGGCAGAAAAAAAGACTAAATGTCCATGAAGTCTGCCCATTGGGCACTATATAACTCCGTGACCTAGTACTGATGCAGGGTTCTAACCCTCAACAGCAGTCTTCCTATCCTATTCTCTGGTTTTGTCTCTACTGGTGAGCACTATTCCTTTTACTTGGTTACTTGGTTAGTATAGACAAAGTAGGCCTGGACCCATTTAATTGTCTCTCACTCCTAGTGGGCTTATTGTGTTTTTATTTTTATTTTTTATTTTTATTTTAAGGACAGAAATTTATCTAATTCATTTTTAAACGAGTCAAATTAGGTTGTTTCCACTACTTTTTTTGGCAGATTATTCCACAATATGGGTGTACGTGTATTATAGAAATTCAAATGCCTATTAGTTCTTGCCCTATTTACAAAAATTTGTTTAGCATGTGACCTTGAATTGACAGTTTTATGAATCCTTATTACATTACATTGTGTTAATAATGCTTTATCTTCCAGAATACGGTGTAAGAATAGTAAATCTCCCCTAATTCGTCTTGTTTCCAATGAATAAAGATCGAGTTCTAATAACCTATTTGCATATTCCATGTTTTGTAGGCCTTTTATTGATTTAGTCAAACGTCTTTGGACTTTTTCCACCCTGTGTTTGTCCTTTTTTAAATATGGACTCCAAATTGGAGATCCATAGTCGAGATGTGGCC
This sequence comes from Neoceratodus forsteri, assembly GCA_016271365.2. Lineage (NCBI taxonomy): Eukaryota > Metazoa > Chordata > Ceratodontiformes > Ceratodontidae > Neoceratodus > Neoceratodus forsteri. Next base: position 60,494,402 of record JADMNL010000033.1, read on the forward strand.
TTTTGCTCTGTCCCAAGCCTGTTTGATGTCCCCCATGGTTGTAGTACCCACCACCTCAGCCATCAGGCTGTTCCACAGTTCCATCACCCTTTGAGTAAAATAATACTTCCACGCATCCTTTCTGAACCTTCCTCCAGTTAATTTCCAGTCTTACCTTTGTGTTGTCAAACTGGTGTTCCTCCTAAATAACTTTCACTTTGGATGTATAAAGGGAAAAAGTGAGCCATGTGTAGCATTGCCTATTTTCCTCCTTGGCAGCCCATCCCTCGGCTGCGCCTCGAGCACCCATCCCCCCAACCGGTCATTAATCCCTCGGAAATGACTTGCTTCTCAGTCATTATTGTTTAATTGAAGGAATGTTCTAAGATTGCCGCCTCCCAGGCGTCTCATTGGGTGGGGGTGGGGTGTTTTTTCACACTGTCCCCATTTTTGGGATGGGCTGCCTTTGCCTTGAGGCAAAGAAGGCAGTCCTAGGACCAAAGAGCCCAATCAGGTATGGACATACCTGAGGGAGGAAGCATAGGTCACTCAAGTAGGGAGTGGCCTGAGCTACTAGAAAAGAGTTGGTCCAGAGAGGAATCACCCTTTTTGGACTGGCTTAACACAGCGTTTTGGGGATCAGCTCGGCAGCATGTGTTTTCTCCGCCGTTTTGCAGAAGCTTCATAAGCCAGATAAGAGTTTGATTGATTTCCATCCCTTCCCCTTGCGTGCCGCTGGCTTTTGCCTTTTCCCCTTTCTCCAGCACCTCTCCTCTTGTCCTTGTTTTGTCACCCTACCTGATCTGTGTTGCTTTTCCTTGGCTCCATTTTTTCTCCCACTACCTGTCAGCAGTTTTTCACTCAGCTGTTTAGTTTGCTGTATTTTCCTTTTTAATTTTTCTTGTCATGTTTCTGTGACCCCCTCCGTGGTTGCACACTGCCAGCTTGCTTGCAGTCTTCACTCCCCCCCACACACACCTTGTGGCCTGGTGTCCCCTCTCAATGTTCCTGTGCCATTTCCCTGCTTGGCCTTTTCCTCTGCTTTCCTGTTCCATCCTTCTTGGTTCCTCCCAGGGCCCCTTTTTTCCTTTTTTCTTTAATTTTTCTGCAATCTGGGTTTTTCAATAATTGTGAGTACTTTGCTCTCAGCCTGGGCATTGCTGCATTCTTTCATTCCACAGTTGCTTCTGCCCCCCCTTCTCCTCCTCCTCTTTTAGTTTTTCCCCATCCCAGCCCTGTTCGGCTACCTTGTGGCTGCCCCCACTGCTGGCATTCCCTGCCTGCTGTTTGTACCTCCGGGCTGGCCTTCGTGCTCCTAGCACCTAATCCCCACTCTCTGTTGCTTTGTGCCAGCATGCTATTTCTCCCTTGAACCCCTCCAGTTTCTTCAGGAGTTAAAAAAAAAATATTAATAAATAAAATAAATGAAAGAATCCCTCTCCTGATCCTCTGGGCCCCATTCTGTGCCTTGTTATTTTTGCTCCTGCCTCTCCTTTTGGCTCAGCTCCCGCCATGTGGTGGCAGCCCCCCCCACAGCTGCCCGCCAGCTTTCTCAACATTTCTCCTCCCCTCCATTCTTACGCTTTCTTGTCTTCCAGACACTTCTATTCCTTATGGCGTGGCTGCTTTTGCAGGATGTTATATTTCCTTGCTTTTGCCCAATCTCCAGCCATTCCCTCCTTTGCCATCTAGCCTGCTTGTTTGCTTGCTGTCCTTTCGGTTTGGCACTGGGCCTCCATGTGGCTCACCCCCCCAACGCCTCCTGTCTCCTGCTCCTGTCCCTGGCCTTACCCATCCCTCTGTTGGCTTCTGGCCCTCCCCAGCCCAGTTCCAGAAAAAAATTAAAGAAAAATAGGCCTGCAGGGTTTTGGTTTCCAGCTGAGAGTATTCTGGATGCCTCCAGTCATCTTGTTTCCCTGCCTTATCATACTGTGACAGTGACTAGCCTGCAACGTTATATGAGGTACTGCCCGTTCCAGAGTAAAAGGAGTTGCCTTTTAGGAATAGCAGTGTAATTTTAACAGACATAAGTGCTTGTGCTCTGTGCTTGTTTTCCCCCGGTTCTTACATTTTAGGTCAAATGTTCATTTTGCAGGCCATTGTGGAGTGGGGGGGGAGCTCTACTGCTGGGCTTTTAGGGATTGCTTATGTCTTTCAGTGAAAAACACATGGGAGGTGGGAGGGTGGCCCCAGCGGGTGGTGCTTTTAGGCAGTTCATTGGTTGTTCCATTGTCAGGCCATCTGGACTAGTGCAGGAGGCGGGTGGGTAATACGGGAGGTGGGCAGGTAGCAGGGGAGGTGGGCAGGTTTTGGCTTGGGGGTTTGGTTTTACATCATCCCTAGGGGTAGCATGAGGAGGGGGGCAGGAGATGGAATTGGGGGGATAATAAATAATAAATAAATAAAACACAAGGGAATTTTTCACTTTATCTTGGCATCATAGTAATGCAGAGGGTTGTGTCACTGTTGTTGTGTAGGTACAAAATATTTCATTTTTTTTCATATTTATTTGTTTTGTAGTCTCACTCTTGTCTGGCTTCTGCTTTGTCCTGAATCCTAGTTCCAAGAAATTATGGCTTCTAAACGAGTTCATCAGTCGAAGAGTAGTTGGGCTCCCTCATGTCATCTGCAGCTCGAACCAGGGAACAGAGCTAGGTTTTCATCAACACCACGCAGCATCTGAAGGAGCAGACCATGTGTGAATGGAACCTAGTCTTCAAGTTGTTGTTGAGGGTGGCCAGCAGGGCAACTCCAGTGGCATTGAGGACAGCATGGCACCAATTGGCAACGTAGCTACAAAGCGAGTCAGATGCTCCCCCAAAGCAGTGGCAACCATATGCTCACTTCCTGGAGTCCATGGCACAGGATAGCAGAGGTAGCAGACAGGGGCAAAGCAGGCCAGCTAAGTGGAAGTGACAACACTGATGGAGAAGAGATGGCAGCAGATGAAGACTGACCCTGACAATGGGGATAGTGGAGCTGCTGACATTCAGATTGAAGGCAGAGTGAGAACAGGGATGGCATACCACATAACCACTCCTTCACTGACCTAGAGCAGATGTTAGATGATGAGTAGCATGAAGAGCACATGGAGACATTTTCACTGCATCAGGAGGATGTGGAGGTGTTTGTTTATCAGTGACCTGTTCCTTGCTGGGGCAGAAATCCTGTGAAATGGGGGTCACTGGCAGGAGGTGCCCCCTCACTGGGTGACAAATTGCTCAAAAGGGCAGCCAGAAAGGCAGTCAGACCAGGGAGAGGTCCAGAAGGAGTGCACTTAGATACTCATCCCTGTATGGTGGAGGAAACAGGACAACCAGAAGCAAGGGCCCACCAACTAGTGGGCATCCTAAACACACTGGTGGATTCCCAACCAGGCATGCACAAACAGACTTATGTCTCACCACCTGTGGGTGCCCGTTAGCATGCCAAAAGATCTCAGGCCCCCTTAAACTCACCAGCTCCCAACCCCTCTGCACTGGTTAACCCTGGAAACTCCTGGAACCAGCTGGCTTCCCAACCCTCTCCACAGGTGAATCCTGATTTGCAATCCAAAACAAATCAATGTGGACCACCAACCCTCATAACCCTGTATAAGGCCGTGGCTGGTAACATATGCCCGTGGTCACTGCTTTGTGGCTATTTGATGGATAGACTAAAAGGAGAAGGTCACCTGTTTGTTTATCATGATGGTGAGCCTGACACGAGATGGTAATTTGCTGCTGCACTCAGGAAGCGCCTATGGATGGTGGGCAGGGAGACAAAGGTATTTAAACAGCAGCTGACACGATCAGGGCAGGCAACTTATACCATGTAGTTACCTGCCCTAGGAGCCTTTTTAGCTGTGCTTAACCATTTTTGGTCCAGTCATTTTAAGAATATGCTACTCACCCGACAATGGTACGGAAATGGCAAGCCAGGTTTTATGAGAGGGATATTTTTACAATGACTGGACTAAAAATGGTTAAGTACAGCTAAAAAGGCTCCTAGGGCAGGCATCTACACATATGAGTTGCCTGCCTGGAGCACATACACCATGACAGTTGCTCTTTAAGACACATTCTTTTTGGACTGGTGCAACAACGGAGGTAGCTCAGTCAGGATTGTCTGAAGAGCAAATAAAAGGTGTGGGCAGATGGGCATCCATTTTCTGTATGGGGTACATCAGACTGCAGGCAGGGAGTTAGGTTATGCACAGGTGATGGGCAGGAAGGCCTGGGCCACTGCAGATAGTGAACATGTTATGGCTAAGTCTATAGAGTTCAGTCACATTGTTTATTTTGTCTTTCGGGTGCACTCACAATGGTTCTGAAAATATGGAATATTGACCATTCTTATGTTCAAGAAGCTCACAGCTTATGTTTGGGAAGCTCACAGCATGGTGAAGGTTTGACCTTACGGCACATAGCTGGGAGTGCCAAAACAACAGGTCTTGTTGCATTGGGTGGGAAGGGGGGTTATGTGTTGGCACCAGCTATTGGGAACCCTCTATCAAATGGGCTTCCATATGCAGACCCCTGCCAGTTTGGTGATGCATCTGGACTGGAACAAGTGGGTTGCCCTGGGGGCCCAGAAATTGATTTATGAAATTAGGAGGCGTTCTAACTCTGGTTATCTTAGGTAGCTACTCCCAGATATGGTCTTGGTGTGGTCCCGCATCATTCCTATACTGCAGTGGCGAGGAGCTCGCAGTGTCCCAGCTAGGTAAAAGTGTGGAGCATGTTTAAGTGGCAGTAAATTCATGTCAGACCCACCTGAAAGAAGTTTCTGGGTAAGAATTTGAGCAAGCTGGGACTGGGTGACAGCTGGGCCAGAGGCATGACACTGGGGGGGGTACACTTTACGGAGAAAGGGTGTGGTCACATAATTAAGTGTACACCAAAACGCAGGGCAGACAGGAACTGTAGGTGGGGAGTGTGGCCTTGGGCAGGCATGCTCTTTGGCAAGAGTCCTGGAGTTCCTAGAATCCAGCAAGAAGGGGGATCTGTCCACTGGAGAGACATTACTGGGCAGATCTGTCTGACCTATGGGGCACAGTACCCCCCCACCCCAGTACACAGGACATGGACAGCTAATTGTCAAGTCAAAATAGGACATGAATTTGCTGCCCCATGCAGATATGGCATATGTTGTGTACAGATCTCTACAAGGATATTATTACTTGTAAATATGTTTGGTTGAATTCTGAATTTAAGTAACGCTATGGCCTTTTTGTAGCCAAAACAAGTGCCATTAGTGCATTACTGTTGTAATAGGGATCCATTTGGGCAAATCTTGTGTTAAAAAACTAGGCTTTTTTTAAATCTTCTCCATTTGTGGGGTCACCCGGCCTCACCCATCTCTTGGCGCAGCAGGCAAGTGTGTGGCTGATTTCATAGCTGAAGCCAATACCACTCCAAGGTCAGCCAGCAAGGGATGTATGAATGACCCGGCCCCATCCCCTGCATTCCTGCTGCTTAACTGTCTGCCGCTTTCGACCCCAAAGGTTTAGTCCCCGTGGCAAGGCCCGGTAAAGTCTGTCACACCTCCCACCTCCTTAATTAATTAATTAATTAATTAATTAATTAATTTATTGAAAAATTTCACCAGGAAGGGCACACTGAACAACAAGTTGCTCATCTCACAGTGCATCCTGGTGGAAGGGGGTGTTGGGAAAGATGCCATTAACAAAGATACTACATAAACCATCTTACGTCATCGGATGACCATAAGGTCTTGACAGTAGTGAAAAGATCAGACATGCAGCTAGAGAACATTAAGGAAAGTAAATTATTATGAGCATACCATTGTCAAAATACACAGTGACCAGAGCATCTAGCAATAGATAACAGTTCAAAAATACACACAACAGAGAAATCATTTTACATCACTTTTAAGTGCAGTAGTGGGATGCAATGTAACATCGGAGACTTTTGTGCAGATAATAGATAGGAACTATGAGCTCAGAAGGAGTTAGGTGCAGAAGCAATTAACAGAGAGGTAGTTTTGAAGTGCTGCAGTTAATGAGGAGGGCAAGGACGAGTGGCAAATCTGTTACAGAAGCGAGTTCCACAATTTTGAGAAGTGGCACAAGCAGGCAGCCTGGCCTGTTGTGGTGGAATGTCGAGGGACTGCCAGGGTTCTATAGTCATGACATCTGAGTGAGCAGGCAGGTGTGGGGGGGATAGCTAATATTGAAGTAAGATAAGATGAGGGTGAGCCAATTTGAGATGAAGTTTGCACAGTGGTGTAGCCATCAGTTTTAAAGAGAGGGAAATGCCAGGGAGTGGTAGAGTTGACAGTAGTGGGTGAGAAGAGGAGAGTCAAGAGCCAGAAGAGATAGAAGACAGAAGGAGTTGAAGAGTTGAAGAGGGGTATTCAATCTGGCTAAGGAAGCCATGGGAGCAGCACTGTAGACTACTTTACAGTGGTCAAAGATCGGCAGTATCATCTTCTGGACCAGTTCATGCCTAGCCGGTGGAGGGAGGCAGTTTCAGTTCCTGTATAAAGCACCAAGCTTGGGGCGCAGCATTATCAGGATAGCATCAATGTGGTCAGAGAAGGTGAGGTGTTGATCAAGCCAAACACCCAGATACCTAAATGAGAAAGTGTCCTCAATTACTGTCCCATCAAGAGTATGGAAGAAGGGCAGGGAAGGAAGCCTTGAAAGTCTCTGCCTAGTGCCAAAGGTCATGAAGACTATCTTCCTGGCATTGAGGAAGAGTTGATGAGTGCAAAACCAGTTCTGGACATTATTGAAGTTCAGTTGAAGTCTGTTTGCAACATCGGATGTCACCGACGGAGGGGAAAAGGACAATATCATCTGCATATATATGTATAGAAGATGTGATGCAGACAGATGGGAGGTCATTTAGGAAGATGGAGAACAGGATACGACCCAACACAGACCCCTGAGGGACACCTGTGTTGATACAGAGTGGAGGGGATATAGAGTCAGCGATTCTGACTGATTGAGTCTGGCCTTTTAGGTAAGCACAAAACCATTTGGTGTCTGAGTCAGACAGACCTGCTGAGGAGAGAGAGTTGAGTAAAAGGGTATGGGAAACTGTGTTGAATGCCTTGGCAAGATAGACAAAGATGGCAGATGTGATATGGCCACTGTCCTTCCCTGAGAGGACTGAGTCAGTATGCCTAATCAGAGAGGTGGTGGTGAAGGTGGAGTGGTTTTTCCAAAAGCCAGATTGGAAGGGGGTGAAGAAATTAGATTTAGAGAGATAAGATGAAAGTTGGTTTAGAACCAGATGTTCTTGCAGCTTAGCTAGGGTGGGACGGAGGGAAATAGGGTGGTAGTTCTCCAGTGTAGAGCTATTGCCACTCTTAGGTAAAGAAAGGACGATAGCATGCTTCCATCCAGTAAGGATGGCAGCCAGGTCAAAAAAGAGGTTGAGAAGAGCAGACAAAGGGACACAGATAGCCGAGGCTGAGAGTTGTAATAGCTTAGGGTCCAAGCCATCAGGTGAGCAGCCTTTAGTAGGATTTAGAGCATATAAAGCCTCTAGCATTTTGGTAGGAGTAATTTTAGAGAAGGAGAAGTTGTTTTTTGTGTGGGTGAACGAGAGGAGGTGACAGGTGCAATCAGGCTCGTAGCTGGTAAGGTGGCTAGAAGAGCAGAGGCACATGAGGTGAAGTATGTGTTGAAAGCAGCAGCAACACTACAGTGATTGGTAATGAGGGAGTTGTTTATGTTGAGAAAGGGAGAGGGAGGGGTAGATAAAAGGGAGAAGAGAGAGTGAATCACTTTCAAAAATTTGGAGGGATTATTAATGTTGGAGTGGAAGGTGGAATTGAAGTAATCATCTTTAGCCAAACATGTGGCTTTTGTCCACTTATTTCTAAGGAAGCGAAAGGTTTCATAGTCTTTGAGAAGCTTGGAGCCTTTATGGAGCTTCCACACTTGGTCATGCGCTTTTTGGCAAGCTATGAGTCCAGGCAAGATCCATGTAAGGTGGCTCCAGCAGACCCTGACCCAGTGAAGTGGGGAGTACTGGCTCCAGATGTCGAGGAATTTGTTTTTGAAACAATCAGCAGCTTCATCTAACGAGTTCGCAGTTACTATGGGGGCCCCGTTAGTGTGCACCAGGTCACATAGGAGGGGGACAAGATTCAGGGATTTGTATGAACAGATTAGTAAGGTTTTATGCGGGGCTTTGATTCTATGAACTTTACATATCAGGAGAGTCATGTAGTGGTTGCTGAATGCATCAGATAGTACTCCTAATCTGATGACCCTGTGGGAGGTGCGAGGTGAAGGCTCAATTAATCAAGAAATGGTTGCCCACTTTATGGTTCATCCATGTCAGTTTGTGGGTAAGCTGCGTTAAACTGAGGGCATTTGTGTCATTTCGCACTTTGTTTAGTGTGGGGGTTGACCAGTTTAGATTAAAGTTGCCCATAATGTATACTTCACCCAAAGTGGTATGGGACTTTATGGAGCTGATAGGATCAGTAGTAATTGAGGAGTGAATTCCAGGGTGGCAGTAGGCACCTACTACAGAAATGGGAATAGAGAAGGGGAGGGAGAGTTGTAATATCAACACCTCGTAAGCTTTAGGGACTGAGACAGACAAAGTGGTAGTGAATTGAATGGACGAGGAGACATAGTTTGCCATGCCTCTGCCTCTCCATGCCCTGTCTTGGCAGGATATAGTATAATCCAGTATGGGGAGGGAGGAGTCACCTATATTTTTGTTAAGCCAGGTTTCTGATAGGATGATTGTATCAGGGTCAAGCTAGGCAACCAGAGGCTGGAGTAGGTCCATTTTAGGGAGGAGGCTGCGTATATTCAGGTATAGGATGTTTAGACCACGGAGAAGTATGGTTAGACTCGAGGAGGAATTTCCTGTAGGAGGGGATGGGGATGCAGTGGCACTTACAGGGCATGGTCCAGAGTTAGGGTTTATGTCCCCAGCAGATAGGAGCAGGAGAGCAATAATAATAAAGTGGAGTTTGGCACGCTTGAACCAAGACGAGGTGGATGAATGTCTGGAGAGAAGGGTAGTGGGGTAAGCAGAGAGGGACTGGAAGCTAAGCGTAAGTATTAGAGTGCAGTACATAGGCATTACTAAGAGTGAGGCACTGGGGCGGAAGGGCAGTGTGCCCAAGACTGGATAGGGGGCAAGGGGGGTGATGGCGTAGATGAAGACAGAGGGATGGAGGAAGGGATGGCAGAGTGGTGCTGGTGCAGGAGAGGGATGTAGAGGATTATGGGAAAGGAGGGGGAGAGTGAGGGCAGAGAGGAGCAGGAGAAGGAGCCGGGGTGTGTATAGCAACATGTTAGGGGTTAAGCAGAGGCAAACACTCAGAGGGGTGAAGAATCTACAGATGTAGTACTGGACTGAATAGTAATAGATAAAGCTGGCCCAAAGTCATATAATGTGGCAGGTCCTGTGCCAGTCAACACACTCCTGACACTCTAGTTCCCTTGTTCCCTGCTGAGTTGCTTGCTGAGACAGCAGAGTAAACTAGTGTGGTAGTCTGTCCTAAAAATTGGGATTGTTGCTTTAAGGGAGATTCAGTCGGTGCCAGTCAACAGCCTTAGTGAGGGATGAGGGGGCATAGCTTTAGTGGGGGGAGGAAGAGTATTTAATAGATGTCGGGCCGGGAAGGGTGGGTGGGACAAATTACTGTCCTACACAGAAGTTCGTGAGGCAGAAATTACAATTAATTAAGTGAACTGAATGAAGCATAGGCTCCACTCGCTATTTTAAAAAGCAGCATGAGTAGAGCAGACAGCGGGCACCAATGGGGGAGCCAAATCCAAATCTTGATGGCTAATTGGATTAGTGGCTTTCAAGCTGAACTTTCCTGCAGAAAAGTTTGCTGTACCTGCAGCTGCACAGGTGGGCCAAGGAGAGCACGCAGTCGGCTTGGAGAAAGCTGCAGCCACCGGTCCATAGGGAGCCCAGTCGGGGCTTGAGCAGTGTCCTGGAAAGGAAGGGAGAGAGAGAGAGCCAGAGGTTAGGGATAAACATCTGCAGACACAGTAGGGGCTAAATCGATGGGAGTGACTAGGCTGGACACAACTGTCGGAGAGAGGGAGTGTGAAAAGAAGGAGCGCTTGAGTGAGTGCTAGTGAGGGTGGGCAGAAAACTGAAAGGAGATCAGTTGGGGGGGGGGTCTAGGTTTTGGCACCTGGGCACCGAAGTGAAACAATGGGAGAGTGATACAGGTTAATGGGACAGGGATGGGGGGAGCTGGAAAGACCACCGGGGTGAGAAATAAGCAAAGAAAAACAGGTAGGAGATAGACCTGGGGGCTAAGGGAAGAGAGAGTGACAGAGTTACAGGCAGAGATTAGAAGCAGCTTAAGGGCCAAGACAGCAGTTCACTGGGTGTTGAGACAGCGGATAGTGGCAGGGGTGTTGGCGTCACAGCATCCCCCTGGGGATCATCCTATACAAGTCAGGGTGTTTCCTTTTTTCTGGGTGTGCCCCACCCCTGGGACATTAGTATTCTACATGCTCCAGACTCCTACATGCTAGGTGTGCTTGAGCAGAGATTGGCTGATGTCTGACCTCCCCTCTGAACCTCTGCTGCATTGCCACCCGGGGTCACCCAGGCAACTGTGTTGTAGTGGAGGCAGAAACCCTCCTTCCCCAGAGGAAGAGTAAGTCTGTTGGGCTGCTTGATCTCCCCCCTGCTGTCCCAGTGCCCACGACTCTCTACTGCCCTGATGATCAGTGTTGCAAGCAGTAGAGCTACTGCTGCCCCAAAGAACTGGCCCCATTCTTTTCCCTTAAAGTGTATGCAAAATTACTCTATTACCCATGAAATCACCCAGAAAATATACATGAGGATCTGTCTCCCTTTGCTTTTTTTTTGTTGTATATACACTTTATGTTCCTCCAGCCAGGGCAGACTCCAGCTCCCTTCAGCCCTTCCCCACCGACCTCCACCATCCACTACCTCCCTGGGACAAGTCCTGGCAGTAAGGTGAGTGGGTGGGGGATCGTCAGGCAGAACATCATATATGCCTGTCCTGCTGCCATTTTCACCAGTTTTTCTCCCTATTCCCCTTGCTGGGGCATTCACGTCAGCATGTGTGCGTGGAGGCATGCGCACACTGCAGGGTCCCACAGCAGTTCTCATGTCTGCCACTCTTGAGCCGTACCGCCAGCAGGCCTCCACCTGGTGGCAGTCATTTGGTGGATCCACCAGTCCTCCTACCTCAGGAGAGGAGAGCAGCCTTTCAGTTGCTCAATCCTCTCCCTACTTGACCCTTGGCGACCCGTGCTCATTCCTGAACACGGGTCGCCAGCATGGAGGGAGGTGTGGCATCCAGCGCCTTAATCCTCAGCATGACTGGGCCAGCGAAACAAGGGGATATCTCTTGACTCCACTATCTAGTATGAACACGGCCCTTGAGAGGGTGGGGGAGCAGGGCATAATTCCCGGGGGCCAGCACCAAGAGGGGCCCAGGCCACCCAACAAACTGTATGCAGGAAAGGGTCTGCAAGCTGGTAGGGGCCCCAGAGTCTGAACTTTACCCCGGGCCAGGAATTCCTCTCAAAGGGCCTGAGTGTGAGGTGTACAACAGTGGGGCATAGGCACACATTCTAGGAATCATGGCACAGGCATACAGTGACAGAGACAGACCCCCATGCAGTTTGAGAGTGGGATCCTCCAAAAATGTTGTTCCATGTTCACAAATTCAAATAACTCTGTTAGTGAAGCTTTAGAAACACAGGGGGTTGGGGTAAAATACCCCTGATGCCACCAGGACAAGATACTTCTGTTTCACTGGGGCATCCACTGTGACATGGTTAAGAAACATTTAATGCAGAGAAAAGAGAATGTCATTTGCTGCTCAGAATAATACTCTTAAAGGCTATGTGTACTGTGCTCTTAAACGTGATGGAAAGCAGCTCAGATGACAGGAATGTTTAGAAGAACTGTAATCAGAAGGTCAACACACTTTACCATTATAAAAAATTCAAAGCCCCGCCAGACATCATGTCTGCTTTACTTGTGTCTCTCAATCATCCTCACCAGATGCTTAAAGCAGTGCGATGTATTTAGGGTTAATTATCTGCGGCCCCCTTCCCCATACATAAATAGCAAAAGATCACAGTGGCCCTGGCCTTTGGCAAAATGCCTATAATTTAATCAGTGACATGTCTAACAATATTTATGCTGGCTTAATATGGCCTTTCCATGAGAAAGCCTCCTCTGTACAGTGAACAGGGAAGTTAATGGGTTCTGTCTCCAGTGGAATTAGTCGTGATGTCAGTACAGGGTAAACTGAAGTTCAGGCTTTGCCTTGCGTTCATTTAGAAAATGGGTTGAAAAACTCCTGCAACCTAATTGGTTGCTTGGTTGACAGCAGTCACACGGCATGATTTTATCAGGTAACAGAGCCCTCTACACAAAAAGAGCTGGCGCTGTACCTCTATAAGAACTATTTTACAGGCAAAATTTGTTCTTTAAATGTTTTAAATACATATCTATATTATTTTTTAAATCTTGTTACTGCAAAAACACATTTTCTGAGCACAATAACACCTTTCAGGGTATGGGGCATTTGTGGATACCCGTACTTAAGGTGGCTGTAAGTCCCTCTGCCTGCATCTTCGGGCTTCACTACATCCTGGGTATGCGAATATCCCCCAACCCCCCACAGCCTGTCAGCAAACTTAGACTACTCAGGCTTAGTACCAGTGTATATAATATTCTAGTTTTTTTTATTTTTTGGGGGATTATTTAAGCAATAAGGTATGACAGGATGTGGGTTACTGTGAGTAGAACTGTGGGGAATTTTCAAATTTCACTTCCAATGGAACTCTGCGTAATTTCGGAAATCCCGACCATTTCTGCAGAATTCCAACAAATTCAAAAAATCTAAAAGTGGAGTCTTTACTGCAGAATCGTATACCATACTTTATATGAACTGCAGATTCATTTTCCACACAGTGGGGAATATCACCTAATCTGCGTAATATTATTCTGCGGTTTGCACAGAAATGCTTTCTGAAATTCCATGGAATGAAAAAAGAAATTCTGTATAGCATTTGGGAAGCGGAGTTGACACCCCGCACAAATTCCACCAGCAGAATTCCACACAACTCATCACACTAATTGTGAGATGACCGCAGGTCTCGGAAAGTGAGGAACAAGTTAAAACTGAAGGTGTTGTGCAGTCGAGAAGGGCCGTTCTCCCGCAATCAAGCACACCCTGGATTGCCTTCTTGTGATTTTAAAATAGCCAATGATTTTTTAATTTGAAACTCATTAATGAGATTCAGAAAGTTTAATATGTTTTGAGCACATTTAAACAAATGTCTTGGGTTTTCTCACCGATTTAATAAGTATAATTGCTTGCGATTGACAGAAATCAGTTCTGGGAAAAAAAAAAGAAATTTTCCTAACCCTGGTGAGGTGTAAAATTTAGAACTAAATTAGTAGGTTTGAAAGGGCATTCCAAAAAAAGGATCCTTTTAGAACTCTGGATAAAACAAGGGCCTCCTCTGAGCCATTTTGGATACCCAAACCTCACACAAGGATTATCTTATACCATAAGAGGCACCCCACAGAGGCACTATTAATTTATAAAATGGGGTCTAACCAATTCTGGCTCATCAGTGGTCAGTAATCTGTCACATGGTACTACATTAAAATAGCACATACCCCTGCTGTAGATCATCACACGGGGTGCATTAATTGAGAGCGCAACTTGTTGGGGGTCAAAAGGTCTCAGTGCAAACTTCCAATGCAACCACTGCCTCAAGCCATGGCTATAATATCCGCAACTGCATGCGACTAGTGCAGAGTTAGGACACTTAAACTCAACTACATTGCTGTCCTGTGATGCACTACCCTACCACTCAGAAAGCGTTCACCTCGGTACCACCCTACCAGCCAATCAGTGCACATGTTGGCCAGCAAATTGGGCAGTACACCATCACAGAAGGGAACCTTCTCCAGCAGCACAGCAACATCACCGTGCAGGAAGGAACAGCACACATTTATATGGGACAGCAGCAACCACTGAAAGATGTGCTAGGCATGCAGCAACCAGAAAACACTGAGCAGGACTAGACTTGGAAAGGTGTGCACCACCAGAAAGATGTCAGCACTCATGATCACAGATAGTACAACCTCCAGTGACACAGCAGCGGATGTTCACAGCACAGCCTTGTATGCTGTTTACTGTGTGAATAAATCTAACCGCTAGCACATATGTTCTGAAACGCATTTTTATAAGTGGAATAAGGCAAGTTCATCAAGGGGATTATGCTAGTTAATGTACCTCGGGCTGGTTGAAGTCACTCGCTGTTCGGGCTCGGGACTCCAACCCACCCCTTGGTACATTAACATAGCATAATCCCCCTTCAGTCATGCCTTTATTCCTTACATAATGATGGCCACCTGGCTACTGGATGTTGTACACACTGGGTAGATGAGACATACCAAAGCCAGGGTAAAAATGATGGTGTCCCAAATGGCAAAAACAAACAGTACTGTGGCTGCATCTTCTGGCTAACTGTACATTTTATTTTAGTTCCTGTCTTTATACTCCCCTACCTGGCTTGCACCTTTCATTCTGACCCCCCAGCTCCATTTCCTGGCTTCTCCCAGACTTACCTGCCCTTTCCCTCATGACTTGCCTCCCCTGTGGCAGGGTGGCGGGGAGATGGCTTAACCCACCCATACAGGATCCAGATGGGCAATGCCTGGGTCACTAGTGTGAGGCCTGGAAGGGATCAACCACCAAGCTGCCATGTCGGGCTATTTTTGCTGTTTTTCCTCTGTCTCTCAGGATGACAGCTGATGGGGTGCAGAAGCGCCAGCATGTACACTAAACTGCATCGCCCCACACTAACCAGCATCCTCCAGTCTTTGAAGTAGCTGCGGACTGCATGCCCCCTACGGTCACCGAGGTGGCAGTCTAGCACCTGAGCTCTCAGCCCTCCCCCTCCCTGAAGAGGGAGGGAGGGAAACCATCCTCTCGAATGCTCGATCTTGCTCCCACTAGCTGCCCCCTGATGACCCTGGCTCACTCTGTAACATAGATTGTAAGCAGTATGTCTGCTGCATCTGCGTTGATGGGCGTGTTTTATCGTTACATTTTAAACTGGACAGGAAATGTTTGTGAATTAGTAACTGTTTGTAATGTGACTAGTTATAGAAATCATAGTCATACCTCCAACTGATCCCTGCTCTGTCAGCTGCTAATCTCAGTAATCATCCCTTGTATGACATCTCAGCAGTGCAGGGTCCTAGAGTAGATCAGCTGTCACCCCAATGGCCCCTGATTTTTCTCCATGGTTTTCACATTTTGACCCTCCCACTAACCTGTGCAGTGCTGTGCCTCTGTCGGTATCTTGTATGCACCGCTTCCCCATGCTCGTGACAAAGCTCCCCTGCCCCCCCCCCCAGCAGGGATTGCTGTGGCTGAATAACTGTGCACCATGCCTCCCTGGCTAGAAATACTGCTGTGCGGTAGCACCATCCAACCTCTGTGGATGCCCAAGTCAGCTTTTGAGCCTGCTCCTGAACTAGGTCACCAACACAGCACAGCATCTCTTTGGGATGTCCTTAAAGGGGAAAAGTCAGCACAAAGGGCTTTACTTAGTCCTAGACTGACATCTTTTGTTACTACAAATCCCAGAATCCCTAGCAGCCGACATCAGAGGAGGGCTGCAGCAGCGGGTGATTCAGTAGCCTGCAGTGCATATTAGGGCTTTTAGAATACACTTTCAGCCTGTTTTTTCTGGTGTTTTCAAAACCTTGTTCTTCACATGTCAGAATGTAGATTAACCTATTGTTCTAAACATTTCAAAATGTGAAGAACAAGACTGCTCTTTAATTATAGCAGTGATCACAAGTTCCATTATGAAAACACGAGCTGAGTGGAACTGTCATGGACAACAGAGAGCATCGCGCATTGATTCAAAATCAGTTGTTTGAACCTCAGTAAATCATATTTCCCATATTGAAAAACAGGCTCAAATTGTTTTATAAAAAAATAACATAACCCTCCCTTTGTTGAGAACTTGCAGGATTCTCAGCGCCTCATTAGTTTGGTGACATCAGGAAGGCACTCGAGTTTTACTCTCGTGCCCCAATGTCACTGAACTAAGTCAGCATTGAGAATCTGCTCATTCTAAATGAGGGTGGGGGTTAATTAGTGTATATATAATTACTGGTGACCCCCCCCTTATCACAATATTTTCAGCTGTCAAATGCCATAATAACCCAAAAACCGGTTACTACAGCATTTTCTCAAAACTTTATTTCGGTAGCACTGCCCCCCATCTCTCGCTCCAGCTTATTGGCTCACAATCTGTATGGGCAGGCCAAACACATCGGCAAACATGGCTAAAGTTTCTCTGGTTACCGAGGACCCACATTCAAGGTTAGCCTCTCACCTCAGGTAACCTATTACTTTTTTAATAGTATTTCTTTGGTTGATACTGCCTTTTAAAAAAAAAACAACTATCTGGTTGAGCCTGCTGTTGCCATGCTTTGGGTGGGATTCCGAAGACAGGCACTTGTAATTGGGAACAGCCACGGCTCACTAGGTTCCACGCTGAAACTTAAAAAAAATAAAGAGAACTTATGCTGGCAAGTTACCCTAGAGATGGAGAGACAGAGAAAGTGTGTGTGTGTGTGTGTGTGTGTGTGTGTGTGTGTGTGTGTGTGTGTAGTAGAGGAGTGAGCAGCAGCAGGAATCAAAGAATAGCTGCCTCATTAACTTCCTGGCATTGACTCCTTGCACCAGTAATTATAATAAAAAAATGTATAGATGACTGTGTCTATGAAGGTTTTTACACACCTGTGGTGTATGATGACCTAATAAACTTCTCGAGCTTCGCTTTCGAGGTTTATGGGTCATCATGCACCTTGGGTGTGTAAAAAACTTCATAACACATAGTTGCCTATCCATTATTCTCTATATAATCTCTGATCAGATGTTTTCTGGGTCTGCTTTATTCCAAGGGTTCAGAACAGTCCTCTGCAACTGTACTGAGCCCAAGGAGGACACCGGGGATCAGCAAACAAAAGATCAGAACTTATATAAACTCTCACATGCACTGCAGGCTGTTGAATCTCCTGCTGCTGCCTACCACTCTGATATCAGCTGCAGGGGATTCTGGGATTTGTAGTGACAGAAGATGTCAGCCTAGAACTAAAAAAAAATTTGTCAGGTACAATCTACACTACAGTAAACAGTAAGTAAACCAGAATGGTTTTCCAGACAAAGTGCACACTGGGACAACTCCACTATGCTGTCCTTGGTACTGAATGTTCCCATTGAAATCCTTTGTATTTAACTGTGCCTAAATAAGTGTAAAAACAGTTGTGTATTGTTGCCTTTTTACGAACATCATTCTACAGGTCTCATCACAGGACCAGGAATTTGGGAATGTGTCTGTGCCACTACATACATTCAGAACTCTTGAGAATTTCTCTGAGAAGGTTTGGCCAGTCTTCTGAATTCAAGCAGTGACATGCAGTAGTCAAAACTCTGAATTTCTGGTTTCATAAAGAGAACAGAGCATGACATTGTCCATACAAGAAAATAATACGAAACAAAGTTTTTTTTGATCAACTTTTATTCAAATATGGATCATTGGAGGGGATGAATACAAGTTCTGAATTTGGAAACTTTAGAAATAGCTGCAAATTTGGGCAAATTTCTCATCCCTTTAAATGATACTTGGGCATCACAGTAACTGGTACTCACACACAAGGCATTCTCTAAAACTGTTAGAATAGCCTGCTTGTATACATATCTTGCCTCCTGACCAATCAGTAACTGTTTTTCATTTAGTTGTGTAACTTGCTGAACGTGTGTTACTCTTAGAAAATTAAATCCTGTACAAAATGAAGCAACCCTGGTGTGGAAAAAAAACTAAATAATGAAACAGATTTATTTATTTCAAAAGTTTTACCAGTAAGTGCCTACTGAGCTGGTAACAACTCGTTTCTGGTTGTGCCCTGGGGAGCGGAATAGGGGAAAGTACAGCGCGGCTTCCGGAGGCAGTATAGTGCAGTGGTTTAAGGCTCTGAGCTGCAAATCTGGAGACCTGGGTTTGAATCCCACAGTCCCTACTTGCATACTGTGTGACCCTGAGCAAGTCACTTAGCGTCGCTGTGCTCCCAGGTCACACCTGTAAACAAGCTTTCAGTTTAGTGTACCACTCCTGGTTAAACAATTGGGGGAAAAAATATCATATCAACACAAGCAAGGCATGGAATGTCACCGCCAATATCGAAATGGACAGCTATTACATTTTTATGGATGTCTATTAAAGATTACTAGATGGTTAAATAAAGTAAACCAAACAATATCATTAGTTGCCACTAGAAATCTTTCAGAAACCATTGGCCACCTGGCTACTAGATTTCTTATAACCTGGGTGAAAGAGTTGGGGGGATGGGGACTCAGTCTCCCACCTGCTAGCAAAGGGCAGTAAAGGTACAGCACCAGGACATTCCTACATTTTAAATGTGAAATGCACATCTATTAAAATATGTCTTGCTGTTTATTAAAGAGTAATAGATTTTTCAATAAAGTAAGAATTTTTTTTAATTCTTTGGTAACTGGATAAGGCCCACAGGACACAGGGCACATTTACAGAGGTGACCCAGTAGCCCTTTGGAGGTTAAGTGACTTGTTCAGGGTCACACTGTATGCAAGTGGGGGTTGTGGGAATCAAACCCAGGACTGCTGGATGCACCAAGCTCATTCACAGCTTGTTGCTTTAACCTCTAGGCTATACTGCCAGAAAGGACTAGGTCAAAACCATGCCAGTAAAATGGTGAGGTAAAAAATCATGCCACACAGACACCAGAAAGTGGGGTGCAGTCAAAAACCACACTAATATAAATAAACCATCTCCGAAACCACGAACGCTGTTATGATGGCGTGGTTTTTGACTGTGCATTTTTTCTGTTGCAGTCTTGACTGGATACCCTGCCAGTATAACTGGCTCAATATTTATTTCTTAAATACATAACTATCAATTACATCCATGTGTGTTGCTTTCAGCATTTTAGAAGGTGACAACAGCTTGTCTACGACAAGATTATTAATTAGGTCACTTAAAGTGATACGCACCAACAACATTGTGATAGATACAAAAAGGTATGCAAGAAATACTGTAACTTTAATACTATATGGCCCTCCCCAACTGCAGTAACCCAAGACAATTACAGTAAAAAGCTTAGACAGTCAGATAACTAAATCTCTGAACTGCTGCATCCAGAGAGTCTGTGTTCATCTGCTTGATTAATGTTTATTAATATTGAACTATGGCTGGTGCCAGAGCATGCCTGAAATATCATCTTTTTTAATCAATACTGTTTTGACACTTACAGTGAGGTGATTA
Source organism: Neoceratodus forsteri (assembly GCA_016271365.2). Taxonomy (NCBI): domain Eukaryota; kingdom Metazoa; phylum Chordata; order Ceratodontiformes; family Ceratodontidae; genus Neoceratodus; species Neoceratodus forsteri. The sequence continues at coordinate 60,513,714 of JADMNL010000033.1, forward strand.
AATATTTATGCTCAGTCTTCTCTTTTGTAGAGCGGTATTAAGTGGATGCCTTTGCATCTCACAATTTCCCAGCCCTGTCTGATTTAGTGCAGCTGGGCCACTAACCAAATAGCTCAAAGCTTCTCAGGGGTAGAGTATCTTTAATGATGCTAACCAAAAAAGTCACTTTCCTTATCACTTGCTGAAAGGAGCTCAGAGGTCTTGAAAGCTTAATGTGTAGGAAATAACAAGATGAGACACTAAACTGAGATCCTCCTTTCTTCCTGTGCTGCGATTGTTCGGGTGCTTAAAGATCCCATGGCTCTCCTTGATAAGACATGGGGGGGATGTCCCTGGTGTCCTGACCAAATGTCCATCATTCACTAAAGTCCCATTAGATTATACCTGGTGCATTTGAAATCAGTTTACAACTGAGTACAGAGAATTAAAACCATTGTGTAGTGTGCAGACATGGAATTGCTGCAGCTCAGAAGGTGGCTGTGTATTGCATGTCAGTGACTAGCAGTGTTGGGGCATAATTAGTTACTTGTAACCAGTTACTATAATAACTATTAACAATTGCAGATTACTCTTCCCTCCCATACTGGGATAAACTGGAGGTCTCTGATGGTGAAGGCACTGGTGTAGCAGAGGAAGGATCCATGGGGACTAAAGAGTGTCCAGATGCTCAGTGGGGCAATCAATGGAGGGCCCGATGGAATGATGTGCCTGGGGGCCACCCTTTTGTGGAAATGCATGAAACAATCAGGCTGAAGAGTGGATGTAGACTATAGCACCTCCTAGAAACTCATGCCAGTGAGTCAGAGGGAGAGGGAAAGAGAGAGTAACATAACACACCTTGCTTAACCCCCATGAGAGGATGCAATAGGACCCCTCTCCACTAGGAACTGGACTGAGAACCACCACGGCTCTTTTCATACCAGCCAATAAACACACCTCAGATACTGGCAGTTTTTGATCAGCACCATCCTGGGGTGGATTTGAACCAGTGCCCTAGAGGCGAAAGAGGGCTTACTCACCTGTTAGCAATCCACGGAGTCATCCAGAAGTAATCCCCCACCACCACCACCACCACCACTTTGCTTCACAATTCCCACAGATGAAGCTGAGGTAAGCTCTTCCAATTGCACAGCAGTACGGAGAGTCCATGAGGCAGTGTTTCTTGAGGGGTCATCAAAAGGAAATTGCCACCTACAGGACTGGAGCAATGTTACCAAGTGCAGGCCAGTCTTGCAAAATGCAAGACACGTTGTCTTGTCGCTTCTAATGGTGCTCCACCACATGAGTGACCCCAGACAGTGCTCTTTGTCTGCAAGAAAAAAGGAAACCACAAAGTGCGCAAGCACACAAACAGCACGCAGAAAACAAGCCTTCAGGCAGCTTCGTTTCTGCCCAATTATAAAGGCAAGATTGTAACAAAAGGCCTGACTCATCCTGGGTGGGTCATCTTGTTGTCAGCAGCCCATTTTTTTTTTTATAATTCGTATTTTAATAGTTTTTCACCTTAATACAGCAGATTTTACATATATACTTGAAGCATATAATATCAAAAGAGAGGAAAAAAAGAAAAGAGAAAAAAACAGAAACATTAACACTGAGTAACATTTAACACAAAGCACTTATCTATTATGCTAAGTAATATTGTACCAAAAAACCCCATATATTAATATACTAGATAAAAACGATCTTTATACGTTGAGATATCAATTAACATTTTGATATTACTTAGTAAGGTAAAATACTGATAACATCTCCTTACACCATGTTATGTATAGATCAACAAATTAGATGTTTGTTATCCAAAAAGGGTTCCTACAGATCTAGGAGTTTATCTGATCTATGAATATTTAAAGAAGAGATTCTACGCCGGCCTGGTGGCACAGAAGGCTGAGGCACTGGCACCTTACCTCAAACCACGCTGGCAACCTGGATTTGAGAGTGGACTCAGGGAGTCAGCAGAGGTAGGATAGGATCGAGTGTCCAAAGGACTGCTCTCCTATCCTGGGGTGGGTTTGGGGATGGCCTCGCTCAGCAGCAGCCCCCCAGTGGAGACTGGAGGCACTACATGAGTGGCGTGGTGAGGAACCTAGAAAACCGGAAATACCACTCGGTGGCCACCAGATGACGGCTCTCTGTCCCCCAATACCTCTGGTGCCTTCCGTGAGCCTCCTTCTCCTCAGCAGCATCCTTGGGCCCTATTGAGAATGCGCTGGGCTGCCTTCCCCCCGGTGCCTTCCCTCTCGGAGGAGAGGGACCCGCCCGGTGAAGGGTTACATCCAGGATATCCCAGGGAAGGGTTGCAATTTGAGGGGTCAGAGAAGCTTGAGTAAGGTCAGTGGGGTTAGGAGGGAATTGCGGAGCCTGAAGGAGTGGAGGTCACTAGAACATGACAAAGGAAATAAACAGATAATACAAAAAATAAAATAAGAGATTCTTTTGTAATTGGCTCTAGTATATAGATCCTGTAACCATTCCTTCACTGTCGGCACTTCTGAGCTTAGCCAGTGTCTCCATATTATATTTTTGGCTGTAAAAAAGCAACATGTAACCATAATTTCTGATTGCTATTCAGCTGCATAAGTTCTGAATTAATCTCCAGAACTGCGAATTTGGCTGTACATTCCAAAAGCAGCCCATCTTCTGACTTCATACATCTGCCATTCCATTAGCTGTTTACTTCAATTTTGGCCCTACAAATTCAACAGGATTTTGTATCAACCAGCCCAGGTTGGATGTAAAACCACTTCCGGGAGGTAAAACAGCAATGTAATAAAACTGCAAAACATAGCATTCCCCCAACACCCCTTCCCCACACATATATCTTAATTTTATTGCTTTCTACAGCACACTGAAGAGACTCTGTCTGTCTGTGTGAAGTGCTACGTATTGCATTCTGATAGTATATGAAGTCACTCCAAGGGTTTTACAAGGTAATAAGTTAGATACTGGTAGTGCTGTGAGCACAAGTACACCAACAGGGCAGCATGTATATGTTCAACCTCATCCCACACACAGCCATAGACAATTACATTAGAAGCTTTTTTTGGGGGGGGATGCTGGCCAGGAAAAAGGCAACGTCCCCTACAAGTTCAAAAAAGTGCCGCAGGATCCTGAAATTTCTGCTGCCTGTTATTAATTGTTTTTAATAATTTTCCTTTTAAAAGTGATTTATTTTATTTGTTTGATGTTTGTACAAGTGCTTTGATAAGTGTTAAATTGTACTTTTTATAAATAAATTGATTGATTGATCCTCAAACTGAACAGCAATGAAGAAAAGTCAGGAGAGAGCATGGTTTGATGTCTCATCTGAGAAACAGCATCCCCCCCAGTATGGCACCACACTGTCAACACTGGTGTAAGAGAATTTATAGGAAATTATGGTTATTGTGTTATCAGCATTAGGCATGCCAAGAAGCATGAGCATTAGTAAGGTCTGAGGGTCCGGAATGATGTCAAGGATCGATTACTGAGGTCTGACAAGGCAAACAGGGATTTGTCAGCCTGCAGAGCTGTCAGGAAGGGGCTGAGCAGAGGGAGGTGAAGATAACATTTTACTGGGTATGAGCCCCAGTCCCAAGACTGGGATTAGAACTCACAAAATTCTGATTTAGATACGAGTGTGCTTCCACTGAGATGCACACATATAGTAACTTAATAAAAGGTTTGAGGGGGCTCCAAATTCCCTTGAATCCCCCCCACCCACCATTTCACGGATTTGTAAAGATTTTCCACCCATCCTCCAGGGTACCTTGCAATTCCTTTGATAGACAGTAAGGATGTTCTTGTGTCATGTAGAAACCATTAGGAAAAGCACTGAAGGAGAAAGGGATGCGGGGGTTGGGGAGGGTAGGAACAAGGAGAGTTTCCTTCATGCCAGTTCCACCAAGTACCAGTTCTGCAAGCAGTGGTGGTGAAAAAAGAGTTAGGACTGGGACTCGGGGTCACAGTGGTGGGGCTGGGGCAATTACTAAGAGGAGGACTAGGGCTGGGCACATGCTAGTAGGGCCAAAGAAACCATGCTTTATTAATCCCTAGAAATCCATACGTTCCAATCCTACTGCTAGCAGCATTCCAAACTGGCTGTCAAGTGCATCTAGTGATGAAACCCTGCTGAGCAGTCCAGAAGCTCAGTGATTTCTCTCTTAAACCTTCCGGAGCTTCCTGGTTCCCCTACCTGGGATAGAATAGATTCATCCAGTTTTGTAAAAGCAAGCCCACCCCCTGTCCATCTTGTAAGAACAGCAAGACAATAGCTGCCATCACTGTCACCATGCAAAGATGTGGACAAATGCCAGTCCACCTTGAGAAGCACAGTGTGATGCGCTCCTGTCCCCATACTACATATCAGCGGTAGTAGCACCCAACCCAGTCTTGCTACTGAGCCTTTATCACAGAAAGAACGTAACAGTGAGTTTGGGTGCAACATGGATGCTACAGTTATCTTGTCATTAGAGGAAAAAGTATTATTTATGGGAGTACAGGCAGTGTCAGGGCTGGGGGCAGGACAAGGTACAAACACCCTGCAGTTCTACAAAAACAAGCCAGTAGACAAGCATTATCCCAAAGCAATGTATGGAGAGTGCCAGTGAGAAGGATAGGGAAGTGAAGCTGTCAGAGCAGGAGCATGGGAGTTAGGATACAGAAGAGGTGGAAGCACGTGGGGAAGAGGAGAAAGGACAGGGGAAAGCACACGAGTCATACAAGGAGGAAGAGGGTCAGAGGAAGAAGAAGAAATCCAAGAAGATGAGGAGGAGGAGGAGCAGGGTGAAAAAGTGGGAAAAACGATGCGAGGAGGCAGGGAATGAGGAAGCTGATAGGGAAGAGGAGGATGTAGAAAAAGAGGAGTTAGAAAGTCTGCTGTCAGTTACAGCACCCACTAATGGTGGTGATGAGTAAGACACTGAGGAGCAGAGGCTATCATGGGAGGAGACTGCACAATTAAAAAAGGTAATGAAACAGAGAAAAGCAAGAAAGCAAAGTTTCCCTGGGAGGGAAATCTAAAGACTGGCTCCCCCGGCATGATTAGCCCCAGTGTATAGGCCAGCCAAAGAAAGGCAACAAAAATGGAGCAGAGGCTGTACCAAATGTCCTATGAGGAAAGGCTGAGGGATCTAAACATGTATATCCTGGAAGGCAGGAAGGAGAGGGGGGCATAATAGAGACCTTTAAATATCTCACAGGGGTGAATAAGGTATAGGAAGGGAGCATTTGTCAGAAAAGAAAGTGTACAAGAACTAGGAGTATGTAATGAAGCTGGAAGGAGGAAGTTTAGGAGGGATTTGAGGAAGTATTTCTTCACTGAGAGGGCAGTGGATGCATGAAACAATTTCCTGGTGGGAAGTGGTTGAGGTTAAAACAGAGGTGGTTTCAAGCATGCATGAAATAGTTATAAAGGAAAACTGGTATCAAAGTTGGGGTGGCCTGGACCAAGTAGAGTCTGTGGTGGCAGAATAGGTAAAGAAAAGAGGGGCAGACTAGGTGGGCCAAGCAATCTTTATCTGCTGACAAATTCTTTGAATGTTTCTATAGTACTGTACCACCAGTGGCTGCCTTGTTTGGCTATGCCCAGGCACATCATAACACAGTGTCAGGATAAGGTAAATCATATTGGAATCACTGCCTAATTCATTGTGAAGCCCCCTTCCCAAGTTGTCAACTCGTAGCAACCCCCCCCAAAAAAACAAAGAGCTCTTCTGCAGTGTGGGGCTATTTTACAGATGACAAGAGTGCACTGAAAGCATTTTTTTTTTTTTAACTTTATTTATTCCTCTCATACCCTGGGCATCCTTCAGGAGTGCCCACATGGAACTCCTCCTCTACTCCCAACCTGAACCCTCCACATCTCCCCGACTGCCTCCCCGATCAACCCCAGGCAGACCCAACCCACGGTACCATCTCTGGGGCTGATTCCACTCTCCCTTCAGCGGTGGCTCCTAAGTATGAGGGGTCTACCTGAACATCGTCAGATCCTCCGGAGGCAGTCCATGGGTGCGTCTGGGCCGGTATTTGGAATGTGGGAGGGTCCACCGGGGCCACCGTCATCTCACCTGCGCATAGGAGGCATTTTTTTGCCTTTTTTGTTCCCACTCCCTCAGAGCCCGGCTAGCACGGCAATGTAGCGCCGTAGCTCCGCCCTCCCCTGGCATACACCACGCTGCTCAGTCGGCGAACCCCTAACTGCCACCAGAGGTCACTCCATGAGCGACCGTATCCCACCCCCTTCCCTGGGAAGAGAGAGCAGTCCTCTAGATGCTCGATCTCTTCCCCTCCCGCCGACCCCCGGTGACTCTTGGCTCATTCCTGAACCCGGGTCGCCGGCGTGGCGCGAGGTGTGGCATCCAGCGCCTCAACCCTCAGTGTCACTGGGCCAGCCTCACTGAAAGCATGTTGCAATCAGCGTGGTAGAAAGCACCACTTCGGTCACTCTACTTGAACATTGGGAACTAGTATTCTGGCTGAACATTTAAAATGTGAACCTGACATCTTCCTCACAGACACATCCATTCCCAATCCCACTCTAGCCATGTGGACCAGCATGGACGAGGCAGGATTAGGCATTTTATTAGAGTAATGAGTCATCATGGAAGCTACTCACTGCGCAGTGTGCGCTCTAGGAAATGAGAACACTCTTGAATGCTGCCACAGGTCAAAGCACTTTTAAACTTGGAAAATAAAAAAGACTGGTACAGCCAGAGAGTAATATTAGAAAACTTTATTGAATCCAAAGTTTAGTTCAGACTGACACTCCTGTGCTTCGAGCTGTCCTGCCTCTTCTTTAGGGACTCCCTAAAGAAGAGGCAGGATGCTTTGAAGCACAGGAGTGTTAGTCTGAACTATACTTTGGATTCAATACAGTTTTCTAATATTACTCTCTGTTTGCACCAGTCTTTTTTGTTTCTCAAATCATGGCTGCTACAGCAGCCAACTGATATATCCTCAAGTGCTGGTGCTGTTTCAAACAAGCAACTCCAACCATCACCAACAAAACAAACTACGCTGCCCGAGTCATTACATGCCTGCACTAAAACTGCTTCTTACTCACCCAAATACTCTTCAAATCACACACCTCACTGCAGAGATGATGTCCCTGGATCTTCAACCATTCTCCATCATAGAAAACCCCTGCTTTCCAAGACTGTTGCATGAAGTGAAACCTAACTACAACATTCCATCATGCGTCCCATTTTCCTTGCATGTTCTCCCCAGAATGTACATTTAACTAGTGATGCCTGGAGCAGCACAGCATACCAAAGGCTTCTTGAGTCTTGCTACCCATTGGGTTGTGTCTAGATCAAGCTCCACCTCCTTTTCCATCCTGCCTTCGCACCTACTGATCCTTCAGGAGCTATACTGAGGCAGAGAGCCTCACAGAGCCACACCAACATAGAAAGTGCCGTAATTAATGTGTCAGTCATTGAGGGAAAGCACAGTGGGGAAAACATTCTGCAGTCCAGCCAATCACTGCTAAAGATATATAGAAACACAGAAACATAGAAAATGATTTCAGAAAAAGACCACTGCTCCACCAGTCTGCCCATAAAATCCTAACGAACCAAGTACCTATTGTCCATACAGGGTTCTAACCCATGCTATCCACCCCTATGCTTCCTGACCTACCGCTACCATCCTGAGCAACCACTAAGTCCTTCACTCTGTCCCAGCCATGTTTGAAACCATTGATAGCTCTGGCACCCACCACATCAACTGGCAAATTGTTACATGGCTCCACCACCCTTTCTGTAAAATAAAACTTTCTGACTTCCCTCCTGAACGCCCCCCATCCTTTCCACTCATGTTCTTGATCCAGTACTTATGCTAAATAGTTCCTCACAATTTACCTTCTTCATTCCTTTCTGGAACTTGAAGGTTTCTATCATACCTCCCCTCTCTTGTCTGTCTCCAGTGAGTACATATTCAGTGCCTTGTGCTGATCCTCATGAGTTCTGCCTTGCTGGCCCTGAGTCATTTTGATACATGGATATCTCCTAATAATCTGAGGGTAGAACTCTTCATGGCAGACAGTTGCACTAACATGCTGAAGGTGATGAATGACGGGGATGTCCCCTCGTGCACCTTATTTAGCCCGTGCACTAAATCTAGTGGTGAATCACATGCTTAACAAAAATTCACAGTTAAAAGACACACTAGACACTGTATGGGACATCACTGGATATTTCCATCACTCCCCCCAAATGGACTGAGCTCTTCCACCATTACCAGCAGAAGCACAATGTTCCACACTTTCACAAGGTGGAACTCTGTCCTTCATATGATGAAGAGACTTGTGGAACAGAAACATGTATCCCAGGGTATGGAATTTGGTGATGTGGCCTCTTGGGGATATTTGTCACTGGTGATATGGTGTGTTCTGCAAAAGCTTGTTCTGACTATGTAGGCATATATATAGGCCACTAAAGAGTTCGGTACTGAATCAGCGACCCTTAGCATGGTTATTCCCATAGTGAAGCTACTCTAATGTCACACATTGCTTTATTTATGCTCTTCTACAGCAACCCAACAAAGCAAGACTGCTAGTGGTGGTAGTCATGGTGATGCAGGTGCCAGCAGGATAACTGACATCAATGATGGTGGTGGAAGAACAGGCATTGACACAACTAGTTGATCAGAGTCATTGCAGCAGCAGCAGGATTCAACACTCATTTAAGAAGTGGTAGAGATGTTTCTGACACAACTTGCAGATGTGTTTCTCTCCCTAGGTCTGCTGGCCAGGACTGCCTTCCATCAGCTACCGATGCCCACTTCCTGTACCTTGAGGTCCCACCTACCAGACATCTGGGACGTTTCAGCCCACACACAATACACCTCTGCGCTGCCTCCTGCTTGTCCTTCAGGGCTGGGGTCACCCTCAGGTCCTTGGTTTATTTACCCCACACAATCTGGCCTTCCACGGCAGAAGCGAAAGCTAAGAGTGTCCTCTTGAGTCAATGGTGATTTTCTGAGATGGATGTGAGGGGCAGGTAGAGATTTCATCCTCTTTAGCAAGTGTTCATTTTTTCCCTTTTATGTCCCTCCCACAGAAGTGCAGTGACATTATCAAGTGCTGGCACCCCTGACATGCTGGATGACAGATGTGCACCATCCCTCATCCATGCATGGCTCCCCTGCCCCTCCACCTGTGGTCACCCAGGCAGTGGTATGGCAATGGGATGCAGATTCCCCTCCCTGTGGGAGAACGTCTGAAGGGCACTTATTCCCTATGCCTCAGCTGGCCCTCCAATGGCCCTGGCTCATTTGTGAACCTGGGACATCAGCATTGCATGCAGTAGTGCTACTGCTGTGCTGGTGGGTCACCCCAACTTGTAGGAATGTTTAACAGCATTAGATCCCAGATACTATGAAGTCAGAATGCTATGATTGTGACACCTCTGTCATTTCCACAGCAACAGACTGTGATGTCACCAGCAGGGGATTATCACATTAGCTCCAGAATAAGCCTCAGCTGTAAGTGTACTATAACGAACAAAGATCCAGTTTGGGGGGGAGTAAAGGTTGCCGAGTCACTTACATTCTGAAATCCCATGAAAAGATCTTTCACATGGGGTATTAGGCTTATCTGTGGATATCCGGATTCCTGAGGTACATTATAAATATCCAAGTCATCTGTAAATTAAGTCAAGGTAAGTGCCATTTCTTGGAATTCTGATACAGAAAGTGATATCACTGAGGAGTAAGCTGTTTGTTGTCAGTTACCACTTGCCCCTCAATGACTTCGCTTTCTGTCTCGAGTCCATGAAGTGGTTCCTCCCTTGATTTAATTTATGGATGATTTCCATATTCATATTTCAGTATTCCTGGCATTTACAGGTGAAGTCCAATATCTTGCTTGAAAGTTCTTTTCACGACCTTTCAGAATTTGATGGATCCGGTAATATTTTCTTTATCTTTAATGAAGAAAGGGACAGCTTCAAAATTAACAAATGTTGCAAAGGGCTGGCCTTGTAGCACAGCCACAGAGCTAACACCTCTTATAGCAGAGACGCTGGTTCAGGATGGACTCGGGTCACTCGGAGGCTGCTTGGGGGAAGGAGGATTCAGCATCCCTTAGATAGCTCTCCTCCATCTGGGGGTTAGCATGTCCTGCTGCTTGGTTGCCACATGGTGGAATCTGGGTGGCCGCAGAGCAGGACTGCACAGTAAGGGATGCAATAGGTGCCCCTCCACTGAGGTGGAACATGCATATTTCATCATTGCATGCATTTGGTCTGGCAGTATAGCCTAGAGGTTAGAGTAACAAACTGTGAATGAGCTTGGTACATCCATCAGACCTGGGTTTGATTCCCTCAACCTCCACTTGCATATTGTGTGACTCTGAACAAGTCACTTAACCTCCCCAGTGCTCCCAGGGTGCCCCTGAAAACAGCCACTTGTGCCTAGTGGGCCTTTCACAGTTACCAAAGCTAAAAAAGGTGTGGATCCATGGAAGAAAATGGAGAAAAAAAACCTCTGACTGTAGCTCAATCTCCAGCAGGCCGCGAACTGGCAACTAAGCACCTCTGATTAGCTGCTGTGACAGAGGACACCTGAAGAAAAGGTAAGACCCAGGGATACCAGGTGACCAGCCCCGGGGGGGGCAGGGGACTGGTCCCGATGAGGCAAGCTGGACAATAAGAGAAGAAACAGAAGACTGAAAAATAAAAATGTTAGAAATATTTTGTAATTAAGTGCTGATGTCCACTAAAATATTTTTTTTTTGCTGGACACCTTCAGCCCTTCTTGAAGTCGTGAAAGTAAATCCAAAAATCAGAAGCTGGGGAGATGAGGTATACAAGCAGCATCGGTGGCTCAGCAGGTTGCACACTCACCTCTGAGGGTGGAAGATCGGGATGCTGTGAGTTCCATCCCCACACCAGGCACTTGGGTTAAATCCCAGTACTGACACTGCAGTACAGCATTAAGGGGGTGCTGTACTCCTGAGGTGCTGTCTTCCGGATGAGGCATTAAACCAAGGTCCCTTTCTACCTGTTCTGGTGGTTGTTCAGGTGGACTTACAGATCCCATGGGACTTTTTCGAAAAAGTGGGTGAATTTCCCCAGTGTCCTGGCCAGATTTCCCCCATTCAATAAACATTCCACTACTAGATTAATCTGGTTCAACGTCAGTTTGTTTCCATCTGTATCCCCCTTCCCAGGATGAGGCTGAAAAGAGGCAGAATTGCCTAGCCCTCCTTTCCCAGTCAACAAAAAGTGAATAAAAAAATAAATATGTAAATACAAGAGCAAAGCTGAATCAGAAGTTAATTCCTTCAACAGTGCTGAGTTTTCACAAAAATGTTGTATTTTTTATAGTGGATACATAACATCCAAAGGCTGACCTTTTTAATTTTTCTTAAGAGTTTTACACAAGGCTTCAGGAAGAGATCGACCTCTTCATCTGGTGATAAATGAAAAATAAATTGAAAGGAGTCTGTTGATGTTTAAAATGTCAAGAAGCGAGCTATCTAGGGAGCATGAGGGATGGAACAGAGGTCTGCTGACATGGGTTTGCAAAGAATTCTCGACTCATGATCAGTGGGAAATGAATAACTGCCTTGGATATTTGGTTAGTCTCTGTGCTGGCCTGAATACATTCTGTGCTGCACGGCATGACGCAGCTGCTCTGATTAACTGGGCTAAAGCCATATAACACGGATGAGGGGGGTTGGGGAATTTCCCCAGGGTCTTCACCAGTATTGACTCATGAGCAGAGCAAAGCAGACACATGCCCAATCGCAAATACCTGACCAGAATACCTCATTCCACCCTAAGTACTGTAGTTGGTAATGATGTCTTGATATTACAGGCATACTGCTGGATGCAGTGCATGGCCAGGACATATCCCCATTATAAGCCGGCAATTTTGCTATAAAAAACAACACTTTACTATCCCTGCATGTATATATAGTGCTGTAAAATGTGTCTGCACTGCTGCATTCACGATGGCATGCATTGTGTCTGTTACCCACCCTTATGCAGGGACCCTTTGTAACAAGCTACAGTATCTGCTGTGGGCTTGATGTTCAAAGATCAATGCAAGTTGCGCCAACTGAGCTTGCGCTGGTTACTACTGGTGCACCAGGGACCCTGTACCTGATTCATGAATGGGTGGGGTCCCTGGCACCAATGCCTCGCAGCTTGCGCAAATGTTGCTATGCACCAAAGTCAAAGTGCATGGGAGAGGTTAGCCACAAGCTGCGGAATGGTTAGGTGGCATTGGCACCCAGTAATGGGGACCAGTCTGGAGGCTGGCAGTGGTAGGTGGGACAGGACGGGGTCAGGGAGGGCAGGTAGGATATGGATGGATGCGGGGGGGGGGTGGCAACAGGTCACCGACAGGGACATTGCATCAGTAATTTTGAGACTCGAGCCCAGTGTAACGAAATTGGGCAAAAAAATGTTACCCTACCTTCTTTCACTATAAAAAATTCCAGGCACCTTTCAGTTTTATTTGGTGGTAACATTTTTATAGTTCCACCAACATTCTAGTGTTTTAATTTAGTTAAATGTAATTGAAATTTGTAAGATTACACATAGACAGTAGGCAAATGAACATTCCATCTGGCATAGACAGACCATTTTCTGATTATGCTTATGGTTGGAGTACAGACAGTATTTTACAGTTCCACTAAAGGAACAGTCTGAGACAATTGGCTTAGAAATATCCTTGAAAGCCTGGTAGGGGTTAGGATCAAGAAAATAAAAAAAACAAAACTATAGTGCACAGCATAGGAGGTACTAGTAAAGTAGATGTGACAGGTATGATAATATTGTAATTAATTGTAGCGGAAACTAGCTTTTCTGGAAAAACATCTTTGTATTGCTGCTTTAACTAGGATAGCTGGTTGAAATATAGACAGATGGGTAAGACTGCAGAGTTGCAAGATGGACTCTGGGTACCTCATCTCTCGAGGTCCAGAATATCTCACTCATTACTTTTTATCTGTAATTCTACAAATGGTGGAGACATATCAGATAGGCTGTCTTACAAGATCTGGCCTTTGAACTTATTAGAACTTTAACAATCTGGAATCTATGCATTTATGACTGCTTTTCAACTCACATTGATGTAAATATGTTTTTGCAGATGTATTTATGTAAATATTTTAATAACATTTTAATCATGACAAAAAAAAAAAAAAAAAAATGTATAAATAGATAGGAAACCGTTAGTAAAAAGGCTGCAATTAAATTGAGGTATTCTAGTGACATTATAAATCTCGTAATGCAGAGTTTGAGTGGTTTGTGATGTCACAAGAATCCAGAGATGGAACGGCAAGCCAAGTTACTAATGAGTTCCTGTCTGTTATTTGTTGTAGCGTCTGGAACTTAGAGAACATGCCATCCCATAATGCCATTGATCCGATGTCAGAAAACTGGAGGTTACGATTTTCTGACATCAGAACAATAGTTTTATGACTTTCTGATGTCAGAATGCTGTGATTGTGGGTTGCTGATGTCAGAATGATCTGGTTATGACATTCTGATGCTAGAATGTTGGTGTCATGTCTTTCAGTTGTCAGAACCATGGAATTATGACTCTCAGATGTCAGAACGATAGGTTTGTTACTTTCAGATGTCAGAGCCACGGTGTGATGACATTCTGATGTCAGAATGATGGGATTATGACTTTCTTTTTTTTTTTCTTGTGTGTGATTTCTTTATGCTCCCCCCCAGCCCCTGGCCAACCACTCCTTTGGGCAGCCTAGGGTCCTGCCATCTGTCCCCATCACCATCCCACTGCTCTCATTATTGCTGCAGCCCAGTTGACCTGACATATAGGGAACCACGAGAGGAGACTTCCCCGTAGACTTCATTCTATGCCAGACACATGATGAGGGATCGGCATGGACACTTCTGAGCTTCATGGCGAGCAGGGACTGGCTGCCGTCATCTGGTTGGCTGAGTAACTGCATTTTCCACACACTACAACCGGCGCGGCAACAAACAGCATGAAAACATGCTTGACTGTTTTTCCGTTTGTTCTGTAGGGGAACACACCCACAGCCTCCACGTAAGGGGGCATCGCCCCCACTCAGACTTATTATAATCAACTCTGAGGGGTGTGGACTTATGGGCAAGAAAAAAGGTAAAATATTCCCAAGTCTGGAATGAAACCCCGTTCCCCAACCCCAATCACTGCAGGGTCGGGTGCTCTAGGCACCCAACATGGGAGCGGCTTGACCGAGCACCTGACTGGCAGTGTTCATAAACACTTACTCCTTCATGGTGAGCTATCAGGGAGTAGCAATACTTTATTGCTGCACTCCCAACGCCTGAAAGGTGACAATGGCCTACCACGACGCCGTCGTGCTGTGCCGGATATCACCCGGCATCCTATTCTATTATGATTTTCTAATGTCAGAATGATGGAGTTATGGGTTTCTGATGTCAGAACAATGGGATTATGTGTTTCTGATATCAAAACATAGAGGATAATGGATGAGCAGCAGTGAACAACAACAACGCTGTGTTTACTTCGAGAGGTTATCATGACAACCAAGTAGACCTCAAGAGCGAAGCTTGAGAGGTCCATGGTCGTCATACAACCTTGAGAAGTGAACGCAAGGTTATTGTTTACTGTTGTCCATCCATTATGTTTTATAGTGTATGGGTAACAGTTAAACAAAACTGCTGAGTTTTTTCTTTAGCGTTGTGCTGATGTCCTTCCCCACACTTAATTGAACAAGCATACTCCATCCCCCCCTGCCACTCACACAGACTTGCTTTTTTTAAATGTAGGGTGATTTTGTAACTCTCTGCATACTGATCACTTGATGCTTGTTTTCAAAGAACAGTTGCTGCTGTCGTGTTCGCTGACTTTTTATGACTGTGGGCAGAGCCTGCAACCATCTTGCTGTTTGTAGCAGGAAAAATGGAGTATCATGGAACACAATATTTGGAGTTTTCAATGTATCCTTCCACATCTACAAATCACTATGCCAACTGAAATAAAGTACTCCTTTCTTTCTGTTTAGAATGTTGGAGACATAACTCCAAGTTGCTTATCAGATGGCCATTAGGAAACGAACAACTTGTTGAATACAGTATTGGTTGCCTATTAAACTGGAAATTTGTTTACCCCCTTTGAAATACAACAACTTGTACATTTCAAAACTTAGCATTTAAACATGTTCTTGCTACAAGCTTCAGTTGGCAGGTATTGTCTTTCAAGAAAGTTTCATACCTCATAAATGTCACCCTTTCCCAGAAAATCTAAAAAGATTTACACTGTTTTTTTAATCTTTTAAGACACTACCAGATAACCACTGTCTCATACATATGCCAGGTCTTCTGTGAACTATCCAGATGAAGTAAATATATTTATTTAAAGTTGATAACCGGGAAAGGCATACAGAGCCGAGGCTCATTTCCAGGTGTGACCCGGGGCAGGGGAGAGGGACAAGTATACAAAAATAGTGCCAGTAATTAAGATAGTGCAATGGGTGAAGAAATAACAATTACAATGTACAGTTATTTACAAAGATGGAAGTAATATAGTACACAATATACAGGTTTATACAAAAATACAGTTAAAACATGGCATAAATATTGTTACAATATACAGAATTTACATCATATATAGCAATCAGCAGGCATTTTTTACTATGCTTTTTTGGGGAAACAAAATATATTGAACTACAGCAACACACACACACACACACACACACACACACACACACACACACACACCATCCTTATGGCCACAACAATCAAAATAAATACTGCAATCTAATATATTATAAAAACAATAAAGAAACTGTTTATGTCAGTAAACCCAGAGAAATTCAGTTTACAGTAGATTTCCCTTAAATATTTCTTATCCTATATTTTGTATCCTGGATAGCGCAGGGGACAGGGGACATGCTACATCTCATTGTCATAGGGATCTTCATTTACACATTTTTGCACTGCATTTTCTCAGGATCTCCCAGATTAGATGCAATATCTTGTTTTCTGTGGGGTCATGATTTTACCATTTTTATAATGTATTTATTTATTCAGGGTAGCCTAGTCCAGATGTAAAATATTGTTTTCAGCGTGTTCTGATTTTACGCAGTGCAGCATAATATTGTGTAAATGTAGAGCCCTACTGAAAATGAGACGCCATGTCTTCTGTGAACTATCCAGGCTAAATATATAGCAATCAGCAGGCATATTCTAGGAAAACACATTGTAAAAATGTGTAAACGAAAGACCACATTGAAACTGCCTCACAGCAGATCTGCACTGTGAAAATTCATTAGAAATAATGGGTAAAAGCACCTCAAAAGCACTCCACAGCCATTTCAGCTCTGACCAGAGTTTGTTTTTAACTGTCTAAACTAATTGGAGGATACAAAAAGAAAGCGATCAGCGATCTGCCAGTGTAATGGGAACACAAGGGTGTTCTAACTTGTTGTAGCGTCGAGGTGACGTACTCAAGAGAGCACAACACTTTGATGTCACATCAGTGGTACAACAATGATAGGAATTCATTGAATTCCATTGGTAATAGCCCTCTCCCATTCACTACAGTGGGATTATGGGTTTCTGATGTCAGAACGATGGGATGATGACTTTCAGATGTCAGAAAGATGGGATGATGATTTTCTGGTGTCAGAATGATGAGAGTAGGACTGTTTCATGTGACTGATTTGATACACTGTTTTTCTTTTACTGTTTAAGCTTGTTTTAGCTTAAAACCTCCTCTTTTTCCATTGTAAACTATTTGTGCTAGCCATTGTTCTCTGGGTTCTAGTTCCATATTCTAAGTGGAAATAAAATGTTTCAAGTGGAATAACATGAGTTCTAAGTGTAAAAACATGTGTTGTAATTCAAAAAAAAATTAATCTGAAAATAACATGATTCATTTACACAATTTATTCACCATTGCATTCTTTTTAGCTCAGTACTCCATCTCACTTCTGTCTGTATATATGCTTTATATATTTACAGTGTGTAAGGTTAAGGGAGTAAGGGAAGGGTAGGAAGTACACAGTATATTTTGTTTTGAGTGATTAGAAATGATTTCCATCAGCTGATTTTGATAAAACACTGGAAGTAACAGTCTACTGAGTTCTAGATTATTGAGATTGTTGTTACACTTTGATGGTAAAGTGAGATAGAAATGTATATATTTTTGAATTGTATAGTTATTTTATTGTCATGTATAACTGGAGGCTAGGAGAAGCTGGGCTGGGAGGATGTGGGGGAATAGGTACATGTGTGGGAAGCAGGAGAGTGGTAAACTGCAATAGCTGTGGGGCAGCAGTCTTTCTGGGGGTGATGTGGAGTAAAGGGAGATGTACTGTGTGTAAGAGCCTGGAGTAGCTAAGTGTTGAAATAAGGCTGCTCAGATGGGAGCTAGGGGAGGATGGTGTGGGAAGTCAGAGGAGCAGAGCAGTGGAGGGAAAGGCAGAGGGGTGTTTCCCAGGGGAGTGATGGCATCAGGCAGGGGATGGGAATGGTGAGGAGCACACAGTATACAGGAGTATCGCTTCCTCGGAGGACTAGGGAGCCCAGGGTGGAGGAATGGCAAGTGGTAAGGTGAAGGGGTGGGAATGTGAGAGTAGCAGCAGGGGTGGGAAATTCTAAAGGGCTGCCTTTATTGAATAGATTTGCACCATTGTCTGGAAGGAGGGAGGGGGAAGCAGGAGGTGAGGTAGGAGGTCAGATTGAGCCAGGGCTGAGAGTAGGAGTACAGGGGAGGGGAGAGGGAACTAATCAGGGTGGGCAGGGAAGAGGAGACAGGCAAAACAGAGTGGAGGATGGGGAGGAGGAAGAGAAAAGGAAAGGAAAGGAAGAGGGGAGGAGAGGGGAAGGAAAACTGAAAGCAGATACAGATAGTCAGAAGGGGAGGGGCAGATTGGGAGATGGAAGAACAGTTAAAGGGATAAATTGTGGATGTGGGGATGTGGAGATAAGTTCATCAGGGTACAGAGGGAGCAGTTATGTGGGGAAGCAGCTAGTACCGAAGGTAAGAAAAGAAGGACAGGGAGCACGGATGCAGGGGATGGAAAGGTAGCAATCATAGGGGACTCCATAATTAGGGGTATTTACTGGGGGAGGAAAGAGGACCCAAATGCAAGCAGGACAGTGTTTTGCATGCCAGGAATGACAGTGGGGATGGTGGGCCCAAGAATAAGGAAAATAGTAAGGGAGGTTGGAGGAAAATCTAATTTAGTTATACATTTGGGAACCAATGACCTAGCTGGGGAGGAGGTTGAGGTAGTGCAAAGTAGGTTCAGGGAGTTAGGGAAGATCTGCAGGGAGGAAGGAAGTTTGATGGCCTTCTCAGAGGTGATACCAGTACCAAGGGCCAGCACAGCCAGGAAAAGAAAACAGAGGATTTTAATGACTGGCTGGGAGGAGATGTTCATCTGTATTGGAGACTGGGAGGAGACCTGGTTAAACAAAGCACTCTTCACCAGAAGGACTACACCTCAGTAGGGAGGGTTTGAGGGTACTCAGACACGAACTGGGGGAATACATAACCGCTACACTTGACTTAAACTACTGGGCGGGGGGTGGGGCAGTAGGCATGCAGGTCCACAGACTCTGAGAGGAGACAGTCAGTGAACCCCCCCCCCCCACAGTGATAGAAGAGGTCTGGAGAAAGGAGGTGGAAGGGGTGAGAACACAATTAGCAAAGGGTGGAGGGGGTGAGGAACATATAACAAGGGTATGTGGAAGGGTGCACACAGAGGGGATAAATATGAATAGAAGAATAGAGGGAAGAGAAGAGCGGTCAGATTCTAGGTGGAGGGTGGTGTCTCTGAATGTGAGGAGTCTTGGAAACAAGATGGATGACCTGCAGGCACAATTAGCAGACAGGGTGGACATAGCTGCAGTAACTGAGACTTGGGCAATATCACACCATGACTGGGACCTTGAGATCTCTGGATACAAACTATACAGGAGGAACAGGGTAGTCAGGAAGGGGTGGCAGTTTAAATCAGGGAGGGAATAACTTGCACGAGGGAGGAGCTGGAGGATGGGGAGGCATTATGGGTTCAGTTTCGGTCCAATAGAGGGAGAAAGGTGAGGTTGGGGGTGGTTTACAGACCACCCAGCCAGGATGAGGAGATAGACAGGGAACTGAGCTCACAAATATTGGAAGCCACGGGGAAAGGAGAGGTGGTAATTGTGTGGGACTTCAACCTTCCCAAGGTGGGCTGAAGCATACCATCTACAACATGTGCTAGGAGGTAAGTGATCCTAGAAGGACTGCAGAGTAGGTTCCTGACTCAGGGCATCACTGACCCAACAAGAGCTGAGGCAATTCTTGATCTGGTGCTCACAAATGGGGAGCATGTACAGGAAATAATGGTCAGGGAGCCACTGGGTGGAAGTGACCATTGCACAGTGTGGTTCCAGTTGGATATGGGCAGGGAAAGCATCCCGACTAAGACCAAAAACTTGGATTTCAGGAGGGCAGACTTCAGGAAATGGGCGATGTGCTAAAGAGCCATCTGGTGGGCATCAGAGCAGATATGGGGGTGGACCAAAGGTGGTCCATCATTAAGGAAGGAATACTGGTTGCCACAGATGAGTGCATTAGGCTCAGGAGAAGAACATAAGGGCCAAAGCACCCAGCTGGTTCAGTTCTGGGGTTGTTCAGGCAGTAAGGGAAAAGAGGTTGGCCTATAGAAAATTCAAAAAAGTACAAGAGAGAGGTGGATAGGGAAAATTACCTAAGGTTGGATAGTGAGGCAAGTAAAAAAGTCCAGAGAGCAAAGGCACAGAAGGAGCTGCAGATAGCTGAAGCAATTAAGAAGGGGAGAAGGCTTTCTTTCACTATGTAAGTGAGAAAAGGGACAAGAAGGATGGGATTGTTAGGCTTAAGAAAGGGATGGAGTGGGTGGAGGATAATGGGGGGAAAGCAGAGATACTAAAAGAATACTTCTGTTCTATCTTCACCAGGGAGAAAGATGGACCAGTGCCTTCAGGAGGGAAAAGAGGAGTTGGGGGGGGGACACAGATGTAGTGATAGAGGAGGATAGACTGAGGGAGGGGCTTCTGGCATTGAAGGTGGACAAATCACCAGGCCCGGACAGAGTACATCCAAATGTACTAAAGGAACTGGCTGAGAAACTTGCAGGGCCACTGGCAGACCTATTTAATAGTTCACTGGAGTTAGGAGTGGCACCACAGGACTGGAGAACAGCACATGTAGTACCCCTCCACAAAAGCCGTCCGAAGGATGACCCAAGGAATTATAGACCAGTCCGTCTCACCTCCATTGTTGGCAAGCTCATGGAGACCATATTAAAGGAAAGGTTGGTTGAATATCTAGAGGAGTATGGTCTCCAGGAAGCGAGGCAGCATAGATACATACATACATAGATACATAGACAGTGTCGGCAGATAAGGGCCTATGGCCCACCCAGTCTGCCCATTTAAGTCTGTAAGTTCAGTTTATGTTTTCCAGGAAGTCTGTTGCCCCTTACCCCTGACCTCTAGAATTCCTTTATATTTATCGCATGCATTCTTAAATCCTGTGATTGTTTCAGCCCCCACCACTTCCTCTGGCAGGGTGTTCCACTTGTCCACCATCCGCTCTGTGGAGAAATTCTTCCTCACGCTTTCTCTGAATCGCCCTCCCTCCAACTTCATCCCATGCCCTCTAGTCCTGGAACATCTTTTTCGCTTAAAAATAGTGTTTTCCTGCACCTGTTTCCTCCCTGTAGATACTTGTATGTCTATCATATCTCTCTCCCTCCTCTCCTCCAGGAGTACATGTTCAGTGCCTTCAACCTGTCCTCATGGGACTTGTGATGCAATCCATGCACCATCTTTGTTGCCCTCCTCTGAACCTTCTCTACCCTGTCTATGTCCTTATGTAGGTATGGTCTCCAGAACTGTACACCTGTACTCCAGGTGGGGCCTCACTAGTGTCTTGTATGGTGGAATTATGACCTCCCTTTTCCTGCTGGTGATGCCTCTGCCTATGCATCCCAGCATCCTATTTGCTTTACCTGCTGCCTTGTCACACTGTTTCCCTGCCTTGAGGTCATCAGGATGATAACTCCAAGATCCCTTTCCTGCTTGGTGCATGCTATATCCTCACCCCCAACTGATATATTGTGTCAGGGTTTTGTGCCCCATATGCATTATCTTGCACTTCCTTGCATTGAATTTCAACTGCCAAACCCTGACCATTCTTCAAGTTTCTGTAGGTCCTTCTCTCATTCTGTCTACACCTCTGGTGTGTCTACTCTGTTACAGAGCTTTGTGTCATCAGCGAACAGTGAAATTCTGCCTTCTAGGTCCTGTGCAATGTCACTGATGAAGATATTGAATAGTACCGGTCCCAGCACTGATCCCTGTGGTACCCCACTGGTCACTCTTCCCTCTGTGGAGTGACAGCCATTTACCACCACCCTCTGTGTCCTGCTGTCCAGCCAGTTACCTACCCACCGCACTACTATCCTGCCCACACCCATATTCCCCAGTTTGTGCAATAGTCTTCTATGTGGCACAGTGTCAAAGGCCTTGCTGAAGTCCAGATAGGCCATGTCCACTGCCCTCCCCTGATCCACCTCCCTAGTCACCCAGTCAAAAAATTCAATGAGGTTGGTCTGACATGGGTTCATGGGGAGAGATCATCAAACGAATCTGATTGACTTCTTTGACTGTGTCACCAAGACAGTAGACAGGGGCCAAGTGGTAGACATCCTCTATCTTGATTTCAGTAAGGCCTTTGACTCTGTGCTGCACAACAGGTTGATCAGGAAGTTGGTGGATCTCGGGGTTGGGGAAAAGATGGCCAGATGGGTGGAAAACTGGCTGAAGGACAGAACCCAGAGGGTGGTTGTTGGGGGAGTTATCTGGCACCAGGGAGGTAACCAGTGGGGTCCTGCAGGGCTCGGTGCTGGGACTGGTGTTGTTCAATGTCTTCATCAGTGACACTGAGGATGGCATTAAGGGCAAAATGTGCCTATTTGTGGATGACACCAAGCTCTGTGAGAGAATGGACACAGCTGAAGGGATACAGGACCTACAGGAAGATCTGGAAAAGCTGGGGAGGTAGTCCAGGATCTGGCAGCTTGGCTCCAATGCCAAGAAATGCAAAGTTATGCATACTGGAGCCAAGAATTCCAGGACAGAGTACTACCTGGGTGGAATCCGAGTATCTGCATCAGAGGAGGAGAAGGACCTGGGAGTGATAATCACTAGTGATCTGAAGCACTCCACGCAGTGCAAGAAAGCAGCAGCAAAGGCAAAGAAGATGCTGGGATACAAATCTAGGGGGATCAGTAGTAGGAGAGAGGAGGTTTTACTGCCCTTGTACAGGTCACTGGTAAGGTTGCATCTAGAGTACGGAGTTCAGTACTGGTGCCCACACCTCAAAAAGGACATTAGCCTGCTGGAGAAAGCCCAGAAGAGGGCTACAAAGATGACAGCAGGTCAGCAGGGTAAGGCATATGAGGAGAGGTTGAGGGCACTGAACATGAACTCCCTGGAAGACAGGAGAGAGAGAGAGAGAGAGAGAGAGGGGACATGACTGGGACCTTCAAGTACTTGAAAGGGATAAATAAGGTTGATAAAGAGAGTCTCTTTAAACTGAGTGGCAACCATAACACGAGGGGCACAGTCTTAAGCTGGAGGGTGGGAGGTTTAGGAGGGAGTTTGGGAAGCACTTCTTCACAGACAGGGTGGTGGACACCTGGAATGTGCTTCCAGAAGAGGTGATCTCATTGAAGACAGTGGGCAGCTTTACGAGAGGCTGAGATGGGCATAAGGGAAGGTAAGGATTATGGGCAGGGAGGATGGGAGGAGTGGGGAGGGAGGGCAGGGACATTAGCGCAAGCTATGGACCCTGCAATACGAGCAGACTTGATAGACCAAATGGCCTTCTTCTGTTGGCTTCTTCATATGTTCCTATGTCTCTGGAATCATGGGGTTGAAAATGACTCATAATACATATGATTTGTGTTTTAAATGTATTCGCCTTGGATAACCCCAAGTAAGATGCAACATCTTGTTTTCGGTGGATGAGTAGAGGGGTTCTGTTCGGTGGTGGATTATAAGGGTCCTAATCCGTGAGGAGTGGAGAGGTCTTGCTCAATGGGGGAGTGGAGGGAATTCTTGTTCAGTGGGGAAATGAAGGGGTCCTATTTCTATGTAATTTTTACAGCTGGCAGGGAAGTGAAGCAGTGGGAGGTCAATTGGTTTGCTCAAGGTTACAGAGTAAGTGAGGGGCTGTGAAGGGAATCCCACCAGTGATCTGTTTCACAGCTTGGCGCTCTAATAACAAGATTGTACTGCCTCCTAGTTATCCAATCTGTGCTCTTGCCCTTCAGATGTGCGGGAGAGCCTCAAACTAAATGTTTCCTTTTATTTTGATTTAGTAGCAAGGACAAACCTGTCTAATTATCTGAGCCAGTCCCCCCTCCCACAGTAATATAATGAATTAATCTTTCCACACTTAAAAGCAGACAGTTGCATTTAGGGAAGCAAGATTATATTTGCAGTTATTGCTGCCAATTCCCCAGATCTTGTTGCCACACATCAGTTCCCCAGGTAATTTCCAAACATGAAGTTACAACAAGGGTCACCTCCTATTGATTCAGAGATTCTTACCTTGACAGCAGTCATCGCTCACAACAAACCATTGGATCAATAGATTCTTTCACCAAAATGCTAAAAATTTGGGTCTGCAATATGCTTTGTGAGCCGGGCTTTGCTAACCTAATTTTGTTTATAATTCCTTTCATCTGCCCCCTCAGTCAGTTCTTTTAATTGACTCTCCTGACTGTGTTCCACCTCCAGATCCTTTGCAACATCACTACTTAAGCATTAATGCATGTGCAAGGGTCAGATTTAGTTAATCTAACCCTTGTGAAGTCATGAGGCACAAGAGAAAGCCGAGTGGCTTCTGCCCTTTGGGTAAGATTAATGAAGGTGACCCAATCCCTGAAGAGTCTAAATATTATTATAAAACAAAATAAAACAAAAAAAATACTGTTGTTATATAGTCATTAATATAACTTTTTAGGATGCATATTAATCAATCAGATTGCTTTGTAAGCAGTCTATAGGGGTATGGCATTGATACAATGACCCCCGCCCCCACAGCGACAACAACCTGTTCAACATCCACAGTGTCGAATGGGTTGTTGCAGCGATGGATGGTCACAGCAATGCTGCTATAAGCCACTCTCCTCCGTGATCCGCACCCCAAGGAGTTGACAGTCATTAAGTCTGTGGGGTGCAGGGGAAGAGCCCCCCACATGGGAGGGGCAAAGAGGGCCACATGACCAGCGTTGCTCTGTTCCCTGTTGGTGTTGGTTTGCAGCACAGTCGGGGATGTCAGCGGCATTCCTTCACTGTGGGGGATGTCGGCGACTTTACAGTCACTGCAGCTTGGTGGAATTGTCTATAGGTCCTTTTACATGATCTGCTCTGAACTGCTGCAAGCGGTGTAGAGCAACTAGAATGCTACCTTACTTACCGTGTAAAGCCAATCCACACTGCATCCAAGGATACCTGACCCACACTGCATCTAAGGGTAGCATTCGCTGACATACCCTGCTTTTCTGAGTTCACTGTTGCAGTTTTCCGTGTTGCACTGCTTCCTACTGCTGTATAATCAGAGTGCAGTGATCACATCGACGCAGGCCCACAAGCAAATCTCAGGCTCTCAGCTGGCCAGAAAGCTAACAAAAATGCCGGAAGAGCCATGAGACTGCTGCAGGGCTGCTGTGTGCATAACCAAAATGCAATGGCACAGACAGAGCGGAGCGAGCGGTTGGAAACTGCAGCACTGTGTGAGTAAGGGCTCCATGTAAAAGGGACTATTGTTGTTATACTACACAGTTACACCTGTGAAGGGGGGTACTGGGGCTGTGCTTGACAAATGAGTATGTGAGAAAAGCCCTCTATTGATGAGAGATTGCAATGGGAGAGCCCTCTTGTGGTGAAAGGCCATGATGAAAGACCCCTCTTGTGGCGAGAGACTAAATGGGACGAGCCCTCTAATGGTGATAGGCTGCAATGAGAGAGCCCTTTAGAGGTGAGAGGCTGCAATGAGATAGCCCTCTAGTGGTGAGAGGCTGCAATGAAATAGCCCTCTAGTGGTGAGGGGCTACAATGGGAAAATCTTCTATTGGTGAGAGGCTACAATGGGAGACCCCTGTAGTGGTGTAAGGTAATGATGAAAAAGATACCTAGTGGTGAAGACTACAATGAGAGAGCCCTCTAGTGGTGAGAGGCTGTGAGGGGAAGCTCTCTCTTGCTGAGAAGCTACATTGAGAGAGCCTTCTAGTGGCAAGAGGCTGCAATAGTAGAGCCCTCCAGAGGCTACAATGAGAGAGCCTTCTAAAGCCACTCTTATTCTGTTTATCCCCCCCAGCAGTTTATTTCATCTACATTCTAGTAAGTCCTGCTGATCCGTGTTTCTCTTCTAGCAGTGCTACTGAATGACATAGGACACCAGACCAAATCCTCCCAAACTTCCATTTCATCACAGTTTACTTCCATGGCAGGGCCCTTTCTTGGCCTACTCAAGGAATGAACACAATTATTGGAGGTAGGTTGGAGTGTCTCCAGGGGGCAGTCACTGGCCTTGAGGTGGGTGGCAAAGGGCATCATCATGCAGGGTGAGGAATTCCTTTCCATTTCAGACCCTCGCATCACCTTGATTGGAGGCAGCCCACAACATCAATTCTGTAGGCAAGGGAATGAACAACATTGAATAGTACCCCCTGCTCTGTCAATGCCATTTCAAATTGAGTTGCAGGAGGTGCTGTGAGAGAGGGAAAGTCTGCTTCCTTCCCCTGAGGTCAGAGCAATGTGATTCCAAGACAGGTCGAAGGTCAAATGTGGGTCAGCACAACAGACTGTGCAAATGTTATCGATTTTTAAAAGCAACCAGTAGTGACTTTTCACTTGAGAAGCAGTTTTCTTTTTTCCTTTAATCAATTAGAAGAATTCTTATCTAAAATGACTAGGTATGAGGTGTAGAATGGCACTCTCTCTGGAGGATGAAATACGTAGCACTTTCCCCAAAAGTGGGTGTTCCTAACAGCTGTTTGGACCAACAAAGTGTTAAGCTCTTGGAGTATAGGCTCGCCTGTCATGTGGTTGGGGCTATACTATAAATGGGAGGAGCTATGTTAGAGACTGGAAGTAGTGAGGACATAGAGAGTCTGCAGAGAGAGAGAGAGAGAGAGAGCGAGAGCGAGCAGGGTGTGTCCGTCCTCAGGGGTAGGCACCATGTGCGAGGCCTAGGGAAAGGGCCAATGCAGACTGCCACTTAGAGATCCCATCACCACCATCAAGAAGGATGCACCTGTGGGAGTTTTGGGATTCGCTCAAGGGGTCCTCATTTAGGTATTTGTAGAGCTGGCTCCATGTCCTAGGAGGAAAATGGCTCCATAGGGGTCAAACAATGCATAGAGGGAAAAGGAGACATTCCCTACAGGTTGCTGGTGTCTCTGTTTGAAAGATGAAGGGGGGGTGAGGTGAATGGCTCATCTGTTTGGTACCACCCATAGAAGTGAAGGGAATCTCTGATGAGGTGTACTGTGCTCTACCAACAGTACCTGCTGCTCTGAGATTCCTCAAGGAAGTCCATCTGCCCATGGAGCTGTGGGAAGGGAGTGACGCGCCACAGATCAGATACATGTAAGTGCCAGAGTGACTCAGCTGGTAGCACATCTACCTCTGGGCCAAAAGGTCATGGGTTCTAGTCCCACACTGGCACTGGGCTCATACCATAAACACTGGTACCTGAGTGCAGTACTGGGGGGTACTGTACTGTTAAGGTGTGCTGTCCTTCAGACGAGATGTTAAACTGAGGTCCCTTCTGCCTACATCTGGTGCTATTCCTGGTGGGTGTCAAGGCTGAAGTAAAAGAACCCAGGGCACTTTTCGCAAGAGAAAGAGATTTTCCCCGATGTCCTGGCAGTACAGAGTACAGAGTAGAGATGGCGGTGGGGTATGAGCTGCCTGAGCTCTGAGCTCTGGGATGTGAGCTTAGTTTTATTTTATTTTGTTTAATTGTAACTTTGATTTTTTTTTAGTTTGTTTTTAGTTTAGCTGGGGCTATTAATGAGTTATATAGTGTTCCCTATCGAATTGTGGGTTAATAGTTAGCTTTTCGGCTGTTCCCCTTTGCCATTTGGGAGCTTTACATGATTTCAACTGGTTTGTTATGGCGGCTCACTTTTGCCATATGTGAGTCTTGCTGTTTCAACTGTTTTTGTGATGGCTGTTCTCCCTCACCATTTGGGAGTTTTAGCTGTTCCAACTGTTTTTCCGCGGCTCACTTTTGCCATATGTGAGTCTTGCTGCTACAATTGTTCTGTTACTGTTTTTGGAAACCGGAGCAGATTTAAACGACCTTATTTTGTGGTGGAGTGCGGCCTGGAAACTGCTGTCTGGTGTCGTGAGCCTGAGTTGGGAAGATCTGGGCTGAATTACTGCTAAACCTCGACCTGCTCTTACCGCTTGTTGAGGGGAAGATTGTGCGGTAAGAGTGCAGGCTGTGTGAATCGGGAAATTTGGACTGAGCTGGAATCTGCTGCCTTCGTGGAGGTTGCTGGTGTGGTGAAAGCATATTCAGCAATCACTGGATGTTTATTAGATCTTGACATTAGAGCAATGGTGTGGTCTGGGAACTGTGTTGGGCGGAGGGGGCATCCTCCTTGTGCTTGGGGCTAAGTGGGTGGTGTGCTTCCCGTGACCAAGCGGGAGTTGCCCATGTGATTCTCTGGGGAGCCGGAGAGCTGGTTGGATTTTCTCCTAGGCCTCCTGTGGGACGTGCCTAGAGGCCTGTCCCCTGGTGGGGTTGTAGCTGTGGGTCGCCGGTGGCTGGGTGCCAGGTCCTGTGACTTAGTGCACTTGGAGGGGGGCCTCCCCTCAGGTTCTAGTTTCCATGTCTCAGCCTGCTGCTGTATTGGGGATTCCTTGAGCAGTGCTCTGAATATTCTCAGAACTACAGTTTAACCCAAGGCCTGTTCTTCCAGGCTATTGAGGTTTGCCTTTTTTGTTAAATTGATTGGGTTGACTTGGGTTTGTTTTCTCACTACGCTGAACTTGGACTGACAATTTACTACAGCTTGCTCTTTTATATTTACAATATTTTTGGGGACACTGTTTAGATTTTATTGGTTTGAATTTCTTTTACTGTCTGCTTGTCTCTCAGACTCTTGGTGAGAGCAGAGTCTGGGATTGGGAAGCCTTGGCATTGTTGGCCAGGGGAGGTGGGAGCTTCCCTGGCCTATTCATTAAACATTTGGAATTACTTGCTTGATTTGCTGAAAAGGACTGCTGGATTATTTATACTGACATTAATTAAGGATCTTATAATTCGGGGAGTTCTGGGAGGTGTTTAGAAGCAAGTCTGATCATAGGATTTAGGTCTGAATTGTTCAGATGCTTGCTTTACCTGTTAATTATTGGGGGTTTATGTTGTGTGATAATAATTGTGTTTGAAATGTGTTGGGAGGGTCTGTGATGGTTGGGCATTATTCTCCCACCATGATCAGGGAGTTACACCCTTTTGACTGTCCCCATTGCCAGCTGAGGTGTATAAGAGATGTCGAGCCTTGGGGATAGTCAGAAGTCGATCGAAAAAGGGGCAATCTGGGCATGGTGGGAGAATGGAGATGGGTGGATGGATTGAGGTTGTTGGGACTAGGAGACACCCTGGGGCAAAATGGGGTCAAGAAAAGGGGTTTCCTGCTTGGTTCCCATACCCAAGGGCTCCACAAATAGTGGGCAGGTTTTAGGATCTTCCTCGTTGACCCATCCAAGTTGGGCGGTGTTATGCAATGCCAGATCGATTAGAAACAAGACAACTATTATAGCTGATCATGTTGGAACATCTGATCTGGCATGCATCACCGAGACCTGGCTGGATGAGAATGCAGGCCCTATTTTGGCATCTGCTGTTCCATCTGGGTTCTCGGAGATAC
The DNA here is from genome assembly GCA_016271365.2 of Neoceratodus forsteri. Taxonomy (NCBI): domain Eukaryota; kingdom Metazoa; phylum Chordata; order Ceratodontiformes; family Ceratodontidae; genus Neoceratodus; species Neoceratodus forsteri. Next base: position 60,542,614 of record JADMNL010000033.1, read on the forward strand.
ACTGCCCGAGATTGGATCGCAGGGGCAGGGGAGTAGCTATTGTGTTTAAAACAGAACTGGGCCTTATGGATGTGCTAGTGGGGTGCACTTGATCCTTTGAGTGTATCCTCGGAGCAGGTGTAGGGTTCAGGATACTCATCATCTACCATCCACCCACTGATGGGGGAGAGTACCTGAAGGAGTTTGCGGACTTCATTGTCGACGTGGCCTTGGAGTCACCCAGATGGTTAATTCTGGATGACTTCAATGCCTGGGTCAATGATGAACTCTCACAATTTGGAAATAATCTCCTTCATCTTATGACTATGCTGGGCCTTACACAGGTAGTTACCTCTGCTACCTATATTGGGGTCACTCTTTGGATCTTGTGTTCCTCCTGGGGATGGAGATCACGGATCTGGTGGTGGAACCAGTTGGCTGGTCAGACCATCACACCATAAATTCAGTTTTGGAGCACCCCCAAGTAGGCCTGCCCCTATGGAGATGGTCCAGTACTACCCTTTAAGGAAAGTTACCCCAGAAGGCCTGTCAGCAGTGCTGAACCTATCGGGTTTATTGAGCAAATGCATGAGTCCAGATGGTCTTGTATTGGCTTATAATAAGGCGATGGAAGATGCTCTGGACTCAATAGCTCCTGTTCATGTTCACCCACTCACTCTGTGCCCAAGGACCCCTTGGTTTGATGGGTTCTTGAAGGAGCTGAATAGGGTGGGTCGAAGGCTAGAGAGAACTTGGTGGAAATCCAGCCTTGATGCTGACAGGTTTAGATTGATGGAACATTATAAGGTGTATCAATCAGCAATCAGAAATTGCTAGAGATTCCCAGGGTTCATTTAAAAACATCTGGGGCATGTGCTTTCTCTTATGCTGCACCCACCCTGTGGAATTCTCTACCTCGTCGGTTAAGGGAATGCCCGACCGTCACGAGTTTTAAATCTGAACTTAAAACTTGTTTGTTTTATCAAGCTTTCTCTGTATGTTTCTGAATTTTTATTATTATTCTTGTTTATACTATATGTTATTGTACAGTGCCTTGATAATTTGAAAGGCGCTTAATCTAAGTCTGTCAGCAGTGCTGGACCTATCGGGTTTATTGAGCAAATGCGTGAGTCCAGATGGTCTTGTACTGGCTTATAATAAGGCGATGGAAGATGCTCTGGACTCAATAGCTCCTGTTCATGTTCGCCCACTCACTCTGTGCCCAAGGACCCCTTGGTTTCATGGGTTCTTGAAGGAGCTGAGTAGGGTCGGTCAAAGGCTAGAGAGAACTTGGTGGAAATCCAGCCTTGATGCTGACAGGCTTAGATTGATGGAACATTATAAGGTGTATCAATCAGCAATCACCCGTAAAAAGGCAGAATTCCTGTCTGGGCAGATTGCTGCTGTATGGAATCGATCAGCTCTGCTCTTTCGGACTGTGGACAGACTATGCAATCCAGTTTGTCTTCAGTCTGGAAGAGGATTTTCATAAATATAGTGTGATGAGCTTGCTCGATTTTTTGCAGATAAGGTTGCCAGCATCAGGTTGGGGATCAGCCCAACTCCCTCTATGAGGGATTGTGGAGATCGGCGGGCGGTTGTGTGCACCCGTTCTGCCTGGTCTGACTTCAGCCAGCCAGAATTCTTGGACATTGGAAGGATTGTCCAGACCTTGCGACCAACCAGCTGTAGTTTGGATCCCGGTCCTATGCCGTTATTGGTACGTTGCGTAGATGTCATCTGCCCAATCCTTGCTGAAATTGTCTGGTGTTCCTTGGAAAAAGGGTTTTTACCTGATGCCCTCAAGGAGGCAGTCATTTGACCACTCCTTAAAAAACCTTCCTTGGACCCAAACTGTCTAGCACACTACAGACCTGTCTCTAATCTACCCTTCGTGGGTGAGGTTATTGAGAAGGTGGTTACGTTGTAGCTGGATGACCATCTTACAACCCACAATGTCTTTGATACTCTCCAATCTGGGTTTAGAAAGAGACATAGCACCAAGACTACCCTTGTTTGGGAGTTGAATGATCTCCTAATTGCGAGAGATCGAAAGGCTCATACTGTCTTAGTCCTTCTTGATCTCTCGGCGGCATTTGACACTGTAGACCATGGTCTGCTTTTGAAGCGCCTGCGGCATTTCTGTGGACTGTCTGCTACAGTCCTAAGCTGGTTTCAATCCTTCTTCATGAGCAGGTCACAGAGGGTTGTCACTGGAATTTATTCCTCTGATGCCCTCCCCCTGTCCTGTGGGGTGCTGCAGGGCTCCATATTGGCACCCATGTTGTTTTCAGTGTACATGCTGCCATTGGGAGATATCATTAGGCAATACAGTTTGGGTTTCCACTGTTATGCAGATGATACCCAACTGTATATGTCCTTTATGCCCGGACAAGATGATGCGGTCTCTGTGCTTAACAACTGTCTAACTGAGATCAAGAACTGGATGAGCACTAGCTGGCTGAGGTTAAATCCAGACAAGACTGAGGCATTGGTTGTGGACCCGGGTCGTCTGGAGGTGGGTTTTGGGGCTGGGCATCCTTCGGGTTTATGGCTTGATGGTGTCCAGCTCATGACCTCAGACCAGGTGCATAACCTGGGTGTTATTTTCAACAGCAGTTTGACCCTAAAATCTCAGGTGTCCACTGTCATTATATCTTCCTTTTACCATCTAAGGAATATCACCTAGGTGAAACACCTGGTTCCCCTGACTGATCTTCCTACACTGGTCCATGCCTTCGTAACCACCCGCCTTCATTGCTGCAATGCCCTCTAGCTAGGGCTTCCAGGGGTCGATATCCACCACTTGCAGCTGGTGCAGAATGTGGCAGCCAGGCTTTTGATTGGTACATCTAGGACTAGTCATAGTATGCCTGTGCTGCGCGAACTGCACTGGCTGCCAGTAGAGTGGAAGATCACCTTTAAGGTCGGTTTGCTGACCTATGAAGCCCTACATGAGCAGGGACTCTGATATCTGCAAGAACTCCTTATTCCCTACTGCCCCCACTGCTCACTCCAATCCACCGATGAGAAATTGCTAGAGATTCCCAGGGTTCATTTAAAAACATCTGGGGCATGTGCTTTCTCTTATGCTGCACCCACCCTGTGGAATTTTCTACCTCGTCGGTTAAGAGAATGCCTAACCCTCACGAGTTGTAAATCTGAACTTAAAACTTATTTGTTTTATCAAGCTTTCTCTGTATGTTTCTGAATTTTTATTATTATTCTTGTTTATACTGTATGTTATTGTACAGCGCCTTGACAATTTGAAAGGCACTTAAGAAATACATTTTACCTTACCTTACCTTACCAACATTTCCTTTCACATAAAACCAGTTCATGTGACTGTCCAAGGCTGCGGGTGGGTGTTGATGTGTGACATATCTGCCACTACACATTTGCAGTTACTTCACTGCCAGTCTCCCATTACTTGTAAAGCACTTTGGGATGTAATGTGCATGGAAAGCACTATACGATTGCTAATTATTCTTTTTTTCAGAAATGTGCTGTAGCATCAGGAACTTCAAGACAGGAGGTTCCCTGACCAGCCAGTCTGTGGGATGCAAGTGCTAGGGTCGAGAGTATGTGCAGGTAAGGGTGTACCATATATTTATTTATTTAAGATTTTTTTAACCAGGTAAGAACCCAAGGGCAAGAACTGTCCATTTTCAAGGGGGACTGTGGAAAGCAAACAAAACGCAGGAGTAAAGAAAATTAAATAGAACAACAATATCACCTAGCAAAGGAGACAAGTAAGGGGAGGAGGGGCAGAATAAATGGGCCAGAATGGTCCTTTTCTGCCGCCAGATTTCTATGATTCTATGATTCTACGAATAAACAAAAATCAGGAGACAACTACAAAAAACATTTACATAGACTATCATTCTTCTAAAGATGTTTAAATGCACCAACATCATTAACACTGATAAGATTAGATGCTAATGAGTACCATTCTTTGGCCATGGTATAAGACAACAGTATCCTTTGATCCTGTTGAGTTTTCCAAAATGGAACAACCAACAAACATTGTTCAAAGCTATGTGTTTCATGCAAAGATTTTGAGATGACAATTTTTTGTTTTCCAAGGCCATAAACCCTTGGCCCCTTAATATCTTCCAGGTGCTGGATGATCCCAGATACTAAGCACACTGTTCCAAGGTTAATCATTGAAGATCACCTTACACTGAACAGTGGTGCATCAATCTACCTGCCCCCAAGACAAAGTGACACATGCTATTCAGAAGCACGGAGACCCTCTGCAAACATGATGCTGTAGCCACACAATAGATTGGAAGGGCAGAATCAGTAAAATGATGAATCCAAGAGCAGTTAATTTTCATGACTCGGAGACTAAACAATTTGTTATTCTTTATAATGAACCCAATCTAGAGTAAGCTGATTTAGCTAAGTAGTCAACATGGTTGACGTAAGTACGAGAACAATCCAGTCAAACCAACATATTTGTATTCTTTGACAGACTCTGTTAGTTGACCATTAATAGGTTTGAGCTCTAGTAGCACTAAAACAGCTTTTTTTGCCCAGTGACCATGCCTTTAGTTTTCTTAATATTAACCTTTGGAGCCTAACAATGGATAGCGTTGTTTCTCCTAGTACAGAGATACCTGTCTAGGCTTCAAAGGGTTATTAAAGCTACTGACGCCAAAAAGAAAACTTTGAAAAACACAATAATTAGGTACAATTCAGCTTGCATTCCATATGTATTCTATATATTTCTCTTCCTCATTATTTATTACTGAGTAAATTTGCATAAGTACATGATTTTTATCCCTTAGAGTTTATCTGCCTCTGTAACTAAAACTAAACTCCAAAAAAAAGTATCAATGTTTTTTGGCTCCAGGCAAAAACGCTCCAAGTCCATTAACCCCCCTTCCCCCAACATTCACCACCTTGGATGACTCACCTATAGAAACAGTCAATTCATTAAAATATTTAGGAGTCTGGCTGGATAGCTGCCTCAATTCTTCAGCCCACATAGACCCCATTTGCACAAAAACTTCACCCAAAACACAGTGCCCTCTACCGACACAAGGAATGCCTCACCTTTTCCACTCACCGGGATTTAGTAACCAAAACCATACTTTCTGTAATAGACTATGCTGACATTGTCTGTGGCTCCACTCCAGCTACCTCCCTAGCAAGACTTGATACCCTTCTCAACTCATTTTGCTGTTTTTCCACCTCCCCCCCCTCAACCACCACCATACCCTCTACTCCCTCTGCCTAACGCTCTACCCATTAGGTGCCAGATTCATAGCCTCGCCTTCGTTGCCAAATTCTGGTTTGGGACTTTTCCCACCCCCCCCACCTTAACTCCTGCCTGTTACAAGTTAGCTCATCTATGTACTCCCTTTGTTCAAGGGATGCTTGTATGTTCTCTTTTCCCCACCATCGCACATGCACAGACCAGGAGGCTTTTACTTACTGGCTCCCTCACCTCTGGAATCAACTTCCCTGGGAGACTCACCACTCCCCTACTTTCCCTGCTCTAAAATCCCTGCTCCACAATGTCCCTGCCAATACATGCTCCTGCTATTCCTCTTCCTCCTCCTCCTCCCCCTCACTCCCCCTTTACTGCCTCCTCTCCCCTCATATGTACAACATCCTTGCCAACCCATGTAGTCCCAGTCACCCTGGTGCAACCCCCATTGTTCTGTTTAGTTTCTCCTTGGTCAGACCTCCACTGAAACTCTTTGTTCTCTAAGCTAAAAAAATCCCCACTGCCTTGTCTGCCTAGGCACTGATACTCCATACCCCAATTATTTGTGTACATAAAAGCACTAATGTACAGTATTTACCTGTATTATTGTGCTACTCTGTTGCCTTTGTATATCCCACTGCTGTGTACTCTTGCTAACTTGTATTCATCTTCTGTAATGTACCTACTGTCTTTTTTACCCTGTATTGCGCCCTACTCCCAAGTTGCACCTGAAAATGAGCCTTGGCTCAGTGTGCCTTTCCTGTTTACCAACTTTTCAATAAATACATAGTGCATGGGTGACCATACACAACAAGGCTGGGTTTCCATTGAGGGTATGTGATGACATCATAAAGACCTCAAAAGCGAAGCCCAAGAGACCTCTATGATGTCATCAAATGCCCGAGATGGAAACACAGCCTTAGTTGTGTATGGTCACCCATGCACTGTTTTATATAGTACATGGTTTACCTCTGTTAAAATATTTCTTGCTGAACACTGCACTGCTCCTGCTCATTCTGATACCTTACTGTCCAAAACCAACGGGCTCCCCCTCAGGCTGGCATTTCGCATCTCACTCTCCAAAAAACATTGGTCGACAAGAACAATCACACAGCCACACAGTTTTTCTTGTTTTGGTTTTAAAAACAAAAAGAAACCCACAACAAATAAATACAGTTCCTAACAACACAGCCAATTATGAATATCCATTTGAAATCAACTTCGGTAACCCACTCGCAAAATGGCACCACCATTTTTCCGTGAGTTTTTCAACAAAGCCACATATCAGCAAATCACTGGCCACGCACTGACATTGAGGTTGAAAAGTTGTTATGGTATCGTTGTGACATCAGAACAATACCACAGCTTTTGCTGACCTTTGAACTGTATCACATCAAGAAAATTGTCTGTACTGAAACCTGAGCACAACAGGGGCTAACCATATACTATAGAGGAATAGTATTCCACAGTTACAAAAACTGTGGATTCATTTTCTACAAACCACAGCTAACATTCTGCAGATTAAGTAATCCAGATTAATGATTTTTGGAATTCTGTGGAATGAGAACGGAAAATCTGCAAAGCATTTCACAAGCCAAATTAATTCTCAGCACCAATTCCTTCAGCAGAAGTCCAGATTTGCCGCAGCGCTACCAGCTGGCTGCCATGAAAGCAGCAGTGAAATGAAAAATGTTTTTTTCCAAAAAACTAGTTTCAGTTACAAATAATAAAAATATTATCATGCTTGTCTAATTGACTTTTTCAAGTATCTACTATGTACACGTCTTGAGCTTTTTTTTTTATTTTCTCCATCCTAACCCTCGCCAGGCCAACAGCGCTACTTCTAAGCCAAATTTGGCAGTCATCTTTTTTTATCTTAACAAAAAACAAAATTAACACAGTTCTAAAATATTCAAATTCTGGTGGAACTAGAAAGTTTTACCACCAAATAAAACTGGAGGATGCCTGGAATTTTTTATAGTGAAAAAAGGTAGAGTCACATTTTTTTTGCCTAATTTTGTCGCGCACTGCTGCTTTAAAAATTATAGGCATTTTCAGAGGCTGTGCAAGGTCTTTGAGTCCTAAGATCATCAATGAAGGATACGTCTCCTACGTGACAGTGGTGTGTGTGTGTGTGTGTGTGTGTGTGTGTGTGTGTGTGTGGTAAGATGGGGAAATGGGAGGGATGTGAAATTTTGAATACATTCTCTGCTGGATTCCCCATAGATTTATATAATGTCATGGCAGATGGAAGGAACTCCAGCTTTTCCCTAGGCAGGGTATGAACTTGTGTCCTAGATAAAAAGGAAAATAACCACTGCTCTCTTAGGCAATTTATGAATCTAGAAGAATTAACTTAAGTCATCTGTCACTTGACAGCATGGCCCCTGAGAATCTTGTTCGATAGCAATCCATTTCAGCAGGAGAGGGATTTTGTATGGGTCCTTGCCTCACCGTTCAGTCAAGCTACCCCTGACACTTCATCCATCAGACCGAGAACTTCTTCGGGCTCTGTGTAAGAATCACTTGTCACTGCAAGAGCAACGCTTGCCCTTTGATGTTGAAACATCTGGGAAGAAACTTGGAGCAACCACTGGCAGAACTCTTGGCAGAGAGCAGGTGTCGAATCATAAGGGATTCCTGGCGGGTGATTTGGAAATTTTGCACTGACTGGTTTTGTTTGAAGTGTTATCCCAGTATTGACAGTCAAAACAAAAGCCATCTGCTGCTCATGATGGCAAACACACTGATAGCGATTAAAGCCTGAAGCCTGAAGTTTTATATCATTTGGTAAAACAAATATTACTTTGATTGTAGTAATCCTGGATTAGGAGGTCGATAGGGGCAAAGTTTAGTCATTTCTAGACTATTAAACATAACCACTTATTTTATTGTTAGAAACTGTTTTTTTTAAATACTAGACCCTAAGCTGTTACTTCTCCAAAATGTATTACACAATAATAGTTGAAACAGAGGGATCTGACTGATGGACTCTCATTCTTTTTTTTTGCTGTTTAGGTATACAACGAGCTCTATCCCATATCAGACTCTGCTTGTGGCCACCACCTGAGCTCTCTGCCACCCTCCTACCTTTGCTGCCACCTCATCATCTGTCCGTTTTGCCCCTGGCTGGAAAAGAGAGTTGCCCTCCCCCCCAATTATCCACTTCTGAGGTGTGCATGCATGGGAGAGTTGCAGGGTGTCTGGGAGCACCATAGAATCCTTCATTCTGCTTCTGCACTGAGGATTTATCTCCATTGTCTTCCCACCCACAGATACCTCAGCTGGAACATTATGGTAGGCACGTGTACACGGAGCGTGCCTAACCACTGACACCGAGAGGCATCCCCCCTCCTCATGGGTGTTCTAACTGCATTGCCAACTGTGGTCAGACAGGTGGCAATGTCACGGGGTGGGGGGGCATGCAGCCCTACTTCTTGGAAAGAGGAGGAGAGGATCCACTAGAATGCATAATTCTCTGCCTCCAGACTGGCCCATGAAGGCCAGGCTCATTCCCAAACTTCAGTCACTGGTATTGCAAACACTAGTCCTGCTGCTGCCCTGGCTGACAAGCCTGTTTCCTTTTTTCTTTTTTTTTAAGATTTTTCTCCTTGGTAGCCAGCCACCTCTCCCATCTGCACTGGCCACCTCCCAGTCCCCTGCCATTTACCGTCAACCAGGTACAGACATGTGAATCTGACTGGGGTGTGGCACCTGAGAGTACCAGAATGTTACGCTAGCAGACGGACCCCATTTTAGCCCTTTCTTCCTCCTCCCACACCCATGCTGATGCCACATTGCTCAGTCTTGGCCTTGCACATCACAGTGTGCCCCAATGGAGAAGCAAGTTCCATGGGCCACCACAGGGGGCCACTGCAAAGGCAGACCATGGTGCTACCCATCCCCAGGGTGAGCCATGCTTCCTCAGCCCTGACCTCTCTAGCCCAGTGTCCTTCTGGGTCCACTTCTGAACCTGGGTCACAAGCCCATTGGTCTCCCACAGGGCCATCAAACAGTTTTCTGACTCACATGGGTTTTGTTGGTGGCAGGAAACCCTCTTGTACAATAGAATTATTAGAAATAAATTAAAAAAAATAATAATTTATTAATAGCATTAGTGTAATCCAGGGTTTGGGTTAACATTGTTAATTTAACCCAAGGGACATAAGACACTCAGCATCACCTCCTACCTCATGATTTCCTTAGGTTTACATTAGCAAATGGTAACCTAACCCCTGGTTACTCTGTAATGTAACTGAGCAAGAAAAAATCTTGAACTTTCATTGGCTGATAGTCATCATCTGACCATGAATTAAATCTCAATAAACGCATGGTCAGGTGCTGAATCTCATTTTACTCTCCCCAAAAAAACCTACAGTGCTTACAGCCTTTTTATGTGTAATAAGCCCCTTCAGGGTGTGCATCATAGAATGGTAATGCACTTCCCAAGGGTGTATGAACACTCGGCTTTCAACCTTGTGCCTTACTACACCTCTGGGGCATGCATTAAAACACTATAATGCACACCTTCATGGCTTACTACTTACTGAATCAAACTTTTTCTCATCCCCTCGGCTCTCCCTATGGTACTCCATTACCTACCTGGATCTACTGGTTATCCAACATTACCCAGCATCATGACAGTGGTGGGAGGCCCTCTGTATCAGATGTTGTGGGCAAAGAAGGGGTGTTGCCACAATGGTGGACCAGGGCTTTTTCATCCAACTCCAGGTTTTCTCCCATAGGGTGCAGAGGTGCAATGTCATGCATGCATCTGTGCCTGGTGTCTGCCCCATCCCCTTCTAGGTGCTCCCACTGCACTACGACCTGGCCTCCATTTCTAGCAGTCCAAAAGTTTGCAATTGTGGTAAAAACAGAAATGTGGTAGCCGTGTGGTAAACAATTGTGATAAACATTGCCAAATTATTAGAAAAATACCACAGTTCAGCACTTTTATGTGCAATTGTAAAAAAAAAAAATAATAACTACTGTTATGAAAAGTACAGGACTGCAGTTTATCACAATCCTGAATTGTTTTAAAGAACCACTGTCGCCTCGAGAAAAAAATAAGAAAAACATAATATTTGGACATAAAGAAGCTTGTATTTCTCATCAGTGCTGTATTGCTTATCTCCATTATCTATTACTGAGGTTATTTCCTTCAAAAACAGGACTGTTGTTCCTTGAGGGTTCATCAGCTCCTACTGCTTCTCCCCAACCTGATGTCATAATACTCTGCTTGTGACATCACAGTTGTTCCTATGGCAACAAACTGTGATGTCATAACAGGGCATTATGAATTCAAGTAGGGAGTAAGCTGTAGAGGAAGATGAACTCTAAAGGATAAATATCTTGTTTTTGTGGGAAATATTTTCAGTAATAAACAATGGAGAGGAGAAATATATAGAAGATAGATGAAACACAAGCAGAGCTGTGTCCTGCTGTTATGTTTTTCAAAGTTTTCCCAATGGCGTCAGCTGCTCTTTAATGCTGTTGCAGAAAGTTGCCAATTCTGATTCTGTTTTTCCTGTGATGTAAAGTGAGGCCTTAGAGTTTAGAGTATTTGTACTGCACCCATACTGTAAGATAACATCTGACCTAAAACTCCTCACCACTTACCTTGAAATCAGTGCAGAAACTGGGAGAGCTGGTCAGCTGCATATACACAGAACAAATACACTTTCTTGCAGGTCCAGCTACAGCAGTTACAATTACAAGACATAAGCGATCACAGCACAACCAATGACAAACCTGAGCACAGATCCATCTATCATATCAACCAGCACACTATTAATATGCCTTGTTGACTGGTACATGAGTTTCAATCATTAAAGGGGAACGGTCAGCTCTAAGAACCCCGTCACCCAAGTATGGGGCTGGTCCCCACTCGTAGTCTGTGTGCAAAAACATTGTATTGCTTACTGTTTTACTGCAGTGTAGTAGACTGTGTCAGGCTGATTCTCTTGACTGCCATGCTGACATTTGCCATACACCAAAATTACAGAATCAGGAGGGGGCACTAGAGAGCCAGAGACCTGACAGGACATGTGCTACATGGTCTCCTGCTAATCTATGCTATTCAGATGGATTAACTTGTTTAAAATGGCACAGTGTCATAACTGCAAATGACAAAATCGTGCAGCAATGTATCATACTGTAAAATCAGTGGATACAATGCTGGTGAACAGACACACTGCCAAAAAGGGTTTTGGTGATGGGAACATGTGTCTATTTTGTTTTGTCTTCTGTGGGGGTCTGTGCCCCCCCCCCCAAATCTCCCCTACAAAAATAATCAGCTCCAGGGAGTTCAACTCAGGACAGGGAGAAACACCGGGATGGGGAAAAAATAAACACCACACAGTGTGGTTTCCAAAATGTCTGGGACTGGGATTCGAGCCCAGTCCAGACACATAGCAGCATCTTATAGTGCTGGGGCTCATTCCACTGAGCCAAGGTGGCAGCTCGGTGGCACACCTACCAAACAGAGATTTTAACCTATGTGTCATTCCTCCACCCCAATCATGTACGATAGGGTACAAAACCACACATACCATATGTGTCATGCAGGGTTTTGTCCCCTATCACACTAGTGCACTACACGATGTTCTCTGTGCAATATTCCTTGCACTGTGCTGTGACATATTGACTCAATAGGGTTTAAAACTGGGTTTTTTTGGCATACCAGTTACAGTTTTGACTTCTTCATCTGAAGTGGAGCAGCTGGAGCCCAAATCTGATATGGGGCATACTAAGGGAGCGGCAGGAAGAGGACAAAAACAGCCTCAGACTCCACCGATGACCCCAAAAACCCTAACAACTATAGGCCAATTTCCATTTTACTTGTGCTGAACAAAATATTAGAAAAGCTGGTAGCCACAAAACTAACTGATTACCTGGTCAACCATAAACTACTATCTCCACACCTGCATGGTTTTAGGAGTGAACATAGTACCACAGCTGCCTTACTTACACTCACCAACTACACATCAACCGCAATGGACAGAGGGGAGTACACGGGTGCCGTCTTCATAGACCTTACCAAGGCATTTGACCTTGTGGATCATACCTTACTGTCCTCCTAGCTTAAGGATCTTGGACTGTCACCTGATGCCCTAAATTGGTTTAATAACTACCTTAAATATAGACAGCAACTGGTAAAACTAGGTACATCTGTCTGAACCGTTATCATCCAAAATTGGGGTTCCTCAGAGTTCTAAACTCGGGCCACTCCTTTTCTCTGTACATATCAATAACCTGCAAGACAGCCTAAAATACAGCACACCTATACTATAAGCAGATGACTTAGTACTTATTGTCAACTCCAAAAGCATCTGCAATATTAATGATTAGTGGTGCTCAGATAGTGCCACCATGGATTGGCCAGTGATCCAGTGGATGGCGGCACTATTTGAGTGGGATCCATCCTGAGATCCAGCCAAATACGAAGGTCGGATCGCAGGTCAGATCCTGCATTATCCAGTGTCAGATCCTGGGATCCAGCACCAGATAATGCGGGATCCAACAGCCAGATCCACGGGCAGATAGTGATGGTATCCGGCCAGATGTACTATCCTGCTGCGAGGGCAGGTAACTAGTGGATCCGGATTGGTACAGATCCTGTCCGAGCATCACTATTAATTATATGCTTTCCCATAATGTGCAAGTAGTATAACAATGGTTACAGGCCAATAAACTCCTCCTAAATGTGTCTACGACCCAAGCCATGCTCTTTGAGCCCCCCCAAACATAGAAACTGTCAAACCCCTCTTCAGATCACTTACCTGGACGGTACCATGCTGGACTAGGCAGACTCCTTCAATTACTTAGGAGTCATGTTAGACCCATCCCTTGATTTTGAATTGCACATAACTAAAACCTGCAAAGCAGTGAACAGTAGGCTTGGCCTAGCCCATGGAATTAGACACAGCCTTACCCAACAAGCAAGCCTGCCAGTCACACGAGGCATTCTGCTACCCCAACCTATGTATAACACAGCAGTATACGCACCCTCAACATCCAAGATAGCACTCAGAAAGTTGGATATTACACACAACAGCATTTGCCGTTTTGCACTTTCCTCCAACAGATCTGCACACCATTGCAAACTCTTTGCCAGCCTGGACTGCCCCCCCCCCCAGTGCTTTGTGTGACTCAGCACTAGAAGGTATTATCTACAAAGTTGTCAATAGCCACCAAGCCCAACAACGTTCAGAGTGGATTCAACCATATTATTATCCGTACCCCCTAAAGTCATCAGACCTTGGTCTACTTGCTGTCCCTATGACAAGGACAAATATGGGGGCAATAGCCTTCCAAAACTTTGCCCCCAGAATGTGGAATAATATGCCACCTGCCATCTGTGCTACTACTATGTATGTGCGCTCCAAAAATAACTTCCGCAACTACCTCTTAGCTACCACCAAGTGCAAATGCTTTCCAAACAGGTAGCCAAAATGACCATGATAAGGGCATTGTACTAACATTGCTTTACACTCCATTACCTGACATAATGATGTATTACTGTACTTGTTGCTACAATATGTGTAAATATAATATCATTACGGTACTTGTTGCTATGTGTAAATACAATATCATTACTACACTTGTTGCTACAGTATGTGTAAATACAATATTACCATACTTGTTGCTATGTTTAAATACAATATCATTACTGTACTTGTTGATAAGTGTAAATACAATATTACTGTACTTGTTGCTATGTGTAAATACAATATCATTACTGTACTTGTTGCTATGGATAACTACAATATCATTACTGTACTTGTTGCTATGTATAAATATATTATTGTACTTGTTGCTATGTATAAATATAATATCATTAGTGTACTTGTTGCTATGGGTAAATACAATATCATGACTGTACTTGTTGCTATGTATAAATATATTACTGTACTTGTTGCTATGTATAAATATAATATCATTACTGTACTTGTTGCTATGGGTAACTACAATATCATTACTGTACTTGTTGCTATGTATAAATATATTACTGTACTTGTTGCTATGTATAAATATAATATTAGTGTACTTGTTGCTATGGGTAAATACAATATCATTACTGTACTTGTTGCTATGTATAAATATATTACTGTACTTGTTGCTATGTATAAATATAATATCATTACTGTACTTGTTGCTATGGGTAACTACAATATCATTACTGTACTTGTTGCTATGTATAAATACATTACTGTACTTGTTGCTATGTATAAATATAATATTACTGTACTTGTTGCTATGGGTAACTACAATATCATTACTGTACTTGTTGCTATGTATAAATATAATATCATTAGTGTACTTGTTGCTATGGGTAAATACAATATCATTACTGTACTTGTTGCTATGTATAAATATAATATCATTAGTGTACTTGTTGCTATGGGTAAATACAATATCATTACTGTACTTGTTGCTATGTATAAATATAATATTACTGTACTTGTTGCTATGTATAAATATAATATCATTACTGTACTTGTTGCTATGGGTAACTACAATATCATTACTGTACTTGTTGCTATGTATAAATATAATATTACTGTACTTGTTGCTATGTATAAATACAATATCATTACTGTACTTGTTGCTATGTATAAATATAACATTACTGTACTTGTTGCTATGTATAAATATAATATCATTAGTGTACTTGTTGCTATGTATAAATATAACATTACTGTACTTGTTGCTATGTATAAATATAATATCATTAGTGTACTTGTTGCTATGGGTAAATACAATATCATTACTATGTCAGTTGTTTATTCATTCCCCTACGCTGTCTCACTCTTGAATGTTAGACTTCTTCTTATGTTGTATATTTTCATACCTGTGTTGCATATCTAGAGACGGGCAAAATCCACAAATTTTGTTATGCGAAATATTTCACAAAATTCATGCTGTTCACAAAATAGTTCACTGGTGCGAAATGCGGACTTTCTCTCATAAAAAAACTAAAATTCATCCATCTCTGCTAGCGGTCCCCCGTCCCAGAGTTCCGATGTTGCCCCTAATATCAGTATTTATAAACCCACCTTTCCCTGGTGGTCCCGTGCCCCCCATCCTCGAGTCTTGATGTTGCCCTTAACATCAATATGTATGAATTCACCTTTCCCTGGTGGGCCAGTGCCCCCCTCCCTGAACCTCAACGTGTCCACAATGTTAAAAAATGAAATACTGTCCCGCTCCCTGGTAGTTTAGTGACCCTCCCTCCCTGAACCCCGACATGTCCACGATGAAAAAATATAAATTGACTGCCGTATTGTCTAGTGGTCTAGTGGCCCCCCTCCCTTGATGTTCATTTCCGTCCTGTACATATGTATTTACAACATCCATTTTTCCTGGTAGTCTAGTGGCCCCTCCACCCCAGCAGGTAGTGTCCACCACCCTGCTCCCCCATCCCGGGACAGAGCCAGGGACCACCACAGCCCTCCTCACATCTCCACAGCCAGCCTCAACCGACCTGTCACTGAGTGGACTGTAAAGTGTACGTGCAGTGCATACACTCTACAGTCCACTCTGTGACAGTTCAGTCGAAGGCTTGACCGCAGAGGTGTGAGGAGGCTGTCTCCAGTCCAGTTCTGCCCCAGGATGGGAGGCGGGGTGTGGACACTACCCTGCTGGGAGAAGGGCCACTATAGACAACCAGGAAAAATTGATGTTTTAAATACGTATGTACAGGACGACAATGGGGATCAAGGAGGGAGGCCACTAGACCACCAGACAATGGGACAGTAATTTTGTGCTTTATCATTGTGGACATGTTGGGGTTCAGGGAGGGAGGGTCGTTAAACCACCATGGAACGGGACAGTATTTAAGCAATAAGCCACAAGGGTGTGGGTTATCAGGAGTTACCACAGCTGGAGTGGTTTGCCACGAGGCACAGTCGATTGGTAAATCCTAGCCAGCTGTAATCAAGTAACCCACACCTCGTGGCTTATTGTGATTATACCAAGGTTCATTTTTTTTACTATAATAAAATACAAATATTAAAGAGATTGATTTGTGTTTTTAATTTTATTGTATTTATTCCTGTGCTGAGGAGATATTGGATTATAGTCTCATCAACAGCCGTTGTTTATTAAAGAATTTACACCGGTGGTAAACTGCCAGTCTGACGATTTCACTGGCTGTTCATGTATGTCCATGGTATAATTTATTTTTTAACATTGTAGACACGTTGGGGTTTGGGGAGGGAGGATCACTAAACCACCAGGTAACGGAACAGTATTTTATTTTTTATCATTGTGGACACATCTGCATTCGGGGAAGGAGGGCACTAGACCGACAGGACAAGGTGAATTCATACATATTGATGTTAAGGGCAACATCGGGATTCAGAGATGGGGGCACTGGACCACCAGGGAAAGGTGGTTTTATAAATACTGATAATAGGGGCAACATCAGGAGTCTGGGACGGGGGGACTGCTAGTAGAGATGAGTGAATTTCATTTTTTTTGCGGGTGAAATTCCACATTTTGCCCACGAAATTCTGCATTTTGCACCCGTGAAATATTTCACAGAATACGTAAATTTTGTGAAATGTTTCGAGGGTGAAATTTGTGGATTTCACTGGAACTTCACTAGTGAAATTAAATTTTGCTGCATCTCTATGCTTATCTATTGTTGTACCCTTCCACATCATACCTGAAAACAAGCAGATTTCTGTCTAGATTACCTACCCAGTAAAAAAAAAAAAACAAAAAAAAAACTAAATGAATAAATGTGTTCTGGGAACTCGGAGGCCATAGGTGCGGAGCCACCATAGCAAACAATCTTGGAGGCATTAAAAGCCATGGATCAGAAAATTAGGCTCACCTTGCAATAGCTGGAATCTCAGGAAGATGCCCAGAGGAAGACACTCACAGCCACGGTAAAGGACATGGATACTTTCTCCATTTTGACTCTGCTGGCTGTAACAAAATACTCAACTGCATAGTAGAACTGAAGCCCTTGAAAATGAAACCAGGGGCTCCCTTATTTGGCTGGTAGGCATACCTGAGGGGGTAGGCGGAGAGAACTTCCTGCAGTTTGTGGAGGAATGGCTAAAAACTGCACTGCCATTGAGGGGGAATTTGTGGAGCGTTCCTTATTAAAAGTTTACAGAATTAATATGCATGGGGCTCAAATGTCCACAAATACGCCACACTCTGTGCTGCTTAAAACTTTGAACTCTGATGGGAAAGATCAGCTTTTGTTGATAGCTTGAAGGTCTTACCCCTTTACAATCGAGGGTGCTGATGTAAAACTTTATCCTGCTCTATGTTTCGCAATGCAGAATAAGTGCAAACAGTTTGATGCTGTATGGGCTAAACTCTGTTCCCTTGGGATTGTCAATTCCTTACTTTTTCCGGTGCGATTGCATATTGTGTATGGAGGGAAACAATGCCAATGTTCTGATGCTCAGGATGCTGGGAGTTGGACAGAGAAAACTGCTCTTGAATTTTATTCCTGCACAGACACAGCTACAGCTATTAGAAAAGAAGATGAGTATGTCGAGACCTGATTATTAACTCTCACCACTAAGGTCTACCACCATAACTCTAAGGACATGCCCTCCCTTTGGTTAAATTACTTTCGAAACGTATGTTCATTGCTAATGCAGTGTGTTGGGGATACACTTACAGCTTCCCCTTTTATTTCTTTCCTGCCTAAATGGAGCTGTCTGTATTTAAGGGATAAGATGGTGCAGACCATGTGGTTTTTTTTCTGGTATAGTGGGACTTGATGTTTCACTTTTTCGGTGCACTTTTCTAGTTCATTATTTTGTACCACCATTTTCCCACTGTTCTTTTTTTTGCAGTCTTAATTCTTGTCCATACCAAATGTTTTATTCAGTTTAAGTTGACCGGAGGGCTTCCCCCTTACAGTTCATTACTATACTATACTATACTATACTATACTATACTATACTATACTATACTATACTATACTATTCTAGACTATACAATACAATACTATACTACATTATACTATACTATACTATATCATATCAAGGGACCTGAAGGTGGAAAGGCACTGCTAGAGAACAGTGGCTTGGGGCAGCAGAATGCTGGGCTGCATCAGAAGGAGGATTACCAGTAGAAAAAGGGAGGTCACAGTACCCTTGTACACCATCTAGTTAGACGGCATTTGTAGTATGGAGTCCAGTTCTGTAGGCCATACCTCAAAAAGGATGTGGGGAGGCTGGAGTGAGTTCAGAGGAGGGCAACGAAGATGGTAAAGGGGCTAAGCTACCTATCCTATGAGGAAAGATTGGGAAGAATTGAACTTGTACTTCCTGGAAAAGAGGAAGGAGAGGGATGACATATTTGAGACCTTCAAGTGCCTTAAGGGTATAAATTGGGTGCCAGTGGAAAGCATATTCCAGCTGAAGGGGAATCAGAGGATGAGGTGGCATGGGTTACAGATTGAGGGGGGGGAACAGTTCAAGGGTAACATTAGGAAGTACTATTTCACAGAGTGGGTGGTGGATAAGTGAAATAGGCTCCTGGAGGAGTTGGTTGGAGAAGCAACAGCGGAAGGCTTCAAAAAGGCATGGGACAGCCACAGGGGAGTGTTGAGGGGGTAGGGGGACATGTCCTAGCAGATAGCTAGACAAATAGGCAGTCTAGGTGGGCCTGCCGGTCCTTTTCTGCTGTCATACTTCTATGACTCTATGAATCTATGAATTCCATTTCTGATAACTTAACTTGTAACCTTATTTGAATCGGATTAGTAGACTGTGTTTATACACAAACTTATTGCCTTTTAATACATGAATTTCATGGTTTAAACAGCAAACCCATTGGTTGCAGCAGTAAAAATCTTACTTGTAACTTATCTGTGCAACAACAGTCATTGTCTTGACTGGCCTTTTAGGTGCAATTATGCTGTTTACTGCTTTGTTTTCCAACCCCAATTCCTTGGTGTAAACACTATGGGGTAAAGCTTACGGTATGTGAAATTTTCTTAACGGGTATACTCTGTAACCTTCCTATACCTCATGACTGTTCACTGCATCTGCTGCTTTCGTTGAAATCAAAAAAGATCAATAAATAAAAAAATCCCAGAATCCCCTGCAGCTGATGTCAGAGTTGGGCTGCAGCAGTGAGAGATTCTACAGCTTGCAATGCACATCAGAGATAAGCTCTGATCTTTTCTTTACTGGTCCTGCTGTCCTCCCATGGCTAAGTACAGTCAAAGAGGACTGTACTTAGAACTGGAAGTACAATGGGACCAACAAACATCTGATCTGTGCTTATAAAAAAGTTATTATGTACTGCAAACCCAGTGACTCTCCCACTGCCACAGCCCAGCTCTGACATCAGCTGCAGGGGATTCTGGGATTTCCAGTTACAGCAAATGTCAGCTTGGGAGTCAACAGAATCAGCTTGATAAATCTACCATACAGCAGTAAACGGTAAATACAAAATAAATTTGGATTTTTTTTGCACACAAAGTGAAAATTGGGACTAGCCAACAGTTGGGTGTGGGGCTCCTAGAGCTAGCATTTCTCTTTTAATTTGAGTACTGATGAGAACAGTGATCATAGCGTTGTAATATCATCACTAGTATTCTACTATTATCTTAATCTGCAAGTTTCGCTAAAACTAGGGTCCCTGGTGAGCCATATTGTTTTTAAAGCTCTCATTGATGATCTCTGTACTAGAGATGGGTGAAATCCGCAAATTTCATCCTGTGAAATATTTTGCAAAATTCATGCATTTTGTGAAATATTTAGCGGGTGTGAAATGTGAAATTCTCTGGCGAAATGCAGAATTGCACCCGCAAAATGCGGAGTTTTGCCTGCGAATTATGGAATTTCACCACTCACAGGTAGAATTCCTCATTTCACACCCGCTAAATATTTTGCAGAAAGCGTGAATTGCGTGAAATATTTCACGCAGTGAAATTCAAGATTTTGCCAGAATTTTGCCGGTGAAATTAAATTTTGCTGCATCTCTACTCTGTGCTGATGTCTGTTCTTGCTTGGATTATCATGCTCTCTGCCTTACTATGACAGGCTGCTACCTATATGACAAATCCTTACCAGCATAACCCCACAATGTTATTTTTATTCTCTCTGTACACATTTTAACCTATGTAAATCTTCCCTCCTAATGTTCCTTTTGTAATTCCATGTTGTATCATTGTAGCCTCATGCTGGTTTATCTCATGTACTATCTTGTATCCTGTATTACCCTGCTGTATTCATTGCCTATTTTTAACTGATCTTGTATGCTGTCCTACCCAGGACCTCCTTGTAAATGAGCTTTGCTCAATAGAGACTTTTCCTGTTAAAATAAATAAATAGAAACACATGTGCTGCTTAATGCTTTAAAGGTCTCTTTTTAAAAAAAAAGTGTTATCATTAAAATGCCTATTTGTCCTGCTGCTCTTGTTCTCTACAAGTACTGTACCGATGTTTAAAAATCAGGAGGCGGAGGTTAGAGAGGTGCTGGAGGAGATCTGGCTTGGTGGAGGACAAATTGGCCCTAAATTCGCATTATGCTGTCTATCAGGGGGCAATCCCCCGAAAGAAGGTGGAATTTCTGTCTAGGGAGGTTGCTGCAGTGAGAAACAGACCAGCTCAGCTCTTCTGCACGGTAGACAGGCTTTTACATTCAGCCTGTCTCCATGCTGGGGGAGCAGGTACTAGCACTAGGTGTGAGGAGCTGGCTCTGTTTTTCTCTGACAAGGTGTCCTCTATCAGGGCTGAGATCTCTTTGAGTGTCTCTCGAAAGGGATGCAGAATCCCACCTGAGTCATGCTGGAACACTCCTCCTGTCTGTGATGAGTTTGATCTGATTGGGATTGGGGAGGTGGTGGGGCTAATCTCAAAGCTGTGGCCTACACAGTGTGATCTGGACCCATGTCCGACCCGTCTTTTGGTTGGGTGTTTGGACCTGATTAGACCTGTGGTTGCTGAGGTCGTCTAGAGTTCATTGAAGAGTGGGGTCTTCCCACTGGCCCTGAAAGAGGCCTTGTTTAGACCCCTTTTGAAGAAGCCCTCTTTGGACCCAGACTGCCTCAGCAACTACAGGCCGGTCTCGAACCTCCCATTTTTAGGGAAGGTCATAGGAAAGGTGTTGGCTGTGCAGATTGAGAGACATCTTCTCTCTTCCTCCATCTATGAGCCTTTCCAATCTGGGTTTCGTGTGGGGTATAGTACGGAGACTGCCCTGGTAAGGGTGCTAAATGCTCTTCTGATGGCGATGGACAGGAGAGACCGTACCATTCTGATCCTCCTGGATACACCGTGGACCATGAGGTTTTACTTGACTGCCTGTGGTTCTGGGGTGGCCTGTCCGGTAATGTCATCAACTGGTTCAGGTCATACCTGACAAACAGAGTCAGGTATGACTTCAGACAGAGTGCAAAGGGTTACAATGGGACTTGTCTCATCTAAAACAAAGACTCTGTACTGTGGGGTTCCGCAGGATTTGGTCTTGTCGTCCTTGCTGCTCACGGTGTACATGCTGCCACTGGGGGACATTATCAGGCAGTACGGACTGGGTTTTCACTGTTATGCAGATGATACCCAGCTGTACACAGACTCAGAAGCAATACCACGAACTGCATGGCCCAGAGCAAGTATGCAGCACTTCCAAGAAGGCGGCCGCTCCAACACTCGGCCTCTTCAAGTCCAAGCTGCGCCTCTCACTGCTTGTATCCTGCAATTGCCCGCCTTAACATTTCCACTGTTCCAGCTGCAAATGCCCCAGCACCCAGCACTTACAATCAGTCTTTGCACCCCTAGCACCTTACCCATCATATTCCCTCGACAAGGCCCCCTGGCTGCACTGTCTCCCACCCTCGCCCACCTCCCCCCCGTATCTCCACTCCTGCCCCCGCCCCAACCACCTCCCGTACTCCCCCTTACCTCCTGCACCTCCTTCCCCCCTCGATCTCCTACCTCATTTCCCACCACCGCCCCCTTCCCTTGTCTTGCTCATAGCTCAAGTCTTTGTACTGGTTATTATGTCTGTAAGTCAATGACTATATGTTTGTAACTAAAATTATGACTGTTGCACACGCTGACATGGAACCTTTGTAAAAGAGCCTCAGCTCAAAGGTATTGTAATCCTAGATTGAAATAAATAAATAAATAAAAAAGACCTTTACATACACAAAGCCCAAAGAGAAATGAAGTGTGCAACCTTGCTTACCACAAAAGCGGGGGTTTGAAGATTCATGAGAGTCGAGGCGCTAGGGGTTGTTTGTTTGTTGCAGAGGTTCCTGTTACCCACCTTTATATTTTAAATACGCTTTTGTGGAAATAATTGATTGAATAAATTGCAGTCCCCTGCTTTGCTGGGATTATACATATGAACTGTGTTCTTTATTCTACAATTTTGACCTTCCAGAATGCTGGTGTGGTAAGCAAGGTTGCGCACTTCAGTTCTCTTTGAATTTTGATACCCAGCTGTACTTGTCCTGTGTGCCCAATACCCAGGTGTTGGACTCTGTATTTAACAGCTGCCTCGAGAAAATCCAATCGTGGATGACTCATAACTGGCTTAAGCTTAACCCAGACAAGACTGAGGTGCTGGTTGTGGATCCGGGTCATCGGGGGCAGATGGGGGTGTGGGGTTACCCCTTGGCCTAGTGTTGGGGGTATGCCCCTGGCTCCTTCTAGACAGGTGAAAAATTTGGGCATAATCCTGGATGATGGCCTGACACTTGATGCTCAGGAGTCGGCCGTGATTAAAAGTGGGTTTATCATCTCAGGAATATCGCACAAATTAGAGTCCTGATCCCGCCTGAGGACCTGATCATACATGCTTTTGTCACTTCCAGGTTGGACTACTGTAATGCCCTGTACCTAGGGTTATCTGGAGGCAACCTCTGCAGGCTGCAGCTGGTGCACAACCCAGCAGCAAGATTGTTGACAGGGGGTGAAAAGGTATGAGCTTATCACCCCGGTCCTCCACAAATGCACTGGCTGCCGGTCTGGTGGAGGATTGTCTTCAAGATAGGGCTCCTGACCTATAAGACCCAGCATGAAAGGGGTCCTGTCTATCTGCAAGATCTCCTTGTCCCCTACTGGCCAGCCTAGGCACTCCGTCTGCCGGGGGAGGCCTCCTGGGAGTTCCAAGGGCTAGGTTGTAGCATTCTGGGGACAGGGCATTCTCAGTGGCTGTGCCTACCCTGTGGAACTCTGTAAGCTGCGTTGTTTAAAGATACGAACAAGACCGGATCCGGTGACGGAAGAAATTTTATTTTTACCTACGTACAATGGTAATGCTAGACACAGATCATTTCTTCAGTGTGACAATGGAATGCACAAGCTTATATACTGATTATTTAGGCGTGGTCATTTCCCTGGAACAGGTAATTATTAGCTTACTGACACAAATGGCCATAGGTGTGGCCAGCATTCTTTGGGAAGTAACTAGGAGAGACCAAGCCCAATTATGGTCTGACTGGAGTCAGCAATGTTTTTTTAGTCCGTCCTCCATTACGTGCTATCTCTGCTTGCCCAGATAAGGGGACATGGCTTTATGTTTGCTTATGTGCTTGCTCTGTTCCTTCTTCTTATGACTCACCCAAACCACAGCTCAAGGCTACATCTAGTCTTACGTTATAATATTACAAGGGTGCCAACAAAGGTTATCTAGGGATAGGGCACTTTGGGGACAGACTCCTCCGCCCCCCGTTACAGACTCCTTGCCTGGTTATTTAAAGGAGGTTCCCTTGGTGGAAGCCTTTAAAAAGGGCCTGAAGATATATTTGTTCCAGCCAGTATTTACTGATTGATTTTCTGAAATTATGAACTTGTTGTATATGGGATAGATAGATTTAATTGTATGCTCCCAGTGGTATTTTTCATGTGTGCATTCTGTGCACGATTTTAAATTGTATGGTTTTTATATTATATAGCACCCAGAGTCTCTGTAATTGGGCACTTTAGAAATAAAATATCTATTTGTTTATCTGTCAGAATGGAAGACAATCATAGTTACATCATCACAGTCACTTCATTCTCAGCACAATTACTGTGGTTATGTAATTATGGTGCTTTCATTGTAAATGGCGGTTGTAGTCAGTCTGTGGTTTAATAATGTGTGAGCAGATCTGTATTCTGACTGGGCAAGAGGGTGCACATGTAGTATAGTTTCCATTCCATAATCGTTCGGCTTCCAACCCCTGCATCAAAGAATGAGATGCAACTGCAGGTGCAGTGACACCAGAAACAATGGATCTGCTGCCACAGTCAGCCATAACACGGTGCACCTAAATGCAGCCTTTAACATATTTTCTCATTACTAAAAAAAAAGGAAAAAATACCAATGCAGGGGTAAACAGTTCGGACCAGCTTTTTGGGGCTGTTCAAGTTCTGTGTTTTTTTCCCCTTCCCAATACATTAGTTATGACTCATTAAAGAAACCCCTGACATCCCAAGGGAAACTTAAAAAAATAGGATTTTTAGACATATTACCCATATATTTTATATATTTTCTGTATTTAGTTTCCAGAGCTATCCAGAATGTGAAATTCTGGGAATGATAATTCTGAATTTCTTTTTGAATTTCACAAATTCTGGAAAGCATGTCTGCGTACACCATAAAATAATAATCCACAGTTTTCCAAAATTAATCCATGAAATATGTAAAGCACTGAATACGATTCCCTGGTTTATGTAAACAGTGTACAGCAGATCTTCAAGAGAAGTTCTTGCAGAAGGCAACACTGGTAGAACTAAGCTGCCAGGCACTAGAACCACACAGAAAACTTCTAGCTAGCAGTCTACAGAGGGGACCGCCCCCAACATCGGCATGCTGACGTCGGCCTATGGTATGAAAGGGGCAGTCCCCCAGCTCCACCTCAGTTTTCCCGCCAGAGACCTCGGCATGCCCAGAAAAGAGAGAACTGAGGTGGTTCCTCATAATCGAGGAGAGCACAGAAGCCAAGGAGAAACAGAAATCAGGGGGCAGGAAGGAGGGAATCAGCACCTGCTGCAAGAGCTCCTCTCGAAGATCTACTGTTACGGTAAGTTTTTTTGTAACTGTTCTATCTTACTTTGAGGGGGCTGTTGCAGCAGGAAACACTGAAAGTACTGAGTCCCAAACAGTATCGGAACTGACCCAATCAGCAGGGAGGAGGAAGAAACAGGCATAGGACACTTAGGAAAGAAGGCCCTGAAGGACTGCAAGTCCAAAGCCACCCTACACCTTGAGGCAATGTCCAAACTGTAATGCCGGATGAAAATATGGACAGAACTCCAAGTGATGGCTACACAAATGTCTGCAGTGGACACATTCCTGAAAGAGGCAACTGAGGCAGCCATACCTCTGGTAGAATGGCTTTTAACCAGTCCCAGTGGAGGCTTGTCGTACTTGTGATAGCAATAAACAATACAATTTGCTAACCACTTAGACAAATACAGTTTGGAAACAGGAGCCCCTTCTCTTCTGGGGGCAAGGGAAACAAACTGATCAGTCTTTCTGATAGAATGGGTGCGGTCCAGACAGTACCTGAGCACCTGTTGGACATCCAAATTACGAAGTAAGGCCTCCCCCTGATTAGAATACTCAGGAAAATAAACAGGCAGGTGGATGGATTAATTAAACGTAAACTCAGACACCACCTTAGGGAGAAACTTAGGATTGGTTCACAAAGACATCCTATCCTTGTGAAAAACCAAAAAAGGCTCTACACATCAGAGCCTGCAGCTCGGAAATCCTCTGAACAGAAGTGATGGTAACTAATGTCAACTAAAAATAATGCTTTTCATGAAAGGAAGCATAGTTCACAGATTGTGGCTGGTTCAAAGGGAGGTAATGTAAGCTTTTCCAGAACAAACAAAAGGTCCCATGACAGGACAGGGTCCCTAATGGGAGATTTCAAATGCAACATACCCCACAAGAAAGTACAAGAAAGATCCAGTTGGGCAAAGGCTTTGCTCTCAATGGGTGTATGGTATGCAGAGATGGTGGAAATGTACACCTTCAGCAAGGAGTAACCCAGACCTGCATCTAAAAGGGATAGGAGGTACTCCAGGAGAGAGTCACCGGACAGGTGAAAGGATCCAAGTGCTGCGAGGTGACCCAAATGGAGAAACACTTCCACTTCATGGCATAAGTGGCTCTGCTGTAGGCTTCCTAGCAGCCACTAAGACATCTGCCACCCGGGGAGGAAACTCCAAAGTGGGCAATAGTTAAGTCTGCAGGAGCCACACATGGAGATGCAGTGACTTGAGGTCCGGATGGACCTGAGTGCCCTGCCCCTGGGAGAGCAAGTCGGAGCACAGGGGCAAGTGGAGTGAGGTGCCGCCAGTTGCTGCAGTAGGGGAAACCATATCTGACACAGCCAATAGGGGGCTATGAGGATCATCTCCACCCCCCCCTCTGACTTTAGCTTGAGAAGAACTCTCTGCAGAAGTGGGAAGGAAGGGAGGGAGGGAGGGAAGGCATACAGAAACCTCCCTGTCCAAGAGAGGAACAACGCGTTGTGCCAGAAAACACCAGGCCCTGGATCAAGTGAGCAGAAATTGGGCAATTTTGCATTGAGTGAGGATGTAAAAAAGATCCAGCTCTGGATGGCTCCATCTGTTGAAAAGGTCTTCGACCACGGAGGACAGAAGCTCCCAATTGTGAGCCCTTGTCCTGGACCTGTGTCAGCTGTTGGCTAGGACATTTTGGATACCTGGAACATGTATGGCAGCTAGTTCCAGGTTGTGCAAAATGGCCCAGTACCAGACTCTCATGGCCTCTCTGCAAAGGGGGTAAGAATGAGTTCCCCCTTGCTTGTTGATATAGTAGACTACCAACATGATGTCTGTCTGTATCAAGAGAAGGTCTGGAAGAAGGTGAGTCTGGAAGGCCTCCATAGTATATAGAACTGCCCTCATCTCCAGAATATTGAAGTGGAGATGTTGTTCATACAATGACTATATCAACTGAGTCTGACAATGGGCCAAGTGGGCACCCCAGCCCAGGCCTGAGTCATCCATCGTAAAAATCTGTTGCAGGGATTCTGCCCTGAAAGGAACTGCCTTGAGGAGATTGGAGGGGTTCTGCCACCATTCCAGGGTCTGCCTCACTGGACTGGAGACTAAGACCTGCTGAACTAGGTCATTGGTACATTGGTCCCATTGGACTTGAAGTGTCCATTGAGGCACTCTCATATTTAGGCGGGCCAGGGGGACCATAGCTATAACCACTTACATGTGCCCGAGGAGCCACAGGAAATACCTGTCTGGAACCTGACAAGGAAAGGAAGCCAGCTGGGCCAGTGATATCAAATGTTCTGCTCTGTCCTGAGGCAGGAAGGCTTTGTTCAGTGATGAGTCTAGGACTGCCCCTATGTACTGGAGGCGCTGGCTCAGCAGGAGACAAGACTTGGGGAGGTTCAGGGTAATCCCCAGAGTCTGAAACAACTGAACGGTGGCATCCAGGGTCCAGATCAACTGAGCCCTGGAGGGGGCTGTCAACAAGTGAAGGAAGAAATAATGCCCCAGTCCCCGCAGGATTACAGCCACCACTGCCAGGCACTTGGTAAAGACCTTGGGTGCTGAAGAAAGCCAAAGGGGAGGGCATGAAACTGAAAATGGTCCTCCTGGAAACAAAGGTGTAGGAACCTTCAGTGGGGTAAGAAAACCAGGATATGGAGCTAGGCATCCTGTATGTCCAGTGAACAGAGCCAGTCCCCCTGGTGAAGGAGGGGCAGTAACCCTTGGAAGGTGACCATCCTGAAATGCTTGTACTCTATGTACAGATTCAGGTGGTTGAGATCCAGAATTGGTCTCAGGTCCCCTGTCTTCTTGGGGACTAGAAGGAAGTGGGAGTAGAACCCCCTTCCCTCTCTGCCGGGGGTATGGGCTCTATGGCCTTTTTGCACAGAAGCACCTGAATTTCCTCCTGGATAAGGATGACATGGGCCTGAGGGTAATGGGAATGCATGGGAGGGTTGTCTGGAAGGACCTCTTGAAATTCCAGTGTGCCACCTTTCCACAATCTGAAGTACCCATTGGTCCAAAGTTACAGTGCAGCACCCATTGAGGTATAGGGAAAAGCAAGCCCCCACCACCTCTCCCAAGGTCTCTGCTGGGGGAGGGGGATTGGGCAAGGAGTCAGGTGGTAGTACTACATGGACTGCACTGATCTCAAGGCTTTGCCGGATTCTTGTAGGTGAGAAATAATGTCCTGGGTATCTCTGCCAAAAAAATGACAGAGCCCCAAAAGGGGGAGTCTAGATTTTTCGCCTGCGCATTGGGTGTAAAACCCGATACCCAGAGCCAGAAGTGATGGAGATGCAGACTCCAGTCGCTGCTGCTCACCCTGCTGCATCCACTGTATCATAAGCAGCCCTAAGAACATGGTTGCCCATGTCTTAGCCTGTCTTAAGGAGCTGGACCAGCTGGGTCTTCGTAGGGTCCTCAAGAAGGGCCTGCATGAGATCCAATGCCTGGTCCCATCAGGCATTTTGATACTGCACCATATGGGCCAGGTGATTTTGAGTCCAAATGGCAAGTGTGGCTGAAGTGTAGACCCGCTTGCCGAATTGGTCGACCTGGTGACACTCCTTATCGGGAGGTGGGTGTTGAGGTGCCTAGGTTTCCTGGTGCGGTCATGAGCTGCATTCATGACCACCGAGTCTGCGCCCCCAGTTTCTCTCCCAAACAGGGCTTGCCAATGGGGGCATGTAAAGGTGGTCAACCTTCTTAGCTAAAGCCAGGGTGGAGGAGGGAAAGGTCCAGGTGGTCTTGGTGATGTGCTCATATGATTCAATGAGAAGTGGCACCACTAATTGAAGAGTTTCCTTTCTGCAGAGACAGACCACCAGATGGTGATGTTCGGGGTCTAGTTCCTCCATCTCCCACCTCATCAAGGATAGAATATGCTTTCATGACATCCATAAACATAGGGTCATCAAGGGAACCTAGGAGTTTCCTTGGGAGAATCAGGTTCATCAGGAGGCCCCCCTAGAATCATCAGAGTCCTCCGAAGAGGAAGAGAAGGGATCCCTGCCAGATGGGTCACTTTCTGGGATCGGTGTCGGTGGGCAGTGTTCCTCCTTATGTCAGTCCGTTCGACTCGGAGAGGGTCCTGGAGACAGAGGCTTCTATGACCCACCTGACCAGAATCCCGAGGAGGAGGAGGGTCCCATGGAGGTGGAATGGGGGGCCTCCTGGGGGCATCCTTGTCCTTCATGAAAGCTCACCAGGCTGAGAAAAATGCATTATAGTCCACTGGAGGAGGTGGATTATAAGGTGGGTACAGACACTGAGGAGGTGGCGCCTGGTACCCCAGCATTGGGTAACCTGGCATTGGTCCTTGGGGCTTTGATTACCTTGGCACTGGTCCATAAGATGCTGGGTAATGAGGCATCATCCCTGAAAGTGTCAGGCTCCCTGGCATTGGTGGGAATCCAGGTGCTGGTCCCTCAGGCATTGACTGGAGATTGCCTAAAGTGTCAGCGGGCATTGGCTGAGACTGAGGCAATGACCACTGGGGTGTCATTGGGTTTGACGCTGAAAGAGCAGGCATCGGCTGGATGGATGAAGGCTGACCCCAGTCTGGCAAGACAGGTACTGCTGGCCCTGAAGGGGGAAGCTGGCATCTGTACAGGGGAGCTAGCTCCCAACGGAGGTAGAGGAGATGCCTATGTGGAGGCAGCAAGTGCTTGCTCCAGGCGTTGCAAAGAGCCACTGGTTCCAGAGTCAGGGACTGATGCAGGCAATGCCAGGACTGGAAGAGTTACAGGCAAAGACTCACCATCCATGAAAGAGACCCCAGTCAAGCCACTTGGCTAAGGGACCATTGGATGTAAGGACCAAAGCATCAGGGGCTGGGAGGCAGGGGACAAAGTCTAATGCCCTGAGGAGCTGCTGCCTGAGACTTAAATAAGGGTGGGTGACTGAGAAACTCACAGCCCTAAAGGAGTGAGTACTGCCAAAGGAGGAGGGGCCAACCTTCCATGGGAGGAAGACCCGGAGGTGGTCACCGACTTGTGCAGGGACCAAGAGCTGGAGACTAACTGGGGACAGTCTTTGTACTTGTTCTGGTGCTTATGCTTCCCAGTGGACTTCTCCTTCTGGGCAGGGAAGAAGTTGAAGCCCCAGAGACCAGGGAAGAAGAAGAACTTTTATCCTGGAGCCCCTTCTCCATCGCGGCTAACCTCTGCTGCAGCAAGAAGCCCTGGAGGGTCTTTAAACAGTGTCTCCATGTGGCCTAGTTGAAGTCCTGGCAGTGCTAGTAGGCCTGGGTGTCATAGTCAGGGCTTAAGCAGAGTAGGCAAGAAGAGTGGCCATCCTTGGAAGAAAGCTGCTTGCCGCGCAAGCACACTTTGTGCACCAGTTGGAGGATGAAGTTGGAGAAGAAGACATGTACAAAAGTAAAGAAACACCGAAAAATTATATAATTTAAATGAAAGCAAAGAAAATCACAGGTAAAGCAAGAACAAAATGGAGGCTGACTGAAGCAGGCGTCTGTGAACGTCCAACATGCGTGGGTCGATGGAGGGAAAAGAACCGAGATGGAGCTGGGGGACAACCCCTTTCATACCATAGGCGGACGTTGGCATGCTGATGTTGGGGGCATTCCCCCCATTGTAGACTGCTAGCTAGACGTTTTCCATGTTGTTCTAGTGCCTGGTGACCTAGTCCTACCAATGTTGCCTACTGCAAGAGCCCCCTCGAAGTAAGATTCCGTATTACTAATCTACAGTTTAAAAAAAAATTCAGCCTCTGATAGAGTTTTTCAGAATTAGGCAAAATTTCTGAAAATTCAGGTCCAGAAACAAATAATTTGATACCTTTTATTGGACCAACATGGATGTTACAGAAAAGAACAAAGAACAAAATATAAATTTATGTGACAAGAACTCTCTGGCTGTAGAGAATTCTTGATAACCTTTGCCCTTCTGAGGCTCCTCAGTTAAAGGCATACTGGTGTTAATTAGCTTCTCTGACATAATCTTCTGTTATGTTTTTAATGTATTTATTAAACCAATGAGAATTATTTCTGTGTTTTCAATATAATCTGGTGTTAATAGTATGGGATATTTGAAATAACTGCCACAAAGCTTCTGAAGAAGGACCTGGTTGGTTCGAAAGCTAGAGCACTTTGTTCTTTTCTGTAACATCTATGTTGGTCCAATAAAAGGTATCAAATCATTTGTTTCTGGATCTGTTCTTAAAAGGACCAATACGGCACCTACAACATTTTTTTTTAAATTCAGGGGAATTTCTGCAGAAGCAGAATTTGAAATTTTGCACAGTTCAGTAGTGTTCTTTTTTTTCTTTCAAACTGCGCACATTAACATGACAACAGAAGCTGTGTTCCCAAGACTCAGTTGCCCGAGTTGTAATATTTACACCCAACATCACCTCTGCTTGTTGTCACATTACAATATGTTGCTGTGTGAATTATGTCATTGGCAGTGTATTGTACAGGGCCATAGAAACATACAATTTGATGGCAGGTAAGGACTGTTTAGCCCACCCTGTCTGCCAAATTTTTCCAGTCTATCTTATCCTGTCATCGCAGATCCCTACTTGCCTTCAGCTCTCTCCCCACTACGGTTTCCTCCCACATTACATCATAGGCAGAGGATTGTATGATGTCATGTGTGGACCAGCAGTCACAGCAGATAAAGTCTAGTGGCCAGTGATCCTGGTTTCATGGTAATGTACTGTATGTAGTTGTGAAGAACGAAGAATCTGCAGTATATTCAAAGCACATGTACACTGAAATGTGTCTTAAAAATGTTTTCCATGAAGATTCCTCCTCTGGTGTTATGGGCTCTTAAAGTTAATGAAGAACAGTTAGCCCATACTTTCTGGCCAATATTTTATATAAGCAATCATCAAATAAATTCCCCATCAAAGAAGTTCGCTGATGGAGCTCATTCATCAGGGTTAGAGCTTCATAAGATGAATTTATGATCGCTTCCTCATAATCGCTTCATCAGAATTCATTCTGGGATGCATACTGAAGGTCTAATCATTCATAAATGGCTACATATTAGGCAGAATTATAAAATGGGTACATGAAATGCTGGTTGCTGATTGGCTTACACAGGCTTTCACCTGTACATTCACCTCTGCCTAACACAGAGGGAGAAAAGTATCAGTGCCAGCAACCCACCTAATTACCACACATATTTAGTCACACCCGTGCATTTTTACTTCCACATTTGCAAGTTTGGGGACTTTTCTTTCCTTAACCATTCTGAATAAGGTTAAGCATAGAACATTTCCGTTCACGTGAGTTCTGGGGCTGAGTGAGTTAATTAAAAAGTAATTTTTCACTTAAATAAGTACTTATTTAACTGTTATTCTGTAATACTTGTACAGTTTTTAACCATAAAACCCATTTTAAAAGTGCAATAGGGAATGCCAGGGTGTGAGATAGACTGGGGTAACTGCACTTTCAGGGTTTGTAAGGCACTCCGCCTGAGGTGTCATGTCTCACTACGCCTCAAGGTGTGCGGTTATCTCAGTTCATAAAATGGGTAGTAAAAGGCTTAAAACCTAATTGGTCAAATAGTAGCACCTGATCTCTGATTAACTCTCCTATTTAGTCAGCAGTTAGGCAACTAAACCACTTGCCATCTATGTGTAGAAACACCTTAACAAAAACAATATCACTACACATTTCTGAGCCATGTAACAGTGTTTTCATGTTCCCAGCATGTGTCTTGTCTGTTAGTTCAGGCAAACTACTTTACCTAGTGGATCAATGCACAATCAATTTCTCAATATTTTGCACCTAAAAATGACTTTCTAGTATTTATTTTAACATTTAACCCATTTTATAAGTGTAGTATCCTACTCCATGGCATGGCTTCATGTCTCACAACACATCCGGGATGTGCATTAATTCACCATAGCACCATGCCCTGTTATAGGATATTACCTAACTCGCACCCTGTCATATCATATTGCTTACATGTTACCAACTAAAGGGAAAGTAGTACCATCTTATTTTAAATAGCAGCTGACAACTGTGGGAGAACTTTGGAAAACATAATATTTAGGCATAATCCAGCTTGTATTTCACATTGTATATCTTCTGTAGATTTCTCCTCTCCATTATTACTAGTAAAGAAATCCCCCTCAAAACAAAATCTTTATCCCTTAGTGTTCATGTTGCCTCTGTAGCTCAGTCCCTACTTGAAATTATAATGCTTAGTTGTGATATCAGTCTGTTGCCATAGGAATAACTGTCATGTCCAATCAGAGTATTATGACAACAAGTTGGGAAGAGCAGTACATCCTCAAGGAACAACTACCCTGTTTTAATGCAGATGGCATCAGAAATAAATAATGAGGATAAAAAATACAGAGCTAATGAGAAATATAAGTTGCTTTATGTTTAAATATTATGTTTTTATAAACTAGCATTGTTTAAAGTTCAATGACTGAGTCGCGTGTGGAGTCAAGTGCAGCTCATTTCCATTTGAGCTCACGCTAACAGTGAGCGGCGTCAAATCTTGCTAATTACTGTCCATTCCTGGAGCATTACTGTTATCACGTAAGTGGTTTTCAGCTGATCGTACTCCCATGCTTTGGAACTTTCTCCCTTATTCCATACAACTAGATCAATCGATCCTTATGTTCATATCATTACTGAAAATGAATATGGTTACTTTGGCCAGACTTGAGATCCAGTGTATTGTCTTATCATGTTATAATATGAGGTCTTTGTGCTTGCTTTAGTTTTATTGGTCTGTTCAGCATTTTGAGCCTCTATGAAGGGGGCTATATAAATAAAGATGAATGATATAGAGCAGTAATTGCACTTTGAAGTCACACTTACTAAGCAATGGGTTCCACACAAGATACTGTAGTAATCAGGCAGTGCGAGTAACTCTGAGCTGCAATAGCTAATTGTACTTTCATGAGGTCATTTTTGCTCCCAGCATTTATTAAATGCAGTTATAAAATGGCGAGAAAAAAAAAATCTTAAAACGTCATTGACCTACACGTGTCACATAGCCATGCATTAAATTTCTAGTACTGCATAGACAGGTGCCAGATCTCATTACTAAGGCAAAAAACCTTATTACCTATAAAATTAGAGACTATTTCCTGTTAATAGTTTGTTAATGAAAATTAATTTAAACACATTATGTACTTAAAAAATCATATTAAAAATGTTTCAATCTACATATAATATGAAACAGCAGCAAGCCATTTTATAAATGTAATAAACCACTTCAGGGTGTGCATTACGCATTTAAATGCTCTTCCCAGGGGTCTAGGGACACTCAGTCTTTAGCCTCATTCCCCTGGGATGTGTATTGAAATCCTTTAATGTACACTCTGTCATGGCTCATTGCTCACTTCTGATTTGCTCAGTGGAGTATATGGCATCCAATGCAAAAAAATGTATAATGCCATTTTAACATGGATAACAAAAGCAGTGATTGCACTTTGAAGTCAAACTCACTACACAAATTCTTTTCACACTGGAGGCCAATCAGGTAGCATCTTCAGCAGGAATTGTTTCATTCTGAAGTAATATTTAACGTGGCTCATATCTGTTTTGTAAATAAAACAGTCTAACATGTGACAACAGCATGAGCAATGCACCTCCCACAAGGACGATAACAGCTGCATTCATTGCTCTGGGAGTGGTAGTAGTTGTTTTTAGAGAAATGTGTGCAGATGAGACTTGTGTAAATGGACACAACTAATGTATAATATAAAGTGATGTGGGTTTAACTACTGTAGTACCATGTTCACAAGGGAGTTTATAGAAGATAAAAAGGGTAGTAAGCGTGCCTTGAGAATGCATGTGACCATGAGACAGAGTGCAATGCAACAGCTGGAGAAACTGTGTGGGAATTTTAAGCCCAGCTTTTCCAACCTTGACATAGAAATACAGAAACATAGAAATTGATGACAGAAGGAGAATGAAGGACCATCAAGTCT
The DNA here is from genome assembly GCA_016271365.2 of Neoceratodus forsteri. Lineage (NCBI taxonomy): Eukaryota > Metazoa > Chordata > Ceratodontiformes > Ceratodontidae > Neoceratodus > Neoceratodus forsteri. The sequence goes on from JADMNL010000033.1 coordinate 60,577,702, forward strand.
GCCCTTACTGACCTACTGTACTGGTGGGCTGTTACCCTTCCCCCAATCCTCCATCCCTGCCTGTCTCAGAGTTTCAAGATGCGGCTGCTGCATTGAAGCAATACAGGGCGGACTTGTACATTGATATTTCTGGAGGTCCGATACCCAAGTTTAGCCTAATAACTAATTAGAAAAGCTTTTATTGGTCTTGTCATGGAGGAGTTGAGGGTGGAGTTTTTCTGAAATAATTCTCTCATCTCTGGAATGGACCCCCCCCCCAACCCAAACTCCAACAAAGCCAAATGAACCTCCAGTGTCAAAGGTATTTTTTATTGTCACAAAAAAATGAACCATGCGCACTCACCACAGAAATAGTCTCTTTTTTGTTTCTTATATAAATAATGATAATATTGAAATGTAAAAAAAGAGAAATATTCTTTTTACATATTTACAATTCTCCAGAAGTCTTTATAACATGAAAAAGCGTGACATTATAAAGCACTTGGTGTCCGTTGTTCCAGGTGTAAAGCACCCGTTCTCGAGGGTTGTAGTCCAACATCGATATATGCGAATACTGATTATGGAACGGGATGTCAGTGTACTCATAGCTGGATGTGTTTGTGTTATAGGCAAAATAGATCTTGGCTCCAGCGAGGTGTGAGTTTGTCACGTACAGTGTACCACAGATCATAAAGGACTCACCGGCGCTCCGCTTAGGGTAGCCCGTGTCCCAGCTTTGTATGATTTCCAAAGTCTGCGGATCCAACTTGCTGACCACAATGTTTCCGGCATTTTGGTTGGTAGTGTAGACTGCCCACAGACCATTTTCGTCGACCATGAAGTCGATGTCAGAGAAGCCACCCCAGGAGTAAGGGAAGGTGTTGTTGTAGCCAGCATTGTTGAGATTCCTCTGGACCAGGACACTGCGGGACCGGAAGTGGTACTTGACAATGATGTTGCTCTGGTACTTGTTGTAAAAGAGAGACCCATTGTAGACCACATGGCCTGTTCCTGCCCAGGGGTGGGGGAGAAAGTGCTGAACAAAATTCTGCCCCTTGATGAAGTCATTTAGAGAACGGTATTCCAAGACCCTTTTGACTTTGTGGTAACCATCCATGTACCAAACCTGAAAAAAAAGAAATCAAAGAAAGTAATTTGAGATCAAAATGTGGTATACAGAGCTACCCTTAAAGAGCTACTGACACCTCAAAGAAAACTTTAAAAAGTATAATAATTAGGTACAATTCTGCCTGTATTCTATTTATATTTTATATATATATTTCCTCCCCATTATTTATTGCTAAGGAAATTTGCATGAATATATGATCTTTATCCCTTAGAGTTGCTTTAGAGTCCATCTACCTCTATAGCTTACTCCCTACTTCAAGTCATAATCCTCTGTTGTGACATCACAGTCTGTTGCCATGGGAGAAACTGTGATGTCACAAGCAGTGCTCTGTGATTTCAGGTAGGGAGAAAGCAGCAGGAATAGAAAAACTCATCAGGAGCAAAGATCCTGTTTTCATACAGATGACCTCAGTAACAAATAATGGGGAAGAGGGAATACAGCACTAATTGAAAATACAAGTGGGATGGTGTCTAAATATTAGGTTTTATTAAAGGTGTCCTAAATGTGTCACTAGCTCTTTAAATCCACCCTGAGCATTCTGGACCCTCTTGTGCTCCTTCTACTGCATCTTCCTAAAGTGCCCCCCCCCCACCCACATACTCAGCAGTGGTGGCTCCAAGAAGGGGCATGGGGTCTATAGCTGAATTAGGCCATTGTTCCTGATTAATAATGATTTTTTATGAGGTAAATCCCCCACCCCCATTCTTTAGGTCTAGAGCTTCCCATGTCGATACCTACCTGCCACTCTTCCCTCTATTCCAAACTTTCCATCCCATTTCTGGAAGACAGGTGCCTCTTTGTTGTGCCTCCTTTCCAAATTTTGGTTTAGCTCTCTCCCCTTCCCTTTACTCCCCTCCCCTCCACCCTGCTGACTCTGCCTTCTTCTCTGTCCCTCACTTTATAACCCCTGCTGGGCAAGTTGTTTTCTGTAAACAGCTCCTCTGCCTCTAGAATAGCCTTCCACCCTGTCCTGCACATCTTCATTGCTTGCTTCCAAAACTCTATGTCATGATCCTTCCTTCCTTCCTTCCTTCCTTGCCAGAATTCTGCCAGCAAAATTAGAGTGGAATGACCATTCTGCTGGCGGAGTTTCTGCTGGAATTTTACTGTTTTTTTTGGCGAATTCTACCTGCTGTGATCTGCAGAATAATAGTCCACGGAACAGTATGTTTTCTCTGGAAAATCATTCCACAACCATTTCTGTGAAAAATACAGAGTGCGAACAGCATTTTTTCCTTGGAAAATCATTCCGCAACTAGTTCCATGGAAAATATTGAGATCCACAAATAAAATTCTGCAGAAGTGTTGCAGAAAAACTAATTCTGCATTTTTCTGCTGCAGAATTCCACCGTTCCATTTCTGGTGAAATGTGGCAGAATTTTGGCAGAATTTCACAAATTCAGTGAAATTTCGTTCTGCTAGAATTGGAAAATTCTGCTCAGCACTCCCTTCCTTCCTTGCTTCCTTTCTTCCTCTCTCCCTCCCTTCCCAACCCCAGCCACTTTTGTTTCCCCCTTTCTATTCTGTCCCCCACCTTCACCCCCACTTTAGATTCTTGTTGTTACCGGGCCTCAGATTTATTCATATTTACCTATTTAGGGTTAGCCTGCATAACCAGCAGTTTATTTGAATTTCACTACTTCACTGCACTGTTTTATCCACTTTTATTAGGTGACATTGTACCGCTTCCTCTCACTGTAACCCCCTTACCCACCTGGAAACAAGCCACAGCTTGCTGTGCCTGTCCTAGACAAACATTCCAAGTGAATAAACAAATAAATGAAAAAGCACGCAGAAAGAACAACAGTTCTACTTATTATGGGTAGATAGGAGGGTAGAAGTAAACTGACCTATTAGAGTTGAATTGATAGGAAAAAACATGGAAGGTAATACCTTTTATTCGATTTATGGACTTGTTACATAAGCATTCTAAACTACCAATTCTTCTTCAGGTGTTGTGTAAACCTAGGTGCAAGGAGAATTTCTACAGTTTATTTATAAATTCTCCCGCTTGCATCTAGGTTTGCACAATATCTGGTGGAGAAACCAATGCGGTTCAGAAAGCTTGTGCAAAGTTTCTGTTAGTCAAATAAAAGCTAATATCAGAAACCTTTTGGCACTGGCTACTGGGTACAAGAGACATGATGTAACTAGTTTAAGGGAGCGATTGAGAATGGGATGGGGATGTAGCAGTTTATGTGTCTAAAATGTTCTCTTCAACAATACATTTCAGTTACCACTGGGGATGGGGAAACCTGTTTGGGTTCAGAGCTGGACCCGGACCCCACCCATTTCCATCTTCAGAGAGATAAGTCTGATTGGCTCGAATCATCTGAAGATCACAAAATGCAACTGAAATACTAATATCTACCAAAATAAGGCAACAAAAATAAATACACACGAAATGCCAGCAGAAATAGGCCTCACGGTCTATCGAGTCTGCTAGACTGTGCAGCTAGGCCCTCAACTTGCAGCTGCCCCCACCCTCCCTCCTCATAACCACTCCCCACTCTGTTCTACCCTCTCTTAAATGCTCCTACCATTCTTCCCGATACCACCTCCTTGGGCAAAGTGTTTCACTTGTCTACCACCTTTTCTGTGAAAAAGTGTCTCCTGATTTCCCTCCTGAATCTCCCCCCTTCCAGTCTCAGCTGATGCCCTCTCATGTCCCTCCCCCTTCTGATCTGAAGAATCCCTTCTGTATTAATCCTGTTAATACCCTTTTGGCACTTAAAGGTTTCAATCATATTCCCCCTATCCCTCCTCTCTTCCAGGGAATACATTTGCAGCTCTCCCAGCCTCTCCTCATGGGATTTTCCCTCAAGTCCCTGGATCATCTTAGTTGCCCTATGCTGCACCCCCTCCAGCAATCCGATGTCTCTATTCAGGAATGGACACCAGTACTGCATGCAGTATTCCAGGTGTGGCCTGAGCAGTGAACTGTTTATCATTGAGATGTGCCACTTGTAAAATAAAAACAAACTTGATTCTACCCTACACGAAGGATAAGAAATTAATTGAAATAATTAAGAAAGAAACTATAGTAAGTTCTTTTTTATATGAATAGTACTGATGAAGCAAAAATAAACTTGATATGGGAGGCTTATAAAGCCTATATAAAGGGACATCATACAGCTGTAGCCCCCAACACACTAATCTGTCACTTTACCACAGTCAGTAGCCCCCCTGCACAGTAATCTATCATTTTACCACAGTCAGTAGCCTCCCCACACAATAATCTGTTACCTTACCATGGTCAGCACAATAAGGTGACACTTCAGCTAATGTGGGACCCTGAGTGATACTGCGATGGGGGGGGCTGCTGTAATGCAGTACTGTACTGTACTGTGGTAAACGTTTCCCTGGTAAAGCAGAAGATTAGGAGGGCTGCCTGCCCCTGGATATCCTATTCTGTGAGAAGGAAAAACATTCTAAGGTTTATACTAAGATTAGAGTAGATGGCGGCAGGACACCCATGTAAACTACTCCCCACCATGTCAGTGGTAATATCTTCAGATGGTTTCACTCTTGTGTGAGTCTAGTCTTCTTTTATTGGTATCTATCCTTGTTTTCACTTATGACTTCTTCTACAGGTGAACTGTTTCAAATACCTTCCACCTTCTGTGTGAAGAAGTACTTTATTTATTGATTTAAATTTCCTTACTTTAACCTGAAGTGGGTGGCCTCTGGTGTGCACACAGTCCTGCTTGAAATCTCAGTCTAATTCTGTCATCAAGACAGTATCATTTATGACCTCAAACATGAACAGGAGGTCTCCTCTTAGTCATCTGTTCTCCAATAGTTGCAGTTTGGTCTTTACTAGTCTGTCCTCATATGCCATGTTTGACATGTCTATAATTGACTTGGTTATTTTCCTCTGCACCCTTTCAACTGCTATTGTACTTTTCTTTTTATAAGGATTTCAAGGCCATGTACCGTAACCAAGAAGCAGATGAATATGTGCACCACATATTGGAAGAATGACCTCATGTGCTGTACTCTAATTTGCCCTTTTGACATTCCAATAGGCCCAATTTGCCCTGGCAATTACTTCTGCACAGTAGTTGTCCATCTCAAATGTACTGTTTATTTTTGTCCTCAGATCTTTTTCGCATACCATAGTGTTTAATGTTTTGCATTGAATTCCATTCCTCATTTCACAGCCCATTCCGTTATTTTATCAAAATCTCCCTGAATACTTCCTTGTTCAGCAAATACCACCTCATTTCATATCAGCCGCGTATTAGCTAAACCAGTTGTAAATATTTTGATCAATATCTTTAAAAAAGGGGCCTGCCTGGTGGTGTAGCAGGCTGAAGCACTGTGTACCTTAACTCCAACCACTCTGGTGACCTGAGTTTGGGAATCAGCTTGGTTTGCCAGGGGTCAGCCAGGGATGAGGGTAGGGGAGGATCGAGCATACAGAGGACTGCTCTCCTCTCTCAGGGTGGGGTGATCTGCCATCTCAGCTGTTGGCTCCCCCCAGGAGGAGGCCTGGGGGTAGAACTTGCATCTGAGTATGAAGAAGGGAGTGGCTGTGGAAGGGACCCAGGGAGAACATGGAAAAGAAAGATGGACTCAGGCTCCATGAAGGTCCACCCAACCTGACCTGCACAGCCACTCGGACCACCAATCCACACTGGATAATGAATGTCCAGGTGGGGGGAGGACAGCCCTCTCCTTCTTGGTCCCACCATGGGGGGGGTCAAGTCATAGGGGTCACTGGATCTGTGCCAGGGGAAGGCAGTGGACAGTTCAGGGTGTGGTGGGATGGAACTGAGTAGCCCTGCCTGAGTCAGCCAGGGAACAAAGTAATATAAAAAATGTATATATACTTGCAATAAAGATGCCCAATAGTACTGGTCCTAGTACAGAGCATTGAGGCACCCCACTGATGACTCTACTCTTACTTGATGAGAAACCATTGGTTTTCACACACTGGGTCCAATTCAGTAACCATGTAGTGATATAGTGTACTTGGACCGTGTCTAACCCTAACAAATTTAGTTACACCGTGATTGCCTAGTGGGGGACTAGATCAAAGGCCATTTTAAAATCTCAGCAAATGACATCAGTGGGATTAATGTTATCCAATTCCCTGCTGATATTTTTATAAAAAGTGAGCAAATTAGTTACGCGTGATTGACCTTTGTGGAACCCATGCTGTTGTTTGTCCAGTATGTCTGTTTTCATTCTGTGTTCTTGGATCCTGTCTTTTATCATAAACTCAAAAATGTTCCCAGGAACAGAAGTGAGACTAATTGGCCTATAATTTCCAGTGTCTGATTTTCAACCCTTTTTATGAATGGAGGTTATATGTGCATTTTTCCAGTCTTCAGGCACCAGCTCCCTTCTTTAGGGGCCGATGGTAGATTATTTGCAAGGGTATTACTAGGTTTTTGCCCCATTAACATAAGCACATTGCTTATAATCCCATCCAGGCCTGCAGCTGTTTGTTTTTTTGTCTGATTTTTTTCTAATATTTTTTCCCCATGTCATTCAGCTAAGATCTGTTTCTTTTGGTTCCATGTCATAATGGCGACTGCGGAATAGCAATTGCCATTATGGCGACTACATATCATCGAAAAAAGGAAAAGGTGATGTGCACTTGCAGGGAAGAAACAGTGGTGCCCTCTGCACGCCCCCCTACATAATGATCACTAACTCTGGGGAGGCATGTCGGAGGAAAACCTTGCAAAAAACAAAAATTTGCTATGGAGCATGAATGGAAATAAAAATCTGTATCCCTCCCCAGCCCCGAACCCTGCACCCTTCCCACTGTAGCCTGCCACTCTCACCACTCCCCCACAGTACCAGCTCAGCAACCTCCCACCGCACGACTGCCTACATACCCTCCCTCCTCTTCCGGTCTCCCTCCCCTTCTTCCTGTTGCCCTCCCCTTCTTCCTGTCACCCTCCCCTTCTTCCTGTCACCCTTCCCTTCTTCCTGTTGCCCTGATCGCTAACCTTGCATGGTAGCCCACAAAACAGGCATTGAAATTCAGTCACTCTTATTCAAGTTGCTTAATTTCAGTCGCTGTTATGATGGTATACCGTTTGTTCCTCTATTATCAAAACGGTTTATATATTTTTATCATTGTCATGTTTTGAATGGGCCAAACTAAAATATTGATTAAAATAGTCTGCCATTTGACGTGGGTATTAATAAAGTTTTCTCCTTGTATAATTGGGCCTACTGAAGATTGACTTTTTCTCAGTGAGTTGATTTATCCATAACAATAGTTTCCATTTGCCCTATTTGCCGATTTTGCCAAGTTTATTTCAGATTTATGTTTTTCTTTCTTAATCAGGTTCTTGCATTTAGTTCCCAAGCGCTTGTAGCTCAGCTTGTTATGCTGAGTGCTATCAGCATCGTAATTTCTAAATGCTTTAGATTTTTTATTTAGAAGCCATGTTATCCTTTTCCTTAGCCATTTTGGATTTCTACCCTTTGTACTATACTTGTTTTTTTAAAGATGTACTTATTACAGATTTCCTTTACTTTTTGGAAAATTAACCTTGAACCCATTTTCCATTTGGTTTCCCAATGTCTTTCCCCAGGTAATTTTATTAAAAGTCTTAAGTACAGTATTTCTACAAAGGTATTGGCCTTTTTGGTGTAAAAGAATTTGTGAACACCCCATGTTCATTGTTTTGGGTAAGAGGTTTTTAAAATACGACCAGGGCATGGTCACTATTTGCTAGTGGTTCCTTAGGTCTACACTTTCCAGTATTGCATTCACTAGAGGCAAGAGCCAGGTCTAATATGTAATCCCCAGTTGTAGATTCAGATACGTGCTGAACAAAAGGGATTAACCCATGACAGGGTATGGGCTTACTGAGCATTAATCTAAGCCTGGGGGAGGGGGTTGTGAGTCATGAGGCTTTAGCCCGAGTGACTTCAACCACGCAGTAAACCTATACCCTGTCATGGGTTAATCCTCTTATAACATGAGCCACATTATGTTAAAGGTTCATGTAAAGAACTATTAAAATATATGTGTTTGAACGTGGATTTGTGCTAAAATAGTCCTTCCGCCTAATGAATAATGTGTATAGAGGATACTGTCTTTGTAGTTGTCCACTGGGTGGATTTGTTGTTATGAGGCTGCAAGTGCTGTGAAAAATGCAGAACTTGCCTTTGTAATGTGAAATGTGCCTTAGTAACTTGAAGTTCAGTATTCTAAGGTGAAATTCTGCCATTTCAATGCATAATTCCACAGTCTGGGTGAAACTCTGCCACTGGAAGGTGAAGTATCACTTTGAAAGGCAAAATTCGCCTTCTCTGCTATAATCTGTCTATGGTGGAGTTACTTCTCTAAGTCAGTTTACATTGCTGTCAATCAGGATATTGTGGACCGACAAGGCAACTGTGGTTATATCGGTGATTAATCAATGGTCAGGTGATGTGTTCTGACCAATGAAATGATTGTATTTTAGATAGCCATGTTATAAGGGAACATTGTTTAATGGTTTCTAAGAATATTTTGGAATGCCCTGTTCTCCCAGTTAATTATTTCCAGTCTATATCTGGGTAATTAAAGTCCCTTGTAAGTATCAGGTCACACAATTTGCTAGATGACTGTATTTCTTCAATTGTCGTTATGTTCTGTTCCTCGTTAACATTCAGGGGGTCTATAACACAGTCCCAGGATAACACCTTTTTTGTTTTGTGGGATTGCTTCAAACCGTAATGTTTCTATGTTTCCAGATTGTTTAATTTTGTGTGATATGTCCGAGGCTTCAGTTGTCTTTTTAATAAATATTATAATGCCCCCTTCCTTCCTGTGGGCCCTGCCAAGTCTAAATAGTGGGTACCCTGTGATGTTTGTGTCCCATTCAGTGTGATCATCCCACCAAGTTTCTATAATAAATACTATTTCTGGTTCTTCTCTATGAATAATGGCTTCTAATTTGTCCCTTTTCTCACTGTGGCTATGTGCATTTATTAAAGGGACATTAAACATTGCAGGGGTCCCCCAAACTGTAAAAACCCATGAAAAGATCTTTCAAATGAGGTATTGGGTTTACCTGTAGGGGACAGGAGTCTTGAGATATGAATAGCTAAGTAATGTGTAAATCAACTCATAGCAGCAGCCATTTCATGCAGTCTTAAAAACAGGAAGTGATGTCACTGAGGGGCTAGCTCTATGTTGTTAATTACAGCTTGCCCCTCAGTGACATCGCTTTCTGTTGTAAGATTGCATGAAATGGCTGCTGCCTTGTTTTGATTTTCAGGTGATTTAAATATTCATATCTTGGGACATTTGACACCTACAAGGAAGCCAAATACCTCATTCAGCAAACCTGTTCATGGGCTTTCACAGTTTGAGCAATCCTTGCAATGTTTATTGTCCCTTTAAGATACATCATATATAATATAATATATAAGATACATGACCATCTCATATGCTAACTTGATTTATTTACTTTTGCAGTTGATGGGTTAGGTGGATCAGATTTTGCTAATGGAATTGCATCCTCCCTTTGCCCCTGGCTCAGCTAGTTTAAATGCCCCACAGCTGCTCTGGATATTCTGCTGCCTAGTAACCTAGCCCCTTGTTTATTAAGGTGGAGACCATCTCGGGCATGTAAATCAGATCTATTTAAAAAGGTTGTCCAGTTTCTGATAAATTCAGATCACTCCTTCCTGCACCAGTCCATGAGCTGTTTATTCATTCTTGCTATTTGTCACTGCTTGTGTTGGCAGGCTCTTGGGACTGAGAGTCTTTCAGAAATAATAATCCTACCTGCTCTAATTTTTAGCTGTCTCCCCATCATCTCACAGTCCCTTATAACTTGAAAATGTTTTGATTTTCCAATGTTATTGGTGCTTACAGGTACCACAGTAGTAGATTTGTCCCCAGCCCCCTTTAGAACATTTTTAAATCCTTAATTCTGACCCTATAAAAAAGTAACCATTGTGTTTAAGTTATCTTCGTTATAGATAGTGGAGTCCACATATCTGATGATAGATTCCTAGTAATGACTTCTGAGGCTGTACTGTTTATTCTGTCGTAAAACCATTTTCAACAGTCAAGGGTGGTGGTGGTGGGGGCATCAACCACTGGATTTTGTGAATTCCCCCAAAATAGCATACTTGTTTTGGGTATGAATACAGAAGGGGTCCACTTTTTCTGCTCTCCTACTTTGCTTAAATCTGCTAGGCTGGAATGTGTACCATTCGGCACTTTTGATCTCACTCCCCCTGTGTGCTGTTCTCAGCATTTGGAGTTGTCCATAGGGGCCACGTTCCTCCCTTGGCCCTTTCCTGCTATTTACTGTAGCAGTGGTGTTTTCTGTTACACCTAAGAGGTTCTACTTTTTCAGTTCTAGCATTTCCACTTGGATTTCACTTAGAGTTTAGCAGCACAAGATACAATGGTCTGTTATTGCTGCCCTTCCACATCAGTGGTAGTAATCCTTAATCCCAACCCTTGTCATGTAATCATCCAGTCTATTTTTGAATGCACTAAAAGTATCACTTTGTACTGTACTAGATCTGTAGGCAAGCCATTCTAAATTCCGACAGTTCTCTGGGTATAGTATTGTTTCCTCCCATTTATTTTAAATGTGCATGACTTGATCTGTTTGCTATGACCTCTTGTAATATCGTTCTATTTTAGCTCCATATTCATACCATCCAATAATTGTTTTTAATAAATCCCTCCATTTGTCTAATGTCTTGAGAGTTTATTAATTCCTTAATTAACCTTTTCTAGCTTTTGGCAATAGCTTTTCATTCAAAATGCATTTATCACAGACATAAACAGGTATTTCTTGGTCATAATACTGAAATTCATACATATTGCAATTATCACATTCCTGTAAGCTTTTCTTGTCCTCATACCCTGTAGATATTTAAGAGCTGGTTGCCATTTCCTATCTGTGAAAAATGTTTATTACTTTGGAGATGGACAGGTGTTTAAAACAAATATTGGCTTGCCTTGGGGGTTGTTCTCCCTGTCCTGATGCAGTGTCTCTGGCAGTCTACTAATCTTCCACAGCTGACATAGCAGACACGCGCCTTTGCTGTGCCTGTCTCCACTTGTGCTTGACTGCCACAGCACCGAGATTTAGGGGTAGGAATTTGGGAATGCAACGCAGCGAGCATTCTTAGCAGAATGCACAGTTCGCAATAATTTAGATAAAACACAGGTCAGCAAGACTTTTCCTTGGCCTCCAACTTCTAAAATGCAACCCCACTAAAGCTGTTGCACTATTACTGCTAAAATTCATTTGCTCAGGTGATGTTCTGTAGTTCACTTTTTGTGCTACAGGGAACTACAATTCCCAGAAGCCCTTGGTCATTCCTGCCGCTCTACTGCTGAGACCTATTTTATAGGCACAGCGCTCCCAAACCAAGCCTCCTTTTTTTGTTTGTTTTGTTTTGTATATTATACTAGGTGCCAGGTCAATATGTTGTGGTAACAATGCCAAAGGCAAAATTGCGCTGCAGAAAGAGTATAGGGGAAAATAGGTACAAGGTACAAAATACCACAAGGATGAAATGGTGACGACATGGTTTTGTACCCTGTAGTTAATGGCTGGGAGTCAATGATGCAGAGGATAAGATCTCTGCAGGGTGGTGGTCTGCTGAGCAGCTGCAGTAGCTCAGACTGCAGAGCTGCTGGCAGTGAAGGGAAACAGAGTGTCTGTGGACCAGGGCTCGAATGCCAGTCCCAGACTACATGTGTGTTTTTTTTTTTTGGTGTTTTATAGAAACAGAGAAACTTAGAGGTTGGCGGCAGATAAGGACCGCAAGGCCCATCCAGTCTGCCCATTTTTCTACCTTATTAATGTGCCATAGGCCTTTACTCTGTCAATGGCCTATCTATTCATACTTATCTGTATTGCTCTCTTGTGCCTAGCCCATGCCTGTTTGTAGCCCTGCACTGTATTCACAACCAGCACTTCCTGAGGTAGGCCATTCTATGCATTCACCACCCTTTCTGTGAAAAAGAACTTCCTCACATTACCCCTGAATCAGCCTTTCTCTAATCTCATACTGTGTCCTCTTGTCCTGCTATTTTTCTTATTTTGAAACATGTTAGACTCTTTCACCTTGTTAATGCCCTTAAGATGTTTGAATGTTTCGATCATATCACCTCTCTCCCTCCTCTGCTCTAGGGTATACATATTGAGCTCCGTTAATCTGTCCTCATATGTTTTCTGATGCAATCCCTGCACCATTTTGGTTGCCCTTCTCTGGACTGCCTCCATTTTGTTAATGGTGTTCACTGGTAATGTGAAGAAGTGAATTAAAGTGTTGTGCTGTTGCTGATTTTCCCTTCACCCTTGCTGCTCCCAATCATGGAGTTGCCTCCCCACCAGAGGTGATTATTTAAATTGGGGGATCAGCGTGCAGCCACCCGATAACTGGGGGTGCTCAGGGCAGAGCCCCCTGCAAAAATCAAGAATATATGTTTTTGCAGTGCTGATGCTCTGTTTCAGTGTTATTACAGAGCACTGGCAATGTGCCCGCTGTATTGACAGTGTGGTATATTGTTGCGCTGTTTGTGTCTGCAACATTATGACTCCATGCCTTATACCATACCCAACAACACTCATACTTGGGGGATTAAGTATCAGTCACAATTCACACACACAGCTTTTTCTCAGTTGTTTCCTTTGCCATGCCCGCTGTCATTGCCAACCACCTCTTCTTACACTGGAAAATTGAATTAAAAGAAGCCCAAAGAATACATTTTGAATCTAAACAAAGTTGTCATTTAAACACCTTAAAAAACTGAAACATGATTTAATTCGCTTCTTAATACTACCGCTGGACAATTATTTTTGCTTGATCATTTGAAACATTACGTGCACATTAAATTCAGTAAGTTCTTGGCATACCTACTACAGAACAAAAAAGCTGTAAGGCCAATTACAGAGATAAAAACATTGGGTGCCAATGTAATCACCACTGACCCAACATAAATAAACAACAGTTTTATAATTATTATAACAACGCATACACTTCAGAACAAAATCTAGGTATCTCGCACCAGTTAGATAATTTTTCTACTGAAATCCCATCATCTGACAACAAAAAATAGCATGTCATCAATTATCTCTCATTTGGAAATCAAGCATAGAATTAATTCTCTTATGCCTGGCAAATCACCAGGGCCAGATGGATTCACAATCAATTTTTATAAAACTTCCACTGAAATATTTAACATCACATCAGTTGAATCTATTTAGTTACTTTTCTTCACAGAGGGCCTGATACTCAAAAGGTTTGGGGATTAAGTCCTCTATCACAACTGCAGTTGCAGACTGAAATCTCCATAGCTGCTTAGATTGGTATTCTCATCATGCAGAAGATGTTATGGCTGGTCCCATCGACTGTAACATTGTTTCACAGCTGGAGTGATTTCTATGGCAACACTACCCACAAGCTGCCATAAATCCTGGAGCCAGTCGTAAACCAACTTCACTTTTGAGAATACCATAGCTGCAGGAGAAACTGTGGTTCCACAAGTGGCAATCCACTTGCACTGGGTTTTTACCACAGCTGCGGGATTTTCAAGAGTTTTGAGAATCCGTCTCAAAGAGCCTCCACCATGGGTACATTTGGAATGACAATACTCCAAATTTGTCCACCCGTATCAGATACCTTTTTGTAATTTGAAGAAAAAAATGGATCTCTGTTGGGCAATCTTTCTTGATGCCACTACAAAAATGTGACGAAACATTCACAACCATTTAAATTTTTCACACAGTAGCTCATAACTTTCTCAACTAAAAGGAACATTTTTCCTTCCATTTTTTTCAAAATTCTTGAGCTGATAAAGGACTGAACAGTATTGAGGATTTTTATGAGGACAACATTTTTATGTTCTTTTAGCAGCTCCAAGACAAATTTAATATACACATACAATATCTATTTAATTAGCTACAAGGTAGAGCTGCCCTTGGGTAAGTAGTAACTTATCCAGACAGCCCATTTAAACCTTTACTGCTGTTTCCTGTTATATTTGACTCTCAAGTAAACACTAAACCAATTTCCAAAATATATCAAAGTTTCTTAGCTAATTTAGATGTAAATTCAGATCTTACCAAATCAGAGTAAACGGCATAATAAATAAAATATACAATTTTCAGAAGAGAAGTGGAAGAAATTATGCAGCTCAGTTAAAATTTCAGTGAACAGCAGATTAAACCAAATTCACTGCTACGTTTCACAGAATTTATGGCATTCCATATGTCCGTAATACTATATGTCTAATGTACAATTACTGTATATGTTATGGTTATAAGAGTACATTCGCGAGTTGTTTTAGGGAGAAAGCTACAAAGTTGAGCAGTTCAGCATACAAAGGACTTAAGAAGAAACTCTTATAACCATAAGTGATATAGTAACTGCACATATAAACATTTTATACTGTAAATCATGTTGAAGATTGTGATTTTAATATGGAACTTGAGTTTAAAATCAAATGGTTTGACTTTGTAGAAAAGTATAGAAACCCCTGTGAGTGGAAATGGACTATTGTCAACTGAACTCAAGAAGTTTGGAATTCTAGAATTATGTACAGCATATGAGACACCCCCTTATGGTTATCAGAGTACCTGGACTATTTAGAAATAAATAATCCTGACTGGCTTGGAACGATGTCATGGCTTATAATCTATAATAGATGACCAAAAGAAATTGGGTACATTGATCCATGTTACAGCCATATGCTATAAAAATCACTCAGTTTTGGTCAAAAATATTTAATTCTATTAATTTTGGGGTGCCAGGAAAAAAGCTTCTAGATTTTAGTCTGCTAGACGCTAACAGATGTATTGCTCGGGACTGGAGAGACCCTCTTCCCCAAACTTTTACTTTATGAAAACGTCTCTTTTTTGAGACAATGTATGTAGGAAAAAAATATTACCTTACCCTACGATATAACTATTCTTTGCAATTTAGGATCCAGTTCAAACCGCTCTGGATGCCAAGATATTTTGATACTATGGGAAATATAATCTATCCAATGCATTCATGTTCTTAATGATTGACTATACTAGTCCTTGTCTTTCTTCAGCTGCCTGTATGAGAGAATGATAATTATATATATCTATTATTATAGAATCGTTTTTAGTGCTTAAGTCTTAAGAAATGTTTTGGTATTTATACTTAAAATTATCTTGTGTAATACGTATTATCTACAATATGGAACTGGACTTTAAATTGTGACCTGTGAACAGTTATATAATTCTGTATTGTCTGATGATTATAAAGCAGCAGGGGAGTGTGACAAAGCAGTGGGTAGGGCTAATGGGATTCTGGGGTGCATACAGAAGAACATTTCAAGGAGGAAGGAAGTGGTGGCGCCACTGTATCGCTTGTTGGTAATACCTCGCCTGGAGTACTGTGCCCAGTTTTGGATGCTGCACCACAGAAAGGACACAGACAGGGTGGAGGCAGTCCAGAGGAGGGCAAATAAAATGGTGAAGGGGTTGCCTGAGAAGCCCTATGGAAAGAAATTGAGAGATCTCAACATGTACGCTCTGGAAGAGAGGAAAGTGAGAGGTGACATGATAGAGACTTTAAAATACCTCACAGGGGTGAACAGGGTGCAGGAAGGGGAATCTCTTTCAAATGAGAATGAGCACCCAGACCAGGAGGCATGCAATGAAGCTGGTGGGGGGGTTAAGATGGATGTGAGGAAATATTACTTCACCGAAAGAGTGGTGGACCCATAGAACAGACTGTCAGCAGAAATGGTGGAAGGGAAAAGAGTGGGGGGCTTCAAGCATGTAAGGAATAGACAAAGGGGTATATAATTAAATAGGTAGGGAGAAGCAAGGGTCACTGGGGACCAGTTAAGGACTGCGAAGACAGATTAGGTAGGATACATCTGGGCAGACTGTTTAGACCAAGCTGTCCTTTTCTGCTGACAAATGATATGTTCTGACTTCAGTACTGATGATATCCTGGCAGGAGTGAAAGACACATACTACTAGGTATCATCCACACGGCAGTGAAACCTCCAAGGTGTATCGTCTAATGGTTTTACTGAGTGGAAGGATATACACAGTGAACAATACAGATGGCAGGACAGAACCCTGAGAGACTCCACAGTCCAGAGCAGTCAGTCACTACAGGCAAGAACAAGGCACCAACAACTGCTCTCTTACACCAAAGAAGGATCAGAACCATTGCAAAACAGTTCCTGATACACCCCAAGCCCCTTGAGTGTGGCCAGCAAACCTGCATGATGACTGTGTCAAACGCAGATGAGAAGCCGAGGAGGGTCTTGTTGAGACCTCACCTTGATTCCCCACTAGGAAGGATCATCGCATACCCTGATCAGGGTTGTTTCTGTCCTGTGCTTATTTCAGAAACATGACTGAAATGGCCCAAAGAGATCATTATGCTCCAGATATGTACAGTAGCCAGCTGACATGCAATCAGTTTCTCCACAACCTTTGCCAAAAAGTAGAGGTTGGAAACAGGACAAATAATGGGCAGGATCATAAAGCTCTAATCACACCATTTTAAGCAAGTCTGCACCACTACTGCATTCAGAGGTGCTGGAAGAAAGCCTTCCTATAAAGAAGCATTCACAATTCCTGTCAACACTGAGCTCAGTGCCACCCACCTAGCCTTGAGCAGCTGGGAAGGAGGTGAGTCCAGAATGCTTGTGTTGCCATGTAAACCTATGACCATGTTAAGGACCATTTCCTTATACAACTAGCCACAGAATAACCTTATCTGTCTACTGTTTTTGGTGCTGCTAGCTCTTTAAGATGCTTTAACATTTAATGTTTTAACAGGCTGAGATGTAATTTGGGGAAGGTGAAGCTGTCTCTGGACGTAGGTACTAGAACACAAGCATCTGTGTCTCCATAAGCTCAGATTTTTGCTGCCAAGATGCTGGTGTTGTAAATAAAACCCTTGGCATATGGGGTGCCTTCACTGCTGCAAAGTCTCTCTCCATCTGTGTCAGTCAGTTGAAGCTGAAAGCAAGTTTACTTACACCTTGTTATTGACGAATAAATCTTTTTAACATTGGTACCCAGATCATAAAAACAGAGGGAAGAGAAAAACAGGTCAAACATTTGAAAAGGATTGGATGAGGCAGATTAGGGGAAGTTTCTTTAGCTTGTTTAGAACCGTAGAACTAGAAAACATGCCCTATGCTTTCACCTCAGTATCTAATCAACAGGAACCCAGGTAAGCTAAGGAGAAGTAAGGTACTTTAAGGTAAGCTACGTTCATGTACAGAAATGTAAGGTAAGGAGATATAAAGTCAGGTGAGGTGAGGAAAGATGAAGTAGGCAGAGGTGAAATAAGGTGAGTGCGGGGGGGGGCCTTCAGAAAATGATGCTGCAGTATGTATAGATTCGGTAGGCAAAAGCAGCCTCGATTATGAATCATGATAATTAAACAGAAAAGGTGTGTGTGTGTTGGGGGGGGGGCACTCTCTTGAAAAACTGACTTGTCCACCCTCTTCTTATAATTAATCATTGTTGTTTCTTTTTCAGGCCTGCGTGACTCAGATAAAGGAGAAAGACAGCCAGGTGGGGACAAGAAACTTACATAACTAATTAATTAAAACTCAAGAAAAGCACTTTTTTTCTCTCTCCATTTAGAAATCTTCCAGTCATGCGACCAGGCAAAAGATTATCAGATGCATAAAGAAAAAGCACATTGTGCTTATACAAACTGCATACAGAGGAATAAAGATGGAAGCAGTATAGCATAGTGGTTGAGGGCACTGCGCTGCAAACCTGGAGATCTGGGTTTGAATCCCATCATTCCCCACTTGCATACTGTGTGACACTGGGCAAGCCACTTAACGTCCTTGTGCTCCCAGGTCACACCTGCAAACAAGCTCCGGCTTAGTGTGCCTTTCCCGGTTAAACAATTTCCCTGTTCCCTTTCTCTAAAGAGAAATCCCCAGAAGAAGCCACAAAGTTGGTGAAACGTACCTAAAAAAATAAACAAGAAATATTAAAGGTAAGAAGAATGTGGACAATTCAATTTTTCCAAGAGAGCACCCTCCCTTTTATGTTTAATTGAGGTAAGGTGGGATAAGGTATGGTATCATAAGGTAAAATAACTTAAAGTAAGCTGAAGTAAAGTTAGGTAAGGTACCGTAATTTAAGGTAAGGCAAGATAACATAAGATAAGGTAAGATAAGCTAAAGTAAGTTGAAGTAAGGTGAGACAAGGTAAGGTAAAGTAAGGTAAGGAGAAATAAGATGAAGTAAGGTTACACAAGCTGAGGTGCTGTACAGTAAGTCAATGAAAGGTAAGGTGATATTAGGTGAGCTAAAGAAAGCGAAGTAGGATGAGGTAAGGCAAGGTCAAATAAGGTAAGATAAGTTGATGCAAGGGACTGCTAAGTGAGGTGAGGTGAGTTAAGGTGACGTAAGGTACTGTAAGGTGAGGTGAGTTAAGGTGACATAAGGTACTGTAAGGTGAGGTGAGTTAAGGTGACATAAGGTACTGTAAGGTGAGGTGAGTTAAGGTGACGTAAGGTACTGTAAGGTCAGGTGAGTTAAGGTGACGTAAGGTACTGTAAGGTCAGGTGAGGTGAAGTAAGATAATGTAAGGTAAGGTGATGTAAGATAAGATGAAGTAAGATGATTTAAGGTCTACCAAAGTAATGTAAGGCACTGTATGGTAAGGTGAGTGGATGTAAGGTAAGGTAATATAGGATACTGTATGGTTAGGTAAGGAGATGTGAGATAAGGTGAACTAAGATGATTTAAGGTAATGTATGGTGAGACAAGGTATTGTATGTTAAGGTGAATTGATGTAAGGTGATGTAAGGTACTGTGCAGAAAGATAAGGTACTTTAAGGCACTGTTATGAGAGGTACTGTAAGGTAATGTAAGATGATGTAAGGTAATGTACATTGAGATTAGTTGATGTAAGGTGATATAAGATACTGTATGGCAAGGTAAGGTACTGTAAGATATGGTGACGTAAGATGACTCAAGGTAATGTAAGTTATGGTGAGTTGATGTGAGGTGATATACGATACCCTACAGTAAGGTAATGTACTGTAAGGTGTGGTTATGTAAGGCACTGTGAGGTAATACAAGAGCTACTGTAAGGTAAGGTGATGTGAGGTAATTTAAGATACACTAAGGTAAGGTGATATAAGGTAAAGTAAGGTGATATAAGATACTGTAAGGTAAGGTGATATAAGGTAATTTAAGATACACTAAGGTAAGGTGATATAAGGTAAAGTAAGGTGATATAAGATACTGTAAGGTAAGGTGATATAAGGTAATTTAAGATACACTAAGGTAAGGTGATATAAGGTAAAGTAAGATGATATAAGATACTGTATTGCAAATTGAGGTAAGCTAATGTAAGCTACTGTACAGTAAGGTGAGGTAAAGTACAATGAGATACGGTGATGTAAGGCACTGTAATGTAAGATAAGTTAGGGTGATGTCAGTAAGGTGATGTAAAGTGCTGTAAGGTAAGATAAGGTAAGCTGAAGTAAGGTACGGCAATGTAAGGTATAGTGATGTTAGGTAAGGTGATGTAAGGTAACATATAGTAAGATCAGGTAAGGTAAGGTGATATAAGGTACAGTATGCTAAGGTGCAGTAAGGTAAGGTGATGTACTGCAGAAGGTAAGATGAGGTGAAGAATGTACTTTAAAGGTAAGGTGATGTACGTTGGGGTAGGTTATGTTATCAGATCATGTATTGTAAGGTAAGGTAAGGTGATGTAAGGTACTGTAATACAATATAAGGTTATGTACTCTAAGGTAATATAAGGTAAGGTGATGTAGGTAAGGTAGTGTAGGCATTGTACAGTAGGATAAAATAAAGTAAGGTAAGGTAAAGTACTATAAAGTAAGGTGGTGTAAGATACTGTAAGGTAAAGTAAGGTGATGTACGGTGAGAAGAAGTCAGGTGAGGTAAGTGAAGGTGAGGTAACGTACGGTGATTTAAGGTAATGTAACATAAGATGAAGTAAGGTGATGTACAGTGAGAAGAGGACAGGTGAGGTAAGTGAAGGTGAAGTAACATATGGTAAGGTAATGTAATGTAACATAAGATGAGGTAAGGTGATGTACGGTAAGAAGAGGTCAGGTGATGTAAGTGAAGGTGAGGTAACGTACGGTGATTTAAGGTGATGTAACATAAGATGAAGTAAGATGATGTACAGTGAAAAGAGGTCAGGTGAGGTAAGTGAAGGTGAAGTAACATATGGTAATGTAACATAAAATGAGGTAAGGTGATGTACGGTAAGAAGAGGTCAGGTGAGGTAAGTGAAGGTGAGGTAATGTATGGTGATCTAAGGTAATGTAACATAAGATGAGGTCAGGTGATGTAAGTGAAGGTGATGTACGGTAAGATGAGGTTAGGTGATGTAAGTAAAGGTGAGATAACATAAGGTGATGTAAGGTAATGTAATGTAAGGTAAGATGAGGTCAGGTGATATAAGCTGTGTGTGGGTGCTGATGAGTAGAATGCTGCATCTACGCAGTTACAGTCACTTCACTACTAATCCCTCTTTGGACCTTATGCACCAAAGAAAGTGGTGCATGGCAGAACAGGCATGTACCCAGCCAAGCAGCACTGCTCTGTAATGCCGGCCCTAGATGAGGATGTGGGGCTGGCATTCACGATCCCTGGCTGGCCCAATGTGCAGATATGTAGTGCTGCACACTGGGAATGGACAACCAGAGGGCTGGGATCTGGGCAGACACTGGGCATCCAATCAGAAGCCCAGTTTGGCTGCCCAGTGGATACCCTGCAACATGAGGGTCATGAATGGCTCATAGTGACAGCAACTGTGGCTGTGCCCAGGCCCCCATGGGGGAGGGGGATGGCAGGGCATGGCTCAGCAACGTCATCCAGGGGACTGTGTGTCCCCAGGGAGTGCGGCAGTGAGGTGTGCACTAGCACTAACAGCAGGTATCTGCCGGTGTAAGGTGTGCACACCCCCCCTGCCATCTGCCATATGCGTCTGCCATCTTCCACTGTGAGAGAAGACCTGAATGTCACAGAGGTGCAGGTATGCATTCACCACAAGTGAGCTGCACGGAGCCGCGATCATACTTGAAAATGGCACCGTGCGGCATGCCCATTGTTTAAACATCAGAGGAGTTACAGAAGTTAAATACAAGCGCTAAACTGTATTAAAAAAATATTTTTTTTACATGTAAACCCCCAAATCCTGGGTTTATCTTTTAGATGGTGGGCTTGTTATGTTAACTAATGTTTTTCTTTCATGACAATCTCAGTCTGTGGACTTGCTGTTTATTACCCCCCTGGTCCAGTTATTACCTCATAAACCCCAAATGCAATGCTGTTCTTGCTATATTCTCTTTAAATACTGGTTTGTGTTTTCCATAGTAATGTTCTGTTTATTCACCTTTTCCTATACAAAACAAACATTAAGAAGTCCAAACATTAAGGCTGCCGTCTCTCATGGAGTGTGCGGTTCCTTGCTGAGCACTACGCTAACACGAAAACAACATTGTTCACGCTAAATTAGCTTTTGTTGATGGCTGGCTCTGGGATGCTGGTGTGGAAATGAACAGTGACGCCACATCTGTTGCTCTGCATTGAACTCACAATTATTTTATCTAATTTCCTGGTTTTATATTATCATTTCTACCCCTGGTTTATTTATTTTGAATAATGACTCTCTGTGCTATTCCTGATATAGTGTTATGGTGCTTGTTGATTTTGTAATGTTGTTGAATGTTTCTGTAATTCTTCCAGGCAGTGCCTGAAAACAGACATCTGTATGCCTAAGGTATCTTACCTGGTAATCAAAATAAATAAATAAATAATTGAACCAGTTCCACTGATGCAGAGGTGAAAAATGTGGGGAATCAGACTGAGTCTTTGAGAACTATAAGAGGATGTGTGAACACAAGTTTGGTCGTTTGGTAGACCTCAGTATGCGGTATGCCGTACAAACAGACAATTTGAAATCGAATGACATTAGAGCAATAATGCACTGTTGCTGCTGTAATATTGCCATGGGACTCGGCAATGCTGTTTGGGGGTCTTGCACCCTCTCCCCGAATCAATTCCGACTCAGAGTTGATTATCTATATTACGGGAGGGGGGTGCAGGGGGCAGAACCCCCTGAAAGAAAAATAAGTTTCTTTGGATGGGTTTATGCCGACTGCAATTGCGGTCAACATAAATCCATCACTGTAATGTTGGTCAATTACTTTGCTGTCTCATCAGTGTCATGGATCCCAGCATATTTGGCTTGAATGAATAAGGGAAGGGCGGGCCCAGCTGTGCCCTGGTTCTGATTCGGACCCTGATCTTTTTCTAGATGTTTCTTGTTTACTCTAATTTGCCAGAAAATATATACATTTTCTAGATTTGGATTGGGACACATAACAGATCCTGCTTGCCCCTACTTCCCCTTCCTAAACTTGTTCATGATGTCATTTAGGGCTTATCCACAAAACTCTATGCATCCCTTCATTGATATGTGGGGCTACTCTGCACCATGGAAACCTCTGTGGAATTCACAGTAATGACTGCCCCATACCTCCTCCTGTTTGATCCCAGTCTAGTGCATCTAGTTACATGTTGTACTGTGGTGGGTGGCAGCACTCCCACAGAGCAGGGTGCGCAGATATAGTTGTACTGCATTTCAGCACCAGGGACAGTGCATATCCTCCACAACTTAGAGGGCTGTCATAGAGGCTATGCACCCCCAGTCAATACCGAAGCTAATGGTTTGTTAAGGAAGAATCCCTCCACCCATACCATCTACTCCATATCTACGTCTGGGGGAGATCAGGTGACTGGGAGGAACCACAGTGTTTATTTCTGGCACTGTTGGTGGGGATATGTCATTTCACTGCCAGAATTTAAGTGGGCCTGCAGTAGCGTCCTCCACTCTAGTAGAGAGATGATGCCCAGAGCCAGGAATGAGAGGACAGTCACTGTGGCGAGTGTGAATACTCACAGCAAAAATGATATGTAAACTTGATAAAATGAATACTGACTGTGGCCGTTCATCCAATCCAGACTGCCTGAAGTAAAAGCTAAACAAGTGTGCAGCAAAATGAAGAGCAGTGAAGTAAGCATTCAGACTTTGTAATTGATAACATATGCATGACAAATGCACCTAGGAGGAGAGTAGGTTTCCTCACATGGAAGGAAACTCGCTGAAACCTCACTAGGGCATTACTTGATAGTATTTACATATGCATAGCTAAAATGGGTTGAATTTTCTTTAAGTATGCACAAGACAAGGAGAATATAAGTGAAACAGCACTGGAGTTGATTTCTATACATTGCAAAAAGGGTTAGTGAGTTTAATAAGGTTTCCTATATTTTCACAGATTCACAGAAAATCTACACTATTATTTGCACTACAAAAAAAGCCTCAAGCATGGGGTAAAATAATATATATATATAAATTTGTTTTCATTTATTCTACCTTGTAATGTGGGTAGCGTGAGCGCAATAGATTTAAAAAATGTAAAATATTGAAAAAGCCTTTTCTATATGTTCTCCACTTTATTGGTTTGGAAAATGAAGTAAGAAGAAGCTTTTGAACAGAATACGCTAATTGCATACTGAAAAACCTAAGTGTGGGCTCAATAAATGGTCTGACTTGATATAAAATGTAATTTTATTATAATTTATGATAACTACTTTAAGTTAATTGAAAATGGATTATTTATTAGATTCCAGATTCCCTGATAAAGGGGTAATTTTTTATATATCTGGAAGTTATGTGACATAAAAAACATAATTAATTCACACATGGTGAGCGAGCCTCTGATTCCAATCTTTTCTACAGTATGTCAGTACGTTTGATTTGATTTGGCTCTTACCCCTGATTAGTCTTTTTTGTTTATACTGAGGTGAGCTGGGCTGGAGAATTCATTTTCATATCCCAGAATCCTCCAGTCCCACTGCCTACTGTAGTTCGAGGGATCTACTAGGGCTGGGAAATGGGCATCCAGTTAGCCACCTGGTCCCTGGCCCAGCTCCACCTCCTCAGCTTCCCCTGCCCTTACATGAAGCTGTGCACATGTGCAGAGGATGTGGAATAGGGTGGCCACTAACTCTAAATGTCGCCCTGCTTTAGAGTTGCTGGGAACGCAAAGCCCCTTCTTCTGATTATACTTTATAGGAGTGCAAGCTGGATCTTTTATGGATTGATCCATAACAGGAATTCAGCTCCAAAAATCCCTCCCATTATCCAGACCAAGTGACTGGCAGATCCAAACTTGGCCACTGGACTGGACTAAGTCAAATCAGAGACAAGTCCCATATTACTGTAATTGATTTCCAAAGCCAAATAGAGGCCGGATGGACCAGTCCAAAGAGGCTGATCTGCAACACAGGCAATACAGCCTAGAGATTAACATAGCAAGCTGTGAATCTGGAGGCCCAATAGACCTAGGTTTGAAACCCACAGTTGCCACTTGCATACTGTTTTACCCTGAACAAATGACTTAAAGCAACAGTATTCGTCAGTTGGAAAAAAAACAAAAAACAGAATGTAGATTTTTAGTAATGATATTTATATTTCTGACATAATTAGTTTAATCATCAGTATAACAAAACTGTGAATTAGGGGAGTAATTTAAAGAGGAGGAGCAAGCCAGATGTTTGCATTTAAAAACTGACCTAGATAGCTTCTGGCAGAGAACAGCAAGAGGAAGAAGCTGCTGTTAGAACTTTTACTGGGACTATATTGCCCTCCATCCCTCCCCCCCCACCATTAGCTGGTTCTACTTTTATAGGCAAATGATTGACTGACAACAGGAACTTCCTGTTTGGGAGCAGGAAGAGAGTGATCACAGAGGCACAATAGACTCACCATCCTAGAAGGAAAAGAGCAGCTCTCCGTCCCCCCCTAGCTGCTGGAGGTCTGACTCTGAGCAAGTAAGAAGGAGACTACTGAGGAATATAGGAACTTACTGTCCCAGAACAGGAAGATCAGGAGCTTTAAGGGCAAGGAGGCAGTAGGAAAGTCGGGAGAAAAAAAAAATTACATCAAAAAAATAAATAAAAAAAATAAACAGAGCAAGGAAAGAGTAAATATACAAAACAACAGTTAAAGGACCACAAATAAGACATGATGGGAGTGGTGCAGTGCAGTGGCTGTGGAGCAGCAGCAGTCTTCTGGGAGACATTCTGGAGGATGTGGTGTTGTCCCGTCTGTAGGCACCTATCTGGGCTGAGGGAGGAGGTTGCTCATCTCCAGACTGAGTTGGCCAGGATTCGGGGGACCTCCTTTCCCACCCAGGGGCCACCAGGGCCACTGCCACTGCCTCAGAGGTTGCCAAGAAAAGGAGCGGTTGAACCACAGTGGGCTCAGGGAGGGTGAGGGTGGTGGAACAGAGGCACATCCCTCCAGTTGTACCTCTCCACAATTCATGTGTCATTCTGGCAGAGTGTGGTTCCTCTATGAAGGCACCCACAGTGGAGACCAAGGAGGATGCTGGGAACCTCCACAAAGGAGACCCACAGGAGGGTGGCAAGAGACTCCACAGGGGAAGGAAACAACTCCTGGGGGGAGACTCCATTATTAGGAGGGTAGAAATGGGGGAGGGAAGGGAGAGGGAGGTAAGGTGTTTGCCTGGCACCATGGCTTGGAGGGACAGGGAGAAAATCCTCAGTATCGTGGGAGCAGCTGCATGGGGGAGGGAGCTGGATGTCATTGTCCACCTAGGGACAAATGACCTTGCTGTGAAAGGGATGAGAACAGTGCAGGAGGAAGTTGTGGAGTTGGAGAGGGGCCTTAGACAAGTAGCATGCACGGTAACCTTCTCATTGGTGCTGCCTGTCTATGGCATGGGTGAGGCTAGGGTACTCCACACCACGGGATTAAATCAGTGGTTGAAAAACTGGTGCAGAGCTCAGGGTTTTGGCTTCATTGAGGACAGGGGGTCCACCTGGAGGGATACAGGCCTGTACTGGCACGATGGTCTGCATCTGTCCGGGAGGGGAACCAGGATCCTAGGTGACAGGTTTAAATGCTTAATTGGCAAGCATTTAAACTAGCCAAGGGGGGGAGGTACTGAAAAGGAGAAGGGAAATCCTAGCCCCCCCAAAATATCAGGGTAGTTAGTGAGGTAAACACCAAGATAGAGCAGTCGATAGGGAGAAGGGCAGGGGTAAATGGAGAAAAAGACAAAAGCAGTAAGGACAGGGATGGGGCAAAAAGGGATAAGGCCATCAAAAAAATGGAGGGTAATGAGTACCAATGCCCGTAGTCTAGGTAACAAGCTCCCTGAACTGGTGGCCTTGATGGATGAGGGATGCCTGGATATTGTGGCAGTCACAGAAACATGGTACACAGAGAACCATGACTGGGATGCCAACATACCAAGGTACACAATCTATAGGAGGGATAGAGAGGGTAGAAGAGGAGGAGAAGTAGCTCTCTATGTAAGGGATGGGATCCAAGCAACTGAATTAAAGGGCAAACAGGGAGGAGAGGAGGCACTGTAGGTCACCCTGGAGACTAGAAATGGCACCACAATCCGCACAGGGGTTGTATACAGACCCCCATCTCAGGGGGAGGAATTGGACAAGGAAATGATAGAATGCATCCTTAGGGTGGCAGAGAAGGGGGGAGATGTTGCTCATGTGGGACCTGAATATGCCAGATGTTAACTGGAGCCCCTTTGCTGCAGCCACATCCAAGAGCAGGGCCATTCTGGATGACCTACAGGGGGCATGCCTCAGACAGCTAGTGTTGGAACCCATTTGGGAGGGAACAATCTTAAACCTGGTACTCTCAAATGGGGACAGAGAGAGGATCTCAGATCTAGAAGTGGGGAGCCATCTGGGAACAAGTGACCACCAAACAATATGGTTCACAGTAAGCTCAGCTGTAGAGTCAAGCCATACAAAACTGAAGGTACTGGACTTCAGGAGGGCTGATTTTGTCAAAATGGGAGAGTGCTTCAGAAAAGCACTAGCAAACAGGCAAGAAGGTGGGGTGGAGCAACATTGGGGAAAACATCAAAACTGCCATCACAGAGGCAACAAGCTTTTGTGTAAAGCAAATAACCAAAACAAAATGAAAGAAAAAAACACTATGGTTCTCAAAAGAAGTGGCAAGGAAGGTTAGGGAGAAAAAGATAGTATTCAGGAAGTATAAGGAAACACAGAAGCAGCAGGACAGAGAATGTACCAGTTAAAGCAGAAGGAAGCTGGGAAGACAGTCAGAATAACAAAGGCTAAAACTGAGGAAAAGATAGCCAACTCGGTTAAGAAGGGGGATAAAACCTTTTATAGGTACATTAGGGAGTGAAGAAAGACTAAAGGAGGGTTACTGAGGCTGAAGAAAGAGGAGGGAGGGAGGGTGGGTGGGCAGAGAGGACTGTGAAAAAGCAGGGATACTGAACGAATACTTCTGCTCAGTATTCACAAAGGAAGAGGAGGAGGAGGTACCTAATCCAGTCAATAGAAGCACTCTGGATAGGGGGGTTGATATCAGGCCTTTCACAGAAGAAAGGGTTCTGAAAGAACTCCTAAAACTGAAGGTGGACAAAGCAATGGGGCCTGACGGGATTCACCCCAAAATTCTAAAAGTACTAAGGAGAAAACTAGTAACACCACTGACTACCCTTTTTAAGAAATCATGGGAGGATGATGTGGTACCCGAGGACTGGAGGAGGGTGGATGTGATTCCCCTTCACAAAAGTGGGAGCAAGACAGAGGCAGGAAACTACAGACCTGTCAGTTTCACCTCAGTGGTAGGAAAAATGATGGAATCACTTCTGAAAGAAAGAATTGTTGAGTACCTCGAGGCCAGTGGGGCACAGGACCCAAGGCAGCATGGATTCACAGTGGGAAGGTCATGTCAGATGAATGTAATTGATTTCTTTGACTGGGTGACCAAAGTAGTAGACCAGGGAAGGGCTGTGGACATGGCCTACCTAGACTTTAGCAAGGCATTTGACACAGTCCCACACAAAAGATTAATAAACAAATTAGCCAACCTGGGAGTGGGTCCCAGGGTGGTAGCCTGGGTAAAACACTGACTGGACAACAGGACACAGAGGCTAATAGTAAACAGAGTATACAGTGAAGAACGGGGGTTACTAGTGGGGTACTGCAGTGTTCAGTAATGGATCCGGTCCTTTTTAATGTCTTTATAAGTGACATTGCAGAGGGACTGGAAGGAAAAGTTTGTCTCTTTGCAGATGACACAAAGATCTGCAACAGGGTTGATACGCAAGGTGGGGTGGAAAGGATGAAAAGGGACTTGTAAGCTTGGAAAGAATGGTAAAAGTATGGCAGCTTAGATTCAACACAAAGAAGTGGAAGTAATGCATCTGGGAAACAAAACCCAGGAGAAGAATACACAATGGGGGTGAGATACTGACAACAACAAAAATGGAAAGGGTCCTGGGTGAATTATATCAGATGACCTAAAGGTGGTCAAGCAATGTGAGAAGATGGTAAGGAGGGCTGGGGGATACTGGGATGCAAAGGGAGAGGCATCACCAGTAGAAAACAGGAAGTTGTCATCCCTCTATGCAGACAGTTGGTGAGACCACATCTGGAGTACTGCATGCAGTTCTGGAGACCCTATCTCCGCAAAGACATAGACAGGATGGAGGCTGTCCAGAGAAGGGTAACCAAAATGGTGCAGGGTCTGCACCAGAAAACATATGAAGAAAGACTAAAGGAGCTTAATATGTAAACCCTCGGGGAAAGGAGGGAGAGCGGGGGACATGATAGAGACTTTCAAGATCTCAAGGGAATCAACAAAGTCCAAGAGGGTAGCATCTTTCAGAAAAAGAGATGTGCAAGAACAAGGGGGCACAATTTGAAGTTGGGAGGGTGGCTAAGAGGTAATGTGAGGAAGTATTTTTTCATGGAGAGGGTTGTAGATGCATGGAACAACCTTCCTGAGGAGGTTGTGGAGTCAAAAACAGTGGTGGAATTCAAGAATGCATGGGACAAACATAAAGCAGTTCTAGTGTGGGGTAGGAGGAAGTAGGCTGTTGGTTAACTAGGATCTACAGCTTATCCATCAGGTAGGGAAATGGGCAGACTAGGTGGGCCAAGCGGTCCTTATCTGCCATCAAATTCTATGTTTCTATGTATAATTTTATTGTAATCCAATGTTCCTGAAACAGCTTTTATTGCTAATTTTATAATTAATAACACCTAAGAGCAGTAGGTGCTCTGTGCTCAGAACAGGCGAGGTGCTCTGTCCTAGGCCACAGCTAATCTGTTTGTGGAATGCACTCAAGTGCAGTCTCCCACAAGGGAGAAGTACAGGAATTCAAGTCTTCCAATGCAGCTTGAAAAATTTATTGTGTAACAACAATGCTGAAATGCAAAATTCAGTGAACACTCAGTTGCTTTCTAGAGACAAACTTTTAACAACTTTTTAATCCTTTTAGCAGCATATTCATATTGTAAGCCATTCACAGTTAAAACATTTTAATGTCCATATTTTCAACACAATGGCCTGTTTTCTTGTTGGCAGCATGCTGTGAAGAAGACGGTCCTTACACCAAAATGTAAGCATGCATCATGTCATGTGACCTGTGGGAGGTTGAGCAACACTGCAGGCACCAGCAAGACACCTAGAGGGAAGGTCTAAATAGAGAATCCCCGAAGCAAGTAATCCAGCCAGCTGACACAGAAGCAATTTCTCTGGAGGTGTGGCTCCCACCTGCTGGCAGAAACAGTTTGGAAAACAGCTGCCGGCAATAAAACAGGCCAGTGTGTTGAAAATATGGACATTAAAATGTTCTAACTGTGAATAGCTTGCAATATGAATATGTTGCTAAAAGGGTTAAAATGCTGCTAAATATTTGCCTCTAGAAATTAATTAACTGCATTCTGCACATCAGTATTGCTGCATAATAAATTTCGCAAGCTACATTAGAAGACTTGTGTGTCCGTACTTCTTTCCTGTGGGAGACTGCACTCCAGTTCGTTCCATAAACAGTTTATAATTAATGACTCAAGTCATTAAAGATGGCCACCGCAAGCCATTTTTAAAAAATCTCTTCCTTCAAGGTTACATTTTGACATTGCATGCTGGATTCATACTGTGGATGAATTAGGAGGGGGCCAGCACACATTTCTGATGGTAAACAGCACAGCACCACACTAAGAGGTTTAAATTATTCATAGTGGGCATGGTCAGCTATCAGGGACCTTTTGTTTTTGCAGTTGATATTTTTACTGGAAACAAATTGCACAAATCAAACAACAACTAGAGAATATTACAAACGGAGAAGAAAACATACCATTACATAAGTGTTCTGAAAGAGGGCAGGGACTTCTAAAAATTTCAAACCCGTATGTCATGTCAGGAATGAAATGTGATGAAATGCAAAATGGATATAGCACTATTTTTGCCAGAAACACATTACTACTGAAAAAAAAATGGCACTGGGTCAGAATAGTGCAGACAATAATAGCACAGTCCATAACTATGCAGCAATAAGGGTGCCAATTTTATTTTTGCAGGGGGCAGGATTTTCACTCCTGGGAGGAGCAGATCACAGGGAAAGTTAAAATTCTTGGGGCCGTGGAATACTGTTTCCATGGCCCCATGGAAACAAGCTAAGTCTAGAGTGCAGAAAAAAAGTTGGAGACCAGGATTAGAACCCTGGTCTCCAATGGCACTGGCCAAGCTGCTTTATGCCCCAGCCCTCCACTCCACAGAAGCAGCTCAGTCAACCTCTTGGATTCTGGTGCCCTTGTGTGCTTTAGGTACCATGGAGGGAGCGTAAGCCGGTGCTGAAGATGTTGGCTGCCTGAAGGAGTTTCTCCTCAGTTTTTACAGTTTTTTTTATAAATCTTATTATTTTCATTTGGGTCCAGACGTAAAAAATTAAAATACTCATTAGCGGAACAAATGAGTGATAACTTGAGTGAGTTTTATCGTATTATAGCCTACTACAATTGATTTATTGCGGTAACTAATTTCTGATGACAGCCGCGATGCCAGTGGGAGTGAAACGGTCAGCTCATCTGAATACGGAACGCTCAACGGCAGCAGGCAAAGATGACATTCAGTCTTTGAAAGAAATGCTAGCAGATATTAAACTGGAAATATCCTCAGTCACACAATCGGTTACTGATCTTAAACAAGATTCATTTATAGTCTCCCAACGTTTAGATTACTCTGAGAAGCAAATCAATATCTTCAAAGGCACTATTACAGGGTTAGAAGACCAAATACATTCCCAAGGTAAACAGATTCACTACCTATTAGAAAAAATTGATGATTTGGAAAATAGGGGCAAAAGAAATAATTTGAGGATCTTAGGAATTCCAGAAGGGGCAGAAGGGGGCAACATGATTGATTTTCTACAAAAACTGCTACTGGAACTGTTGGAATATCAGTGACCATGGGCTTTAGAAATAGAAAAGGCGGCATTGAGCTTTGGGTCCTAAGCCACAGGCTGGTCAACGACCTAGGCCAATCCTTGCATATTTCCTACATTTTACAGTTAATGAACAGATACTGAGGCTGGATAGGGAGAAAAAACATTTGTCATGGAGAGGTAACAAAATACTGTAGTTCCAAGATTTTTCATTGATAGTTATGGAAAAAAGAAAGAGTTTCTTGGAAGTTAAACAAAAACTTTCTAAGAGTGGGTTTCTTTACTACTTTAAATACCCAGCAATATTAAATATGGTTGACTCCTATGGTAAAGTACATGTTTTTCAAAATGCCAAAGAAGCAATGTCTTATGCCATGACTTGTGAACAAGAGATTCGGAGTAATCAAAGGGTTAACACCAATGAACTCCATCTTTCAAAAAAACAGCGTGTTGAATACACCACATGCACTATGCAAGACCATTCTGTTGCTCGAGCAAGCATGGGCTCAACCTCGTAGACAACTTCAGCTAATAGTGGTCACAAAAACATTTATGCTGCAAACCAAAATAATCTGATTGCCCCAGTCAGGATATAGGAATCACTGCCCCGCACATGCACTCATCTACTTCTCAAGAGAAGCTGAAAGAGAAAAGCACTGCATATGCCTCAACCATTGCAAGGAGAGCCAGAGCACCTCACAAACAAAGTCATCTCCCTATCCCTCATTCAAAAACCCAACATATTAGAAGCAGGTCCTGTAGTAAGGAAAGTACCTGTTCAACTAACTCAGCTTCGGTAACTCCGCCAATGCCAAAAGAGATAGACTCACAGCCTGCTCTCACCATCTGCATGCCAATGACCATAACCTGAGAGGAAGTAAACTTTTTTTGTGACCTTCACTGTCATTTTGTGCTGATTGGTTCACTGAAAGATCCTCCCATGTCACTTCCAGTTCCTTCTCAATCCTGCCTACCTCTTTGTTGGATTATGCTGCTGTGATCCTTTATGTATTTTTCTGGGATATTATTTGGTGGCGAGAGGTAAGGAAAAAAACATTTGACTGTCCGTGAGGGTCCTACAGGCAACGAATAACCAAATGCTAACAAATTAACTCTGTAAATGGAAAGATGCTTATATTTATGGTGATAGACTTCTTACATCATAGTCTATAAAGTTTATAGGATGCTTTTCTTCTTTTTCTCATTTGTTTAAGCTACTTTTACATTAAAGTGGTAGGCAAGGAAATGTCTGCTTCAGGAATATGCTAATTGACCAGAGAATACCTTCAGAATACCCTAATTAGAAATTTAAAACCCTGTTGACCACAGGTTTAATTATGCATACAGTTTTCAAGCAAAGGGTTATGCTGTAGTGTTATTCTTTCCCCTAATTACATCCTTTTTTCACTATCTTTTCAAGAAGTAGATGTCTAAAGTAAGGGAGCTGTTACAAATATAGGCATAATAATACATTATTTTGTAATGAGGAAGGAAACAATGGGAAACAAAAAACTAAAGCGGAGATGTTTTAGGAAAATGCATTTTGATAAAATCCTTGCTCTTTCCTTATTTAACTCTCTATATCTCATACTGACAATTTGAGATAGTCTATTGGAATCAAGAAATAAATCTGGATTAGAGGGTCTCACAGGTAAGGTAAGCTGGTGAGATGCACAGAGTGTGTAAGACTCAGATATGTGACATAATGGCCCCTCATTTAAACCTGCTGTTAAATATGTGTGTGCTGTACAGGCAGTGTTTCTTGATGCCTTAAATATAATTAAATTTGATTTACATTTTTACTGCTGCCAATCAGTATAACAATCGATATAAGTATGAAGTCTTGAAAGATTCTAGTTCAGTTTCAGGACCAAATTAACAATTGATTGGTTAACAGTAATGTGAAGGCTACTCCAGTCTCTAGCCATATTATGTATTTATTGGTCATAATACCTCAAGAATTCTGCTCCTTCCATTTCTGCTTTTTTGTGTATCTATCTACTGCCTTGCAATATGCATTCCTAGATGCATGACTAGTGTTTTCTTTGAGTACCTGGAGTACTGGCCTATTAACAAAATATTGTTACAACGTCATTATGCTTATAAGTATCAAAGCTGACGGAGGGGGCCCCTCTCTATGTTTTGGTAGTTAACACTCAGCAAACCCAGTACCTTGAATCTGGATCTGGTACATCCTGGGTAATAGAAATAGATTACAGCCTACTTGTATCGTTCATTTGACAGTTATTCTCTGAAATTGTTTGAGTTCACTTTCTGTGCACTTTATATCTTATTTAATACTGGTTGACATTGTTAGTTAGAGTATAGTTTATAGCACAGTATATTAATATTACAGCTAAATACTCTTGTTTTATAGATAAGGTTACATAGTAACACAAGCTCTTCTACCTTTTAGTATATAGTTTTTTTTTTTGAAATAAGGAATATAGCATATTTAATAACCTAGTTATTAGCAAAATGTCACATTGTGTGGTGTTTTCTTGGAATGTGAATGGCTTAGGATCACCAGTGAAAAGAAAAAAAGTCCTAGATTATCTGAGCAAAAAGAAAGCAGATATAGCTTTTATACAGGAGACACATTTAATGGAGGGGGAAGCCCTTAAATTAAAAAGGGCATGGGTGGGTCAAGTTGAAAGTGCTCGTTTTTCATCTACAAAACATAGCACAGCCATTTTAATCAGAAGAGGAATTAATTTCAACAAACATGCTCATTTGTCTGACACTGAGGGCTGATATCAGATTCTTACTGGTCTATTGCATGGCCAAAAAGTAGCATTATGCAATGTTTATGCCCTAATTCAAAATGGGCAGACTTTTTTAAATCACTAACTATGACTCTCAGCACTTTTTCCAATTATGAGTTCATTATAGGTGGGGATTTTAATGAACTGCTGGATCCTGTTTTAGATAGGTCCTCCATGAAAAGGGTGCAGACAAACACAAACTCTAGGGAATCCTTTAAGACGTTGTTGCATGATTTAGGTATGACAGATGGCATGGAGGTTAGTTCATCCAACAAGTAGAGATTATACATTCCTGTCAAATCGATATTTAACATATAGTAGAATAGCTTATCTACTACTCTCAGACGCGTTGGTCATAGAAACATAGAAACATAGAAGTTGACGGCAGATAAGGACCGCAAGGCCCATCCAGTCTGCCCATTTCTTTTTCTACCTTATAAATGTGCCATCGGCCTTTGCTCTGTCAGTGACCTATCTATTCATAGTCATTTGTATTGCTCCTTATGCCTATCCCATGCCTGTTTGAAGCCCTGCACTGTATTCATAGCCACCACTTCTTGTGGTAAGCCATTCCATGCATCTACCACCTTTCTGTGAAAAAGAATTTCCTCACATTCCCCTTAATCGGCCTCCCTCTAATCTCATGCTGTGTCCTCTTGTCCTGCTATTTTTCTTATATTTAAACATGTTAGACTCTTTCACCTTGTTTATGCCCTTAAGGTGTTTGAATGCCTCGATCATATCACCTCTCCCTCCTTTGCTCAAGGGTATACATATTGAGCTCTGTTAATCTGTCCCATATGTCTTCTGATGCAGTCCCTGCACCATTTTGGTTGCCCTTCTCTGGACTGCCTCAATTTGGTTAATGTCCTTGTGAAGGTGTGGCCTCCAATGCTGTGAGGTACTCCAGATGGGGGCCTGAACCAATGTAATTACAGAGGAGTTATTCACCTCCCTCTTACGACTTGATGCCCTGCTAATACACCCTAACACCCCTAGCCTTACCTACTGCTTTAGAGGTCTGCTTGGATGATTTTAAGTCATCAGTGATGATGATGCCCAAGTCTCTTTCTTCCTTTGTGACTGCTAGCAACTCCCCTCCCAGCCTATGTGGCTTCAGGGTTTCTCTTCCCTATGTGCATGATTTTGCACTTCTTTGCATTAAATCCCAGTTGCCACTCTTCTGACCATTCTGCTAGTTTATCCAGATCTCTTCTCATTCTGCCCACCCCATCTGGATCATCTACCCTGTTGCAGATCTTGGTGTCATCTGCAAACAGACAAGCCTTACCCTCTGGTCCATCTGCAAGGTCACTAATGAAGATGTTGAATAGGACTGGCCCCAGGACTGATCCTAGGTACCCACTTGTGACTTGCATCTCTTCTGACTGTATACCATTTACCACCACTCTCTGTTTTCTGCCAGTCAACCAGTTTGTCACCCAGTTGACCAACTTCTGACCCACCCAAGCCTACCCAGCTTATTTATCAATCTTCTATGTGGAACAGTGTCAAAGCTTTGCTGAAGTCAAGGTAGGCGACATCAACTGCTCCCCCTTGGTCCACCACTCTGGTTACCCAGTCAAAGAAATCTATGAGATTAGTTTGACAGGACCTTCCTTTTGTAAACCCATGCTGTCTTGGATCCTGTGCCCCTATGGATTCCAGGTGTTGCACTATCCTTTCCTTAAGGAGTGCCTCCATAATCTTGCCCACTACTGAGGTAAGACTGACTGGTCACAAATATTTTGGACATTACAATTGATAATATAATTATTTCTGACCATGCTATGGCATGTTTACATTTGATGCTGGGAGACACTAGGGAGAAAACACACAGATGTAGATTGAACACAAACATATTAAAAGACAAGGATTTCTTATCTGGGATCACAAATGACACAAAGGAGTTTTTTACAATTAATGAGAATGGGGAAGCATCTCATGTCTCCGTCTGGGAAGCACACAAAGCTTACATTAGAGGGAGGATAATAAGCTATTCATCTAAGAAAAAGAAGGCACGGGACAAGGAATTGTTGGAGAAAGAAAAGAAATTAACAACATTAAATGATACCTCTCAAAAGTATATGACACCTACTGATGAGCTTCTACATAAAATATCAGTCCTTAAGGGGGAAATAAATATTATACTATCTTATAAAGCAGAATATGCTCTTTTTAGGACAAAACAAGAATACTGGGAATCTGGGGAAAAAGCAGGTCGACTCCTAGCTTGGCATCTAAAACATGTCCAACAGCAAAACATAATTACAGGTATACAGAATTCCTCTGGAGTAACTCTTACAAAAAATAAAGAGATAAACGTAGAATTCCACAAATTCTTTCAGGAATTATACTCATACAAGGGAGTATCTTTACCCGATAAACTTGATGCATTTGTTTCAAGAATTAAGCTACCCTCATTACAACAAGAGGAAAGGGAGGCATCAGGTGTGAAAATCTCTCTTGAAGAAATACAGGTTGCTACACAAGATCTTCCAGCAGGGAAAACTCCAGGACCCGATGGGTTCCCAGGTGAACTCTATAAAAAAATTGCCCCCTCAGTATTATCAAAACTATAGGCAGCTCTAGATGAAGCGTGGGACAATAAATCCCTTCCACCTACTATGCGACAAGCATACCTTACCGTGATTTCTAAAAAGGTAAGGACAGCTTGGACTGTGCCAGTTATAGGCCAGCCTCATTGATGAATACTGATTACAAAATACTTGCTAAAGTGCTGGCTAAAAGAGTTCAGGATGTTATAGTTAAACTGGTAGGCCAGGAACAGGTGGGGTTTATAAAGAATAGATCAGGAGCAGATGTGTCCGCAGACTACTGAATTTGATATGGTCAGCCAATAAAAAAAGAAAGCCCTACGCTATTCTATCACTTGACATTCTTCAGGCATTTGATTCGGTCTATTGGCTTTTTATCTCAAAGACCTTATCTGAATTTGGATGTGGTAAAGATTTTTCTGATTGGGTAACAATGTTATATGATAAGCCATGGACTCAGGTTTTAACTAACGGTATGCTGTCCCCATGAATAGATCTCGCTTGTGGAACTAGGCAAGGTTGCACACTCTCTCTCTCCATACCTTTTTATTCTTGCTTTTGAGTCCCTTTTACATGTAATCAATAATCATCCGGGGATCAAAGGTATAAAGTTTGGAGAAAAAGAACACAAGTCCTTCACTTTTGCAGATGACTTACTTATAACAGTAAGTAACCCAGTGCATTCTTGTCAAAGTCGGAAAGCTATATTAATGGACTTTGAAGGAGTTTTAGGACTTGAAATAAACTGGGGCAAAACGTAAATACTACAAAACGAGATCTCAAAACACACCATGAGCCTCTTGACCGATATCCTGGATAAGTCTTGGTTTAAAACTAGTATCACATACCTAGGTTTGGAAATTTCCACTGATCTAAAGAAAATATCTAACTTTATATTCCTCTGTTAAAGGAGATTGAATTAGACTTACCTAGATGTGGAAACTTAATCTTTCCCTTTGGGGTAAAATAAAAACAGTTAAAATGAACATAGCACCCAGACTTTTCTATTTATTTCAAAACTTACCATTTTTCGCAAAGAAAAAAATACTTAAATGGCTGAACAGGATTATAAGGATCTTCTTCTTCTGGCAAGGGAAGTCACTTAGATTAGTTATCTCCAAACTAAGGGAGCCTTGTATCTCTGGAGGGTTTGCTCTACCCTGGTGGGAATGCTATCAAATCGCCTTTATACTTAAACATGCATTAAAACATTTAGAAAACCCACACAAAAATTCCAGTGGTGAGCCACAGCCTTTATGGCTAAGTATGGAGAAAGAGATTCTTAGACCCAATTCCCTTTTTGACTATTTTTATATCCAATTGAACATAAAACTAATAGACAACCCTTGCATTTTGGGATCTATATTGGCACTTAAAAAAATAAAAGATATCAACCCTAAACGAAACCCACAAGATTCAATGCCTTTATGGGATAATCTTTGACTGACAGGAGGGAAAAAGGGCTACACTAATACAGATTGGACAATACTAGGTATTACTAGGCTGGTTCATATAACAGACCTAAAAAGTCAAGCTCTACTATCCTTTCAGAAACTTAAAGACAGGTATAAAATTCAAATGTATCAGTTCCACTATTACCTACAACTAAGGGAAAGACTCAGGGAACTAAATATATTAAACCCAGACTTTACCCTATCATCTTGTGAGGATTGGGAGCAACTGATAAGTACAACAACACTTAAGAAAGGTGCGGGAATTATTTATAAAATCCTGACTGATAATCTAACAGATACTTGTCTGACCATTAAGGCCAAAATTAAATGGGAAGAGGAGTTGAATCTTGGCATATTGGAAGAGGATTGAAATATGATATGGAAATCAGCCAGTAGAATCTATAAAGAACTTCAAGGTAGGTTGATTCAATATGAAATCTTGCATGGCTATTACTACAGCCCAGCAAAATTGAATGTGATGGGGTATCTAGACAATGCCAATTGCTGGACATGTAATCAATTGCATGCAAACTTAGTGCATATGTTATGGGACTGTCCTAAGGTACAAATTAATTGGAAGGAAATTATAGCTATTTGTAGTAAAGTGACGGGACATAGTTTACTATCAGATCCTCTTATCTTCATTTTAGGACTATTTCCAGAGTCTTTGGATTTAGATAAATATCAAAAAACTTGGGTTTCGTATGCAGCCCTTAGTGTCAAATGACTCATACTACAGAATTGGAAAAGCAATCTAACTCCTGCTATTACTGAATGGTATGCTCATATGGTACATCTATTTAAAAATGAAAGAATCTGCTACTCCATAACAGATAGACCAGAAATACTACATACAATATCGACACCCTTTTGGAATTTGAAGTAGGCAATTCCTTATTGGACAGTTATTATGGTAATTATATTTAAAAATAAACTCATATGGTTTATTCACTAAGTAACCCCTTTAGATTAGAAGTAAGTATGTGATACTATAAGTTATTGATTAAGTATTGCGTTAGTTGTTTCCTTTCTTTATTTCCCTCTTTTGTATTACCTTGTTAAGCAAAATGTCTGTATTTTACAACTCATAGCTGTTAAGCAGATTTACTTCCTATTGTATGATGCATGATGCTTTAAAACAAAGAACAATAAAAACTATTATGGTAAAAAAATAAAAAAAAGCACCATGGACAGTGACCAGGGGAGCACTTACTGAAAGTGCTGTAAATCCTCTCTTGCTGTCCATGGTAGCACTTACCAGACTAGCACTGTGAATTGCGATGCCAATCTGGTAGCGCTCTTATAACTGGGTTCCAAAACAAAATATATTGTGAAATACATTTTACTTTTCTGCTAAGAAATACTAGTGCAATGTATAATGTTTTTTCTCCAAAACCAAGTTTAAGCTACAATTAAGAAAAAATATTAGAATTCTGTACCTGTCAAATCTACCTGTATACATGTCTCCTATGCAGCACAGCATCAGTTCTTTGTTTTATTTTCTTGATCCTTGACTTGACAGATCTATAATGCTATTTCTATGCCAAATGTGGTGGCCAACTTTTTTTCTTGAGAAAAAAACTAAATGAAAACATTTATAAACTGCTCAGATATTGCTGTAACTAGAAAATGTTAGGGAAAGGGGGAGTTGTTTAACCAGGAGAGGCACATTAAGCCAAAGCTTGTTTCCAGGTGTGACCTGGGAGCACAAGAAAGTCAAGTGATGTGCTCAGGGTCACACAGTATGCAAGTGGGGGCCTGTGAGAGTCAAACCCAGGTCTACAGGTGTGCGGCTCAGAGTCCTAAACATCTGTGCTATACTGCCTCCATGTTAACTGCCAAATAAAACTGGAAGATGCCAGGAATATTTTATACTGAAAAAAAGGGTAGGGTAAAAATATTTGATATAGTTCATTGCACCACTACTTTAAGCTCACTGTGCTCCCAGGTCACATCAGGAAATGTGCTTGGGCATAGTGAGCCTTTCCCGGATAAGAACGCTTATCACCCTCTATCCCAGGGGGAATAAATGGCTGTAGGGTTTATGCCCTTTCTAGGGAGAGTTTCAACGTTACAGAATTGCCATATACCATAAATAAGT
This sequence comes from Neoceratodus forsteri, assembly GCA_016271365.2. Lineage (NCBI taxonomy): Eukaryota > Metazoa > Chordata > Ceratodontiformes > Ceratodontidae > Neoceratodus > Neoceratodus forsteri. The sequence goes on from JADMNL010000033.1 coordinate 60,617,973, forward strand.
AGAAAACATGGACATGGGGTGCGGCAGGCTTCCATCAGAGATAAAGAATAGCACTGTTTTAGGGGTGGGTAGAGTCACATCTTTCATTAGGACCATGGTCAGAGGGATTTGTAGAATTCTGGGTGAGAGAAATAGGTAGAGAGGAGGGTGGACCATACTGATAAAGCGAGTAGCCACAATGGTGACAACTTACAGTTTGGGGCCTGATGGTTTTCGCCTGGTTTGCCAGGCACTGAACTTAATATGACAGAATTTTATTCATTCATCCTTGCACAGAGAACTTAGTGCTGAAATGGTTACCTGTGATTTTTATGGCACTGAAGCCCCTAAATTTTGTGGCAGAGTGCCTGGGTCTCTGTGATACTTCAACCTTATGTTGTGTGGCAGTCTTTGGTTCTCTGTGGTGGGCCCCTGGTTCACTGTGGTGGGCCCCTGGTTCACTGTTGTGGGCCCCTGGTTCACTGTGGTGGGCCCCTAGCTCACTGTGGCATTTTAGCCTTCAGCTTTGCAACATGGACCTTGGTTCTCTGCAACACTTTGCCCTAGGCTTTGTGGTAAAGCCCCAGGTTCTCTGCGGAGCTTCAGCTGCATGTTCTGTGATGGAGCCCCTGGTTCTGTGTGTGTACTTTGGCCCCAATTTCTGCAAGGAGCCCTTGATTCTCTGCAGAGCTTCAGCTGCATGTTCTGTGATGGAGCCCTTGGTTCTTATTGTGTACTTTGGCCCCAATTTCTGCAAGGAGTCCTTGATTCTCTGCAGAGCTTCAGCTGCATGTTCTGTGATGGAGACCCTGGTTCTGTGTGTGCACTTTTGCCCTAGGCTCTGTGGGGAGCCCCTGGCTTTCTGTGGAGCTTTAGCTGCATGTTCTGTGACTGGCTCCTTGGTTCTCTGTGGTACTTTGGCCCTAAGCACTGCGGAGAGCCTCTGGTTCATGGCAGTGCTTCAACTTAGCTTACATATCATGGCACCTGGTTCTCTGTTGGGCTTCACTCCTAACTTCTGCAGTGGGTTGCTTCATTTCCATGCTGTTTTCTGTCCAGCCATTGACTGGGATGTGCCATTTAGTTTCATTGATGACATCAAATATTAAACACGGGGAGGAGTTTGGCACCGTGGCTTGTGTGTGGGGGGGGGGGGGGAGAACTTGGAATTACGGACAGCCAGTATTGCTTTTACTATGACCTCATATCTGGCCTCTGATTGGGAACCATCTTCTGTCATCCAGCCTCAGTCTACTCTTTGAACCCAAGCATGATGCCAATCTAACTTCCCTGGCCTCTCACCATCCAGCCTGCCACCTGGCTGCTACTGGATGCTGAGATCATCAGCAGGGATGGCCCCTCCCTTCTCAGAGCTCCTCCATGGGGGGGGGCAAAGTGTAGTAGATGTAGCAGCAGATGCAGTCAGTTTAGTGTAGGATGGGGATGGGATGTCACTGGTACCCAGTTTGGGGGGTATGACATAAGGTTGGCTGAGACATAAAAATCTATACAGAATAAATAAATCATCTGTGCTGATTCAGTCAATCAGCACTGAGGATTTAACTGCACTTGAGGACTTCTTATATCCATAATCATCACTGGCAATATTTGAAAAAGTGGAATGTCCCACTGTTGCAACAGGGGTGTCTGGTTATGTTATATATTTTAAAACTATTAAAAATGTTTTTTTTTATTATCAAACATAATTTAATGATTCTTAATATATTTTTATAACAACCGGAACCTCCCCTGTGGGTGTAAAGAGCGTCACCTCTTGGTGCTTCAGGGTACCAGCACTGTTTGCTTACCCTAAGAAAGTGCAATAAGGCATTATTACAGATGTAAAAGATGCTCTGTTCACCATATCAATGTTTAATACTATATACGCACAGAAATGCACAGTCTTACACACACACACACACACACACACACACTGCATCCCTCTTAATCCTACTCTAAAACGTTTACACTTTAGAGCACTTCTGAGATTCTTAGCCTGAGTGACTGCAGACCTTGATACTTTTTCCTAGTCTTCCACCCATCAGTAAACACCTAAAGGCACAGGCTATTCACTCAGGACCCTTCTAGCCTTTTTGTAAATGCTGATTAAAGCACTTGGAGCATGTTAAATCTTGGGGGGGGGGGGCCCACTGGGAACTGGACTGAGAGACAGGGAAGAAAGGATGCCCTTGTAATACCAGCTACAGTGTTTAGCACTGGAAACGCCTCTTGTGGGAGGGCCCAGTTCTTCAGGAACTCCCCTGGGACAGTTGATTCTTGAGAATGCAGATTATAATACAGCTTTCTTTTTAGCAAAATCAAAGATAAACTTCTTGTCTCTTACCTTGTTTAGGATTCTAAGCAGGGACCCTTGTGTGCTAGCCTTTCAAATGCACTAGAGAACTGGAGAGCAGAAACTCCTGGGACCAAGGTATACTGCCAAATTTGATACCAGGTCACATGTGCATCTATAGCCTATCAGGTGCGCTAAATCCCATGATGTAATGTCTGGAGTGCCATGGACACAGGACCAACACAATACCAGCTACAGTGTTTAGCACTGGAAATGCCTCTTGTGGGAGGGCCCACTTCTTGAGCCAACTTGCTTTAATTAACTCCCAAGGCTACTCAGCTTGCCTCACTGAATACATCCTGACTGTGCAGTGTGTTGTGCCATTTTCCCTTTTATTATTTAACGTCACAGCCAGTACTGGGTTGAGCTGTGGCATGTACATTTATACAAGAGTGAGACAGAGAAAAAAAAATAAAAAAATACACAGAAATAATTGAACTGGTATGTGGAAGACATAAAAGCCAAACTTTCCCCTTTCGGCAATGGGCATATTGCTTTTGAAGAATAAATGATGTGATCACTGCAACATGAAACGTGAAGATGCCTCAAGCCACAGATAAAACACTGATCTCTCCTGACAAGAGCTTTCGTGGCAGGAACAGTGACAGCTCAAAGTCTGTTGCTTTCCGACAGCATGATGGATCCTCACCACCACCGTTACCTCTTACGCACTATCAGCTGACATTTGCAGTAGCAAACAAGCACCAGACGACTCTTTTCAAGTTCTGAATGGAGCCTACTTCATTTCTGAAGCCATTTTTCAAACGTATGAATTATCGTATTGATCATACGACAAGTATTCAGTTATCTGCACCATATTTTCCCAGGTGAGTAAGCAGAGTCCCAGAGGGCTCATTTCCCAGCTATAACCTGGGGGGAGGGGTTGGGTAATAACGGGAGACTAATAACTGGTGTAATCCCTAGGTGGTGCTACTCTTAGAGTTACATCCCTGCCTACCACTCTGGACGTAGGCTGAGAGGTTTGGGTTCGTAAACTTACATTTGGTTCTAACAATGCGCAGTGCCTCCACTCAGAGTTTACCTTTATGTGGGCTAGCTGTTACCTGGTACAACCCCCTGAGATGTTACACCACCCACAAATACAATTTTCCACCCCCAGACATGACCCAATCTTCAGTTCTCCACATTTCAGACATTTTGGTAATTAGAGGCTCTCTCTAATAATATACTCACACGCAATGCTTTGCAAAAAACAGCAATAACAAGATTTATTTGCAGGACATAGGAATTAGGATACGGAAACAGAAGGAGTAGAAGTTAGGCATTGATCAATATTTACACATGTACACAGGTCTGTTTGTTTGTGCTGGTGAACCCTCCAGCTGGGTGGCTATTAAATTAACAGAAAGGCAATCACTGTTCAACAACCAGAAATGATACCCAGAGCCCTGGCTATTTAAGCTGCTGACTAATCAGATGTTACACAATAATTCTCCCCACCACTGGTACCAGTTTCCAGACACATGTGAAACCCCACAATCTCTCACTACACCCTGGGTACCCAGATACCAAAAGCCTGGGTTGTTGCAGGCCTGGTGGATGTTGCAGTTGGTTGCATTGGCCAGTTCTGATTTAAGAGGAAGGGGCTAACTTGGAAGACAAACAACAATAACTGTTGATCCTTATCAGAGGTGCAGGGGTTGCCCTGCTTGTTGCAGAACTGAACAATTCAGAAGTGGCAAGTGGTCCGGGTTACCTTGACTAGATCTTGGATTTGCAAATCCTGAATATTCAGCACATATATAATGTCGACACATCCAGTACACAGAGAATAGTGCATGGGCAATCATGCGCAACCACCCTATTGTGCCACAGAGGGGTTTTGATTACCTCAGACCTCATGAGCGAAGCTCGAGAGGTCCTAGGTAATAGGAACCCCGAGGTGGCACAATAGGCTGGTTGGCCATATGGTTGCCCATGCACTATTTGTTATAGTGTTTGGTCCCTGTTTCCAATTAGTTATTTATATTTTTTAAATTTTTAAAATACAAAAAAAACCAAAGGTTTGCTACTCCATCGTGCTCGTCGAGTTAGGGCTGCTTGTTAGGTGTTGTGCGTGGTTGCTAGGGAGCAGAGACGTCATGTTGGATGCAAAGCCTTCTATTGGCTATCAAGTCCATGTGGGAGGAATGTTCAACAAAAATAAAATGGCAGCCGTAGTTCTCGCTAAGCGAGAGAGAGAGGGTTTGGTGATCACTCGTTTTTTTTTTTTTTTTTTTTTAACAAAATCTATCTTTTTTTTTTTCAAATTATTTTATTGAAGAAAAGAAGCACATAGATCATGCATTTTTGTTACAGTACTATAGTACATACACCAGTATTACTGGCATGTAACAACAGGCATTAGAGGCATTTAAACAGTATACAGCACTACAGTCTTCACCTTATTACGCTACTATGGCTGTGTGAATCAGTCCTGGATTTGAAGCAACACATTAATCTAGCAATTAAGATCTTTCTGGAAGTAAGAGGAAGGGTTTATACAATAGGTTAAGCGTACAGGGCATTTACAATTCGCACAGACCCACAGCAACTTCTCTCTTACACTTAGTCTCTCCAGTGTTCTGAGGTGCAATCTTGTGTGACCACTATATAGGTACCTATATCTATTATGTACCCTTTGATGCTGCACAAGAAATGGCGAACACATATGCCAACCCACATTGTTTAGATTCACTCTGCATACTAAAGGGGAAAGGTACCCGCCTCTACCGCCTCAATTAAAGGTGCCCATGTACAGTAGAAAACATTGAGATGGCCTTGGGCATTGCTTTGTGCTTGTTCTAGTGCCATACAGTCCCTCAAATTATTAGCCCATCTTGCCACTGAAGGGGGTGTCGAGGTTAGCCACACCTGGGCCACCGTTCTTCTCACGTTAATAAGAGCTAGGTCCCAAAGGGATCTTACCTAACTAGGTGTCCCTGGGAAAGGGTCTGATTCTAGTAGCAGTTCTAATGGAGACTTGGACAAAGGATACCCCAGCACATTACTCATTATTAGGTGGATAGCATGCTAAAATGGAGCAACTTTAAGGCAAACTAACACCAGATGTATAAAGTCCGCATTTGCCAACTGGCACTTTGGGCATAACTCCGACCTAGATTCATCAATTTTGCGCAGCCTCATAGGCGTCAGGTATGTTCTATGCAAAAAGTTAAAATGTATCAGGCGGAGCTTATTGCTCCTAGAACAATTCATATAGTGATCACAAACGTGTTCCCCGGTAAGATTATCTACTGGAAACAAGAAATCTTAACTCCATTTTAGTTTACTTTTATTGTGTTGTTGGGCTTGAAGGCATCCCTGAATTGCACCATAATAAACTGAAACTACCCCCCTCCCAGGTTGTGGCCTAAACAGCTCTTCTTCCAGAGGCGAGGGCTCCACCCATCCAAATACTTCTGAAAGCTGTTCCCCACATTTTTGCCGTAATCTCAGAAATGCAAAGAAATCACCTACTGGTATTCCCCATTCCCTACGAAGTGTATCAAAGCTCTTTAAAGATCCACCTTCTTACATCTGATTTACTGTTACTAACCCCAGTTTCCTCCAGGCCCATACATGCCGTATCACCATTGGTGCACAATGTAACTCATCCCTGGTAACACTGAGCAAACTCATATTTGGAGATCTTTTATTGCTATAGGTCAGGCATTGGTGAGCCAATATCCACACTCACAGGGTGGTTTTGGTAAAGGGGTTAGATGGTAGGCCATCTCTTAAATTTGCCAAGGCACCCACTAAAGTATCGTTTTTAAGATTTCCATTTAACATGTCCTCTTCAATTTTTAGCCAAGGGCAGCTTGCTTCCTGTTCTGTACTGGGCAAACAATCCAATTGTGCAGCCCAATAATAATTTTGAAGTTAGGTAGCCCCATACCGCCCCTAGTGGGGGGGAGTTGTAAAACATTTTGTTTAACCATTACCCTCCCATGTTTCTACACAAAGCGAGTGATAAGCTGGACAGGCTTTTGAAAATGGTTCTGGGGGAGTTTTATGGGGAGGAATTGGTACAGATATAGAATACGTGGCAAAATAGTCATTTTAACCACCCCCACTCTCCCAACTGTGGACAATGAAAGTGCGTTCCATATCGCTCGCAGTCCTCCACCAGTTTGTCCAGCAAGGGGGGGAAATTTTGAGCGTATAGGCAGCTAGGCTTAACAGAGATTTGAATGCCTAAATATTTGATGGTCTGCACTAATTGTAATCCTCCCAAGTTTGCAATCAATTGAGCCCTATTCTGTAACCCCACCGGCATCAGTTCACTTTAAGTCCAGTTGACATGATGTCCTGAAAGGCGGCCAAAAACATGCATCAGCTCATGTACCAAGGGTAAATCCTGGGCTGGGCATTGCATGTAAAGAAGTTGATCATCCACATACACAGCCACTTTATGTTGTCTACCGCCTCCCTCAAATCCCCTTATAGCTGGATGTGATCTTAAAGCCTCCCCCAGAGGTTCCAAAGATAACACACACAGCAGGGGAGACAGAGGGCATGTCTGCCGTGTGCCCCTGCCCAGATAAAATGGTTCTGTGAGAATGCCGTTAACCAAAACCTGAGCTTGTGGATGAGTATAAAGAGTTTTAACCCTTGAACTAAATACCGGGCCGATTCCATACCTCTTCATCACTTCGAACAAATACCCCCACTCCACGCGGTCAAACGTCTTCTCAGCATCTAAAGCTACCACTGCTGCACCATGGGTTCATTTAGTTTAAGCCCAATGGTAAATTATATTTAATGTACGTCTAATATTATGTTTCCCATACCTACCTTGAGCAAATCCAGACTGGTCTGGGTGAATCAGTACAGGCAGGACAGCTTCCAGCCTGGCCGCTAAGGCCTTTGCCAAAATCTTGTAGTCTGCAGTAAGTAATGAGATTGGCCTGTATGAGACGCATTTGGTCAAGTCTTTTCCTGGTTTGGGTAGCACTGTAATTATGGCTGACCGCGTGGAGGGGGGCAAATCTCCATTCTCCAGGCTTTCTAAAATCATATCGAACAGTGGGTCCAATATGAGGCATTGGAATTGTTTAAAAAAGTCAATTCATAGGCCATCCGGGACAGGGGCTTTACCACTTTTTAGGGATCTAAAAGCTATAACAATTTCCTGTTTAGACAAGGGAGAGTCAAGGTTCGTCCGCACCTCGTCTGTGATTCTAGTAAGAGGGACCCCTTGAAAAAACTGATCGTAATCAGAGTGGTTCGGGTTATGTTCGGAGGTGTAGAGTTTGGCATAAGATTCTTCAAAAGCCTTACCTACCTCCCCCATCTCTTGTGCTAGAGTCCCATTGTCATTACGGATCAGGCCTCTATTTTGTTCAGCTTTTTTCCGCTTTAATTGCCAGGCCAACAGCTTCCCGGCCCTGTCCCCATCATAGTACGCACCCGCGATAGTGAACAATATAGAGCGCTCCAGATAAGCGCTGGAGAGTGTATTTAACTGCCACTTCTTCTTTTGGAGGACATTATAGAGGGACAGGGTATGCTTCCGTTTGTGGGTCTCTTCGAGAGCTTCCACTTCCTCTCTTAACTGTAGTAGCTCCCGCTGTTCCATCTTACACTTCTGCGAGGCATAAGTGATGGTCTGGCCTCTTATATATGCTTTAAGGGCTTCCCACCGGGTTTTATGGGTGGTATCTCCCCTTTTATTAAATGGGAGATATTCCTTTATGCATCCCGACATATGTTGTAAGTAGTTTTAATCTTTCAAAAGCAGGGGGTCCAGTTTTCAATTACCCGCCTTTCTGAATTCTCCCAACCCTCTAAAGGTAACCAAATGCATTGTATGAGCTGATACAATAATCGGACAGTATGTAGCCTGTTCTATGGTCACTAATAAGACTCCAGACACTAATATGCAATCGAGCCGTGCATAGGTATGATACACATGTGATAGAAAACTATAGTCCTTTCCAGTTGGGTGGACGTGCCTCCAGGCATCGGTCAGTCCTATATCCCTCTGAAGTTCCTCCAGAACTCTGGCATTTTGGGTTTTATGCATAGGTGTTCTGCTGGATCTGTCTAAAGTATTATCCAAAATGCAATTGTAGTCCCCCCCAAGAATCCAAGGGCCCTCCCACCCGGCCATATCAAGAGCCAATTTTTGGAAAACATTTGGTGCATATGCTAAACCCACTAAAAATATTCCCTTACCAATTATATTAAGCTTGGCCAATACATAACTCCCTGCTTGATCTATCTCTTTGTCAAGAAGCTGAACAGGGAGTCCCTTTGGGATCTATATTGAAGCTCCTCGTGCCTTAGAAGAAAAGGTAGTTGAGATCTGTAATCCCCCCATAAATTTCACCATTTTTCGTTCTTCCCATTGCAAGAAATGGGTCTCTTGTAATAATATAATATTCGCCCTGGCTCTCCTTACTTCCCCTATAACCTTCCTCCTTTTAAGGATTGTTTTCAACCCATTCACATTCCAGGACACACATCTGATATTTTCAGCCATGATTGTCAAAAACATACACTTCCAATGTCTCTACCTCATAAAAATTCTGTGCCCCCCTTCTAGACAGTTTTTGAATACACCCTATGTATCCCCCCTCCCACATTGACAAACATACTCCTGCATTTCTCCCCAGAGATCCAGTCTCACCTGGAGACTGTGCCAACTACGGAACCACGGTTCAGCAATTGATGGCACCTCTAGATCACACAGTCCCGCTGGTGCCCCAAGATGTCCAATCCCAGGCCTTAAAAACTTCCCTCTACCCCTTAGGAACCCTTCTACTCCAATTACTCCCTTATTATTCCAAGAATGACACATTTCTACCCCCCACCCTCTCCTAAGTAGAAATAGTTCCGCTAGCAGTCCCATTACAAAGAACAGGCAATAATGATGCAATTTAACAAACGTGAATTATACTGAAAAGACACCCTGCATCTAAGACTATGCATGGTCAGATCAAATTAAGACATATAAAACACAAGGTGTATTAATTAGGATAATACAATTTAAAACAACTTGTTTCTTAAGCAGTAATTGCAACAGGATACTGAATATATTCGAAACTGTTACAACCCTTTGTGCACCACAGCATAATCAGAATACCAGATCTATCTGGATTTCTGGTGCTATTCATAATTAAAAAGGCATTGAAACTGAAAAAGAAAGCCGGTGCCATATTTTGTAAAATAAATTTAAACTTAGGCATATACATCCAGATTCCAGTCTCAGGGCTACAGTCATGTACATTTCACTTTCCCATAATGAAAGAGAGGTGCAAAATAAAATTGACAGGCTACACTGAGCAATTAAGAAAAGACCCACTGACACCCGTGCCCTGGGATTCATTCGAGCATATAAGACTTAAGTAACTACGGCTTTTTCATCAAGTAAAAAGTACTCCTTAGGTCAATGGTAATTGGGGGCCGAGACCTGGACAGTAAAGCAGATTAACTGTCCGGCCCTGGTTGTGTTGCTGGGTCAGCATTCCAGGCTATGTGCATGCCTTGGACCAAACTCTCTACTCTCCAGCTGTAACCCAAGCCCCCTGGCCCGGTCGGGAGGAAGAAAGTCAAGCATTATACAGTCCTCAAAGTAAAAGTTTCCAAGCTTTGCTGATTGGATAGAAGCTGCCCCGTTGATACCCGCAACCCCTAGGCATGGTCGGGCGTATAATACAGAGTAACTGTAATTATTTCCATCAAAAATAAATCAAGAACCAGTCAGACCCTGACCGTGATGACCAACTCAGCTTCCCGGGTGATACCCACATCTAAATCCAGACCTCCTATTCTGCCATTAAGACCCGGGCCCGCAGGCATGGTCAGGAGAGGAAATTCCACTCAACATACAATACGGGCCCATCAGTGACAATGACATACATTTTAGGTAACCCTGGAAAGACTGGTCATGGTTAAAGGAAATTAGAGCACCAGAGGGCTGAATAATTAGTATCTGCTGCTTTACTTACTGCATTTCAATTTCCTCTTTTCCTGTTTCAGGCATCAGGCACTGCATTTGCTCTGGCCTCCTCCTCCACCATCCATTTCTCCGCTTCTCTAGGGCAGTTAAATATACGTGGTTTTTGTCCTGATCTCTCCACTCACAACTTGGCTGGATATAGAAGTGCAAAGGACCACCCCAGCTGAAATAACTGATTTTTAACTGAATGAAAGTGCTGTCATCTCACCTGTAAGTCTCTACTATAGTCCTGGTAGATGTGGACCTTCCCCTTCCCGAATTGGATGGGCCCAGATTTTTTCGCCTGTTGTAGGATTTTCTCCTTATCGGGGTACCTCAAATATTTTATTAAACAGTGGCGAGGTCTATCGTCAGGCTTCATTGGTGGGCCAACCTGATGCGCCGTGTCGACTTCAAAGGCTGAATACTCCTCTGGCAATCCCAACTGCAACACCACCCACTGGTGTAGGCCTTGGTTAGGATTTTGGCCTTCAGTTCCCCTCCAGCAGCCCTATTATTCATATGTTCGACCGCCTGGACCAGTTTTCCTGGTCCTCCAACCTTTCTTTTAATTCTGCCATTTCAGAAAGCAGACCTATCCATTCTGCTGACACTCCCGCATACGAATCCTCCATCTCCCCCAAGCACTGTTCCAGCTCGGAGATCTGAGTAGCATGTGTGGTCACAGTTTCCAACAGGCTCATTACCACCGATTGTAGGTGAGTCAGCTGCGATGTAATATTATTAAACCCCAATTTCATCTCTTGTTGCATTGCCAATAAAGTGTCCGGAACTCCAGCCAGGGTTTTCATTAGGGACTCCATGTCTACCGTTTGCAAGTCCGCTACACACTCCACCTCGTGCTTTCTTGGATTACAGGCCGATGCACCCATCGCTTTAGATGGATTATGGGCATTGAAAGGCAGTTTAGCTTGTTTATTTTTGTACTTGCCAGAAGCCATGAGCCTTAGATAGTAGTCCGTCATTGTTTTAAAGCAATTACAACTCAGTATCTGACTATTTAAACAATAATAACACTGGTGTCTCAGGGAGCTCTCTTAACGAGAGTCTGCCATCTTTGCTCGTTAGCCATGCCCCCCCAAAATCTATCTGGTTGGTCCTGCATTTTAAAAATATCTGGTTGATCCTACATCTTGAGAGACTCCAGTGCCGCTGCTTGTACTGCCGCCGCTGGAGTGTGGAGCCTGCCGTTTTCAGCTGAGTACAGGTAAGCGACTGAGCACATGGACCCTCTAGAAGTTTTCAAAATGTTGTTCTGCTGCAGTAGGGTACAATCACGTTCCATGACCTTTTGAACTGCAGCAGAACAACATTTTAGAACCTCCGGTTTCCATGCACAATAAGGGTCCACTATACATTATATTCATATACCAGTACATCTTTAACTTGACTATGTTCTTAGACATAATTCAACAAGGGGAAAATCTGTCATTTCCGGGTTTAAAGCACAATCTCAAATGACTCTAGGGTCTTATGTCCCTTGAAGTGGCAAGGCGGCTATGGCTGGCTGCTCCAAAGGACAATCTTGACTGAACAGAGGGTACAGATGAATATCAGCACATTTATATGATTTTTCCTGATTGCACGCTGTCTGGGCTCTCTTGGGTACCCCCAGCAACAGCTGCAATCTGCATAACACAGTTCCAGGATCCACCTGCACTGGGCCAGTAGGGCAGCAGGCAAGGTGCGAACTGAAGAACTACTAGATTTAAACAGTCACTTTGGGCAAGGTGGCCCAGAATAATTTTGTTGGCTTGCTCTCAGTTAAGTAGACAGAGGGCATGTTGGCCCAGGGTTACTTGTTTTTTCTTTCTTGGCATAAAACAATTATAAGGGCAGGAAGGCCCATAAGTTTAGCTTGCAGTATCTCTCCCTTGCACCGGGGGTTACAAGGGTACTCACACAGGTCCTTCATGATCGATCCCCACTATAGAAGGCTCCTGATGTCTTCAGTCCTCTCACAACTGAGGCTCTCAGTCAGTGCTCTCACGACTGCTTGATGTCATCTGGTTTTCAGTCCACATCTTTCCCCGATGTGGAGGGGAGGGCTAGCACCTGGCGGACAATCTGGCAACCTCAAGACTAGCAATTTCAAACTTAACTGAATTACTTTAACTTAAATAAAACAAAAACACCCCCTCCTGGATGGAGGGGCTTAGCTGGAATGAACAGGCCCAGTAGGGTGGCAGGGACTTCAGCCCCCACCCCTGTGGGGGGCTCTTGCTCGAATCTCCTTCTCTCTCTCGAATCTGGATCTGGATCTGGCAAAATGCCGGAAAACACAGTCTTTTATAGGCCTTTCCTGATGCTCCTGATTAGCTGGGGTTTTTGGCTGCAGGGCCTCTGATTAGCTGGAGGACCTATAAGTCACAGAAATGAATAATGAATAAACCTCACTTGATGCATTGTTGGTCTGTTGTTTTGGTGCCTAGAATGAGGTCCCTGTCAGTCCCCATGAGCGCTTGGCATTTACCCATGAGCTTTGGTGACTGTCCCACACATCCTGGTTTTGTTTTCCTGGCTTTCCGATTGGCTGTGGCTGCTTTACCTACTGTCCTGTTAGCAGAATGAGTACAGTCCTGAATTACAGTTCTGGTGCAGTCAGGAATATGTAGATATTTGCCCCAATGCCCCACAGTTCTTTAGCCCAGGTTGAGTACTTGCTGTCACTGCACCGATGGAGAACTTTGCTCAGTCCGTTTTCCTGTCACTGCTGCCAATATTTAAGGATACCTTGCAGCAGCAGACAGGCTGTCATTTCTTTGAGTCCTGCTGATTGTCTGGTGTAGCCTGGAGCAAAGCATTCATTTATTTTAACAATCCCCCCTGTAACACACTTGCCCCACATACAGCAGTTAGAATATTTATATTTTTAAAACATTTTATTTTTTTTTCTGCCACAGCTGAGATACAGCTGCCCCGAGGGCAGAGAGAGCCTCATGAATATTTATTGGGATCGGGGCACAGGCTCATGAATATTAATGAGCCCCAATCGAACACACTTTGTGAATCTCCTTTAATTGTAGGGAGAGTGGACTCTCAGTGGGCTGTCTGTGGTCACCGGGTCCCACTTAGCTGGTGGGGATCATAGGACCCACGGAACACTCCCCGGTGTGACCACAGAATCGTGCGGTCGAAGATCAAAGGCACGGGTCGCGCCTGCGTGATCCCCACTTCCCCGGGGACAGACTGCATAGCGGGTGATCACAGTTCATTTTTTTGAGCTCTGCAGGGCTAGATTAAGGCTTGGGCTGGCTTGGCTGGAGCACCAGGGGCAGGAGAGGACCTGGGGACACAAAAAAATGCAGGCTGGATACGGGAGATGCCCGGGAGAGCAAAAGAAGACAGAGCTACATGGTGGCAGGTAGGCCCCCATTTGGCAGGGGGGTTACACTGGCATTCCAAAATAAACAAATATTGTGTCAAAAAAAAGTAGAGGAATGGGGAGATATGATAGAAACCTTTAAGTATCTTAAGAGCATAAACAAAATGCAAGTGGGTGACATATTTCAGTATAGGAGGTTTACTACAAAGGATCATTACTAAGGACAGGGAAGATGCATGAGAGCGGCGAAGTCCATAGACAGTTCCTGTCATCTAGCCAAGGACAAGGGAGCATTATATGAGACAGGGTAAAGGGGAATGTGAGGAAGTTTTTCTTTAAAGAAAGGGTGGTAGATGCATGGAATAGCTTACCCCAGAAAATAGTGGGAGCTAGCACAGTGGGGGGATTCAAACATGCATTGGATAGGCACAAGGGAAACCTAGAGATGCGTAGGAAAGGCTAAAGCCAATGACCAAGTAGGGCCAGAGACCACTGATGCAGGCAGGGAAAAGGGAAGACTGGATGGGCCTAGCAGTCCTCAACTGTTATCAAATACTATGTTACAATGTTTAAACAAAGATATACAAATAACAAAGACGTGTCAAAACGAAAGGTACAGAGTTACAATAAAACAAACAGTATGCAAATAACCATGGAATGAAACAGAGGCATTTACAAGACCCAGGCAGGTGCAGAAATTCTTCACTTGCAGAACAACGACAACAGGCAGGCAAAAGGCATAAGTAGGCTACGCAATATGAAACTGACAGTAAATGAACACGCCCAGGATGGTTACCAGGGGACACAAGTATAGTGCTCTAGGGCAGAAAAACATACTGCAGATTGCAATACAAATTAGATGCACAGTGCAGCCGGTCTTTCAGCACAGCGGTAACATTACTGCTCATGGCGCCGGTGACCTGGGTTCGGTGGTCAGCCCCATCCCTCCAGCGATGGCTGGGGAGGAGGACTGAGAATCCCATAGGATGGGGTCCTCCTCCACGGTGGGTGGGCAGCAAACTCTGCTGCAACACCACCACCTAGCTGACCACAGGTGGTTGTGCGAGCGGAGCAGCATAGGGGTGAGAGGACGCATCCTGCAGAAGACGTCAGTGCACTCTGCATGCAGCATCATGCCGCCCGCTCCACGGAGTGTCATGGGGGCAGAAAACAAGCAAATACTCACCGACTGTGGCAGGATGAAACAGATGGCCCTCTGCAGACCTCGCACCATCTACTGGGTTGACGGAGGGCTTGACCTAGCGTGGCTTCTGGAGGGGAACTGGGGTACTCCTCCAGTCCCACCACAGTGGGAAAACTGTGGGCGTTTGAGCCAAGGAGCCAAGCACACATATTGGGCACTTGTATTTCTGAAAGGGATTAGACAGATTTCTGTGATAACTGATGTTACAAACAGAGGATTGTGACTTCAGGGCAGGAATAAGTAGATGACTTCTAAATTAAATGGATACTGTTTTAAAGGGATGCTGTCATCCCTTTTCGTATCGTAGTATTTCTAGTTGAAAACCCACCTTTTATGATTGCTCTACCTTCTCTAAAATTCATTGATGATGTTGATTGTTTTATCTACTGTACTACTTGTCTTATTAGAACTGAAATGCATGCTAGTGGTGTTACTATACTCAACCAAGTTTTGTTTCAGATCTTCAATCTACTCCCTTACAGAAATACATGCGTGCAGCACGCATATCGCATGCTTAATAAGCATGTGCCATGCAAGCTGCCCACATGCTGCACACTTGTATTTCTGTAAGGGTGTTACTGCATACTTCTGGAACATTAGGGACATGTGCAGACAGCGCAGCCTATCATGATGCAACAGTCCCCATTCCTCCCATTACATCATGAGTGGCTAGACTGTGTTGGGGGTGTTCTCAAGTCCAGGAAAGATGCAGTGGGATTTAATTAAGGACTGTAAACAAACATGTTTTTGTGTGGTAACACCAATATGGCGGACATTCTGTTTTTCAAAAGAAAAAAGGAATCAGAATCAAATGTAGGGACACATTAGAAGTTGCGTTAACAGCTAATTGGAATCAAACTACCAGCTACCTCAGCTATCACTACAGAAAGTGATCGATCATAAAACGCATTTTTTAAACTAGAGACAGTTGGAGGCCTATGTCCCTTTAATAACAATATATTCATTAATTAAACAAATGAAAGGCACAAAAATGCTAATTTGGGGGAAGGATTTTGCAAAACTGAGTTCTGCTGATGGTAATTGTGAATTTTTTTGTTGCTGGAAACCAGAAAATCTCTAAGCATTTGGCAGAGTGTTGCAACTCCTATCTATTTATGTAACTGGTGTAGCGGTGGGGGGAAGGGGGGGCTGACTGTGTGACAGTTAAGGTGTTGGAGAACGCGGCTATCCTTTCTCAGCCAGATTACTCAGCACGCGGAGCGATGACAGCAGCAGCCATTAGAGTGATCATTAGCAGAGAATGTGAGAAAAACAAGCCATTAATCCAGAGGGCCCGGCCAAGCTTATTAATCAGTCGGTGAGTGATGGCGGACACACAGCTCGCCTTAATGAAATGTTAGGCAAGTCATTAGAGTAAGGTGCTGCTATCATATAAAGGTAGCTAAATAATGAATGCACTTACTCCCCATGCATGAAAGCACTCAGAAAAACAGGGCGTTAAATGAGCTTGGCAGAGTGTGTTATTCAAGCTTTGTTGATGATGTGCAAGCTTTGGAAAGGAGAAAAGTACTTCATTTGCAATGAAATGTTCTTGCTGCACAACATTCTGACAACTGAGGGAGCCTGTCAGTTGTTTTATTGCCTATTATCCCTGAATTTGTAGACATTGATTTTCTTCCCTTTAAAGACCAAATGAAGGCTCTTCAAATTTGAAAAAAAACTGAGATGTAGGTATGGGTCAGATTATATTTCAGTTTTTCCTGTAGTCCTCTAAAACCCCCTAATCTCCATTGTCTAGGACATGAAAACAGGTGATTGGACTTTCAAAAGCCACAGAGACAAACATCCTGTAACTGCTTTCAAAGCTTGGACGCTGCTTAGGCCACCTAATAGGTGGTCAAACTGCATTTGAGAGTTGGACACACTTTACTTCAAAAAGTGACGCATGCATCAGTTTTTTTTTTTTTTTTGCAAGCTGCCGCAAACTGAAGAAATGGTCACAAAATCTCAGGACTAGGACTGCTTGGGTATATCAAACTCTGATCCAACATGGTATAATTGAATATAGTTGGGGTTGGCAGTTTAGCCTAGAGGTCAAAGTAATGAGCTGTGAATGAGTCTGGTACATCCGGTAGACGGGTTTGATTCACACAACCTCCACTCGCATACTGTGTAACTCTATGCAAGTCACTTAACCTCCCTAGTGCTCCCGGGTTGCCCCTGAAAACAGGCACTTGTGCCTAGTGGGCCTTACCTGGTTACCAAAAGAATAAATTAATAAAAATATATATTAGGATTATCCATATCCAAATCTGTTTCTGATCCGATTGTAACCACCCAGTCCCATGGAATTACTAGAATCCCATCAGGTTAGCCCTAGGAAGGTAGATGACATCACTGTTTACTCAGCTTGCCTGGGCAGAGAATGGATTATGTCATTTAGAATTCTCGCAGCAGCATAAGCCCCTTTGGAACCAGCTGCTCTGGGGAGTTTTAGAATGTTCAGATGGTAGTGCAGTCAGTCTATAGTTGGCAGTGGAACAGAGAGGAGCTCTGCTGTGAGGGTTCCTGCTGGTCAGTCCTGTGGCTGACTGGGTGAAGGACCTTGGTCAATTTTCTCACCCTAGTTTGGAGAACAGCATCAGTGCCAACTGAAGAGGTGGAGACCTGTCTGAACAGATCGTTTTAGTGGTGCCAAGGGGCAATCCCTGAAGATCCCAATGTGGTACAGCTGCCAAGAGAAAAGGTGTGCAGTTAGGATCTGTGAAAAGCTACCTGGAAGGAGAGAGTTTTTTTTCCTTCAAGTTCTCCATGCCTGTAAAAGAAAGCAGCCAAGCTGGAAGTGCAGATTCATGGGACTGAGTTTTTGGGGGTTGGTCTGAGGTGTATGTGCCCACAGATAAGGACCCCTGTTTCACCACAACAATGTGCTGAATGTTTAAAGTTCTGGATGCCCGTTAGCATTTTGTGGGAAATAAAGGATTCAGTTTGGTGTAACTCAGAAGGAAGGGCAGAGACTGAGCATGGGGTAGGACTGGGCAAAACCCCAATTTGATTCCCCGGTCAGGGCTAACTGATTCCCGTATGGGCACCAGTTTAAATGGGGAATGTTAACAGATGTCATTACTCCACGATAAATGTTTTTCTTAAAGTGTGTGGCAACTCTCACAAGAAATACACTTTTGCTGGAAGAAAAGTCCAGGTATTCCTAATACAGAGGGATGGACAGTTTGAATTGTGTGTGGTAAATGTTGCTTGAAATTGCCCTAACAGTGTTGTTCTGAAAGAGAAAAGTCTGTTTCTGAGCCTGTACTGTACCACATTTCGGGGGCCCACCCTGTCTACAATTTGCCATCTTTTTGTCAGAATAAAGCCATACTTCACAATCCCAATTCCTGTGTGGACATTACATCTTTGCTTCCAGTGTGGATTGTTATTGGGGACCCTGTTGTGATAGTTTTAGACCTAGCATATGCCCGCCACCTCTCCACAGAATCTGGAATAAATATAAATGTTATTTTGTACCCTAAACCCCCAACCTCTTTAGACTGCCAAGACGGTAATCACCTCAGTGCTAAGCGTGATGCCTTTTTGTTTATGCCATCTGGTGGCCTAGTTGCCCTGTTTGTGGCATGGATGGGGAGGGCCGGTTGCCATATGCTGTTGGTAACTGGGGCATGGGTTGCAAGTCAGATAGTGTCAGATTATCCTAAAATCCTAAAGGATTAGGATAGTTTAGGATGTTCAGATTTAGGATATCCTAAAATCCTCGTCAATATCTGAGGGTTTTGTAATGTTGGATTTTGAGGCTCAATATCCTAAAATCCTGATATCTTAAAAAAATTACCTATTAACCTATCAATTTTTTAAAACACATATCTGTGGCTGTCCTGCTGGAGCTGCAGCAGTTCTACCACTCACGATCCTGATTACCCTGGTTCAGGAACGAGCCCAAGTTGTCAGAGAGCTGGCTGGGGGAGGACAGCTGAGCATCTCGGAGGATGCTCTCCACATTGGGGAGGGACTCCATTGTGCTATTGCCTTCTAGCTGACCACAGGTGGTAGTGCAAGCAGAGCTGTGGAGTTAGGGAGGATGCTGAAAAAAATAAATGAACACTTATCTGTTCAACCCTACTCAGGACCCTTTAAAATAGCCCATCTGACTGCGTCAAGGCTTCCAAGTCCTGGCACAGTCAGATGGGCATCAACACACAGGTATTTGCATCTGAACCATTAAGGAATTCTGCTCAAGATCTCTGTCCCATGGAATTTATCTGCTCCTGCTGCTTATTCCCACCTGACATCACGGATCCCATTCTTGTAACAGTGCAGTGAATTCCACAGCAATAAATTGTGATGTCACAAGAAAAGGAGCAGATGAACTCTATAAAGGAGATAAGAACAAAAAACAGGTGCCTGCAACCTCCACACTCACAGAATAATGTTCTCAGCTAGTAATAATTTTCAGCACTAGTAAAAATGTATTTATTTAGTTTTTTTTTTTGGGTGTCGGTTCCTCCTGTTAGCTCAGCCCGCACTCCCCCCAGCCTCCACTCACCCTCCCCCCCCAGGACTTACCTCGGCGGTGGTCCTCCCAGGCTTGCCCCCCTCAGTGGGGCTACAGAGCAGGCCTACCCCCACGGAGACTGACATTGGTTCCTGGAAGACCCCCGACTGCCGGTGTTCCTCCCTGGCTTGCCTCTTAGGGCAGGATCATGAGGATGGGCCATACCCAATGGAGGACTGCACTTGGTCACCAACCAAGTGCGGCAGGTGGGCACAGCTGGGCCAGAGGAGTGGGGGGTCATCAGTGGGTACCAGTATTTTTGGTTGCTTGTTCCCCAGGAGGTGTGGCATGCAATGATGTAATGCGCTGATGTGTTGATGTCTGGCATGCCTCCCGTATAACTCAGCTTAGCAGCTGCTCCCCCTGGCTTCTGACAGGGGTTGATCGTGCACCAGACATTCACCCATCCACCCCCCAGAGGAGGAGAGTGGTCCCTAGGATTCTCAATTCTCCTTCCACGTCTGGCCCTCTGACACCTTGGGTCTATTCCTGAACTCAGGGCGTCAGCATCGCAGGCAGTAGCCCTACCACTGTGCTGGCAGGCTAGCCCATAAAAATGTATTTTACTTACAAAACTCAACAGGGAGCTAATTTACCTCAGGGTTCTGATTCCCACAGATATCTTGAGCTTTACTGTCAAGGTCAGAGGGAATCAGAACCCCTCTGTGGCAAAACACACTGGTTGTGCGTAGTTGCCCATCTAGTATTCTCTATTTTATATACCATCTGAATTTCTCTGTCACTTGTTTTTCCAGGCTCTACAATGCCAGTTCGACAAATATTTTGTTGACTAACATTATAGCGATGAATTTATGTCAACTGCAATTGTGGTCAGCATAAATCCCTCCGAGAACACTGTTTTCTTTGGGGGCTTCGCCCCCCTCAACCCCCAATGTGGGGGCCTCCGAGCTGGAGTTGATTCAGGGAGAGGGTGCAAGACCCCAAGAAAGCAGTGCCAGGTTCCCGCAGTGACAGTACAGCGACCCATCGCTGTACCGTGGTTCGTAGCAGGGATGTCGATGTTCGATTGGCATATGGTGTTTCAATACCGATCATGTCATCTCCACTCACTTTTCTAAGTGCAATCCTAGTTTTGCTCTGTTTACTTATTTATCATTATCTGTCTTTTCATTTATTGTTCTTAACCTTATGATTTTATCTACTTACCTGGTCACCCCATTAAGGGATCATACCTCAATGTTAAATCTTGCCATGCCGAAGTTGTTGCGTTACTACATTTATCCATTGTAGCTTTCAGCTAGTATATTTAGATGTGTCTTAATATGGACTTTCAATCTCTATCTGTCTGTAACTGTTATTTACATTTATAAAATAGCAAGCAAAAATTTAGAAATTTCACTGGCCGAGAGATATCACATGACCATGTATTAAATTTCTAAAAATGCATGGCCAGGTGACAAATTTCATTTTCCTCCCCCCAAAACCTGCTTACAGCCATTTTATAAGTATAATATGCACCTCCAGGGTGGGTATCATAGGATTTAATGCACTTCCCAAGGGCGTAAGGACACTTCACCTTCAGCCTCGTATCTTATAACACCCCTGGGGCATGCATTATAATCCCATTATGCACACCCTTACTGACATATCCCCTCCCCAAGGATTGCACCTAGCCATCCCCGACTCCGGTGCCTTTCCTGGTTACCAATTTTTAAATAAATTGCTAGATTATGTTTCATGGAAACGAGGTCCCTGTTCCATAGAGTTTATCTGCTTCTGCTGCATAAAATGAATTGCAATGTTTGGCAAATGCTTTCTCTGTGAGGAAATTCGACCCTACAAAAATCTGTAGGTTTTCATGATTTTGATTTGCTCCCTGTTCAGGAGGGAAGGGATTGTATTTTTGCCCTGAGGGACTGTTCTGCCAATCCCTTTCCTTCTCAGTGTTGGCCCCACCCCTGCACTGACATATGCTGTGAAGTGAATAATATGTCCTATTATAGTCACGTAGTGATCTTTTAAAGCAAATTTCATTATATTAATTAGGATTTGGTGGATAAAAAAGACCAGCACTTGATCAACAAGTTCAGTGCTAATGAAGCTCTGGCCTTCTCTGGTGCTGTCCTGGTGTGTGTTTACATGGAAGTAAAGGAACCCAAGGCATGTTTCACAAGAGTAGGGGATTTTCCCCATTATCCTGGCCAACACTCCTCTTACTACAAAACTGGTTCAAGCAATTGTCCAAGGCTGTGTGGGGATGTTGATGTATGAAATGCCTGTCGCTACACATTAGGATTGGTAGCCTAAATATTATTAGCTGGTGGTTGCGCTGATGTATTTATTAATTCCATCAATGGAATTAAAATGAAATCAAATTGAAAGGAATCCTTTTTAGTATAATACTATGCATAAATTGCTTGTGCTCGAGGCTTGGGCTTGAATTGATTGGCAAAGGAATTCGCTTGTAGCCTTTGCCATCACGTACATTAAGAAATTATAACTGTGTAGTAATGTGCACAGAATGATCTGAAATGGTTTTCAATTAACTATAATTCTAATATATTTACTGTGTTTTCTTAGTTTGTGCACAGTTTTATAAACAGCTTTGGGTGTTTTCAGGATGCCGTATACCTGCCCCATTTTAAAACCTTGATAATGGCACTCACTAGTTAACCCCTCAATTTTGGAATGTTTTGCTCCTTGAGGTCCACTCTTCCACCTCTTTTTTAAATTTTAAGCATAATTTTAGGGCTTATTTGAATTCAATGGAGTCTTGTAATTGTTTTGTTTAAATGTAGTTTGTCAAGTGATTGTCTTTGTTGTTCCTGTTTACTGTCAGGTCGGAAACTGCAAATGGGCTTGTCCCAGTGTCCTTACCCAGTTAACAAATAAAAAAATGAAAATGAAAAAATAAAATATGGAAATGTGTCTGACTGAGTTGGTGGTACCCTCAACAAAGCGCTTTTTGGTGTGAAACATAGGGCAGTGGCTTTGGGGGTCTCACTGTGCAATCCTGTTTCCCCCTACCTTTCTGGTAACTGAATGCATACTTGAATTAAAGAAGCAAATTGACACTTGCATTACCAGTGTTAGCTTGAACTTTTGTCCAGTGAGTGCGGTTGCAGCTATTTATGTTTGGGGGGCAGAATAAGCCTGTGGGAATTCCTGTTCATTACCCTTTTCCAAGAAGGCTGCTGGCCTTACACATGTTCGGGAGGAAACAACATCTGGTTAGCACTCTAGCCTCACAATAAGATCTCTGTGGCCTTGACCTGTGATGCGGCAGTAGCTCTTTCTGTTGACCCCTGGGAGACCAGCTTAATGTCCCAGCCCAAGTCTCCCTATGGTTGGGTCTTGCAGAAGTCAAGAACATCATGATGGCAAGGACCCGGAGTGTGGCTTGCTCGAAGACATGAACAGTCTGGTGCCCTAGTACGCCACCCTATTGGCCAGCCGTGGCATCAGTCACTTACCTACCGTCCTGCAGAGAGCAAAGCTGTGACTGTGGAAGCTACCCCCAAAAAGAGGGGAGCGGGAGAAGACAAGAGGATACAAACAGGGTAAAACAGCAAAGCATTAGTCCTACAGAAAAACTAAAGCAGGCAATGCGGGAGCACCAACCCATCCATGGGATGTGTGCATGTATGTGTTGGGGGGGGGGAAGGTTACTAAAATAAAGTGTGTGGCAATGCTCAATGTCTGACAAAGACACTGCAACAACCGTCGCCTGTGCCAGAGTCTGCTTGGTGTTGCTAAATTTTCTGACAGCGACATCACCAAGACATAAAGACTCATTTCCTAACCTCTCATTCGTAGAATGGATTAGCTAGGATATTGTTTCTCTTGTTTTTGTTTGTTTGTTTGAACAGATGAGACCCCCGCAGGTTGTTTTGTTTGGTCAGAGTAAACAAGATTTTCTTTTATACACATTTGCATCAGAGTAACTGCACGGCAGCTCGCTAATCACAAGGCACCTAATGGCATCTCAGCTTAACTCAGTTTCCATTTCTCTCTCTCTCTCTCTCTCTCTCTCTCTTGCCTTTGTTCATCTGGCCTGGCTTTAAGTTTTAAAAATGATAATTTAATTTGTCTGCTAAAAAGATCTAATTCCAATTGCCTACCCTCTGAAAAGAAATGCCTGCGGATATTGCAGAAAGGTCAAACAGCTAGAAAAATATGCATTTCTGTTTAAGTCTGTTGTACGTTTAGGAAAAAATAGGTTGCATGTTATTTTTTAATGTTTTATTTATAACTTTTTCAAAATTTGCATCAAGAACAAAGCAGGGTACATTCTGTAATACACCATATAATTTACTATAAGGTCAACTTTACCTTACAACATATAACTTAAAGATAAGTTAGTTGGTGAGGCACTGAGATGTGTCACTTGCACTCCAAGGCCTGGATATTCAAACTGTGCCAGGCTATGGTGCAAGCCTGGGCGCAGTGCAACTTGGCTGCGCAGGGGCATTGACTGGGCAATATTCAATGGAGCTGCACCATGGCACAACATCATTGAATATCGCACCCTGGCCACACGCAGTGCGCATGGCACAGTGGCACTGCACCAGTGCAAGTGGCCAGAGTGGAGCAGGGGGATGCGCTAGCACAAGTTCCCTGCGCTATGTGCAACAACCGATGATATCCAAAAGTACACATGCAAATGGGGCCATAATGTATGCAAGGCACAAATGGGGCCATTTGCATGTCATTATACCCATTTGCATGCAGGTCGCCGATCCCGGCGACTTGCATCTGCGCCCTGCCAGGCAGCAGCCGTTGGGGACTGACGCCCTGCTGTAAGCGGCAATGCGCCTCTCTGCTCCATCAGCGGGCATATGTAGATTTAAATAACGTCCCATATCCCTGGTGGTCCAGTGGACCGCTACACGCCCGATCACGGGCTTAAGTATATAATAAAGCCGTCCTATATCCCTGGTGGTCCAGTGGACGCTGTCAGCCGATCACAGGCTTAAGTATAAAATAATTCATCCTATATCCCTGGTGGTCCAGTGGACCACTCGCAGCCAGATCACGGGCAAGTATAATAAAATGCCGTCCTATATCTCTGGTGGTCAGTGGACCACTTGCAGCCGATCGCGGGCATTTGTATCAAAAAATATAAAGTCCAATATCCCTGGTGGTCCAGCGGTGCCCTCCTCCCACCCGCCCACTGGCCCCACGCCCGCCCCCATCAGCGGTGGGCAGCAGCACCCATCCACCTGCTGCCGCGCGCCACTGACTGACACTGTGAGGTAGGGCTGTATGCCCATTGGTCCACATGTGAGCCAATGGCGTGCAGCCCATAGCGTACTACACATTCCAGATATGTGAATGGATCCATTCACATATCTGGATGTATAATGCAGATACAAACTTCTGCGCCCATTAGCTCACGCTGTGGACCAATGGGCATGCAACCTCTGATGTCAGTCGTAATGATAAGGGCGGCAATGAAGTGAAAGTGCTACGCCTGCGGCGGCCGAAGGGGGATTGGGGCAGTGGGGCTCAGTGGGCGGGTGGGGAGGAGGGTGCCGCTGGACCACCATTGATATTGGACTTTATTTTTAATACAAATGCCAGCGATCAAGCTGCGGTGGTCCACTGGACCACCTGGATATGGGACGTGGTCAGTATGCTTAAGCCCGCGATCGAAGCTGACAATGGTCCACTGGACCACCAGGATATAGGATGTCATTTTATTATACTTAAGCCCGCGATCGGGCTGAGAGCAGTCCACTGGACCACCAGGGATATAGGAGCGGTTTATTTACACAGATGCCCGCGACTAGCATGGGGGGCGCGCACGGGAGGTGCAGCCGAGTTTGGTTGCCACCATGAGGTGGCAGCTGCCGTGTTGCCCTGCAACAAGGCAGCTCACCTGTGGGTGGCCAGCCATTGTTCTTTTATTTTTTGGTTCACCTTTGTGCAGGCGCAAGTAGGGGTTGCGCATGCATGGACTCAGCACATCCCAGGCTGAATATTGGGATGTGTGGAGTATGCATGTGCACGCCCCCCCCACCTTCGCCGCATACATTACTGATGTGCTCCGGCGCAGCGGGATTTCTACCAGGCACAATCCCCCTTTGAATATCGCGCCGGGGTGCATCAGTGGGTTGTGCATGGTACAACTGTGTTGGGCCATGCGCAACCCTTCTGAATATCCCGCCCTCATTTCCTAACTTCTCATTCGTAGAATGGATTAGATAGGATATTGTTTCTCTTGCTTTTGTTTGTTTGTTTGAATGGATGAGACCCCCGCAGGTTGTTTTGTTTGGTCAGAGTAAACAAGATTTTCTTTAATACACATTTACATCAGAGTAACTGCACGGCAGCTCGCTAATCATAAGGCACCTAATGGCATCTCAGCTTAACTCGGTTTCCATTTCTCTCTCTCTCTCTTGCCTTTGTTCATCTGGCCTGGCTTTAAGTTTTAAAAATGATAATTTAATTTGTCTGCTAAAAAGATCTAATTCCAATTGCCTGCCCTCTGAAAAGAAATGGCTGCGGATACTGCAGAAAGGTCAAACAGCTAGAAAAATATGCATTTCTGTTTAAGTCTGTTGTACGTTTAGGAAAAAATAGGTTGCATGTTATTTTTTGCTGTTTTGTTTATAATTTTTTCAAAATTTGCATCAAGAACAAAGCAGAGTACATACTATAATACACCATATCATTTACTATAAGGTCAACTTTACCTTACAACATATAACTTAAAGATAAGTTAGTTGGTGAGGCACTGAGAGGTGTGACTTGCGCCCCAAGTTTTTTCTCATGCATGTTTAAGCATGAGGATTGTGAAGCAATAACAGAGCTGTAATAAAATGCAACCTTGCTGGACTAGGTCCAAGCCTCCTGTCTCCCTTTATTTGGAAACATTAAGGAGCACTGGTTTTGGTGCAATCTCAACCCCCCCCCCCAAACACTAATAGCGAACCTACAAAGGACATAAACAGTCCTTGCTTTCTAATTTTTACCTCAGTAGTTTTTTTAGTGATCTGCACTGGCCGCCAGTACAGTGGCAGATCACCTTCAAGATCACATTATTAACCTTTAAGGCCCTACATGATTTGGGACCTCACTACCTGAAAGAGCTCTTGGTGCCTTACTGTACTGCCCGTTCTCTTCGCTCCTCTGACGAGGGATTACTAGAGATTCCCAGGGTACATCTAAAGATGTCTTGAGGTAGATCTTTTGCCTATATGGCACCAACCCTGTGGAATTCTCTACCTCATCAGATATGAGAATGCCTAACTGTTGAAAGTTTTAAAAAAACAACTAAAGACTTTCCTTTTTGCCCTAGCATTTGCCAGAACATAATAAGTAAGTGTATTGTATGATTGTTTGATTTATTGTTCTGAAATGTGATTTTAAGTGATTTGAATTATTGTAAAAGCACCCTGAGCTTGGGAAGGCACTTGATATAAATAAAATTTTACTTACTTACTTACTTTAGGGGAAGGGATCATAAATCCTCATATTGAGGAGCTGGCAGCCAGATGCCTTCCTCTTCCCGGTACACTGAAATTACAGCTCCACCCCTGTGCCACTCCCATGCTCATATGTTTTTTGACATGAGTCTTGTTAATTAAGTGGTTTTAACCCAGTGGCACTCTAAAATGTATAAATAAGTAATTCAAAATTCACTGCTGTTGAATTTAGTACAACGCACCCTCACACTCTACAAATTCATATTTCGCAAAATGCCACAGAGCTGGCAGTATAGCCTAGAGGTTAGAGTAACGAGCTGTAAATAAGCTTGGTACATCCAGCAGACCTGGGTTTGATTCCCACACCCTCCACTTGCATACTGTATGACTCTGAGCAAGTCACTTAACCTCCCCAGTGCTCCCAGGTCACCCCTGTAAACAGGCACTTATGCCTAGTTGGCCTTACCTGGTTACCAAAAGAATAAAAAAAAAAGTATGAACACTCGGTTGGCGCTTCAATTTCAGCAT
This sequence comes from Neoceratodus forsteri, assembly GCA_016271365.2. NCBI lineage: Eukaryota > Metazoa > Chordata > Ceratodontiformes > Ceratodontidae > Neoceratodus > Neoceratodus forsteri. Next base: position 60,645,250 of record JADMNL010000033.1, read on the forward strand.
ACCAGGAAGGGGAAGGGATCTGGCTGCCAGCTCCTCGATATGGGGATTTATCGATCCCTTCCCCTATAAAAACTATCAAGATAAAACTTAGGAAATGGGTTAGCTATCAGTGGGGGGCTTTGAATCTGATGCAAACATTGGGTCAGTTGTTGCTCTTTAAGTTTTCGTACCTTAGTTGTACCTTCCAGGAGCAGATCTCTTAGCTCTGAAGGTTCCAAAATTAAGGAAGGAATGTGATTTTCAACTGTGCCTTTCATAAAAAAATGTATTCCAAAGTGCTTTACAATTCAGGAGGGATTTCCCCTGCTGTTGGTCTACTAAATATTGTAGATAATGCAGCAATTATTTCAGAGTCTTTCAAAATGTATCTGACTCTCCCCTGCCAACCACACAATAGGTGTTTTGTGTCATCACAGTCTATTGCCTTGGTGAGCACTATGATGTCATTAACAAAGGCTCTGTGAGATTAACAGGAAAGAGGCAAATGTTTTCTATACAGACTTTTTAGATGCAGTTTTTTTGTGCAAAGATGCTAAAGGTGCTATTACAGTTATGTACACTGCAAAGTGTAACATCCAGACTAACAGAAAAACAATACTTGCCCTAATGCATTTCACTTACAAATGAGCTTTTTCAAAAGTGAGCAAGTATCCCCAGTACACTATAAATCACACTAAGAGTAAATAAAATCATCTTGATACTGTAGTTTTTATTTATAACTACAGTATCAATAACTACAGTATTGACAACTACAGTATCAGCAACTACAGTATCAGCAACTACAATATCAACAACTACAGCATCAGCAACTACTGCATCAACTACAATATTAATAACTACAGTATCAGCAACTACAGTATCAACAACTATAGCATCAGCAACTACTGCATCAGCAACTACTGCATCAACAACTACAATATTAATAACTACAGTATCAACAACTACAGTATCAGCAACTACAGCATCAACTACAGTATCAACAACTACAGTATCAGCAACTACCGCATCAACTACAGTATCAACAACTACAGTATCAGCAACTACAGTATCAACAACTACAGCAACTACAGTATCAACTACAGCATCAACAACTACAGTATCAATAACTACAGTATCAGCAACTACAGCATCAACTACAGTATCAATAACTACAGTATCAACAACTACAGCATCAATAACTACAGTATCAGCAACTACAGCATCAACTGCAGTATCAATAACTACAGTATCAACAACTACAATATCAATAACTACAGTATCAGCAACTACAGCATCAACTACAGTATAAACTACAGTATCAACAACTACAGTATCAGCAACTACAGCATCAACTACAGTATCAACTACAGTATCAGCAACTACAGTATCAATAACTACAGTATCAACAAGATGATTTTATTTATTCTTAGTGTGATTTAAGCACTGTTATACACAGATGTAATCCATTTTTATGTTGTCCTGCGCACACAGCGCAAGCAACATTTTGTGACAGCTTGCTGGAGTAGCAGGTTGTGGAGGTGCAGCCGTGTTGTGGCCAGTGGCACCACTGCTTTTTGGGGCTGTCTTTGTGGCACCAACGAATGAGCACATGGTCCATGACAGCAGTTCAGAAGTGTGCCACCAACTTGAAAGAATTTCGCTGATGCAGTGAGGAAGTGCCCCGTCATTGCAGGGTGTGCCTTGCCTGCTGAAACATTTCAATAAACATGGTGGCAGCTGCCATCATCCGCCTCTCACAGTCCTGTGAAAGCCAACGTTGAGGGTGCTCAATCCCTCTGTCGGCATGCCCCCTTCCCAGTTTGTTTGCCGACGGGGAAGCCCAATCCCCATCAGCATAATGTTCCCCCTTGTTTTGTCTGCTGAGGGGGGTGTCCAGTCTCCCTCGGCATCATGCCCCCCCAAACACAGACATGCTTTCTTTGCTGACAGGGGGCCCAATCCCCATCAACTTCAGTCCCCTGTCCCCAAAAACACAGGTGGCACACTGGGAGCCCAGGGTCTACAGGGTAGGGTAAGGTGAAATGGCATGAGCCCACCCCAGTGTGCCAAAATGTCCTTTTCACACCCTGAAAGAAAAAAAACCTTCCCACAAAGTTTTTTTTTTTTACCCTGTAAAACAGAAAACGGTCCCTCGTGGTCATGACAGCCCCCTCTCCCCAACCCGCACCCACCATCTGTGCACCCCACCTCCTTGCACCCCCCCACCCCATACTCACCTCCAGAGCCCAGCACAATGATCTTCGGTGGAGCAGGAACACGTCTGCACTCTTCAAAGCTGACCACGAACTGTAGAAAATCATGGTAAGCTGTATAATGGCATCAATGGAGGGGTTTCAACTTAGCTGGATATCTTGGCCATTTTTGTGACTTTAGGCTCCAAATTTTCAACATGGGGTTCTTGGGACTCTGCCTCATGAACTCCGTCACTGTCATTTCGTTATTCAGTCCCGAAATTTGATTTTGTGGCCAGTGCATGGAATCACCTTTCGGGACTGATTAACGAAATGACAGTGTCACTGTTCATGAGGTGGGATGCCAAAAAGCCTATGTTGCAAATTTGGTCAAAAAATTCCAAAAATGACTGTGTTATGAGTGTGCATTGTGCAGTTTCCAAGCACGCTCGTAAGTTTGAGAATTTTTAATATTTTCACTCCAGATTTTCAGCATTGCCAGTTTTTTACACCTCCTTATGAACAGTACAGCTGTCATTTTTCATATCCTGCCCAAAATGTGTTTTTGCGCATCTGGTGCACAATGGCACAGTTGCTGTGGGAAATCAATGTTCGGGACAGATTAAGAAAATCACAATGACACTGTTCATGAGTGGAGGTCCCAAATGCTTTTATGAGGTGGGGTCACAGAAAGCCCATGCTGAAAATTTGGAGTGCAAATACCAACAAATGCCCAGGGTGTTAGGGTTTCTAACCATAATGTCCCACCCTGTAGAGACTGATAGGCATCAGGGGTGTGACTTGGGATTGTCAGCTGTAATGCTCACACCATTCCACCTTGTCCCCCACTCTGCAGCCAGTGACAGGCATCAAGGTGTGACTTGGACTCTTCAGCCCTAAAGTTCACCCCATTCTCCTATGCTGCACCCATCTCAATGTACTTTCTTATGGAATGGGGTGAGCATAAGGCCTGATGACGCTAAGGCACAACACGACACTTGTCGGAGCCTGCAGGGTACGGTAGGGTGAAATGGCATGAGCGCTATGGCTGACGACCCAAAGGCACACCTCAATGCCTGTCAGTCTCTGCAGAGTGGGGTGGTGTTGGCGTTGGTGTCAGTTCCATACTTCACTGCCATTCTTATTATGCATCTCTGTAACTCTTACACTACCAGTGCCAATGCCAGCAAGACAACATTCGGCATTGACAAATGCTTGTTTATCATGAAGAGAACTTATGAACTCAATGTACCAATCATAGAATCATAGAAGCTTGATGGCAGAAAAGGACCATACCAGCCCATCTAGTCTGCCTTTTTTTTCCCATACACCTCCCCCTCCCTGCCAGCCTCCATCCTCCCCCGATACTCAGCCCCCATATGCTTGTTCCATGCCCTCTTGAATTCTTCCACCGATTTATCCCCCACCACTCTGTCTGGTAGTCTGTTCCAGGGCTCTAGCACCCTCTCTGTGAAGAAATGCCCTCTCACATTGCCCCTGTATCTTTTTCCTTGCAGTCTGAGACTGTGCCCTCTAGTTCTGACCCCCTCCTTCCTCTTAAGTAAACACTCTTCTCCCACTTTATTGAGCCCCTTTACATATTTAAAAGTTTCAATCATGTCTCCCCTTTCTCTCCTTGTCTCCAGCGTGTACAGATCCAGCTCCTTACACCTCTGCTTGTATTACTTTCGGCCTCACCAAGCAGTAATAAAGAGGGAGTATCACTTCCCTCCTTCTGGAGGTGATCCCCCTAGTGATGCATCCCAGCATCCTGTTGGCCTTGGCTGCTGCCTTCCTACAAGTCTCAGAGTTGTTCATCTTGACATCCACCACCCCCCCAGGTCCCTCTCAGCCATTGAGACTTGTAGCATCCCCTCCCCCGGGTGTACACTTGGCCTGGGTTTCTGGCTCCCAGGTGCAGTACCTTGCATTTCCCTGCATTGAACCTCAGTTTCCACTTTCTAGACCACCTTTCCAGTGCCTCCAGGTCCCCCTGTAGGGCCACCCTTCCCTCCTCCCTATCCACCACCGGCCCTAGTTTTGGGTCATCCACAAAGAGACTCATCTCACTCCTGATACCCTTCCTTATGTCAGAGACATAGGCGTTTTACAGGAGGGGCCCAAGGACTGATCTCTGAGGGACCCCACTAATGACCCTTTCTGGGGATGAGACTATCCCACCAACCACGACCCTCTGGGTCCGGTACTGGAACCCATTTCCTATCCATCTGATCATCTGGTTCCCCACCCCCATTTCTCCCAGCTTATCCAACAGGCCCTTGTGAGGAACAGAGTCAAATGCCTTGCTGAAGTCAAGAAAGAGGACTTACACCAGTCTACCTAGGTCCAAGTCACTTGTCACCCAGTCACTGAACTCCACAAGGTTTGTCTGACATGATTTCCCAAGGATGAATCCATGCTGCCTATCATCCAGGCACCCCTACTTTTCCAGGTCACCCCCTAGCCTCTTCTTGACAATGCCCTCCATCACCTTGCCCACCACCGATGTCAGGCTGATGGATCTGTAGTTCTCTGCCACCTCCATTGATCCCCCCTTGTGGATAGGCACTATATGCACCACCTTCCAGTCCTGGGGCACCCACCCTGTCCAAAGAGAGATGCTGAAAAGCTCCACCAGGGGTTTTGCCAGGACATCCGCCAGTTCCTTCAGCACTCTGGGATGTAATTTATCCAGCCCCGGTGCTTTCTCTGTCTTAAGGGACCTGAGGGTTTTCCTCACTCTCTCTGCCATGATTTCTGCCTCTGCTACCTCGTACCCCTGCTTTGCCTTCCCCCCTCCTGCCAGTGATGGCCCCCCTCTCCCCAGACCCGCTGATCGGTAGGGGTCCCCCCCTCCTCAGTTTCACCATCTCCTCCCATGTATGATGCAGCCCCCCCCATTTTCCTTCATGAAAACTGAGGTGAAATACTCATTTAGTACCTCAGCCTGCTCCCCCAGGTCTTGTGCCCATCCCTCCCCTGTTTTAATCCTGCTAATCTGCCCCTTCACCCTCCGTTTTTCCCCAATGTATCTAAAGAACCCCTTGTTCCATCTCCTAATTTCCCTGGCCAGGTTCTGCTCCTTGCTTGCCTTAGCCGCCCTCACCACCCTAGTGGCCCTTCTGGCCATCAGCTCATACTCCCCTCGGTCCCCATTACTCCTTGAGCGCTTGAATTGCCTATAAGCCATCTTCTTTCCCCGCACCACCTCCTGAACCTTCCTGGTCCACCAGCAGGATTTACAGGCCCTACCACATTTTTGTCTTACTCTTGTACAGGTGCTGGTAGCATCCTGCACCCCCCTCCTGATGATTTCCCACCTACTGTTAGAGTCCATGTCTGGCCCAATCCCATCCAAATGCTTCTTAAGGATCCTTCCCATTTCCTTGAAATCTGTCCCCCTGAAGTCAGTTACCTCCGTCTTTGTGCAGCCTTCTACCCCTCCTAGGTCCGGGCAGAACCAGAACATGGCATGTCACTCCCTGCTATTGGGTCCTTGCCTCCAGGCCCCCAATCTGGTCACTGTCTGCCAGAACCACATCCAGTATCCACACCTCCCTGGTCAGTTCCCCCACCTGCTGAGTTAAGAATGCATCCTGAAAGACATCCAACAACCTCTGTTCCCTGGCCACCGAGGATGTCAGTCTCCCAGTCCATTCCTGGCATGTTTAAGTCCCCCAACACCACCACCCTTCCCCTGCCCAAACTGCAGTGTCTCCCCACATCTGCCACCAGACTCTCCTCCAGCTTCTCCACCAGCGTGGGCGGTCTATACACTGCTCCTATTTTTACTCTCTTGCCCCCCCTTGTTATCAAGGTGATCCAAATCACCTCCACAGTTCCCTCCACCTCCTCCACTCCTCCTATGCCAATGCAGTTTTTGACTATTATTGCTACCCCCCTCTCCTTCCCTCCCCCCTGTCCTTCCTGAACATGGTGTAACCCTCCAGGTTCAGGTCCCAGTCATGCCCTGCGGTGGCCCAGGTCTCAGTAACCACTGTCACATTCACCTCTCCCTCAGTTAGCATCACCTGGAGCTCAGGCATTTTAGTGCCCAAGCTCCTGGCATTTAGCAGGACTACTTTCCACCCTTTCCATATACTTCCATTTCCCCTGCTCACGTTCCCATGGGGATTCCATCTTCCCCCGGTCAGCACCTGACCAGTCGGCCTTTTCCCTCCAGCTCCCTAGGGGGTTGGAGACAGATTCCCTCCTTTATCGGACCCCCTCGACAGCCTTTTCTCCCATCCCTCCCCCCTTCACAAGTTTAAACCCCAACTTTCACCAACAAACCCCTCCATTTTCAACTTTAGGATTTCTCTCCCTTCCAAACTGAGATGGAGCCTATCTCTAGCATATAGCCCCTTATCCTCCCAGGTCTCCCCCCAATCCCCCATCAGCCTCACACCACTCCTGGAGCCACTGGTTTATCTCCATAATCTTTCTCTTGTGTTCCCCAGTAGCCCTTGGCACCGGCAGGATTTCCGAGAAGGAAATCGTGCATCCTATGTCATGGCTGACCCTGGCAAGCTCCCTGAACCTTGCCTGTATCTCTAGCTCACTATTTCCAGCAATGTCATTGGTACCCAATTGGACCAGTATGTCCTGGGAACCTCCACAATCCTTTGCCAGCTGATATACCTCATGCTTGGCCCTGTGCACCGTTAGTCCAGGGAAGCATTTTGTTCTAACTGGGCAGGCTTCCCCCTCCCTATCCCATTTGATACCCCTGATCATGGAATCACCCAACAGGAGCACTCTGACCACCCCTTTTCCTCCATTTCCCCCTCCTTCCATGTCCCTCATCCTTTCTACTGGCCCCTCCCCTCAGCCGGCTCCTTGCTCCTCTCCTATCTGGGTGCCATCTGCCGCCCCCTCCTTATTTACCCTAGCTGCCCCCTCCCCTCCAATCCTATGCCTCTCCTCCCGAGTATCCTTCTGTACCCCACTACCCCACTCCGTCACTGCTCACGACTGATTCTTCCCCCTCCCATCTGCTATACTTGCCTGGCTCGCCCTCCCTTCCTTCCCGTCTCCATTCAGCCCCTCCTTGCCTGTCATGCTCCCCTGGCCTAAACCCTCAGCTCCCTTTACTGTATCCTCCTTGTACTTCTGGTCCCTCTCCTTGCCCTTTCCTCCCAACTGGTCCTTCTCCTTGTGCTTTCCTCCCTCTACCCCTCCTCATCTTCCTGCTCTGATCCCCTGCTCCCCCCAATTTCCCATGTTCCAAGTTCCCCCTGTTCTTCCTGCTATCTGACCCCTGCCTCCTGCCCCCCACTCCCTTTCCATCTCTAACCACCCCTGTCATGGCTACATCACCTCCCTCATCCTCAAGCAGAAGAAGAAAATTGAAGTGGTTACTGAGTTTAAGGTCCGATCAGCCTCCTCCCATTGCTTCCTTCTGTCCAGCTCCAGCCATCTACCTACTTCCCTGAGAATGTCCTCCCTTTGGCCCCCCTCTGTGAGGGTCCCCAGATACCTGCCTGCTTCCTTGGTAGTGTCCTCCTTTTGGGCCCCCTCTGTCAGGGTCCCTTTGTGACCCCAGAGTACTCTCCTGCACTCCTTTCCCTATGCCCCTGCCCCTAGTGCTTTGTGCAGCCTTGTGGGAGAGCCTCTGCTCTGTTCCCCAATCATACCTCCCCTCTCCCTTCAGCTGTCTCCTAATCCCCTCAATCTCCTCCCTAAGCTGTGCCAGCTGGTAGCACACTGGGCTACCAATGAACTTCCAAGCCCAGTCCACTATCATGGCTGCCCCACACCCTGTGCACCCCACCACCCTCCCAAAGATGCCGGCCCTAATGACGTGTGGTCTCATCCCCCACCAAGTAGGTTTCCTTGGGTGAACCACCAGGTTCCCCATTAGTCCAAGATACACCCCTATCCACTAATCAGGTCACCCACTAATCCTAGATACAGTCCCACAGTAAACAGGTACTCCCATTGCTAGCTGCAGTACTGCACAGTAAACTTACAGGGGAAGTGTACAACTCCCTAAGCTCTTCTGTCCCAGCCTTTAAAACTAACCCCCAGTGGCTAGAACTACATGAGCTGCACCTGAAGCCTTTTCTTCCAATTGCAGGCAGGTGTTCCCCTATAAATGAGCCAAGCTCTGGGGAGGGAGGGTGGGGAGGGTGGGATTAGGGTCTACAGCCGACTTTCACGAGTGTATCAGCCCTTTGTCTGCCCCTCACTGCACCTTCAAGCACTACCAGCTAAGAAAATCTTTCAAGTCTACTTACTCTCCCAGTCTCCAGCTAGAAGCTTATTCCCCCTTCACTTACAGGCCACATGGCAACTTTTAAACACACACAAACACCAAATTGTCTGTTAGACTCCTTTCCTCCTGCCCAAACTAAATGTAAAAGCACAATAAATGGCAATTAAGACCAGCCCTCAAATACAATTACAGACACACAGAATGCCAGCTAAGAAAATCTTTCAAGTCTATTTACTCTGCCAGTCTCCAGCTAGAAGCTTATTCCCCCTTCACTAACTGAAGACTGACTGAGCTGGCAGTCACACCTTGCATTCAATCAGCACTAATCCCCTGTAATATGATTCCTGCACTTACAGGCCAGATGGCAACTTTTAAACACACACAAGCACCAAATTGTATGTTAGAATCCCTTCCTCCTGCCCAAACTAAATGTAAAAGCACAATAAAAGGCTGCCCAAACTAAATGTAAAAGTACAATAAATGGCAGTTAAGACCAGCCCTCAAATTTACAAACACACAGAATACCAGCTAAAAAAATCTTTCAAGTCTACTTACTCTCCCAGCCTCCAGCTAGAAGCTTGTTCCCCCTTCACTGAGTGTCCTCTTAAATTTTCTGAAAGCCCTCCTCCTTTCCCTGACTGCCCTCGCAACCTCCTTTGTAAACCAAAGTGGTCTCCTCCCCCTTTTGCTCTTCCTAACCTTTTTCATGCACATTTCCACAGCTTTCAGTACCCCTCCCTTGATAGCTTGCCATAACTCCTCCACTGCCCCTATATTCTCAGTACCCTCCATTGTCTCCCTTACTATCCTTCACATCTTGTCAAAGTCTGTGCATCTGAAGTCTATGACTGTAGTACTGGTTTTACTTGTCTCCCTCCCTGCCCTGACCTTGAATATTACTGTGCTGTGGTCGCTGTTGCCCAAGGCTTCTCCCACCTGCACCTCCTCCACATTCTCCCCATTTTTCAGGACCACATCCAGCAGGTTGTTTCCCCTTGTCAGCTCCCTGACTAGCTGTTAAAGGAGTACCCCCTGAAGCGCAGCTAGAATCCCCTGCTCTTTGACGATGCTGCATCTGGGATTTTCCAGTCTACATATGGGAAGTTTAGGTCCCCTACCAGCAGTAGCTCTCCTTTTAGGACCAGCCTTGTGACTGCCTGAATTAACTGTTGATCACCCTCCTCCTCTTGCATAGGTGGCCTGTATACCACCCCACATCGCAAGGATTGTCCCATCCTCCTGCCTAGCTTTATTCACAATAGCTCAGTCTCCCCATCCTCCTCTTGTCCTTCAGTTACACTTATGCCTTCCCTGATGTATAAAGCAACTCCCCCCCCATCTCTTATGAACAGTCTGTAACCTGGGATAGTCATTTCCCAGCTGTGCAGCTCTGTCCACCGGGTCTCACTTATAGCTACTATATCTAGTCCTTCGTCCCCCGTGATGGCCTCCAAGTCCACCATCTTATTTGCTAAGCTCCTGGCGTTGGGTGCTAAGCCCTTCCACCAGGTTCCCTCTCCATTTCCCCCTTCTGTATTGTACCTCATGCCCAGTATTTTAGCACTAACCTGGGGGGGGGAGGCTGGTAGCCCCCCATTTCTCCTGCCTTGTGGTGCAGATTTTTAACCCTTCCCCCAATCTTGTTTACATTGAAGGTTTCTTCTAATTTAACTAACTATCTAACTCTCCTAATTTGCTTTTTAACACTGCTGCACCCTCCCTATTCAGGTGCAGTCTGTCTTGGAGCAAATAGGTTCTCATCCCCCCACGTGGATCCCCAGTCCCCTACTAACCCATACCCCATTTGCTTGCACCACCCCACCAGCCACTCATTGAACTCCTTAATCCTCAGCCTCCTATCAGCTACTTGCCTTTGGTACTGGCAACACCTCAGAGAAAGCCACTGATCTGAACCCCAGACTGCTGCAGTATCTAGCAAGTGCTCTAAATCTTGCCTGTACCTCCAACAGGATTTTCCCTGCCAGGTCATTTGTTCCCAGGTGGAACATGAGGTGTGTTTTCCCATCCTGCTGTTTCCCCCTTGAGGGGATATAGTGAATGACCTCTGCCACTGATATGCCTGGCAGACACTCAACCCATACTATGCTACTCTTGCCCCCTTCCCCCATCCAATTCCTTTTATTTGTAGCATCCCCAACAAGTAGAACCCTGTTCTCCATCACCTTCTGTTTGCATTTCCCTTCTATCCTTCTCCCCAACCCCCATTACATTTCCCACCCTATTCTCACTATCCCCTTTGCCGTTTCATCTCCCAGTGTACTATCTTCCCCCTGCATTCCCCTAGCTCCATACTCCATGCAGGCATTTACTGCTAGGCTGCCCAACTCTGCCCCACTATCTGCAAGCTTTTTCCTTCCCCTTTGATTTGCCCCAAGCCCTGCCTTGCTTGAATTCCCTGGAGAACTTTCCCCTTTCCCAGCCCCATCTGGCCCTAGCCTATTTGAACCTGAGCTCCCTGTTCCCCCCTTTTTTGAGTTTTCCCTTTCTGGAGTGTATTCACCCCGGAGCCCCTATCCCTATGTTTACTACCTTCAATCAATCAATCATAATTTATTCATAAAATAGCACTATTCCAAAACCATAACTCTAGTACATAACCATAAAATAAATAAAACTACACACATAAAACCTCAACGGCAGATCAAATAAAATCAGAAAATGCCAAAGTAAACAAAATAGTTTTTAATGCAGATTTAAAGCTCTCCACTGACAGGCACTGTCGAATCCAATGCTGTAAAGAATTCCACAGGGATGAGGCCACAAATGCAAGTGCAAGGGCCCCAGATGACTTTAAATGAACCTGGGAATCTCTAGCAATCCCTTGTCGGTGGAGCGAAGTGGTCGGGAGGGGCAATAGGGATGAAGAAGATCTTTCAGATAACTTGGTCCCTGTCCATGTAGGGCCTTATAGGTCAGTAAACTGACTTTAAAGGTGATCCGCCACTGAATAGGCAGCTGGTGCAGATCGCGCAGCACAGGCGTGACATGACAGCTATGAGGTAGCCCAGTCAACAGTCTGGCTGCAGCATTCTGCACCAGCTGCAAGTGGTGGATATCAACCCCTGCAGCCCTAGGTACAGGGCATTACAGTAATCAAAGTGAGAGGTTACAAAGGCATGAGCCAAAACTGGTAGGTCATCAGGCGGAACTAGGTACTTGATCCGGTCTACATTCCTTAGATGGTAAAAGGCAGTCTTGACAATGGATGACACCTGATATTTAAGTGTCAATCTGTCATCAAGAATCACACCCAGATCCCGCACCCATTCAGAGCTCATCAGCTGGTGACCACCGAGCCAAAGCCCTGATGCTCACCCTTCTGATGGCCCCTCTACCCGACGGCCCGGGTCCACCACCAAAACTTCAGTCTTATCCGGATACGACCTCAGCCAGCTGGCACTCATCCAATCCTCAATTTCAGAAAGGCAGTCGTTAAAACGTGAGACAGCTTCCCCTTGATTGGGCACAAAGGACAGGTAGAGCGGAGTATCATCTGCATAACAGTGAAAACTCAGCCCATACCACCTTACAATGTGTCCCAACAGCATGGGGGACAGTACAGAGCCCTGCGGAACCCCACATGGCAGGGAGACCTTGTCAGAGGAGTAAATCCCACAGACAACTCCCTGAAACCTGCCAGAGAGGAAGGAATGGAACCATCTGAGGACGGTACCGGACAGTCCACAGATTGACTGCAGGCACCTGACCAACACCCTCCTTGTGCTTTCCCAAAAGGGCATCCCCTTTTCCAGCTTTCCTTCATCTTCCTTCATGCTTGCTTCCCCTATGTCCCCTGGATACTCCTCAGCTCCACTTTCCTGTTTTTCTCCCCAGTTTAGTGCTCCAGTGGAGCATATCTGTTTTTCTGCTCCAAACCCACTGCCTATATCCACCTGGCTGGGGCTCCACCCCTTGCTTCCTCTTCCCTTGCCCTCTGTGTGGGCTTTGGACCTTTATACTTCACCTTCTGCTATTCCCTCTGGTTTCCCTCGTGTCCCTTGCCACCTCTATCTGGGATTCCTGTAGCCCCACTAGAGCCATCCTCTACCTCTCCTACCCTGCTTCCATACTCCCTTGTTTTCCTCAACTCCCAATGACATCTCCCTGCCTATTTCTGTATTTGCTCCTTGTCTCCTTGTAGCTCCCCTTTTAACTGTTCCTTGTCCCCCCCCCATAGCTCCCCTTCTAATCTCTATTGCTCCCTCAGCGGAGTCCCTCCTGTTCTCCATTATACTCCTCTCCCTTTCCCAGTTTACCGTCCATCTCAGCCATCTCACCTCCTTCCTCAGCTGCGCAAGCTGCCTACATACTATGTAACCCCCCCACTTTCCAAACTATATCCAGTACCATGGCAGACCCACAACCAGTGCACCCCACCATCCTCCCAAAGATGCTTCCAGGCAGTGTAGCCTGGGGACCATGCCTTGGACCTGCCCCTACCCTGCTCTATTGACCCCTCCAATTTGTACACCTCTCCATTTTCCCTGTGGCTTATCATAAGCTTTAGTTTTCAGGCCCTAGTGTGAAAATTCCACCCACTTGAAATAACAGTATCCAGCCCCTGTGACTTTATATTCCAGACCCTGAAACTGAAAAATGGGGTGGTGTGTTTAACGAGATTTTACACACACCCTGAGGTGTTGGATGCCACATAAACCCTGAGAGCAAAGGTCGAGGGGTTTATTTAAGCATCCAGCACTGAGGGGTGTGTGTAAAATCTCAAGTTAGAAAATGGGCTTTTTATTTCCTGGTCTCTGATTGGCTGGCACCCCCTGCCAGTGGGGCACATTAACTTTCAATAGACCAGGAAATCAAAAGTGTCAGCCTAAAGTGCCCCTTCACCCAACTAAAGTATCTTGGTGCCCACCCTGTGCCTTAACTGGCTGAAAGAACCTCATTTAAATTTCAAATCACCGCCATTTTTCTTTCGCTTAGTGAGAGATACTGTTCCCACAATAGCTGTTGCCTGACTTTATGGCACCCAACCTCAGCTGTGCTCATTTACAACTGCATTTCTTTTTTTTTTGTTTGTTTTTAGCCTGACAAAAGCCAGAGACAGTCCTATCACACACACACACACACATATATTCACTCCTACACATACCCTGCCCAGGGCGTCAGCCTGTGATACATGCCCCTCCCCACCTATCAATGATCTCCGCTTGGGTCGCATCTCCCGACACACTCAAGTTTATGAACAATACCCTGCTCAGTCTCCCAGCTGATCACAGAAAACAGAAACACACACATCTTCCTGCTTTTTTCCTCCCAGCTCTGGTGACCCACGTCTTTCCAAATCTACAGACCTTCTGCCCGTACTCAACAGCTCCATGATGCAACTGCCCGCAACCATCGCTCCTCACCGATGTCCCAAATGATTCACTTGCCAGCTCACAGCACCCCAGAACAACAAAGCAGAGAATTTCAAATTGTTGCCAAGAGTATCCAGCAGGTTTACTTTTTCTTTGTTTCCTGACAGCTCACCCACCCATCAGATGTGCTGTTTTTTAATTCTGCAGCTCGATCAACCCCTCGCTCTTCAGCTCCCAGCTCATCATTGATCTATTTTAAAAAAAATGGCAAAAATAGAAACCATGAACACAGGCACCCATGGAGCTGCAAAGAGGGATGGGATGTCAGGAGTTAAAGAGTAGCGGGGGGGGGTCAGGAGAGCTGTAGATAGAAAAAAAAACGCTCTGGAGAAACAGTTAGATCATTTCATTATTTGGTAGTTTCTGCCTACAATTTTTAACATGAGGAACTCAGCTGGCTAAAATGTTTCTTTGCAGCATGGAAATGGCCCAATGGGGGAACAGCGCTAGCCACAATAGTTGGTTTATTTAGAGCTATGCAGCTGCTCCAAGGGACAAGTCCCTAGCTCAGACAAGAGAGAAAAAAAGAAAAAAAAGCATTCTAATATAGGTGGGGAACTATTTTATTAAAAAAAACTATTTTAAATTATTTTTTTAATTCACATCTTAACTGACCTTTTTTTTGTAACAGTGCCCATTTTCTAAGCGCAATAATACCCTCCAGGGTGGGCGGTATTGGGCTATACTGGACCTTCCAGGGGTTATAAAGCCCTCCGCCTGTGCATCGGGCCTCAATTATGCCCCTGGGCAGTCCGGGTATGCCCACATCACCACCCTGTTGTTATTACTAAACACGACCACTCCATGTTTTATTCTATATAACTGCTGAGGATCATTTTTTCGCCACAGCAATTATGTATAAAAAAAATGTCCACGTGCGGTCCGGTCGGGTTTCGGCTATTTTATTCCATGCAGTTGGAAAGAAAAGTGGCCAAAGGGAAAGGTGTCCCAAAAGTATTTATTTAAAAAAAATATATATTTTTGTTGCCTGAAGTGCCCATTTTTTAATTTTTTTAAAAATAAACTTACCGCCGAGTGGCAGATCTGGCGCTAAGGACTGCTGGCTGATGCAGAGGGAAGGAAGGGCTGTTGCTAGGGCATTCACACTGCAATGGAAATGCGCCATGTGCTCACCATTATAACCCGCGGGTTATAACGGCAAATTATAACCGAGGTTCCTTTAGGAAAAAAAAAACAATCCCCAGTTATTATAATGTGTATTATGGACACTTATGTGGTTCTAATTAGAAGAAGATTAGAACCAAATAATGTTCTCCGCTCTGCAATCCAAACCCAGCTCCCCAACAGTATTCTGTGTCAATGTATTCACAGTATGTTAATTGTGTACACACCAGTAATTTGCTATATATATATATCCTGAAAGTGGATTTGATCAGTCAGGGCTGAGGACTTGAGGAGTGACCTCATATAAGCACAAGACAGTCTCATGATAATGTTTGATAAAGTAGCATGCTCTTATTTTCAAACATAGGGACATATGTCTAATCATTTTTCTAAACTTACTTTTTCATATTAATCATTAGGGCTGTACCTTTGACACAGAAGTTATGGAATGTCACAGATTCCACAATTTTTTCCCAGTCTAATAAAAATTTCATGGTTCTTGCCATTTTCTATGACAACACCATGTCTTTTAGCTTTTTCCAAGAAAGCACCCTGGTTTTGGATTTTGGTGTCTGCAAATGACTGACCAGTAATTTTGAGCCTTTCCACCACAATGCGCTTGGTCTCCAGTAACCCCCCCCCAAGTGGGAGAGTCTCTGAGATGACAGTACAATAAACAGCCTCCTGCCACTGAACCAGCCTAACAAGGTATTTGCAAAACATTTAAATCTTCGTAGATGTGCTTGCATAAACATATGTCAAAATAGAGGTCGTTTGTTTAATACACGATGGAGCCACAGCTTTTCATGACTTCTCCTGTAGTTTCCATGATTTTTGACATTTTGACCATGACAATATCAGAATGTTCTTCAAAATTTTCCACAACAAAAGTGCTGCAATATGAATTATCAAAGATAGTTTAGTGATTTATAATCAGTGGCGTCTTTTCACCAGAATCATAGGGGCTGTCACAAAGCCGAATTTCAGGAGCATTGTAACACTTGGCACAAAGCCCGATTTCAGCATAACTGTAGGGGTTGGCACAAAGCCTAATTTCAGCAGAATGTAGGGGTTGCCAAAAAGTCCAATTTCAGCAGAACTGTAGGGTCACTAAGAAGCCCAATTTCGGCAGAAACATAGGGGCTGCCAAAAGGCCCAATTTCAGCAGAATTGTAGAGGTTGTTAAGAAGCCCTATTTCAGCAGAACTGTAGAGGTTGGCACAAAGCCCAATTTCAGCAGAAACATAGGGGTTGCTTCAAAGTCCAGTTTCAGCAGAAACATAGGGGTTGCTTCAAAGTCCAGTTTCAGCAGAAACATAGGAGTTGCTTCAAAGTCCAGTTTCAGCAGAAACGTAGGGGTTGCTTCAAAGTCCAGTTTCAGAAGAAACATAGGGGTTGCTTCAAAGTCCAGTTTCAGCAGAACTGTAGGGATTGCCAAAAAGCCCAATTAAAGCAGAATTGTAGGGGTTGCCACAAAACTCAACTTCAGAAGAATTGTAGGGTAGGAAAGTTCCTGTATTTATCACATTTTGTACAAATAAATACTAGGGGAAACCAATGGACATCATAAGGGTTGCAAATAAATCATAGGATCTCAACTGCAACCCTTGGCTAGCAATAAACGATATCCTTGTTTACAATACATTTATCGGGTGCTGGAGTTATGTTCTGTACACCCGTAAGCATGTCACTTATATCCTTAAGGGGGGCAGAGCCTCTCACCTTCAGTCTGCAGTTCTATCAGCCTAACAACCTGTGAAGTGACACTCCTAAATATGTAAGAAACACCAAAGGCACCACATGAATGTATTTATCAAAGAGCTCAAAGTTTTTTCAAGAGATAATTCTTTTTGGTTTTGAATTTTAGAACTGAGAAGCTGCTGGGGGAAGGGAGGGGATTCTGTTTTTTTTCTTACAACCAGTTCTGTCCATCCTTAGTTATGTTTCACTCCAACCTTAAGAGTGCCCCTTCAAAAACCATCTATCCAAGGGAAAGGAAAGCCAAGAGAGGCTCTGTGAATGATGGCGGACTGTGAAGATCCATATTTATGAAACTTACCCTGCTGTCGGTACTGGGAGCCAAGGTGTCAGTCATCCAGGATCCAAACCGGGAGCCCGACGCCCGAACAGTGATGGGGTTGCTGACCCCTGTCAGTTGACCACAACCTGTGATGGAGAGAAGGTAAAAAATGAAATAGAGAGGTGCCATAGTGCATGCTTGAAGTTAATTGGTGCATTGAGGTGTCTCTTTTGGTATTATAAATTATCACTGCAAACTCAGCTGATCAGCACTGGTGAGTACCTCACTGTGCAGCCCTCTTATAGCCATAAGAGGGCCTCTCACATAAGATTTGAAAAAGTAGAATGTCCCATACAAAATATTATGCAAAAAATGTTCTTTACATTTTTTATATTATCATATTGTACATAAGACTATTTATATATAGAATAATGCATGAGTAGGTGTGCATAACAAGATGTTTATACACAACTGATTTGTGTGATGCTACATAAACCCCAAGAGCAAAACTTGAGAGTTTTATAATAGCATAATACACCAAGGGTGTGTCAAAAATTCTCACTATACATAGCCACCCATAATTTATTTTATGCAACTTTTGGGTACTGTTTTTTAACCCCTTGCAAATTTTCAAATAAGCAATGCCCTCAAAAGCACCAGTAGGGCTCACTGCACTATGCTGTCACTACAGCTAATACTCAGTACTGAGGAAAGCTGGCCACACTTGGTGAGGCACAAACCTCACAAACCACAACAAGAGATTGGAAAGCATGACTGCTGCCTAAGAAAAATAGTGCCTTGCTCTAAAGGTATTGGTGGTACGGAAAAGTTGAAAAACAGCATGTTTCTTGTAAGAGAAAATTGGTGCTACTATATCTAGAGCTAAATTGGGCGGTGATGATCAAAGTAATGGAAGAGAATAGCAAAAGGTATATATTCCCTTTAAATAGAACTCTCAGCTCTCTGCATTCATTCTTCAGGATCTAAGGTCCCAATTAAGCAAAACAGCTAAAAGGATCATTTTTTAATTCACTTACCAGTACTGGTTTGTATCATTACATTTCATCTGGTTGATCCTGCAAGACCCTCCCACCATTTATGTTCCCGATCTAGGACTGTCAATGTCCCCTGTGGCTGGTCTTCTCACGACATGAATGACAGGCTTATCCACAGGGACATCTATGGGCCAGCACTTCCACTGTAAGGTTAAAACTGTAAAACAGCACATTTCTGCACCTATTCTACCAGTACCGATCTCACTGACTCAGCGTGATTGGCACAAGTAGAATAAGTGTGACAGGTGCTGTTTTACAGTGCTAACATTACAACAGAAGTATTGGCACGTAGATGTGCCCTACGGATTAGCCCGTCATTTGTGTCATCAGACGGCTGGTCATGGAAGACACTGGAGTCCTAGTTCAGGGGACATGACTGGTGGGGGGGATTAGTTTATTTTAGATTTATCCATTCCAGGATGACATCATTTAGGTGATGCACCTATTTTCCAAGAGCATCCTCCAGGGGGTGTGGTACAGCAGCAGAGCTGTTAGCAAATACATTACAAGTTATAAAAACTGTTTTGGGGAAAGGAAGCAGAGAGTTTCAGTGGATGGGAACAATGGAGCAGAGGGTTGCACTGGATGTATACTGTGAAGAAGAGGGTTACAGTAAATGCACATTACCAAGTAAAGGGTTGTGGTGAATGTCCACCGTGAAGCAGAGGATTGTAGTCATTGTACGTTACAAAGCAGAGGGATGCGGTGGATGTACATTGGGAAGCAGAGGAATGTGATAGATGTACAGTACACTATGAAGCAAAGGGTTGCAGTGGGTCTACACTGTGAAGCAGCGGATTGCAGTGGATATACGCTATGAAGCAGAGAAATGCGGTGGAAATACACTATGAAGCAGATGGTTGCAGTGGATGTACACTATGAAGCAGAGGGACGCAGTGGATGTACACTATGAAGCAGATGGTTGCAGTGGATGTACACTATGAAGCAGAGGGATGCAGTGGATGTACACTATGAAGCAAAAGGATGCAGTGGGTCTACACTGTGAAGAGAGGATTGCAGTGGATGTACACTATGAAGCAAAGGGTTGCAGTGGGTCTACACTGTGAAGCAGAGGGTTGCAGTGGATGTACACTATAAAGCAGATGGTTGCAGTGGATGTACGCTATGAAACAGAGGGATGCAGTGGATGTACACTATGAAGCAGAGGATTGCAATGGACGTATGCTATACAGCGGAGGGTTGTGGTGGATGCACACTGTGAAGCAGAGGATTGCAATGGATGTATGCTATAAAGCAGAGGGATGTGGTGGATGTACGCTATGAAGCAGAGTATTGCAGTGGATGTATGCTATGAAGCAGAGGGATGCAGTGAATGTACACTATGAAGCAGAGGGTTGCAATGGATGTTACGCTATGAAGCAGAGGATTGCAGTGGATGCATGCTATGAAGCAGAGGGATGCAGTGGATGTACTCTATGAAGCAGAGGGTTGCGGTGGATGTTACGCTATGAAGCAGAGGATGCAGTGGAAGTACACTATGAAGCAGAGGGTTGCGGTGGATGTTACACTATGAAGCAGAGGTATGCAGTGGATGTACACTATGAAGCAGAGGGTAGCGGTGGGTGTACACTATGAAGCAGAGGATTGCAGTGAATGTACTCTATGTAGCAGAGGGGATGCGGTGGATGTACACTATGAAGCAGAGGTATGCAGTGGATGTACGCTATGAAGCAGAGGGTTGTGGTGGATGTACACTGTGAAGCAGAGGGTTGTGGTGGATGTACACTGTGAAGCAGAGGATTGCAGTGGATGTACACTACGAAGAAAAGGGTTGCGGTGGATGTACGCTATGAAGCAGAGGTATGCAGTGGATGCACATTACGAAGCAGGGGGTTGCGCTGGATATATACTATGAAACAGAGGGTTGCGGTGGATGTACACTATGAAGCAGAGGGTTGCGGTGGATACACACTATGAAGCAGAGGATTAGCGGTGGATATACGCTATGAAGCACAGGGTTGCGGTGGATGTGCGCTATGAAACAGAGGTTTTGGTGGATGTATGCTATGAAGCAGAGGGATACGGTGGACATACACTATAAACAAGAGAGTTGCAGTGGATATGCGCTATGAAGCAGAGAGGTTGTGGTGGATGTACACTGTGAAGCAGAGGTTGTGGTGGATGTACACTGTGAAGCAGAGGATTGCAGTGGATGTACGCTCTGAAGCAAAGGGTTGCGGTGGATGTAAGCTATGAAGCAGAGGTATGCAGTGGATGTACACTCTGAAGCAGGGGTTGCGCTGGATATATACTATGAAACAGAGGTTGCGGTGGATGTACACTATGAAGCAGAGGGTTGCGTTGGATATACACTATGAAGCAGAGGATTGCGGTGGATATGCGCTATAAGCACATGGTTGCAGTGGATGTCGCTATGAAGCAGAGGGTTTTGGTGGATGTATGCTATGAAGCAGAGGGATGCGGTGGGCGTACACTATGAAGCAGAGAGTTGCAGTGGATGTATGCAATGATGCAGAGGGTTGTGGTGGATGTCCACTATGAAGGAGAGAGTAGCGGTGGTTGTACACTATGAAGCAGAGGGTAGTGGTGGATATGCGCTATGAAGCAGAGGGTTGCAGTGGATGTATGCTATGAAGCAGAGGACTGTGTAGATGTATGCTATGAAACAGAGGATTGTGGTGGATGACGCTATGAAAGCAAAAGATTGTAGTGGATGTACACTGTGAAGCAAAGGTTGCGGTGGATGTACACTATGAAGCAGAGGTTGCGGTGGATGTACACTATGAAGTAGAGGTTTGCGGTGGATGTATGTTGTAAAGCAGAGGGTTGCGTGGATGTATGCTATGAAGCAGAGGTATGCAGTAGATGTACACTATGAAGCAGAGGTTGCGGTGGATGTACACTATGAAGCAAAGGGTAGCAGTGGATGTATGCTATGAAGCAGAGGGTTGTGGCAGATATACGCTATGAAGCAGAGGATTGCAGTGAATGTATGCTATGAAGCAGAGGATGTGTGGATGTACACTATGAAGCAGAGAGTTGCGGTGGATGTATGCTATAAAGCAGAGGTATCACGGTGGATGTACACTATGAAGCAGAGGCTGTGGTGGATATCGCTATGAAGCAGAGGGTTGCGGTGGATGTACACTATGAAGCAGAGGTGCGGTGGATGTACACTATGAAGCAGAGGGCAGCGGTGGATGTACACTATGAAGCAGAGAGATTGTGGTGGATGTCGCTATGAAGCAGAGGTTGCAGTGGATGCACACTATGAAGCAGAGGGCTGCGGTGGATGTACACTATGAAGCAGAGGATTACGGTGGATATCGCTATGAAACAGAAGGTTGTGGTGGATGTAAACTATGAAGCAGAGGTTGCGGTGGATGTACACTATGAAGCAGAGGGTTGCAGTGGATGCACACTATGAAGCAGAGGGTTGCGGTGGATGTACACTATGAAGCAGAGGGTTGCAGTGGATGCACACTATGAAGCAGAGGATTGCGGTGGATGTACGCTATGAAACAGAAGGTTGTGGTGGATGTAAACTATGAAGCAGAGGGTTGCGGTGGATGTACGTTACGAAGCAGAGGGTGCGGTGGATGTACGCTATGAAGCAGAGGGTTGCAGTGGATGCACACTATGAAGCAGAGGCTGCGGTGGATGTACGCTATGAAGCAGAGGTTGTGATGGATGTACACTGTGAAGCAGAGGATTGCAGTGGATGTACACTCGAAGAAAAGGTTCTGCGGTGGATATCGCTATGAAGCAGAGGTATACAGTGGATGTACATTACAAAGCAGGGGTTGCGCTGGATATATACTATGAAACAGAGGGTTGCGGTGGATGTACACTATGAAGCAGAGGGTTGCGGTGGATACACACTATGAAGCAGAGGATGCGGTGGATATGCGCTAGAAGCACAGGGTTGCAGTGGATATGCGCTATGAAGCAGAGGTTTTGGTGGATGTATGCTATGAAGCAGAGGGATGCGGTGGACATACACTATGAAGCAGAAGAGTTGCAGTGGATGTCGCTATGAAGCAGAGGGTTGTGGTGGATGTACACTGTGAAGTAGAGGTTGTGGTGGATGTACACTGTGAAGCAGAGGATTGCAGTGGATATGCTTTCTGAAGCAAGGGTTGCGGTGGATGTAAGCTATGAAGCAGAGGTATGCAGTGGATGTACACTCTGAAGCAGGGGTTGCGCTGGATATATACTATGAAACAGAGGGTTGCGGTGGATGTACACTATGAAGCAGAGGATTGCGGTGGATATGCGCTATGAAGCACATAGTTGCGGTGGATGTCGCTATGAAGCAGAGGTTTTGGTGGATGTATGCTATGAAGCAGAGGATGCGGTGGGCGTACACTATGAAGCAGAGAGTTGCAGTGGATGTATGCAATGATGCAGAGGTTGTGATGGATGTCCACTATGAAGGAGAAATGGCGGTGGTTGTACACTATGAAGCAGAAGGTAGTGGTGGATATCGCTATGAAGCAGAGGTTGCAGTGGATGTATGCTATGAAGCAGAGGATTGTGGTAGATGTATGCTATGAAGCAGAGGATTGTGGTGGATATACGCTATGAAGCAAAAGATTGTAGTGGATGAACACTGTGAAGCAAAGGGTTGCGGTGGATGTACACTCTGAAGCAGAGGGTTGCGGTGGATGTACACTATGAAGTAGAGTTTGCGGTGGATGTATGCTATGAAGCAGAGGTTGCGTGGATGTATGCTATGAAGCAGAGGTATGCAGTAGATGTACACTATGAAGCAGAGGTTGCGGTGGATGTACACTATGAAGCAAGGGTAGCAGTGGATGTATGCTATGAAGCAGAGGGTTGTAGCAGATATGCAGCTATGAAGCAGAGGATTACAGTGAATGTATGCTATGAAGCAGAGGGATGTGGTGGATGTACACTATGAAGCAGAGAGTTGTGGTGGATGTACGCTATGAAGCAGAGGTATCACGGTGGATATGCGCTATAAGCAGAGGCTGTGGTGGATGTTGCTATGAAGCAGAGGTTGCGGTGGATGTACACTCTGAAGCAGAGGGTGTGGTGGATGTACACTATGAAGCAGAGGGCAGCGGTGGATGTACACTATGAAGCAGAGGATTGTGGTGGATGTGCGCTATGAAGCAGAGGTTGCAGTGGATGCACACAATGAAGCAGAGGGCTGCGGTGGATGCGCTATGAAGCAGAGGGCTGCGGTGGATGCACACTATGAAGCAGAGGGCTGCGGTGGATGTACACTATGAAGCAGAGGATTCGGTGGATGTCGCTATGAAACAGAAGGTTGTGGTGGATGTAAACTATGAAGCAGAGGGTTGCGGTGGATGTACGCTATGAAGCAGAGGGTGCGGTGGATGTACGCTATGAAGCAGAGGCAGCGGTGGATGTATACTAGGAAGCAGAGGTTGCAATGGATTTACTATGAAGCAGAGGTTGCGGTGGTTACACTATGAAGCAGAGGGTTGCAGTGGATGATGCGCTTCGAAGCAGAGGTGCGGTGGATGTACGCTATGAAGCAGAGGGCAGCGGTGGATGTATACTAGGAAGCAGAGGTTGCAATGGATTTACTATAAAGCAGAGGGTTGCGGTGGATTTACACTATAAAGCAGAGGTTGCAGTGGATGTACACTATGAAGCAGAGGTTGCGGTGGATTTACACTATGAAGCAGAGGTTGCAGTGGCTGTACACTATGAAGCAGAGGTTGCAGTGAATGTCGCTATGAAAAGAGGATCGGTGGATGTACATTATGAAGCAGAGGATGCAGTGGATGTACACTATGAAGCAGAAGGTTGTGGTGGATGTACACTATGAAGCAGAGGTTGCAGTGGATGTCTGCTATGAAGTAGAGGTTCTGGTGGATGTACACTATGAAGCAGAGGTTTGCGGTGGATATACGCTATGAAGCAGAGGGTTGCGTGGATGTATGCTATGAAGCAGAGGGCTGTGGCGGATATGCGCTATGAAGCAGAAGGTTGTGGTGGATGTGCGCTATGAAGCAGAGGGTAGTGGTGGATGTCGCTATGAAGCAGAGGTAGCGGCGGATATCGCTATGAAGCAGAGAGTTGTGGTGGATGTACGCTATGAAGCAAAGGGTTGCGGTGGATGTACACTATGAAGTAGAGGATTCGTGGATGTACACTAAGCAGAGGTTTGCGGTGGATGTACACTATGAAGCAGAGGGTAACAGTGGATGTACACTATGGAGCAGAGGGCTGTGGTGAATGCGTTACAAAGCAGAGGTTGTGGTGGATGTATGCTATGAAGCAGAGGTAGCAGTGGATGTACACTACAAAGCAAGGGTAGTGGTGGATGTAAACTAGAAAGCAGAGGTTGTGTCAGATGTACAGCAGGAAGCTGAGGTTGCGGTGGATGTACACTATGAAGCAGAGTGTTGCAGTGGATGTACACTATGAAGCAGAGAGCTGCGGTGGATGTACACTATGAAGCAGAGGATTGCGGTGGATGTCTGTGATGAAGCAGAGGGTTGCAGTGGATGCACACTAAGAAGCAGGCAGTTCGCGGTGGATGTGCGCTATGAAGCAGAGATTCCGGTGGATGTACACTATGAAACAGAAGGTTGTGGTGGATGTAAACTATGAAGCAGAGGTTCGCGGTGGATATACGCTACAGAGCAGAGGTGCAGTGGATGTATGCTATGAAGCAGAGGACAGCGGTGGATGTATACTAGGAAGCAGAGGGTTGCGGTGGATGTACACTATGAAGCAGAGGGTTGCGGTGGATTTACACTATGAAGCAGAGGGTTGCAGTGGCTGTACACTATGAAGCAGAGGTTGCAGTGGATGTACACTATGAAGAAGAGGATGCGGTGGATGTACACTATGAAGCAGAGGTTGCGGTGAATGTACACTATGAAGCAGAAGGTTGCAGTGGATGTACACTATGAAGCAGAGGTTGCAGTGGATGTATGCTATGAAGCAGAGCGTTGCGGTGGATGTCTGCTATGAAGTAGAGGGTTACTGTGGATGTACACTATGAAGCAGAGGTTTGCAGTGGATGTATGCTATGAAGCAGAGGGTTGCGTGGATATATGCTATGAAGCAGAGGGCTGGGGTGGATGTACGCCATGAAGCAGAGGGTTGCGGTGGATGTGCGCTATGAAGCAGAGGGTAGCGGTGGATGTACGCTATGAAGCAGAGGGTTGCAATGGATGTTACGCTATGAAGCAGAGGATTGCAGTGGATGCATGCTATGAAGCAGAGGGATGCAGTGGATGTCTCTATGAAGCAGAGGGTTGCGGTGGATGTTACGCTATGAAGCAGAGGATGCAGTGGAAGTACACTATGAAGCAGAGGGTTGCGGTGGATGTTACACTATGAAGCAGAGGTATGCAGTGGATGTACACTATGAAGCAGAGGGTAGCAGTGGGTGTACACTATGAAGCAGAGGATTGCAGTGAATGTACTCTATGTAGCAGAGGGATGCGGTGGATGTACACTATGAAGCAGAGGTATGCAGTGGATGTATGCTATGAAGCAGAGGGATGCAGTGAATGTACACTATGAAGCAGAGGGTTGCAATGGATGTTACGCTACGAAGCAGAGGATTGCAGTGGATGCATGCTATGAAGCAGAGGGATGCAGTGGATGTACTCTATGAAGCAGAGGGTTGCGGTGGATGTTACGCTATGAAGCAGAGTGATGCAGTGGAAGTACACTATGAAGCAGAGGGTTGCGGTGGATGTTACACTATGAAGCAGAGGTATGCAGTGGATGTACACTATGAAGCAGAGGGTAGCGGTGGGTGTACACTATGAAGCAGAGGATTGCAGTGAATGTACTCTATGTAGCAGAGGATCGGTGGATGTACACTATGAACAGAGGTATGCAGTGGATGTCGCTATGAAGCAGAGGTTGTGGTGGATGTACACTGTGAAGCAGAGGTTGTGGTGGATGTACACTGTGAAGCAGAGGATTGCAGTGGATGTACACTACGAAGAAAAGGGTTACGGTGGATATGCGCTATAAACAGAGGTATGCAGTGGATGCACATTCTGAAGCAGGGGTTGCGCTGGATATATACTATGAAACAGAGGTTGCGGTGGATGTACACTATGAAGCAGAGGGTTGCGGTGGATACACACTATGAAGCAGAGGATTGCGGTGGATATACGCTATGAAGCACAGGAGTTCTGCGGTGGATGTCGCTATGAAGCAGAGGGTTTTGGTGGATGTATGCTATGAAGCAGAGGGATGCGGTGGACATACACTATAGAACAGAGAGTTGCAGTGGATATACGCTATGAAGCAGAGGGTTGTGGTGGATGTACACTGTGAAGCAGAGGGTTGTGGTGGATGTACACTGTGAAGCAGAGGATTGCAGTGGATATGCGCTCTGAAGCAAAGGGTTGCGGTGGATGTAAGCTATGAAGCAGAGGTATGCAGTGGATGTACACTCTGAAGCAGGGGTTGCGCTGGATATATACTATGAAACAGAGGGTTGCGGTGGATGTACACTATGAAGCAGAGGTTGCGTTGGATATACACTATGAAGCAGAGGATTGCGGTGGATGTACGCTATGAAGCACATGGTTGCAGTGGATATGCGCTATGAAGCAGAGGTTTTGGTGGATGTATGCTATGAAGCAGAGGATGCGGTGGGCGTACACTATAAGCAGATAGTTGCAGTGGATGTATGCAATGATGCAGAGGGTTGTGGTGGATGTCCACTATGAAGGAAAATAGCGGTGGTTGTACACTATGAAGCAGAGGGTAGTGGTGGATATACGCTATGAAGCAGCGGGTTGCAGTGGATGTATGCTATGAAGCAGAGGACTGTAGTAGATGTATGCTATGAAACAGAGGATTGTGGTGGATGTACGCTATGAAGCAAAAGATTGTAGTGGATGTACACTGTGAAGCAAGGGTTGCGGTGGATGTACACTATGAAGCAGAGGTTGCGGTGGATGTACACTATGAAGTAGAGGTTTTGGTGGATGTATGTTATGAAGCAGAGGGTTGCGTGGATGTATGCTATGAGCAGAGGTATGCAGTAGATGTACACTATGAAGCAGAGGTTGCGGTGGATGTACACTATGAAGCAAAGGGTAGCAGTGGATGTATGCTATGAAGCAGAGGGTTGTGGCAGATGTCGCTATGAAGCAGAGGATTGCAGTGAATGTATGCTATGAAGCAGAGGATGTGGTGGATGTACACTATGAAGCAGAGAGTTGCGGTGGATGTATGCTATGAAGCAGAGGTATCGCGGTGGATGTACACTATAAACAGAGGGCTATGGTGGATATGCGCTATGAAGCAGAGGTTGCGGTGGATGTACACTATGAAGCAGAGGTGCGGTGGATGTACACTATGAAGCAGAGGCAGCGGTGGATGTACACTATGAAGCAGAGGATTGTGGTGGATGTACGCTATGAAGCAGAGGGTTGCAGTGGATGCACACTATGAAGCAGAGGCTGCGGTGGATGTACACTATGAAGCAGAGGATTACGGTGGATGTCGCTATGAAACAGAAGGTTGTGGTGGATGTAAACTATGAAGCAGAGGGTTGCGGTGGATGTACACTATGAAGCAGAGGTTGCAGTGGATGCACACTATGAAGCAGAGGTTGCGGTGGATGTACACTAAAGCAGAGGTTGCAGTGGATGCACACTATGAAGCAGAGGATTGCGGTGGATGTCGCTATGAAACAGAAGGTTGTGGTGGATGTAAACTATGAAGCAGAGGTTGCGGTGGATATCGCTCCTGAAGCAGAGGTCTGCGGTGGATGTCGCTATGAAGCAGAGGTTGCAGTGGATGCACTATGAAGCAGAGGGCTGCGGTGGATGTCGCTATGAAGCAGAGGTTGTGATGGATGTACACTGTGAAGCAGAAGGATTGCAGTGGATGTACACTACGAAGAAAAGGGTTGCGGTGGATATGCGCTATGAAGCAGAGGTATGCAGTGGATGTACATTACAAAGCAGGGGTTGCGCTGGATATATACTATGAAACAGAGGTTGCGGTGGATGTACACTATGAAGCAGAGGTTGCGGTGGATACACATGAAGCAGAGGATTACGGTGGATATACGCTATGAAGCACAGGGTTGCAGTGGATGTACGCTATGAAGCAGAGGTTTTTGGTGGATGTATGCTATGAGCAGAGGATGCGGTGGACATACACTATGAAGCAGAGAGTTGCAGTGGATATGCGCTATGAAGCAGAGGGTTGTGGTGGATGTACACACTGTGAAGCAGAGGTTGTGGTGGATGTACACTGTGAAGCAGAGGATTGCAGTGGATGTGCGCTTCTGAAGCAAAGGTTGCGGTGGATGTAAGCTATGAAGCAGAGGTATGCAGTGGATGTACACTCTGAAGCAGGGGTTCGCTGGATATATACTATGAAACAGAGGTTGCGGTGGATGTACACTATGAAGCAGAGGGTTGCGGTGGATACACTATGAAGCAGAGGATTGCGGTGGATTACGCTATAAGCACATGGTTACGGTGGATATACGCTAAAACAGAGGTTTTGGTGGATGTATGCTATGAAGCAGAGGGATGCGGTGGACGTACACTATGAACAGAGAGTTGCAGTGGATGTATGCAATGATGCAGAGGTTGTGATGGATGTCCACTATGAAGGAGAAAGTGGCAGTGGATGTACACTATGAAGCAGAAGGTAGTGGTGGATATCGCTATAAACAGAGGTTGCAGTGGATGTATGCTATGAAGCAGAGGATTGTGGTAGATGTATGCTATGAAGCAGAGGATTGTGGTGGATATACGCTATGAAGCAAAAGATTGTAGTGGATGAACACTGTGAAGCAAAGGGTTGCGGTGGATGTACACTCTGAAGCAGAGGTTCGCGGTGGATGTACACTATGAAGTAGAGGTTCTGCGGTGGATGTATGCTATGAAGCAGAGGTTGCGTGGATGTATGCTATAAAGCAGAGGTATGCAGTAGATGTACACTATGAAGCAGAGGGTTGCGGTGGATGTACACTATGAAGCAAAGGGTAGCAGTGGATGTATGCTATGAAGCAGAGGTTGTAGCAGATGTCGCTATGAAGCAGAGGATTACAGTGATATGTATGCTATGAAGCAGAGGGATGTGGTGGATGTACACTATAAGCAGAGAGTTGTGGTGGATATACGCTATGAAGCAGAGGTATCACGGTGGATATACGCTATGAAGCAGAGGGCTGTGGTGGATGTCGCTATGAAGCAGAGGTTGCGGTGGATGTACACTACGAAGCAGAATGGTGGTGGATGTACACTATGAAGCAGAAGACAGCGTGGATGTACACTATGAAGCAGAGGATTGTGGTGGATATCGCTATGAAGCAGAGGTTACAGTGGATGCACACAATGAAGCAGAAGACTGCGGTGGATATGCGCTATAAGCAGAGGGCTGCGGTGGATGCACACTATGAAGCAGAGGGCTGCGGTGGATGTACACTATGAAGCAGAGGATTCTGCGGTGGATGTGCAGCTATGAAACAGAAGGTTGTGGTGGATGTAAACTATGAAGCAGAGGGTTGCGGTGGATGTCCTTGAAGCAGAGGTTGCGGTGGATGTACGCTATGAAGCAGAGAGCAGCGGTGGATGTATACTAGGAAGCAGAGGGTTGCAATGGTTACACTATGAAGCAGAGGGTTGCAGTGGATTTCACTATGAAGCAGAGGTTGCAGTGGATGTACGCTTCTGAAGCAGAGGTGCGGTGGATGTACACTATGAAGCAGAGGGCAGCGGTGGATGTATACTAGGAAGCAGAGGTTGCAATGGATTTACACTATGAAGCAGAGGTTGCGGTGGTTTACACTATGAAGCAGAGGTTGCAGTGGATGTACACTATGAAGCAGAGGGTTGCGGTGGATTTACACTATGAAGCAGAGGGTTGCAGTGGCTGTACACTATGAAGCAGAGGTTGCAGTGAATGTACGCTATGAAAAGAGGATGCGGTGGATGTACACTATGAAGCAGAGGGATGCAGTGGATGTACACTATGAAGCAGAAGGTTGTGGTGGATGTACACTATGAAGCAGAGGGTTGCAGTGGATGTCTGCTATGAAGTAGAGGTTTGGTGGATGTACACTATGAAGCAGAGGTTTGCGGTGGATATGCGCTATGAAGCAGAGGGTTGCGTGGATGTATGCTATGAAGCAGAGGGCTGTGGCGGATATGCGCTATGAAGCAGAAGGTTGTGGTGGATGTGCGCTAGAAGCAGAGGTTAGTGGTGGATGTCGCTATGAAGCAGAGGGAGCGGATGTGCGCTATGAAGCAGAGAGTTGTGGTGGATATACGCTATGAAGCAAAGGGTTGCGGTGGATGTACACTATGAAGTAGAGATTCCGGTGGATGTACACTATGAAGCAGAGGTTTGCGGTGGATGTACACTATGAAGCAGAGAGCTGCGGTGGATGTACACTATGGAGCAGAGGGCTGTGGTGAATGTACGTTACAAAGCAGAGGTTGTGGTGGATGTATGCTATGAAGCAGAGGTAGCAGTGGATGTACACTACAAAGCAAAGGGTAGTGGTGGATGTAAACTAGAAAGCAGAGGTTGTGTCAGATGTACAGCAGGAAGCTGAGGTTGCGGTGGATGTACACTATGAAGCAGAGTGTTGCAGTGGATGTACACTATGAAGCAGAGAGCTGCGGTGGATGTACACTATGAAGCAGAGGATTGCGGTGGATGTCTGTGATGAAGCAGAGGTTGCAGTGGATGCACACTAAGAAGCAGGCAGTTGCGGTGGATGTACGCTATGAAGCAGAGGATCCGGTGGATGTACACTATGAAACAGAAGGTTGTGGTGGATGTAAACTATGAAGCAGAGGTTGCGGTGGATATACGCTACAAGAGCAGAGGTGCAGTGGATGTATGCTATGAAGCAGAGGACAGCGGTGGATGTATACTAGGAAGCAGAGGTTGCGGTGGATGTACACTATGAAGCAGAGGTTGCGGTGGATTTACACTATGAAGCAGAGGTTGCAGTGGCTGTACACTATGAAACAGAGGTTGCAGTGGATGTACACTATGAAGAAGAGGGATCACGGTGGATGTACACTATGAAGCAGAGGTTGCGGTGAATGTACACTATGAAGCAGAAGGTTGCAGTGGATGTACACTATGAAGCAGAGGTTGCAGTGGATGTATGCTATGAAGCAGAGCGTTGCGGTGGATGTCTGCTATAAGTAGAGGTTACTGTGGATGTACACTATGAAGCAGAGGTTTGCAGTGGATGTATGCTATGAAGCAGAGGGTTGCGTGGATATATGCTATGAAGCAGAGGCTGGGGTGGATGTCGCCATGAAGCGAGAGGTTGCGGTGGATGTGCGCTATGAAGCAGAGGTAGCGGTGGATGTACGCTATGAAGCAGAGGTTGCAATGGATGTTCAGCTATGAAGCAGAGGATTGCAGTGGATGCATGCTATGAAGCAGAGGATGCAGTGGATGTACTCTATGAAGCAGAGGGTTGCGGTGGATGTTAGCTATGAAGCAGAGGATGCAGTGGAAGTACACTATGAAGCAGAGGGTTGCGGTGGATGTTACACTATGAAGCAGAGGTATGCAGTGGATGTACACTATGAAGCAGAGGGTAGCAGTGGGTGTACACTATGAAGCAGAGGATTGCAGTGAATGTACTCTATGTAGCAGAGGGATGCGGTGGATGTACACTATGAAGCAGAGGTATGCAGTGGATGTATGCTATGAAGCAGAGGGATGCAGTGAATGTACACTATGAAGCAGAGGGTTGCAATGGATGTTACGCTACGAAGCAGAGGATTGCAGTGGATGCATGCTATGAAGCAGAGGGATGCAGTGGATGTACTCTATGAAGCAGAGGGTTGCGGTGGATGTTACGCTATGAAGCAGAGTGATGCAGTGGAAGTACACTATGAAGCAGAGGGTTGCGGTGGATGTTACACTATGAAGCAGAGGTATGCAGTGGATGTACACTATGAAGCAGAGGGTAGCGGTGGGTGTACACTATGAAGCAGAGGATTGCAGTGAATGTACTCTATGTAGCAGAGGGATGCGGTGGATGTCACTATAAACAGAGGTATGCAGTGGATGTACGCTATGAAGCAGAGGGTTGTGGTGGATGTACACTGTGAAGCAGAGGGTTGTGGTGGATGTACACTGTGAAGCAGAGGATTGCAGTGGATGTACACTACGAAGAAAAGGGTTGCGGTGGATGTACGCTATGAAGCAGAGGTATGCAGTGGATGCACATTACGAAGCAGGGGGTTGCGCTGGATATATACTATGAAACAGAGGGTTGCGGTGGATGTACACTATGAAGCAGAGGGTTGCGGTGGATACACACTATGAAGCAGAGGATTGCGGTGGATGTACGCTATGAAGCACAGGGTTGCGGTGGATATCCGCTATAAGCAGAGGGTTTTGGTGGATGTATGCTATGAAGCAGAGGGATGCGGTGGACATACACTATGAAGCAGAGAGTTGCAGTGGATGATCGCTATGAAGCAGAGGGTTGTGGTGGATGTACACTGTGAAGCAGAGGGTTGTGGTGGATGTACACTGTGAAGCAGAGGATTGCAGTGGATATGCGCTCTGAAGCAAAGGGTTGCGGTGGATGTAAGCTATGAAGCAGAGGTATGCAGTGGATGTACACTCTGAAGCAGGGGTTCGCTGGATATATACTATGAAACAGAGGGTTGCGGTGGATGTACACTATGAAGCAGAGGTTGCGTTGGATATACACTATGAAGCAGAGGATTAGCGGTGGATATCGCTATGAAGCACATGGTTGCAGTGGATGTCGCTATGAAGCAGAGGGTTTTGGTGGATGTATGCTATGAAGCAGAGGGATGCGGTGGGCGTACACTATAAACGAATAGTTGCAGTGGATGTATGCAATGATGCAGAGGGTTGTGGTGGATGTCCACTATGAAGGAGAGTAGCGGTGGTTGTACACTATGAAGCAGAGGTAGTGGTGGATATGCGCTATGAAGCAGCGGGTTGCAGTGGATGTATGCTATGAAGCAGAGGACTGTGGTAGATGTATGCTATGAAACAGAGGATTGTGGTGGATGTACGCTATGAAGCAAAAGATTGTAGTGGATGTACACTGTGAAGCAAAGGTTGCGTGGATGTACACTATGAAGCAGAGGTTGCGGTGGATGTACACTATGAAGTAGAGGTTCTGGTGGATGTATGTTGTAAAGCAGAGGTTGCGTGGATGTATGCTAGAAGCAGAGGTATGCAGTAGATGTACACTATGAAGCAGAGGTTGCGGTGGATGTACACTATGAAGCAAAGGGTAGCAGTGGATGTATGCTATGAAGCAGAGGTTGTGGCAGATGTCCGCTATAAGCAGAGGATTGCAGTGAATGTATGCTATGAAGCAGAGGATGTGGTGGATGTACACTATGAAGCAGAGGTTGCGGTGGATGTATGCTATGAAGCAGAGGTATGCGGTGGATGTACACTATGAAGCAGAGGGCTGTGGTGGATATGCGCTATGAAGCAGAGGTTGCGGTGGATGTACACTACGAAGCAGAGTGTGTGGTGGATGTACACTATGAAGCAGAGGGCAGCGGTGGATGTACACTATGAAGCAGAGAGTTGTGGTGGATGTACGCTATGAAGCAGAGGTATGCGGTGGATGCACACTATGAAGCAGAGGGCTGCGGTGGATGTACACTATGAAGCAGAGGATTGCGGTGGATGTACGCTATGAAACAGAAGGTTGTGGTGGATGTAAACTATGAAGCAGAGGGTTGCGGTGGATGTACACTATGAAGCAGAGGTTGTGGTGGATGTACGCTATGAAGCAGAGGGTTGCGGTGGATGTACACTATGAAGCAGAGGTTGCAGTGGATGCACACTATGAAGCAGAGGATTGCGGTGGATGTCGCTATGAAACAGAAGGTTGTGGTGGATGTAAACTATGAAGCAGAGGTTGCGGTGGATATGCGCTCTGAAGCAGAGGTGCGGTGGATGTACGCTATGAAGCAGAGGTTGCAGTGGATGCACACACTATGAAGCAGAGGGCTGCGGTGGATGTACGCTATGAAGCAGAGGTTGTGATGGATGTACACTGTGAAGCAGAGGATTGCAGTGGATGTACACTACGAAGAAAAGGGTCTGCGGTGGATGTACGCTATGAAGCAGAGGTATGCAGTGGATGTACATTACAAAGCAGGGGTTCGCTGGATATATACTATGAAACAGAGGTTGCGGTGGATGTACACTATGAAGCAGAGGGTTGCGGTGGATACACACTATGAAGCAGAGGATTGCGGTGGATGTCGCTATGAAGCACAGGGTTGCAGTGGATATCGCTATGAAGCAGAGGTTTTGGTGGATGTATGCTATGAAGCAGAGGATCACGGTGGACATACACTAAGCAGAGAGTTGCAGTGGATGTGCGCTATGAAGCAGAGGGTTGCGTGGATGTACACTGTGAAGCAGAGGTTGTGGTGGATGTACACTGTGAAGCAGAGGATTGCAGTGGATATGCGCTTCTGAAGCAAAGGTTTGCGGTGGATGTAAGCTATGAAGCAGAGGTATGCAGTGGATGTACACTACGAAGCAGGGGTTGCGCTGGATATATACTATGAAACAGAGGTTGCGGTGGATGTACACTATGAAGCAGAGGATTGCGGTGGATGTCGCTTAAACACATAGTTTGCGGTGGATATCGCTATGAAGCAGAGGTTTTGGTGGATGTATGCTATGAAGCAGAGGATGCGGTGGGCGTACACTATGAAGCAGAGAGTTGCAGTGGATGTATGCAATGATGCAGAGGGTTGTGATGGATGTCCACTATGAAGGAGAAATGAGCGGTGGTTGTACACTATGAAGCAGAAGGTAGTGGTGGATATCGCTATAAAGCAGAGGTTGCAGTGGATGTATGCTATGAAGCAGAGGATTGTGGTAGATGTATGCTATGAAGCAGAGGATTGTGGTGGATATCGCTATGAAGCAAAAGATTGTAGTGGATGAACACTGTGAAGCAAGGGTTGCGGTGGATGTACACTCTGAAGCAGAAGGTTCGGTGGATGTACACTATGAAGTAGAGGTTCTGCGGTGGATGTATGCTATGAAGCAGAGGGTTGCGTGGATGTATGCTATGAAGCAGAGGTAT
Organism: Neoceratodus forsteri; assembly: GCA_016271365.2. Classification (NCBI taxonomy): domain Eukaryota; kingdom Metazoa; phylum Chordata; order Ceratodontiformes; family Ceratodontidae; genus Neoceratodus; species Neoceratodus forsteri. Next base: position 60,680,302 of record JADMNL010000033.1, read on the forward strand.
GCAGTAGATGTACACTATGAAGCAGAGGTTGCGGTGGATGTACACTATGAAGCAAAGGGTAGCAGTGGATGTATGCTATGAAGCAGAGGTTGTAGCAGATGTCAGCTATGAAGCAGAGGATTGCAGTGAATGTATGCTATGAAGCAAGAGGATGTGGTGGATGTACACTATGAAGCAGAGAGTTGTGGTGGATGTATGCGCTATGAAGCAGAGGTATCACGGTGGATATGCGCTATGAAGCAGAGGGCTGTGGTGGATGTCGCTATGAAGCAGAGGTTGCGGTGGATGTACACTCTGAAGCAGAGTGTGTGGTGGATGTACACTATGAAGCAGAGGGCAGCGGTGGATGTACACTATGAAGCAGAGGATTGTGGTGGATATGCGCTATGAAGCAGAGGTTGCAGTGGATGACACACAATGAAGCAGAGGGCTGCGGTGGATGTCGCTATGAAGCAGAGGGCTGCGGTGGATGCACACTATGAAGCAGAGGGCTGCGGTGGATGTACACTATGAAGCAGAGGATTGCGGTGGATGTACGCTATGAAACAGAAGGTTGTGGTGGATGTAAACTATGAAGCAGAGGATTGCGGTGGATGTGCCTTCTGAAGCAGAGGTCACGGTGGATGTACGCTATGAAGCAGAGGGCAGCGGTGGATGTATACTAGGAAGCAGAGGTTGCAATGGATTTACACTATGAAGCAGAGGTTGCGGTGGATTTACACTATGAAGCAGAGGTTGCAGTGGATGTCGCTTCTGAAGCAGAGGTGCGGTGGATGTACGCTATGAAGCAGAGGGCAGCGGTGGATGTATACTAGGAAGCAGAGGTTGCAATGGATTTACACTATGAAGCAGAGGTTGCGGTGGATTTACACTATGAAGCAGAGGTTGCAGTGGATGTACACTATGAAGCAGAGGTTGCGGTGGATTACACTATGAAGCAGAGGTTGCAGTGGCTGTACACTATGAAGCAGAGGTTGCAGTGAATGTACGCTATGAAAAAGAGGATCGGTGGATGTACACTATGAAGCAGAGGGATGCAGTGGATGTACACTATGAAGCAGAAGGTTGTGGTGGATGTACACTATGAAGCAGAGGTTGCAGTGGATGTCTGCTATGAAGTAGAGGATTCTGGTGGATGTACACTATAGAAGCAGAGGTTTGCGGTGGATATGCGCTATGAAGCAGAGAGGTTGCGTGGATGTATGCTATGAAGCAGAGGGCTGTGGCGGATATACGCTATGAAGCAGAAGGTTGTGGTGGATATGCGCTATGAAGCAGAGGGTAGTGGTGGATATCGCTATGAAGCAGAGGTAGCAGCGGATGTCGCTATGAAGCAGAGAGTTGTGGTGGATGTACGCTATGAAGCAAGGTTGCGGTGGATGTACACTATAGTAGGGATTACGGTGGATGTACACTATGAAGCAGAGGTTTGCGGTGGATGTACACTATGAAGCAGAGGGTAACAGTGGATGTACACTATGGAGCAGAGGGCTGTGGTGAATATGCGTTACAAAGCAGAGGGTTGTGGTGGATGTATGCTATGAAGCAGAGGTAGCAGTGGATGTACACTACAAAGCAAAGGGTAGTGGTGGATGTAAACTAGAAAGCAGAGGTTGTGTCAGATGTACAGCAGGAAGCTGAGGTTGCGGTGGATGTACACTATGAAGCAGAGTGTTGCAGTGGATGTACACTATGAAGCAGAGAAGCTACGGTGGATGTACACTATGAAGCAGAGGATTGCGGTGGATATGCTGCGATGAAGCAGAGGTTGCAGTGGATGCACACTAAAGCAGGCAGTTGCGGTGGATATGCGCTATGAAACAGAGATTCGGTGGATGTACACTATGAAACAGAAGGTTGTGGTGGATGTAAACTATGAAGCAGAGGGTTGCGGTGGATGTACGCTACAGAGCAGAGGGTGCAGTGGATGTATGCTATGAAGCAGAGGACAGCGGTGGATGTATACTAGGAAGCAGAGGGTTGCGGTGGATGTACACTATGAAGCAGAGGGTTGCGGTGGTTTACACTATGAAGCAGAGGTTGCAGTGGCTGTACACTATGAAGCAGAGGGTTGCAGTGGATGTACACTATGAAGAAGAGGATCACGGTGGATGTACACTATGAAGCAGAGGTTGCGGTGAATGTACACTATGAAGCAGAAGGTTGCAGTGGATGTACACTATGAAGCAGAGGTTGCAGTGGATGTATGCTATGAAGCAGAAGCGTTGCGGTGGATGTCTGCTATGAAGTAGAGGTTACTGTGGATGTACACTATGAAGCAGAGGTTTGCAGTGGATGTATGCTATGAAGCAGAGGGTTGCGTGGATATATGCTATGAAGCAGAGGGCTGGGGTGGATGTACGCCATGAAGCAGAGGGTTGCGGTGGATGTGCGCTATGAAGCAGAGGGTAGCGGTGGATGTACGCTATGAAGCAGAGGGTTGCAATGGATGTTACGCTATGAAGCAGAGGATTGCAGTGGATGCATGCTATGAAGCAGAGGGATGCAGTGGATGTACTCTATGAAGCAGAGGGTTGCAGTGGATGTTACGCTATGAAGCAGAGGGATGCAGTGGAAGTACACTATGAAGCAGAGGGTTGCGGTGGATGATACACTATGAAGCAGAGGTATGCAGTGGATGTACACTATGAAGCAGAGGGTAGCAGTGGGTGTACACTATGAAGCAGAGATTGCAGTGAATGTACTCTATGTAGCAGAGGATGCGGTGGATGTACACTATGAAGCAGAGGTATGCAGTGGATGTATGCTATGAAGCAGAGGATGCAGTGAATGTACACTATGAAGCAGAGGTTGCAATGGATGTTCAGCTACGAAGCAGAGGATTGCAGTGGATGCATGCTATGAAGCAGAGGATGCAGTGGATGTACTCTATGAAGCAGAGGTTGCGGTGGATGTTACGCTATGAAGCAGAGTGATGCAGTGGAAGTACACTATGAAGCAGAGGGTTGCGGTGGATGTTACACTATGAAGCAGAGGTATGCAGTGGATGTACACTATGAAGCAGAGGAGTAGCGGTGGGTGTACACTATGAAGCAGAGGATTGCAGTGAATGTACTCTATGTAGCAGAGGGATGCGGTGGATGTACACTATAAACAGAGGTATGCAGTGGATGTACGCTATGAAGCAGAGGGTTGTGGTGGATGTACACTGTGAAGCAGAGGTTAGTGGTGGATGTACACTGTGAAGCAGAGGATTGCAGTGGATGTACACTCGAAGAAAAGGTTGCGGTGGATGTACGCTATAAACAGAGGTATGCAGTGGATGCACATTATGAAGCAGGGGTTGCGCTGGATATATACTATGAAACAGAGGTTCGGTGGATGTACACTATGAAGCAGAGGTTGCGGTGGATACACACTATGAAGCAGAGGATTGCGGTGGATATCGCTATGAAGCACAGGGTTGCGGTGGATATGCGCTATGAAGCAGAGGGTTTTGGTGGATGTATGCTATGAAGCAGAGGATGCGGTGGACATACACTATAAGCAGAAGTTGCAGTGGATGTACGCTATGAAGCAGAGGTTGTGGTGGATGTACACTGTGAAGCAGAGGGTTGTGGTGGATGTACACTGTGAAGCAGAGGATTGCAGTGGATGTGCGCTTCTGAAGCAAAGGTTGCGGTGGATGTAGCTATGAAGCAGAGGTATGCAGTGGATGTACACTACGAAGCAGGGGTTGCGCTGGATATATACTATGAAACAGAGGGTTGCGGTGGATGTACACTATGAAGCAGAGGTTGCGTTGTATACACTATGAAGCAGAGGATTGCGGTGGATGTACGCTATGAAGCACATGGTTGCAGTGGATATGCGCTATGAAGCAGAGGTTTTGGTGGATGTATGCTATGAAGCAGAGGATGCGGTGGACGTACACTATGAAACGAGATAGTTGCAGTGGATGTATGCAATGATGCAGAGGTTGTGGTGGATGTCCACTATGAAGGAGAAATGGCGGTGGTTGTACACTATGAAGCAGAGGTAGTGGTGGATGTACGCTATGAAGCAGCGGGTTGCAGTGGATATATGCTATGAAGCAGAGGACTGTGGTAGATGTATGCTATGAAACAGAGGATTGTGGTGGATGTACGCTATGAAGCAAAAGATTGTAGTGGATGTACACTGTGAAGCAAAGGGTTGCGGTGGATGTACACTATGAAGCAGAGGGTTGCGGTGGATGTACACTATGAAGTAGAGGTTTGCGGTGGATGTATGTTATGAAGCAGAGGGTTGCGTGGATGTATGCTATGAAGCAGAGGTATGCAGTAGATGTACACTATGAAGCAGAGGGTTGCGGTGGATGTACACTATGAAGCAAAGGGTAGCAGTGGATGTATGCTATGAAGCAGAGGGTTGTGGCAGATGTCGCTATGAAGCAGAGGATTACAGTGAATGTATGCTATGAAGCAGAGGATGTGGTGGATGCACACTATGAAGCAGAGAGTTGCGGTGGATGTATGCTATGAAGCAGAGGTATACGGTGGATGTACACTATGAAACAGAGGGCTGTGGTGGATGTCACGCTATGAAGCAGAGGTTGCGGTGGATGTACACTATGAAGCAAGGGTGCGGTGGATGTACACTATGAAGCAGAGGCAGCGGTGGATGTACACTATGAAGCAGAAGGATTGTGGTGGATGTGCGCTATGAAGCAGAGGGTTGCAGTGGATGCACACTATGAAGCAGAGGGCTGCGGTGGATGTACACTATGAAGCAGAGGATTGCGGTGGATGTCGCTATGAAACAGAAGGTTGTGGTGGATGTAAACTATGAAGCAGAGGGTTGCGGTGGATGTACACTATGAAGCAGAGGTTGCAGTGGATGCACACTATGAAAGCAGAGGGTTGCGGTGGATGTACACTATGAAGCAGAGGGTTGCAGTGGATGCACACTATGAAGCAGAGGATTGCGGTGGATGTACGCTATGAAACAGAAGGTTGTGGTGGATGTAAACTATGAAGCAGAGGGTTGCGGTGGATGTGCGCTACTGAAGCAGGGGTGCGGTGGATATACGCTATGAAGCAGAGGGTTGCAGTGGATGCACACTATGAAGCAGAGGCTGCGGTGGATGTCGCTATGAAGCAGAGGTTGTGATGGATGTACACTGTGAAGCAGAGGATTGCAGTGGATGTACACTACGAAGAAAAGGGTTGCGGTGGATATGCGCTATGAAGCAGAGGTATGCAGTGGATGTACATTACAAAGCAGGGGTTGCGCTGGATATATACTATGAAACAGAGGGTTGCGGTGGATGTACACTATGAAGCAGAGGTTGCGGTGGATACACACTATGAAGCAGAGGATTGCGGTGGATATACGCTATGAAGCACAGGGTTGCAGTGGATGTACGCTATGAAGCAGAGGGTTTTGGTGGATGTATGCTATGAAGCAGAGGGATGCGGTGGACATACACTATGAAGCAGAGAGTTGCAGTGGATGTACGCTATGAAGCAGAGGGTTGCGGTGGATGTACACTGTGAAGCAGAGGGTTGCGGTGGATGTTACACTATGAAGCAGAGGTATGCAGTGGATGTACACTATGAAGCAGAGGGTAGCGGTGGGTGTACACTATGAAGCAGAGGATTGCAGTGAATGTACTCTATGTAGCAGAGGGATGCGGTGGATGTACACTATGAAGCAGAGGTATGCAGTGGATGTACGCTATGAAGCAGAGGGTTGTGGTGGATGTACACTGTGAAGCAGAGGGTTGTGGTGGCTGTACACTGTGAAGCAGAGGATTGCAGTGGATGTACACTACGAAGAAAAGGGTTGCGGTGGATGTACGCTATGAAGCAGAGGTATGCAGTGGATGCACATTACGAAGCAGGGGGTTGCGCTGGATATATACTATGAAACAGAGGGTTGCGGTGGATGTACACTATGAAGCAGAGGGTTGCGGTGGATACACACTATGAAGCAGAGGATTGCGGTGGATATGCGCTATAGAAGCACAGGGTTGCGGTGGATATCGCTATGAAGCAGAGGTTTTGGTGGATGTATGCTATGAAGCAGAGGGATAGGTGGACATACACTATGAAGCAGAGAGTTGCAGTGGATGTCGCTATGAAGCAGAGGGTTGTGGTGGATGTACACTGTGAAGCGAGAGGTTGTGGTGGATGTACACTGTGAAGCAGAGGATTGCAGTGGATGTCGCTCGAAGCAAAGGTTGCGGTGGATGTAAGCTATGAAGCAGAGGTATGCAGTGGATGTACACTACTGAAGCAGGGGTTGCGCTGGATATATACTATGAAACAGAGGGTTGCGGTGGATGTACACTATGAAGCAGAGGTTGCGTTGGATATACACTATGAAGCAGAAGATTACGGTGGATATCGCTATAGAAGCACATGGTTGCAGTGGATATGCGCTATGAAGCAGAGGTTTTGGTGGATGTATGCTATGAAGCAGAGGGATGCGGTGGGCGTACACTATGAAGCAGATAGTTGCAGTGGATGTATGCAATGATGCAGAGGGTTGTGGTGGATGTCCACTATGAAGGAGAGAATGGCGGTGGTTGTACACTATGAAGCAGAGGGTAGTGGTGGATGTATGCGCTATGAAACAGCGGGTTGCAGTGGATGTATGCTATGAAGCAGAGGACTGTGGTAGATGTATGCTATGAAACAGAGGATTATGGTGGATGTCGCTATGAAGCAAAAGATTGTAGTGGATGTACACTGTGAAGCAAGGGTTGCGGTGGATGTACACTATGAAGCAGAGGGTTGCGGTGGATGTACACTATGAAGTAGAGTTTCGGTGGATGTATGTTATGAAGCAGAGGTTGCGTGGATGTATGCTATGAAGCAGAGGTATGCAGTAGATGTACACTATGAAGCAGAGGGTTGCGGTGGATGTACACTATGAAGCAAGGGTAGCAGTGGATGTATGCTATGAAGCAGAGGGTTGTGGCAGATGTGCAGCTATGAAGCAGAGGATTGCAGTGAATGTATGCTATGAAGCAGAGGATGTGGTGGATGTACACTATGAAGCAGAGAGTTGCGGTGGATGTATGCTATGAAGCAGAGGTATCCGGTGGATGTACACTATGAAGCAGAGGCTAGTGGTGGATATGCCTATGAAGCAGAGGTTGCGGTGGATGTACACTATGAAGCAGAGGGTGCGGTGGATGTACACTATGAAGCAGAGGCAGCGGTGGATGTACACTATGAAGCAGAGGATTGTGGTGGATGTGCAGCTATGAAGCAGAGAGGTTGCAGTGGATGCACACTATGAAGCAGAGGGCTGCGGTGGATGTACACTATGAAGCAGAGGATTGCGGTGGATGTACGCTATGAAACAGAAGGTTGTGGTGGATGTAAACTATGAAGCAGAGGGTTGCGGTGGATGTACACTATGAAGCAGAGGGTTGCAGTGGATGCACACTATGAAGCAGAGGGTTGCGGTGGATGTACACTATGAAGCAGAGGGTTGCAGTGGATGCACACTATGAAGCAGAGGATTGCGGTGGATGTACGCTATGAAACAGAAGGTTGTGGTGGATGTAAACTATGAAGCAGAGGGTTCGGTGGATGTACGCTAAGCAGAGGTCTGCAGTGGATGTACGCTATGAAGCAGAGGTTGCAGTGGATGCACACTATGAAGCAGAGGGCTGCGGTGGATGTGCGCTATGAAGCAGAGGTTGTGATGGATGTACTGTAAGCAGAGGATTGCAGTGGATGTCACTCTGAAGAAAAGGGTTGCGGTGGATGTCGCTATGAAGCAGAGGTATGCAGTGGATGTACATTACAAAGCAGGGGTTGCGCTGGATATATACTATGAAACAGAGGTTGCGGTGGATGTACACTATGAAGCAGAGGTTGCGGTGGATACACTATGAAGCAGAGGATTGCGGTGGATATCGCTATGAAGCACAGGGTTGCAGTGGATATGCAGCTATGAAGCAGAGGGTTTGGTGGATGTATGCTATGAAGCAGAGGATGCGGTGGACATACACTATGAAGCAGAAAGTTGCAGTGGATGTACGCTATGAAGCAGAGGGTTGCGGTGGATGTACACTGTGAAGCAGAGGTTGTGGTGGATGTACACTGTGAAGCAGAGGATTGCAGTGGATGTGCGCTCTAGAAGCAAAGGGTTGCGGTGGATGTAAGCTATGAAGCAGAGGTATGCAGTGGATGTACACTACTGAAGCAGGGGTTCGCTGGATATATACTATGAAACAGAGGGTTGCGGTGGATGTACACTATGAAGCAGAGGATTGCGGTGGATGTACGCTATGAAGCACATGGTTGCGGTGGATGTACGCTATGAAGCAGAGGGTTTTGGTGGATGTATGCTATGAAGCAGAGCGATGCGGTGGACGTACACTATGAAGCAGAGAGTTGCAGTGGATGTATGCAATGATGCAGAGGGTTGTGATGGATGTCCACTATGAAGGAGAAGTAGCGGTGGTTGTACACTATGAAGCAGAAGGTAGTGGTGGATATGCGCTATGAAACAGAGGTTGCAGTGGATGTATGCTATGAAGCAGAGGATTGTGGTAGATGTATGCTATGAAGCAGAGGATTGTGGTGGATGTACGCTATGAAGCAAAAGATTGTAGTGGATGAACACTGTGAAGCAAAAGGGTTGCGGTGGATGTACACTCTGAAGCAGAGGGTTCGTGGATGTACACTATGAAGTAGAGGTTTGCGGTGGATGTATGCTATGAAGCAGAGGTTGCGTGGATGTATGCTATGAAGCAGAGGTATGCAGTAGATGTACACTATGAAGCAGAGGGTTGCGGTGGATGTACACTATGAAGCAAAGGGTAGCAGTGGATGTATGCTATGAAGCAGAGGGTTGTAGCAGATGTACGCTATGAAGCAGAGGATTGCAGTGAATGTATGCTATGAAGCAGAGGGATGTGGTGGATGTACACTATGAAGCAGAGAGTTGTGGTGGATGTACGCTATAGAACAGAGGTATACGGTGGATATACGCTATGAAGCAGAGGGCTGTGGTGGATGTGCGCTATGAAGCAGAGGGTTGCGGTGGATGTACACTCTGAAGCAGAGGTGTGGTGGATGTACACTATGAAGCAGAGAGCAGCGGTGGATGTACACTATGAAGCAGAGGATTGTGGTGGATGTACGCTATGAAGCAGAGGGTTGCAGTGGATGCACACAATGAAGCAGAGGGCTGCGGTGGATGTACACTATGAAGCAGAGGGCTGCGGTGGATGCACACTATGAAGCAGAGGGCTGCGGTGGATGTACACTATGAAGCAGAGGATTGCGGTGGATGTACGCTATGAAACAGAAGGTTGTGGTGGATGTAAACTATGAAGCAGAGGATTGCGGTGGATGTACTCTGAAGCAGAGAGTTGCGGTGGATGTACGCTATGAAGCAGAGGTTGCGGTGGATACACTATGAAGCAGAGGGTTGCAGTGGATTTACACTATGAAGCAGAGGTTGCGGTGGATGTACACTATGAAGCAGAGGTTTGGTGGATGTATGCTATGAAGCAGAGGGATCACGGTGGACATACACTATAAGCAGAGAGTTGCAGTGGATGTGCGCTATGAAGCAGAGGGTTGTGGTGGATGTACACTGTGAAGCAGAGGGTTGTGGTGGATGTACACTGTGAAGCAGAGGATTGCAGTGGATGTCGCTACGAAGCAAGGGTTGCGGTGGATGTAAGCTATGAAGCAGAGGTATGCAGTGGATGTACACTACTGAAGCAGGGGTTGCGCTGGATATATACTATGAAACAGAGGGTTGCGGTGGATGTACACTATGAAGCAGAGGGTTGCGTTGGATATACACTATGAAGCAGAGGATTACGGTGGATATACGCTATGAAGCACATGGTTGCAGTGGATGTACGCTATGAAGCAGAGGGTTTTGGTGGATGTATGCTATGAAGCAGAGGATGCGGTGGGCGTACACTATAAACAGATAGTTGCAGTGGATGTATGCAATGATGCAGAGGGTTGTGGTGGATGTCCACTATGAAGGAGAAGTAGCGGTGGTTGTACACTATGAAGCAGAGGGGTAGTGGTGGATATGCGCTATGAAACAGCGGGTTACAGTGGATGTATGCTATGAAGCAGAGGACTGTGGTAGATGTATGCTATGAAACAGAGGATTGTGGTGGATGTACGCTATGAAGCAAAAGATTGTAGTGGATGTACACTGTGAAGCAAAGGGTTGCGGTGGATGTACACTATGAAGCAGAGGGTTGCGGTGGATGTACACTATGAAGTAGAGGTTTGCGGTGGATGTATGTTATGAAGCAGAGGGTTGCGTGGATGTATGCTATGAAGCAGAGGTATGCAGTAGATGTACACTATGAAGCAGAGGGTTGCGGTGGATGTACACTATGAAGCAAAGGGTAGCAGTGGATGTATGCTATGAAGCAGAGGGTTGTGGCAGATGTACGCTATGAAGCAGAGGATTGCAGTGAATGTATGCTATGAAGCAGAGGGATGTGGTGGATGTACACTATGAAGCAGAGAGTTGCGGTGGATGTATGCTATGAAGCAGAGGTATGCGGTGGATGTACACTATGAAGCAGAGGGCTGTGGTGGATGTACGCTATGAAGCAGAGGGTTGCGGTGGATGTACACTATGAAGCAGAGGTGCGGTGGATGTACACTATGAAGCAGAGGGCAGCGGTGGATGTACACTATGAAGCAGAGGGTTGTGGTGGATGTACGCTATGAAGCAGAGGGTTGCAGTGGATGCACACTATGAAGCAGAGGGCTGCGGTGGATGTACACTATGAAGCAGAGGATTGCGGTGGATGTACGCTATGAAACAGAAGGTTGTGGTGGATGTAAACTATGAAGCAGAGGGTTGCGGTGGATGTACACTATGAAGCAGAGGGTTGCAGTGGATGCACACTATGAAGCAGAGGGTTGCGGTGGATGTACACTATGAAGCAGAGGGTTGCAGTGGATGCACACTATGAAGCAGAGGATTGCGGTGGATGTACGCTATGAAACAGAAGGTTGTGGTGGATGTAAACTATGAAGCAGAGGGTTGCGGTGGATGTACGCTACGAAGCAGAGGGTGCAGTGGATGTACGCTATGAAGCAGAGGGTTGCAGTGGATGCAACTATGAAGCAGAGGGCTGGGGTGGATATCGCCATGAAGCAGAGGTTGTGGTGGATGTACACTGTGAAGCAGAGGATTGCAGTGGATGTACACTCTAGAAGAAAAGGGTTGCGGTGGATGTGCGCTATGAAGCAGAGGTATGCAGTGGATGTACATTACAAAGCAGGGGTTCGCTGGATATATACTATGAAACAGAGGGTTGCGGTGGATGTACACTATGAAGCAGAGGGTTGCGGTGGATACACACTATGAGAGAGCAGAGGTTGCGGTGGATGTCAGCTATGAAGCAGAGGGTTGCGGTGGATGTACACTATGAAGCAGAGGGTTGCGTGGATGTATACTATGAAGCAGAGGGATCGGTGGACATACACTATGAAGCAGAGAGTTGCAGTGGATATACGCTATGAAGCAGAGGTTGTGGTGGATGTACACTGTGAAGCAGAGGGTTGTGGTGGATGTACACTGTGAAGCAGAGGATTGCAGTGGATGTACGCTTCTGAAGCAAAGGTTGCGGTGGATGTAAGCTATGAAGCAGAGGTATGCAGTGGATGTACACTCTGAAGCAGGGGTTGGCTGGATATATACTATGAAACAGAGGTTGCGGTGGATGTACACTATGAAGCAGAGGTTGCGGTGGATACACACTAAAGCAGAGGATTGCGGTGGATGTCGCTATGAAGCACATGGTTGCAGTGGATATGCGCTATGAAGCAGAGGGTTTTGGTGGATGTATGCTATGAAGCAGAGGATGCGGTGGACGTACACTATGAAGCAGAGAGTTGCAGTGGATGTATGCAATGATGCAGAGGGTTGTGGTGGATGTCACACTATGAAGGAGAAATGGCGGTGGTTGTACACTATGAAGCAGAAGGTAGTGGTGGATGTCGCTATGAAGCAGAGGGTTGCAGTGGATGTATGCTATGAAGCAGAGGATTGTGGTAGATGTATGCTATGAAGCAGAGGATTGTGGTGGATGTCGCTATGAAGCAAAAGATTGTAGTGGATGAACACTGTGAAGCAAAGGGTTGCGGTGGATGTACACTCGAAGCAGAGGATCGGTGGATGTACACTATGAAGTAGAGGTTCACGGTGGATGTATGCTATGAAGCAGAGGGTTGCGTGGATGTATGCTATGAAGCAGAGGTATGCAGTAGATGTACACTATGAAGCAGAGGGTTGCGGTGGATGTACACTATGAAGCAAAGGGTAGCAGTGGATGTATGCTATGAAGCAGAGGTTGTGGCAGATGTCGCTATGAAGCAGAGATTACAGTGAATGTATGCTATGAAGCAGAGGATGTGGTGGATGTACACTATGAAGCAGAGAGTTGTGGTGGATATACGCTATGAAGCAGAGGTATCACGGTGGATATACGCTATGAAGCAGAGGGCTGTGGTGGATATCGCTATGAAGCAGAGGTTGCGGTGGATGTACACTACGAAGCAGAGGTGTGGTGGATGTACACTATGAAGCAGAGACAGCGGTGGATGTACACTATGAAGCAGAGGATTGTGGTGGATGTGCGCTATGAAGCAGAGGGTTGCAGTGGATGCACACAATGAAGCAGAGGGCTGCGGTGGATATGCGCTATGAAGCAGAGGGCTGCGGTGGATGCACACTATGAAGCAGAGGGCTGCGGTGGATGTACACTATGAAGCAGAGGATTCTGCGGTGGATGTACACTATGAAACAGAAGGTTGTGGTGGATGTAAACTATGAAGCAGAGGGTTGCGGTGGATGTACGCTATGAAGCAGAGGTTGCAGTGGATGACGCTATGAAGCAGAGGGAGCGGTGGATGTATACTAGGAAGCAGAAGGTTGCAATGGATTTACACTATGAAGCAGAGGTTGCGGTGGATTTACACTATGAAGCAGAGGTTGCAGTGGATGTACGCTCTGAAGCAGAGGTGTCGGTGGATGTACACTATGAAGCAGAGGCAGCGGTGGATGTATACTAGGAAGCAGAGGTTGCAATGGATTTACACTATGAAGCAGAGGGTTGCGGTGGATTTACACTATGAAGCAGAGGTTGCAGTGGATGTACACTATGAAGCAGAGGTTGCGGTGGATTACACTATGAAGCAGAGGTTGCAGTGGCTGTACACTATGAAGCAGAGGTTGCAGTGAATATACGCTATGAAAAGAGGGATCGGTGGATGTACACTATGAAGCAGAGGATGCAGTGGATGTACACTATGAAGCAGAAGGTTGTGGTGGATGTACACTATGAAGCAGAGGGTTGCAGTGGATGTCTGCTATGAAGTAGAGGTTCTGGTGGATGTACACTATGAAGCAGAGGTTTGCGGTGGATATCGCTATGAAGCAGAGGGTTGCGTGGATGTATGCTATGAAGCAGAGGGCTGTGGCGGATGTGCGCTATGAAGCAGAAGGTTGTGGTGGATGTGCGCTATAAAGCAGAGGGTAGTGGTGGATGTCGCTATGAAGCAGAGGTAGAGCGGATATCGCTATAAAGCAGAGAGTTGTGGTGGATGTACGCTATGAAGCAAAGGGTTGCGGTGGATGTACACTATGAAGAGAGGTTACTGGTGGATGTACACCATGAAGCAGAGGCTTATGGTGGATGTACACTATGAAGCAGAGGGTAACAGTGGATGTACACTATGGAGCAGAGGGCTGTGGTGAATGTACGTTACAAAGCAGAGGGTTGTGGTGGATGTATGCTATGAAGCAGAGGTAGCAGTGGATGTACACTACAAAGCAAAGGGTAGTGGTGGATGTAAACTAGAAAGCAGAGGTTGTGTCAGATGTACAGCAGGAAGCTGAGGGTTGCGGTGGATGTACACTATGAAGCAGAGTGTTGCAGTGGATGTACACTATGAAGCAGAAAGCTGCGGTGGATGTACACTATGAAGCAGAGGATTACGCGTGGATGTCTGTGATGAAGCAGAGGTTGCAGTGGATGCACACTAAGAAGCAGGCAGTTGCGGTGGATGTCGCTATGAAGCAGAGGATTCCGGTGGATGTACACTATGAAACAGAAGGTTGTGTGGATGTAAACTATGAAGCAGAGGTTGCGGTGGATATACGCTACAGAGCAGAGGTGCAGTGGATGTATGCTATGAAGCAGAGGACAGCGGTGGATGTATACTAGGAAGCAGAAGGTTGCGGTGGATGTACACTATGAAGCAGAGGGTTGCGGTGGATTACACTATGAAGCAGAGGGTTGCAGTGGCTGTACACTATGAAGCAGAGGTTGCAGTGGATGTACACTATGAAGAAGAGGGATGCGGTGGATGTACACTATGAAGCAGAGGTTGCGGTGAATGTACACTATGAAGCAGAAGGTTGCAGTGGATGTACACTATGAAGCAGAGGTTGCAGTGGATGTATGCTATGAAGCAGAAGCGTTGCGGTGGATGTCTGCTATGAGTAGAGGTTACTGTGGATGTACACTATGAAGCAGAGGTTTGCAGTGGATGTATGCTATGAAGCAGAGGGTTGCGTGGATATATGCTATGAAGCAGAGGGCTGGGGTGGATGTACGCCATGAAGCAGAGGGTTGCGGTGGATGTGCGCTATGAAGCAGAGGGTAGCGGTGGATGTACGCTATGAAGCAGAGGGTTGCAATGGATGTTACGCTATGAAGCAGAGGATTGCAGTGGATGCATGCTATGAAGCAGAGGGATGCAGTGGATGTACTCTATGAAGCAGAGGGTTGCGGTGGATGTTACGCTATGAAGCAGAGGGATGCAGTGGAAGTACACTATGAAGCAGAGGGTTGCGGTGGATGTTACACTATGAAGCAGAGGTATGCAGTGGATGTACACTATGAAGCAGAGGGTAGCAGTGGGTGTACACTATGAAGCAGAGGATTGCAGTGAATGTACTCTATGTAGCAGAGGGATGCGGTGGATGTACACTATGAAGCAGAGGTATGCAGTGGATGTATGCTATGAAGCAGAGGGATGCAGTGAATGTACACTATGAAGCAGAGGGTTGCAATGGATGTTCCTTCTGAAGCAGAGGATTGCAGTGGATGCATGCTATGAAGCAGAGGATGCAGTGGATGTACTGTACGCTATGAAACAGAAGGTTGTGGTGGATGTAAACTATGAAGCAGAGGGTTGCGGTGGATGTACGCTATGAAGCAGAGGGTGCGGTGGATGTACGCTATGAAGCAGAGGGCAGCGGTGGATGTATACTAGGAAGCAGAGGGTTGCAATGGATTTACACTATGAAGCAGAGGGTTGCGGTGGATTTACACTATGAAGCAGAGGGTTGCAGTGGATGTACGCTACGAAGCAGAGGGTGCGGTGGATGTACGCTATGAAGCAGAGGGCAGCGGTGGATGTATACTAGGAAGCAGAGGGTTGCAATGGATTTACACTATGAAGCAGAGGGTTGCGGTGGATTTACACTATGAAGCAGAGGGTTGCAGTGGATGTACACTATGAAGCAGAGGGTTGCGGTGGATTTACACTATGAAGCAGAGGGTTGCAGTGGCTGTACACTATGAAGCAGAGGGTTGCAGTGAATGTACGCTATGAAAAAGAGGGATGCGGTGGATGTACACTATGAAGCAGAGGGATGCAGTGGATGTACACTATGAAGCAGAAGGTTGTGGTGGATGTACACTATGAAGCAGAGGGTTGCAGTGGATGTCTGCTATGAAGTAGAGGGTTACGGTGGATGTACACTATGAAGCAGAGGTTTGCGGTGGATGTACGCTATGAAGCAGAGGGTTGCGTGGATGTATGCTATGAAGCAGAGGGCTGTGGCGGATGTACGCTATGAAGCAGAAGGTTGTGGTGGATGTGCGCTATGAAGCAGAGGGTAGTGGTGGATGTACGCTATGAAGCAGAGGGTAGCGGCGGATGTACGCTATGAAGCAGAGAGTTGTGGTGGATGTACGCTATGAAGCAAAGGGTTGCGGTGGATGTACACTATGAAGTAGAGGGTTACGGTGGATGTACACTATGAAGCAGAGGTTTGCGGTGGATGTACACTATGAAGCAGAGGGTAACAGTGGATGTACACTATGGAGCAGAGGGCTGTGGTGAATGTACGTTACAAAGCAGAGGGTTGTGGTGGATGTATGCTATGAAGCAGATGGTAGCAGTGGATGTACACTACAAAGCAAAGGGTAGTGGTGGATGTAAACTAGAAAGCAGAGGGTTGTGTCAGATGTACAGCAGGAAGCTGAGGGTTGCGGTGGATGTACACTATGAAGCAGAGTGTTGCAGTGGATGTACACTATGAAGCAGAGAGCTGCGGTGGATGTACACTATGAAGCAGAGGATTGCGGTGGATGTACGCGATGAAGCAGAGGGTTGCAGTGGATGCACACTAAGAAGCAGACGGTTGCGGTGGATGTACGCTATGAAGCAGAGGATTCCGGTGGATGTACACTATGAAACAGAAGGTTGTGGTGGATGTAAACTATGAAGCAGAGGGTTGCGGTGGATGTACGCTACAGAGCAGAGGGTGCAGTGGATGTATGCTATGAAGCAGAGGACAGCGGTGGATGTATACTAGGAAGCAGAGGGTTGCGGTGGATGTACACTATGAAGCAGAGGGTTGCGGTGGATTTACACTATGAAGCAGAGGGTTGCAGTGGCTGTACACTATGAAGCAGAGGGTTGCAGTGGATGTACACTATGAAGAAGAGGGATGCGGTGGATGTACACTATGAAGCAGAGGGTTGCGGTGAATGTACACTATGAAGCAGAAGGTTGCAGTGGATGTACACTATGAAGCAGAGGGTTGCAGTGGATGTATGCTATGAAGCAGAGCGTTACGGTGGATGTCTGCTATGAAGTAGAGGGTTACTGTGGATGTACACTATGAAGCAGAGGTTTGCAGTGGATGTATGCTATGAAGCAGAGGGTTGCGTGGATATATGCTATGAAGCAGAGGGCTGGGGTGGATGTACGCCATGAAGCAGAGGGTTGCGGTGGATGTACACTGTGAAGCAGAGGATTGCAGTGGATGTACACTACGAAGAAAAGGGTTGCGGTGGATGTACGCTATGAAGCAGAGGTATGCAGTGGATGCACATTACGAAGCAGGGGGTTGCGCTGGATATATACTATGAAACAGAGGGTTGCGGTGGATGTACACTATGAAGCAGAGGGTTGCGGTGGATACACACTATGAAGCAGAGGATTGCGGTGGATGTACGCTATGAAGCACAGGGTTGCGGTGGATATGCAGCTATGAAGCAGAGGGTTTTGGTGGATGTATGCTATGAAGCAGAGGGATGCGGTGGACGTACACTATGAAGCAGAGAGTTGCAGTGGATGTACGCTATGAAGCAGAGGGTTGTGGTGGATGTCCACTATGAAGCAGAGGGTTGCGTTGGATATACACTGTGAAGCAGAGGATTGCAGTGGATGTACGCTACGAAGCAAAGGGTTGCGGTGGATGTAAGCTATGAAGCAGAGGTATGCAGTGGATGTACACTACGAAGCAGGGGGTTGCGCTGGATATATACTATGAAACAGAGGGTTGCGGTGGATGTACACTATGAAGCAGAGGGTTGCGTTGGATATACACTATGAAGCAGAGGATTGCGGTGGATGTACGCTATGAAGCACATGGTTGCAGTGGATGTACGCTATGAAGCAGAGGGTTTTGGTGGATGTATGCTATGAAGCAGAGGGATGCGGTGGACGTACACTATGAAGCAGAGAGTTGCAGTGGATGTATGCAATGATGCAGAGGGTTGTGGTGGATGTCCACTATGAAGGAGAGAGTAGCGGTGGTTGTACACTATGAAGCAGAGGGTAGTGGTGGATGTACGCTATGAAGCAGAGGGTTGCAGTGGATGTATGCTATGAAGCAGAGGACTGTGGTAGATGTATGCTATGAAACAGAGGATTGTGGTGGATGTACGCTATGAAGCAAAAGATTGTAGTGGATGTACACTGTGAAGCAAAGGGTTGCGGTGGATGTACACTATGAAGCAGAGGGTTGCGGTGGATGTACACTATGAAGTAGAGGTTTGCGGTGGATGTATGTTATGAAGCAGAGGGTTGCGTGGATGTATGCTATGAAGCAGAGGTATGCAGTAGATGTACACTATGAAGCAGAGGGTTGCGGTGGATGTACACTATGAAGCAAAGGGTAGCAGTGGATGTATGCTATGAAGCAGAGGGTTGTGGCAGATGTACGCTATGAAGCAGAGGATTGCAGTGAATGTATGCTATGAAGCAGAGGGATGTGGTGGATGTACACTATGAAGCAGAGAGTTGCGGTGGATGTATGCTATGAAGCAGAGGTATGCGGTGGATGTACACTATGAAGCAGAGGGCTGTGGTGGATGTACGCTATGAAGCAGAGGGTTGCGGTGGATGTACACTATGAAGCAGAGGGTGCGGTGGATGTACACTATGAAGCAGAGGGCAGCGGTGGATGTACACTATGAAGCAGAGGATTGTGGTGGATGTACGCTATGAAGCAGAGGGTTGCAGTGGATGCACACTATGAAGCAGAGGGCTGCGGTGGATGTACACTATGAAGCAGAGGATTGCGGTGGATGTACGCTATGAAACAGAAGGTTGTGGTGGATGTAAACTATGAAGCAGAGGGTTGCGGTGGATGTACACTATGAAGCAGAGGGTTGCAGTGGATGCACACTATGAAGCAGAGGGTTGCGGTGGATGTACACTATGAAGCAGAGGGTTGCAGTGGATGCACACTATGAAGCAGAGGATTGCGGTGGATGTACGCTATGAAACAGAAGGTTGTGGTGGATGTAAACTATGAAGCAGAGGGTCGCGATGGATGTACGCTACGAAGCAGAGGGTGCGGTGGATGTACGCTATGAAGCAGAGGGTTGCAGTGGATGCACACTATGAAGCAGAGGGCTGCGGTGGATGTACGCTATGAAGCAGAGGGTTGTGATGGATGTACACTGTGAAGCAGAGGATTGCAGTGGATGTACACTACGAAGAAAAGGGTTGCGGTGGATGTACGCTATGAAGCAGAGGTATGCAGTGGATGTACATTACAAAGCAGGGGGTTGCGCTGGATATATACTATGAAACAGAGGGTTGCGGTGGATGTACACTATGAAGCAGAGGGTTGCGGTGGATACACACTATGAAGCAGAGGATTGCGGTGGATGTACGCTATGAAGCACAGGGTTGCAGTGGATGTACGCTATGAAGCAGAGGGTTTTGGTGGATGTATGCTATGAAGCAGAGGATGCGTGGACATACACTATGAAGCAGAGAGTTGCAGTGGATGTACGCTATGAAGCAGAGGGTTGTGGTGGATGTACACTGTGAAGCAGAGGGTTGTGGTGGATGTACACTGTGAAGCAGAGGATTGCAGTGGATGTACGCTACGAAGCAAAGGGTTGCGGTGGATGTAAGCTATGAAGCAGAGGTATGCAGTGGATGTACACTACGAAGCAGGGGGTTGCGCTGGATATATACTATGAAACAGAGGGTTGCGGTGGATGTACACTATGAAGCAGAGGATTGCGGTGGATGTACGCTATGAAGCACATGGTTGCGGTGGATGTACGCTATGAAGCAGAGGGTTTTGGTGGATGTATGCTATGAAGCAGAGGGATGCGGTGGACGTACACTATGAAGCAGAGAGTTGCAGTGGATGTATGCAATGATGCAGAGGGTTGTGATGGATGTCCACTATGAAGGAGAGAGTAGCGGTGGTTGTACACTATGAAGCAGAGGGTAGTGGTGGATGTACGCTATGAAGCAGAGGGTTGCAGTGGATGTATGCTATGAAGCAGAGGATTGTGGTAGATGTATGCTATGAAGCAGAGGATTGTGGTGGATGTACGCTATGAAGCAAAAGATTGTAGTGGATGAACACTGTGAAGCAAAGGTTGCGGTGGATGTACACTCTGAAGCAGAGGGTTGCGGTGGATGTACACTATGAAGTAGAGGTTTGCGGTGGATGTATGCTATGAAGCAGAGGGTTGCGTGGATGTATGCTATGAAGCAGAGGTATGCAGTAGATGTACACTATGAAGCAGAGGGTTGCGGTGGATGTACACTATGAAGCAAAGGGTAGCAGTGGATGTATGCTATGAAGCAGAGGGTTGTGGCAGATGTACGCTATGAAGCAGAGGATTGCAGTGAATGTATGCTATGAAGCAGAGGGATGTGGTGGATGTACACTATGAAGCAGAGAGTTGTGGTGGATGTACGCTATGAAGCAGAGGTATGCGGTGGATGTACGCTATGAAGCAGAGGGCTGTGGTGGATGTACGCTATGAAGCAGAGGGTTGCGGTGGATGTACACTACGAAGCAGAGGGTGTGGTGGATGTACACTATGAAGCAGAGGGCAGCGGTGGATGTACACTATGAAGCAGAGGATTGTGGTGGATGTACGCTATGAAGCAGAGGGTTGCAGTGGATGCACACAATGAAGCAGAGGGCTGCGGTGGATGTACGCTATGAAGCAGAGGGCTGCGGTGGATGCACACTATGAAGCAGAGGGCTGCGGTGGATGTACACTATGAAGCAGAGGATTGCGGTGGATGTACGCTATGAAACAGAAGGTTGTGGTGGATGTAAACTATGAAGCAGAGGGTTGCGGTGGATGTACGCTATGAAGCAGAGGGTGCGGTGGATGTACGCTATGAAGCAGAGGGCAGCGGTGGATGTATACTAGGAAGCAGAGGGTTGCAATGGATTTACACTATGAAGCAGAGGGTTGCGGTGGATGTACGCTATGAAGCAGAGGGCAGCGGTGGATGTATACTAGGAAGCAGAGGGTTGCAATGGATTTACACTATGAAGCAGAGGGTTGCGGTGGATGTACGCTATGAAGCAGAGGGTGCGGTGGATGTACGCTATGAAGCAGAGGGCAGCGGTGGATGTATACTATGAAGCAGAGGTTGCAATGGATTACACTATGAAGCAGAGGGTGCGGTGGATGTACGCTATGAAGCAGAGGGCAGCGGTGGATGTATACTAGGAAGCAGAGGGTTGCAATGGATTTACACTATGAAGCAGAGGGTTGCGGTGGATTTACACTATGAAGCAGAGGGTTGCAGTGGATGTACACTATGAAGCAGAGGGTTGCGGTGGATTTACACTATGAAGCAGAGGGTTGCAGTGGCTGTACACTATGAAGCAGAGGGTTGCAGTGAATGTACGCTATGAAAAAGAGGGATGCGGTGGATGTACACTATGAAGCAGAGGGAT
This sequence comes from Neoceratodus forsteri, assembly GCA_016271365.2. Classification (NCBI taxonomy): domain Eukaryota; kingdom Metazoa; phylum Chordata; order Ceratodontiformes; family Ceratodontidae; genus Neoceratodus; species Neoceratodus forsteri. The sequence continues at coordinate 60,701,524 of JADMNL010000033.1, forward strand.
GCAGTGGATGTACACTATGAAGCAGAAGGTTGTGGTGGATGTACACTATGAAGCAGAGGGTTGCAGTGGATGTCTGCTATGAAGTAGAGGGTTACGGTGGATGTACACTATGAAGCAGAGGTTTGCGGTGGATGTACGCTATGAAGCAGAGGTTTGCGGTGGATGTACGCTATGAAGCAGAGGGTTGCGTGGATGTATGCTATGAAGCAGAGGGCTGTGGCGGATGTACGCTATGAAGCAGAAGGTTGTGGTGGATGTGCGCTATGAAGCAGAGGGTAGTGGTGGATGTACGCTATGAAGCAGAGGGTAGCGGCGGATGTACGCTATGAAGCAGAGAGTTGTGGTGGATGTACGCTATGAAGCAAAGGGTTGCGGTGGATGTACACTATGAAGTAGAGGTTACGGTGGATGTACACTATGAAGCAGAGGTTTATGTGGATGTACACTATGAAGCAGAGGGTAACAGTGGATGTACACTATGGAGCAGAGGGCTGTGGTGAATGTCGTTACAAAGCAGAGGGTTGTGGTGGATGTATGCTATGAAGCAGATGGTAGCAGTGGATGTACACTACAAAGCAAGGGGTAGTGGTGGATGTAAACTAGAAAGCAGAGGGTTGTGTCAGATGTACAGCAGGAAGCTGAGGGTTGCGGTGGATGTACACTATGAAGCAGAGTGTTGCAGTGGATGTACACTATGAAGCAGAGAGCTGCGGTGGATGTACACTATGAAGCAGAGGATTGCGGTGGATGTACTCGATGAAGCAGAGGGTTGCAGTGGATGCACACTAAGAAGCAGACGGTTGCGGTGGATGTACGCTATGAAGCAGAGGATTCGGTGGATGTACACTATGAAACAGAAGGTTGTGGTGGATGTAAACTATGAAGCAGAGGGTTGCGGTGGATGTACGCTACAGAGCAGAGGGTGCAGTGGATGTATGCTATGAAGCAGAGGACAGCGGTGGATGTATACTAGGAAGCAGAGGGTTGCGGTGGATGTACACTATGAAGCAGAGGGTTGCGGTGGATTTACACTATGAAGCAGAGGGTTGCAGTGGCTGTACACTATGAAGCAGAGGGTTGCAGTGGATGTACACTATGAAGAAGAGGGATGCGGTGGATGTACACTATGAAGCAGAGGGTTGCGGTGAATGTACACTATGAAGCAGAAGGTTGCAGTGGATGTACACTATGAAGCAGAGGGTTGCAGTGGATGTATGCTATGAAGCAGAGCGTTGCGGTGGATGTCTGCTATGAAGTAGAGGGTTACTGTGGATGTACACTATGAAGCAGAGGTTTGCAGTGGATGTATGCTATGAAGCAGAGGGTTGCGTGGATATATGCTATGAAGCAGAGGGCTGGGGTGGATGTACGCCATGAAGCAGAGGTCATGTGGATGTGCGCTATGAAGCAGAGGGTAGCGGTGGATGTACGCTATGAAGCAGAGGGTTGTGGTGGATGTACACTATGAAGCAGAAGGTTGCGGTGGATGTACACTATGAAGCAGAGGTTGCAGTGGATGTATGCTATGAAGCAGAGGGTTGCGGTGGATGTACACTATGAAGCAGAGGGTTGCGGTGAATGTACACTATGAAGCAGAAGGTTGCAGTGGATGTACACTATGAAGCAGAGGGCTGCGGTGGATGTACACTATGAAGCAGAGGGTTACGGTGGATGTACACTATGAAGCAGAGGTTGCGGTGGATGTATGCTATGAAGCAGAGGTATGCGGTGGATGTACACTATGAAGCAGAGGGCTGTGGTGGATGTACGCTATGAAGCAGAGGGTTGCGGTGGATGTACACTATGAAGCAGATGGTTGCGGTGGATGTACACTATGAAGCAGAGGTTGCAGTGGATGTACGCTATGAAGCAGAGGGTTGTGGTGGATGTACGCTATGAAGCAGAGGGTTGTGGTGGATGTACGCTATGAAGCAGATGGTTGCGGTGGATGTACACTATGAAGCAGAGGGTTGCGGTGGATGTACATTACGAAGCAGAGGGTTGTGGTGGATGTATGCTATGAAGCAGAGGGTTGTGGGAGATGTACACTATGAAGCAGAGGGTTGCAGTGGATGCACACTATGAAGCAGAGGGCTGCGGTGGATGTACACTATGAAGCAGAGGATTGCGGTGGATGTACGCTATGAAACAGAAGGTTGTGGTGGATGTAAACTATGAAGCAGAGGGTTGCGGTGGATGTACACTATGAAGCAGAGGGTTGCAGTGGATGCACACTATGAAGCAGAGGGTTGCGGTGGATGTACACTATGAAGCAGAGGGTTGCAGTGGATGCACACTATGAAGCAGAGGATTGCGGTGGATGTACGCTATGAAACAGAAGGTTGTGGTGGATGTAAACTATGAAGCAGAGGGTTGCGGTGGATGTACGCTACGAAGCAGAGGGTGCGGTGGATGTACGCTATGAAGCAGAGGGTTGCAGTGGATGCACACTATGAAGCAGAGGGTTGCGGTGGATGTACGCTATGAAGCAGAGGGTTGTGATGGATGTACTGTGAAGCAGAGGATTGCAGTGGATGTACACTAGAAGAAAAGGGTTGCGGTGGATGTACGCTATGAAGCAGAGGTATGCAGTGGATGTACATTACAAAGCAGGGGTTGCGCTGGATATATACTATGAAACAGAGGTTGCGGTGGATGTACACTATGAAGCAGAGGGTTGCGGTGGATACACACTATGAAGCAGAGGATTACGGTGGATGTACGCTATGAAGCACAGGGTTGCAGTGGATGTACGCTATGAAGCAGAGGTTTTGGTGGATGTATGCTATGAAGCAGAGGGATGCGGTGGACATACACTATGAAGCAGAGAGTTGCAGTGGATGTGACGCTATGAAGCAGAGGGTTGCGGTGGATGTACACTGTGAAGCAGAGGGTTGTGGTGGATGTACACTGTAGACAGAGGATTGCAGTGGATGTACGCTCTGAGCAAAGGTTCGCGGTGGATGTAAGCTATGAAGCAGAGGTATGCAGTGGATGTACACTCTGAAGCAGGGGTTTGCGTGGATGTATACTATGAAACAGAGGGTTGCGGTGGATGTACACTATGAAGCAGAGGATTGCGGTGGATGTACGCTATGAAGCATAGGTTCTGGTGGATGTACGCTATGAAGCAGAGGGTTTTGGTGGATGTATGCTATGAAGCAGAGGGATGCGGTGGACGTACACTATGAAGCAGAGAGTTGCAGTGGATGTATGCAATGATGCAGAGGGTTGTGATGGATGTCCACTATGAAGGAGAGAGTAGCGGTGGTTGTACACTATGAAGCAGAAGGTAGTGGTGGATGTACGCTATGAAGCAGAGGGTTGCAGTGGATGTATGCTATGAAGCAGAGGATTGTGGTAGATGTATGCTATGAAGCAGAGGATTGTGGTGGATGTACGCTATGAAGCAAAAGATTGTAGTGGATGAACACTGTGAAGCAAAGGGTTGCGGTGGATGTACACTACGAAGCAGAGGGTTGCGGTGGATGTACACTATGAAGTAGAGGTTTGCGGTGGATGTATGCTATGAAGCAGAGGGTTGCGTGGATGTATGCTATGAAGCAGAGGTATGCAGTAGATGTACACTATGAAGCAGAGGGTTGCGGTGGATGTACACTATGAAGCAAAGGGTAGCAGTGGATGTATGCTATGAAGCAGAGGGTTGTGGCAGATGTGCGCTATGAAGCAGAGGATTGCAGTGAATGATGCTATGAAGCAGAGGGATGTGGTGGATGTACACTATGAAGCAGAGAGTTGTGGTGGATGAGCTATGAAGCAGAGGTATGTGGATGTACGCATGAAGCAGAGGGCTGTGGTGGATGTACGCTATGAAGCAGAGGGTTGCGGTGGATGTACACTACGAAGCAGGGTGTGGTGGATGTACACTATGAAGCAGAGGGTTGTGGCAGATGTACACTATGAAGCAGAGGATTGTGGTGGATGTACGCTATGAAGCAGAGGGTTGCAGTGGATGCACACAATGAAGCAGAGGGCTGCGGTGGATGTAGCTATGAAGCAGAGGCTGCGGTGGATGCACACTATGAAGCAGAGGGCTGCGGTGGATGTACACTATGAAGCAGAGGATTGCGGTGGATGTACGCTATGAAACAGAAGGTTGTGGTGGATGTAAACTATGAAGCAGAGGGTTGCGGTGGATGTACGCTATGAAGCAGAGGGTGCGGTGGATGTACGCTATGAAGCAGAGGGCAGCGGTGGATGTATACTAGGAAGCAGAGGGTTGCAATGGATTTACACTATGAAGCAGAGGGTTGCGGTGGATTTACACTATGAAGCAGAGGGTTGCAGTGGATGTACACTATGAAGCAGAGGGTTCGGTGGATTTACACTATGAAGCAGAGGGTTGCAGTGGCTGTACACTATGAAGCAGAGGGTTGCAGTGAATGTACGCTATGAAAAAGGGATGCGGTGGATGTACACTATGAAGCAGAGGGATGCAGTGGATGTACACTATGAAGCAGAAGGTTGTGGTGGATGTACACTATGAAGCAGAGGTTGCAGTGGATGTGCTATGAAGTAGAGGTTACGGTGGATGTACACTATGAAGCAGAGGTTTGCGGTGGATGTGCGCTATGAAGCAGAGGGTAGCGTGGATGTATGCTATGAAGCAGAGGGCTGTGGCGGATGTACGCTATGAAGCAGAAGGTTGTGGTGGATGCGCTATGAAGCAGAGGGTAGTGGTGGATGTACGCTATGAAGCAGAGGGTAGCAGTGGATGTACGCTATGAAGCAGAGGGTAGCGGTGGATGTACACTATGAAGCAAGGGTTGCGGTGGATGTACACTATGAAGTAGAGGGTTACGGTGGATGTACACTATGAAGCAGAGGTTTGCGGTGGATGTACACTATGAAGCAGAGGGTAACAGTGGATGTACACTATGGAGCAGAGGGCTGTGGTGAATGTACGTTACAAAGCAGAGGGTTGTGGTGGATGTATGCTATGAAGCAGATGGTAGCAGTGGATGTACACTACAAAGCAAAGGGTAGTGGTGGATGTAAACTAGAAAGCAGAGGGTTGTGTCAGATGTACAGCAGGAAGCTGAGGGTTGCGGTGGATGTACACTATGAAGCAGAGTGTTGCAGTGGATGTACACTATGAAGCAGAGAGCTGCGGTGGATGTACACTATGAAGCAGAGGATTGCGGTGGATGTACACTGATGAAGCAGAGGGTTGCAGTGGATGCACACTATGAAGCAGAGGGTTGCGGTGGATGTACACTATGAAGCAGAGGGTTGTGGTGGATGTACACTATGAAGCAGAGGGTTGCGGTGGATGTACGCTATGAAGCAGAGGGTAGCAGTGGATGTATGCTATGAAGCAGAGGACAGCGGTGGATGTATACTAGGAAGCAGAGGTTGCGGTGGATGTACACTATGAAGCAGAGGGTTGCGGTGGATTTACACTATGAAGCAGAGGGTTGCAGTGGCTGTACACTATGAAGCAGAGGGTTGCAGTGGATGTACACTATGAAGAAGAGGATGCGGTGGATGTACACTATGAAGCAGAGGGTTGCGTGAATGTACACTATGAAGCAGAAGGTTGCAGTGGATGTACACTATGAAGCAGAGGGTTGCAGTGGATGTATGCTATGAAGCAGAGCGTTGCGGTGGATGTCTGCTATGAAGTAGAGGGTTACTGTGGATGTACACTATGAAGCAGAGGTTTGCAGTGGATGTATGCTATGAAGCAGAGGGTTGCGTGGATATATGCTATGAAGCAGAGGGCTGGGGTGGATGTACGCCATGAAGCAGAGGGTTGCGGTGGATGTACACTGTGAAGCAGAGGATTGCAGTGGATGTACACTACGAAGAAAAGGGTTGCGGTGGATGTACGCTATGAAGCAGAGGTATGCAGTGGATGCACATTATGAAGCAGGGGGTTGCGCTGGATATATACTATGAAACAGAGGGTTGCGGTGGATGTACACTATGAAGCAGAGGGTTGCGGTGGATACACACTATGAAGCAGAGGATTGCGGTGGATGTACGCTATGAAGCACAGGGTTGCGGTGGATGTACGCTATGAAGCAGAGGGTTTTGGTGGATGTATGCTATGAAGCAGAGGGATGCGGTGGACATACACTATGAAGCAGAGAGTTGCAGTGGATGTACGCTATGAAGCAGAGGGTTGTGGTGGATGTACACTGTGAAGCAGAGGGTTGTGGTGGATGTACACTGTGAAGCAGAGGATTGCAGTGGATGTACGCTACGAAGCAAAGGGTTGCGGTGGATGTAAGCTATGAAGCAGAGGTATGCAGTGGATGTACACTACGAAGCAGGGGGTTGCGCTGGATATATACTATGAAACAGAGGGTTGCGGTGGATGTACACTATGAAGCAGAGGGTTGCGTTGGATATACACTATGAAGCAGAGGATTGCGGTGGATGTACGCTATGAAGCACATGGTTGCAGTGGATGTACGCTATGAAGCAGAGGGTTTTGGTGGATGTATGCTATGAAGCAGAGGGATGCGGTGGACGTACACTATGAAGCAGAGAGTTGCAGTGGATGTATGCAATGATGCAGAGGGTTGTGGTGGATGTCCACTATGAAGGAGAGAGTAGCGGTGGTTGTACACTATGAAGCAGAGGGTAGTGGTGGATGTACGCTATGAAGCAGAGGGTTGCAGTGGATGTATGCTATGAAGCAGAGGACTGTGGTAGATGTATGCTATGAAACAGAGGATTGTGGTGGATGTACGCTATGAAGCAAAAGATTGTAGTGGATGTACACTGTGAAGCAAAGGGTTGCGGTGGATGTACACTATGAAGCAGAGGGTTGCGGTGGATGTACACTATGAAGTAGAGGTTTGCGGTGGATGTATGTTATGAAGCAGAGGGTTGCGTGGATGTATGCTATGAAGCAGAGGTATGCAGTAGATGTACACTATGAAGCAGAGGGTTGCGGTGGATGTACACTATGAAGCAAAGGGTAGCAGTGGATGTATGCTATGAAGCAGAGGGTTGTGGCAGATGTACGCTATGAAGCAGAGGATTGCAGTGAATGTATGCTATGAAGCAGAGGGATGTGGTGGATGTACACTATGAAGCAGAGAGTTGCGGTGGATGTATGCTATGAAGCAGAGGTATGCGGTGGATGTACACTATGAAGCAGAGGGCTGTGGTGGATGTACGCTATGAAGCAGAGGGTTGCGGTGGATGTACACTATGAAGCAGAGGGTGCGGTGGATGTACACTATGAAGCAGAGGGCAGCGGTGGATGTACACTATGAAGCAGAGGATTGTGGTGGATGTACGCTATGAAGCAGAGGGTTGCAGTGGATGCACACTATGAAGCAGAGGGCTGCGGTGGATGTACACTATGAAGCAGAGGATTGCGGTGGATGTACGCTATGAAACAGAAGGTTGTGGTGGATGTAAACTATGAAGCAGAGGGTTGCGGTGGATGTACACTATGAAGCAGAGGGTTGCAGTGGATGCACACTATGAAGCAGAGGGTTGCGGTGGATGTACACTATGAAGCAGAGGGTTGCAGTGGATGCACACTATGAAGCAGAGGATTGCGGTGGATGTACGCTATGAAACAGAAGGTTGTGGTGGATGTAAACTATGAAGCAGAGGGTTGCGGTGGATGTACGCTACGAAGCAGAGGGTGCGGTGGATGTACGCTATGAAGCAGAGGGTTGCAGTGGATGCACACTATGAAGCAGAGGGCTGCGGTGGATGTACGCTATGAAGCAGAGGGTTGTGATGGATGTACACTGTGAAGCAGAGGATTGCAGTGGATGTACACTACGAAGAAAAGGGTTGCGGTGGATGTACGCTATGAAGCAGAGGTATGCAGTGGATGTACATTACAAAGCAGGGGGTTGCGCTGGATATATACTATGAAACAGAGGGTTGCGGTGGATGTACACTATGAAGCAGAGGGTTGCGGTGGATACACACTATGAAGCAGAGGATTGCGGTGGATGTACGCTATGAAGCACAGGGTTGCAGTGGATGTACGCTATGAAGCAGAGGGTTTTGGTGGATGTATGCTATGAAGCAGAGGGATGCGGTGGACATACACTATGAAGCAGAGAGTTGCAGTGGATGTACGCTATGAAGCAGAGGGTTGCGGTGGATGTACACTGTGAAGCAGAGGGTTGTGGTGGATGTACACTGTGAAGCAGAGGATTGCAGTGGATGTACGCTACGAAGCAAAGGGTTGCGGTGGATGTAAGCTATGAAGCAGAGGTATGCAGTGGATGTACACTACGAAGCAGGGGGTTGCGCTGGATATATACTATGAAACAGAGGGTTGCGGTGGATGTACACTATGAAGCAGAGGATTGCGGTGGATGTACGCTATGAAGCACATGGTTGCGGTGGATGTACGCTATGAAGCAGAGGGTTTTGGTGGATGTATGCTATGAAGCAGAGGGATGCGGTGGACGTACACTATGAAGCAGAGAGTTGCAGTGGATGTATGCAATGATGCAGAGGGTTGTGATGGATGTCCACTATGAAGGAGAGAGTAGCGGTGGTTGTACACTATGAAGCAGAGGGTAGTGGTGGATGTACGCTATGAAGCAGAGGGTTGCAGTGGATGTATGCTATGAAGCAGAGGATTGTGGTAGATGTATGCTATGAAGCAGAGGATTGTGGTGGATGTACGCTATGAAGCAAAAGATTGTAGTGGATGAACACTGTGAAGCAAAGGGTTGCGGTGGATGTACACTACGAAGCAGAGGGTTGGGTGGATGTACACTATGAAGTAGAGGTTTGCGGTGGATGTATGCTATGAAGCAGAGGGTTGCGTGGATGTATGCTATGAAGCAGAGGTATGCAGTAGATGTACACTATGAAGCAGAGGGTTGCGGTGGATGTACACTATGAAGCAAAGGGTAGCAGTGGATGTATGCTATGAAGCAGAGGGTTGTGGCAGATGTACGCTATGAAGCAGAGGATTGCAGTGAATGTATGCTATGAAGCAGAGGGATGTGGTGGATGTACACTATGAAGCAGAGTTGTGGTGGATGTACGCTATGAAGCAGAGGTATGCGGTGGATGTACGCTATGAAGCAGAGGGCTGTGGTGGATGTACGCTATGAAGCAGAGGGTTGCGGTGGATGTACACTACGAAGCAGAGTGTGTGGTGGATGTACACTATGAAGCAGAGGGCAGCGGTGGATGTACACTATGAAGCAGAGAGTTGTGGTGGATGTACGCTATGAAGCAGAGGGTTGCAGTGGATGCACACAATGAAGCAGAGGGCTGCGGTGGATGTACGCTATGAAGCAGAGGGCTGCGGTGGATGCACACTATGAAGCAGAGGGCTGCGGTGGATGTACACTATGAAGCAGAGGATTGCGGTGGATGTACGCTATGAAACAGAAGGTTGTGGTGGATGTAAACTATGAAGCAGAGGGTTGCGGTGGATGTACGCTACGAAGCAGAGGGTGCGGTGGATGTACGCTATGAAGCAGAGGGCAGCGGTGGATGTATACTAGGAAGCAGAGGGTTGCAATGGATTTACACTATGAAGCAGAGGGTTGCGGTGGATGTACGCTATGAAGCAGAGGGCAGCAGTGGATGTATACTAGGAAGCAGAGGGTTGCAATGGATTACACTATGAAGCAGAGGGTTGCGGTGGATGTACACTATGAAGCAGAGGTTGCAGTGGATGTACACTATGAAGCAGAGGGTTGCGGTGGATTTACACTATGAAGCAGAGGGTTGCAGTGGATGTACGCTATGAAGCAGAGGGTGCGGTGGATGTACGCTATGAAGCAGAGGGCAGCGGTGGATGTATACTAGGAAGCAGAGGGTTGCAATGGATTTACACTATGAAGCAGAGGGTTGCGGTGGATTTACACTATGAAGCAGAGGGTTGCAGTGGATGTACACTATGAAGCAGAGGGTTGCGGTGGATTTACACTATGAAGCAGAGGGTTGCAGTGGCTGTACACTATGAAGCAGAGGGTTGCAGTGAATGTGCGCTATGAAAAAGAGGGATGCGGTGGATGTACACTATGAAGCAGAGGGATGCAGTGGATGTACACTATGAAGCAGAAGGTTGTGGTGGATGTACACTATGAAGCAGAGGGTTGCAGTGGATGTCTGCTATGAAGTAGAGGGTTACGGTGGATGTACACTATGAAGCAGAGGTTTGCGGTGGATGTACGCTATGAAGCAGAGGGTTGCGTGGATGTATGCTATGAAGCAGAGGGCTGTGGCGGATGTACGCTATGAAGCAGAAGGTTGTGGTGGATGTGCGCTATGAAGCAGAGGGTAGTGGTGGATGTACGCTATGAAGCAGAGGGTAGCGGCGGATGTACGCTATGAAGCAGAGAGTTGTGGTGGATGTACGCTATGAAGCAAAGGGTTGCGGTGGATGTACACTATGAAGTAGAGGGTTACGGTGGATGTACACTATGAAGCAGAGGTTTGCGGTGGATGTACACTATGAAGCAGAGGGTAACAGTGGATGTACACTATGGAGCAGAGGGCTGTGGTGAATGTACGTTACAAAGCAGAGGGTTGTGGTGGATGTATGCTATGAAGCAGATGGTAGCAGTGGATGTACACTACAAAGCAAAGGGTAGTGGTGGATGTAAACTAGAAAGCAGAGGGTTGTGTCAGATGTACAGCAGGAAGCTGAGGGTTGCGGTGGATGTACACTATGAAGCAGAGTGTTGCAGTGGATGTACACTATGAAGCAGAGAGCTGCAGTGGATGTACACTATGAAGCAGAGGATTGCGGTGGATGTACGCGATGAAGCAGAGGGTTGCAGTGGATGCACACTAAGAAGCAGACGGTTGCGGTGGATGTACGCTATGAAGCAGAGGATTCCAGTGGATGTACACTATGAAACAGAAGGTTGTGGTGGATGTAAACTATGAAGCAGAGGGTTACGGTGGATGTACGCTACAGAGCAGAGGGTGCAGTGGATGTATGCTATGAAGCAGAGGACAGCGGTGGATGTATACTAGGAAGCAGAGGGTTGCGGTGGATGTACACTATGAAGCAGAGGGTTGCGGTGGATTTACACTATGAAGCAGAGGGTTGCAGTGGCTGTACACTATGAAGCAGAGGGTTGCAGTGGATGTACACTATGAAGAAGAGGGATGCGGATGTACACTATGAAGCAGAGGGTTGCGGTGAATGTACACTATGAAGCAGAAGGTTGCAGTGGATGTACACTATGAAGCAGAGGGTTGCAGTGGATGTATGCTATGAAGCAGAGCGTTGCGGTGGATGTCTGCTATGAAGTAGAGGGTTACTGTGGATGTACACTATGAAGCAGAGGTTTGCAGTGGATGTATGCTATGAAGCAGAGGGTTGCGTGGATATATGCTATGAAGCAGAGGGCTGGGGTGGATGTACGCCATGAAGCAGAGGGTTGCGGTGGATGTGCGCTATGAAGCAGAGGGTAGCGGTGGATGTACGCTATGAAGCAGAGGGTTGTGGTGGATGTACGCTATGAAGCAAATGGTTGCGGTGGATATACACTATGAAGCAGAGGGTAACAGTGGATGTACACTATGAAGCAGAGGGTTGCGGTGGATGTACATTACAAAGCAGAGGGTTGTGGTGGATGTATGCTATGAAGCAGAGGGTAGCAGTGGATGTACACTACAAAGCAAAGGGTAGTGGTGGATGTAAACTAGGAAGCAGAGGGTTGTGTCAGATGTACAGCAGGAAGCTGAGGGTTGTGGTGGATGTACACTAGGAAGCAGAGGGTTGCGATGGATGTACACTAGGAAGCAGAGGGTTGCAGTAGATGTACACTAGGAAGCGGAGGTATGCTGTGGATGTACACTAGGAAGCAGAGGATTGCAGTGGATGCACACTACAGAGCAGAGGGTTGCATTGGATGGGTACTATGAAGCAGAAGATTGCAGTGGATGTATACTAGGAAGCAGAGGGTTGCAGTGGATGTATACTATGAAGCAGTGGGTTGCAGTGGATGTACACTATGAAGTAGAGGGTTGCATTGGATAGGTACTATGAAACAGAAGATTGTGGTGGATGTACGCTAGGAAGCAGAGGGTTTTGGTGGATGGGTACTAGGAAACAGAGAGTTGCTGTGGATGTATTCTGTGAAACAGAGTTGCTGTGGATGTGTACTGTGAAGCAAAGGTTTGCAGTGGATTTTCAGTACTCTGAGTGGAAAGGGGTACTCAGTGGTGTCTGTCAGGGACTGGGGTAAGGAACACTGCTGTTCAACATTTTCATCATTGATGTCGAATCCCAAGATTACTGGAGCAGAGGATGGCAGGGAAGGGGAATGTATCACTTCTTGAGTGAATCCTGCTGACCTGTACTGCCAGGCACCCCCCCAACCAATCATGATTGTGCATTTGTATGCAGTGTTGTGGGTGTGTCCAGAAAGGGGCAACATAACCCTTAATTGGCTGCAGGATGACACCACTGGTCAATCACCAGCTACATCTACAGAACTCACCAAACAGACAGGCCCCTGGCCTGATTCCATGCAGCCATGATCTGATCTCCATCCCAGACTATGACCTGGCATATTCAAAAGGAGGTGCCCCACCTCAAGGGACAAGAGGGAGTTGGACGGGTCAGTGGAAAGAGGGTCTGCCCTTACCAGGAGGAGTCCCACATAAGAAGCAGAGCAGATAGACATTACAATGAGAGGATGCATAAAAAAAGTAGACAAACGCAAGGTTCTCCTACCCAGTTTCTGCATGCAAGAGTGAAGCCTCTGTTCCAAAACTAAGACTCTGTGCTGCAGCTCCTCGTAGTCGTACGCTCCCATCTCCTCTTGAATCGCCAGCAGAACTCCTGTGAGGTTCCGCACTTCCTCTTTTATCTGAATGATCATCTTTACATCCGCTTTGTATTGATCCAGGACTGGGATAAGTGGTAACAGCTCATCCATCTTCTCTTTCAGCTCCTGTCAACATGTCAAAACAATATACAGCTGACATCCCATCCAGTGCAGTTCTTAAAAAGTACTGCAGTCAAAATCTGCAAAAACATATGTTGTGCAGTGTTTTGATTTGTGTGTTTAGTCCTGGCATGTCTTACCCTTTCCTTTCTATTAGGAGTTTTTTTTTTCTAAATGTGCCTACTGGTTTTATGGCCTATGGGGAGATCCATGATAGCATGGTTTATTGCTCTTCTTTGTTCTACAATTCATCCTGTCTCATGTGACAGTGATGCATCCGGGACCACAGATTCAGTGAGGGAAAATACTACAGCAGTAATCTGAAGATCGGAGCCCGATGTTCTGGCCTCAACTAAATAACTCTAGTTTAATATTTTTGTTTTCTCTGTTTGTCCAGGTCTAGCCAGCAGGAATAAATGATTTGTTTTTAAAGCTTTTAATTTCATCAAAATACACCCAGCCATAAAACAAACACACAAATCCCCCTCAGTCATCAACGCTATAATTAGTAACGACTCTAGCTGTTGTCTTACAGAATATCAGCTCAGACCTCAAGTGATCGCTAAGCTGTAAATGTAGCCTTCAGTGCCTACTGGATAAGGAAAGTGACTTAAAGTCATCACTGTACTGCTATAAAATTGATTGTAAACCAGTGGTTTCTGAATCTATGGTTTGGGAAGCATCAGAGTCACATGGGACAGGAGGCATTGTAGGAAAAAGAGAAGCAAGAAAATATGCTACTATGGACATCCCTAGAGGCCATAAAACTAGAAAGAGAAGCCATACAACTAGAAGGCAAATTGAGAAAAAAAAATTTGAAAATAAAGAGAAAGACACACCAGGACTAAACACACAAATCAAAACACTTTGCACAAAATATGTTTTTGCTAATACTGACTGTGATATTCCTTCAAATATGCAGAGGGTCATACTCTCTTTGAAAGATCTATGCCAGGCAGCTGCTGGTTTAGAATGCGTGTTAAATTAACATCAAGCTCATATGGTTAGTACCATCAATGCTTTTAAGATCTTTAATGTCAAGTTAGGCAAAGGTTCCATAAAAGGAATTCTCACTGTATTAGACACTAAAACTAGAACAAGCACTTTGTACACCTTGGAAATGTGGGTACTTGCTGACCTTTCACACTTAGAAATTACCCACAGTAAAATACTAAGATATATTCTTGGCGTACCTAGCTCTGCACCTGCAGAGGTAGTTAGAGCAGAATTAGGACAATGATCTCTGTCCTCTCCAACTAAAGAAAGGAGTCTTAGCATCCTATCTGAGACACATTTATGTAGGACGTGCCTAGATGAATACATTAATTATGCTCATAATGGTTACATATGTACCTCAATTAAGTTAATCAAAGAACAACTTTTTCTATTTATCTTGGGTCATCTACTATAAGAAGTACTTCTCCGCTCAAAAGAGGAAATAATTACCATACTCAAGACCAGAATACAAGGTGTTGCAATGTCTCAGGATCTTCTCAGAATTTCAGCACTGAAGTGCTTCACTGGATACAAAACAACACAAACTCAACACGTTTTAGAGCCTTATTTAAAACTGATATCCAATCCTAATGACCGTAGAGTACTTAGCTTATACAGGGTGGTAGTGTATAAAGAAAATTATATTTATTTTAAGCAAAAATGGCCTGGACACAGCTCTCCCTACTGTAAACATGGACTTGGAACTGAGGGTGGTTTGAAACATCTAACTTTGTTATGCCCTCTTTATAAACAGTAATGAAATTATTGGATGGGTCCCATTCTTGCAAATCTTAGGTCTAGACCTGATGATATCATTTCCATATTACGAAATTCAAATGATTTGGTAGTTCTGCATCTTCTTTCACAATTCCTAAGGAGTCCGAAATCAACATCCTCTCTTCCACAATTCCAACATTTTAAATCATAACTATCTGGATACTTTTCCCTCTTAGAGTTCAGTTCTGATTTGCTCAAGATGGTTTGATTTGTGAACTCACAAGGTTTTAAGTGTCTTGTCAATATTTTATATATGATTGTGTTTTTAAAACAGACTAATAAGATGTTTTCTGGACTTCTGTATTTTGTAAATTGTCATTAATAATTGTTCAATAAAAGAAAGAAAGAAATGAATGCATGTCAGAGGAAAATGCTGCAAAAGTCTTACCAATTTCATTTTAATGTATTAAACAGACTAGAACAGTCTACCAGCCCCACCACCCCAACAAACCCCAGACATTTCCAAAGGCTGCTAATTGAACAGCTCTCAGATACATGTGGATGTCTTCCTACCTGAACAAGCCCTCCCACGTGAACCCACTTTCTATCCACCTGTCAAGTATTTGCTGCTTTGTATGCAATAGAAAGTCTTGCCTTCCTTTCAAAGGAGGAACTAGCAGCAGATTTCTTAATACTAGCTCCTCTCTGGCCACCTAATACTCTTTTTGGTGTCTGGTGTCTTGCTTACCCCTCTCTGTCCACCCAGTATCACCCTAGACAGGGTATTATCTGTCTGGTAAGGAAAGGAGAAACATTTAAATGGGTCCTATAAAACATTGTGAATTACAACTTTGAACATTATTCCAATAGTATTCTTAACCGTAGCTGAAACTAGCTGTTTTAATTTGTTTAAATGTGTAAGGAGGGGATCGTGAAAGGAAATAATGTTTAACAATTTTTTTTAATATGAGGGTCATGTTGAACATTTTCAGTGAGTAAAGGTGGCAGCCATGTTTGTGATGGCAAGCTAATTAGAAATGAATGAAGTGGGTCATGAATTCTGCATGTGATTGGCCCAAATTCCAAATCCCACTGTCTGAATGTGTTCCAGCCTGTGCATTTCTGGGGAATTAACATATGGCTCTCAGAACTTACTAAGCCAATCAGGAAGCAGGAAATTTCCAACTCATTTTATAACAAAGCCGTTATACATGACAAGGTGTGGTATATTATGGGATATTTCCAGGACTTATGTGCATTGTAAGGCCAATACCCCATGATGTGACCAACACTTGCAAGTATTATTGCCATTATACAATGAAAAAAGAGGACATAAAACAGTCTTTATTTTCAATTCAGCATAATTTATTTATGAACAAAACAGTCCCAACTTTAAGTTAACAGGTTAAAGAAATTTAAGCTGACAACTAAATAATTAAATTTGCCTCAGGAGTGCCTGGTATGCTGTGACACTCAACCATCTAAGGTAAGCGTCTCTGAAGAGAATGACAGTGTAGTGATTTGTTGTTTATGTTATGAGGTGTCTGACCAGAACTTTTTTTCTGTGGCTATGTGCTGGAACTTACAACAGCTCTCAGCCAATGAAGTTTCTTTTTTGCCTGCAACTATTTTAGAAGTCATGAGTCCCTCCAGGGTGTGCATTATAGAATTTAAATGCACGCCCCAGGTGTGTAGTAAGGCATGAAGGAGAAGGCCGAGTGTTCTTACGCCTCTGAGAAGTGCATTAAAATCCTTTGATGCACACCCTGGATAGGCCTATTACACTTATACAATGGCACTAAGTAATTATTGGGGAGGAAAATGTGATTCGGCACCTGACTGTGCTTTTATAGAGATTGAATGCATGGCCAATGTGATGTCTCTTGGCCCATGAAATTTCTAGATTTTTTTCTCACCATTTTTTAATCACCTCTTTGATTGGTTCTATTTTCCAGTAGCACTAACTTGTATTTGTTTGCATTGTACCTACAGTATATGATGTATTTGCCCATGTAACCTTCTCTGGGACCACACCTGGAAATAAACCTTGGCTTACTGTACCTTTCTCAGTCACCAGTTTCTAAATACATAAATTAAAGCAGCAGTGCATTGAAAAATGTTTTTCTCAAAAAGCTAGTTTCAGCTACAGTTAAGAATAATATTGGCCAGACCATTGGCGCAGTGTTTGGATTTCTGTTTGCAAAGTCAGTGACCGGGGTTCAGGAATGGACCTGGGGAGCCGGAGGGCCAGCCAGGGGAGAAGGATCAAGCACCCCCAGGGCTGCTCTCCTTCTCCGGGGGGAGGGTTGAGTGCATGTCTGGTGCGCATATGACTCCTGGCAGAGGCTGGGGGGAAACACAAGTGCTAGTGCCTAATTTGGGCGGGGCAGATGGAGGACATCATTGCACGTCCCTGCCCCTGGGGCAGTACAAGCAAAAATTGCATTGGCCGTCATGAATGACACACGCCTGGCACCATGGCCTTCATGGCTTCATTCCCCCCACTGACCAATCATGGACCCAGTGTGCTGTCCAAGCCCCAAACCCTGCCCTGGGGGGGAAGCCAGGAGGTAATGCCAGTCATCACCGGCACCTTTCCCATTGGAGATGGGCTGGACATGTGCATCGGCCCCATCCTGGATAGTTAAGTCAGGGTGTATCAATGGGGGGAGGAGCGAGAAAGTGGTGTGCAGGAAGGGCTAAGTAACAGGTGGCCGATGGCAGAAAAAAAAAAGAATACTATTGATTGGGCTGTCAGTGCAGCAGCAGCACTACCACTACTGATACCAGTGACCAGGGTCTGGGGCCGGCTGAGGGGAGGAGGATAGAGCATCTCAGAGAATGCTCTCCTCCTTTGGGACTCTCTCCTCCTCCTCCAGGGAGGAAGGGAGGGACACACAGGGCTGCTCTTGCACCCTACCAAGTCCTGCCACCAGTGGAAGCACAGGCGGTGGGCTCAGGCTCACAGACTTGGGAAGGGGATGGTGCCATTAGGCACTTGGCTGCAGCGTCCATCGATATGTTGCAATCCTGGACTTATATCCTTTGTTCTGGCACCCTCTGGGTTGGGACCATAAAACTGGGGAAAAAGGCAAAACCTCCTCAGTGTTGAGCAGCAGGACACTGGGATCCCAGTATGCCGGGACCGAGCCATGAGGGCTGGAGATTTCGGTATGCTGGGACTCAGCCAAATAAGGTGGGGGGTGGTGGTATCCCCCTGAGGCAGACGTCCAGGGGAAGTAAAAAAAAAAAAAAAGAAAAATATTAGCATACCTGTCAAATATACTTGTTTAGGTACCTTATATGCTGCACACCATGAGTCAGTCTGTATTTTTTCGATACTAACCCTTGCTAAGTCTACAGTGCTATTTCTATGCAAAATGTGTCTGCCATCTTTTTTGCTTGATAGAAAATTCAAAACATTTATAAAATACTCAAATTCTGGCGGAATTAGGAAAAGAGTCACGTGATGCAGGCAGCCTAGCAGCAGCAGCAAGGATCAGGAGCGCCTCTCCCTTCTGCGCAGTCTCATCTATTTTGCCTGACTAACAATGTTTTTCACATCACTATCACTAAGAGTGGTGTAGACCTGCTTTCAGCAATTGTTATTCCTTTTTTCTGCATCGCATTAGGCTCACAATCACCGCGATGGATGCTGATATGAAGCAGGCCTCCTTAAGACACACACCACCTCAATCGTCAGAAAAAATGCCTAAGAAGTCTAAAGCGCAAGCCTCGGCGCTGGGAAACCTAATCCTACTGTCTCCCACTCGATTCCTCTCACAGAAGATCATTTTCTCTAGGAACTTTTACCTTTTAAAGAAACCTTATCTGAAATCTCAACCGAAATTAAATCAATCAGGGGGAACCTGGCTGACCTGCATAGATGGGTAGGAGACTTGGAAGCTCGCACTTCCTCACTGGAAACCTGGAGGGATAAAACAGATCCAGAAATTGTCCACCATTGTCAGCAACTCCAGAAGCGGCAGTTAAAAACAGAGGATCTCGAGGGGAGAAGCCGGCGCAATAACATCTTAGTTATCGGTCTGCCAGAATTAGCAGAGGGCCCGAATACAATCGCTTTCCTCCCAAAGTTCCTCTTGAAGAATGTAGGCCCTTGACCCCTTTACCCTTCATAGCAAATTCAGAGGGCTCATAGGTCGCTTCGACCCAAACTATAACCAGGCAGTGCACCACAATCACTTATCTTAAAATTTCATAGCTTCCTAGAGAAACATCTGCTCTCCAAAGTGAGAGAACTCCAAAAGATGGGAGGGCTCTAAACTTTGCATTACGCAGGATTTACCTTTTGAAACCTGCCAGAAGCACTTGGCTTTCCACCCCGCAGTGAACACATTAATCGTGGCTAGTATTCCCTTCCGAATATTCTACCCTGCGAGATTACAAGTTTCCATCAATGGTTCCTGGCTCTCCTACGATTCTCCCACCCAGGCCTCATCAGATCTGATTACCAAGCTGCCTGATCTCTTTAAACCTGGATGAACATGCATGGACACGTCTTAGGACAATATTGTTAATGTTTTTTCTCTTTCTTAATATTAAATGTCAAATATGCTCATTGCATTGGTTTACCTGTTGTTATGAAATGGAGTTTTTTGGAGCTGGGTGGGTGGAGTAACCAATGAGGGTGAGTTGAGCAGGCCTCAGATTCTCCATGTTCCTATTTCGTTTAAGCCTCCTTTGAGAGAGCTGCTAGTCTATGGGAGCTTTTCTTTCCAAAGGGTGTTTCCTAGGGTACGTTTTAGGGATGGACCAGACTGGTCCGGCAGTGTTAGTCCTCCCCCATGCATCATCCCACCACCCCTGGACTAACATCATGAGGAACCTGGCCCTGTCACAGAATTAATTTGTCAGTCTCAGTCATTAAAATCCTTAACAGCACTGAATCTGTTTCCTGCATTTGTGGAGGGGTAAGTGGCTATTTCCATTTTCATATTTCCTGTCTCATCACAACCTCTGGATTTGTGAGCCTAACTCCAATCCTTCCTACACTCATCACCTACCTGACTTCATCCTCCACGTAACCTTAGGTCCACCTACAGATTTCTGCATCGTGCCCTAGGTGATCGATTCAATCCAGATTGGATCCACTACTTTGCCTGGGTGATCTCTTTACTGTGGAGGTCTGCATTCTAGGTATATATACCAACATCCAGGTTAAGGAGCATAAATAACATATGGCGCTAACTTCCATGGTAGTCAAGAAGCTTGTCCTTAAACACTGGATGGACCAACTACTGATATCCTATAATGAATGGCTAAATGATCTCTCAGCCTACTTCAGGGTCGAACGCTTGCTTGTTAGTTCCCGTAACAGTCTAACTTTGTTTGATAAAAAATGGGGCAAATTATATACTTTATATCTACATTGATATCTGGTAATCTGTGGACTCCCCATGCATATTTCACAATGTACTTAAGTTCTTTAATACCTTCCTAAGGGCACACTCCAGAGGGGTTGGGGTAGGGAAGGAGAGGGGGTAGAGATAGGGGTAGGGGAAGGGGATAGTTTTACTTTTTCCAAACTGTTATATCATTGTACTTCACCTCATGCTCATATTGTTGTTTTATTGTTATAAAATCAATAAAGATGTTGAATTTCAAAAGATTCTGGTGGAATTAGAAAAGCGTACCACCAAATAAAAATGGAAGATGCCTAGAATCTTTGCAGTAAAAAAAGGTAGAGTCAAATTTTTTTTGTCCAATTTCATTGCATTGCTGCTTTAAATACAATCTTTTTCAACTCTCCGCAGGGCTTGTGTGTATAAAGGTGCAACCCTAAACACCTGTGGCTATCATCTCCTTATCTGCTGTATGAGAAACTGTTCTCCACTATTGTCAAGAACTTTCCTTAAGAGGTAAGAGATGACCCGGGTTGGTAGGGGTGTACCATAAGGTAATCCTACTGTCTGTGCACCATGCAGTTGGTTGTGGGAGTGGGATAACCAATCTATAACCTACTCCAGGATGTTCCCATACTGCTATGCTACACATAATGTTTTTGTATTTAAACTGAAAAAAAAAGCACACAACTGTTTATCATCTTCCCCCGTGTGTGCGCAGTTGCTTCACGCAATAACAGGGTTAACATGACCCATGTGAATATCATGTGGTATTTACATGGATCATGGCTCCTGGCCAATCAGATGGCTGGATTTGCAGTTTTCAGTTTTATATTGCACTGTAAGTGACTTGCAGGTACATATTCTTTTAGAACCTGCACTCGTGTGTACTGTATTGCTTAGAATGTTCCACGTGTTCTGGCCAACATTCCCCTTGTCAATCAAAGAGGACCATGTAGCCCCCTCCCACGCCAGCCCCTGAACACATCTGGAAATAAACTGTCACAACTCAGTGTGCGTTTTCTGGTCAAAAATTACAAACAAATAAAAAGAAGATATTGCCCCCCACACCATTATTAGTGAAAGACGGCAATGCGTGACTATTGGAGCTCACCTCTACAGAACTTGGTGTGGGGCTAAGATTCTGTGGGTCTCTCTCTCTCTCTCTCCAAGAGTTCCAACACTGACTATAGAGCTCCCTCAGGTATTTCCCACTGGTTCTTTTGTCTAATCATAGTGAAACACCGTAGATGTTGTTTTGCCACTGCAAACCAGTTCCCTGCATTGCAGTTACGGCTTCTCACATTCCTTTAAATAACATTTCTGCTGGGTTGCCCTCACATTATTTAAGGCAAAGTGGCTGCAGCAGTGCTGGTGTTGACCCAGTAATGTATTTTCACACTCTTCAGTCCTGCTAAAAACAGTTCGAGCTGCCGCCTTGGAAAGCTTATGAGATGAAGCAGAGTTGAAACTTGACGCTTTTCTTTCCAAGGAAAATGGAATTAGTCCCTTCTGAAAGCACCATCTAGTTGTGTCTATGCTCCAAAAAAGGGAAAAAAAATGAAGAAAAGGCAAAGGTTATGTGTGTCCTTTCTGCTGGGGAGACACATCACTAGCCATCGCTGTGAACCAAACCTGGGATCCAGCGTCCTGAAGGTAGCAGTTTCTAGCCATTCAGCGAAAGAGATGAAGAGAAATTCTTATTCACTGGGAAATTAGAATGAGTCTGAGACTTCATGCACTGCAATCCCACCCACCACTACCAGAGGGCTGTGTGCTGTTCCGATCTGTATGCACTGCAGGACATTGTAATTCACAGCTCTCACCTCTTGATGCTGTACTTTGCACAGACTGTTTTTTTCTCATACATAACAGAAAACATGATGGCATACAGTTTTGACACAGTGCTTGTCTATTTTCTTTACACTTTCCCACAAAAAGGTAAAGGTAGGGTCAGGTAGGAACTGGGCAGTCACGATGAACCAATTTTTTTTTCTGCCAACAACGTTCTTTTTTTTTGTGTGTTTCTATGTAAACAAACACATGTGCATTACTGGCTTGCATTAGGTATGAAGCCAAGAGTCTGATGCAGCATCACACACCTGATTCTTTATCTGGTGCTGGGGAGTGAAAACCAGAAGCCTCTATTTTAACTGGAAGTACTGCAATAGCAAACAGAAAAGTCAACTCACATCGAGTTGTGATGCCTCCCTTCATGCTGTGTGCCAACTGGAGAGCCATGTCATTATTACGTATTGTCAGGCTTTAGCTGATGGCCATTTTACCAGACAGCACATGTGATCATGGTCATGATTTTTGGGTTTGAAAATAGAAACACAATCACTCCAGTAGCTTTCACAAACAGTCTTATTTTTATTGCAGTACTGAGGTTTCAGTGCTGGCATTTATTTACCATTTTTATGTTTGCCTATGCGCATGCACAAGAAACATTATGTGGCAGCTTAGGAGAGCAGTGTGTTGTGGAGGTGTGGCACTGTGGCGGTCAATGCCGGCACTGCATTGTTGGGCTTGGCATTGCTCAACAAATGCAGGCCCAGTGTCCTGATGACCCTGGTTCTGCAGAGTGCCACCAATTTGTAATGATTTTGCTGCTGCAATCAGGGGCCACCTCGTCATTGCAGTGTCAGCCATTCTACTGCAATGAAGGAGCGACCCATCATTGCAGGGTGGTACCTACCTTGCCTGGTGTAACATTTGGTCAACAGAACGGTGACTATACTACCTCTGAGCCCCATGAAAGCCAACGGGGGTGCACAATCCCCCTGTCGGCATGCCCCCAACCCCGTTTATTTGCTGATGGGGGAGTCCATTCCCCATCGGCATAATGCCCCCCCCATTTGTTGTGTGCTGAGGGGGGGTGCCCAATCCCACTCATCATCATGCTCACCCAGTCTTTCTTTGCCGACGGAGGGGGGTCCAATCCCCATCGACTTCAGTCTCCCCTCTCTTCCAAAACACAGGTGGCACATTGGGAGCCCACCCCAGTGTGCAAAAAGCAAACCTGAAAACAAAAACCTTCCTCAGACATCTTTTTATTTTGTTCTCCCTGAAACCAAGAAAATGGTCCCCTGCGTGTCTCCTGCCCCTCCCCAACCCGAGCCACCCCCCCTGTGCACCCTGTCTCCCCACACACCCTCAATTCACTACCTCCAAAGCCCAGTGCGATGATTTTTGGTGGACTGGGAACACGTCTGCACTCTTCAAAGCTGACTGCAAACTGAAGAAATGCTGGTAAGCTCTATAATGGCATATATAGGGTTGTTTCAACTTTGGTGCATATCTTGGGCATTTTGGGGAATTTAGGTACCAAATTTTCAACAAGGAGTTATTGGAACTCCTCCTCATGAATTCAGTCATTGTCATGACGTTATTCGGTCCCGAAAGGTGATTTTGCGGTCACTGTGCGTAATCACCTTTCGTGACCGATTAATGAAACGGCAGTTCCACTGTTCATGAGGTGGGCTCTCAAAAAGCTTATGTTGCAAATTTGGTAAAAAAAATCCAGAAAGTGACTGTTTTACAAGCATGTATTGTGCAGTTTCTACGCACGCTCATAACTTCGTGAATTTGTAATATTTTCACTCCAGATTTTCAACATTGACATTTTTCCACACCTCCTTATGAACAGTACAGCTGTCATTTTACACATCCTGGCCGAAAAGTGTTTTTGCACTTCCAACGCAGAATAGCACGGTCACTGCGGGAAATCAGTTTTTGGGACCGATTGAGAAAACAACAGTGACACTGTTCATGAGTAGAGGTCACAAAATGCCTGTGTTGAAAATTTGATGATGAAAGTCCATAAAATGACTGTGTTACAAGTGTGTATTGCGCAGCTTCCATGCACCCTTGTAACTTTTTCAAATCTGTAGTATTTTCACGCCAAATGTTCAACACTGACATGTTTTCGCACCTCCTTGTGAATAATACAGCTGTCATTTTTCACATCCTGGCTGAAATGTGTTTTCACACTTCCGGCTCAGAATTGCGCAGTTGCTATGGGAAATCAGTGTTTGGGAAGATTAAGAACGAGCGAGTGGGGGGGTGAGTGAGCTCAATGGAGCTCTGTCGGGACTGCTGCAGATTTCTTTGTAGGCAGAAAATGGCACCAATGCAGACAGGAGCCCAGTACAAAAGGGCAGCCTGCAGCGCCGGGAGAAACAGAATGAGTGAGTTAGAGAGGAGGAGGAGTGAGCAAGCTCAATGGAGCTCTGTCAGAACTGCTGCAGATTTCTTTGTGGGCAGAAAAAGGCACCAATGCAAGCAGGAGCCCAGTA
The DNA here is from genome assembly GCA_016271365.2 of Neoceratodus forsteri. NCBI lineage: Eukaryota > Metazoa > Chordata > Ceratodontiformes > Ceratodontidae > Neoceratodus > Neoceratodus forsteri. The sequence continues at coordinate 60,725,782 of JADMNL010000033.1, forward strand.
CAAAAGGGCAGATTTACATACTTTGTGGCAAACTCTGCAAATTACATGTTACTTATACATAACTCAGGTTTGCTCCTGTAATTCCCCTACTTCGGGATTGGCTGCAGTGTCTTGAGGCCTACATTAGGCAGAGAGCACCATTAAGCAGGTGGCAGGCAGATGAAAACTAGGAAGAAAAACCATGGGCGGCCAGGATGATGAGCTCAGGCACTCTTGGGCCCCTCTATGCAGAGAGCTCCACCAGGTGGATGGTGGAGGTAGCGACTGATGGCACTAGGATGTCCTCAAGCACCGGTGGGTGCAGCCCATAGGACTGGGAGCATGGAATACAGAGGATAGAAAGCTATATAGAAAATAGAAAAAAAAAAGGAAAAAGTTAGTTCTCAAACTGCAGAAACATTTCACAAAATTCTGCACTTTGTAAAGTCGGTGAAAGGCAACGTTTGTTCTGCACTTTGGTTTACCCCCTCCGTATGGTAATTACTCATGGAACCTCCCAACAGCTAGAATTGTTTTTAAGGTGATTTGAAAGGATATATAGAGAATAAGGCATAGGCGACTGTGTGTTATGAAGTTTTTTTTTAATGCACTCGAGGTGTGCAGTGACCCATAAACAATGAGAGGGAAGCTCAAGAGGTTTATGTGGTCATCACACACTGAGAGTGTGTTAAAAAAAAACTCCATAAGCACACAGTCACTTATGTTTTATTTCTTGTAATAACTGGTGCAGGGACATGAGCACAAGAATCAAATTTCCCAGCAGGGAGAGTGGGGTGCAGTACACCACATTCCGTAATAATGGGGTATAATGTCATACTTGGTTATTCTGGCATTTGATCACAGTAATAATCAGTGTGATAAAGGGGGTCACCACTTATTAAATACAGTTAACTGCCCTCCTTTCCTAGCCATGCCAGTTATGTATTTTGATAGGCTCTGACCAATTTTTGATGCCACAGAGTGTGGCACAGAATGTTCAGGCAGTATGAAAAGAGAGAACAGCAACTAGACTTCTAGGAAAACATAAACTGAACTTACAAGCTCAAATGGGCAGACTGGGTGGGCCATAGGCCCTTATCTGCCGACACTGTCTATGTATCTGTGTAACTGCTGAGGAAAGAGGGATTTTTTGGAGTAGATATCAAGGCAAAAATTAGATTATTAATTTAAGAAAAAATGTCAAAACATTTCCTTATATTGGATAGATGCTAAAAGGAAAGCAGGAGGGCATCTAGAGATATACAAATTGTTTCTTATAACCTTTAACAGGAGGTTCTTTTTGGGTTCTGGATGCAAGAACCACCCATGTTCTGGGGGCTGGGGGGAGTTGTTAGAACCAGTTCTGTCCGTGCCTAAGATCAATTCCCAGCCAATTGATTTGCACTCTTTCTCCTGCACTGCCTGCTGCCGAGCCAGCGACGCTTATGACATGCCAGTTAACTAGCTTTTTTCGACGTTTGTCATTAAACTGGGAGCAGGGCTGAGAATGGCAGAATTAATTTAAGTTCTTCGATTCCAAAGATATCTAGGAGGATTACTTCCAAATTGCAGTACGTGTTCCTGTAGGGACTGACACGCTGTCTGTCTTGATTATTAATGGAACAGCTTCCTTCAGCCATGCGATCCTTTTAGTCCTGTCACTCGGGACTGGAGTTCTTTTCAGGGGGGTTGGATATGTGGAATTAAGTTGCCCTTTTCAAGTGCACTGTCCATAGGAACTTCAGCGACATCTCGTTATCAGTGTCATTTGTTTTGTAAGATGTGCCTTGAATGTTGTGTATTTCAAGGACAACACCCAGGAACACAGGAAATTGTAATCAAAACAAGACCATTGCCCCATCGTGTTCCTTTCCCACCAACCAGGTAGCTTCAGGTTTTAATAATCTCATAAACTAAATAAACAGATAAACTTGCCATTTTTAATATTGCTTCTATCTGGAAATGATTCCCAAGTACAGAACACTGTCGCTCTTTTTGCACTTAAGGCTGAAGCAGATGGCTGAAAATTTCTAAATACAAATCCTGGAACTCTGATAGACTGACTAATTATAAATTTCAGATTTCCTACTATTTTGTAACTGCTAATTTTAATTGATTTGAAATAGGATTGTACATGCCTTATTTTGATTGTGATGTCTAATTGATGCGTCTGCTATGTATCTGTTATGTCTGCCTTGGCACAGTGAAAGTCATGTAAGCAATAATACACAGCAGGGTGTGTATTAAAGCATTTGTGATGCACTCCTTAGACATTTTGTGAGGCATGAGGCCGTAGGCCAGGTGTTCTCACACTCCCTAAGAAGTACATAACAAGTATTGGTGTACACACCCGACATCAAAACTTCGACATCGACCGACAGTACTGCAACTACAGTGCCGGTCATTGTAGTGTTGGCGCTGGACCCAGGCACTGTATTTGAGGGGTCTTGCACCCCCTCCCCTTATCAGCTCCAACTCAGAGTTGATTATATTTAGTTGGGGGGGATGCAGGGGGGCACAGAAAACATGTTAGTCTGTTAGAAACCGTATGCCGATCGCCAAAGCGGTCGACATGATGGTTTCGCTGTCCGGTCATTTGACAGAATTTTTGTCAGTGACTGATCATAGATCCACAAATGCTTTACTGCATACCCTGAAGTATATTATGGCACTTAAATAATGGATTTGATATGAATAACTGTATTGGGGGGCACACCAAGGAGTTCAGATGCCTGACCTTGCCTCTCTAGAGATTTAATGCATGACTATGTGGCGTGTTTTGCCCAAGAAAGCTTCTAGATCTTTTTTCTTGACATTTTATAATATACATAGACAATTTATATGTGAATAGATACAGTACAGTATTACCCACATTTTCCACTACAAAATGACGGGGTGGGGGGATAAGGACATTAAGGCTCAATATTATGTAGTATTGTTATTCAGAATATTAAGGACTGGCTTCGCTCCCCCACCCACAAGCACAAGAAACACTGGCTGATCATGCCACAGGAAATTGGGGTAGGAACTAGAGCCTGGTGGAGTTGCGGATGTCTGCTCCCGTAATATTCTGTCAGTGGAGTTATCTAATTTTTTTTCTGCTAGGAAATGAGCAAAACTATTTAAAAATAAAAAGACCTCCCTACAAATTAATCTGTTTACAATATTCACCCAAAACATACCTCCCTTTAAAAAAAAAAAATTTGAGCATTTCAAAATACAAATTATCTGCTTAAATGTAATTAGCATTAGGGTAGGACAACTAGCGGACTCCCCGAGCTGACAGCGAGTCCATGTGGTATCCGAATGTATCCAGTCTGGTCATCCCAGAGAATAGATGTGTTTGAATAGTCCATGCTATCCAAATGATTCCAAGTTGACTGGTTAGCATACGCACACAACCCTAATTAGCATATGATTGATATGTTAATGCAGTCCACTACTAAGCTTCTAGAAGAGGTTCAAAAAGATGAAATGTCTAGAACCTTTCTGGGTTCTAATTGGAACTGGTTCAGAACAGAATGAGAAAAGGGTTATTCTTCCCCATTTCTGATTGTGCTTTAAAGAGTTTTGATGCAGGGATGCTCAGAGACTTGGGTTTGAGAATGATCCAAGGTTGTTTGTCACAGTCAGTGGAGGGAGGAGGAGGAGGATCGGGAATCCTATAGGATGCTCTCCTTCTCCTCCTCCAGGAAGATGGGGTGATTAGATCCTAGTGCTATGCTCCCACTTGGATGACCACAGGTGGTGGTACAATCAGAGATGCTCATGGGTGGGCAAGAAGCCAACTGACGTTGAAGCACCAGTACACCTCGTGTCTAATATGGCCTCCATGCCATCGGTGTCTGGAGGTGGGGAGTCACCAATCAGAGAAAACCCTGGAGTGCACAGCAGCTGGTGCTGCCCATCTGGCTGGCCCCCACCCCCCTCCGCATATGGCAGATTGCAGGGGACAGCTGTATAACTGCAGCAAATTCAGATTTACCCCAGTTCTTAGAGAAACAGAAAAAGTCCTTTCCCGGAGAGAGCCTTCAAGTACCTTGCTCTTACTGTAACAGACAAGAAACAGCATGCAACTTTATCTCGGTGTATCAGTCTCTTTGTTACTGAAGTAACCAGTAAGCTCTGTATTTCACTGTATGCAGCTTATTCATGAGATGGTCCTGAATCCATTTTTATCTTGGCAACCATCAAATACCCCATGTTATTTCAACATTTGTGTGAAGAATTTTTCTGTTGTGCTGCTCCCTTGCCAAAGAGATTAGATCACCTTATGACATGTGATCTCATTCATTCAGGAGCACAACAGAGAAAAGGGTCTGGCACTGGGGGGCAGTGCTGTCCAAAATGCAGGTACTGTAGCGGATCCTCCCTTCTGCACAGACTGGGGGACAACAGGATATGACAGTCCATGAAAGTCCTCCATGGGCTCCCATATTCCTGCTGGGGTAACATCAAAGCCATGCCAGTGTGAGCTGCTGGCACCTGTAGTCCACACAGCCCTCCCAGCTTACGTGGAGGGCTGGCTGCTGGCAATGTGGAGGGAGCTCATGCCCCACAGGGAGTCTTGTGGTCAGTCAGAGGAGGGAGGTGTAGGCTCTGTGGCAGCCCCTCAGCTTGCATAGCCTCTGCCCACTCCTCCAGCCCGCCATATCATTGATTAAGGCACCAAGATCAGGTGCTGGTATGCCTCTTGACAAGGCTGGGCACGTAATAGCACACATACCTGGGGATCAGTTACAGAGGTGGCACACAGTTAGGTTTTGGGATGGGTGGAGGTCTCTCGCTTCTGCAGAGTAGGACCTCTGCACACATCTGGCATGTGTAGGTGCCCCTCACTGGGTACAGATCCTTCTGTGGATCAAGCTCTAAGTTGTGTATTCTTATTCTCTTTTCTCAAAGTTGTCTGTGTCAAGGGATCTTTAAAGATTACCATCATTGCTGTCACAGGGCACAGAACTACAGACTCTGTTGGATCCAGCAGTTCTGCCTACTTACAGATTTGTCTCAAATCTCCCTTTTTAGGGAAGAAAAACTGAAAAGATGGTTGTGTCGTAATTGGAGGCATATCTGTTACAGTGTATCTTCAAGCCTTTCCAATCGGTTTTCAGATCTTGGCACAGCACAGACTGCCTTGGTGAAAGTGTTGAATTATCTCTTCCTGGCGATGGATCAGGGAGAATACCCATTTGTAATCCTCATTTTTTGTAACTTATTTTCTATTATTTTCTTCAATAAAGTTACAGTGACTTACAGTTCATTTAACATAGAAAGTAAAATAACAAGCATTTGTTAATGCCGAATGTTGTCTCTCTGGCATTGGCATTGGTAGTGCAGAAATTAGAGATGCATAATAGGAACGGCAGTGAAGTATTGAACTGACGCCAAACCCATCCCCACCCTGCAGAGACTGAGAGGCTTTGGGGTGTGCCTTTGGGTCATCAGCTATAACGCTCATGCCATTTTACCTCACCCTACCCTGTGGACACTGACAAGTGTAGTGGTGTGCTTTGGGGTCTTTGGGCCTTATACTTACCCCATTCCATAAGGAAATAGCTTAGGTGGGTGCAGTATAGGAGAATGCCCTTAGTGACCACAGCCCCATTTTCATTGTACGTAAGGTTCATCCCCCCAAACCTTCCCCTAAAATCATAATCTAGTCCTTGAAATCCTTAGACCTTACTCCAATCAGCTTTGCACTCGCTTTTCCACAGACTGGGCCCCCCTCTCCACTGCCATTTCTGTCGACCAAGCACTTGACTATTTTAAGGATAAATTCATTGCCACCTGGAATGCCTTTGCTCCTTTCAGATGGACCAGAGTCCGTGGGCTTCACCTCCCCTGGATCACCCCCAAACTACTGGCCTGCTTCAGGGAACGTGATCAGGCCTCAAGAAAACACAAATCTACTAAACATCCAAATGACTACGCCAAGTACAGAATGCTGTGCAATTCATGTACTAAAGCTACTAGACTGGCCAAGTCTGATTATTTTAACTCCTCATTCCTGACTAACACTAAGTCTCCATCTAAATTCTGGAGGGTAGTTCATGCCCTATTCTCTCATCCCTCTCACCCTCCCTCTCCAGTTTTAAAACAAATAACTCCCTAGTTTCCGACCCTGGCTCCATGGCCAATTAATTTACTGCCTACTACACCTTGTGTGCCACATCTCTTCTAAATTCCCTCTCCCCATTGCCACCTACTAACTTCAGCCCTTTATCTCAGCAAGTGCCTACCCCTCCCCATTTTCCTTTTTTACTATCGGCCCGATGAAGCTCTTAATGCTGTCCTATCCCTCAACCCCTCTAAAGGCTCCTCACCAGATGAGCTTGATCCAAAACGTCTTTACCTTTCTACTCCTGCAATTGCTTATCCTATTTCCCTAATCCTTAACCTGTCCTTCATTTCTGCCCTAGTACCCTCATCCTGGAAACATGCTGTAGTCCTTCCTCTCCCCAAGGGTGGTGACGCATCCACTCCTGGCAACTACCGCCCCATTTCCCTCCTTCCTACCCTTGCCAAACTTCAAGAACATTTAGTTCTTTCTTAACTTTCACCCTTCCTTTCAGATTCCTCCTTCTTCACCCCATTCCATTCTAGTTTTCAGAAGAACCACTCAACAACCACCTCCCTCCTCAGGCTTACTGACTCCATCCTTTCAGGAATATACGATGGCCTGATCACCTCGGCCATCTTTGTTGACCTAGCCAAAGCTTTCAACACTGTTTTCCATCCCCTGCTTCTTGATTCACTCTTCTCAGCTGGCCTTGCTCTGTCAGCCACCAACTGGTTTAAATTCTACCTCATTGGCAGGACCCAGTCAGTGAGAATCCTTGATTCCATCTCCCTTCCCCTCCACTCCCCATCAACACTGGTGTCCCTCAGGACTCAGTGCTTGGTTCCCTACTCTTCTCCATTTTCTTTAATGATCTTCCCACAGCCTGCTTATTCTCTTCTATCCACATGTACGCTGACGATACTGTTTTGTACAGTTCTGGCAAAAACCCTGCTGCTGCGCAAACCAGCTTACAGCATGACTTCAACCAACTTCAGCTCTGGTTTGCTTCTCACCGCTTTTTCTAAACATCAAGAAGACAGTCTCAATGACCTTTGGCACCAAGCAGAGACTCTCTAGGCTCCCGGCCCTACCCACCCTCCACACCCTTGATGGGACCATCTTGGAGGACACCTCCTCATTTAGATATTTTGGAGTTTGGCTGGACCAGCACCTCAACCTCTCTGCATATCGATGATATCCTGAAGAAACTGCTCCCCAAGCTTGGTGCTCTGTACAGGAAATCGTAGTTGCATCCCACTGACTGTGAGGCGCTAAATTGTCCAGAATATGATACTCCCCATCTTTGACTACTGTGATGTAGTCTGTGGTGCTGCTCCCAAATCTTCCCTGACCAAGTTGGACATGCTGTTTAATTCCTTCTGCCACTTTGCTATCGACTCCCCTTCCCACTTCCACCACTGTGAACTCTTATCGTTCTCTAACCTTCCTTCCACTGTCTCACAGACGCATTTCTCACTGTGCCAAACTAACCTCCAGTTCAGGGGGCTCCCCTCCTATCTCCCATCCTCTCTCTCCACTCCACTTCACCTCCCCCCCACCCACTCTCTCAGATCAAATGACGCCCGCACCTTGACGGTCCCTCACCGCTCCACCCTCATTGGTCAGACTGGTTTTGCCCATCGTTTCCCTAAAATCTGGAATCCCCAGAAATACAACACCTCCTCCAACTACTCCCTTACCTCTGCCCTACACAATTACCTTTCCCTCAGCTGTTCCTGCTTTAACCCACCTTAATACCTGTCCCCAGTTTCTGCTTTCCTACCCTGACACACCCCCGGCAGGGTTCTCAACATCCTGAAGGGGGAAATCAGGAAATGGCTATCCCTTCTCCTCATATTCAGTTCTTGCCTCTCCCCCTCTCTTCTCCTCCTGCCCTTCTGGGTCACCAGTGTGCACAGTCTAACCCCATCCTTTTTACTCCAACAACACTTGCATACTACCTTGAGCCTGCTTCTGGTACACTCATGCACTATAAATGGTTCTATCACAATATTTACTGTTTTGCCTGTTAATATGTTCTTTTGTATGATATTGGACATGTATTGTAATTTACCCAATATTCTACTACTGTTAATTGTACAATACCTTGTGTTCCAACTGTTGTACAATCTTACAATGTTGTATTGTTTGCACTACCCACGTACTATTGTAACTGATCATCCTTCTCAACCCTATGTAACCCCTCCCCCCAGGTCACACCGTGAGATGAGCAACTTGTTGTTCAGTGTGCCCTCCTGGTGCAACATTTCAATAAATAAAATAAATAGTAAAGAATGGGGTGAACTTTGGGGTCGAACACTCCAAGGTGCACCTCGATGCCTGTCACTGGCTGCAGGGTGGGGTTGGGGTGGAATGGCAGGAGCATTACAGCTGATGATTCCAAGTCACACCCCTGAGCCTGTCAGTCTCTACAGGGTGGGGTGTTACAGCTGGAAGCCCTAAAAGCCATAGGCGTGTGTTGGTATTTTCACTCCAAATTCTCAACATGGGCTTTTTGTGACCCCACCTCATGAAGAGCGGCACCATCAGTTTGTTAGCCGAAAGGTGATTTTGTACAGCCACTGTGCCATTTGGCGCCACAGGCACAGAAACACATTTTGGGCAGGATGTGAAAAATGACAACTGTATTGTTCATGAGGAGGTGTAAAAAATGGCAACGTTGAAAATCTGGAGTGGAAATATAACAAATTGGTGAAGTCATGAGCATGCATAGAAACGCAACGCAGGTCCATAACCCAATTATTTTAGGGATTTTTTTAACCACATTTTCAGTACAGGCATTTTGGGACCTCCCCTCATGAACAGTGGCACTGTGATTTTGTTAATCTGTCCAAAAAGTTGATTTCCCACAGCGACCACGCAATTGTACGCTACAGGTGTGAAAACGTATTTCAGCCAGGACGTGAAAAATGACAGCTGTACTGTTCATAAGGAGGTTTGAAAAAATGCCAGTATTGAAAATCTGGCATGAAAATATTGCAAATTTGTGAAGTTACAAGCATGCGTGGAAACTGCGCCATGCATGCTTGTAACACAGTCATTTTATGGATTGTTGCCACCAAATTTTCAACATAGGCATTCTAGGACCTCTGCTCATGAACAGCATCACCGTCATTTTCTCAAACTGTCCTGAAAACTGATTTTGCACAGTGATCGCGCTATTCTGCGCCAGACATGTGAAAACACATTTTGGCCAGGATATGTAAAATGGTAGCTGTACTATTCCTAAGGAGGTGTAGTAAAATGCCAATTGTGAAAATCTGGAGTGAAAATATTACAAATTCACAAAATTATGAGCGTGCATGGAAACTGCGCAATGCACACTCATAAAACAGCCATTTTTGGATTTTTTTACCAAATTTGCAACATAGACTTTTTGAGAGCTCCCCTCATGAACAGTGGCACTGTCATTTTGTTACTCAGTCCTGAAAGGTGATTCCGCACAGTGACTGCAAAATCACCTTTCAGGACTGAATAATGCCACGACAGTGATTGAAATCATGAGGAGGGGTCCCAATAACCTTATGTTGAAACTTTGGTGCCAGAATTTCCCAAAATGCCTGAGATATGCACCAAAGTTGAAAAACCCCTATTTATGCCATTATACAGCTTACCGGCATTTCTTCAGTTCGCGGTCGGCTTTGAAGAGTGCAGACGTGTTCCCAGTCCACCAAAGAACATCACGCCGGACTCCTGAGGTAAGTATGAGGTGAGGGGGGGGTGTGGGGAGGCAGGGTGCACAGAAGGTGGGCGCGGGTTGGGGGAGGGCCACCGGACTTGATGAGGGGATCATTTTCTGGTTTGCAGGTTCTAAAAAAAGTAACACATCGCGGGACATTTTATTTTTACAGGGGTATTTGGCACGCTGGGGTGGGCTACTAGCATGCCATCTAACTGTTTGGTGGGGGCTGTAGCTGATGGGGATTGGGCACCCATCGGCACATAATGGAGTAGTTGGGGGGGCAAGAGCGGCGGGATTGGGCACCCCTCGGCACACATCAAATTGGGGAGAGCATTATGCTGACGGGGATTGGGCTCCCCCATCGGCAGATTGAAGCAGAAACTGGGGGACTGAAGCCGATGGGGATTGGGCCCCCATCAGCAAAGAAAGACTGTTGGGGGGGTGCATGATGCCGAGGGGGATTGGGCACCCCTTGGTACAGAATTACAATGGGTGGGGGGCCATTATGCCAACAGGGAGTTGGCTCCCCCTTCAGCACATGAACAGGATCAGGGCATGCCAACAGGGGGATTGGGCACCCCCGAAGTCAGCACTGTGGCAGGCGGCAGCGGCAGTCACTGCTGCCATGTTTACTGGACTGCTTCACCAGCAAGGGCACATCGGGAGGTGTGTTCTGGTGCTGCTGCATGACGAGCTTGGCTCTCATTGCAGCGGACCTTTTCTCAGATGTGCGCGCCTCATTACTTGTTGCTGGTGTGGTGCGTGCACGCTGCCTTGTTGGGGGATGAGGGACACACCTACTGCTGCATGCCCTGCATTCGCCCACAATGACCGCACCTCCAAATCTGCTGCTACTGCAATATGTTGGCTGGCACGCATGCTCGAGCCAACATAAAAATGAGAAAAAGGAAAAAAACATGATCAAACAAAAATCACAACTTCTAACACCCTTTTCCCCCCACTCGAACCTATGGTGTTCCACAGGCAGCCATTTCATTATAATAAGTACAGTCACAATAACTTAAATTTGTAACAAAGAAGGTGATAAAGTTAATAGGCAGGATTCACAAAGAAAATCAAAAATCCTACAACGGCAGGAAAAAGGCCTACAGCACTGTGGAAACGCAATTGTGCGATATTCTGAAAGTAAACTTGTGCAGGTGCGGAATTCCACAAAAATTCCTGCAGTTGCAGAAATTCAGCAGCTGCAGAAATTGAGCAAGTGCTGAAAATCTGCAACTGTGGATCCACAGCTAAGGAAATGGCTTAGAAGGCATAGCAACAGTGAACATAATTGGCTGGAGCAGCAGACTTTAACATATCTGCCATAGCATGAAGCTGAAAGCACACACAGAGAGACCAGCAACCAGTCCCTCAACTGGGACCACTGCAGCACCACAGGTACCAGCAATACCATGGCACCACAGTGGCTGTCTGTCACTGCTGGTCGTCCCTCCCTGGAGTGTTCCCGTTGCCTGCAGGAGTAACACTCACTGCAGGCTGTTCAGGCTCTATTGCCTGTGGGGCTCCTTCCTGAGCTGCATTGGGTCTGGTGGTTATTGTTTGCTGTCATTCAGTCACAGTGTGCGCTAATGTTGCTGTAACTTCAGCTACTGATATATCCACTGGGATGCTATTACCTATGCCTGGCCTCCTCTTTAATGGTATTTAAATTGTTGGGGCACTACTGCAGTTTGCTGAGGGAGTGCTACGCCTCACTCCAAAGTGTGTAACATTTTTTACAGCAACTGTGGAAAAACACTGACTGAGAATAGCCTTTGAGGGCCTGTGCCATACTTATCGATTACTTTTTCCTCAGGAACTTCTGCAGCTGCACATTTTTCTACAGCCCGTAGTGTTTTTTTCCGCAGCTGCAGAGGTTTTTGTGAATAGCACTCAGAGCAATTTCTCCTTTTTTTCCATAGCTACGGAAGTTTTGGGGACTTAGGGAAGGTTTTGCACCTTCAGAAAGCTTTGCGAATCCTGCCCAACACATTTTGCCAGGTAACATCTAGCACATCTTCAACACATTCTATATGTTTGATTAACCTTTCCATTAGTAAACATATTATTACACCATTTGTGCAGATTCCAATCCATCAAAGTGGGTGAACTCCATTCTGCAAGAATCATTCTTTTAGTGGTTATGGTTGTTGATGCAAGAATTTTTTGTTCCTGTGAGTTTAATCTTAATTTCTCAAATTTATCCAAAATAAATACGTATGGATCCAGAGGAATTTGTTTACATAGAATTTTATTTACTTCAATGCTTGTATTAACCCACCATTGATGTATTTTCGGGCAAGTCCACAGTAAATGAAAATGATCCATTTTTTCCTTTTATATCGCAATTATGCCAACACACCTTTGTTTTATGTATTAAAGAAGGTTAGTCTCTGTGGTGTAATGTACGCTCGATTAATAATTTTGTATTGGAGAGATTTGTTTTTAGCATATGTGCAAATTTTGTTGGCTTTCATTCTAATTTGTAACCAATTATGATTGCTTTGTTCTCAATTAAGTTCCATTTCCCATTTTGGGTTTGTTTTCAAAAATATGTTTTCCAATTTCTTACATAATACTTTAGATAGAGGGCATTCGTCATCCTCCTCGATACCCCCTCAGCTTGTAATACCATGGGGTTCTGATTGATCACCTGAGGATCTGTGGAGGGCTTGGTGGTATGGTGATACACTAGTTTGAGTCACTCCCAGCCAACAGAGGTCAGTGGGTGGTCCTTGCACAATTTTCCTCAAGGGTGTCTGCAGTTTCCTGTGGTGTTCCACAAGGCTTGCTTTTGTCCCCAGCATTGTTTCCGATATATATGCTGCCTTTGGAGGCGATTAAGAGGCAGTATAATCTGGGTTTTCACTGCTATGCAGATGATCCCCACTGTACTTCTCATTCACACCAGATAGAGGGAACTCTGTAGCTGCAATAAACAGATGTTTAGTTGACATAAGTCACTGAATGGCTGCTAGCAGATATAGCCTTAATACAGGACATAGTTGTTGATTATAGAACCAGCCTTTCAGAAGTCAAAATTGAAGTGGGTGGGCCACACTCTAACATGTCTGGGTGGTACCACCCTCCAAGTTGTGGCTAGGGTTACAAACCTTGAGGTCATAACAGATGGCAAGCTGATATTTGAACGTCATGTGGCAGCTGTTGTCCATTGTGTTTTTTTTTTCATTTGAGAAATATTATCCAGCTGAATCTCTCTTTTACAGGATGACCTGGTGACCATAGTCCACATCTTCATGACTTCACGTCTGGAGTGCTTTATTGCTTTTTGTCTCATCCGTTCAGGAGGTTTGGTGCATTGTTTCCACCTGGTATAGAACAATGCAGCGAGCTTAATATCTGGTGCAAGCAATTTCAATCATATCACATAATCTGCACTGGCTACCGGTTAGGTGGCATACTGCCAAGACTTGCTTGCTGGTGTTCAGTGCTTTGCTCTGGCTGCATCCTGACCACACTGAAAACTTCCTGCCGCCACAGATTCCAGACTGGCTCCTCCACTCTGCCCAGGGAGAATCGTTTCTAGGTTCCATGGGCTTCCTGATGTCTTCGGGGGACACAGCCTATTCTGTGGTCACATCTGTGACTGTGGAACTCTTTGCCACAATTATGGTGGATTTCCTCAGTAGAAGTTTCTAAAAGGGCCCTAAAACTCATTTGTTCTCCCTGGCCTTTGAAAGCACTTTTTAACTATGACTTGATATTATGTGGTTTCATTTTTGTATATTGTTATTTTTAGATTCTTCTGTGTGTTGCGCTACAGTAGAGTCATGACAGTGGATGTGTTATGGGGATAGTCATTTTGGGTGGGTTAAGCACAAGGCAAAGCTGAGTGCTTCCACCACCCAAGAAGGGCCATTAGCTCACCATAACGCACCCCCCTGGAGTGCCTTATAGCAATTATGAAATGGGTCTTTTTTTAGTAAATTGGTTGTATTTTTTTTTAAATGTATAACTTTTCAGCTGAACTGTTGAGCTGGGATAACAGCCTGACTGAAAGTACCTCTTGACCAGTGAGAAGCCAGCATTCTTTCTACCCATTTCATAACTGTATTTCTTGCACACCGCTTTGCGCCTCCAGGATGAGCTAGTTTAAAACTAAAATATGATGCCGAGGATAATGAATTAGCCCACCGAGTCCCTGACCTCCTACTTTGGTGGCATCTCATTAACCCTTTACCCAGCTGTAGTCAGGCCCAAGGGACTGCAGTCGAAAGGGACTGGAGCGGAAGAGTTTTCCTCCACAGCACACTAATTGAAAGCATTACCACTTGCGCCCTGCATTCACAAATGCTGCTGTGCAGCTGCTGCTTTCACTTCTCATCACTTATTCATACGAAAGTGTTATTACAAAGAACATTTAGTATATCTTTGTGAAAATGCACAGCAGAAAATCTAAGAGGCAGAAAAAGGCTGCCAGGTGACCCATAGAGAAAAATTGTTTATATGCATGCAAACCAGCAATATTTTATTTATTGTTGAAGGATGTTTTGCTTTGACTGGGCCCAGCAAGAGAAAACTAGTAAAGTACATTAAGAACTGCTGAAATATCGGGGGGGGGGGCTTTCAGACAACATATTATTTTATAGTTAACCTTTTATGGGGAACTTCATGACTTAGTGGATTGGTAGTGGGTTAAGGAGCCTTTCACCTCTAGGTCATTGGTTCAAATCCAACCTAGGTCAGTAGTTGCTGAAAGCCATCATTACTAGAGGGCTGTTCAATGGCCTATGTGAAATGGGCTGTGGTGGTCTCAGTCCAGTTCCCAGTGGGCAGGTGTTCACATCACAAAACCACCAACACAACTGGCACCAATTGGCACCCTTGTTGGCAGTCTCATATGACAGGCCAAGGACTGAATGGGCATGGAGTCTAAACTAACCTCTCACCTATGTGGTGGTCCGTTCATTGGTGTGGCAGTGCAGGGAAGCTTGCCCTGTGATTGCCCCTGCTGTAACTGTCATGCGGATAAACAGAGGGCTTCAGTTGCCAGTGCTGTCAATCCAGAAGCATGGAAATCAATCGCAGAAAAAAAGTAAACAAAAAATTAACTCCGTATAATCCCATTGCTCCCACCCCTGTCCCCTTTCACTTTTTGTGGCAACTAAGAGTCCCACACTCATCTTCTCTATTACCGCCTGACTCCATGGCTTTCCTTCCATAAAATGGCCCTTTGGGGGGGTTCCCCAAGGGAGACCCCAATGGTGGAGCTGGCAGTCAGCAATGACAAGTCTGAGGATGCCCTGCCTTCATCCTGTTGTGCATTGCGGCTGTTTTTCTTATTCAACTCTTTCCCCAAATTGGGAATGCCAGGTAACTGGCACCAAGGGCACACACATGCCACCTGAGGGCCTGCCTGTGCCCCCCCAGAATGGTCCCTGACACTTCCATTTGTGGTTACTCAGGTGGTAGTAGCAAAGTGGCACAGCACCCACCCTCCCTGGAGGGGAGAGTAGCCACTGGGATACCAGAGCCAGTGAAATTCACTTCCAAAATACTTTTTACAATTTCTTCAGTTCCACTGAATTCTGAGTAAGATTCTGTCGATAGCAGGATCTGTTGCGTATTATACTGTCGTAATGTTGGGCAGAAACTGTGAATTCTGGTTTGGGGAAAATTTCGCAGAATTTCGCAAGTTTTTGTGAAATGTTCCAAAATTCCAACTTTAGCGAAATCTGAAACCTTAGAATTTCTCCTGTGAATGTTTGCCCTATTCAGCAACATTTTCTGTCTGAATTGCAGAATGATACACACGAACTGCGGAATGACACATCTGCAGAATTCCATTCTCAAAACAGCTACTTGTTTCACCAATTTGCTCAGGTCTCACAGGGATAGGTCTCCAAAATACTTTATACCATCTGGAACAGATCAGAACCAGGTCACTGGTGGATATGTATCTGATCAAAGGTCAGACTTGGTCAAAGCAAAATCGAGATACTAATAACTATGATTTCCACAGTCAAGTTGAGGTGGGTTCTTCTGGGTGGAAGTGGGTCCTGATGTGCTATAGAGCCGATCCACACATCCCTGAAGAAACTACACCAAACAAAACACAGAGTGCTGACAGAAATGTGTGGCATGGTCCTATGCTTGTGAGGACACTTTTTTCATAGCCCGGATCCCCCACCCCATTTTAACTTTTAGAATTTTGACTCATTGTATAGAAATTACCATTTTCTACTTATGAGAAAATTTATCTTTTTATGTAATTTCTTTATAATCATGCTGATAAATAATTCATGGCACTCCTTTACCTGAAGATTTGGTTTCCATTATTAAAAAAGGGTTTTAAGATGCGCACTTCTCATCAAAAACTAATAAAGGCTTTTTTTTTTACTGTGCCAACTCCAAACTTAGCTACAGAATGCAACAAACTCATTTTGGAAATGTGAGTTCGTGATCCACAACCTGACTCACATTTTCTCCCCCCAGGCCGGAGAAGCATGATGCACACTGTGTCGGCAAGTACACAAAGACTTGGGAGGGAGAGACGGAGGGAGGGAGGAAGAGTGGAGTGGTCTTTGATGCCAAGGTTGACCTCAAGACATCTGCTCCTGTAAAGGTTTGACATAAGCATGGGTAACAAAATCATGTGGGAGGGACTTACAGGTGGAAAAGAACTGGTGTGGTTCTAGCAGGATGGCACACACCCTCCCCTCCCCATACATGCACTGTTAAAAAGCAGCTGATGCCTCCAGAAAACCTTTGAAGACATAATAGTTTGACCCATATCAGCTTATATCTCATGTGATCACTGTTTTCCTCATACTCACATGCAAGTCTAGTTGTTTGTTTTCTAAAACTTTATTTTTGTTATTTTACATACTATCAGACATAGTACAATAGCTCACATCTTGACAATACCACAACATCATATACAGGCATGGATTTTACCCAGTTAATCATAGGAGAGATGCATCAAGATATTATGATACCACACATGGGGGTTATTACACACTGAATAAGTGAACTACTAAAGATACTATAGATTGTGCTGTATGGCTCAGCCCGAGACCAGTACGACTTACGATCTTAATAACTAAACTCCAAAAAGAACAAAGGTCCAACTTTTGCATGCCTCTGTAGGCTTGTGGCATTATACTATAAAACCTTAAGCAATATTATTATTTTGGAAACACAAGTAGCATGTTTAACACTCAGAGGAACAGTAAAATTGCAGCTCTAAATTCGAAGTGAGCAATTAGATAGTAACACCCTTGGTCATATCCAAAAAACATTAGTAAAAAATGCTAAACCTCTATTTATGAAGAATAACCAGCAAAGTAAAAATTCCAACTAGGATTTTAATGTTCAGTTCAGTGAATGGGAAAGAAAAATCATGTCTCACTATTTAAGTCAGTCCCCGTCGTCTGCTTCGGACATGCATCCCTCTGTGGAATCCTGGTCCCAGTGCTACTCTGGCAAACATGAGGCCCATTTCCCTGCCTCTGATGGATCTGCAAGGATCCAAACCTTCTCTTGATAAATGATCCTCAGCCATGCTGGGTAGATCATGGCATGAGGAATTGAGGCGGCTCTCAATTTTTGGTGCACTGCATCAAATTTCTTCCGCCGCATGCAGGTCGCATAACTAATGTCTGGAAGAAGATAGACACTTCTCTCATCTTGAGTAATTGGACCCACCCAATGGGCCAACCAAAGAATGTGGTCCCGAATTCCCACACCATCCATAAGAAGCAACAAAGTACGGGGGGGGGGGTTATCAGAGGCCTCACGGTAGCCCCATGAAATGATCCTGTGGGATTTGTGAAGAACAAATGGGATCGATGACTTCTCTGGGCAAAGCTTTTCTTGTAGTCACTCTTGCAAAAACATTAAGGGGTGATCCCCTTCAATACCTTCTGGGAGCCCCAAAATATATACATGTGAGAATCGGGCCAGATTTTCTAAAGATTCCAGCCTAGCCAGAAAGTGAGCATTCTCCTTGACTAAGCTCGCAGTGGGGGCGGCCATAGCTTTCACTTGCCTGTTGGCATCCCCAGTCTCTATTTCAACTTGGCCAACTGCCGATTCCACCACAGTAAGTTGGGTGCCAAAAGATTCCATCTTATTGCTTAAGTCAGTCACTACTGAGATCAATCGCTGGAGTTTACTTCCATTTGAGGGCATAGTTTCCTCCGTTTCCCCAGAGATCGCAACCTGTGCTGAAATCTCCATCATCTCCAGCTGAGAAGACCCTGCAGATTTTCCTCCTGCTACTCTACCTTTTTCCTCTGTAAGGGTTAACCATTCTAGGTTTACAAGAGTGCTCTTTACAATGCCAAAGAGAAACCTCAAAGTTTGCAGATGAAATAGGCAAAATAAAATTTTTTATGAGCTAATGTGCAGAGCTGGTAAAGTTTGCTACCTCTCACCTCAGGCTCCACAGTGCGGCCCCCCCAAACCAGCTGTTGATGTTAAAAACAGGCCTCCAAGAAGAGGGACTGGACGTATCTGCGAGGTCAGCCTATCCACAGGGTTTACAGTGGTAAACCATTTTTGCAACTGTGTAACCAGATTTTTGTGTCCACTTCAGCCACAAAGACAGATTCTGTGCCTGGTGTTGGTCACAAAATAGATTTTTCATCCAATTTGGGCAGCAAAATAATGTCTGTATTTTTGCTAAAACTGGCAAGCAGAGGGGATTGATTATATGTGAGGTCCGACTTTTGGGCAAGTAGAAGCAGTATTACCGTGGTTCTATGCATGAAAGCAGGGTCTGTGTTTCTCAAAAGTTCATCAGTTCTTGTTGCTTATTACTCACCTGGAATCATCATGCTCCACCTGTGACATCACAGGTATTCCCATGGCAACAGTCTATGATGCCACCACAGAGGATTATGACTTCAAGAGGAGAATAAGCTGTGGGGACAGATGAACTCAAGGGGAAAAAGGAGGAGAAAGCTACAGAAGACATATGTAATATGAACGGAATTTTGTCTAAATTAGAGTTGCTTGAATAGTATACTGCAGAATCTGATATCGTCAGCTACCACTGATTTTCTCAGATACATGATGGCATCAGATACCATTAGTGTCTGACTACTGGAGTCTACCACCTAGGATCCAATAGGATGCCAACTATCTGATGTGACTATCTGGGATCTGAGGAATCCAAGGCAGGCATCCATCTTCTGATCCAACTTTCTGACCTTGGATCCCTTTATCTGACCTTGGTACTGGGAGAGATGAGGCAGCCATTTGACACTGAATCCCACTATCAGACCTTGGATCTGAAATATAAATAGGGTTGAACAGGATATTGAATCCGGAGTCGGACACATGGGCCATCCATCAGATCCCATTAAGACAGTCAAAAGCACTATCCAAACATCACTAGTCTAATCCAAATATATGTTTTTGAAGTTTTTCCATATGTGTCAGCAGCTCTTTAACTTGGCGGTGGCCCTTGAGACTTTCAACCCTCACACTGGATCCTTGGGAGAAAAGGTCACTCCAGGGGATGAAGCCACATGAATGCTCAGGGATGGAACTAGAAGGAGGCCTACCCGAGTTCTGCTGGTGGTGTTAGTGTGGGACTAGATGGAAGAAGAGAGGTTAAGCGTGACCATGCTGGCAGAAACAGAATAATAGGGAGGTACAAACCCCAAATAGTAATTCCCCTATATCACAAATGATATGGTTTTCAGCACATGGGACTGAGTACCAAATATTGCACCCCTTATTTAATATTCAGAAATAACACTTAGGGAGGCTAAAAAACACTTCACCCCATCCCTTCCCAGGAGGCCAGGACCGAATCAGTGGCCATTCCTCACTCATCCCAACCATTTACCAACCTCCACTACCTCTCCTGTCCTTGCAACATTTCAGAAATAAACATTTACACAATAAGCGTGTCTGATGTGCATGGGAAAGGAGCGCTCTGATTGATCTGAGTAGGGAGTACTCCCGTGACCGATCATAGCTCTAACTAGATTAGTTCTTGTTTTCATAGCCCCTTTAAAATCTAACAGCTTGCATATTATGCACACAATAATCACATGCTAATTATGTATTTCTAATTTAAACCACTCGCACATTTTTTTCTTGAAGGGGAGGTTCTTCTTGATTCAAAACTTTGGAATGAGATAGGTTCTAGAGAGTTACTTTTTTAGGAGAACCGGTTCCTTTTGCTCATTGTTTTCCACTGCCAGATTTCAAAGAGTGTAAGTCCTTCAGGAGTGCTGCCAGAGCGAGCAGCAAACCATGCAACCTAGTTGGATTTATCGTTACAGTACCGTGTCTGTTGCCATTATCTTCTGTGCCCTTTAGTCAGGATGAGGCACAATTGTTACAACTTGCGGGGTTCGAAGATTTAAAACACAAAGGGACCATCCCCTAAATAGCAGTGGGTGTTCTAGATGCAAACGAGCAGCCTGCATGTAACTAACACAGACAAGCAAATGTGTGCACACTGCTGGATTCCCACACTCACTGACACTTCATTCACGTGTCTTCAGATGCTGCCATGAGCAGAACAGCTGTTGGATTGTGGGTCCAGTGTAGGGAAAATAACTGATGTTAGGTGAACAACCCAGTCTGTGTCGAGTCTTCAACTGCCTTTACCTTTCGTAAGTGACTGTCTGTAGCATTAATTTTCAGTTTGGTCATGACTTCATCCTTGAGCACTTAACACTTTCAGTCAGTCATTATACACCTGTAAAGGTCCAGAACAATGGTCTATATTGCCTAATTAATAGCAAGCAGATTACGTCAGCAACACTGAAAAGTGGTCCAGAAGTGGAATGTAGCTTTCATGTGTCTGAACTTCATCAATGATGATGCAACATGGTATAGAGGGCTGCCCCCTCTCCTGCAAATCACATCTAGAATATGACATCTGGATAGATTAGGGTGTACATATAGTCCATCTGCAGATTTGTTCTAGAAAGCCCAATTAAACTGTACCAATGTGACTCCTAGAACTGCTGGAGCTGAAACTTGCAGATGGGTGCACCAGGTATGCCCATCTTCACAGCTGCAACCTGGGCTGCAGACTTTGTGCCAGGCTTAGAAAATCTGGACCCAGGAGTCAAAACGACTGATTCCCTGGATAGATTCGGATATGACATGAAGCTTAAAGTCACCCTTAACTATGGCTGCTGCTGCATTTGCTATAGTGTTTTCAAAAAGTCTATAACTAAGTGCATGTTTATTAATATGAACTTGTTTCTCACATGGCCACCATAACTCCTTACACTTACATCGGTAACCCTTGTTGTTCACATTGTGACTAGGGTGTGGCAGACCTCCAAGGGTTTAGGCATGCACTCTCAAGCAGGGGGTGCAGGAGAAAGGGGAACAATAAGCAGCATTGCTTCAAGCTGGCCCAGTGGCATAGAGGGCTGTGGCTCCTTGGGCCTCACCTCTCACCCCGCTGGTGACCCAGGGTCAGAAATTAACTTGAGTTGCCAGGGGTTGGATGGCTCTCCTCTCCTGGGATAGGGAGGCTTGTTGGCTTGGCTGCCCCCAGGTGGAGGCCTGGAGGCAACGCCAGCAGCTCAAGCAGCACGTAGGGTGGAATTGCGGTTCTGTAGCATGTGTGTGCCTCCAACGCACACGCTTATGTGACGTTGTGGCTGGGAAGGGAATACGGGACAAAATAGAAAATTGGTTGGAGCTGGTTACATGAAGTCCTGCCCACCTACCTCCATCCCCATGGTGTCGCGCAGTCTCAGACCCAACAATCTGGATGAAAGTCTCTGGGTGTTGGGGGGTGGATGGCCTTCCCCTTCCCAGCCCTGCCACATGGGGGGAGGGTCAGTGGGGGATGTAGGGCTTGGAGACTGGGAGAGATAGGTGCCAGCTGAGAGGAGGCAGGGACAGGGCTGAAAGTCCGCCCGCGCTGACCAAGTGGGAGAAAAAGCTTTATTAAAAAACAAAAAAAGCATTACTTCACACAGAGGATGGTTAACATGTGGAATAACCTAAATAGCAAGGTTATAGAAGCTAGCACTGTACAGGTTTTCAAAGCAAGACTAGACAGATTCCAGAGGGAGGACATTATTGTGGATTACACAGCATGAGTGGGATAGCATTCTGACTGATAAGCTTGGGTGTGTGTGTTGTCTATACTCATATTGGGCCCTATGCATGACGCCAATGTGCCACGTAAACTGGGTGCATTGGCATCACTATGACTGAATGCCATGGAGCAGGGTCCCGTGGACCCCATGTGGCATTCACAATCTGGGTGAAAGTCAGCTACGTGCCCAATCCCCCTGCTGCATGGACAGCAATGCACCAGGATGGCCGGGGGGTGTGCAAGCACTATGTGCCATGCACCAAGGCACGTGGTGCTCTCCACAGGGGGGCACAGTGTGGAGCAGGTTACGGCAGCCAGGATCCTGCCATAACCCACTGTGCGCCTCATCGTACATGGCCTACTGGTTACGGTGAAACAAGGCAACTGATCCCTGTTATGTCTCAGCTCACTAGGCTGCTGGTGGGGGCCAGGGAAGCTGATGGGGTGACCGTCTGGACAAGGAAGAGCCGGGTCCATACCGGCAGTGCTGTTCCATGTGCCCCCCCTTTATGGGCTAGCCCCAACCCTGTAGTACCAAGCACCCTCCCTCCCGACATGCCCATCCCATCCCTAGCTGTACATGCCCCCATGGCATCAACAACCCCACCTCCCTTTCAGAAACCATTATTGCCTCCCATCAGCGCCATGACCCCGATGGCCAGTGGCATAGCCTTCTGCTCCCCTCCTCAGCTGCTGGTCATCTAAGTGATGCTGGGAATGCATCCCTATGAATAGGGGTTTTGTTCCCAGCATCACTCAGATGGCCAGCGGCCAAGGAGGTTTGCGAACGGCTGTGCCACTGGCCATCAGGGGCCATGGCACTGATGGGAGGGTATATGGACAGATAGAGGGGAGGGGGTTGTCAGTGCTGCAGGGGGCACTGGCCATTGCCCACTGATGTGGGTGCTGGGCTACCGGGTTGGGGTCTGGGATGTGTGGGCGGTCTGGACACCACTGGGAGGGCTGGCACTGACAGGGAATGTGGTTCACTTGCATGCGGGGCTGTGTTGGCCATACTGCAGTGGGGTCCTTCATGGTTTTTGGGGGCCTCCGCTCTGCACTACCATTCAGGGGCACAGTTGTTTGGGGGGTCTGCAGTGGCACTACGGGGCACAGCAGTGTTGCCAGTGGGCGGAGCAGGGGGGGTTGATTTCGACCTCTCTACATGGGGGCATATCTGTGTGGATCCGGGTGCCTGCAGAGGCTATTCATGCACCCAGACCTGTCCTGTATCATGCAAGGGATCCACTGTGGGACCCATGCCAGGCATCCGACTGGATGCCCAGTTGGGTCTGTGACTCCACCCTTGCCCACCCTCCATGGACCTGTGCACCGGGGGGGTGGAGCCGCAGACAGGTGGCAGCCATTAGTGAATAACGGCTGGTACACACCTGTCTGCAGGTGTGGAGCTGCATGTGTGGGTTGCATGCTTTTGGTGCATGACCATAAATCCCTTCCGTCATCACATAGTATGTTAATCTGTTCATTTCACTTCAAATCTGGAATGTGTTAGAGATACCACACATTTTCTAAGTCACTCATTTGCATATTATTGTATTTTATTTAGTATTTGATTACTAGGTGGATTCACTGGGTCACATGGCTCGTCCTGCAATTTTATACCTCGATTATACAAATTACATACCAGCTACCAAATCAGCATTTTGAACCACTTCAAATATTTTGACAAAGAGGGCTGAAACTGTCTAGTTTGGGGGGGAGGGGTAATTGTAGATTTTTTAAAAAGTGTTCCCCTCTTCCTACTTATAGCATGTAACCAGGAACGCTACTGTACTTCTCTGCATATTATGTCAGAAATGAAAAATAGGGGCAGGAGTGCTAAAATTATTGCAAAGCTCGCTTTTTTTTTTTTTTAACTTTCATCATCCAATTTTTCCCCACCCTAGTGCCAGTATCCATCAGCCCCCATCCATGCCCAACTGGCAACTGCCTTCCCCAGGACTCATCTCAAGAACTCCCACGGATTTTCCCCCACAGCGGGGTCAGGTGTGGGAGGTGTGTCCTCTTCTTCCCCAAAGCACAATCCAGACAGTACAGGCCAGGCAATGGGTCGGGCTCCACACGCTGACCTCCAAGCTTTCCCTTTTTCTTGTCCCTCCTCCATCCAACAGTATACAATGATGCAGGTATGCATGAATGTAGAGGCATGCATAGACTACGTGCCTGCTGCTAGACGTCTCCCCTCCTGAGCTACACCGACAGCTCTGTCAGTACTCCTTCACATGGTGGTAGTCTAGGAGTGGTGCCGCTGAAACCCCCCCACCCCAGGAGAAGACAGCAGCACTCCTCCGCATCCTCAGTCCTCTCACACCTCAACCAACTCCCTGCATTCCAGAACTTGCTCCTGAACTCAGGTTGCAAGCATGGCAGGAGGTAAAATGTCCGGCGCCTCAGCCCTCCACGCTACAGGGACGGCTCTTAAGGCTTGGTATTTTACGCCTGGCTAGAAAAAACTACAAAGCAAAACTACAGGTGAGTTGCTGTGCTGTGTAACTTTTTGTAACCAGGAATAAGTCACCATGCTTTGCAATAATTTTGGCATTCCCACCTAGAGTGCATGTCTTTCCCTCAAGGTATTTTTTTTTTTTTTGCTGTGGATGGAACTCGACGTGGGAGACACTGGACCATCTGGTGTGCATTCTGGTGTGTGTTCTTGAGGCTAGTTTATGTCTCCCCTGCAGTTCTCTGCTGGGTGCCCCTTAGAAGTAAGGACCTGCACCTCAGGGAGCTAAAACACCCCCTAAAATAAAGCCAATAACAATAAAGGATACCCTGGCTACCAGAACACTCAAGCAGCTAAAACAGTGACCAGTAACGTTAATCAGTCATAGCTAACTAGATCCCTCCCAAGCTAGTATCACACAACATCAAATGACAATTTCCGTAAGGCTTACCTGGAAACTTTTGGTATTAAGGTTTTTCTGGTTGATTGTTGCCTGTTTTAGCTTGGCGTCTAGCAACTTCATGAGGGATTCTGTGTTCCGCACATACTGAAGGTCCCTGTATGTTCTCAAGTCTAGGACTTCCATAGACTGGGAGATGTTCTGGACCTGTGAGCATTAAACAAATGGGAGGGGTTGATGACTACAGATTAAAATGAGGGTCTCTTCTGTCCAATCTGACACAGCCCTGGGACTGCAGATACCTTACTCTTTGGCACAAGAACTAAAGAGGGCTGTGCAGATTTCTAGTTTCCTGGATAACATAGGCTTTAAAGTTTTAGTACATCCTTTGAAATTACTAATACATTTTATAAGTCCCAAGTCGCTATTTTTTATACCTGAAATATGTTTTCTTTTCCCTTTTGCTAATTAGATGTTCCAGCTGAAAATACCAGATGTGATGTGTGGAACAGAGCCCTACCTGTATGCTGACATTAAAAGGAACCTTGTAATAAACATAGAAAAATAAAGGCAACTACTATCACATATTTAGTTCTATTCCCCTTCTATGTCATTAGCATTTTGCCCTCAATGATGATGACATCACAATGGACACAGAAGAGCCACTCCCCTTCTGTAGGATTTGCCACCACTAATGATGTCACTGCAGTAGAAGTTATAATGTCAATGAGGCATGAAGGGGAAAATATAACTAAACATGTCAGCTTCCAGGTACAGGCTGTCCTACACATCGCACCCAGCGACACAGTATTAGACTGAAGATCTTCTAATTAATCACTAGAACAAGATAAAAGGCTTCTGAAGTATAACGTAACTAGTACTTGCTACTTTTTTTTCACTGATTATGTCCCCTTGCTCTCTGACTGGCACCTTCTGTCAGTTTCCCAAGCCCCATCAGCCGTCTTTTCCCCAGACTTACTCCCGCCTACTTCTTCCATGGGTTACTGTCCATGGTTGGGTTACCTGTGGGGCTAAATCCCTTGAAGCGATCCAATGCAAGTGGAGGGAAGAGCTGCAGCCTATGGTGTGGGGGCCTGTGAGACACCAGCACCATCCTGCAGCAGTGGATAGTTTTTCCCTACTCCCCAAGAGTGCCAGCGATAAGGGTGCTGCACACCAGGATAGCCTCGTTTAGGTGGTTCACCCATTCACTCACAGGGGTACTTATGCAAAGTTAACTGTTACTGTGGTCTAACGCAGTTGCAGTAAAAAATACAAACAAACAAAATAACTCATGTTATTCAATGTGTTTTTTTTACAATAACTGCATTGTGTTGCAGTGCTATATTTACTGCAGCTGCATTATATCGCAATAACGATCAACTTTTGTATAACTACCACTGTAGTTCTGAAGTGGGTCCTGAGCAGGGATGTCACAATATAAAATGTTGCCTGTATAATAACCCTGACACGAAATACCGCAGTTATCGGGAATACCTAGGTATTACGGAAGTAGTGTTTTTATACCTCAAAAATTCTCTTTGAGCTCTTGTGTTGGGGATTAATGACATGGAAAGGAAAGTTGTTTTTATAAATGCCCCTAAAATTAATTGAAAGGCCTGAAAATCGTAGTATACCATGAGCCACGGTTATCACGCAACTAGAAATTGCCCACAGTATCAATACTGTGACTTCCAATAGCAAGGTAAGCCCTGAAACCTTGATACTGAGACATCCCTAGACAATGTCAGCAGCAATGGACAGTACTCGGGGTTTTCAAACACGGGTCAGAGTATACCCACTGGTGTAAAAATGGTTTGAACGTATACGAACCAGGCATCAAGCAAAACTGGACACCTGGCCCAAGACTGGAACTCTGTGCGGCTGACAGCAGTAAATCTGCAGCCAAGGTAACTGCATGCACCAGATAAACCCAAACCCTCCAGCTTAGTTTAATAATAGCATTACAGCAATTTCCAGTGACAACACAGAAGGAATGGCTGGTAAAGATTCGAGTTCCATCTCTTCACTCACTACATCTCCGGCTGCAAACTGCACAAATTAAAAATGAATGCTTCATCCGCACAGAAAAGAGGATTTTATAACATGGCAAAGCCCAACAAGTCCAAAGGAGTGACCAGGGCAGAGGATGATGAGGGAATCCTGCCTGACTTCTCTGACTCCGAGCTCTCACTGACCTTGGAGATTGCACAATCCATGGAAGACCAACTGCCTAGGACAAAAAAAAAAACACATAAAAAAATAGAACTTGAAATGATTTACAAAGAGATCTGGGCATTCCATGCTGATGTCAAGGAAGTGATGAAAGAAATCTGTAAGGAGGTAGCGACCCTGGAACAGAGGGCAAACTATGTTGAATGACAGGCCACGGCTACAGACAACAGGGTTGATGATTTGGAGACAGCAGTAAAAGAACTTTTAGAGACTCAGACCCTCATAATGGCGTGGCAAGAAGACACGGAAAACTGCACCAGAAGAAAAAAAACATTTGCCTCTACGTACTCCCTGAAAACTCCAAGGGCTCCAACCTCATACTATGAAGACAGGTTGAAGGAACTGAACATGTACTCCCTGGAGGAGAGGAGGGAGAGCGGGGATATGATAGAGACATACAAGTATCTTACAGGGAGGAACAAGGTGCAGGAAAACACTATTTTTAAGCGAAAAAGATGTTCCAGGACTAGAGGGCATGGGATGAAGTTGGAGGGAGGACGATTCAGAGGAAACATGAGAAAGGATTTCTTCACAGAACGGGTGGTGGACAAGTGGAACACCCTGCCAGAGGAAGTGGTGGGGGCTGAAACAATCACGGGATTTAAGAATGCATGGGATAGACATAAAGGAATTCTGGAGGTCAGGGGTAAGGGGCAACAGACTTCAAGGAAAACAAACTGAACTTACAAGCTCAAATGGGCAGACTGGGTGGGCCATAGGCCCTTATCTGCCGACACTGTCTATGTATCTATGTACTACTATGGTTCATACTATGGTATTTAGGAGCCAAGGAGGTGGTACCTTGAGAAGTTCCTTGAGGCCTTTCTATGTACAGCACTGAACTTGGAGCCAACCCTAGCCCCTGACATCGAGAGAACATAGTGGGCTCTCAGCGTAAAACCTGCTGCCCATGCTGCATTGCTGAGACTAACTATAGTAAGGTTTCTGAACTATTCAGCCAAAGAAAAAATTCTGCAAGCTGCCTGACAAAAAAAAAAACAGTTTTCTATGCCCAAAGATTTTCTTCAATAATGACAATGCCTCGGAGACCATGAGGTGTAGGAGGGAATATGTTCCAATTCTACAGGCCCTGTGGCAGCAACAGATTAAATGTTGGGTTCCCTATCCTGCCCGCTTGATTTTACAGTACCCTGAGGAAATAAAAGAATACCAAAGTGCAGCTGAGGCACAGGAAGACTTACTCACTCGGGGGATATCCATGCCAGACTGGGGGACCCAAATGCTCAAACACTTCTACATTGGCCCAGCATCCAAGAAGGCTAGCAGCTCACATGCCAGACTAAATCGACAAAAGCAGACATCTTGGCTATGGAACTTGAAGGGGGGAACTTAAGAGGAATGTGAGGAAATACTTCTTCACAGAAAGAGTGGTGGATGCTTAGAACAGTCTGCCAGAAGAGGTGGTGGAGGCGAAGACAGTGGGGGGGGGCTTCAAACATGCGTGGAATGGGCACATGGGTATTATAGTTAGAGGAAAGGGAGGAGGGAGGGACACCAGCGACCAATTAGGGTCCAGGGTGTAGTAATGGGCAGTGAAAAATAGAGCAGACTAGATAGGCTTACTGGTCCCTTTCTGCTGACTTATTCTATGATTGTATGAATACCTGCTTTAAAAATTACCTTAGCCATGCAATGGTGGGAACTGGCATGGAAGTGTCACTCCAGATCCTTTAGAACTACAGCAATCCTAGCTAAATTCCTACCTGCACAGTATGGGTGCTTCTGGGGGCAATGTGGACAGCTGAGAGCTGACCAGGCCCATATATTTTGGCTCTGTCTGCTTATTACACCAGTCTGAGACACCATAGCCTCTCAATTTGAGGAACTGACATTATCTAGAGAACTGATGTGTCCTACCATGGTTCTAATGTCCATTCCACCTGCTGGCCTGTGCCTCACCCCTCACTCAATGGCCTTTCTGTATATTTTAGCAGCACAAAAGAGATTATTACAGTACAAGTAACCACACTGTGGGTGGTGATGGATGAGGAGGAGGGAAAGTTGGACCTCCAGGAGGACCTGGAGACTCTAGGGAGGGGGTAAAGAATCTGGAAACTAAAGTTTAATGCTGCAAAATGCAGTGTTCTTCATCTGGGAGCCAAAAACCTGACTCATGCATACACCTTGGGGGAGAGGGATATCAGGGTGGTGGTGGATGCCAAAATGAACAGCTCAGAGCATGTAGAAGGGTGGTGGCACAAGCAAATAAAATGTTGGGGTGCATAGCCAGGGGGAAAACCTCAAGGAGTAGTGAGGTACTCCTTCCACTGTACAGTAGTCTGGTTAGACCACACCGTGAATACTGTGTGCAGTTTTGGCGTCCCTACTTAAAGAAGGACATTGCGTTACTGGAGAGGGTACAGAGGAGAGCGACTAGGATGGCACTGGAGCTAGGGGAAATGCCCTATGAGGAGCAACTGGAGGAGCTCAACCTATAATCATTGGAGGAGAGAAGAGAAGAGACGGGGGGATATGATAGAGGTTTTCAAGTATCTCAAGGGGGTCAGTAGGGTAAGCCTTGAGGGGGTCCTACAGCTAAGGGAACTGGAGGCCACCAGGAGACACCCCATAAAGCTGGATAGGGGGAGGTTGGGGGGGAAACAAGGAGGCACTACTGCACTGAGAGAGTGGTGGAGCCCTGGAATGCATTGCCTAGAGAGCTGGTGGCTGCTACTATGGTGGAGGAGTTCAAGAAGGGCTGCAATAGGTGCAGGGGGAGGGTACATCCAGAAGCCCCACTGCGAAACAGGGGTCCTTTGTGGGTGGGAAGGAGGGCTAAAAATCGGTGCCCGGCATAGGTACTGACCATCGAGCAGACTCAGTAGACCATAGGGCCTGCTCTGCTGGCTTCATAGTATGTTAGATGCAGGTACAACAACCTACAGTGGGTTTATGGCAGTCAGTTATTAATGAACTATATAGATTGGAACGAATAACTGAATATTTGCATGGTAGAACAGCTCAATTTCATGCTCAGTGGAAAGCTGGGTAACATATCGTTTCTCTAGATAATGATTTCATCCCATAGGAAATGATTATAGAACTGCAAAGCCAACACGGGATTAATGTGTTAATAGTTCTGGAAGTCAAATCAAAATAAATAAGTAGACATACCTTGAGGATTAATTCAATCTTTGTTTCCATCAGGAAGGGAAATGGGAAGATATGTATGATTACATAGTACAAATGAACCTTGATAACTACGTGCTCTACTGTTTCCAAATGTATTTATTAATGCTGCACGTGAAACAATGCTCTTTCTCGCAATAAAAAGATACTAAAAAATAATAATAGCATTAAGGCCCTCCAGGGGTTGGATTACCATCATTAATCTAACCCAGGGACATTAGGTACCTTATGGACCTTCAACAGTCTGTTCAGGTGGGTGGTGTCCTGTCCCCCCCACTCTCAATCACAGCAGGGGTCCCACAGGGCTCCATCCTAGGCCCAATCCTTTTTTTCTGTCTTCCTGAATGGCATCTCCTCTGCATGTGTCACTTCACACATCCACATGTATGTGGATGACATGGTCATCCACACTTCCAGACCCTCAACCTCAGCTGTGACAGTCCAACTCCAGCACGACTTCCACAACCTGCTGTGCTGGTTCCAGGCTAACCAGCTTAAGGTAAACCCAAAGAAGACTGTGTCAATGACCTTCAGCATCAGCTGGAAATTGGCAAGCCTGTCACCTTCCCCTGTCTTCTTCACATTGCTTGGCACCCACATTGACGCTGTCCCTGCTTTCAAATACCTTGGGGTCTCGCTTGATAGTAAGCTCGATTTCTCTGCCCATATTTGATGCCATCCACACCAAATGTCACCCCAAGCTTGGTGCCTTGTTCCATAACAAGGACTGGCCCCCCCCCCCAGGTCTGTCAGGAGTTGGTTACTAAAATAATCCTCCTGGTGTTTGACTACCCAGCTGTGGTCTACGGCACTGCTCCTGCTTCTTCCCTAGCCAGACTGGACACCCTCTGGAATGCTTCCTGTCATTTTGCTGCAAACTCCCCACTTTGTACTTACTACTGCTCTTGTTATTCTTCCCTTTCCATCCTCCTTATACTTTAATGTTGACTGTCCCACTGTACTTCTTTTACTGCCAAATATTAGTTTGACTACCTTCCCTTTTACCTTTCCTCACTCCTCTCCTCCACCCTCTCCCTCCTCTTACTCTCTGCGCACCAAAGACTCTGAACTTTCACTACTCCTCATCCTCACTCACGTGCTGGGCAAGCTGCCTTCTCCTACTGACTCACCTCCCTCTGGAACCAATCCCCCTCTTCCCTTCCCTCCATGTGTTTAGACACATGCAGACATCTACTCCTGCCCCCCATACCTGTCGCCCCCTCTCGTGAATCCTTTTCCACTCTTTCCTCAAAGCCTCCCGTGCTCCTCTGTTTACCTCCTATTACTTACCTACCTGGACTTGCCGCACTCTTGGCTCTCTGCCTGCTCTTCAGTACACTGGTGCACCATTTTGTTGCTCTCTAGCAACACTGCTCACTGCAACCATATATATTATCACTCATAGCTCTGTCATTTCACCAAATTTTTGGTTTTTTTACTGCCTGCAAAATATATTTTTTCATATGCTGCACTTTGGATGCCTTTAAGTGTTCTTTAGTGTATGAACCTCCACTTTTCCTGCCCCCACTTCACACCTGGAAACAAGCCTTAGTTCTTTGTGCCTTCCTGGTTATCAAATTCTAAACAATAAAATAAATTAGGCACTCAGCTTCTCCTTGTACCTCATCATCCCACCTAGGGTTAGATTAAGTAGCAGTAACCAAACCCCTGATCATGCCTTTTTGTCCATGATGGACCTACTTGTACTTTACTGTACTTACTGTGTGACTCGTTTTCTCCAAATCCCATGAGCCCTCCCTCCCCCATTCCTGGTCACATCTGTAAATGAGCTGCTGCTCTGTGTGCCTTCTAAGCCAAAACTTGTAAATGAATAAATAAATAAAACAATAAAAAATAATTGACCAAAAAAATCAATCAATAAATAATCTCTTCCCTCTGCTTCCAATACACTACCATGTGTTTCATTACAGCATCATATGTAAAACAGCAGCATTTAGAGGCATATGACTACAATACTTACCACCCACTCCTCCAATTTGCTAGAGTTGTTATCTAATTAATGATCACAGTTCCCCATTCTTTATTATAAAATAGTAAAAAACAATCTAGAAATTTCACTGGCTGAGAGATGTCACCAGACCATGCATTAAATCTCAATAAACGCAATGTCAGATGCCAAGTCTCACTTTCCTCCCCCAAGAAAAACTACTGAGAACTGGAACTGTTTTATGAGTGTAATAAGGCCCTCCAGGGTGTGCATCTTAGGAGTTTAAAGCACTTCACAGAGGTGTAAGGCCACTTGGCCTTCGGCTTCATCCCTTCCTACACCTGTAAGGTGTGCATTAAAATCCTATAATACACACCCTGTTGTGGTGTATTACTTACTTATGTTAGCCCTTTTTTATTTTAATGGGAATACATTTGTGCATATGTGAAGCCTGTATTGTTTTGTGTGTTTGTTTTGAAAAAGTCCATTTTTTTCCTTATTTAGCCTCCCATATTAGCAGTTCCAGAACCCAGTGCCATCAGTAGAGCTGAAGACTACAATGGAGTGGAACCCAATGACACAAGCTAAGTTGATGTCACTGTGTTCTGTTTATGGGGCCTTAAATAAGGAGGAAATTGGACCGTTTCAAAACAAACACTCAAAACAAGACACAAGTGAAAAAACAGGCTCCCACATGCCCACATTTACAATTATATTTCAAATGAAAACAATATGGTTTAGGTTCCCTTTAAGAGATTTTTGGGTTTTCAGAAAAAAAAAACACTTACAGTTGACACCAGCAGAACTCCATTTCTAAACTTCACCCACAATTTGAATTTCATAACCTTCCTATTTTTATTTCTGAACTTTTTTTCATTGAACAGGAGCTTTTCCCTTTAGCCTTCATTTTTTCATGTTTCTTTATCACACCATAAATTCATAGCCTTCTGAGTATGACATCACAACTAGTTACCATGGAAATGATTCTGATGTCACACATTCAATCACAGTATTATTATGACCAATTAGGACTTCAGGTTTATAAAATGTATTCAGACCAGAAGGTGAGGAGGTGTGCTGCC
This sequence comes from Neoceratodus forsteri, assembly GCA_016271365.2. Lineage (NCBI taxonomy): Eukaryota > Metazoa > Chordata > Ceratodontiformes > Ceratodontidae > Neoceratodus > Neoceratodus forsteri. The sequence goes on from JADMNL010000033.1 coordinate 60,758,859, forward strand.
AGTTTTTTTTTAACCCTTACTGATCTTTATAACATGGGTAAGAAGAACATCATATCCACCTGATTGGCTAAAAGACATTGTACAAGCGTTAATTATATGTCCATACTTATATTCCTGGAGTTGTTTAGCCTGTGCACCAGGTTTGGTTACAGTATCAATACACCTCAGTTGGAACAATGTTTTTTGTCTTCATCTTGTACCTTAAAACTGGAAATGTTTGTTGTCATTTTATGTTCGCTGTGTTCATGCTGCCTGTGCCATCCTCAGAAAAAATAGCATTACGGCAAACATTGTAGTGATTTCCAAACTTAACCTGTGTCATCTCATCCATCCCACCTCGTCCACACAGTACAAACTCAAAGTGCTGAATCTCATACAATGCATTTAGTTTATTTGACAGAAAGAAAGAAAAGAATAAGGAAAGGAAAGGAAAGAAATGGAAGGGAAGGAAGGAAGGAAGGAAGAAAGAAAGGAAGGAAGGAAGAAAGGATGGATGGATGGAAGGCTTTAAACAGTAAAAATGAAAAGCAACCCCCCACCCAAACGGAATGAACATAAATGCAGACTCGGTGTCTGGAACCATCTCACCTGACAGTCTCTGATGCACTTCTCCTGATGCCAGATTCACCATTAACCCAATAGTCCATGCTGAACAGTCCAAACAACAAGACATTTGAACCATTAAAGCAGCTAACAGTTCTGTGAAACATGCAAAACATTGAGTTCAAGCTTTGTGGTTGACTTGTGGGACATCAGGAGTTTGGCATCTGACGTCACAGCCACATGGTTATTGCTGGTTGCTAGGACAAACAGTTTTGGTGTGTCTCTGTAATCCCAGCCATCTCAAAGCCCCTCAGGCAATCAACCTTTTGTTCAACTGTCTTATTGAAGGTACTGACGAGCCACTGTGCATGTTTCTTGTTTAGGAGTGTACATCCTAAAACTGACATTGACAGCACTGGATGCAACCCCTTGGCTTAACTGGTTGGTGATCAGCTGTGCATACCAGCTGGTAGACTCGTTTTTGTTCTCATCTTTGAAAAGCTTATTGACATTGAGATCAAGTAGTTCAGTAGATCAATGCAGGATGGGGGAATGAATACTGGGATAATGTTGTGGCTGTCAAGAAGTTGGAACACTGGCTCTGTAGTACGGGCTCTAAACAAATCCATATGCAGTAATGTTCACTGCTGAGTGGGAGGTCACATTTGTGTGTAATGAAACCGATGAATGGTAATCATGTGGATTCAGAGTATTGGACCATGGTTTCTGATGTGGCCCAATGATTTTCAGTCTGAGTAATGTTCCAGTCCGCAGGGAATTGAAAAGAAGGTGGCAGTTGGGAGGTCTTACCCTGATAGATGATCTGTGGGGGAAGGCAATTGCCAGCTAATGTGCAGGCAAACACCATTGATGCTTGCCTCTTGTCCCCCAGTCCTGTGACCTCCACCTGCCTGGCACCTGTCTCCTCCATATGGTTTTTTGTTGAAGTTTATAACCAGTTGGGGAGGAATAAGCTCTTGCTTGCAAGCTGTGGTCACCCTATCAAAGTAAGCTTGCTTTAGTTAGCTGAAGTCCTCCAGTGTCATTCTACCGGCTTTTAAACTTGTGAATATGGACTCATTTATTATGCACCGTGCTTGGCTATACAAAATGTCATGGCCTTCATAACCCCCATTTTTTGCTGCATACCTGCCCACCTTGAAACGCACAAGGCATATTCTTTTCTTTGTTTCTTGGATGGAGAGCTCGCTGTCTGTAATTAGGACACTACAGACTCTGCAACTTGTAGTGGCACACCAGCGCACTGAGGTTATCGGGGCTGATACACTCTAACAGTGGGAATCCCCATTTCACAGACGGGGGATGTTGTAGCCACTGCAAGAGAGATATGCTGACTAACTGACCAAATTGATAGAGAGGTCGGACTGCTATGTAACCAGCTGAGAGTCAGTGACATGGCAAATGGAACAGCCGATTGTCAGTAGGGTTTATCATGCCGTTGAGTCAGCATGTTCAGAAGTGCAAAATTTAATGAATGAGCTCATTTCTAGTTCTACAGTATTTCATACTTGAAACAATATTTTAATATTAAAAACCATAAAAAAATTAAAAAAAAAAACATTTCTAAGTAGAATCCATGTTAAGAGTGCAATGAGACATTTCAAGGATGTGTAATTATGGCCAATAATCGCACTTTCCCCTCTTGTGTTTAAAGGTTGTCTGCACAAGTGCCCCATGCCTAAGAATGCACTTGAGGTGTGCAATTATTTATTTTGTTTGAACTCTGATTTTATGCAGCCCATCCCACAAACGTGGACCTCAGGCAGCCTACACCAGCTACCTGCCCCCCTCTTCCTGAGGACCCCCTACCTGATGCATTGGGCTCCCAGTCCACCTGTGACTCACCTTCAGGTTGTTCCACCTCAGCTCGCCCCCTGAGGTGGGCTTGCCTTCTGCTCTTCAGTGACTCCCCTCTCCATTCAGTTAGCCCTCAGACAGAGGAGCAGGCAATGGGAATTACAGGCTAAAGAAATATTTTAGGAGTAGATACACAATGACGTCATTGTGCGTGCTCCCACCACAGCAGCATAGCCAGCATTTGGCAACAGGGAGGTTTTAACAAAAGAACCCCTATAACCGAGTCCTGTTGTACAAAACAATCTTTACAAAAACATATTGGAAGCAAATTGGAGGGGGGTTCTGCGTGCCCAGGAATCCTCTGGCTACACTTACCCGGGCACAGCATGTTGACATGTACCCAAATCCTGTGGTCTCAGGCACCCTCATGCCCAGCCACTGTATACACACCCCCCCATGAGTAGGAGAGCTGTCCCTTGGAAGCTGAATCTTCCTCCACCTGACTGGCCCTCTGAGGCTCCAGGCTTGTTCTTGAACCAGGGTCGTCAGCATTGCAAGCAGCAGTGCTACCGCTGAGCCACCAACTCAGCATGAGGCATGCACTATCGACCCATAATTACACACCCTGACATGCATTATTGCAAACCTAACCCATTCCCCTCCTGTCCCTCCTCCCCTCTCCTCACCCCTCCTTGGCATGCAAAAAATGCTGTTTCCAGCTATATGATTCCATTCGTGATGCACTCAATCACTTCTCCCAATCCCGCTGACATGGTTGAATTATTGCTAGTTCTGTGCCGCTTTGTGATGCATAATCAAATTGTTTTTTTGAATAAATGAGTAGCAGAAAAATGAGGGTGCATTCATATTTTAAGAAAAAAGGAAAAAAAAAAGAGCTGTACAAGACTGCTCTGCAGGAATCTGTGTTTGTTTACTTCAGACTTAAAAAAAAAAGAATTTAGATCTCTGGCAAAAAAAAAACAAAACCTCGGATGCCCTTCTGAAGGTAGTTAAGGAGACAGTGATAACTTTTCTGGTTTCTGTCAATCCCAGGGTGCAGCAGGGGGCATTTTAATTATGTGAAATACTGACAGCTAATTAGCTGTGGGGATCAGACCTACAAGCTACTTTGGAACAGCTGCTGCTGGAGAAAGAGGCAGTTTGCATATTCATAATTTTTCCCTCATCACACTTCGGGGATGTGGTAAGTAAACTTAAGAAAAGACACACTAACCACATCCTGGTCCCAGTTCCCAGTTTCAGTTTAATGGGCCACAAAATTATGTGCAAAGTGTGCTCCACTGTGCAGACTCATAAAAGTGCCATACTGATCACATTAGATTTACGCCTGGTGCAGTGACCCCCCCAGCCGCACAAAATCTTGGAATACAAATGAGGCATTCCAGCTTGTTACAGTGCACAAACTGGAACAGGCCACTGTAACAGCTCACTGTATGAAGTCATGCATGTCTGTATATGTTGCAGTGCCAGGCACAGACATGTGTAAGTGTTGTCAACGCTACCCCCCCACCTGCTGACCCGTATCATTGGCCCGTCTGTTAGGCAACCTCCAGATCCAGCAGTCCATCCGTCTACATTGACCCTGGTAGTCCAGTGGGTCTTCAACCTAAACCCCAGCAAACAACACTTACTGCTAATCCAGTGGATGCCCTTCACTAGCCCCATTCACCTGTGCATGTCTCTCGTGTGACCGGTCCTTCACTGAACTCAGTTCCCTGATGTCCCTGCACAGCTGACACAATGTTACGATGCCCCTAGCACCTAGCAAAAAAATTCCATAGGCAGTGGGTGTCACATAACAAATGTAACCACTGATCTGGCGATAATCGTCAATGTACATGGCATCCCATTTACATGCCAACCCCTCCCCCTTCTGCAAAGTTACAGTATGCATTTCATAAGTGAAATAAGATACCTAAGTGCACCTGGGCATGTGTTTATCACATAACAACGAATGACCTGTTATGAAATTGACATCGACCGTGGGAATGGCAGGCTGTTACTACAGTATGCTTTCTGCCCCATTCGTTCAGAGGGTGGCCAGCCGAGGGGGTGAGAGAAGGGTCTGTGCCAGTCTCTGTCAACCAATCTGCCTGTAGTCATGGACGGGCTTTTCATGGGTAAGGCAGGTGCTGGATGGGGGGATGGAAAGTGGTGGGCGCTGAGCAGGTGGGTCGAGGAGGGTGGCGGGTATGTTAGTTTCCAAAGGGGATCAGGGCTAGAGTAGGGTACCACTAGACTACTAGGGTTAATTTTTCCATTACAAAATGAAGGAGGGTGAGGATTCCACAGGACTACTAAGGTTGATGTCTATTTCACAATGGGGATCCGGCCAGCAGGGGGGTTACTACTGGACTACCAGAATTAAGGTCTATTTCACAATGGGAATCAGGTAGGAGGGGGTTCTTCTAGATTATTAGGATTAAAGTCTACTTCACAGTGGGGATCAGGGCTGGAGGGGTACCACATGACTACCAAGATTGATTTGTTAATTACGCAATGATGCTTGGGGCAGGTGGGTGGTACCACTAGACTATAAGGGCTGCAGGGCTCTTCACTGTGGGGATCAGGGCAGGAGGGGGGTACCACCAGCCTGCTAGGTTCAATGTTTATTTCACAGTGTAGATTAGGACAGGAGGGCGATTCTGCTAGACTGTCAGGGTTATAACATTCATCCATGGGGATCGGGGCAGGAGGAAGGGGGTTCTACTGGACCGCCAGGGTTATAACTTTCATCAGTGGAGATCGAGGCAGGAATGGGGTACCATTAGACAGCTAGGTTTATCACATTCATCAACAGGAATCAGGGCAGGAGGGGGCTACCACCAGACTGCCAGAGTTATTGCATTCATCAGTGGGGATCGAGGCAGGAATGGGGTACCATTAGACAGCTAGGTTTCTTACATTCATCAACAGGAATCAGGGCAGGAGGGGGCTACCACTAGACTGGCAGAGTTATTGCATTCATCAGTGATGATCGAGGCAGGAGTGTGGTACCACTTAATGTCCAGGTTTCTTACATTCATCAGTGATGATCGAGGCAGCAAAAGGGGTACCACTAGACTGCCAGGGTTACTATATTCTTCAACCTCAACAGCAATCAAGTGGGAGGGGCTACCACTACATTACCAAGGTTATTATATTCTTCAACAGCAATCAGGTGGAAGGGGCTATCACTACACTACCAAGGTTATTATATTTTTCAACAGCGATCAGGTGGGAGGGGCTATCATTACACTACCAAGGTTATTATATTCTTCAACAGCGATCAGGTGGGAGGGGCTACCACTATACTACCAAGGTTATTATATTCTTCAACAGCGATCAGGTGGGACGGGCTATCACTACACTACCAAGGTTATTATATTCTTCAACAATGATCAGGTGGGGGGTGGGCTACCACTACACTACCAAGGTTATTATATTCTTCAACAGCGATCAGGTGGGGGGTACAACTAGACTATCAGGAGTTTTACATTTATCAGGGTATCCAGGCAGGAAAGGGGTTCCGCTAGACAGTCAGGGTTTTTAAATTCATCAAAGGGGACTGGAGTGGGAAGTGGGTACCACAAGACTGCCAAGAATTTCTCCTTTAGAGAACAGGGATTGGGTGTGGATAATGACCAAGGCATTGTACAATGCCTCTGCACATAGAACTGCACAGAGCTGCGAATGGCTGCATAAAGGCACATAACTGGACCCTTAGTGCCTTGCATGCCAGATGTGGTCATCGCATGACAGCCTCAGAATATGGCACCCAGGAGCAAAAGCACGTTCCCATTTGGGATGCACTGTCCCCCATTACTCCTGGATGCATATTGGCAGCAGGGAGCTGTGGGGTGTCTCTTATACGTACTTTGTGAGGGGCTACCACAACCTGATAGTCATACAGGCAGTGCATGCTGGACAGACACATACTGCCTGTATGAATATGCCTCCCTGGCAGCCTTGCACTATTTTACAAGTGGCGCCATGGTTTGCACAGTGCAAATGGCCACATCCTAATATGGGGACTGGAGTCTAAGAGACAAAGCAAAGAGACTGTTTTCATGCAAATATCTTTAGTAATAAAAGTAGAATATCATTGTGAAATTTTAATCTTTGGAATGATATGACGTTTTAGCCCTGCAGATGCCAACGGTACATTTTTTTTTTTTGCAATAAACTGGAAATTCACTTCAAGCATCGTGTGGGTCTACTGAATCATTTCAAGCTGTGACAGAAGGGTCCAAAACTGATTAGCGACTGTAAGGATTCTGCATCTCCATTACTATAAAGACTGATTAAAGTGTTCCAATTCTCAGCAGCAGAATGCTACACTAATCACTGTAATTTTGTCTCTTGCTCTCACGGTGCGGAGAGCCAATTTTGGTGCTAAATTTCTTTTCATGCCTGTAAAATGTGCCAGACTGACAGCGCTGGAGACTGAAGTCCTCTGTTTATCCAGATGACGGGTACAGCATGAGCGACCACAGTGCACAAGCTTCCTCACATGGCTCTAACAGCATGTACCTCAAATCCTGCGTCATGCAGGGAGTCAGGTTGGGACCACCTCAGATGGATGAGAGGGTAGTTCTTCAGATTTCCTGTCCCTTCAGTCCTTCTAGTTTACATTTTAGTTACCTGGGATAGTCCAGCTGACATGCAAAAACATCTTATTTTCAGTGAGGCCCTGTATCTTAAAGGGATATTGTCATCCCATTTTTCATCTTATTATTTCTAGTTGAAAACCCACATTTTATGATTACTTACCTTCTCTAAAATTCATTGATGTTGCTGGTTGTTCTATCTGCTTCCTGTCTTAGTAGAACTGAAATGCATGCTAATAGTGTAATTAGAGCCAACCTAGTTTTGTTTCAAATCCTTGATCTATTTTTATGGAATACTGCCTGAACATTAAGAACACCCTCAAACAGTGCAACAACTCATGCTGCACTAGTCTCCTCTTCTCCCACTGCAACATGAGTGGCTAGATCCTGTTGGGGATGTTCCCGAGGCCAAAGAAGATGCAGTGGCAGTTGATCAATGACTAAACAAACCCATTTTGGTGTGGTAACACCAGTATGGTGAGCAGTCTGTTTTTCTCTTTTAAAAAGGAAAAAAATAGAATCTGAATCAGGCTGTCAGCTACATCATTGTCTACAGAATATGTGCAATCCTAATATGTGTTTTGTTTTTTATTAGGGACAATTTGGGGTCTAAGGGGATTGATGATATCCCTATAACATTTTAAGGCAGACTGGGGCACCAGGAATTTTCATGGCTTATCAGTACCTTTCAGAACCTAAGAATCTTTTTCTGGTCCTCCCATCCTTAATGGGGTGCCACCATGGTTTTACAACAATTCCCAAGGCTTTCTCCCACCACCATGTTTCCAACAAAGTCCCTCCCAGCCACCAATGTTGTTTCAACTACAGCATTTTGGGGGCCACAGAGAGGAAAGAAATAAAGATAAAGGAACACAGAAAGTAAATCTAAAAGACAAAGATCTTCAGCACAAAAGCACTGAGGCAAGGGCATCACACTAAAGCCAGGTTTCAAAGTAATACAAAGCATACATACCCCAATAATGCAAAGCATCATGGGCATTATATGCAAATCACCATGAAAGAACATAGACTGGTTCTGTTCCAAGTAGAAACATATGGTGTCAAGCGGCCATGCACACACTCCACAAAGGCTGAAAACAGAAGACACAGACACGTGTTTCATTGTGCCTCATCTGTATGTCGGCCCAGTGTAAGGAAGAACCAGCCCTTTGATGGTCTTATGGGTTTGGGTCAGGGTGAGCCCAAAATAGGAAAGCAATCTAAAAGACAAAGAACAGCAGCACAAAGGCACTCAAGCCAGGGTTAACCTGGAAGGGTGTTGGCACTAAAGCCAGATTTCAAAGAACTACAAAATTACACATACTCAAAGAATGCAAAGCATCAATGGAAATATATGCAAAGCATCATGTTCATGAAGATTGCTTTCCATTGACCAACATGCAAACATATGAGTCTAAGAAAGAAAACACACCACTGCCCCATCGAGTTCTTTCCCCCAGCAGCTCAGTAGGAATGCTATGCCTCACCATTTTCTACAAAGTACCCATCCAGCACAAGTTTAAAAGTCAAAACAGTATCAGCTGATAACCCCTGCTCTGGGAGTCTGTTTTAATTATACACCACTTGTTCCCTTCTGATTGTTATTCCCCTTTAATTTTGCAGCTTTTAGTGAATTGAGTACCCTCTTGTTTTCTCACCCTTGGATATGACAAAAAGTCATGTTTGATCAGATGATGTCATCCTCTTCAGGTGTTTTTTTTTTATTTATTTTTTTCCCCACACCTGGCACAGTCATTTTCCTTTGAGCTGTGACTAGTAACCACCCAGACCCATCTGCTGCTAACTCCACCACTGCTGTATGTTACCCCTTTGATCTCCCTGCATGGCAGCGGGTCAGGGGAGGGCCATCCTCCCCTAGCCCAGCACAGGATCTGGTGAGTAGGTGGGTAGCTCACATGGTGCATGCCTGGGTGTGCTGACAGCCATCATCCTGCCAAATGCCAGGGTGTTTTTCTCCATTTTTCCCATAGTTCTCCATCCTCCCCTGATGTGGACACAGCCTGGGCAATGGCCTTAGTCATGCACAGCATAACCCTGCAGTAGGAGCATGCTTCCTGGACCACCCTCAAGGGTTGATGTTGCACCAGAGTCTGCAGCCAATCCTCCCCAGCCAAGGTACACTACTGAGCGGCAACTACTCTGACCTGGCCTGCCTACTGATGTGGCAACCTGAGTCTTCTCCCAATCTTGGTTGCATCTATGGCAGCAAAATACACTGACACTCAGCTACTGGGTGCCCCCTTTCAGGTATTTCAATACTGGGATCTTGCCTTCCCTGACTGTCCTTTTTCCAAAAGGGAGAATCCTAGTTCTGCCAGTCCCTTCTCACAACTCATGTTCTCCAATCCCTGGACCACCTATGTTGCTCTCCTCTGGATATTTTTGACAATGTCAACAACTTTTCCCAGACAGGAGGACCTGAATCAAACACTGAGGTTGAGTTGTGGGCAGAGCCTGACCAAAGATCAGTACTAGGACATTATGATATCTCTTGACCTGCTTATATAGTTTCTCTAGATGCATGTCGTGATTCCATTTGCTTTGCTACTGTAGTTGCTAACTTACACTATTGGTTCCATTTGAAACTGCTGCTGATTGCCAGGGGTTAAAATAGGCAGGGATCTACAGGAACCCAGGTCCTCCACCTCTTACAAAACTGTAGGAGGGCTCCTGCACCTGTGCCATTGCTCTTCATTGAATTGTACAGGAGAGTCCCATCTCCTTGAGATGACAGTCCACCACCTACAAATCTAGACATGACAGTTCCACCACCTACACAACTAGAGGTGACAGTTCTACCACCTACACATCTAGAGGTGAGAGTTCTATTACCGCCTAATCTAGAGGTGAGAGTTCCACCACCTATAAATCTTGAAGTGAGAGTTCCACCAACTACTAATCTAGAGGTGAGAGTTCTGCCGCCTCCTAATCTAGAGGTGAGAATTCCACCATCTACTTATCTAGCGGTGAGAGTTCCATCACCTACAAATCTAGAGGTGAGAGTTCCACCAACTAATAATCTAGAGGTGAGAGTTCTGCCGCCTCCTAATCTAGAGGTGAGAGTTCCACTATTTACTAATCTAGAGGTGAGAGTTCCCCCACCTACAAATCTAGACATGACAGTTCCACCACCACCTACATATCTAGAGGCAAGAGTTCTACCATCTACTAATCTAGAGGTGAGAGTTCCACCACCTACAAATATAGAGGTGAGAGTTCCCCCACTTACCAATATAGAGGTGAGAGTTCCACCACCTCCTAATCTTGAGGTGAGAGTTCCAACACCTACAGATATAGAGATGAGAGTTCTACCACATACTAATCTAGAGATGAGAGTTCCACCACCTAATAATCTAGAGGTGAGAGTTCCACCCCCTACAAATCTAGAGGTGAGCTACAAATCTAGAGGTGAGAGTTCCACCATCTATTTATCTAGAGGTGAGAGTTCCACCACCTACAAATCTAGAGGTGAGAGTTCCACCACCTACAAATCTAGAGGTGAGAGTTCCACCACCTAATCTAGAGGTGAGAGTTCCACCACCTACAAATCTAGAAGTGAAAATTCCACCACCTACTAATCTAAAAGTGAGAGTTCCACCACCTATTAATCTAGAGGTGAGTGTTCCCCCACCTACTAATCTAGAGGTGAGATACAAATATAGAGGTGAGTGTTCCACCATGTTCAAATCTACAGGTGATGGTGAGAGTTCAACCACCTAAACATTTCCAGTTTAACCACTGCTGGTTGCTAGCCCCCACCCCCCCACACACACACACTTCTTTTTCCTGTTGACTTTTGATAATCTCTAAGCCATTTAAATAGTATTTTGCCATTAAAAATTTCTTTCCAAAGTGCACAACTTTACATTACTCTACACTGAAGTTCATGAGCTTTCTTTCAGCCCATTCCTCGAGCTTGTCACAGTCTCTCTGCATCTCACTGATTTCCTCCTCTGATACAACTACTCTTCCCATTCTAGTGCCATCAGCAAAATTGGGACCTCAAGTAGTGCTGTCCCCCTCCAGGTCACTCATAAATATATTGAGCAGTGTTGGTGAAAGGACATATCCACATACATGCATACTGCTGACTGCTATGGACTTTTATTGCTAATAGGTAAAGGGCAACAAAAGGGGCTTCCCTCCTAGTTCAGAACAGTTGAAAGGTGTCCCCATCACCAGTCTAGGAAAGTTATATAGTACAACCTCAAACTTCAAAGGACACGCTCTTTTCTACTACTTTGTACATCTGTATATTTTGATTAATCACATCATAGATGATAAAAAAAGCACCGGTCTGGTCTTTCAAGTAATTTCTTCTGAGGAGCTACAGGGGCATCTAATCACTCACCTTGTCAATAGTGCCGGCTGTCAATCTCAGCCCCTGAAGCTATCATTCTAGTGACAGGCTGTCCTATTTGCATCACTCTCCCCCTTCCTTCCCCCGAGATACTGTCACAAAGAATGTCCAGCATGCATGGGCGCTTAGCAAGGCCTCCCCTGGCATCTGTCACTTGCATCAAGTGGTTAATTAAATGGCAACCATTTCTAAATTCTCTCAACCTTCACTGCTAATCCTAACCTTCTGGGGAGTGAAGCAGAGGCCCAGGTGTACTTATTAACTGTCAGAAACCAAGAGAAGGCTGCTGTAGGCCAAAGAAACACAGACACTCAGATTTGGTCACTGTGTTGCTTTATTTTACACTTCTCAACTGCTCCTCATTTTAAGGGACATCACTCATTGTACTGCTCAGAATTGTCCCTCATCTGTCCTATGTGCAAAAGGTGCAGCCCACACAGAGAAGGTGCTGTAAACTCAGACTTTAAAACAGAAATTCATAACACTGTATAATACTAAAGCATAATGAAACACACACAATTAAAGGCATTAGTTCCTAATAGTGTTCAGAGCTTGAATCTCCATGTTTGATGATGTGTTCCGTGTTCTGAGAGCCAGTGTCCCTCATTTTCCTCACGTTTTGAGTGTCTGGGTCCCCTATTTCAGTGGCACCAGGTTAAGAGTTATGGGCCAGGATAGATTTATAAATGTGTCACTTTGTGTTATATTCACAGCTGTTTATCTACTGGGGTTTGGGGAGATTGGGACGGAGGGCCTGTTGTAATTAATCAGTGGTTAACAAACATAACATTATTAAACAAAATGCAAAACAATTTACAAAAACAACAACAACAAAAAAACAAAACATCAGTTTATTACAGGGATAAAAAAATGGAAGCAAACAAAAAAGAACTGGCTAGAACCTGTTCCAGGGCTGTTTTACATTTATTATCCTCTTCCTGTCCGATTATTGTTAGGGCCTCTGAGATGCTGTCATGAATGGGGTAACAATGCAATCAACAAACCTGTGCTATTCTAAAATTTAGAACTAAACTAAACCATTCCCTCGAAAAGTAGCCCAAGTGGTTTGAAATGCAAATTAGTGTGGGATTTGCATGTTTCGTCATCAGCATGGATTCAGCAATTCAGCACTGAGATCTACTTATGCGCATGGACCTCTTGAAACTGCAAGAGGTCATCACAGACACAGTTTGAGAAGTGCATTGTTCCACTCTTTTTAAGTATTGGAATTCTTTTGTTATATTTTTCTAAAAATCTTCTTTTTTTTTTATTTCTTTCTTTGATCATTCATTAAAAATAGAATAATAGATAGGTTAGTGTACATTACAAGGCAATAATTCCATCGAGAGGTTCTGGGGACATGGCAACTCTCAAGAGCGAAGCACGAGAAGTTCCCATGTCCCCAGAACCTCTCGATGGAATTGCTTCCTTGTAATGTACACTTACCTGTTTGTTAGTTTGTTTAATATATGGATCCAACTGTTTTTTTTTTTGCCATTTTGTAATGGGCAGTTGGCTGCTGCAGTGAAGGACTCTTTTGATCCTAGTTGACCACCGCACTGTCTCGCGCTGTCTCGCTCTCACCCCCCCCCATATGTACGGTATACCAGAAAAGCTTATTGTGTTGCAATCCTACTTTTTCTTTTTGGGGGGAATGCAGGATCAACCAGATAATTCCATTTTTGAAGAATAAAAAGACAAAAAAAGGAGGGGGAATGTGGAGGACGCAATACACTCTTGTTAAGCGAGAGACGGCTGCCATGTTTTTGGAAATGTTCTGCCTGCCCACAGAGAAAAATTGGCCAATCATGAGTTGCATTGAGGATGCTATTGTTTTGATGGACACTGGTAGAATATCCTGGTGTAGAAGACTCCTGCACTTGAGTTTTACTGATAATAGTATCATTCACGGGCTCTGAATGATACCATTATCAGTCTGTATCGATGGTATTATTATTGTTGCAGCAGTGATATTACCAGGATTATTTTTATATGCTTTACCATAATATTATTTTTGAAACCATATATTATTATTGTATAAACTGGAGGATTTATAAAATATTAATATGGACATAGAGGCATTTCCAGGGAGGGGAGGGTAAAGCCAGAGATCAAGTAGGGTCTGCGGTGTTAAGTAGGTTGGGAAAATGGGGAGACTAGGTGGGTCAAGCGGTCTTTATCTGCCGTCAGCATCTGTGTATCTGTGTTATGTTTCTATGTTTCCACACACATTATGAGTATGGTCTTCTGTATCCTACGGATGACAGACCCACTTACCTTCAGTTCGCGAACCTCAGACCCAAGGAATGAAAGGAAGTTATATAGAAGTGCTGGCCCATCGGCACAGCAGTACCAATACCGCTCATGATGCTAGGAATGAGCACGAGTCATTGAGGACCAGTCAAGGGGAGAAGGACGGAACATCCCAGAGAAGGCACTCCCCCAGTGGGGGGGGGGAGGGCGGCCAGCTCCACTGCTGTACTGCCAGCTGGATGACCACAGGGGGAAGTGCAATGGTATGCATGTCTGCATACATGTACATGTGCTCCCAAGCCGCCTGCGTCTGTGGGGGCGAACAGAAAAAAAGAGGAAAATCCCCCTGTGCAGTATGACAGCTCTGTTGCACCCACAGGTCCTGCACGCACTGATCTGGGCACTCACCCAGTGAGTGGATATTGTATTCCCGAAGGACCTGGCCTCATCCTAAGGGCTCTGCCATGGAGGGGGGTGGACCATGGGGTTAATATGGGAGAAGGTAAGACCTGGAAGCAGGTGAGGTGATGAGGCTTAAGAGGGGGCCAATGGGCAGAGAGCAGTAAGGTGCATTAACAAAATATTTTTTAAAAAGTTAAATAGGCAAAGTGGACTGCCGTCTCCATGGTACGGGGCAGTTGGGTGCCACTTTGATGAGCTAGCAAAAAAAAAAAAAAGAACTCTAAATACAGACAATATATGAAATATAAGGTTAATTGTGCCAAAAAATAATGCTTTTTCCAATGTTTCCCCCCGAGGACGTCAGAGCTCTTTAAATTCATAGGAATTCCTTTTCCCTGAAAATACCCATCATTATTTTTTAAGCTAAAGGCAGACACTATAATGGGCACTTTCTGCCATCTGTTACTAATCTGTAATGTAAGACCTAATTTAATTTACAAATTGCAAGTATTATTGAATTTCTGCTGCTCCATGAATGTTCTATTCCCCTTCCCCCACTTCCTACATGAAAAGCTCATATTCAAGAGTTCACTGCTGCATCAGCTGGTACTGGGGCTTCTTTACACCAGTGCCCTGTCGATGTTAGCCTCAACGCCAATGGCACTGATGGGCTTGCTACTACTGATGCTATCTTCAGTGCCAGTAGCACAGATGGACTCTGCACACACAGACTCAAGAGCTGGAAAAAAACAGAGTTAGACTCGAGCAATAATGCATGACAGGGTGTGTGTTATGCTGGGGTAATGTCACACCATGGATGCATTGTAAGGCACAAGGTGCAGCTGAGTGAATTCAACCACCTGAGAAGTGATGTTACCCAACAAAGCACACACCCTGGAGTGCTTCACTGCAAAGATAAAATGGATCCCTGTAGAACTGAAAAGCCTTTTATGTAGGTTTTTCGCTACATTAGTTTCAGACCATGAGGTACTGAAATATCATCATGGCTGGAATTGCCTCTGGACCAATCATCATTCAGGATTTTTCTATCCATTTAGTTTTTTATTTATTTTTTTTTGTTGCTTTTTCCTGGGTCCCAACCAGGACCGTCTTCCACTGTCCACCGTTGTCCCTTTGCCCATCCTCTGCGGTCCTGCCAATCAATGTACCTGGGACTCTGAGGCTCACCCACAGCACACCACTGTGCTGCCTCCCTGGCTCCCCCGAGGGCTAGTGTTGCCATTCAGCTCATCTTGGCTGCCTTCCCTGTTCTCTATCCAATGACCCATGGTGGATGTGAAGACCTGAAGCACCCCCAAGAGACAGTGGCTAGGGCCCACATTGGATGCAGAGGACAGATAGAGGCTACATCCTCCTTGATTGGGCCCATTTTCCATTTAAACCCCACCCCCCAGGAGTGCAGTGGCATCATTGAGGCTGGCACACCTGATAAACATGCTCCAAAGCCCTTGCTTCACACAGCTCCCCTGCCTCTCACCTGTGGTCACCCAGGTAGCAATATTGTGGCAGGATGAAGACCCCCTACCCCACCCCGAGAGGATGAGAGTGTCCACTTTCTCTGGACATCCCTCTGATGGCCCTGGCTCTCTCTCAAATCCCAAATGTTTGCATGACAAGCGATAGAGCTACCACCGTGCTGATGGACAGGCATTTTTCTATCCATTTTATAACAAGAATTGAAGGGCTTCATTTTTCCAGGGAGCAGAATTTTTTTTAAACAGAAAATTGTACATTTTTACTGCATATAGGGGCAATTACATATGACAGGGGTTGTGTGTTCAGTGGGAGATACAGAGCACACCTCAGGTGTGTGTTGAGGCATGAAGCATGAGGCTGAGTGCTCTTCAGCACACACCAAGGGAGTCCCTATATCTCAGCAAATGCAGCTCTCTTCAGCATGTTGTTCCCTTATAAAATAGCCTGGGTTTAGAAATGGTTGGGGCTTCAAAAATGCAGCACCATGAGTATGCATGGGACTGACCCATTTTATATCGAACTGGCAAATCATTCCTGGTTCTAAGTAGAACCCCAAAAGGTTCAAAATAGGGATGGGCAAGTCAGCTGTGACCCCGTTGGGATGCTGACTCTGATTATCCGCCAAAAGGTCCAGATTTTCCATGACTCGTGTAAGGTTTCCTGACAGGGCCAGAACCAGATTTGTGGCTCATCTGGACTGAGTAGAATAACAGAATAAGGTTGCCCCTCCTCACTTTAATAATTTTTCAATCTTATTTAAAGGTGCACTGTCAGCCCCCTTAGGCCTTAAATATTCCCTATATTAAAAAAAATCACATTTTATGATTGCTCACATTCTGTAGAATATGCTGATGTAATTGGTAATTCAATTCTAGTTCCTTTTTCCTTTTTAAAAGTAAAAAAACAGAATGCCCTCCATACTGGTGTTACCACACAAAAAAACACGTTTGTTTACATGCTCTGATCAACTTCCGCTGCATCTTTCCTGGACTTGAGAACACCTGTAGTGCAATCTAGCCAGTTGTGATGCTCTGGCAGGAAAGGAGACTACTGCATCATGAGTGGCTGCACTGTATGGGGGTGTTCCTAATGTTCAGGATGTATGCAAAAAGAGTAGATCAAGGATTTGAAGCAAAACAAGGCTGAGTAAAATTGCACCATCCCCGTGCATTTCAGTTCTACTAAAAAAGGAAGCAGGTCAAACAGCCAACAACTTCAGTGAGTTTTACAGGAGGTAAGCAATCACAAAATTTTGGTTTTCAATGTTAAGTAACATGATGCAAAAATGGTTGACCGTGTCCCTTTAGTATTTACCACGGCTATTTTATGGGGGTGGGGTATGCAGTTTGCTCATTGTTAACAGAAATAAAGCTTCAAAATCCCTTACATTATTTAGACTGGGTCAGAATCAGGCCACTGGCAGATCTCCTCTTACCATCAGAGTGGACTGGATTTTTACAGAGTTGAGTTGTAAATTACTCTGATTTCCAGAAACAAGTTGAAGTGGGTCTATTTGG
This sequence comes from Neoceratodus forsteri, assembly GCA_016271365.2. Taxonomy (NCBI): domain Eukaryota; kingdom Metazoa; phylum Chordata; order Ceratodontiformes; family Ceratodontidae; genus Neoceratodus; species Neoceratodus forsteri. The sequence continues at coordinate 60,775,880 of JADMNL010000033.1, forward strand.
GGTTGTGGGGTAGTGGAGGAGTGGGGGTGGGGGGGGGAGAGTAGTCCTGATCTGTCACTGAGCCAATCCCATCAGTCCCTAATTCTAAAAATTGTTTTTGCTACTGTTTTGTCAGCCATAGTAATCTGCATACGTGTGCAGATTAATTTATGCGCCTGGCAAACAGAACAACTGTTAGCAGTGCTGTGAACTGGAATTCTAAACGATATCATTAGCTGGCTGACTCATAACCTCTTGCTTAGAAAGGATTGACAGGACTGCGCTGCAGACGAGAATTCAATCCTTTCATGGTCAGATGAAGAAAAACTTGCATTTATTTAGTGCTTTTATGCACACTTGGCTGGACTGTCAAATGGCCTGACAGTGCATTTCAATGCAGCTTTCTGACAGACCTCCTAATAGGTGTCTACAACTAGTAGTGTCTGAACTTTGGACACGATTTGCATCAGAAAGTTTCTTTATTTATTGAATTTTGTTGACCGGGTTGATTCACTGAGACTAGTGTCCCTTTTTCAGGAGAGACCCGGAGTTAATTACAGTCAGTTCATAATCAACACGTGTCACTGTTCTGATATAAGCAAGCAATAACACACGACGAGGTGTGGGTTTTCTCCTGATAAGAGCACGCCCAGGTGCATTGTTAGGCACGAGGTGCTTGTGGCCAATCAGGACCCAGAGAATTCTTGACCCATTTTATAAGCTGAAATAAATCACAGAAACTATCATAAAAACTTGGGACCCTTTTAAAACAGGGCTCTCAAGTTTTGACACAGTTTGGTGGATGCTGATGCAGGCATCAGATCAGTGCATTCAATAATCCGTCCTACTGTATCCCACAGGGCTTTAAATGCAATGAGACAGACTGGTATTGCAGCGATTGAAAACGTGGTTGCAGCCATTGAACTCTTCAGCATCCATACACAGCTGTGGACAACAGTCATGCTTCAAAGCTGCCCTACCAAATGCCAGTATGGACAAGACTGGCATTTAACAGGGCAGCTATGACGTATGACAGTGCTTTAGGAAATTAAGGACTCTGTTGTTAGTGGAAACATTGAAAGACCAAGTGGAGGCAGGGGGCAACAGTAACACTGGGACTTGGCCTGACAAAGAAGGGAGCGGCATGGGAGCAGCATAGGGGGCCATCAGAAGGGTCCCCCAATGATACCCCCCACTTTGGCAGGCGGTGACGGGGAGGAACTGTTCAGTATGGGGGAGGGAAGGAACATAGCACTGGGCCAACAGTGGGTGGTGGTGATACAGGAGGACCCAGTCTGTCAAGGAAGGCAGCAACAGGTTGGGATAACATGGGGGGGAAATTGTATGGACCCCCCTCAATGTTGTCACCAGTGAGGCACTATGTCATGATGGATCGCCTGGTCAGGAAAAGTGGGCTGCTGGATTCAGTGGGTTAGGAGGCACCCAGTAGTTTGAAAATGCAATGATGGGGGTTGAGGAATCGGGCTGTGTGCACTCTGTTTCGTTCCAAGCAGCAGCTCACCTGAGTGGCAGACTGGCAGTAGTGGCCAGTTCATTAAGCAAGGCAGGTTGGCCAAGAGGCCAGGTGAAGAGATCAAAGACCAGCCAGCATAAAAAGCAGGAGGAGAAGAAAACCTGGGCTCCATCACACTCTTCCAGAGGAGCCCGTGGACAGGTAAGGTAAGTGGTCTGAGTTGGAGGTAGGTTACCAGGGAGGATGGAAAGTGCACTTTGCTTGAGTGGCAATTAGAGGCACCATGGGGATGCTGGGAGGTTGTCAGGCAGTTGAGGAGAATGGAGCAGAGGAGACTAGGGAATTGGGCACTAGGCCTGGGGTGCAGTTGGCTGGGGGGAGGGTAGGTTAGGGGGGAGGAGGAGGAGGGTGGCAGGGACTGTGATCTCTCAACAACTTAGTGTAGCATGATGCTCAGCTGCTTGGAGAAATCATGGGATGCTACTTCAGATGCAGCAGTGCTCGTGAGGGACACTGTCAGTAGCCATGGCTCGGCTCATTCTTTGGCTCATAGAATCAAGCCAGATCCCTGGCTCAGCTCTGGCTTCACTCTAGGTGAAACATTCCTGGCTTGTCCACCTCTACCTCCAAGATGGAAGAAGGGTGCAGTGATGGCAATCTCATCTTCAGGGTGGGCCGGGGAAACTGTGGATGCAGGTGAACCCAGAGGGGGAGAGGAGGAACCCGGGGATGGGGGAACCCAGGGGGGTATGAGGAAAAATTGAACAGTAGAGTCAGGAATCAGACATTTTACTATCACTTCTACAAAAGAAAGTGTTCTCAGGACTTCTGCAACATTTGTCCAAGGATTCTGCAGATTTTCAGCATTATATCTCCACAGGCAAACAAAACAAAAGAAGGAACACATCGAAGCAAAGGTAACTGATTCGGACTCTGTTACTTATTGAGACGGCCATCCTTGTTACACATGTTGCATTCAGCTTTGCCAGCAGGAAAGTGGAGCAATGATGTCATATAAGAAAAAAAAAGGCAGCACTTGTTATGTCCATTCTCTCTTACTTGAGTAGAAACACAGAAACAGAATTTGTTGACAGATAAGGACCACTTGGCCCAACCAGCCTGCCCATTTTTTTCCCCTGCCCATCTTGTCTCCGCAGACCCTACCTGATCTCCAGCTAGTCCTCCCTGCATTGTCCTACCAAGATTCCTTTCTGCCTATTCCATACCTGCTTGAATCCCACCACTGTCTTTGGCCCCATCACCTCTGCTGGAAGACTGTTCCAGGTGTCTGCCACTCTTTCACTGGTGAAGAAATACTTCCTCACATGCCTCCTAAAATTCCTTGTGTCCAGCTTTATTGCATACCCTCTGGTTCTGGTGCAATGTCTCTTCTGAAAAATAGCCCCCTCCTTCATCCTGTGCACCCCTGTGAGATATTTCCAGGGCTCTAGCATGTCCTCCCCTCCTCTCTTCCAGGGTGTACATAGTGAGATCACACGGTCTCTCCTCCTAGGTCTCATAATGCAACCCCTAGACTATTTTAGTTGCCCTCCTCTGGACAGCCTCAACCTTATGTACTCCCGGAGATGTGGTCACCAGAACTGGACATAGTACTCCAGGTGGAGTCTCACCAACAATTTGTTCAATGATAACACCACCTCTCTCCTTCTGCTAGTGATATCCCTCCCTATTCACCCCAGTATCCTGCTGGGTTAGCTAGCTGCCTTGTTGTACTGCCTTGCCACCTTGAGGTCATCAGGTATGGTTACTCTACGGTCTTTCATGTTTAGTCACTGTTAATACCTCTTCTCCCATTTCATACACTGAGTCTGGGTTTCTGTACCCTAGGTGCATCATTTTGCATTTTTTTGTATTGAAACCCAGCTGCCATACCCTTGACCACTCCTCAAGTTTTCTCACGTCTCTACCCATTCTCTCTACACCATCCAGAGTGTCCACCCTAATGCAGATTTTGGTGTCATCTGCAAAGAGGCATACCTTCCCTTCTAGCTCTTCTGCAATGTCACTTAAGGAAACAAGAGAACTAGTCCCAGTGCTGAACCCAGTACTCAAATCATTTCCAGCCCTCTCTAGCACTCAAAGTCACCCTCTTCACCCCTTCCTCTCTGTGTCCTGAAGGCTGCAGCTCTAACCAGTTAGCTCAAGGAAAATTGGCATTCAGTAGCTGGGCGATTAGACTGCGCCTTTGACTTTATACATTGCAATCTCAACATCCATCACCAGAGGGCTCTGCTATTTGTATGTCTCAGCACTGAAAGGTCCTATCATTCACAGCTCTCAGCTCTAGAAGGCAGTGGTTTTCACAGACTGTCTTGTATGGGATAACACATGACAGGGTGTGTGGTTATATGGGGATAATGCATACCTTGGGAGGATGCTGGGCAAGAGGCATAGCCGAGTGCTGCAGCCACCTGAGAAGTGCATTATTCCCTATAAAATGATGATTACTGATCTGTGAAAAACATTTTGCTTTCAATATTTCAGAATTCAGCTGCTCACGGAATTCCATGAAATAAGTTGGAATGTTCCAAAATTCCATGTGTTCTGTTCTTTACACTCAGCTGTGCAGCTCTGCTTTCCCAAACCTTATGAGAGGAGTCTTATACCATAAGAGACACTCCTCAGAAGCCCTATTACATTATGCATAACTCAACTTAGCTAGAGTGACCTATAACAAGTTTTGAGTCTGTCTTTATTTCAAAAGTTAAATAAAGCCTGTCCTTCCTCAGCTCTGAAGCTGAATAGGCACTCCTAAACTCCCTGCATGGGAGATTTATAATGGAGAGCTCAAATATGAACTGTTGATTACATTTTTTACAACACCATGCTAACCAGCTCAGCCCATTTCTTACCTTTTCCATGAGTTGTCGGAGCTGCCGACTGCGAGGGTCTCGTGTGCATGTGCTCCGTGCCGGGGCCACCACTGTACAGATGCACTTGCCATCAGGGGCCTGTGCTGAACTGTAGACCTGCCAGCCTTCCTCAGGACTCGGAAAAAGGGTCTGCGGGAGGAAAAAAAAAAGGCTGGGAACTCAGCAAGATTTTTTCAGTGTTTGCCTCTCATTGTCAACAGTTTATGGATAGAAACAAAGTTTAAGGAGCAGGTATTCGCATTAGTAATATAGTTTCATAAACTAAATGTCTGAGCTATAAAATGGAACATTAACCTTTTTCTAACTTCTTTTAATAGAACTTGAAATTAGGGCATGCATGTAGCCTTCTTTATCACCTAACTGTGCCCACTGGTTCCATGCAAATCCCCTCTCATTAAAACAAAAACAATGTCTCTTACATTCTGCACTAGACGGAGATTAGCGAGGCTCCAACATACACCTGTCTTCTTGATTCTAAATGGCAACCTGCTTGAACAGGTACCCCATTTCAAGTACTTATGGGGTGTGGCTGGATTAGACTCTCTTTTCCACCCACATGGACACCACACACAGGTAACTTTGTCCTAAGCTTCATGTGCTGTACTGATAACACATCAAGTCTTCCTTTTCCAGTCTGTTGTGAGATCATCCTGTTTGACTATGCAGAAGTAGTCTGCAGTGCTGCCCCAAAGTCTGCACTTGCCAGGCTTCACCCCCCTGTCACTCCTTCTGCCGGTTTGCCCTTAGCGCTCCATGTCTCACCCATCAATGCTCTCTATATGTTGACTTCTCTTCCCCTCTCTTGATGCCTGATGTCTCTCACACTGTTTCTCCTTCATGGCCAGATATTGGCTTGCCATGATTCCCACTTACCTCTCCTCCCTCTCGCTTGCTACCATTCCCGCTTACCTCGCCTCCCTCTCGCTTGCCACCATTCCCGCTTACCTCGCCTCCCACTCACTTGCCACCATTCCCACTTACCTCGCCTCCCTCTCGCTTGTCACCATTCCCACTTACTTTGCCTCTCTTCATAGCCTTGCCACCCTTACACCTCCTGTCTTTGTTCATCTGCTGCTTGTTACTTTCATATCCCTCACAGTAAATCTGTAGCAAACCAGTCTGCTTTCTGTATCCAACTCCTACATTTTGGAACAGCTTCCTTCTCTCTAGCCAGTTAAAAAAAGCGAATACAAAATAGTGAATAACACAAAGTAGTGACTCATATTTACGTTGTTCCGAATATGTCATTCTCTACACCATCAATGGGTAGCATGATGTTAGAAAATAGGGGGGTGCGGGGGGCACAGCCCTCCCATATGTCACAGGTGATCATGCCAAGAACAACTGTTAAGAGAACTAGTAGTAGTAGCTGTTATGTGATTTGGCATTTGCTATTTTGACTTCGCTATTTTGTATACACTATTTTGACGTTCGCTATTTTGTATTCACTATTTTGACGTTCACTATTTTAACATTCACTATTTTGTATTCGCTATTTTGACATTCGCTATTTTGTATTCGCTATTTTGACATTCGCTATTTTGTATACGCTATTTTGACGTTTGCTATTTTGTATTCGCTATTTTGACGTTCGCTATTTTGATGTTCGCTATTTTGATGTTCACTATTTTGTATTCGCTATTTTGACGTTCGCTATTTTGACGTTCGTTATTTTGAAGTTCACAACTTTGTGTTCACTGTTTGACATGGAACCCTCCCTCTCCCCATCCGCATCTCTTCCTTCCTGCACTTTGTCAAACCACTCTCACCAACACACTTCACTAAGGAATGCGCCTACAAATAGACATTGTCCTCTTCTCTTCTCTTCACATTACAACCCAAGTCCTATCCATCACCCCTCTTTTATTTTACCTCTGTTATCTTTTATGCCTACTCAATTGTATAGCTTACAACTCCATGTACTCTGTAATCTAAATTTAATATCTCAATGGTTCTATATAAATGTCTTACCCAACATTGGCAGCGCGGTCTTTTAGCTCTCTAAATCTGGCAACCCCATAACTGCCGTACATGTTTTCTTTTGCATTGTTTTTGTCTTTCTCTGAAATTTATTACTTGTACCATACCTCTTGTACCATACCTCTCAACAGTCCATGATTATCAGGGACATCCCTGATTTTACTTCAGAATTTTCCTCTGTCCCTCGTAAAATTTGTGTTTTTTTGTGACTGAACAGTGGGGACTGTAGGCACAAAATAATGACCAACATTAGAGTTACAAATTTCTTGTTCTTCATAAAATGCATCTTAAACTAATTCCCTTATTCTAACAGCTTTCTGAGGGAACATTACCAATTTTTTTTTTAAGTTTCTTTTTTCCTCCCACCTACATCCCTACTGGAGTCGCTTCTTCAGGAGTCACCAATGGAACCCATCCCTGCCACCATCTAGCTTGCTGTTCAAGTGCCTCCATCCTGCCGTGGATTGTCCCCCGGGCGGGGGCAGGACACCCCTGAACCTTAATGTCTCATCAGGTCCCCGAAACAGAGGCAGATGGCGGCACTTCAGGACTGGGCTTGGCGCTCCGTCTACCCAGATCCAGAGGGTGTTTTTCCATTTTTGATGGGACGTTGTGTGCCCTAGCATCAAGGCATGCATGCCGATGCCAGCAATGTCCCTCACCCTCCTTCCACGAAGGAGATGCTCCCCAGAGCAGACTGGTCCCAGGCCTATGCCCCTGACCAATCACGCACCAATGACTACAGCTTGCTGTCATGCTCCCAGCCTCTGACAGGGGTCAACACTTGCTAATCTGGAAGCCCTCCCTTCCCCCAGAGAAGGCGAGCTGTCATTGGATGCTCCAGCCTTTCTCCCCCTGCCAACCCCTGGTGGCCTGAGCTTGCTCTTGAACCCAGGCACCAACGTGGTGCGAAGTGTGGCATCCAGCACCTCAACCCTCAGCGCCACTGAGCTGGCATTACCAATTTTTAAGATGTGTCCCTGATTTGGGGTCTTTTTCCCTTATTTTGTTAAGCCTTGTCCCTGATTTACGAGACAAGAAGTTGAGAGGTATGACTTGTACTGTGATTTTAATGTATGTGCTCATGCATCTACTGTTGTCACTTTCTTCTTGCTGTTTCACTTCCTATTGTATCCTGTCCCCGGGTCACACCTTGAAACAAGCTCTGGCGCAGTGTGCCTATGCTGAACACCACATTCTAAATAAATAAATAAATTGTACTTTTTATTCTTTTTTTAATATGTTTGTATGTATAATTCCAACATACTTTATGTTTATTATAGATCAAGGGAGCATTCCTGACCAATTGGAGCGTTCCTTCTCCCTGCCCAAGAGACACTCTTATTCTGTGAAGAGTGTCTTATGCACATCTGCCTGGAAATGGGCACATTCAGCGCAGGTTTTTTTTTAATTTGGATATATTATTCATCAATCTCTATCAACAATATATGAATACCATCACTGAGACCATGCTTACAGTTGTAAGCATGGTCTCAGTTACATCCTAAGATTATCAGAACTGCTTACATTCGGTTCGCGGTTCTCATACCCTAAGAATGCTCTGGCACACAAAGGACATGAGAAGACACATAGGGATTCTGGAACTTCACACGTAAGCATATTATAAATTCTGGTTTTAAAAAGGGGAACTGAATTTAAAATAAACATGTTTTACTTTATAAAAAATTTGAAAAAAAAATTAAAAAAAATGCTAAAAGAAATGGACTATGCCAAATGAACAATGCTGGACCTGTTTGCATCAGACACCCTTCTGTAAGCATTAAGACATGACGGGGCATCAGTTGTGCTGGTTGTACCACATGCCCAGGGGTGTATGTAGTAAGGCAGGGTTTTAAATAATTGATTAGCAGTTTTTTTCTTGGGACAATACTAACTGCACAGAAAACATTTATATAGGTTTTCTAGAAGTGTTATGTTTGTTAACCACAGTGAGGCAAGTGCTATGCATTTTCACAATGTTTTAGAACTTTTATGAGCAAAACGCTAATCAATTTTTAGAGTTAAATAAAACCCTGTAAGGCATTAGGCTACAGGCCGAGTGTCTTCCACCCCTGGAAATGCAGTAAAACCAGCACAACCAGTGCCCCGAACTGTCTTATTGCACTTATAAAATGGGTCCATATGCAATTATTAAAACACGAACACTGAAAGTTTTAGAAGCCACACAAAATAATAAAATATTGCTAACTGCTAACAAAAATCTAAAATAGTCACTTCACAGATGTTTTTCACCTGTCAGGCATCTGTCTTTCTATACATTTAATACACTGTATGATTGTTTGCCATGGAATACAAAAATTTAAAACTGTGAGTATTCCAGTAGTAGAATACTCCCTTCTCTCCTCCCACCCCAGAACACACTGAATGGTAACATGGAATACATGAATTCAATTTCTGGGGAACTCCCCTGGCAGACACACATAGGCACACACAGGCCTCAAATGGAACCTGAATCTCAGTTTCATCTGTTGCAGAGTAAGAAGCAATGAATTCTCTGGCAAACTGATGAGAAAAGGAAGGGGATTTTTCTAGGTTATCAAAGAAACGCTGGAAAAGGAAACTGTGAATAATTCTTGACTTTTAAAATGTGTTTATGTTTGTAAGAAGGGGCTCATGAGTGTACAGAATATTCAATTATTTTCTTATTTTGTTTAACATAAGTGATTTTTATTTTAAGGGCTCAGTTGAAGGTTTTTATATGCGAGTAAAGGTGTCAGCCATGTTTGTGATGGAAATCAGGAATGGGTGAAATGGCTCATGAATTCTGTATGTGAACTGCTCAAATTCCAGATCCCACTGCCGGTACTTGTTCATGCCTGTGCAGTTGTGGAGAATGAAGATATGCGTCTCAGAACTTGTTTAGCCTGGAAGCAGGACATTTCCAACCCATTTTATGAGTGGTTATAAGACTGTTTGGAATGTTCAAAAATAAAACTGTCTTTTAGTGATGTCATCATTTATGAGTTCTGTTTTAGGGTCCCTGGTCTTTTTTGTGAATGAAAACAAATTTATTGAGATTTTTAAATACTATGAACATGCAACACATCATTACAACACTGTCTATATGCAGCTTGGCCTTGGAAATAAAACTCTCAGGATTCCATACAATTAAAAGCTCCAACATACACTTCTAAATAAATAACTAAATATATAAACATTCCAACTCATTTACATTATACACCATTCACATCTAATCTCACACTAATACATATCATTACTATAAACAATAATTCATATTCTACAACAATAACAGTTCTAATACATTAAGAATAACATAGCTAAATAAAGAGAAATTAATTTAAAATATTTCCTTTGTCTCTCCATTGTAGGTGTTGTTTAAAACCATTTATCGGAGCAACCACATGCATAAATGTAGAATCTTACATTTATACATATAGTAAGTTTGTAATCACCAATTTATACATATACTAAGTTTGTTCTCTGAGTCCACCACCCCCACCCACTGGCCCTATTTTCTCCTTGTCCCACTTTCACTTTTCATTTACCCCACCCCACCTACTGAGCACGCAGACGCCCACCTTGCCACAAAGCAGTCACTTGAAAGCACTCACACACATTGCAGTTTTGCACAAACAACAATTTCAAACGGTTTACCTTTTTTTTGTGATAGGACTTCTCTGATCTTTACTTCACTTTGGGCACCAGATCAACCATACCGTCTAGCAGTCATGAAAAATCCATGACAGCAAGTCACCGGTCACACTGAACCACTGTCTGCACCGCAACAAAACAGACCACTACAGCACAAACCTCTTCTCCCTCTATAAAGTAGGCATACCACAAATATGAGTGCTCTGGTACCAATTTCATACATATAATTTATTTATTAGTTTTTGGCAGCATATAAAAGGGGTAATAACAGTACAGCTGCTAGCAAGACATAAAACAAACAAACATAATGAACAGTCACAAGACATAATATCAACAAAAAAACTGAACCCTTTCCTCTCCCATTTCTCCCCTCCCACCTGATCTGCTTGTCAGGGCAAATAGGAAGCAAGCTGTGTGGTGACAAATTCAGGGCTGTCAGAGGGATAGCAAAGCCAGGAGAGGCTCCCATAATGATATGTGAATCTCCATTCTATGCTGGATGCTAGCAATGTGCTTGTCTAATTAAATGGCAGTTAGGATCGCACGGTACCATTTTTCATACATATAATAGGGATGTGGTAGTGCCCCTCTATTAGGGTTCAGTCTTCGCTTCTATGTTAAACTGAAAATGTTGGACTTTAATAACTTAGCAACCATTCCACTGATTCACATGGAAGTTTGCATGTGCCATCAAGGACAAAAGATCTCTTGATGTGTGTAAGTTTTGCTGTGGTCGGATGTGTGAGTGTGGAGATAGAGTGTGTCAAAAAAATGTAAAAATTGCCATTTTTTTGTCATATTCTTTGTCATGCTACTGCACAGAAATGGCTCGGAATTTCAGTCTGACATTTTAAGGTAGAAAAGTCTTGGGTCACAGATGCGCCTTTTGAAGAGTTGGTGAAAATATTAATCCATTCCAAAGTCATTCAATTTCAAAGTTTCCCATTATTACCTATGGGAAATGGAAGATGTTCACCTCGAAAAATAATTTTTTATTGCAGATGTGGAATCCTTTTTCACAAATGCTGGCTCTTTTGCTGCAAATTTGGAATCTTTTTTTGTGCTGCCACCATCTTGTTTTCAGTTAGAGGTGACAATAAGTTTAAATTACTAAAAAATAGTGGGCTTTAGCAGGTACCAACAAATGTGTTTACCTGATCGGGACCCATAGAATCAGATACTGGAGTTAATTTTCTGATTACTTAGAAATGTACTTTTTTACTATGTGGAAAATCCTTTTTTGCAAACCGTGGAAAAAAGTTCTGCGACACAGCATCCTTTTTTTGTATTTTGCAAAAAGGGATTTTCTTTTGCTGCTAATTATGAAAAAGGATTTGTGAAACAGATTTTTCCACAAATTGCAAAAAAAGGAACTGCTGAAAGAGATTATTTTTTGCAAATGTGCCAAAAAGAATGTGTATATATATATATATATATATATATATATATATATAGATATATATATATATACATACATACAGGGCCAGATATTCAAACTGTGCTATTTTGAGGCACAAGCCCTTGCGCTGCACAAAATAGTTGCGAAGGGGTGTGGCCAGAGCGATATTCAAAGGAGTTGCGCCCTTGAGCAACTCTTTTGAATATCACCCCCCCAGCTACAGCCACTGAGCATGGCTCAGTGGAACTTGCACCACCGCAAGTGGTCAAAGTGGTGCATTCAACTTGCGGTGGCACAAGTACCATTGCGCCATGCGCAAATTTCTGATATTCAAAAGGTGACATGCAAATGGGGCCATAATTCATGCAAGGTGCAGGGGGGGCCATTTGCATCTGATTATGGCCCCATTTGCATGCCATTAGCATGCAGGTGTGCTGATCCCCAAGGACTTGCGCCTGGCGCCCTGCCAGGCAGCAGCCATCAGGACCCATGCCCCTGCAGCGATCCACGGGCAAGAGTGAAATTCCCACCACCACCCCAGCAACTGGCCTGATTGTGGGCATGGCTTAAATCCCCCACCAGCCCGATCGTAGGCAGCAATGTGTCTCCCGAACATATCCCTGGCGGTCCAGTGGACCGATAAGCCTGATCGTGGGCGGCAAATGTCTAAATACAACCCCTCCTCCTCCCAAACATATCCCTGGTGGTCAGTGGACCGATAAGCCCGATCGTGGGCTGGGTTCTATAAGCACACACCCCTAGACACATCCCTAGTGACCTAGTGTCCCCCCCACCCACCCATGAAGCCCTACCACCTGCTCCCCCCTGCAGCCAGTGAGCAGCAGCATCCACCGCCTACCACCCGCCGCCCACCCGACTGACTGCCTGTAGGGCTGCATGCCCATTGGTGCAGAGCAAGAGCCAATGGGCGGCAGCCCATACCGTATAAGACAGTCCAGATTTGTGACAGGGCAGTCAGTTGGCGGGCAGCGGGTGGCAGGCGGGTGAGGATGCTGCCACTCGCTTGCTGTGGGGGACCGGGAGATGGTGGGCTTTGTGGAGTGGGTGGGGTGAGACACTAGATCACCAGGGATGTGTTGGGGGTGTGTTATAGAACTCCAGCCCGAATCGGGCTTATTGGTCCACTGGACCACCAAGGATATGTTCGGGAGGGGGTTGTATTTAGACATTTTCTGCCTGCGATCGGGCTTATCGGGTCCACTGGACCACCAGGGCGCCTGGGACACTTTTCTGCCCGCGATCGGGCTGGTGGGGGGTTATTTCAGCTTTTGCCCGCGATCGGGCCAGTCGGGGGGTGGGGGACTTTACACTTTTGCCCATGATCAGGCTGGGGCTGGGGGAGTAGGTTGAGGGCCAGCCACAGGTGGCAGCTGCTGTGTTGCGCCCTGCAATGCGGCAGCTCACCTGTGGGTGGCCCTCGACTTGATCCTTTTTTTTTTTGGCTCAAAGTTGTGCAGGCACAGGTTGGGGGTTGCGCCTGGACAACTCTGCACAGCCCGACTGAATATCGGGCTGTGCAGTTTATGCAAGGTTCCTCCCCCTCCAGTTCAGCATGCATTCATTTGCATTGCGCTGTTGCTCAGCATGTTTTCAGTGGCACAACTGCCTCCTGCTGAATATCGCAGAATGGAGCAATTTTGGACTTGCACAGGCACAACCCTGTTGCACATGGCGCATCCCTCTTGAATATCTGGCCTACAGTGTACAAATATATATATATATATATATATATACACATATACATATAGACACATACAGTGTATATATAGCTTTTTTTGTCACATCACAGTAAACAAATGGTTTGGAATTGTGGTCTGAAATTTTCAGGGTACATAGGGCTTGGTCTACAGATGTGCCTTTTACTGAATTGGTGAAAATATATTACTTTGCTCTGGAGTTCTGTGGAGTTAAATTTTGCTTTGTTTTCCAAAGAATAACATTTTAATGGGAGGTGTACCCAGTCATTTCTTTGTCACTCCACTGTGAAGAAACAGTTTACAATTTTGTTCTGAAATTTTCAGGGTACAAAGGGCTTGCCCCACCAATGTGCCTTCTGCTGGTTTCTTGAAAATATATTAATTTGGTTGCGAGTTACACAGGTTTCAAAATTCCATGCATTTTCTACAGGATCATATTGCAATGTCAGATGTTTCTTTGGGTCTGCACTATATTATCTCAAAAATTATGCATGTATGGCAGTGCAGAGCCTGGAGGGCCCTGCACTCCCACAGGGAAATAGGGATATGATTACAATATCTCAAACATTATGGATGGATGACACTGTGCGCTCCCACATGCAAATATGCATACCATTATGGAGTGATGGGAGTGCAGGCCTTATGCATACATGGCAGTGCAGGGCCCATTCTCATATACTGTACTCAGCTTACTTAATTATGGAATGGGGTGAGCATTTGGGTTCACAACCCCAAGGCACACCCCTCATGCCTGTTCTTCCATGCAGGGTGGTAGTGGGGTGTTAGGGTTGTAAACCCTAAGACTCCATTTCCCTACTTTTGTCACTGGAAGCATAATGGTGCATTAACAAAGTTTTTTATGCTGACAATATATGTAGATACAGAGCTATAAAATGGTGTTTGGCCACTGCTAATTCCTCAGTGGTCAGGACCCTGTCACATGGTACTGCATTAACCTAGCATATACTACTGTTGAGAAGACATGATGGGGTGCACTAATCAAGAGCAAAACTAGTCAGGGTCAAAAAGGTCAATATGCTAATTAGCTATCCTCAGGATTAAAAAGGCCACAAAGCAAATCAGGTAACACAGCAATATAAAAAACAAATCATGCAAATGTCAACAAAGAAAAAAAAACATGACTCCCCCACCACAGCAACATTGCGTAAGAATCACAAACTGTAAAGGAAATCCATTCAAAAACTTTTAAAAACATACTGTGCTTCCTACTCACAAGTCCAAACTTAAATGTTTCAGTGCTGCTCACACAAGAAAAAAACATTTGAAACACCTAATAGAAACAGAAAATATATTTTAAAAATATAATTCTTACATTACAACAGAAACATACATACATACATCATTAAATCATCAGAAAAATGTATGCAAACACTGCTCTAAAAGCATGTAAAATATCTACTGTATACATTTAGAAATAAAGAACAGCTAAACTCTGCCTGCTTGAATCTCAACTGCCCAGCTGCCACCTGAATGAGGTCACATGGCTTCTAATCAATAACCTAGTCTATCAGGTCTGACTCAGATCAGATGGAAAGAATAGGAAGTACAGCCCAGGCTTCCAGTTTAGCCTCACAGATCACATGAGAAATACAGGAAGTTACACTTCAGGAATACCTATTTAAAGAAACAAAATAACCCATTCCTTTGCAGTGCAACTGCACCCAACTAGTGCAGTATATCAGCAACAACCTAACCCCTTCCGAATATCTAATTATGCTAATCCCACAAAGGCTGCCATTTCAAGATACAACACCAAATTATAACTCTACTACACTACTAAAATACTAACATTACTAAACATTTTATAAGTGGAATAAGACGATTCCATCGGGGGGGGAATTTTACTACCTGGTGTTGGTTGAAGTCCCTTGGCCTTCGGAACTTGACCAACACACCACTCAGTAGATTAACATAGCACAATCCCCTCTCTGTCATGCTTATTCCTTATATAATGGTTTGATGCTTTGGATTATAGTACTTGTGTTTCTCATGTTCAAATGCTTTTTTTTTTTCAAACCACTTTACCAGCCATAATTGTTGCTAGCCTATAATGCTAATTAGCCTAAATGTATCATAGCTTATGTAGTAACAATGCAACTTCAGGCATAATGCCTGCTTCCTCTGCCCAGACTGCTAATAAAACAGTTGCTAAGGGACCTATGTGGCCCTGAAAGCATGTGTGTGGTAACAGTTATTACAATACTGTATCTCTGTTCATTTAGTAAAAAGCATCCCAGTCGTTAACTAATGCATTGTTCATTCAGTAAAAGGCATCCCAATCATTAACTCATTCAGCATTCAAAATATGGATTATTAAATCTGAACATCAGCAGATTCTTTTATGAATATGACAAATTAGCAGCAACAGTTTCAGTACTGTATTTTGCCTGTAGTTCGCTCCAGATTAGTCAGCCCTGGCAATGAACTTCCTCTGTTGCTATTTTTTTGTGGGTGGGGAAGGGGTTTACATCTTTCCCCCAGCATTTTCAGATTTCATAGTGACTGCCAATTGGACATTTCAGTTGATAAGTTTTCCGGCTGGCTGAGCCGATCTCAGTTGAAGTTCACAGCTGTACTTGTCAGCACAGAAGGCAACTGTTTAAAACACACACAACGTCGGCCCTGGAGACAAATCAATAGGGTTTAAATTACCTTCTGAGATGTGTGTTGCTTTAGACATTTGTTTTCCAAAAAAAAAAAATTCTTAATTTAAATGAACTGAGTCACATCAGCTGTCAATCCTAGAAAATGTGGCTATGTAAACATTTTGATCACAGCGTCATGTCTTTCTGTCAGTTCAATACCCTTTTAGGTCATTGCTCAGATCATCACTTTGTTCTCTCTCTCTAACCCCTGTGACCAAGGGGTCTCATGCGCTTTATGTGGTAACCCAAGGGTTAACTGCTCAGGCCAAAGACAGTTCCTAGCCATGTGATCACTGCCACAGTATAAAGGGATTTATTTATTTATTTATTGAAATTGTTTCACCAGGAAAGGCACACTGAGCTACAAGCTGCTTGTCTCCGTGTGACCTGGGGGGGTGGGAGGGAACAGGGGAGATAACATGCAGGATATCAAGTTAAAACATGTAACAGTAAAATACAATTTGGTTACATTATGGTGTGAGTACAGGTGAGATCACAGACAACCAGGTTACAGATTGGCACATGGTGCACTTAATAAAAATACTGTATGTGAATATACTGTAGTATATATTACACGGGTTATACAATTGTAGATGAAGACTCACATAAAGTGGATAGCAATAACAATACATTAGTGGTAGGTTCAAAAGTGTGTTAGCTGGGCAAATAAGCCAGCTTCGTAACATTTGCTATATGCTGCTGGTCAGGCAAGGAGGGGGGAGTGGTGCAGTCCAGACAGAGTCAGGTACAGGAGCAATTTACCATGAAGAAATTTGCTAGAGCGGTGGAGAGGGAGAGAGAGGAGGCTTGTATCCATGTTATGACAATGGATGGAGAGTGCAACAAGTAGGAGAGTAGAGAGGTTATGGAGTCGGTGATGCACTCTTACAGGGCTCCTCTGTAGTCTCTTGTGGGTCTGGTTCATTTACTGGAGATTATGGTAAGGAGAAAAGGAAACAGTGGCTGATCCCATGCTGCTGGGGGCATTCTGGAGTTGGGCTGAAGGAAGTTCCTAATATGACCCCCTGATTCTTTGCATCTTGTGTGAGCCCATATTGTTTGTAGCACCTGTTTGCCTGCACTGTCCTTTTTCAAGCTACCCAAGTTGGTGCCACCGGCACTTACCAGTACCATGCATTTGCACCTCCTGCTCTTTGGAACAACCTTCAAAAGACCCTTAAACTTTCAAGCCTTGTCAGACTAGCTACTTTCAAAACCTTACTTAAAGAATCACTGCAAGACTTCTGTAACTGCTTCACCTAAGCCCCTTCTGTAAGGTGCCCTTTATCACCGCCATCTCTCCACAAATATGTGAATGAAGGTCATTCAGTCACATATTTGTGAGTGTCATGTACAGCATGCACTGCAAGCCCATTGGTCCACAGTGTGGACCAATGGGCTCACAGCTCATACTGTAAGCTGTCATTCGGCGGTGGCTGGGCAGTATGTGGGTGGGCTGCAGCTGCCCGCTGATGATGGGGGGTCTGGGTGGGCAGGGGCCTGTGAGGGTGGGGGAGCCACTGGATCACCAGAGAGATATTGTACTACAGTGCACCGGCACTCCGGGTCATGGGCGGGTGGGGGTACCACTAGACTACCAGGGAATAGTACATATTAGTTTATGGGACTCGTGGCTACAAGCAGGGAGGGTGGTGCCACTAGACTACCAGGAAAGGTTTACATATGCATTTCACAGGGACTGGAGCATTGGGGGAGTGCCACGGGACTGCCAAGGATATTAAGGACATTTACAGTCAGTGATCGTGGCTACGGGAGGGAGGGAGGGTACCACTAGACCACCAGGGTACATATGGGTGCTTGAGGACGGTGTTCTGGGTGGGTGGGTGGCCACCCATGGCTGGTGGCTGCAGTGTTGCATCCTGCAGTACAGCAGTCCATCTGTGGTGTGTCCACCATTGAGCCGTTTTTTTTCGGGCTCACCTGTGCCCATCAGTATGTGGCGCATCTAAGGGTTGTGCGAGCAGATGCGCCGCACATCCCGGGCTGAATATAGGGATGTACTGCATATGCATGGGGACACCACCTTCAGATGAACTGCATACATTATCATTGCACCCCGGCGCATCGAGACTTGCGCGGCGCAAGTCCTACTTTTGAATATTGCCCCGGAGCGCATTACTGGTGTGCCAGCACAACTCGGTTGCGCCAGGTGCAACCCCTTTGAGTATCTCGCCCAACTGTATATACTGTGGTTCCTCACGCAACCTATGATGTATGCATCGCTCCTTTACTGTGATTTGTACATAATGTATACACGTTGGTACCGTACTTGTTATGCCTCCCTTGAATTCTTGTGTATGCACTTCATGTTCCATTATCTATTTGAGCAAGCTGTATTCCACTTTTGTATTTCTGATAAGTGTCACTTTGCTCCAGACACATTCTATGATGCCCTCAGCACCAAACTGTATGCATCGTTATGTGTTATTCTTTGTAAACCACCCAGGCCCACCTTGTGAATGAGCACGCTCAACGGTGTTTTACCTGGTTAAATAAAGATTGATTGATTGACCTGTCTCCTCCCAGGGAATAATTTTTCTTTTTTTTACATTTTTGCATTCTTGCTCACTTGCTCTGTCATTACAATGTATATATACCTGCACCTTTTTATATATTTATCTGCCTCATACGCAGGCTTGTATTGTAACATGTTTTCAATGATTTGTACTATTGTATTTTCGCTTTGTCTCACTGTAAACTGTCAACACCATGTACCTTGATGAAATTGTACCTCCTCTTCCATTCTTCCCGGGTCACACCTGGAAGCAAGCCCCGGCTCAGTGTGCCTCTACCAGTTACCAACTTTTAAATAAAAATAAAATAAATAAATAAAAGGCCACATCATCCACGCTGCAAGGGCCCCAACACATGTTGGGTAGAAGGACACTGCATAGGATGGATGATGGTTGGTGAAAATTGGTGCTGGTCAGGGACGTAAAGGCCTGTTGAGATTTATTTATTGACATTGTTTTACCTGGTAAACATACAGCTAAACAACAGTGGATCTTATTTACAGAAGTGAGACTGGGGGGAGGGGATACAAGGGGCAGAAACACAATAAGCAGTAATAAGGCAGACATACATAAACAGTAGTATAGGACAACATGAGTGCACAAAATGTTATACAGTATTATATAGTATTTTACATTAATAGCTGGAAAGCCAGCAGCGTGTGGGGTATTTAAACAATAAGGTTATAAGAGGGCATGAGTTATTGGGGGATTTATCCATGCCTTGTTGGGTGTGTCATGAGGGACAGCTGAGTGACTTAACCACACAAGAAGTGTGTAATCCCCAAATAACCCACATCCTGGAATGCTTTATTGTGATAATACAATGGACCCATGTGTATAATGTATTTAAAATGTATTTTGTTTTATTTTATTAGCTATAAATGTCCTTCCTAAGCCATGAGTATTGCTGGATTTTCCCATGAGTAAAGACGTCAGCTAGACTGACCAATTAAGTTACAGGATTTTTTTATTTCCGTTGTACTGTCAGTAACATACAACAAATAACAACACAGGACAGTCACAAACGAACAACCAGGTGTAGTCACAGCAGGATAGTAGCAGTACTGTCACCACATATAGTGTCCCTTAAGTAACCACGTGCCAGTGGGGTTGCTCGCCTGAAAGACTAGGGCTCTGTTCTGGAAGACAGTGCCCATCTGTCTGGCTCCTAGTCCAAGAGTCTGAGTACCTGTAGCCTCCAAAGAAAGGGGAGCTCAGAGAAGAAGGGTATGAATTCAGTGCTAAGGGAAGTTGGGACCCTCATCCGGGCTCTAAAGGGGCTGTGAAGTGTGATTGGAATGTACAAACAGAGCTGGGTAACATTGGAGATGCATAGTGGTATCGCACTGAACAAAATACATATTTGAAACAGATGATACAAAGTGCCGATACACTGCTGCACTGCTGTGATCAGGATGTTATGTGGTGGACAATGAACATCTTTAAAAGGGCTGCTAGAAAAGCTTATGTGTGAAGCCGAGTGCTGCATCTGCACCAAGTTTCAGAGAATTCTGAGACCTGAACCAACATCCGAGTCAATCTGCCATGTACAATACCCCCCATGACTTGTTGCATATCTGGCTGTCTAGCTGTCTATTTTATACCCTGACTGTCTGTCCATCTCTGACTGTCTGTTTTTTTTTTTGTCAAGGTGTGTTTTCTCTCAATCAGCCACCTCCCTTCAGGTGTTGGTGACCACCCAACCCCAACAACATTTCCACATTCCCACACCCTCAGGGTCCTCCATGACTCACCAGCCCCATGGAGGGGCCAGTGGAAAGATGCCCTCCAATTGGGTCAGTCAGTACTGTGGGGCCTAAGTGTGCTGGTGCCATCATCCTTGATGGCTGCCATTTTCTTCCATAGTTTTCATCACTCCCTTTCCTCTGGTGGCACACATTGCCTCTCTCATCTTGTGAACATGTAAAGGTCCCCTTGATGGAAGGAGCAATGTCCTTTGGCCCACAACTAGGGGTCACTGTGGTGGCCCGAGCACATTGTCCCATCTCCAATGGCTGTTACACAATGCCATAGAAAGTGTTCCTTCCAGCCACCCAATGCCAGCTCCCAAGTTTTCTCTCAAACATGGGTCACCAGCATGCAGCACATGATTCAGCAGCACTACATTTCTGTCTGTCTGTCTGTCCATCTATCACTGCTATGTTGATGATACTCAGCTCTACCTGTCCTTTGCACCTGGAAGGCCTGATGAGGTCAACGTGCTAAATGACTGCTTGGCTGAGATCTGGGCTTGGACATCACTGAACTGGCTGGATCTTAACCTGGGGAAGACTGAGGTACTGGTGATTGAGCTGGGTCGAAGGGGAGAAATGGGGACCTCACCTGCAGCTTCTGCAACATGCAGCAGCCCGGTTGTTGACTGGACACTCTAGGTTCAGCCACATTAGTCTAGTGCTGCGCAAACTACATTGGCTACTGGTGTGCCAGCACATCACCTTTAAAGTACGTCTTCTGACCTACAAGGCCCTACATGGGCTGGGTCTGGGCTACCTGAGGGAGCTTCTGTATCCCTACACCTCATCTTGCTCTCTTAGGTCGGCTGGAGAGGCCCTCTTGGAGGTCCTAAGGGATAGATTAAAATCTTCCAGGGACCAGGCATTCGAAGTGGCTGCCCCGGTCCTCTGGAATTCATTCCTGGGGTACCTCCAAGAGGTACCATCTGTAGATGTCTCTAAAAAAAATTTGAAGACTTTCCTATTCAAGCAGACCTTTGGGACCTAAGCAGTTTATTTCTAACCAGTATACAGCTGGGGATTTGTCTGTTTTTATATATTTTTTTTGGGGGGGGGGTTATATAATTTTATGTTTTGACTTTTCCTTGTTGCTATATTTGTGTATTTGTATACGGTTGTTGTAAGGGTGCCCTGGGCCTAGGGGAAGAGCGCCCAACGTAAAAAAAAAAACTCTACTATCTATCTATCTATCTATCTATCTATCTATCTATCTATCTATCTATCTACAGACAGTATCTATCTAGCTGACTTTCGTTACCTGCATTTGTGGCACAGCAGTAGTAGATTTTATTTAAATTGCCCTCATTCTGAGCTCAGATTTCAGAAAATTATAATGTAGACAGGGAGCCAAAGCAAAATAAGTAGAACAACATATCAACCAACAATAGCTTATTAAATAACTTATAAATATGGATACTCCTACAAACCTAAAAATACCAACATCATAAATTACAGCAAGCAGGGGAAAACTTGGCTTGTCTCTGCAACTTGGCTTTAAATAACTCAAGGGAATGTGCTAGATTCTGTATATTCCAAGAGGGGGAGCAATGCACAGGCACAGGGCTATAACAAAGGAAGTGTGATCACCTGCCCATTATTTAACATTTTGGAGAAACTTGTTACATCCACTGGCCCACTGAACAGGTGGTGTTCCCTGGAACACAGGGACAAAGAACTGATGGAGATAGATAAGAAGCCAATCTCTTCAGGGTTTTTTTAGGTAGTTCAAATGATCTTGCAATCCATCCTCTTGCTGACATACAGCCAGTGGAGACTGCTTAGTGATGGGATGATATGCTCTGATCTCCACAGAGAGGTCAGAAGCCTCACTGCAATATTCTAGTCTGGGTGTACCAGTGTTCATCATTCTTAACGGGTCTAGTGTTTATCTCCCCATTTTTGACTCCACCCTCTTGCCTAATGTCGAACCAACCTAGTGGTGAGCTGGCATGATGCAACGCATGGTTGGTGCAAATGCCACTTCTTGTAATGGAGTAGGAGCCCTGGCCCGCTACAAGAGGGCTGCTGTACCAGTGGGTGCCTGGCATCTCTCACCTTGGGCTTGCTCACACTGCAATCGGCAGCACTTCCTAGCTCTGGCCACACTTAATCCCAGCTCCCTAAATCTGATCCCAAACCCAGCTCACCACAGAGTCATGGCACTCTTCTGCTGGACAATTGGGAAGGGCAGATTAAAGTAGTTTACAAGTCGTCAAAAGGCAAAGGTGGGTGGCTACATGAAAAAACTAGCTGGTGCCCACTAGAAATATGGCTACAAGATGCAGCAGGTGGGGCCTACACAGCTATACTGAAAAGACAACAATAAAGACCTGTGCACTGGTCTCATTAAAAACTGCTTTAATGCAAAACTATAAAAGCAAGGACAAACAGATCCATGTGCATATGCCGCCAATGTTTCACGTCACACTGACGCTTTTCAAAAAACGTGAAACATTGGCGACATATGCACTTGGATCTGCTTGTCCTTGCTTTTATAGTTTTGCATTAAAACAGTTTTTAACGAGACCAGCACATGGGTCTTTATTTTTATTTTTTGGGGGCATAACTGTGTAGCCCCTACCTGCTGGCTTCTAGTTTAGAAATAAAATGATCAATAACCTGTAGGGACGGAACACAGATTGCAAACTGCACGTAGCAGGATTGTGTGGAATGTGGTTCCGATGACAAGGAATATAGTGAAATTCAGGAAAATTCCATAGAATTCCATCAGTAGCGGAATTCAGGCATTTCACATGCAAAATGTTTTTTGTGGATTAATAATCTGCAGTTTACATAAATCCACAGAAAAATATTCCACAGTTTACATGATTTAGAGAAAATAATTCTGTGGTTTATTCATTAATGGTTTCCGGAATTCTGCAGAATTTAAAAAGAAATTCCAAAAAGGCTTTTGGAAGTGGAATTGCTATTACGCACAAATTCTGATGACAGAATTCTGCATTCCATACAGCCCTAGCATGTAGCTTTACATGCCAGGAGGCAGAAGCATATGGGATTTTCATTCTTAAATCCTGTTTCAATACATGTAAATCCGTTGGCCTCATGCCAGCCATGGCACACTTATAATTGCCCTATACATACGTCCTTAAAACTTTCTGAGTGAGGTATCAATGATATAGTATCGTCTATATGAAAAAATCCTTCTAGTAGAGGGCAAGATGTATCAATGATTTGCCGGCATAAAAAGGACATAGAACAGCTGTAATGTTCCAGCTCTGGCAACAGCAGTCGGTTCTGGCTTTGAGCAAGTTTTACTTTTGGCGTTGGAAGACAACACTTGATTGATAAAAAAAATGCCTCCAGGCTGGTGCAATTAGAATTTATTTCTGAGACAACTTGCCTGTAATTATAGCTATATTATTTATTCTCTTTCTATCCTGTGTACTTTCCTAATTTTGCATAGTCCCTAACTTTGTACTCAGAACAAAACTTTCTTCTTCCATCTCATTTAATCACCTTTTCTACAGTAATACTCAGTTTTTGTATTTTATGGTGTATTTCCTTAAATATTAGTTTTAGTTTAGCTTTTTGGTTAAGTAAATGTCATTGGAACTCTCCCTCCATATTTCACAATTACTATAATTCACAGCATGACCATATTTGGGGAACATTTAGCATTAAGGAAAGTTCTGGGTTACTAATATTTTTGATGTTTAAGTACAAATTTTATGGTGCATATATTAGATGTATCAGTTTTATACATGTGATTGGATAAAGAACATTACTTTGTTAAGTAAGCAATAAGGCATGAAGAGGTGTGTGTGTGTAAAATGTATTTTACAGCATGGTCAGGGGCATAGTAAGGCATGAGGCCCCTCCACAGAAAACATTAAAAACTAAGTCCCCAGACACATGTTTCTGTGCTGACAGGGGGCCCAATCCCAGTTGGCTTCAGCCCCCCCTTCCCAGTTCCAGTTGCCGAGGGGGTGCCCAATCCCCCTCAACATCATGCATCCCCCCACTCATTTCTGTGCTGACAGGGGGCCCAATCCACATCAGCTTCAGTCCCCTTCCCCACAAATACCAGTGGCACACTGGGAGCCCACCCCAGTGTACCAAAAACACACCTGCAAAAGTAAAAACCGACCTGCGTCATCTGTATTTTTTAAAAACCTGTAAAACAAGAAAACGTTCTCTCGAAGTGTCCAGTGCCCTTCCCCCAACCCGTGCCCAACGTCTGTGTACCCCACCTCCCAACACCCCCCTCACCCCATACTTTCCTCCAGAGCCCAATGTGATGTCTGCACTCTTCAAAGCTGACCGCGAACTGAAGAATTGCCGGTAAGCTGTATAATGGCATAAATAGGGTTTTTTCATCTTTGGTGCACATCTCAGGCATTTTGGGGAATTTTGGCACCAAATTTTCAGCATGGGGTTATTGGGACCCCTCCTCGTGAATCCAGTTACTGTCATGGTGTTATTCAGTCCTGAAAGGTGATTTTGTGAACACTGTGTGGAATCACCTTTCAGGACCGATTAACAAAATGACAGTGCCACTGTTCATGAGGTGGGCTCTCAAACAGCCTATGTTGCAAATTTGGTGAAAAAATCCAAACAAATGACTGTTTTATGAGAGTGCATTGCACAGTTTCCACACACGCTCGTAACTTCACGAATTTGATATATTTTTAACTCCAGATTTTCAACATTGGCATTTTTTCCACATCTCCTTATGAACAGCACAGCTGTCATTTTACACATCCTGACCAAAATGTGTTTTTGCACTTCCAGCGCAGAATAACGAGGTCGCTGTGGGAAATCAGTTTTGGGACAGATTAATAAAAATCACAGTGACACTGTTCATAAGCAAAGGTCCTAAAATGCCTATGTTTAAAATTTGGTGACAAAAGTCCATAAAATGTCTGTGTTACAAGTGTGCATTGCGCAGTTTCCACGCACTCTTGTAACTTCACAAATTTGTAATATTTTCACACCAGATTTTCAACACTGGCATTCTTTCACACCTACTTATGAACAGCACAGCTGTCATTTTTCACATCCTGGCCAAAATGTGTTTTCACACTTCCGGAGCAGAATACCGCGGTCGCTGTCGGAAATCAGTGTTTGGAACATATTAAATCGAGCGAGTGAGAGAGGAGGAGTGAGTGACTTCAGCGGAGCTCGGTCAGGACTGCTGCAGATATCTCTGTGGGCAGAAAAAGGTGCCAATGCAGGCAGGAGTCCAGTACAAAGGGCAGCCTGCAGCGCCGGGAGAAACAGAACGAGCAAATGGGGGGTGAGGGGCTCAACAGAGCTCTGTCAGGACTGCTGTGGACTTCTTTGTGGGCAGAAACCATGCAGGCAGGGGCTCAGTACAAAAGGGCAGCCTGCAGTGCCAGGAGAAACAGAACGAGTGAGTGAGAGAGGGTGAGTGAACGAGCTCAACGGAGCTCTGTCGGGAGTGCTGCAGATTTCTTTATGGGCAGAAAAAGGTGCCAATGCAGGCAGGAACCCAGTACAAAGGGCAGCCTGCAGCGCGGGAGAAATGGAATGAAGTGAGTGAGAGAGGGGGTGAGCGAGCTCAACGGAGCTCTGCGGGACTTTAGAGTTGCCCACCCTCCCGCCCAGTGTCCTCTGTGGTCCTGTATTACAGCAGGGTCTCTGGGGTAGAGACAAAGCAATGATTAGATACTTTTAGGATTGCTGTAATAATACAGATTTAGTTGTTCTGTTTATTTCTCTAACTGAGCTAAGTACTGAGCTATACTGTTAGGATTGCTGTAATAATGATACATATTTATTTGTTCTGTTTATTTCTCTAACTGAGCTGAGTAATACATGGAGTGCAATAGGATTTCTAACTGGGCTAAGTGAAACTTTATGAGGGCTGAGAACAAAAAGTATGGTAGCTGAGGGGTGAAAAATGGACAAGGAGGCTTTAGGATTGCTACAGTAATACAGTATCTAACGGATGAGATTTGAGACTGAATTAACCCAGTTGGCAAGGGGGCAGTAGGGGAACTAGTGTGGGGGGGACAGGAATTTGAGTAAATAGGGGCCTAGCAGTTGTAGTAGGGTACAGAAACCGGGAGTAAGAGCATGTAACATAAGATGGGGGCCAAAATGGGGCAGGTGCTACATGTCAATAGGGCGCACATCTTTGGAAGGGTGGTGGGGTGTAGAGGGTGTGGGTCTGCCATGATCCTGGACTGGACTTGGAGGATGGAGGGGTGCATGATCTGTAGACAACTGGCTAGTTTGAGGGAGGAACTGTGGAGGTTAGGGAGGAGTCTAAGTGGCAGGGCAGATGAGTATGGTAGGCATCCTGGCTGGGGGGGGAATAGGGGATGGTAAGGGGGGGATGGAGGAAGAACAACTAGGGACTGAAACCGACCCCAGTACCAAAAGCACTAGCAGAAAAGAGAGGAGAAGGAGGGTGCCCGTGGTGAGGGGGGCCTCCTGATGGGGGAGAAAGAGATTACAAGGAGTACCAGGAGAGAGAGCAGATGACTGCGGGTAGGGAGGGACCAGGGGTGAGACCAGGGTGGCACGGAGGGGAACAAGTAGGAGGGGGAAACCGATAGAAGGAAGAGATGTAGGAGGGGTATTTACTGGCTGGTGACAGATGACAGCATCATGCTAGGCTGGTGGTAGATGACAGCAGCATGGACAGCACTGTGCTTGGCTGGTGGTAGATGACAGCACCATTCTAGGCTGGTGGTAGATGACAGCACCATGGACAGTACTGTGCTTGGCTGGTGTTAGATGACAGCACTATGCTTGGCTGGTGGTAGAGGACAGCACCATGGACAGCACTGTGCTTGTCTTGTGGTAGATGACAGCACCATGCTAGGCTGGTGGTAGATGACAGCACCACGGACAGCACTGTGCTTGACTGGTGGTAGATGACAGCACCATGCTAGGCTGGTCGTAGATGACAGCACCATGGACAGCACTGTGCTTGGATGGTGGTAGATGACAGCACCATGGACAGCACTGTGCTTGGCTGGTGGTAGATGACAGCACCATGCTTAGCTGGTGGTAGAGGACAGCACCATGAACAGCTCTATGCTAGGCTGGTAGTAGATGACAGCACCATGCTAGGCTGGTGGTAGATGACAGCACTGTGCTTGTCTTGTGGTAGATGACAGCACCATGCTAGGCTGGTGGTAGATGACAGCACCACGGACAGCACTGTGCTTGACTGGTGGTAGATGACAGCACCATGCTAGGCTGGTCGTAGATGACAGCACCATGGACAGCACTGTGCTTGGATGGTGGTAGATGACAGCACATGTACTTGGCTGCTGGTGGTAGATGACAGCACCATGCTTAGCTGGTGGTAGAGGACAGCACCATGACAGCTCTATGCTTGTCTGGTAGTAATGACAGCACCATGCTAGGCTGGTGGTAGATGACAGCACCATGGACAGCACTGTGTCTTGACTGGTGGTAGATGACAGCACCATGCTAGGCTGGTCGTAGATGACAGCACCATGGACAGCACTGTGCTTGGCTGGTGGTAGATGACAGCACCATGGACAGCACTGTGCTTGGATGGTGGTAGATGACAGCACTGTGCTTGGCTGGTGGTAGATGACAGCACCATGCTTAGCTGGTGGTAGAGGACAGCACCATGAACAGCTCTATGCTATGCTGGTAGTAGATGACAGCACCATGCTAGGCTGGTGGTAGATGACAGCACTGTGCTTGGCTGGTGGTAGGTGACAGCACCATGGACAGCACTGTGCTTGGCTGATGGTAGATGACAGCACCATGGACAGCACTGTGCTTGGCTGGTGGTAGATGACATCACCATGCTAGGCTGGTGGTAGATGACAGCACCATGGACAGCACTGTGCTTGGCTGGTGGTAGGTGACAGCACCATGCTAGGCTGGTGATAGATGACAATACCATAGACTGCTGGGCTAGTTGTGGATGGCAGCACCATGGACAGCATTGTGCTATGATGGTGTCCATGCCCCCCTCTCTACTTGTTTGCCAGAGAGTGCATTAATATTGGCTGGGAAGTATTAGCTATGCTTAGAGGGTGGCAAACATGGCAAACTCCAGGCAATAGGCTCCACTTAAATAAATGGTCCAACTTGACAGTGAACTGTATATCTGCAGCTAACACCAGCCAGTTTCATTTCTTGGCATATGGTGCTAAAATTGTTGCCTTTTAAATCAAAATGTTGATTTGCCTTTACATCTCCAGAGACTCGTGGAAGATAAATCATGGTGCCAAAAGATCCCTGACTTAAGGCGACAGTAAGGTGATATAGGAGGAGCATGGAGGAAACGGCTGACACTATATTTTTAATTACAACCCAGTGAAGATACAGAATCAATTTTGCAGTAAATCTACAGGCTTCCTACCCTTGCAAGATTAACTGATCAACCAGCCTCACTCTCACTTTAACTATAAATTGAATCACAGAATATATGAGCATAACGATACAAAAGCAAGGTGGCTTGGGGACAGAAATCATTTGAAATGGCACACTGTCCAAGGGATTGTCATTGTGAGGAGGCAGTATAGCGCAGTGGTTTAAGGCTCTGAGCTGCAAATCTGGTGACATCCAGCAGACCAGACCTGGGTTTGAATCCCACAGCTTCCACTTGCATACTGTGTGACCCTGAGCAAGTCACTTAACTTCCCTGTGCTCCCAGGTCGCTCCTGTAAAAAAGCTTTCAGCTTAGTGTGCTACTCCTGGTTAAACAACTAAATAAAAAAAAAAACTATGAACATTTTACCTTCCCCCTCAAAAAATGTGACCTGCCTCTGTTAACCTTGAAGTTGTCAGAAGGATTTTTCAGCCACTGACTCATTCAGTTACACATAGTATGACAGGGAGGTTTACACTATACAAAAATCAAGTCTTCCACAGCTTTCCGACAAATAACTTGATTCACCATTTGTTCTCTAGTGGAGGCTGTTTTGTTGATTGGTTTATTTGACAGTGCCACCATTACACACACACACACACACACAGCATTTCCATCTTAATGTGAGAGCTGCAATAACAAAGTCCTATAGTGATGAGGAATGGTAATAGCAGTTCCCCCTAGTTGTAAAAGGTAGATAGTGCTGGAAAGTACAGTCTGTCTCCTCAGCTATTGGACTTTTCCCATACTTGGATGGCTAGAGCTGCTGATTTCAGGATGCAGGGTCCTTGGTTCACATATATATATATATAACAATCTAGGAAAGAAACCACACCATTGGTCCACTACATTCTCTCCTCCATCCCTACAAACTCACTGAGAATGTCATTTTAACCTTTTTTCTTCAAAATACTTGTCTAGTCTAAGCTCAAAGACTCGGTTGATGCCACCTACAGGTTTGATTCCCCAGCAAGGACTCAGGGGATACATAACGCATGACAATGTTGCCATTAGCTTCCTGGTATCTCAAAGGGTGTAGACAGGCCTACTAACTGTACACATTCATGAACAGTTTTGTTGAGTGCCTGTCTCAAACCATATGCCTTTCTGTTAACATTATCATCCTAATCTGTAGTATGTGAGTTAGTGTTGGCCTCTGAGTAGTGTCTTTGTTCAAACTTCTATTGTTTAGGAGACAGATATGTGTATAATCTCTTCATAGATTAAAGGAGTCACCAGACAACAATCTGATTTGTTTGTAATGCGGGCAGCATTTGGAGAGGATGTGTACATTTTTTTTTAACTGGGGCAGCAGTTGGAGATTGTGTGTACACAACAGAAATTTCTGGCTATATCCCTCCCTACAATGACATCACCACAATGAGATAACATTCTTTTGAAGAATGCAGAAACTCTCATGACATTTATGTTTAACATTTTATAGTATATGGTTAGCTTCTTTTGTGAATGGATTTCAACAACTGCTGAAATCTTGTAGTACAGTTCAAAGGTCAAAAAAGTTGTTGTACTATCGTTCTGACTTCACATCGATAGTACAACAACTTTTTACCCTTGACCTGCCACCTGATTGGCTCAGAGGATGCTCTCTCTAGAAAAGAGAAGCAAACATGGTACCATTTAGCGAGCCAGGCATGGAGCCACCGACTCTTTGAAGTCGGAGTTCAGGACATGGAGAGCCACATGGCTCTCTTCTGAAAAACATCAGTTTTTTTCCCGATTTTAAAACTAAGCGATGTGTGCACTGGACAAAAATGAGAAGTCGGAGGGAGTACTAGTAGCTAAGCGGGAAATGAGATGGCAGGAGCACCAGCGGAATGGGAGCAGCGCCTACTGCAAGTAACATAGAAAAATAATGTAAAAAAATAAAACACCCATATACTATATAAACAGTGGATGGGTGAACATCCCAACCAAGTCTGCGTTCACATCTCGGGCAGTTGATGACATCAGCGAGACCTCTCGAGCTTCGCTCTCGAGGTCTCTGTGATGTCATCAACTCCCTCGATAGAAACACAGCCTTGTTGTGGATGTTCACCCATCCACTATTCTATACGTTTTTCAGTTTCTATGTATATACATGCTTGCTGCATCCATGGAAAGTAATGTGTAAATATATATATATTGAGTGTATCAAAAAAAAAGAAACTCATTATGGTGTCACACAGAGGAACAAGGAAGCTAATGGCAGTCCCATACTGCTGTAGTTTAAGCAGACTATTTTTATGTCTGAGCTGCAATTAGCCGTGGACACCTGGGGGGACAGAGTGTATTTTTTATTTATTTTTTTTATATATATCCCACCAAATGCCGAATACCTTATTATGGTTTTGTTTACTTTATGTTTTACTGTTTTATCTGTATGTACAACACTATGGTCGGTCCTGGAATAGCATTTAAGAAATAAAGTTTGCTTTGCTTGCTTATATCAAGGATCTGGAGGGTGCTGCATATTCAATATAAGGTAATTGGTCACCTCTACATTTTACAAAATGGCATAAAACTAGGTTTCACAGCGCTCTGCCGCTGGTTGCTAGTATCACAGAGATCAACTAAAGCAAAATAATTCTATATTGTCTAATATGTAACATACATATACTGTATATATATATATATATATATATATATATGTGTATGTGTGTGTGTATATATATATATGTATACACACACACACACACACGTGTGTATGTATATATATATCATTGCAAAAAACTTCATTAATACATCAGTTAGGATTGTTACTAAAGTGACAAAAGTAGGGAAATGTGGTGTTAGGGTTTCCAACCCTAACATCCCACCCCCACCCTGCACACACTGATAGGCATCGGGGGGAGGTGTACCTTGGGGTCATCAGCCCTAATGCTCACCCCATTCCACAAGTAAATAAGCTGAGATGGATTCAGTATAGAAGAATGGGGTAAGCGTCAGGGCTGATAACCACATTTCCCTACTTTTGTAGCTTTAGTAACAACCCTAACTGATGCATTAATTAAGTTTTTTGCAATGAATGTCCTTACTTTTTCAGATAGTATAATCATATCCTTATTATTTATTTATTTATTTATTTCAGATTGGGATTAATACCTTTGAGTCACAGACTCATTTACAAAGGTTCCAGGTCATACAGATACACAAGACAAATACATAGTATTTCTCTGTGGGAGTGCAGGATCCCCATCCCTCCATAGATGCATATATGTATGTAGCTCTGGAGGGCCCTGTGCTTCCATTTATAGGACAACAGTGACCAAATACTCATTCCCCATCCCAGTATATAAAAAAATAAATTACCTGGTAGCAGTCCCTTCCCCTTCCCCGATGTCAGAACACGTGCGGAACATCTATAATTTCTCATTGAAAATAATGGGAACTACAAGATTTAATAACTTTGGAACTATTAATATTTCTTCAACAAACCAGCAAAATGCACATCTGTGAGGCAAAGGCTTTCCACCCTAAAAATTTCATACCACAACTCAAAACAGTTTCTGAGATATAGGCAGACAAAGAAACAGCACAAAAAAATATATAAATTTAACAATTTGTCAGACTCTGTATCTCAGAAACCCCACAGGCGATTCCATTGGAATTTGACATATCAACAGACCTATGCCATGAGATTATGCCTGCAAAATTTCATGCGCATCTGTTGAACCATTGTGAAATTATTACAGTACAAAAATTGAGCTTTAACATAGAAGTGAGCACTCAACCCTAACTAAAGTGGTACTACTGGATGGATAGATAGATAGATAGATAGATAGATAGATATAAAGGCGATAGATAGAGATGATGGATAAATAGAGAGATTGATAGATAGACAGACAGACAGAGAGATAGAGTGATAGATAGAGAGATAGATACAGATATATATACAGTATATATATATAATATATATATATATATATATATATATATATATATATAGAAAGAGAGACAGAGAGAAAGATAGATAGACATAGATATACAGTATGGTCGGAGCCTCATCCCAATTGAAAAAGCCATTATATATTTCCCCATATATGATGGTAGCCAATTAGTGTATTATGATGCCAGTTAGCTAATTAAACTGCAATAATGTGTTATTAACACCTTAATAACATCCTAATACCAGCACACAACAAACCACCCGAATAAAACATCTAACATGCTCCATAATTACACATATAAGAAGCCCCTTAACAACACATGTAACAGCCACCCTAGCCCTCCAGAAATGCTACCTGCAAAAACCTACCCTACCCTACAAAACAACCCACCCAGCATCCTCCCTCCCATCTCACTTGCCAAAGCATCTCTTGAATGTCCAGGCCCAAGGTTCTCCATGCTTTTTCCATTCTAAATGATCCTGGCAGGTCCTACGATGCTCTCACAAGGCCCCACTAGAAAAGGCTGCTTCAGCCATGTGAAGAGCTGCTTCTGACCACAAGCCATGCCACGTTCTCCCCCTGACCATACTGACTGCATGCCACTCCTGAGACCACCACACTCCACTTCCATCATTGCTCCACTAAATGAAAGCCCATTGGAGCCACGCCTTCTATTATAGACCTGCTGGTTATTATGGTGTGGGGTCAGCCAAACAACAAGACAAAGTGAAAGTGTCACCCGCATATTCATTTAAACATTTCTACACCATGAAATAACCTGAAATAAATTGTGTTTTGGACATAGTATAGTATTACAAAACTGCTCAGATCAAAGTACTCAGATGGGCTGATGGCAACCAGACATGGAATGTGACAGTTATCAGCTCCACTCTCACACTCCCATGCACCACAGTCTTCCCTCTTCTTACAGTATTTTTTTCTACTTTTACGTCAGGAAGTATATAAAATAAAGTATAGGGTGTTACATTATTTGTTTTTATTACACACCATTACAAACCACTCATGCTTCACACTCGTGGTTTAAGTGGTATTAAACACCTCAAGTGTGTAAAAAACTCAATGTACAACACCCTATACATTATTTTCTATACTATATATAAACATCTAAATATAGTATGAGCCTAATGAAAATACTGTGAAAAGGTTTCTAGAACAAGGAGCAACCACAGGAAATGGGTGCTGTAACTGTTGGTCAATCTTCATATGCCCTGGATGCACAGAAAATGGCAAGGCAACTCCTGTGGTGGTGGTGGTGGGGTGGGGGTGGGGGTTGTATACACTCTCTTATCCAAGCTGTTTTATTATACTGTATCACAGTGATTTGCATCCAGTGTTTCACCTAATCAATACAGGCTTCTTCAGGAGTTTGCTTTTTTATCTAATATGAACATATGATAAAGTGTCACAAAAAATATATACTGCTATACACGTGGAACAAAAAGTGAACCTGTGTCTCAGCGCACATTACACGTACTTCTAGTGACTATGTTTGTACTTACAGATTTGGCTCAAGCATGCCTGTGTTTCCACTGCTTCTAATCAACAAGTTTATATTTGTAACTAATAATATACTAATATAATTTCACATCAAAGGTAATACAGCATTTATAAATGTTATGTCTCATGGGGTCAAAACATTATACCCGTGTTGCTCACCGCAACACCAAATGCACCACCTAGTGCAATGACATTTATCTATTCTCCTTATACCAAGAATAAATGCACTATGCCTGACAGTGTTGCATAAGAGCTTGTTTTTAGGACTACCAAAAATTCCAGTTGCCATGTTTTGGCTTGCTTGAACATAATAAGAGATTTTAATAAAATATTTTAAAAACATCTCTGTTCTCCATGAGGCTGAGATTTGAATAAAAAGGCATTTAAGCTGTGAGCAATACGTAAGCAATAAGACACAATGGGGTATGCATTAGACAGTTCTAATGCATGGCTAGGGGGACGCAGTGAGGCATGAGGCCACAGGCCCAGTGCATCCAGTCCCCAGCCATGAAGAACCGTTCAATGCACATCCCCAGAGTGGCTTATTGTGCTTATAAAATGGGCCTGTGTATTCTAAATGGGGGTTCTAGTTTTAACTGTGCATTAGACACATCTAATGCATGGCTAACAACCAATCAGATTGCTTGAAATCCTTTGCCCATTTTATAATTACATTTAGAAGTTGATGTCCTTATATGGGTCTCACTCTCAGTGCTGACAGCCAGACAGAGCGAGTGCTGTTGAAGCCTCTTATGTTCACCGCCACAGACCAACGCAGCGACATCTTGCCTGATGATGTCATGCAGTGTGTGCCTGCATGTCACGGCAGGATCGTACAACTGACTGGTTGCTAGGCAACCTAACACAGACTCAGCTATCAGCCAGAGCCGTGGGTCATGGTGGTGAGCATTGTTGTACTCTGTGGGGTATGTGTGCAAAATAAGGTACAAAGAATGGCACCTACTACCAGCTATTTAAGAGTTGGGTAAGAGGGCAAGAAGGGGGTACCAACAGCAGGTGTGGGCATCTGCTGCCTGTTGTTCAACAGGTAAGGTGGGCAGCAGGTATCAGCAGCCAGGTTGGGCACCTGCCACTGGTTAAGAGCTGGGGTGGGAAGGGTGCTGGTGGCAGGATTGGGCACCTGCACCTGGTTATTTAGCAGTTTGGTTCACCAGGTAGGGGACCGGTTGCAAGGTTGGGAACCTGACTACTGGACAAGCCTGAAAGGGCTGGTGCCAGCAATGGGTATTGGCTCTGGACCATCGTCAGTCTTTAAAGAAAGAAGGGAGCCATGTTTATAACTCAATGCTACAAGAAAATAATAGTTTTGAGTCTCTAAAATGGAACACCCCCCACAAAACTGATGTACATCAATTTCCTAAAATCCAGATATCCTTAGAACACTGAAAAATGTTCCGCGCATGTGCAAACTGTCGCTTTTATTTTTAATTTAAAATATATGAGCTTCTAAACATTGCTACCTAGCAACAAATCATCATTTAGCCAAAATCTAGCAAACCTGAAATTTCAGGGTCCAAATCCCCAGTCATTTCTGCGCTATCAGTGAGCAAAAAAAGGTCTTGATTATTTATATTTTTATGTATAATCAACAAACTAGGAACTTTTAAACTGATAATCCTACCATTACCAAATTTACAGGAGCCAGTGATCCTGGTGACTCTAAGTATGCCAAATTATGGGCTGTTTCATCCAGGGACAGCCGTGTTATTAAGGTTCTAAAACTGGCATTTAAGTTGGCCCATCTGTGCAGTAACAGTGCTACCATTCACGATGCCTGTGACCTGTGTTTGGGAATGAGCACAGGTTGTCGGGGTAAGCTTGGGGAAGAAGGATTGAATGTCCTAAGGACAGCTCTACCTTTCCCGGTGGGGGGGGGGGGGCACTGCTCTTGCAGCATGACTTCTGGCTGGCAGAGACCAGTCAGCAGTACGGTGGGGAACACCAGAAAGGGGTGGGGTCACCACAGGACATCAGTCACACATGTGTGGCCCTGTCACTGCATGTCAGCACCCCAGGGAGAAAACCAGAAGTCCAGCAGGGAAATGCCAGCTATCCAAGTCTGCAACCCCCACAGGCTCCTGCAGGACTGATATGGCTGGTCGTCCCCCACATAGGGAAAGGGGAAATTGTTTAACCAGGAAAGGCACATTAAGCCAGAGCTAGCTTCCAGGTGCAGCCTGGGAGCACAAGGAAGTTAAATGACTTGCACAGGGACACACAGTATGCAAGTGGGGGCTGTGGGATTCAAACCCTGGTTTCCAGGTTTGCAGCTCAGTGCCCTTGACCACAGCATTATACTGCCTCCATAGTGGTCCTGGGTAAGTAATGGATAACCTGTAAGTCCACGGGAAGGTTGGTGACATTACTGGGGGTGCTGTTGGATGTGACCGGGGTGAGAGAAAGCTGTATAGAAAAAAAAAAGGTAGTGTTTAACACGGATATGCCTCCTAGTCCATCATAGTAGTTGCATTACTATGTGCCTAGAATCCCTAACATATACTTAGCTCTAAAAATAGAAATAATATGTGAATGAACTCCGTGCTATTAGTAACAAAAGCCCAGCTTCTAGGGACTGACATGCTTGCATATTCAACTGACAGGTGCGGTATCAGGAATTTCTTTTTATCAAAATGTCTAGACAAACCTGAACTTAAATGCCTGCATCATTCATTCATTTTGTCATCTCAGCATGTTCGGTGACATTAATTACACATCTTTTTCTAATATCAAACGATATTATTACAGCACAAAAAAGGCCCGTGATTGATTGATGATGGTGTGCTAAAGACAAAATGAGCCCGCATGGCGGGGCATGAAATATTACCACTCAGACATCGCTTTCCTTATACTTGCCACTACAGGCATGCGGGCATATTAAACAAATGATGGCCATGCTGCAAATTACTAAACAATGCCACTGGAATCTGAATGCATTTAACTCTTTTATGTCTCCCATACAGATGCTTCAATGGGAAAGGCAAAACTGCAGCTTTGCTAGAGAGCGAACTGTGAAGGCTATTGCCATCAGAAGAGGGGAAGCAAAGGAATTTGGTTTTATATACTGTAGCATATGTCATACAAACTGTATCCCAAAGTGTTTTACAATCCAGGAGAGGGAGGGAAGAGAAGGCTGCTTCCATTTTCAATGTGCAGTGAGAGTTAAAGGACACAGAGATAGATTAGAAGGAAATTAAAGTGAAGTTAAGAACAGGAAGGTCAAGGGATTTCCTCAGAATCACAGTAAGTGGTGGTGGGATTCAAACTTGGTTCTGTGTGCTCTAACCACTGAACCAAACTAGGGGGACATGATGAAGGCACTGCTCATGCTTCCTGCATCAGTTTCATTCTCTCCTTGTACTCCACGGGTATAATAATATGTAGAGACAGGCAGAAACAACTGTAACAATAAAGCTCTTCCCACCAAACCTGACTGGTTCTCAGATTCAGACCCAAAAAGAACATCCATATAAAACTTCAGTTCTAGTGGTTTACAATACAGATTAGTAATTATATTACACTTGAATTAGCAAATAATTACAATATGCAAGTTGATAGGTTCTTAAGCAACAACCTTATGGGTTCTAATTAGAAACGGTTCTAAACAGAGCTAAAAGGTGGTGGCCCAAGTCAGATAATATGAGAGCAAAACCTCAAATTCCAACTTGCAGGAATCTAAAACATGCCTTTTTTAATTTATTTGGAAATTCTTAAAATGAACTCTTTTTGAGCTGGAGGGTTGTTGTTGTTTTTATGCACCCTGTCCCACTAATGTGGCACCACCTTGTCATGCATAGATTTCCTCAAGTGCCAGTTTAGTGCCAACAGTGACGATGTTTATTTTGTTGTAGGCACCTGTCAGTTTTGAACTAGACTGAGAACCACCACAACCCATGTCCCATAGGTCACCAAACTGCCGTTGGGTCATGACAACCATCGGCCACAACCACCAACTAGAGGGAGGGTTCGACATGTTTTCTAGGGTTCTAGTTTGGTTCGGGTTCGGCAGAGTTCAGCAGGGTATAGTTTGAGTTCAGTTCAGTTCGATTTCATAAGTAGAAGTTTGGTTTCAAGTTCAGTTCGGTTTGAGTTTTTTTGTGTAATTTTTCAGTTTGAGTTCAAGTTAGGTGTCTTCCTACTGCTTCCATGTGGGTTCTCCTCTTCTCACATTGTCTGTGTTCAAATTTTTCCTTAGGGTTCAAGTTCAGTTCAGAATGGGCAAAAATCTAGAAGTTTGAGATTGGTTTAGGTTCGGTTCATGGATGAACCCTCTCTCTACCACCAACCTGGGCTGGATTCGAACCCAGTGATAATGTAGTGAAAGGCTGTATAACCTGTCGCACTCCACTGAACAAGCAGTCAGAAGCTGCTGGAGATTGTTGGATTGCTTGTTAACACAATATAAATGATCAAAGGTCTGCAGTAAACATGTCTGCTCTGAAGGGAATGATAGAACTAGGAGCTTTTATAGAAGATTGACAGAGTTGGCTTTATTATCAGGGCGTATATCCACTAGACCCCCTGATGAAGAGGCAGACAGATATTTGAAATGTCAGGGCACTTTGGACAGTATCTAGTGGAGCCCTTCCCAGGTTTGAAATTTTAAAATCAAGTCAAAGCTCTCTAAGCCCTGCTGGACATTGCTGCTATAAGTTAAGTAAGGAATTACACGACAGGGTGTGCGGTCATGCTATGATATTTGTATGCTTTGCAGTGCATTTAAGGTGTGAAGAAAATCCAAGTGACTTCAACCATCTGAGAAGTGCGTATATCAAACAATAACCACACACTCTAAAGTGTATTATGGTATTTATAAAATGCGTGCAAAATTAATATATAGGGGCAAGATAACATATGGAAAAGGTGCAGGCACATGACCATTGGACAGTAATGCATGGTCATGTAATGTGTTTGCACCAATGGTGCAACAGGATTTTTTCTAGCCATTTTATAATTTCAAATATTTGCACTGATATCATTGCTACTGTACTGGGAATGGCTGCACGTTGCAGACTAAAAATTGACACTTTTTGAACTGAACTGCTGTCTTCCTCCCTCATGAGTGCATACCTGCCCTGTCTGTCATTACAGCTATCCGTTAGGAGCTGTACTAAGAGCCAACACAGCTTATTTTACAGGCTACCAAATAAAGATCAGTGGAGAGCTACGTTTAGTCTTCACTGACCTAGGGTCAGATTCTAACCTGTGACTGCGAGGTGAAAGGTAGGCATGGCAGGCACATTGTATTTACACAGTTCCTTTCTCTAAGGCTCCAGATACTTTCCATAAAAATATTACAAAACCAAAATACAATCATACAGACATGGGGTATAAATCATTCAAAACAATAAACAGAAATTAGAAAGCAGAAATTAAGAGCAACAGTTATTTAAATTTAAAGGCTCTGAAAGACAATGTCAAATCAAAGTACTGACCCAACTAGCCTCTCGCCCCACTCTCGGATTGGAGTTTCATATACAGTATTGCAGTATGGGGGCTAGAATGTAAGAAAGTCTGCATGTGACCAGTTTTGTGCCAAGCTTCACAGCACAATTACAATAAAGTGCTGGGGACATTTGCATCATACACAGTGCTGAGCAAAACACATTTTTTTCAATCATTAGATTCAATTGAATGTGGTGTCCCTTTTCGGGGTGCAGTAGATGAGGGATACCTCACAGTAATGAGGCAGAATAAATTGGCCCCCTTTGTTCTGCTTTCATATACTTCCACATAATGACCTCCCAGAATGACCTATTTTGCAGATGCGAACCTCACCACTGGATGGTGCAGTGATATGACATTGGAAGCACTACACAGAAGGTTTTGCCTTTTTTATGAAGTGATGCTTTTGGCACAAAACATGCCATGCTGCTCTGCTAATCCCACCTATCCCCACCATACATTTCAATCTGGGATTAAGAACAGGCAGAGGTGTGAAGCCAGCTTCAGATTTAGGATTCAGAGTTTCGATACTGGTCTCTGAAACATTCATATTTATTTATTTATGACTTTAATAACTGGGTAGGTGCACTGATCCCAGGGACCATTTTCAGGTATGACCCGGGCCATGGCAATGGCACAAGAGACAACAAAAACAAAATACAATAGTGCAAAATAACTACAAAATAAATGGTTCACAAATAGAACATGGAGTTAACAAAGTGATGACAAGGTGATACAAGAGACGTGCAACAGTGGTCCAAACAATAACAGGTACATAAACGTAGCTAATAAGGCAAACATATGAACTGAGGCTGTGTTTGAAGTTGAAAAGATTGTGGGTCAGAAACTATGCCTTCTCTAATTAAAGCTTTTTGGCTCCCCAGCTGACACAAAGCACAACATTTAGGTTCTTCTGATATTCCTGTGAAACCTACCATTTTGCTTGTTCAGTTTGCACTCGAAAGTGTTTGGGAATATGTTATCAAACAGGTCAGGATAAAGGGGGCTATGCAATTTCATGGTGCAAAATATACATACACCTTGATGTCAGTCCACAACACAGGACCATTGATGCCAGTTTATACAATACCAGGCTGAAGTTCAGCAGCTGAGAGGTTAATTTTCTTTCGGTAACACTTCATTTAAGTGTCCTTAATTACATTGCAATTACAATGTAACTACACTGTAACTGCATTGTAATTCAGTGTAGTTACATGCAACCAACATGTAATTACAGTGTAATTACCCCAGTTGCATGCAATTAGTAATTACCTACCCCGCAGTTCATTGAAGCTGACACTAAGAATAAAGTGTGATCTTTCTTCGCTTTACCCCTGTAAAGCCAGACAAATACTTGGGTCAACCAAATTCATTTTCTTTGACCCTGACCAGTTATCAGGTTTTATCAAAATCTGAATGTCCAAAAGGGTCCAACAAGCTTCATCTTCCTGTGATGAGCATGAACGTGAAATGAAGGGAATATCACTTTCCCAGGTACCAAGAATGGAGTAAACACAACTGCAAGGGGAGGGATATCAGGGGATATTTGGCTGAGCAGCCACAGGTAGGGATATCAACATTGACAGGGTGAGGAAGAATTTAATGAACCTGAAGGTAGATAAATCCCTGGGACCAGATGGCTTACATCTGAGGATTCTGAAGGGATTTGCAGATGTGCTGGTGGGCCCCCTGGTGGACCTATTTAAGACCTCTCTAAAAACAGGAGTGGTTCCTTTGGACTGGAGAAGAGAGCATGTAGTGCCACTACATAAAAGTGGGACAAGGGATGACTCTGGCAGTTATCAGCCAGTAAGGCTGATCTTGATAGTGGAAAAGCTCATGGAAACCATTTTGAAGGAAAGACTCATAAGCTTTTTGAGTGAAAATAGACTCCATAACAATAGACAGCATTGGTTCGTGGCAGGGCAGTCCTGCCAGACCAACCCAATTGATTTCTTTGATTGAGTAACAAGGACAGTGGACAAAGGCTAAGCAGTGGACAAACTGTATCTAGATCTCAGCAAGGCCTTTGACTCTATTCTCTACAGGAGATTAATTCAGAAACTGGAGGACTTGGAGGTATTAATTCAAAAACTGTACAACTTGGGAGGTAGGGGCAAAATTGGCGAGGTGGGTAAAACTGGTTACAAGATGTACACCAGAAGGTGGTGGGGGAAATTCTCGGTTGGTAGACCAGTCACTATCTAGAGAGATGGAAAGTATCTGGCAGCAGGGATTCAATGCCAAAAAATGTAAGATAATGCACTTAGGGGCAAATAACACAGAGCCCACATACAGGCTGGGTGGTGTGCAAGTCATTAAGTCAGTGGAGGAGAAGAAAGCCTTGGGCATGATCATCATGAGTGACAGGAAGCACTCGGCACACTGCAGGACAGCAGCAGCCAAGGTGAATAGGATGCTGTGATTTATAGCCAGCGGTATAACCAGTAGGGAGGCAGGGATCATCCTGCCACTGTATGGATCACTAGTTAGGCTGCATCTGGAGTACAGTGTGCAGTATTGGAGTTCTTATCTAAAGAAAGACATCAACTTACTAGATACAGTGCAGAGAAGGGTGACCAAGATGATTCAGGGACAGTAAGACAGGCCATGTAAGGAGAGACTCAGAGACCTGAACATGTACTCCCTGTGGGACAGAAGGGAAAAGAGGGACATGATTGAAACCTTTAAATACCGGTATTAACAAAGTAAAGGTCCTCTTCAACCTTAGTGGAAACAGGACCACTAGAGGCACTGCCTCAAACTGGTAGGGGGATGCTTTAAGAAGGAAATGCACTGAGAGGGTGGTGTCAAGGTGGAATCAGCTGCCAAATGACATTGTCTCCCTGAAGACTGGCTCTGATTGAAGACTGACAAGGCTCTTCAACTTGTCAGTGGATACGGGGAGAGTGCTGGAGGACTGGAAGAGGGCAGACATGACACCTTTACACAAGGGATGTAGTAAGGAGGTGAAGGAGAACTATCGACCTGTCAGCGTCAGCCTCACCTCAGTGGTGGGGAAGGTAATGGAGGCATTAATCAAGGAGAGGGTGGTGGACTACCTGGAGGAGTGTGGCTTGCAGGACAGCAGATAGAATAGCTTCATGAATGGGAAATCATACCAGCCAAACTTGAGTTCTTCGATTGTGTGACTCAGATGATTGACCAGGGAGGGGCAGTGGAAGTGGCCTATCTGGGCTTTAGTAAGGCCTTTGACAGTGCCCCCCACAAGAGGCTGATGAGCAAGCTGAAAAGTCTGGGGGTGGGTGGGAAAATAACAAGGTGGGTGGAGGTCTGGCTAGCAGGAAGAACTCAGAGGGTGATGCTAAATGGGATATACTCCGGGACAGCAGGGGCGAAGAGTGGAGTGCCACAGGGGTTAGTTTTGGGACTGCTTCTTTTTAACATCTACATCAGCAATATTGTGGAGGGTTTGAGGGTGAGGGTGTGCCTATTTGCTGAGGATACAAAGATCTGCAATAGGGTGGACACCCCGGGGGGGGGGGTGGAGGACATGAGGCAGGACCTAAAGATGCTCAAGGAGTGGCAGCTGAACATTAATGCCAAAAAGTGCACTGTGATGCACATGGGAAGTAGAAACACACTAGCAGGACACACCCTAGGAGGGGAGGCAATCAAAGTAACAGAACCAGAGAGGGATCTGGGGATAATAGTCTCCTCAAACCTTAAGGTAGGAATCCAATGTAGTAGGGTGGCGGGAAAGGCCAATGGAATGTTGGCATGCATAGGCAGGGGCATTACTAGCAGAAGGAGGGAGGTAATAATGCCCCTTTATAAAGCCATGGTGAGGCTGCAACTGGAGTACGGGGTCCAATTCTGGAGATCACATCTCTGCAAGAATATAGATGTGATGGAGAGGGTTCAGAGAAGTTCAACCAAGATGTTGTAGTGTATGCAGGGGAAGACACACGAGCAGAGGTATAAGGAGCTGAATCTGTACATGATGCAGACAAGGAGGAAAAGGGGAGACATGATTGAAACTTTCAAATATGTGAAAGGGCTCAATAAAGTAGGAGAAGGGGGTTACTTAAGAGGAAGGAGGGGGCCAGAACTAGATGGCATAGCCTCAGACTGCAGGGGAAAAAGATACAGAGGCAATGTGAGAGGGCAATTCTTCACAGAGAGGGTGGTGGAGCCCTGGAACACACTGCCAGATGAAGTGGTGGGGCTAAAGTGGTGGAATAATTCAAGAAGGCATAGGACAGGCATATGGGGCTGAGTAGTGGGGAGAGGGCAGGGGCTGGCAGGGAGGTGTAGGGGGAACATGGGGCAGACTAGATGGGCGAGTGTGGTCCTTTTC
Organism: Neoceratodus forsteri; assembly: GCA_016271365.2. Lineage (NCBI taxonomy): Eukaryota > Metazoa > Chordata > Ceratodontiformes > Ceratodontidae > Neoceratodus > Neoceratodus forsteri. The sequence continues at coordinate 60,819,450 of JADMNL010000033.1, forward strand.
TGCCATCAAGCTTCTATGATTCTATGACTGTAGGCAGCTTCAAGAGAGGCTGCAATAGGGTAAAAGGGAGAATCACATGAAAGGTGGGGAAGGAGGAGAGGGAACATCAAAGGGGAGGGAGATGTGGGTTACAGGGAAGGGGGTGGATCCTTCAGTAGATACTGGAGGGTGACTGGGTGGTCAGCAAGCTCGAGCAGGCTATAAAGGTTCTAAGGACATTTTCTGCTATTTTATGTTTGTAATCAATCATGTTAGCACCTGCTATTTAGTAAGTTTCTTCTATCACGTTCTACTGGGGACTGGAGAATGCTACAATAGTGATGCTGACTTGCTCTTGATGGATTAAAATGCTGGAAGGGCTGTTTTTGAAGACACATGCCAAGAACTGGGGAATTCTAAAAAGAAATATCTACTTACGGGCTTTGGATAAAAAGTCTTATTTGTAGCAATACTGGACTTCAATGCTCGTCAACTAATTGAAGCTGCTGTTTAATTTTAAATAAATAGTTGCTGTCTGATTGTTGACATTTCTGTTTTACTTTATGGCTTCCAGTTGTATTAGATCTTTGGCAGAAGGCTAAGTTAAAATGAAAAGTAAGCTGAATAACTAATAACCTTTGTAAATATCAACCTTTGATAATGTTAGAGCTACGTGTTTTCTCGTACTGAATGATTTGTTTGTTTTTCTTTCTTATACAGTAACTTTTCAGCAGAGGAATATATCAGTCTACTGTGGGAATCATACTACATTAATTTACTTGAGAGACTCCATAGTAGCAGAGCTGATATATCACTGAATAGAGTAGTAATGCTTTTATTTGCTCTAGTCTGCCGTGATTAGTAGTAACTTTAAAGAGCAACTGACATCTTGGAGAAAACTCAGGAAAACGCAATAGTCAGACACAATTCAGCTTGTATTGCATTTATCTTCTATAGATGCCTCTCCTCTCCACTATTTATTATTGAATAAATTCCCACAAAAACAAGATCTTTATCCCTTAGAGTCCATCTGCCTCTAAAGCACATTCTTACTTGAAATCATAATGCTCTGTTGTGACATCACAGTCTGCTGTCATGGGAATAACTGTGGTCACAAGCAGAGTATTATGATATCAGGTTGGGAAGAAGCAATACGAACTGATGAACCCTCAAGGATCAAATACGCAGTTTTCATGCATATGACCTCTGCAATAAATAATTGAGATAAGAAATATAGAGCTAATGAGAAATACTAGCTGCTTTGCGTCCAAATGGTTTGTTTTTCCATGTTCTTCTCCAGGTGTATCTAATTTTTATATTTTCACGATGTCTCCACATTTTTAAGGTCTAGTTCTATACTGCTGATAAGCCATTTACTTTCAGGTAAAGTTTTTTGTATAAAAATTATTTTTCCCTTTGTGTATCCAGTAACATGCAATATATGCATTTGGAAGTATTCTCAATATGTATATGTTATATACTGTAAATTAAAAAAGTGAAAAAAAAAACCTCAACAAATTGCATTAGAACCTGTGTCATTCAGCAAGGAAATGTTGGCCAAGACACGGGGGATAACTCCCTTACTATTTTGAAAAATGAATTGGGATCCCTAACTAGCAGCCACCAAAGACAGACAGAAGGTTGCTTAGGTTAACATCTTATCTGAAGGACAGCAATCTCTGACAGAGCAGCACCCCCTTAATGCAGCACTGTAGTGTCAATGCTGGGTATTACCCACCAGTGCCAGGTGCAGGACTTGAACCCATAACCATATGATCTTGCAGGCTCTAATCCTCATTGACCAATCAGACTGTAGCATGCAAATCAGCCATTGTATAACTGCTGGGTAGCACCTTACATTAAGTGTTGGTAACTATAATGTAGTTGTGGTGTAACTACACTACAGCTGCATGGTAATTACTATGCAGCTGTATTGCTCAAATGCTTAACTTCTCGGTAATTTCACATTTGAAAATTGTGCATTGACATAACTTGTATGAAGAGATAGTTATACGTGCAACTATTAATACATTCTTTTGTAAAATGCAGATACAGTGTAGCTATATCTTAATTACAATGTAGTACTGTAGTTACCAACAAATGTAAAGTGTTACTAACTGCCAATATCCCTGGAGGCTTCTTCATGTCTTCTGCTTGAGGAAACATGGTAATAGTGCCAAAGTTAGGCAGCCTGCCACTTGTGCTAGTATATGCCAATATTTAAATTGGTTGTTTATTTGCAACTTCTATATCACCCAGAGAGAAAACCTTTGCAAGTCGTTTTTGAAAGTCTGTGTTAATGCAATGCATTAGGAAGCTGCCTTCATTAAAGGCTCCGTCTGCCACATTCTTCTACTGCTTAGCATAGCATTATATTTATCAAATCAAACAACAGCTCTTTATTTAGTTGTTATACCCACTGTTCTGGAACATTTAAAAAATTACTGACTTCATTTCTTGCAGGACGTTTAGAGTCATTCTGACTAAACATTTTACCCACACATTGTGTATATGGGAACTTCCCCCATAGAAAAGGCCATCATTTATTTCCCTGTATACCTGTGACTAATCTATTAAAAGTATATAGCTGCACTAATCAAGCAATGACAGCTATATGCACTAATTAAAGCTATATACTTAAAATAATCAAACAATTAACGGGACAATATTGGTAACACAATTAACAGATCATTAGGAAGCTAGCCAAACCAATTAACAAGCTGTAAAAGAACCTGAAAAAAAAGACACTTACACAAAACCCTCCCAAAGCCAGAAATCTCTCAAACTCCTACCTGCACTCACCATTTTCTCCTTGCTGCAAGAGACCTTCAGGTGCCATAACATGATTACAAATGCAGTCTCCATAACAATAACCATCCAGACATATTCTATTCTACAAACAATGAGTAAGAGTGTTTACCCATCAAGGGTGCTAATTAGGGTAATAAAGCCACTCACTCTTTGGACTCATGGCTTTATAGCCCTAATTATCCCCCTTGATGGGTATACATCCTTGTATACCATACTTACCTATTATTTATTATATATTTATAACATGGCCAGGGAAAATGGTCTGCTTCCATTTGTCAAGAGCCATCAGCTGACTGTGGATTAATAATTAATCCACAGTGCAGCTCTATACAATTGCAGCTCCATACAAGTTCAGTCATGTAGTGCAATAAGTATTTGATTAACTTCCTCAACCACAGAGCCCAAGCTGTAAAATGAAAAAACTGCCCTCTCTGTATGTACCTCCTGCATATATTTCCACACAAACATGGTCACCACCCCACCTCCACTTCTGTCTTGAATCCTGCTATGCATCCCTCCTTACTGTTGTTCAGTGCAGCTCCATTGTACAATTTGCTTCCCTTCCTCAGAGCAGTTCTGTGGTGAGCAATCAACCTGCAAGTTGCAACATCACCCATCTGAGCGTACAGTCCCAATTTTCCCTGTCCATGTTACAAGTGTATTAACTCACACTAGAGCATGGGTTACATGTCGAATTAATCCACAACTAGGTAGACGTCGGGGGACTGTTTTCTTTTTTACAGGTTTTAAAGAAATGTACATTTCAGGACACTGGGAGTGGGCTCCTCAGTGCCCCACACTGGTGGGGGGCTTCTAGTGCCAACATGGAGATTGGGCCCCCACAAGTCAGCAACTGTACGATACATCAGGGGCTGTTTTCTTTTTTTACAGGTTTAAATTAAATACATATTTCTGGACACTGGGAGTGGGTTCCCCAGTGCCCCACACTGCTGGAGGGAGATACATATCTTGGGACACTGGGAGTGAGCTCCACAGTGCAAGGTTTTAAATAATTGATAAGCAGTTTTTTTCTTGGGATGATACTAATTGTACAGAAAGTATTTATATAAGTTTTCTAGAAGTGTTATGTTTGTCAAACACAGTAAGGCAAGTGCTGTGCTTTTTCACTATGTTTTAGAACTTTTATGAGCAAAACACTAATCAATTTGTAGAGTTAAATAAAACCCTGCAGTGGTGGGGGGTGCTCTACTGCAGACATGAGGATTGGGCACCCCAATGTCAGAAATCTATATTAGCATGCCTCAGCCCCCTTCGCCTTAGAGGCCGCAAAATGGACAAACAATATTTGGTTTAGGTAAACACCAACAAGTGTTTACCTAAATGGAGGCCATGGAATTGGATTCTGGGATCTGTTTGCCACAAAAATGCCCAGAAAAGTTTTTTTTTCCCCATGGCTCAGCAACACAGTGTAACTTTAGGGTGCTTTTTTCTTTGTGACCAAAATCCTTTTTTTGTCACTTGTGATCCTTTTTGGTTTGAATGAAAAAGGATCTTAGTGAATGACAAAAAAATTATTTAAAACATAGAAAAAAAAAACTCCTGGATCATTTTGGAACCAGACAACTGCAGCATCCCACTAACTGAGTTCCAATGAGCAAGATCCATTTTTTGTAACCCTACAGCACCTAATTTTCATGGGTTTTCAAATAAATTGTTTTTGATAAAAATGGAAAACAAGATGGTGGGTCACAAAAAATGAATTTTCCCTCACAAAAAAGGATTTTGTTCTCGTGAAAAAGAAAACTATCTCGCAAGACTAAATACTTTTTTGAGAGAACAAATCTTTTGTTGAACTTTATACATCTATCCTGAAAAATGAACTTCCCATAGAATATCATGGGAACTTAAAAACTTAATAACTTTACAACAGGTTAATATTTTTGTACCCAAGTTCTTTCCACCATAAAGAATCAAAACAAAATTCCACACTGTCTGGGTGCAAGGCAATGAGGAAAAAACTGCAAAAAATGTTGACTTTTAACTTTTTTTCACTGTCTGGATCTCAGAATCCACAGATCTGACTGGAGCAAAATTTGCCATATCAAGAGCTTTATCCCACAGGACAGCGCATACCAAATTTTGTGCAAATCCATTGATTGATTGCAAAGTTATTAAAGTAAACATTTGCTGTTTAAAATTAAACAGGCTACTAAACCCTAACTATAGGGGCATCTAATATATATTTTACATAAATATATACATATATATATATATATATATATATATATATATACATATATATAGGCATGGTCATGCCCCTATAGTTATGGTAGAGTAGTCTGTTTAATGTTAAACCTCAAATTTTGGGGGTGGGGTGTAAGGGTTTGAATCCTAGCACCACATTTCCATGCTTTTGTCACTTTAACATGAACCCTAACAGATGCATTAATGGAGTTTTTTAAAATGAATATATAGAGATTTATACAATAGGGGTGAGATGATATGTGCTCCAATAAAAAACTTGTGTTCTCACCCCATTGGAATGAAGCCTGCTGATGTATGCACTGTGATAATACCTGACATTTGTACACATAGTGCATGCATCAGCAGGTGATATTATCACAGTGCTCACATAGCAGTACTGTCAGTGGAAACTACTTGCCGGACCGGACTTCTTTTCAAAGTATTACCATAACGTTACCCAAAGTATTACATGCTAACACTGTTTCTTGTTTTGTTTGCACAGTTCCTCGGTTTCAAAAGCAATAAAGGAAGTGTATCCAAGTCATAGAATCAGACAGCGACTCTGATTAGTAACACAATGTAGAAAAAGGCACCAAAAGCATCATTAGACGTCTAGCAAACCCTTGTTTAAAAGAAGCTGCAACAAATAAATGTGACACAAAAAAATATACCCTTGTGTCTGGTGAAGAAAACCAGCATTCTCCCCAGAGTGAAAGTAAATGTCATAAGCGAAAGTAACTCACACACAGCTCCAGTGAAGCAAACCGCACCGAGGTGTAAAAAAGAACGGCAACACACTGTCATAATCATGACATACCCCAACAAAGAAATGTAATAAAGTGCCAATAAATGGAAACATAAAATAAATAACATGTACCGAAAAGCCCTTTGAAACCACTGACATAATAAAATGCCACCCACTCCCAAAAAACAACCAATTGGAACACAACAACAAGAACAAACAACCGATCACAGCACAGGCAGTCAACCCATTCATACAATAAACCAATACAAATCCACAACAGCTACTCATTCACAAAAATGAAACTGAATACATTAATGCAGATGAATAACTCAAGTGGAGGACAACCACCCCTAAAAAAATGCAGAAAACCAAATTAACAAGCATACATCAGTAAAACTAATACCAACAGCAGAGTAAATACTGAAGCCCTGTCATGTAAATCGAACACATGATGGGCAGGAGTGGAATACTGAAAATATCTAAATTCATGAACAGTGACCTCGGAATACCTTCACTCGTGGCTCTGCTACAATCCATCACTCATGAGTATCCTTAGGTCACTGTTCACTCATTTAGATATTTTTGGTATTCCATTCCTGCCCATCATGTATCCCCTATCTATAGATACAGATATAGAAAAGACATATATAGAGAGAGTGATATATAGATAGATACAGATATATATGGAAAGAGAGAGTGTGTGTGTATTATATATATATATATATTTTTTTTTTTACATGGATGGGTCTTTTTCCCATATACCCTTTCTACATATACACAACTGCAATTAGAACTACCAGTAACCATCCAAACGTATTATACCAAATAAAAGATGGGAAGTCCACTACACTTGGAAATAAATCCATGGCGGGGGGGCTAACCAGATCATAAAACAACTCGCCCTTCAGACGATCTGGTTAACACACTTGATGGGGTTATTTCTTTGCATATCACACTTACCCATCATTTATTCTATATAAATTTATAGATCGAAGCAGTGCTCCCAACCAGTCAGAGCACTCATTTCTTCTGTGTGTGAGATATTCTTATTCTACGAAGAGTGGCTCACGTGCACCTGCCCTGGGAATGAGCTCCTTCATGTAAGACTTTCTAAAAACTGAATATATTATTGATCAGTCGTGATCAGTAATATATTAATATTGCCACCAAGACCACTCTTACAGTTGTACAAGTTTAGAGTTAGTTCTAAATTTACCTTTTATATTACTTCCATTGGACTGATCCACCACACCAGAATTATCTAGACTCAGTCCATTCTCTGATCTGCTGTGAAAGACATTAAGGCACAATTTTCTAGTACCTATCTATGTTCAGTGCCACCGACGGGGGCTCTGCCTAAAGCACAGTTTCTAAGATATAGACGCACTTGCAATACACCAGAGCTTTTTGAATGTAGATCAGCTGAACTAGTAGATTGACTAGTAGAAACAGGATCCCCAGAGGAATACACTGCTCATGGAAGGGACCATGCAGCACAAGGCTAGAATGAACTCTTGCATGGAGAGAGGTAAGCAAGACAAGAGAGGGGTGCCAGTTTCATTGCAACCTACAGAACTAGGGCATGGGAAAATATACAAAATAACTGAAAATCATTGGGCAATATAATCTACAGAGCTGAATCTAAAGGAAATCCTTGAAAAGGGCCCATGGTTTACCTACAAAAGACTAAGGAATATGCAAGATAGATTTATTTATTTATTTAGATTATGTTGACTGGGTAAGTGCACTAGACAAATTCTGCCTATTTTCAGGCACAACCCGGGGGAGGGGGATACAAATGAATACCAACTGACCTTGAACCAGATTAAGCTGTTGGTGGTATTTTAGTGAATGGGGGGAAATTCAGCCAGGGCACCGGGGAAATTCCCCTTCTCTTTTTGAGAAGTGCCATGGGATCTTTAACATCCACCTGAACTACCACCAGAATAGGCAGATGGGACCTCTGTTTAATGTCTCATATGAAAGATGGCACCTCAGAAGTGCAGCACCCCCTTCATGCTGCACTACAGTGTCAGTATTGGGATTTAACCCAGGTGCCTGGTGTGGGGCTAGAACTCCCAGCCTTCTGATCTCCCAGTCTCAGGGGTGAATGTGCTACCTGCTGAGCCACTGGCACTGACACTGACAGATTAGTATATAACTTCTAGCAAAAAGAACAAGCTAACACATGGTTAAGACAATCCCCCACAGGAACATCTAAGTGCGGAAGATGTGACCAGTGTGAATGAGTAAACAATGCAAAACATTTACAAAATTCTAAGAATGGAAAGGTTGATACCACGGAGGATTTTATAAGTTGTTCTGCTCAGGGCATGGTGGATATGATTAAATGTGACTGCAGTGCGTTTTATATTGGACGAGCAGAGAGAGAATGGAAAATCAGAACAGCAGAACATCAGAGAGCTATAAGACGCAATGATCAGACGTATGCCTTTGCTAGGCATATAAATGCACAGGTAGATATAATAAATCATAAATATTGTGTCATAGGCTTAGAAAAGGTGAAACAAAACACAAGAGGGGGAGACTGGGAGATGAAACTGAACCAAAGTGAACATTTTTGGATTATTGAAATGAGCACCATTTAGCCAGGACTGAGTGATAAATTGGATTTATCACACTTTTTATGATCCTTATCAATTTTTACACCCAGTGATATACCCCAAGGCTGTGAGGGGATGTTGCTGAATGGTATGTCTTTTTCCTGGACAGAAAACAAAATCTTTGTTCATAGCCTTGCTAAAATCCTTGTCAATAGCCTGGCATACCCTGTATTAGAGAACCGGTTCATTTTTGATACATACTCAATGATACACTGCAGAGCTCTGAGAGGATGTTGCTGAATGCTATGCATCTTTTTCCTGGATAGAAAATTAAATCAAGATATAGAATCTGTCAAAATGAGACTATGTCTTAAGGATACATTACTTTTTTCCCCTCTAGTAGTTGTCCTGAAATGATTTGTACCTGGCACCATGATGTCAGTACTCCGGGGATGATGAGAAACTTTCTTGAGCTATGCTAATGGGTGGAATTCTTGCTTTATAGAAATAAAGTCTGACAATGATACCTAATAGATATATCATATACACTGTATTAGAAGCGACGCTGGTATAGAACTGTCTGCTAATTATATGTCAGGGATGTCTTTGCTTCAATATTAAGAACACGTAGCTCAGGCAATGGTGTGGGCGCTGTCAGCACTATCTGCTTCATTACAATTACGGTTCGATAACAATGGTCCCTGGAAGGAAAAGTTGTTTTGCAATTAACTATTAGAGGTAAAGTCCATGTATGGAATAGGATTTTTCATTGTTGTGTGTCCCTGTATGTCATATCTAGTTTATTTTTTTACAATAATATACCAGTTGGGAAGACTGATTAATATTAAGTGCTTGCGAGATATAATATGTAAATAGGGGGTGTGGGGAGCTATTCTATAATATTGTACTAACCAGTAAATTGGGGTTGGTGTTTAAAACATCTATAAACTCAAAATATATAGTGTATCTCTACGAGAGAAAGGAAAGCAATACCATCAAACAGTAAGAGGTAACAGTGCAGTGCACCAAGACACCTGATACGTATTCCTTTGATTAGTGGGTTCATATCTTAGGACCCCCCATTTTTCTTGCCCACTAAGAGTCTTGAATGAAATTAGAATTGAATGATGTGACTATGATGTTAAAATCACACAACAAAAATAGTGTTTCACTAGAGAGCTTCAAGTTTGTAAATAGTATGTTAAGTTATAATATGATATTGTAACTTTGTCTTTTTTTTTTTGCTCTGTTTTATTTATTTATTTATTGTTGAGATCAGTTTTACAACCTTTGAGTCAAAGACTCGTTTACAAAGGTACCTCGTCAAAAAAGGGGGGGGAGAGACAACAATAGAGTGAGGTTAGGACAGGGATGACGAACAGGTTAGATACATAAAATATACATTTGGAGAGTGCAGACAGTGAAGCTGTACTGGAGCAAACTTGTGTAAGGTACTAACATTGGTAAAACAACAGGAGATACATTATTCAATTTAACAACATGTCACAAACTAATATGTAGAGTTAAAAGGACCGGAAGGCGAGGGGCTTGAAAGGTTAGAAGGGACCGGCACAGGGCAGCTACAAACATTTACAGCATCGGTTGTCAATAATATGCTGGCGGAGGGCGATTTTGAAGCGGCCAATACCTGGATCTTAGAGATGGTTTCAGGAAGGGAGTTAAACCAGACGGGGCTAGGTGATGGAAAGATCTTTGCAACTAGAGGTCCTTGCCTGGGAACGCTGAAGGTGGCTGAGGTGCGCATCAGGCTGGCAGGGACCCAGCAGCCCGCTGCAAAGGTCCAGAGACCCCAGAGGGAGAGACCTGACATGGATTTTTGGCCAGTAGGCAGGTTTGATATTTCAGTCTTTCCTCAAGATTGAGTATTTTGTGGGAGTATAGCAGACAGGTGTGGGTTCTGCTGTGGGCTATGATAAGGAGCCTACAAGGCTTTGTTGATAGGGTCTGGACTTTGGATAAGGCAGGCGTCAGCAACAGCGTGACAGGGGAGTCCATAGTCAGCCAGTGATAATACCGATGGGGTGATGTAGCTGGTTTTAAAGAGGTTGGGAGACAGTCTTTGTGGCGGTAGAGAAGACCGATCCTGGAGTTCATTGCAGATGCCAAAGCTTTAAGGTGGGCGTGGAAAGTAAGGCCGAGTCAAGGTGATGCCCAGGTACTTATAGGATGAAACCTGCTCCAGAGGGAGGGCATGCTGGTGGTGATGTGGAGGAAAGTCCCTGGCATTGTTTTGCCGATGAGAAAATAGCATGGACTTAGTTTTCTTTGGGTTCAGGACTAAGCGGTGATTATTGAACCACTTTTCGGTTTGGAGGAAGGCGCTTTGCAGCATGATTGGAGTGGGAGTGGGTCAGGGTGTGATGCAAGGATAACAGCGTCATCAGCATAGAGTAATATTTTACTGGAACAGGAGCTGGGGAGGGTGTTCAGGAATAGGCTGAAAAGGTCGGGCCAAGGATGGAGCCTTGGGGGACACCTGAGTGTACAGGAAGGTAGGAGGAGAGGATCCCATTTAGCTTCACTCTTTGGGACCTGTTGTGTAGGTAGCTTGCGAACCACTTCAGGGGGCCAGCTGCGAGACCCAGTATGCTAAGGGAGTTTAGTAGCAGGGGGTGGCACACTGTGTCAAAGGCCTTGGACAGGTCTATAAAAACCGCCCCTGCGAGATGACCTTTGTCAAGTGCTGAGTGAATGTGGTGGGAGAATTCCAGAAGGGCAGTGGATGTGCTATGGCCAGGGCGAAAACCGTGTTGCTCTGGACAAAGAAGGTTGTAGTTAGTAAGATATTCCGAGAGCTGTGTGTTCACTATTTTTCTAAGGCTTTGGATGGGGGAAGGATGGAGATGGGCCTGTAGTTATTAGGCAGAGTCACGGTCCCCAGACTTGTGGATAGGGGTTACTTCAGCTTGCTTCCAGGCCTTAGGGAATTAGCGAGCATAGGGTTTGTTAATGATAAGCGTCAAGCGGATAAGCATGACATCCAGCATGAGTCGAAGTATCCTGGAGTCAAGAGGGTCATTGATAGGGTTCTGAGAGGCGAGAGATTTTATTAAGAAAGGTTTGGCATCATGGGGTGAGATCATTCGGAAGTGGAATTGTGGCCTGGAAATGGGAGCGTGGGTGGGTTTGGCAACTGGGTCTGAAAAATGGGCTGGGAGGACGGCACTTAAGTCAGTGAAGGTTTTATTAAGGCAGTCAGCAATACAGGTGGGGTCAGTCGAGACAGTCCCATTTATGTCAATCTGGGATGGAGGGGGGGAGCGGGTCTTACCATTTAAATCTTTAATGTTGTCCCAGAAGGCTCTGGACGAGCCCCAGGAGGATGTCAACGCAGCCTGGTAGAATTTAGCTTTAGCCTGCTTGATTGTCCAGGTGCATTGATTGCGGGCTGTCTTGTAGGCTTGCCTGTCAGCAACCCTACCGGAGTCATTAGCTAAGTGCCAGAGGTTATCTCTCTTTTTTAGTTGTTGGATCAGTGCAGGAGTTATCCATGCAGCAGTCCGTTTTTTTATCCTAAGAGTGTTGAGGGGTGCATACAGATCACAGGCGTGGTTGAAGGCCGTAGAGGTAGGTTAGGGCAGAGTTAGCGTCAGGAGGCGCTGGCCAATGGGGACCAATCGATATGGGCGGTGGCGTTTGAGGTTGGCGAGACCTCGGGAGAAAAGCGGCGAGGGTCCTGCTGTACCCAGGGCTGAGAGTGGGGGAGGACCAGAAGCAGATGACAGGGGTGGTCACTGAGTGAGTCCATAAGGACTTCAACGGGAAACTATTTTAGAGTCGGTTAGAGGATGGCGTCCAGGAGGGAGCTAGTTCCTGTTACTTTGTTAAGTCTAGTAGGCTGAGTAACCATTTGGGACAGGTCAAGGGCTGCAAGCTCATTCTTCAAATTATCAGCCCGGCAGGCTGAGCCAATTAGAATTTAAGTCACCCATAATTAACTGTTCGGCTTTCGGGGGTAAGGTAGCCAGGTAGTCAAGGAGAGAGGTGGCCGCAGAGTCTTTGTTAGACCCCGGGGGTAGATAAGCCGCAGTTAGATAGAGCGGACCACGTCCAGGGTAGGGTGTGACTTTTAAGGTGATGGCTTGCGCCCCATGGTTTAGCTCAGGATTGGGGAGGGCAAGCCAAAAAGATGTCTTGAACTTAACAAAATGAAGATGTCTGCCAGTGACCAATTTGGAAAGAGCCGTCTGACTGGAAATGGAGTGCTCCTGCAGAACACTGACTCAAAAAGCTATCTCCTTTTATTGTGTTTAGCTGTCTTTTAGATTGTCATCGATTGTCTTTGTTTGTAACTATTGAACACTTTACTTAGCACATACCTTAGGTGGTGCATGTGAAACCTTCACATAATTCACAGGGTAGTATTTATTGCTAGCACTATTTGAATGCAATGTTTTCCAAGATAACCAGACCGCTGATGAAGCTCTTTTCTTGGAGCAAAAACGTTTAGATTTGGCATGCAGTACTGATCTGTGTTGTGGCGTGGCTCAGGTGAGTTATATTCTATTTATAAATGTTAAATAAAGCCTTTTTGTTTACTTATGGGCAGTTGTAGTGTATATCTCTCCCAGGGTGTATCCCTATCTACTGGGGGTTCTTGAGTGCTCCTGTTTTGGCATTTGTAATTGGAATATGGAGTGGGAACACCTTACAGACCCTAGAGTAGGTGTATTCTTTTTGAACTGTTTTATAAAATAGTTTGTAGGGAGCGTGGCTCACTCCAGGGGTGGTAGTGCCTTGCTTCACATGTAAATTCAAAACAACAGTGGGGGCGAACATTAACCCCCTCTCTCAGCTGTCTCCTGTTTGCCATTACAACCGAACAGTTGTAACAGTGGATTACACATGTGCTATCCAGTTGTAATCAGTCCAAGTTAGCAATTATATTGAGAATAAAATGACTCTTGTGAATGTGGTGGAATAAACTGTTCATAACTTTGGCTCATAACTGGAGGAGAGGGTCCACATGTAGTATAATTTTGAGAAATAAGTTTGCTCTACGCTTGTTTACAATAAGGAAATACAGTGAACCACCTGACTAAGATAATATAGGCAGTTAAAAACAACCAACTATATAAACAAATTCTACAAGGTGAACAATCATAAAACATATTTTTTTTGAAAAAATAGAAACAGTATGAAACTCTGAGGCTGACAATGTCCCTCTAAGAGCATCTTCCAATTTGTGCATCAATGAGCTGATTGGTGAGTCATTCTTGTTTAATATTTCATGCAGCGTGCTCTATGCATCATTGGCTAAAAGTTAGCGTTCTGTGCTTCCCAAACAAATAATACCCAGAATGCTCTGGGTTTTGTGCCCCAGGCTTGTTGCTGATTAGTTTTCCACTCCCAGAGAAGGGGAGACAAAGTTCTGTTCAGCATGCTGGAGGTGGGATTTTGTCGGCATTCTCTATCTGTCCTTGAGTTCCATCCTGGGCATCACATGTAGGATTGAGACCACCCAAAAGATGACGGTGATGGCAGAGAGCATGCTGCCAATCCACTGAGAGTAGGACAGTGTCTGGCGTAGTCACTTCCCCACACACAGCTGTAATACTAGCAAAACGCATGGCGTCCAACTGGGTGAGAGTTTGTAACCAGAAAAAGTGACAACACAGCGCTAAAACATGATTCCACATTTTGAGAGTGATAAAGGTTAGGATAGAAGCCAAACAGGAGTAGGTATCCCTCCAGCTGAGTGACATTTGGCAGAGCTGTGGAACACCACAGTGAAGAGGAGAGATTCCATCCTCCTACCCTTCTGTCAAGGCAATTTTGCCAAAGTCTGCTGTGAGTATCCCATGCTGACAACCATGAGATGGCTTTGTCTCCTACCAAGCACACAAATAAACACACACACACACACACACACACACACACACACATATACACACACACACAGTCTACTTCACTGGCTCAATACCTGTGATTTCATTCCAGAGTGAATGGGAAAAATAATGAATCCCTATCTTGTGCTGTTCTTGGGTAGACCCAAATAAGATGGAACCCTTACATGATGCAGGATACAAAGGGCCACGTACTGTAATAAGTCAGTACCATGTAAGGAATGGAATAACTGAGCCAGAGAAAATCAAAACCTACCACAGAACCTGTGCCTTTTTCTTTGAAAACAAACTCACCAGCACTGTTTTGTCATGTTCTGAAAGAGTTTGATAATTTAAAAACATTTTTTTTGTTTGTTTGTTTTTTTAGACCAATTTTTTCACACAGCAGGCAGGTCATTACTCAGAGAGACTGTTCAGGTGGAGAAAACAAAAAACGGAAAGAAATCAGGGGTGATGTTGGAAAACGGACTGATTGGATCAGGTCTATAACTACGCGGACATGTACTGTATACAGTGCTTCTATATGATGTGTGTGGGGAGTATTACTTGGCTATATTTATTTATGTTTTTTTCCATACTGCTTTTTTCCTGTGGGTTGGCTCAGGTGGACTCTCAGTCCTGTCTCTACCACTCCCATTCGGCACCCCCTCCTGATCAAGCCACCCCAAGATTCCCCCACAGACTGCCACTTGAGAAGGGGCCAGAAAAGGAAGGGCCATCCTCCCCCACCCAGAGACTCTAATCCAGAATTGGGGCAGTGGTCAGGTGACGATGCAGGAATGGGACAGATAGGCAGGGCTTCATGAAGATGGCACCTTCCCTTTGTCCATTTTCTCCTTTAACCCCTTACTGCGGTGGCACGTAAGCGTGCAAGCATGGAGGCATGCTATGGAACAGCAGCCCCTCTCTTACTCAGCATTCAGACTCCAACACTGCCACCCGGCCACCACCAGATGGCAACCAAGAAGCGAGATGGTGTCCCTCCCCTTCCCCGGGAGAGGAGAGCAGTCCAACCCCTCATGACCTGAGCTCATTCCCGAACTCAGGTTGCCGGTGTGGTGAGAGGTAAGGTGCACAGTACCTCAGCCCTTTGTGCCACTGAGTCAGTGGCAGCTATATTTATTTTATTTAGAATTTTTTGGCTGGGAAAGGCACATAGAGTGGAAGCTCATTTCTGGGTGCGACCTGGGACTACAGGGAGGTTAAATGACTTGCTCAGGATCACACAGTATGCAAATAGTAGAAGTAATAGAGTTTATTTATATTTGGCATCCTACCCCAAAGGCTCAGGGGGTTCTACCCAATTGTGCAGACATCAATTTTGTCTATGCTGATTACGGCGCAGGCAAAACGTTCCCGCCACTACGATGCCAGACATCTCATCTCCTGGGAGGTACCGCGCCAAACCACTCTCCCAAGAAATGGTCGGCGCACCTCCCAGAACTAAATATAACTTACTGCGGGGTAAGCCTGCTCAAGATCACCTCTTTCACTGTTGTCCTTGTTGGGGCGCCAAAATTGCGGCAACCAAATTCAGTCGACAACTTGGTGGAATACCTGCTGAGGTTGCCATTACAAAGTGCAATAGGGCATTGCAAAACAACAGACCGTTAGGAAGTTACATAAATAATAACCTGTAAAACATACCTATTTTAAACCCTCTACAATATATAATTACTAAATAAATGAATACGTAGATCAATAACTTATATAGCACAGCTGGGAACAGAGAGGCAGTAAATTATTCACTAAACGCTTGGTGAAAGATGAATGCCTTAAGGCCTGTTTGCAGGCCTCCACTGAGAAGGCCCTCCCTCAAGGTCCTCAGGAGCGAGTTCAACAGGGCCGGGCCTGCCACCTAAAATGCCCAGTCCACCGAGGTATTTAATATTGCCCTGGGAACAACTGGAAGGTCCTCCTTATCGGAGTGGAGAGGGCACAAGGACACATATGGATGCAAGAGCTCACTCAGGTGGTTCTGAGACTCAAACCCAGGTCTACTGAGTCTTCAGGGTCACAACCTGGTGCTGTAACCTCTACGCTATACTGTCTCCAAACTATATGACACTAAACTATATGTCAGTAAACATTTGACACTATGTCTATATGACATTAAACAATTTTGCAGGCACCATTGCTGGGTTCAAAGCTGGGTGGGATGGTTTTTCGAAGGACTTGCTAAAGGGAAGAAATGTGGGCAGCAGCTTCCAGATAGAGTTCCAGAGCAGATTTTGCTGACTCTGTGGGTAATGAATTCTGAAAGGTTGATGCAGAGCCAGTGTCAGGCCCTGAATCAAACCCTTGTGATGCCACAGCTGTGCCACGGCCAAACACCACAACTGCACCCGATTTTCTAATCTTGGATGTAGCTGTAACATTCGGACCCCCTTTACAGCAGCCTGCAGCGAAGTTTGACTGCAAGCTGTGTTATGGAGATCCCAGCATTAATGTACACGAGATTAAAAAAAAGGTGGTCTAGCGGGCGTCAGTTTTTATACGTTGCAAGCCCAGTGTGCCGTATATTTGACGCACCTGAGCTTGTGGCAAAAAAAACAGGGCTTTGAAAATCTAGCCCTCTGTCTTTAGCTTCTCATATCAGTCTGTGCTTTCATTTTAGTACTACTCTGTGCTGTTGTTTCCCAAATGTCTTTTTACTGAAAAGTTTTTCTTCTACACAGTGTAAGGTAGCACATTAGCATGGAAATATCCATATGCAATCCATTCATTGTAACTCAGTGTTGTGTATGTATATCACGACCAATACGGCTTACAGTTCACATGCTTTCAGGCTTTAGCAATAGGCTATTGCATCCTGGGTGACTGCACAGTTTGGGGGTGTTCCTAATGTTAAAGCAGTATGCAATAACAGTAGATCAAGGATTTGAGACAGAATAAGACTGGGTATAACTACACGGTCAGCATGCATTTCAGTTCTATTAAGAAAGGAAGTAGATAAAACACCCTGCAACATTAGCGGATTTTTGAGAGTAGGTAAGCAATCATATATTATGAGTTTTCAGCTGGAAATAATATCATACAAAAAGGGTTGACTATGTCCCTTTAAGTGCAAAAGTTAAAACTTTGCCTGATGTAGCCGTTCAGTAATATCTTTTCATCTGCTTGATCCTGCTTCCCCCCTCCCCTCAGCTCTATATTTTGGAGCAAGCACCACTGGAGGTGCATCCCGGAATCCCTGTGGTCACAGCCAGGGATCAAGTGTGGAAGAGTCGACTAGTTGGCATTGTCAGTGACTCAGCAGGTTGCACACTCACCTCTAAGGCCAGAAGATCAGCAGGTTGTGGGTTCAAGCCCCACACCAGGCACTTGGGGTAAAATCCCAATGCTGACACTGTAGTACATCATTCTGCATTACCGAAGTGCTGTCTTTCAGATGAGACGTTAAACCGAGGTCTCGTATGTCTGTTCTGGTGGTAGTTCAGGTGGACATTAAAGAGACCATGGCACTTCTGAGAAAGAGTAAGAAAATTTCCCTGGTGTCCTGGTCAAATTTCCCCCATTCACTAAAAATACCATCAACAGTTTAATCTGTTTCAATCTGAGTTGGTTACCATCTGTATATCCCCCCTGGAATGAGGCTGAAAATAGGCAGAATTGTCTAGCACTCCTTTCCTGGTCAACAAAAACTAAAATTAGAAAGAAAAAATAGAGCTATTAATACAGTAGCTGTGGTTTGCTGGTCACCAGTCCCACTGCACAACTAAGACTAAGTATACCTCCTGTGAGCTATACTTAGCCTTGGAAGGGCTGCGGGACAGGCAGCCAGCAAAACAAAGCTATTACCAGCTCCGATAACCAGGGGACCTGACTGAATTTCTTGCAGCTGATCCCCAGCTGTGAATTTAGCTACAGGGGCTTCGGGAATGCACCCCCACTGTCGCTTACTCTGAAATGTCAGGCGGGGAGATGGCAACATCAAACAGCTAAAAAGACCTTTCTGAACAACCATATTAGGTCAAATCTGAGGTAGACACACACTAAGGTATGGGACTTTCAGCCATGGACAGTCTCCTAACAGGTTCTGAAAGACTCAGATAACTGTTAGAACATTTCCTGGCTAATTAGAACCTCTTTCAGTTTGGTCATGTTTAATATGAAGGATGTTTTAATAACTGAATCAAAACCCCTACACTGTGATAATGCGGAGCATTGTAAAGCTTAAATTATGCATGCAGGCATAATACTATACATGTCATTTACTTTACACAACAGTAAATTAATTCTCTGTTTGAGAGGACAGCATAATCTGTATAATTCTGTTTATACAACAGGAGCAGGGTGAAAAATTACAAGATAAAAAGGATATCTTAGCCGATGACAATGGCACCTATAAGATATCAAAAATGTGTTGCTGTTACTGTTATCACAATGAATATCTTGGAGGTTAGCAGCATCACAGTGGCATACTGAACCAATCAGAGAGCAACTTTTACAATGCTGATGACATCACAGTTGCCTATGGGAGCACTACAGCCAGAAAGCTGCAATCAATCAGAAACAGATGATCTTCAAACAAACAGCAGACAAAAGTTATAACAATGTAAAGTGATGTTTGACAAATGGGATGTGCCAAGGTGTGACTCCAAGAATGCAATTTATCATCACTTGGAAGGGGGCAGGAGTTTTATAGGTCACTTGTATCCCCACCACTTGTGAGTTATGGTCCTGCCCCCTCACACTTGAAAATAAATAGCATATTTTTGAATCAGGCCATTCATATCCAGTAATTATCAGTTTTCCTAACCATCACTACATGTTTCCAACATGGGGAAGATCGCTTGACCAAATGGAGAGCCATTTTTATGTAAAATGAATACTTATTATAGTATATAGTTAGGGCTCATTGTGGATAAAAAGCGATGGCAATTCAAAAGCTGTTGTAGGACAATTCAAAGGTCAAGAAAAGTTGTTGTAGTATCGTTCTGACATCACAACGATACTACAACAACTTCTCTCCATTGAGCTGCTACCTGATTGGCTAAAGCAGCTCAGTGTTCAAAAAACAAAACGGGGTAAAATAGCGGCACCACTCAGCTAGCGGAGGGGCAAGCGTTTCAGTAAGATAGTTTGGACGCAAACTGCCATTGTCGGCTCCGTGTATCCAAACTATCAGTTTGGCATTTTCCTTTTTTTTTTTTAAATAACCAGCGCTTTGAAATATCGGGTGGTGAGCGGAACCGTAGCGAGGAACGGAGGCAGAGCGGGACTGCAGTGATGACAGGGAGCAAGCGAGTGTGTGAACACAAGGTATGAAACCTTGTATTTAAATTAAACTGTAGACTTTTCTGGGAACCATATACTATATAAAACAGTATATGGGTGACCAGACACAAGAAGGTTTTATTTTCATCGGGGATGGATGATGTCAAAAGCGGACCTCGAGCTTGGCTCTGCGGTCTGTGACATCATCACATCCCCTCGATGGAAACATAGCCTTGTTGTGTATGGTCACCAATACACTATTCTATATGTTTTGTTTTTTTAATCAAAACAGAGCAGGTGCACAGCAAATAATTAGAAGTGAGGCCGTTTGACTGAAGGGTTAGAGTGCAGAGCTGTGAACCTTAAGATCTGGGTTTGAATCCCACAAATGCCATTTACTCACTTTGTGACCCTGAACAAGTCATCTAACCTTCCTGTGCAATCTCTCTCTCTCTCTCTCTCTCTCTCTCTCTAGTGTATCTCTGTGCTCTTTGAATATCCCAGTGCACAGAAAACAGCAACAACTGTCTTTTCCCTCCCTCTCTCTTTGATTATAAAGGGCCTTAGTCAGGACACAGTGGGCTGGGGATACCTGGACTTGTTTCAAGTCAAGGACTATCACCTTAGACTGGCTGAGCCAGGTAAGACCTCAGTGACCCTCTAAAATATAAAAATATATATGATAAAATACACTCCCAGAATCATGGCAGTGGAGCGCGTCCCTCCCATGCTCCACAAACTCCATTGTCACATAAAGTTCAAGCCCAGGGGTGGAACTA
Organism: Neoceratodus forsteri; assembly: GCA_016271365.2. Taxonomy (NCBI): domain Eukaryota; kingdom Metazoa; phylum Chordata; order Ceratodontiformes; family Ceratodontidae; genus Neoceratodus; species Neoceratodus forsteri. The sequence continues at coordinate 60,839,620 of JADMNL010000033.1, forward strand.
GACTCTATCAGGATCAGGACGAGGAAGGGATCGGGGGGCCAGCTCTCATTTATGATCCCTTGCCCTTCACAAAATATAAATAGCAACATTTTAAAAGAGGAACTGTTAAACTCTGGTGCAGGTAAACTACCGATGGGGGGGGAGGCGTTGGGAAACAAATTGAAATGTGTACAATTTGGGGGCTTTGGGAAACAAATTGAAATGAGCAGAATTGGTGCTCTTTAAAATTTGAGGACTCTTGGTCTGTCAGGTCCCCCGACTTCATGAGCAGAGAGCAAGAGCAGGCTGTACAAACACGTATTCATTTAAGGGATTCACAATAACATAGGAAGGAACTGTAGGTCCACCAGACCCCCCACCCACTTCCTAAGGATTCACGTGACACAGTAATTTAGGATTGGAATGGACTCCAGGTCCAGCAGGTCCCCCCGCTTCATAAGCAGGTGCAAACAGTATGCTGTGCAGACATGTACTAATTAATAGGGCTTCACAGAAACACAGTAATTAAGGATCTGAAGTAGCTACCCCCCCCACCAGTTTCATAAGCAGGGGCCAACAGTATACTGTGCAATCATGTACTAATTTATAAGGATTCACAGTTACATAGATCAGAAGGGACTCTAGGTCCAGCAGGTCCCCCTCCTCTCGCTTCATAAGCAGGGACTGTGGTAGGGCTGGTCGTCCTACCTTGGAATTAGAGGGACTCTATTCTATTTTTTTTTCTAAAGCCTGTTGTAACAGTACTCTAACTATTCTATACTGTACTATCCTCTCTCTGTTCTATCAGGATTGCCACCTACAGAACCTCCCCTTTTTTCTTAACTCTGTGTTTCCTTTCAAATTCCTCTAAAATGCATCCTGCATGGCTCAAAGAGACAAAACAATGCAATAGCTAGCTAGCACAGTTTCATTTGCCAATATAATTTAAAATATGAGCCATTTTTTGCTGCACTGGTGTTATGCAGCACATATAGTATAAAATATGTTTGACTACCTAAAGTGCATTGAAAATGCTATGTACTACGTAGTGGTTTGGTGTCTGAGAAAGCCAGATTTAGTATAAATGAAAAGCTTCCTTCAATAAGGAAAAGGGGGAGAATGTATTTGCTTTATTTTAAATTCAGAATGGTGGCCAGCCCGTCGGTGCAGCAGTTGGATTTCTGCTTGCGACGCCGATGACCCGGGATCAGGAATGGACTCGGGAGTCAGAGGGCCAGCTGGGGGGGGAGAAGGATTGAGCATCCTAGGGACAGCTCTCCTTCTCTGGGGGAGGCTGTGTATCTGGTGCAAAACTGACCTCGAGCAGAGGCGGGGGCCAGCAGCGACCTGTGCTGGAGATGCTGTAGGGGATATGCCAGATGGCGCATGACTAGTGTCTTACGTCATTGCACGCCACGCCGCCTGGGGGTCTCTCACTAGAAAAAATCCTTGTGGTAGCCCTTCATGACGCTCCACCCTTGCAGCCCTGATCACCACTGCCATATCTCCTGGCAACCTGATACCAGTGTCTGTGACAGGGGGCTCGGACCCTATGTCCTGCCCTGGGGGGCAAGCCATGGAGGCAATGCCGGTGGGCAATCCCTACCAGCATTCTTGTACCGGCATCATGGGGGTCCCATGCTTTCCCATGCATCCTTGCCCTGGGGGGTAAGCCAGGGGGTATCACCGCATAGAGGATCCCGGTGGTGAAGAGAGAGTCAGGTGAGAAGCAGGGGTTGAGCCTCAATTAACTCCAATGAAAAGAAGACTAAATAAAAAAAAAATTCATAATGGTATCTGATATAAAAACAGCCTTGGTTTTGCAGACTGCACAGAGCCAGTTGCATACAGCCTTGAAAACAGTTTCAAGCAGCCTAGGTTTTTCAGTCTGCCTGACACATAAGAGGGAAGAACATGCAGTCTTCATGTCCTGAAAGCAATCTGAAGCACAGATGAGGAAATGATCTTAGCGATGTTATGTGATCCTGGCTGTTGCATCCTGACAAATGCTATGAAATTATTTATTTTCTTTTATTTATTTTTATTTCCTTGTGTTTTTGGTTTTTGGAACTTTGTTAAAATATAATCATGCAGCAAGCATGTTGTACCTATACGAACTGAATCAATGTCTATCTTTTACACCCACACCCTGGGACAGGGACTGACAGCATGCTGTGTAAACTTGTACTGATTTACAGGGAGTCACAGTAACATAGTAATTCAAGGTCAGAAGGGACTCTAGGTCCAGCAGGTTCCCCTCCCCCCATGCCATACACAGGGGCCAACAGTATGCTGTGTAATCATGTACTAATTTACAATAACATGATCATTTAAAGTTGGAAGGGACTCTAGGTCCAGCAGCCCCCACCTCACTTCATAAGCAGCGACCAGCAGTATGCTGTGTAAATATGTACTGATTCATAGGGATTAACAGTAACATAGTAAGTTAAGGTGGGAAGGGACTCCAGGTCCAGCAGGTCTCCCTCCCCCACTTCATAAGCAGGGACCAACAGCATGCTGGACAGACTTGTACTAATTTATAGAGAGTCACAGTAACATAGTAATTTAAGATCAGAAGGGACTCTAGGTCCAGTAGATCCCTCCCCCACTTCATAAGCAGAGACCAATGGTATGCTGTGCAAACTTGTATCGATATATAGGTATTCCCCACCCACGCTACTCCCAGGGGACTCAAGATTCTCTTGGTAATTAGAAACATGACCAGGCTTACCTCAAAGGCCTGTACTATCTTAATACCCAGTCTCTCTCCACTGGTAGGCTGTTCCATAGGTATACCGCCATCTGGGGAGAAGAAGTGCTTCCTAATGTTTCCCCTAAATTTACCACCTCTGGGGTTCAGGGCCTGGCCCTGTGTCACCTTGGAAGATGCCAGATCAAACACTTCTATCTGTTTGATCTTGCTTATACCTGTGAGGAGGCAAAAGACTGCAATTCTGTCCTCCTCAGTTGTTTTTGACAGTTACAATTTGTGTATAGAAATTCCTGTGCATTCTCCTCTGTCTTTAAGTGCCCTTTCTAACATTATAAGGAAAACTGTGCATGGCATAATATTTAGGCAGTGCTCGTTCAAAGAACTCTAGAAATGTAGTTGCTGACAACATAAAAAGACTCGATGAACCATTGAGCCTGCACAGTGCCTGCCTGTATATGCACCCAGCCTAATTAATGAACAGCAGCTACTCTACAGATGGCCCTGTTTGTATTTTGACCCCCCGTTCTCTCATTCCCTTCTTTCAATTGCCCACACTCCCCTAAATTCTGTTGTGAGGAATTGTAGCCCCCTCCAAGGGCCGCACCTTAGGGGGCAAACCAAGGAGGAACAGGCAGTGGAAGGCAGGCCCCTGAAGGCTGCTGATGGGGCTGGGAGCAGGCTGACGTGTGCTAGCCGAGTGAACGGGGGGCATAAAGCACAGTAAATGTAATAATAAATGCGTCCCTGTCATGTCAAAGGCCCAGATCAGTAGTCACAGGGGTCAGTTCTTGCTTTCTTTCCTTCGGTGGCAGGAACAGCAGTTTCATGGCATGCAACATCTGGCATTACATGGAGGTGGTTTAGTAATCCTGCTTTAATTCTGTTTCCTCACTTTGGCCACGGTTGGCCCTGAATGAAAATTTAAAACAAGCAAGAGGTCACCATACGAAAATGTCAGCGACAATTATCTTCACAACAGCACATTATTTGCAGCCTGCTCCCCAAAGTGATTTCCGCTTCCCTCTAATTAGGGGCCTCCGCTACTAATACAGCAGATGGACTTCCAACGCTTCTCTCCTGATGCAATTAAATATTAATACGAAGCTTTAAGTGCAGGAAGATGGAGCCAGGGAACCAAAAATGCGCTCTCCATACAGTCGCACTTTTCTTTTTTTTTTCTTCCTTTATAATACCCTGCAACCGTCAAGAATGAAATTTATGGTGGAGTGTAAATTTATAACAGCAGTGCTAGTACGTTTGTGGAATATCCATTAGCGATGCAATTTTCTAGTCTGCTGAGGTGCAAGCAGATGAGATATCTAGAGAGAACCATGTTCTGAGCTACATGGGAAAAAAAAGTTTTCGTGATGAATGATTTTAAAAAAAAGTTGTCCCCCAATTAGGGGGTGATCGAACTCTTTTGCAGTTCAGACGCAAACCCATTCTTGTCTCAAACCTTTCCTGCACAATCCATACAGTACATATATACATTTTTTTTCTCATTTGCATGCTGCTGATGTGCAATACATATGCGAATTAGGAAATTAGGCAACTCATATGTTGTGACGCCCAACTCAGACTGGACCAGGAGGTTCAAAATGATTTGAAATTTTGACTAACTGCCTGGTTCAGGGTTTGAATTATTTTCTGACTAGTCTACCCTCTCTTTGATCCCATCAGCTCATCTGCATTCAGCTTCTCCTTCTTCCTACATGTGTTTATCATAGTTAATTTATTTCCCTCCCCCACACTGTTTTCCATTTGGTTTCATCCAGTCGCCACCCCAATCATAGCAGCTGCCAAGTCTGCCCCTACCTCCTCTCACCCTGCTGCTGAGATGTCCCTGATGGACTGGTGATTCCCCCCCCCCCCAACACTGGCTGACTTCAGCAGGCTACAACTTGTGTCTGGTTGGCCCACTGCGACCCCATTACCACTACTGCTGTTAGCAGGCGGTAACCAGGAATTTCCTTGCCACTTGTGAGTGGGTCTCTGAGAGACACTATATGACTAAAAATGGTACCACACCCTCTTTCCCAAGCAGTCATCATAAACCGTGTAGGCATGAGGAAAAGGGTGTGTAACAAATTTTATATTTTATTTATTTATTTTTGGCTGGGAAAGGAGGGCTAAACAATATCGCCTATTTTCAGCCATGTGCTGGGGGGGAGGGGTACAGATGCAAACCAACTGAAATTGAACCAAATTTAGCTGTTGGCTGTATTTTGGTTAATGGGACAAATCTGACCAGGACACCAGAGAAATTCACCTACTCTTTTAGAGATGTGCCATGGGATCTTTAAAGGAGATAGGAAATTATTTTTACAAAGTTAAATGCCCTTCCATCATCCTTTCCATGCCAGTTATGTGTCCTGATATGCTTTCACCAATTTTTGATTAATAAATAATCAAGTTATGGGGGTGCCCTCAGATCTACATAGAGTTCCACTCTCCTCACTAGCTACTGCTCTTTCTTTTCATTTCTTTCTAAGACATTCTGTGACACAAGCAAGACCCTTCCATGCTATTCATCTGAATGGCCTAGAATGGGTTTATTGATGTCACAGAACGTTTAGGAAGTATGAAAAGAGAGCAGCTGCTGAGAAGAGAGGGATTCAGGGTAGTTACAATGGCAACAGAATAAGATTAAGTGCAAGGTGCTGCATTTTGAGATGAAGAATCCAAGGAGGAGTTACCAGCTAGGGGGAGTGCAGCTAGCCCAGACAGAGGAGGAGAAGGATCTGGGTGTGCTCATTATGGGGCCAATGAACAACTCAGCACAATGTAGGAAGGCAGCTGCAAAGGCCAACAAAATGCTGGGTTGTATTGCAAGGGGTATATCCTCGAGGAGGGAGGAGGTGATTCTGCCACTGTATAGGTCATTAGTTAGACCACACCTGGAGTACTGCGTGCAGTACTGGCGTCCGCATCTGAAGAGGGACATTAAGTTACTGGAGGGGGTGCAGCGCAGAGTGACAAAGATGATCAAGGGGCTGGGGGACTTATCATACGAGAGGAGGTTGAAGGAGTTGAACATGTACTCACTGGACAAGAGGAGAGACAGGGGTGACATGATTGAAACCTTTAAATACATGAAAGCAATAAACAAGACGGGTACAGAGGGGCTGTTCAGAGTAAGGGAGGGGAGGGCCACCAGGGGCCATGATATGAGACTGGAGCGAGGGAGATGAGGAGACACTTTTTTACAGAGAGGGTGGTGGCTGGGTGGAACACGTTACCTGCTGAAGTGGTATGCAGTAGAACAGTGGACTGCTTCAAACGAGGATGGGACAGGACAAGGGGGAGGGTTAATGAAGGGAAAGGGTGGAAGGGAGGGGCAGCTGCAGAATAAGGGGTGCTAGCTGCACATTCGAGCAGACTTGATAGACCTCTAGGCCTTTATCTGCTGGCAAATTTCATATGTTCATATGTTCGTAAGATTATTAATTAAACAAATAAGGTCAAAAAGATATCTGAATATTGGATAGACACTAGAAGGGCAACAGGAGGGCATCTGGAGGTGTAAAAAACTGTTCCCTATCAACTTTAACATCCACGAGAGCAACCACCTGAACAGGCAGATGGGACCTTAGTTTAACATCTCAAGAATGGCACGCCCTGACATCACAACAGACCCTAGTACTGTGCTCAGTAGTAATGAGATCCTTACTACCACTTTGCACCATTTCCCAACTTCTTTTTCAACCTAGAAATTTTTCACATTTTCCTTTTTTTTTTATTTGTACTGTACACTGTGCCATTGGCACAGAGTTAGGACTTCAACTTGTGCCACCAGTAACCCAGGGTCAGAGACAAGGCCAGGTTGTGGGGGCAAGCTGCAGAGAGTGAATAGAAATGAGCACCCCAGAGACAACTCTCCTCCGCTAGGGAGAAGGGACCCATATGTGTTCCGCTATGATACTGTCACCTGGAGGACCACTGGTAGCAGTGCAGCTGCAAGCACCCATGGGATAAAGAACATCGCCTAGCGCTAGGGCTACAGCATGCCTTGTGTGTGCATGCACACATTGGTGCTCTTGGCTGATGTTATCCTGGGGTGTGGGAGAAACAGGGAAACACCACAGCACAGGAAGAGGTTTGGCAACTGGTACACTTGATCCGCGCCCAGACTCCCATTGTGCCCTGATACCATATGAATGCACAGTCAGGCACCCCTCCACTCTATCCCTGCTTGGGGGGGTGGGTAAACTACATCTCCATGGGGGAGTAAGCTGTGAGCAAGGACAAAAGGGTAGGGTGGTTACTTGGAAGGCCTCAGTGGGGCTGCTGGCAGCTGCTAAGTGTTTGTTTCTAAGTGAGAGTGGCTGAAACCTCACTTAGTAACTGATTGCTGGTGAGTGACCTTAAATAGCTGCATGTTTTCAGAACTTCAGCCAGTAGCTTCAGAAGCTTGTATGTTTCACATAGCAGTAGCTGGCTAACCACAATATTGGCTAAACTTTACCTGGCTGGCACATTATGCATATTGGGAACTGCTGAGTAAAGCTGGCTGTTTTTTTCTTTACAGTACTGTACTTCTTTTCTCTTCAGTTTTTGCAACTGTGGGCACTGGTGCACATCGCCTTATAGCCCACCTGGGATCAAGTGACCATAGGACTGTATGGTTCACAGTAAACATGACCGAAGACATCAGTCACTCTAAACAGAAAGGTCCTGGGCTTCAGAAAGGCAGACTTCAGCAAAATGAAAAGCTGTCTGAAACAGAATCTGGGTTGCTGGCCAGAAGGGGGAGTGGAAGAACACTGGAGGAGACTGACGGAAGCAACCACACTAGTCACATCACAGTGCACCAGTCTAGTGAACAAATCCAAAAGGAGGAGGAAACCACTCTTGTTCACAAGGGATATAGTATCCAAAATCAAGGAGAAGAAGAAAGCATTCAGGAGATACAAGGAAATTAAAAAGGACAGTGACAAGGAGGTATATAGGGAATTACTTAAAGAGGCAGGGAAGGCAATTTTGACTGCAAAAGCTCAAACAGAGGAAAGGATAGTGAAGGGAGTCAAACATGGTGACAGAACTTTCTACCAGTATATGACAGAGAAAAGAAAGAGCAATGGGGGAATAGTTAGATTGGCTAAGAACAATGACCAGCAAACAGAAAACGATAGGGGAGAAAGAGAAAACAGAGGTTCTGAACAAATACTTCTGCTTAGTTTTAACACTGGATGAAGCAGGCAAAGGACCATCTCTCCACAGGAAGGCACACCACCTCAAGGGGGCCAACACAAGTTCTTTCACGGGGGCAAGAGTCCTGGAGGAGTTCTAGAAATTGAAGGTCAACAAAGCAATGGGTCCAAATGAAATACACCCAAGAATACTATGGGAGCTTGGGGAGGAACTAGCAGCCCTACTGGCAGAGCTCTTCAACAAATTGCTGGAAAGTGCGGAGATCCCTGAAGACTGGAAAAGGGCTATAATAGTACCCCTACACAAAAGTGGCAGTAGAGAAGGAGCAGGAAACCATCACCCAGTCAGTCTCACCTCGGTGGTGGGGAGGCTGATGGAATCCCTACCAAAGGAGAGGATGGTGACATTCTTGGAAGATAGTGGACAGCTGGCCCTAAAGCAACATGGCTTTATGGAAGGAAGGTCCTGACAGACTAACCTAATTGAATACTCTGATTGGGTCACATAAACGTTGGGTAATAGGGGTGCAGTACATGTGGTGTACCTAGACGTCAGCAAGGCTTTTGACTCTGTACCACACAGGAGGCTAATAAACAAGCTGGAGCACATGGGCATTGGGCCAAAAATTGTAAACTGGATCCAAAACTGTCTCAATGGGAGGACCCAGAAGGTATTGGTAAATGGCACACTATCAGAGGAGGGTAGAGTTAGAAGTGGTGTTCCACAGGGTTCAGTGCTGGGACCACTACTTTTCAATGTATTCATCAGTGACATAGCTGATGGCCTAAATGAGAAGGTGTGCCTATTTGTGGATGACACAAACCTCTGCAATAGGATGGACTCAGCTGAAGGGACTCAAAAGATGAAGTCAGACCTTAGGAAATTGGAAGAATGGTCAGGGAACTGGTAGTTGAAGTTCAATGCCAAATAAATGTAAGGTGATGCACCTAGGAAGACGCAACCCAGGGAGAAATTGCTTTCTAAATGGGGTACAGCTGGTGGTAACAAAACATGAGAGTGATCTTGGGGTGATCATCGCAGACAACCTGAAGGTTGGCAAGTAATGTGGAAAAGGCAACACAAAAGGCTAGCGGCATCTTGGGTTGCATATGGAGGGGCATAACCAGTAGAAAAAGGGAAGTGATTATGCCACCGTACAGGTCCCCGGTGAGGCCTCAACTGGAGTACTGTGTGCAATTCTAGAGGCTTCACCTTAGGAAAGACACAGAAAGACTAAAGCCTATACAAAGAAGGGCAACAAAGATGATGCAAGGTGTGCATAATGAGTCATATGATGCAAGGCTAAAACAGCTCAACATGTACTCATTAGAACAAAGAAGGGATAGGGGGTCATGATAGAGATGTTTAAATACCTGAAGGGTATCAACAAGGTACAGGCACAGAATCTCCTTCAGGTAAACAACTGCACCCAGACCAGAGGTCATGACATGCGCCTAAAGGGGGGCAGGTTCAGGAGCAACACAAGGAAGTTCTTCTTTTAAGAAAGGGTGGTGGAGCCTTGGAATGGCCTCCCACCACAGATGATGGGGTCAAAGATGGTCATAGAATTCAAACTGGCATGGGACAGACAGTGTGGAAAAGTTAACATAGCAGGCTGATTGTGGGGGGTGGAGGGGATAGTATACATGGGCAGCCTAGATGGTCCACATGGACCCCATCTGCCAACACATTCTACGTTTCCATGTTTCTATGTGCCAGACACAAGGGACATGAATGTAAAGTTAAAAAAAAAAAATCTATACTTGTTACTTTCTTGTCTCTTGCTTGACTGTGCCCCCATCTGTCCAGGTGACCACCCAACCTTGTTGACCTAGTCTGCAGCACCCCTGATCCAACCCCATGAGTTGACCATCTTGTGATAGGACTGTTAGGAAAGCCCCCACACTTAGTGGTGAATCCAATAAGAAGAGGCAACAGAAGGTTGTTCTGGGCTCAGAAATAAATTCTGGACACCATCCTGCTGGTTGAGCAGTATGTTGCCATTCAGAGCCAGTCAATGACCACCCAGACCAGCCATTTCTGCTGTGCACTTCCACTACAGCTGTGTGAAATATGGAATTTCACCAGCGGCACTCATGTGGAATTGAAATTCCACTTCCAAAGCACTTTTTGTAATTTCTTTTTTTAATTGCGTGGAATTCCAGAAGCATCTCTATGTAAACTGTGAATTATGTAATCCACAGAATATTATTCCGTGGTTTGTGGAACTTTAATCTGAGGTTTACATAAATCAATGAATACTATTCCATGGTTTATGGAACTTTAATCTGAGGTTTACGTGAATCACTGACTGCTATTCCATGGTTTCCGTAAATTGTGCATTACTATATTAGCCTGCACAAGCCACAGCTTTAAAAAAAATCCTCTTTTGAAAGTTTACAATTCTACTTCTGACAGAATTCAGACTTTCACTTGTAATAGAATTCCATGGAATTAGACAACATATCTGAAATTCTAAAGAATTGTGCCAGAATCAGAATGTAAAACTTCCGCACTGCTCTAACTCCCACGTTTGGTATCAGAGGGCAGTGCTGTGGCACAGACCAGCTTCAGTTCACCCCAGAGAAGGAAAGCACCCTCTGGGATTCTTGACCCTTCTTCCCCGTTGTCAACCCTCGGACAACTCAGGGTTTCTACTTAAACCAGGTCGCCAGTGTCACGAGCAGCAATACTGCTGGCATGTCCACAGGCCAGCCCACAAATTTTCAAGCAGTAACCACCAAGAAGCCAGTCATTTCTGACAGATTAATGACCGGTTGGGGAGATGGGTGGCCTGAGGCACAGCCGAGATACACCTCCCTCCAGCCATTCGTTAATCTAAGGAAAAGATTGGCTTTGAGGTTGTTATAGTGATTATAAGTCTAATCACAATAACAACTTCTGATTTTATAGTTAAATTTACTTTTTCTCTTTTAACAGTGTGGAGTATGCCATATGGCACAAGTACGTTGGCACTGCATGCCGCATAGCAGCGGTTGGCAGCTGGATCCTTCATTTCTACGACGTTAATGACTGATCGAGTAGCCAATCAGAAGCTTCACTAGGCTCTTGAATATTTCATTAGACTTGTAGTGCATATTAATTATTTGTGGATTACATATTCATTGCTACCAAAACTGCTTTTTTTGGGGAGGTTCTCATTAGTAGTGCATTTTAGGAATGACCCAGTTCTAAGGGATTTCTTTTCTTGATCCGGTTCTGCCCATCCCTAGTCTGTACAATGCAGGCCATCTGGAAGGACTTTACCCAGGACAGTGTTTCTGAAATAAAGTAAACCATGGAAGTGTGGCAGCTGGATGGCACTAGAAGTCTTCCCAGAACCAGGCAGTTCCGGGAATGATGCACAAAGTCACATTTCTTGGAAACCTGTCCCTACAGGCAATATTATGAACCATATTTACCACATCAGTTGAGGATGAATTGAGTAAATAAATCACATTGTTTTGGAAAAATATTGCATTTATTTTCACTAGCAACACATAATGTGCTGCTCGGATAGTATTAGATGGAACTGGATATCACTTATTTTATCGGATACCAGATGGCACTGGACATCGCTTGGTATCTGACTACTGGATCCTTTCACCTAGGATCCAATACGATGCCAACTATCCAATATTATACAATGGTGTGTGAAAATCTCATTGGTCAAAACATGTCACATGACAGTGGGTAAATCCTGCATAACCCACTGCTGAGGAATGGCATTTTTAAAAAACACAATTAAACACATTTTAAATTTATTTTACACATGGGTCCATTGTATAATCACAATAAGGCACTCCAGGGTGTGAGTTATTGGGTGATTTACCCACTTCTTGTGTGGTTAAGTCACTCGGCTGCGCCTCGTGATACACCACACAAGGTGTGGGTAAATCCCCAATAACCCACACCCTGTTGTGCCTTATTGCTTAATTACTATCCAGGATCTGAGGTATCCGGGGTAGGCAACTGACCTCAGATCCCTCTATGTGACCTTGGATCCAAACTCTGAATGGAGTAAGCGAGGATCTTGGGTCAGGAGTCGGATAGATAGACTATCTGTTGGATCCCATTAGGATAGTCAAAATAACATGTTCTAAGAGAAACTCACAGGTGTAATGCTTGTATCACTCAGCATGTTATTTCAACTTTGAATCTGTTGTTTCCACTTAGAATAAGTTATTTCGACTTAGAATTTGGAGGCAGAACACAGATAACAGAGAGCCAGATAGATTGCAATACAAAGAAATGCCATTTTAAGTTAAACCAAGCATGGCGTTAATCGAAACATTACAAATAGTGTGGCGTGGATCAAATACAGAATGGGATGCAGTAGAATAGGTCATTTATCTCCACATGAGTGGCAAGATCTTCATAATAAACTTGTGGCTTTGCCACTCGGAGTTACGGATCTTATCGCTCACTAGTGGAGATAAATGTGTCACTTTACTGCAACCGATCTTGTATCCCTTGTTTATGAAACAAGTATGCATTTGTTTTTATATGAGAATGTGTTTTCCATATTTATACAGTATACGTGACAGTCAACCTTTACAGCTAAATGATTTATTTTAGCCACTGAAGAATTCTAAATGAAGATAAATCATTTTCATACAACAGGTGGTAAGATAAATGATGCAAGATGAACATATTATCTTGGAACCCAACTTACAAGGTAATGTAATATTTTTCAAGTTGGCTAAGTTGCAATCACTATCGTAGCAGTTGGATAGATGACAGTGCCTGCTGAACCAATCAGAGAGCAGCTTTCACAATGCTGATGACATTACAATAGCCCTGTGCAACACTTAAGCTAGCAGAGCAAATCGAAGAGAAACAGTTGCATCTTCACACAAACAGCTGATTTAAAAGTTACAGCTAGTTAACTGATGTTGTATAAACCAAATATGCAATGACCTAACTCAAAATGCACAGTGCATTATTACTTGTGAGAGGGCGGGACTTGCATAATTAACTTGCAGCTCCACCCGTCATGAGTTATAGTCCTATCCTTTGTGACAGAGTGGTAGATGGAATTTATGTCAGCAGAAGAATGCATAAAGCTCTGTTCCATTTTTAGAAATGCTGAAAGGGTTAAACAAAGTTCTGGAAGCATCCAGGTAGTGAGCTAATCAAACACAGCTGCAGTCAATGTTGATTAGGGGCAGTGTATAAAACCCACCTAGGCAACACAGGAGAGGGGAAAGGCCTGGAGGAAAGCTGGAAGCTGTGCTAAAAATGGTGAGTTCAAGCTACAGAGACCTTTGGCAAGGACTGTGAAGTTTGTAAGTGGACTTTATAATATCACCAGAAGGCTGGTAACCAGGGGAAGTGAGGGTTTATTTTGTTTAGTTAGAACTCCAGACAGGAGTAGAATTTTGTTTACGTTTGTTGAAGAGCACCTTTCGTTGCACTCCCCTTCCCAGCCCCAAAGAAAGCTTACCTGCCTCCAAGTTCGCCGCGGTATAAAACACATTTTTATGTGGTGCCTTTTACGGGAATGGAGGGATCATATTTTTGGCTCTGAGGAGCTGAGCTGCAGATCCCATCCACTTCTCAGTTTGTAGATGCACCCCCAAGCTGTTCCCTATTCTGACATCACAATCTGCTAGTACGGGGGTGTGCCGCCGTGCTACACATTGTGGTGCCAGAATAGGGAACAGTAAGGGGGCATATCTACAAACTGAGAAGAGGATGTGATCAGTGGCTCAGCTTCTCAGAGCCAAAAATACAATCCCTCCATTCCCATAAGTGGCATCATATAAAAATGTGTTTTATACTGTGGTGAACTCGAAGGCAGGTAAGCTTCCTTTGGGGCTGGAAGGGGGGCATATTGTAATTAAGCATTAAAGGTGCTCTTTAAAGAGGTTGCGACCCCATTTAGTTGGAGACAAAGCTTCCTTACATATACTGCACTCTTTTATTTGACCTCAAACTATGTATATTCTCCTTGGACACACCTACACCAGCCCACCCCAGGGAAATAGCAGAGGTCACTCTACTACACCCTTCACATTTGAAGATAAATTGCATAGAGCCAGGCCATGGCAGATCCAATCTATCTTCATTTTGGACAATCCTCTTCACTTAAAACAGGTCACAGAAGAACCCTTAACCAATGGGAGAGCAGCTAGGACAATGCCCAATGACATCACAATGGCCTCTGCTGCACTCAGAACAGAACAGTGAAATCAAACGAAAACTATTAAAGCAGCAGTGCATGAAAGCAGTGAAAATTTTAACCTGTACTTTTTGTTGTGTTTTAGATTGTCCTTATCTAATGACTTGTATGATACCCTTCTGTGTCCCCATTTTGACTCTGCTTTAGCACTGTTTTTCATTTGAAATAATGAAATAGTCACCCCTTTTCAATATTATTCGGGCGAGGCTTTCGTCAGTATTCTCAGCTGTTATTGTATACCTGTTGTCCCACAGGGTCAGGGAGCTCTGTCTGCTGCATGCTGGTTCATTATAGTCAGAGGAAAATTGGATCTTAAAGAGTCGGTGTTCAAAAATAACAAAGAATACTGATGGGAACCTGCTCTGAGCCATATTAAAAGGAGCACTCATTTCATTATTTCAAATGTAACAAAAAAAAGCGGTAAAGCAGGCTCAAAATGGAAAAGAAGGTTAGCATGCCAGTCTGGCGATAAGGGCGTGATCTAAAATAGAATGATAAAGTATATCTCAAAATGTTTACTGCAGTCATGCACTGCTTCTTTAAATGTTCATCAAAGGATCTAATTTAAAAGCTTTGCAATTTAAAATACATTGTATAAACTGAATATGCAATGGCCTCACTCAGAATATGTCACTTACCTTCACTTGTGAGAAAGCATGGCTTACATAACCCCCTTGGCTCTTCTACTCATGGGTTACTGTCCTGCCTATTCCCTCATGAACATAAATGGCATATTCCAAGTGAAGTCATTGTGTATCCCAGATATGCATAACTCAAATGTGTCTCATATACATCCTGGGTGGTATATTCAAAGCAGTTGTGCATTGTGCAACTGAGATGCACCTGCGCAAGTGCGGAAGTGCGCCAAAGAGCAATATTCAGTGGGAGCAAATGCGCGGCTCAAATCACAGTGCACCAATGCGCAACCCTACTGAATGCATGCACAAGTGCAGGGGGCGTAGCCATGAATAAGTGGTGCAGTGTAATATTCAACAGCAAGTCGATGGCGCAAGTGTGGAGCAACAGGGACATGTGCAGAGCAAACTTGAGCCCATAAAAAGAGGGAGCAAGCAAGGGACAGAGGCTTGCACCACAGGGGAGCAGAACCTATGACCCCATGAGTGTCCTTTGACCCTCTGGGTGCCTGCGGCACGTGCCAGTGCTGCCCCAGCTGTATCGCACATCACTGGGGAATGCACGATTGGGGATGGCAGCGCATCACCAAGCGAGTCGCGCACCCACAGCATGTGCGGTTCATGCACTACCGGGTGCCATTTTGGATTTACAATTGCAGAATCAGGCATGCTGTGCTGGAGCACTGCGAGGGCACCAAACTGGAACCAGGTAGAATTGGTAAACCTGGTGGCCCTGGTGGAGCCACATGTGGGTTCCCTGTATGGCCAGGTGCCCCTGGATCAACCTCGGACAGAGGTGTGGCAGGAGGTGGCTGAGGGGTTGGAGGAGGCCACTGAGGCTCAGCACAGTGGGGAGCAGTGCCACCACTGATATGGAGACCTGCGGAGGAGTGACCCTGACAGGCTAAGGTCACTGCTGGCATACATCCAGAGGGGCGCCATACCATATCCAGGTGAGTGCACTACGTCCATGTCTGTACCATTCCAGTGTTCTGTGGGGGCCAGCAGAGTGTCACACCATGCTGCGGGGGGGGGCTGTGACTGCGCGCTCTGCTGGCCATGGCAGCACACCATGGGTGTGTTGTGCCACTGCACCACCACTGCGCAGGGCCAGGGGGTATGCTGTCCTGGAGGGGGGGTGGGGTACGTGGGGTGTTGCCAGGTACTGATGTGTCCTTCTCAATGTCTCCCTACTAGGCCCTGAAGATGGGCGATGTGCCTGGATGGCAGGCACTACAGGTGGACATGGGCAGGCCAACGCTGGGGCACAGGCACGTGTTGCAGGCCGTATGGGCAGTGCTGCCGGACAGGCACCAGTTGCACCACAGCAAGCAGGTAGGCACTCTATCAGGGTTTGTTGTTGTGCAGAGAGGGGGTGGGCAACATCCCCCTGTGAACATGGCCAGTACAGCTGTGCACCACCGCCGGGGTCCATTGCACCATGCCGTGGCTATCACACATGTGTGTGGCTGCTGCAGGTGGGCTGTGGGTGCACCTGGGTTCCAACCATGCCACTGCCATCCTGCTGCTTAGCACTGTTGCATGGCCGCCATGGTTGTGGTGTGCAGCACATGGGTGGTGTTGGTGTGCAGTGCTGTGCATGGCTGTAGATGGTTGGGATGGTGGCTCATGTGGGCACACATGCTGCAGGAGGCTGTGTGCCATCTCAGGGATGCATGCCACCGCTGTCCGCTGTGCACGGTGGGTGGGCTATGGTCGTATGGACATGCACTCATACCATGTCCTCTCCTTTGTCCTAGGTGTCCAAAGGGGTGATGTGAACACCAGGCACCTTCGGAGGATACTGTGGCTCACCATAACCATGCTACAGATGGTGTAACTAATTTGGCAGGCCCTGTGCAGGCCGCAGAGGAGACAGCACACCAGGCGCCGGTAGGGCATGGATGCCCATGGGGCCCGTTGGCCTGCACCCCTTCCTGACCCCCATCCTTCCTTCCTCTCCTTGTACTCCTTACCCAGCCATGTCCCTGTCCCCTGCCTCCCTTCCCTGGCCTACCGTATTGTTTGTGGCCTCCCCATTCCCTGCTCCCTGTTGCTGTTGTTCTGTACATAGTTTTTGTTACTTGCTTTTAATACACTTTTCTATTGTTAGCCATCTGTGTTTGTGTCTGCTTTGCAGCTGGTGTGTGGAGCCATGCTGCAATGGTGTGCATGGTGGCCAAGTGGTATGTCTGGGGTTGACTGCGGTATGTGCATGGTGGTCTGTGCCCAGTGGCTGGAGGGTGTGCCCTGGGGCATACGTGTACACTCTGTTCGTGTTGTGTGGCATGTGTATTGTGTGCTGTTGGCATGTGTGTTGCCAGCTATGGTCCAGGTGGCGTGTCCCGTGCTGTCCTGTGGATGTTTCCCATGGCTGTTTGCCAGTGGATATTGGTGCCACCCTGCCTCCATGCACCACTGTGGTGCACATGGTCGGGAGCCTGCAGCCGTGCACCTACCATGCCTCCGTCCTGGCATCCTCTGCACCCTGGTGGTGGTCTGTCCTGCTCTGGTGGCATGCTCCCTGCTGTGTCTTTTGTCCTGTGTTCTAGCCCATGCACCTCTGACTCTTGCACAGCCCTGGTTGCGTTATGGCGCTTGCTGGCTTGCTCCCTGGTGCAGCCCTGGTTGTGCAATGGCGCATCCCTGCGATATTCAGCCGTATTGCACTGGGGCATGCCGTCATGTGCAACCTTTGAATATCGTGTTCGGTGCGCACTGGCGTAGTGTACTTGCGCTGCACAGCTACTGCGCCTGCCTCTGGCACATTTCTGAATATCCCACCCCCTATATTTTCCCACGTTTCATATATTTTAAAAAGAGGCCAGTTTTGGTACATTAGAAATACATTTTTCTTCATCTGTGGAAAATATATATTTTTTTTGTTTGTATGTTTTTGGGTATGGGCTAGGGCACCGGCAGAGACTCGAATTTGAATTAGTAGCGTGCACTGTCAAACATCACAGATGGTGCCTATAGCTGATGTGGCAACCATAAAGTGCATAAACAAGGGCTAAGTCACATGGACCCAAGCCAGGAAGAGCATTCAGTGAGCTTTGTCAAAAGTCCTGCCCACTGTTCAGTACTTTGCTTTTATACACAATACAGTTGAATTTCTTACAGTGGTACAGCACTTTTAGGTGGCAGGAACAACCTGGCAAATGAGAAATAAAGTGCCACAGTGCTACCAGTGCGACAATACAGATTCCATTTTTAACATTATTTTTGATTATCTGTTTAATCGGTGGTATATTTACTATATTTATTTTACACTGGTAGCACCATGGCACTTTGTTTCTCATTTGCCAGGTTGTACCTCCACCTAATAGTACTGTACCGCTTAAAGAAATTCAACTGTATTGTATATAACAGTATCTTCCTGGCTTGGTCCCACATGGCTTTGCACTGGTTTCTGCATTTTATGGTTAAATTAAAAGTGTACTTTTTGCATAGCATCCATACAGTTACAGCTTCCTTTACCAAACACCGTTGCTACAGCTGCCGATGTAAATACTGGGTTGTCATCAGATATGCTGAGAACGGAAATGCTGGAGGAAATACCATGAGCCACATTGGAGTGGTGAGTGCAAGAGTTTTTTCAGCTTCCGCTGATACCGCACTAATCTCTGCACTTGAATCCTGGTGCGGCTGTTTCTTCAAGGACGCCACAGAATAGTAGTTTGCAGTTTACATAAACTGTGCTTTCATGTCCCACAAACTGCAGAATTACATAACCTGTGGAATATTATTATGTGTTTTACATAGGAATGATTGTTTAAAAATCCATGAGATAAAAAAAAGAAAATTCTGAAAAGCATTTTAGAAGTGGAATTGGCATTCTGCACAAATTCCACCAGTGCTATTCCGCATTCTGAACAGAAAAGTCCTGCATTCTGGGAGTGAAATCCTCACCTTGCTGTTGTCCCTAACCGTGCCACACATCTATAAATTGGTAGATGGAAACAAGTAGTCTTATTCCTCGGCAGGCAATCTCCCACACCCACCACGATGATCACTTTGAAATAAAAAAAATAATAACAATGGAAATTAACGGCAGAAAATAACTCATTTAGTCTGTTGCCATCCCTGATACCGCAACTACCAAAAAAAGCCTCAGTTGTAGCACTCCAATAGATTCGTCAATGGCTGCATGTCACCTTAACTGAGCAAGTGATTTGTCAATTACAGTCCTCCTATTAATGGGAAATCAATGCGGTAAATCTGCAGAACTACTGCTCAGCAAGTCTCTCCCCCACCTGCCGTTTGACACTTATTTTCCCTGCTGATGCTTCTGTAATTTCTGAAAGAACCTCCCCCCCTCCACCGCTCATTCTGTTCCAGCCACCACCCTTCCCCTCTTGACTCATAAGACGCAAAATAGTTCTTTGCCTCTGTACAAGAGATCACAAGGACTGAGAACCAACATCTAGTTTGGTCTATGTTTTTTGAAAGAGTTGCTAAAACAATCCACAGGATACCTTCAACAACAGTCTTTTTTGAAAAGAGACTCTGCCAACACTCTACAGGATGGGGGAGGTCATTTTTAATTTTTTTTTATTAGTAGATTGTCTCCTGTTTTGCCTGTTCTACCCCCATCTGGACTGGTCCCCTCAGCCCCATTACCCAACTTCCCTGGGACTTACCATTGTGCTCCAGTTGTCCTCTGCCACAGAGCCTTCGGAGATGCCCAGTTGATGGTGTATGGCCTGTGGAGGATCGGACCATCATCCAGCTGCCGCGGTCTCTCTTTTTTAATACCAATTTCCACCCTAGGGCCCACAATGCATGCAATGATGCGCTGTGCATACTCCACCTTGGTGGAGATGACCCTGGTGTCTGCTGGTGGGATCCATTTCCCTGCTGCCACCCAGATTCCTTCAGGTGGCAGCCACTGAGTGGGACATGTATACCCCCCCCTTCCCTTAAGGAGGAGAGCTGTCTTTGGGACACTCAATCCTCCTTTCCCTGACCAGCTCCCTAAGAAACCCTGGTCCATTCCCAAACCCAGGTCACCAGTGTGGTTGGTGGTGTCTCAGCCAGTCAGACCACAGGCCCAACTTCGGTTTTGATCTTTTATTTCAATCGGTATCTTGTCCTCCATCCCACTCTGTCTGATGGCACCCCCCCCCCAAGTCCCATCACTGACCTTGCCATGGGCTTAATGGTGATCCACCACTTGCACAGAACCCACTGGATGGATGGCCAGACATGTCATCACATGAGAGCCTGTGGCAGGGCATGGTGGTGCTGGCTAGAAGCTGCCTGGCATCTTTTTCCTCTGATTTTTCTCCCTTGTGCTGGAGCATCAGGACATGTGCACCAGGGCATCATGCTGCAGCCCTGCCCCTTGCTTGTGTGCACTCCTGATATGCTGCTGCTTGGCCTCCGCCAGGTGGCAGTCCCTGCTGTGGGAACTGGAATGCCCCTTGCTGAAGGAAGGAGAGCTGCTGTCATGTGTTTGAGCCTTCCTCACCCTGCTGGCCCACAGAGCGACCCTCATCCATTCCCAAACCTGGGTCACTGGCATGGGAGGCAGAAGCACAACCGCTCCTCCACTGGGCCAGCAAGATTTGTTCTTTTTCAACTTACAAATGGGGCTTGGCATGTTCTTGAAAGAGAACTGCAATTAAAGTTTACTAAGTTTGCTCCTGGAAAAAAAGAAGGCCGAAGCCCATTGTGATTTTTCCCCCACACAGTGTGGGCTAACATATTTTGTTAGAGTTTGTTGTAAACCAGTTGTCCAGTTGATTTTTAAATGTTTCAAAATTACTAATGTTGATTAGATCCTGAGGGAGTGAGTTCCAAAGTCTAGCTCCTCAGATTGTTAAACAACTGTTCCTTTTGGTGTTGTTTGCTTTTTGTATTGCGATTTGTTTGTTGTGTGACCTGAGTGTTCTTGTAGCATTAGAACAAATGAGTCCACAGTTAGTCATGAGTTGAGGTGACTATAAAACCTTGTAAAGAAATAAGATAGTACCCCTACAACGTCTTCTTTGAAGGGTGTGAATTCCTGTGATCTGCAATCTTTTGGAATAAGTTCTATGGGACATACCTGACACCATTTTTGTTGCCTGCCTCTAGACATGTTACAATTGGGTAATGTCACCTTTCAAATAAGGATTCCATAAAGGTGAGCTATAATCCAAATGGGGTCTTATGTGAGATCTGTTGTATAGGGGAATTAAACATTGCTCAGTTCTAGTGACAAACGAGTGGCTGATTTGTTTAAGGAGGGAGCTGGCCATGTTAGCTATTTTTTGACAATGGTTGTGGGTAGTGAGTTTGTTGTTAATAAAAATTCCCAGGTCTCTCTCAGTAGTTGATGCCTCGAGCAGTGTATTGTTTATTTTATGTATGCTTTTGGGATTTTTTGAACCGAAGTGGAGGGCGACGCACTTGTCTATATTAAATTCCATCCCGTTATGCAATGCCCATTGTTCAATGGTGTAGAAATTAGAAACTAAGTTAAGTAAGTCTGTATCCGAGTTTACATTTCCCCCAAGTTTTGAATCATCTGCAAATTTAACTAACCAGTTATTGGAATTGATTTTCATATTGCTAATGTACAGATTAAATAGGGTAGGTCCCAAGACAGAGCCCTGCGGCACTCCGCTACTGACTGGGTGTTATTTATATTTACTCCTTGTGTTCTATTGGTAAGCCATTGTTTTATCCAGTTTGTGAGACAACATGAAAAGCTAAAGGCTACCAGTTGCCCGTGGGGGACTTTATCGAAAGTCTTGCTAAAATCTAGTAGTATGACACCTGGTGGAATGTTATTGTCCAGGCTAAGACTTATATTGTTATAAAAGGAAACCAGATTAGAAATACAAGAGTGCCCTGATTTAAACCCGTGTTGTGCTGTGTCAGTTAAATTTACTGATTCCATTTCTTTTCAATAAATGTTTTTATGATTTTTTTCCATGATTTTGCATGCTACACATGTAAGGCTTATAGGATGATAATTCTGAACGTTGGATTTATTACCTTTTTTTAAAGATGAGGGTTATAGAAGCTGATAACCAATCTAGAGGGATCTGTCTAGTTATAAGTGATTTATTAAAGATAGTGTTTAAAGGTGACAGTAAGGCATTGGAGGTTTCTAGAAGAAATCTGGGACTAATAATTGTCGGGACCAGGGCTAGATGTTTTTTTTTTTGGGGTACGCACGGCTTTGAGAATCATAGTGTTCATAACATAATATTTAATGGTGCTGTTAAGTGGGTGAGGATTTGTGGATGGGACATCTTTGGTTGAAAAAAACGACGCAAAATAGGTGTTGAATATATTGGCCATTACTATATCGGAGTTAACAATTTTGTTATTGTGGGAAAGTGGTACCACCTTCCTAGTGTTCTCTTTTTTGCTATTGAGATATGAGTAAAGCGTTTTATGAGAATCTTTTGTATGGGCAATTTTAAATTCGAGTTTTGCTTTGGCTAGTTTAATTGAATGTTTTAATGATCGTAAGATGGATTTGTATTTTGAATAGGTTTAGTCTTGATTGGGTAAAGTGTTTTTTTTTAGTTTTTAAAATAATCTTTGTTTTTGCTTAATTAAGGAATTGATTTGTGTATTTAGAAGATGCATTTCAGAGAAAAATCAATAAAGCTGGCACTCACCACTGGGAGGGAGACAACACTTGAATGTAAGGGTCCTCTTCAGCATCTTCATAGTGACATAGCTAAAGGTTTGGAGGTCTGTTCGCAGATGACACAAAAATATGCAGCAGGGCTGACACTGGGGGCGGCACAGGATGAAGTCCCATCTCGAGAAGCTAGAACAATGATCCAAGACCTGGAAGCTAAATTTCAATGCATCTAGGGAGGGGTAACTTGGGAGAAGAATGCCTCATGGGGGACATGAGACTGTAGGTCACAAAGCAGCAGAGGGACCTGGGGGTGATTACAACAGATGACCTGAAAATGACCAGGCAATATGAAAAGGCTGCATTAAAAACAAATGGCATGCTGGGATGTATAGGAAGAAGAATCACTAGCAGGAAAAGGGAGGTGGTACTCCTGCTTTATAGATCACTGGTGAGACCGCACCTGGAATACTGTGTACAGTCCTGGCGTCCACACCTTAGGAAGGACATGGATAGATTGGAGATGGTGCAAAGGAAGGCTACTAAAATGATGCAGGGTCTGTACCTGAAATCATATGAAGATAGGTTGAGGGATCTCAACATGTATTCCCTCGAATGGAGGAGGGAGAGGGGGGACATGATAGAAACCTTCAAATATATGAAAGGAAGTAACAATATACAGGTACAGGACCTGTTTTAGGGCAGGAGTTACACTAGAACTAGAGGGCATGACATGAAATTAGAGGGTGGCACATTCAGGGGCAATATGAGGAAGTTCTTCTTCATGGAGAGGGTGGTAGACACATGGAACAGCCTCCCCCATGAGGTGGTGAGGGCAAAGACAGTAACAAGTTTCAAAATGTTTTTGTTCATTTAACCTGCTTGAATAATCCACTGTAATTACTGTAAATATTGTACATGTTTTATACTCCATGTTGCTTGAACCCTTGTAATGCTGTCTTCCCTCCTTTTGATGTGGAACCTTTGTAAAAGAGCTCTCAGCTCAAAGGTGTTTAATCCTAGATCCTAATAAATAAAATAAATAAAAAATGCTTGGGATAAACACAAAGTTATCTTAACACTGAACAGAAATTAAGGGAGGGATATTTTTGTTTTAATGTGCAGACTAGATGGATCGTAATATCTCCTTCTGCCATCATTTTCTATGTTTCTATGTTTCTAAGAGTCCTAGACAATATTATTGTGCAAAACGTTCCTTTTATTCAGTGCAAAATAGAGCACACATGTACAAGAGTAGTACAGGTCACAGCAGAACACTTTCACCCAATGCGTTTCACAAGTGGCTGCTTTTTCTTTTTTCAAGGTACCAGATTGCAGTGCTGTGACATAGACACCATTGAAGAAACACCCACGTGCAAAACCTGCCAGGTGGAAGCACTTTTCTGCACTGAATGAAAGGAACATTTTGCAGTTATAGTTTACGAGGCTCTTCCATTCAAGTGCTGCCTCCCTCCGAGCAGCGGGTGCCAGTATTTTCAGTTTTCCTCTGAACTTCTGTTCAAACCCAAGCACCATGTGTCTAGATGCGGGCAGACTCCACCCTACATGCAAGAAGCTGTTTTTCACATACAGTACTAGTTCACATTCTATTGTTGTTCCATCTTTACTGCCCTTTTAGTAAACTCATTGGGTATTCCTGATCTACTCACTGGTAGCAAGGGTCATTTTAGAGCTGTATGATGCAGTTTTTTGCCTTGTTAAGTGCTTGGAACTTACAGTATGGACTGCATTTATACAACATTGCACTGCATTCCCAACTCATTACCAGCCAGAAGGCAATGTTTTTCAAACTGGCTTCTTAGAATGTTCTGTTTCATTAGGAATATCTCTTCATTGATGAACTCCTATTGCTTATTACTGTCTAAATTAATTCATGGGTGCTGTGTGGAACTCTTCAGTGCGCTGCTCAAATACTGACATAGAGGTGTGCTGCTAGCAAAAGGGGGGAAACTGAGTTCACCTGGAAAAGGTAAAGGACTACTCTTGATGCCCATTGGGTGCCGGTCAACTATTGGTGATCATGATGGTGTTGGTGGTGGGGGAATGTTTAAATTTTTATTTTGTTCTTCTATTATTCTGACAAATATTTTGTACTACTCTGGTATGAAAACACTATAGAGGATGAAACTGTATTCTACTGTAATATACTTCTGTATTTTATTATTTAACTAAAACTTTATTTACAGAGATTTATTCATAAAATGCTTCTTTCCGAGGTGGCCCTGTGAACATGGCGGCCAGCTGAAGTCACATAATCAGCTGGGGTTGAATAGATACTTCAGTCTTAAACCCCTTTGTAAAATGGGGTCTGGTCAATTCTGGCTCGTCATTGGTCAGGACCATGTCACGTGGTACTGTGTTAGCCTAGCATATATCTCTGATCAGATGACGTGATAGGAGTGCATTAATTGAGTGCACAACCAATTGGGGCCAACAGGTCAATATACTAACTGTATATCCTCAGAGAGTCAAAAAAGGTCACAATGTAAATCAAATGCAGCAAAATCATAAACAAATCTTGCAAATTAAAAAAAAAATCCTCCTACAGTAACATTGCTCAAGAATCACAAACTGTAAAGGAAATGCACCCAATAAGTTTAAGGAGACATACTTCCTACTCAAAAATCCAAGCCCCAAAAGTCTCAAAACTGCTCACAAAAAAAAACCCCATTATAAACACCTAATACGAACACAAAATATATTTCAAAACTATGATTCTGCACAACAACATAAACCTGTATACATGTATCACTAAACCAGCAGCAAAACGTCTACAAACTTTGCTCTAAAAACTAGTAAAATATCCACTTACCCATCTGGCATTCGGAGAGAAACAGGACAGCTCACTCTCCCTGCTTGAGCCTAATCAACTGAAATACAGTGCACCTGAGTGAGGTCACATGACATCCAATCAACAGCCTAGGCTTCCAGGTCTGACTCAGATGACATGGAAAGTACATTTAGCACAGCACAGGTTTCCATCTTAGCCTCACAGTTCACAAGGGAAGTGCAGGAAGTTAAAAGTCAGGAATTCCTATTTAAGAAATATGGCTGGAAGGTTTCTGGGTATTATGAGTAACGCCCCTCATAATGTAGGACAGTGAAAGCTATGGAGTGGACTTGGGCCTTCTGTGGGTAACAAAAAAGGATGCCCCTCATAATCTGGGACAGTTAATTGGTTTGACCAGAAGGTTTCTGTGTATTATAATCAAAACTGACCCATATAATGTGAAACAGCTGAGCACTATGGAGTGGATAGGAGGCTTCTGTGTGTAACAGTCAGGGATGCCCCCCAAATTTGGGACAGTTAAGAGGTATGGCCAGAAGGTTTCTGTGTATTTTAATGAGGACTGACCCATATAATGTGGGACAGTTGAGAGCTGTGGAGTGAACACGAGACTTCTGTGTGTGGTACAATGAGGGATATCTCTCATAAAGTTGGAGAGAGGAGAGGTAAAACTTGACCATGCTGGACAACTCACAGATCTAAGGAAGCCCGTTTATGACTTAAAAATGTAATACTTTGTCATTTTTAAAACAACCATGTTTTCAGTGATGATGCAGTTACAGGAATCAGTGTGTCTTGAGTTAAAAGGGATCCAACCCATCTGTTCCTTTGTTTCTTGCCCCCCCTGATATGCTCATCCATTTCAAACATGTAACTTTTATCTAAGCCCTATACGGTAATAGGGATCCATTTCACACTGATAAGCAGGCACAAGGAATAGTCTGAACTGACAAACTGGACACCATTAGAAGATTCATGAACTCCCTGCTCCACCAGGACTCTGCCTTCCCTTTGCACTCAGTGACACCTCATGCACAAAAGCGTGAAGACATAGAACACCTGCAATAACCCGATTCAACTTGCAATCCAGTCGTGGGTGTTAAGCTGACTTTCTAAATCCCACAGTCCTATGAGTCCAATTAAAAGCTGCCTGTGACAGCTGAATATGCTCAGCGATTCCCCGAGTATCCATTTAGCATTTAAAAAATAATGGAGATCTTAATTTGGACAGTTTAATAAGTTGACCATTGCACATGTGAGGTTTACAGAGGCTGTGAACAGATAATAAATTGGGACTCCCCTTCGAATGTTGTCTATTCAAGTCTCACCAGTGGAAACAAAAAATCTCTGACACATGTCATGATGATGAATAGATCCATCAGTTCATAGCCTTTTCCCACTTTTTTGACATGTTTTATTCATTCTTTTTGAAATGATTCCAGCCCTGTGCTTTGTTTTCATAAACATATACATGTTAAGAACTGTGAGTGTCTGTCATTATCTATAACCAGGTGGCAACTGAACAAAATGCTCCGAAAACCTTACAGAAAACTCTAGCTTTACCAGTTCTGTGTGGCCCCTTGTGGTTTACACATGGTTTGCCCTGATACTGATACCACGCATCACTAATGTCTTGTTTCTAGAAAACAGAATGACAGCTACAAGATAGCTAGTCCCTCATCTCACAGCCGCAAAATGGTCTTTAATGGTTATGGGGTTTTTTTTTGTGTGGGGTCAAGATATATTTTTGTTATGTCCATCTCTTGCAGTAGACAGACTCATCCAGAACCTCAGCTGGGACTCAAACCTCGGACCTTGAGTCCATAAGGCAGCAACTGTAACCTTTCAACCCGGTATCACGTCAAATCCACGCATACAAAATAAGCGAACCCTGGTCAACTGGGAAGTTTGACTAAGAGGTTGTTTTATTTATTTATTTTTTTTACTTACACTGGTATCAGTTTCTCACCACTAGAGGCACCAGTGCTACTGTTCCTCAAAAGTATATGACTGACAGGACTGTTGCAGTTTCTCATATCACATCTAGAGGGCACCACTGTTCTGGGACTTTTCACACACACAGCATGCCTTGGAGTTGCCATTTATCCAGTTCTAGACTGGATCATCGGTTTTTTAGAATCCTTATCCAGTCCTCCAGTTTTTTGTAAAAGTACTGTGGTGCAGGACTGGATGGCTCAGTGGATTGGTAGCAAGATTAGGAACCTTTCACTTCTCAAGTCATTGGTTTAAATCTGGTCTGGGTCAGTAGAGGCCGAAAAACCCCTTAATATTTGATGGCTGTTTGGTGTCCTATGTGACATGAGTTGTGGGGCTTCTCAGTCAAGTTCTTCATCCTCTTTTCTACCCCCATACCCTCACCCTCCACCTTTTTCTCTCCATCTCCTCCTCCAGAGTGTATACCTCCCTATATCACTTTATTCCCATTTTGTTCAGCACACCAGTATTTGCTACCACACTGTGGACAACCTATTGCTTTCTATTTGTACTCTAAAATAAACTCCAAAGTACGCCTTTTATATAGCAGTGCTTGTAAGTCCAAATTGCATATCACAATGTGTAAACCTACTTACCATTGTACCATCTGCTGTATTGTTGGTCTATCTCTACTGTACTACAAATGTTGTAAACTATTTTTATTTGTAACCTCTACTGTACTACAAATGTTGTAAACTGTTTGATTTGTAACCCCTACTGTACTACAAATGTTGTAAACTGTTTTATTTGTAACCTCTACTGTACTACAAATGTTGTAAACTGTTTTTATTTGTAACCTCTACTGTACTACAAATGTTGTAAACTGTTTGATTTGTAACCTCTACTGTACTACAAATGCTGTAAACTGTTTGATTTGTAGCCTCCCCACTCCTTTCCCCCCAGGTCACACATTGAAATGAGCCCTGGCTCAGTGTGTCTCTCCCGGTAAACAAACTGAAATAAAAAAAAATAGATAAATATTGGACATGTGTTCACATCACAAAACCAGTAACACAATTGTCATTGATTGGCATCCTCGTCAGCAGTCTGACATAAGAGACCAGGGACTGAATGGGTGCAGAGTCGCAATATCCTTTCACCTATATGGAGGTCCCTCCATGACAGAGTTCAGACACACTGGTGCGGCAGTGTATTAAATGGACATAGTCATGCCCAGTGGCCATCATAGTGTCAAAGCTTATAAAAAGCTCTTTCAAGTAAGGAACTGAACTCATCTGCATCTGGAAGCATCCCAGAGATATGGATGACTGAGTCTGTTTTGTAAAATAGAAGAGTAGAATGGAAGCCTCCTATTACTTCAGCTAGCTGATGTGCATGTATGCTGGACCTCTGAATACCCACGCAGATGTAATTCTGCTTCCGTTGGCTCACGCAGAGCTTGGAACTGTGTATGCCCTGGTAGTGTAAGCTAAGGCTGTGAGTGTATGCGATGGCCTACTTCTATTCTACTCTCTATTAATCCTACGGCCGTTTCAACATTAATATTACATTGCAGCCATGTTTAGAACATTGTGATGTCATTGAGGAACAAGCTGTGCCTAACTATATTGAGTTGAGCACAGCTTGTTCCTCGATGACATCACAATCTTCTAAACATGGCTGCAATGTAGTATTAATATTGAATAAACTCAGTCATCTGTATCACTCGAGTGTTTGCAGCTATAGATGAACCCAATATCTAATTTAAAAGAGCTTTTCAAGGTCTTTCAAACTACATCAGTCACTGCACGTGAAAGTTTTCATTTAAATTAGAACAGGATAAGAGTTGGCTGTGTTTAGTGTTTACCCCAAGGGCTTACAAGTGGGTCAGGAAAGCCAAAGTGAATGAAGGCGATTCCTGTGGAAGACTTGCCAAGACATGAACTTCTAAGCTAAAAAACAAAAAAGACTGATCTAAGGCTACCCATGAGTGCTGCTTGTATGCATCTCTTTTAATAATAAATGAAGTACTCAAATCAGACATCCAATGTTGTGTTTTAATAGCACGGTAACCTTAGCCCGGTCTTTTTTGTGTTTTTTTTTTTTCATTCAGGAAAACCAGCAGCTTTTTTAAAAGGTTTTTCACTGTTGGAATACTTCTTTTTAAAGCTCTGTGGAATTTAAATTATTTGAAGTATGACACCTTTGGGGGTTGCGCAGATTAGGTGGGCTAAGCGGTCCTTATCTGCCGTCAAAGTCTATGTTTCTATGTTTGCACAGCTGCCGTCTGATATTACCATTTTGCATGTGACCAATGTGAGCCATGCATAGCTGTTTTCATGGTGACCAAGATTAACATTGTAAGAAGCTCAGCAGTGTTTGCTCATCTATGAGGCTGGATGATAGGAAGGTCAAGGATTCTCGTCCCACACCAGAAACTTAATCAAATACCCAGTACTGACACTGTAGACAGCACTGGGGGCACTGCAGTGTTGGGGTGCCATGCTTTGGTTGAGATGTTAAACCAAGATCCATTCTGCCCATCTCTGGTAGCTATTCGGGCAGACGACAAAGCTCCCATGGCACTTACTGCAAGAGTAGGAGACTTTTTTCCTGGTGTCCTCAACAACATTCCCCCCAGTCAATAAGACAGATCCTTGTACCCCACCTCCTAGGTTGCATCTGGAAACAAGCGGTCACACTTCAGTGTGACTTTCCTGGTCGAAAGTTACAAATAAAATGATTAAATTAAATTAAATTTGGGCAGGCAGTATAACCTAGTGGTTAGAGTAATGAGCTGTGAATGGGTTTGGTACATCCAACACACCTGGGTTTGATTTCCACAACCTCCACTTGCATAGTCTATGACCCTGAGCAAGTCTCTTGACCTTCCCAGTGCTCCTAGATCATCCCTGAAAACAGGCCTTGGGTCCAGTGGGCTTACCTGGTTACTGAAATAATAAAAAATAAATTCCACCATTGCTTAGTTGCCACTGTGACGAACACATTATAAATATTACTCAATCAGTCCTTTCTTGTTCAAATGGAAACAAGGCCACAGGATTACCCTAAAGCCTGATGCTAGTTTTTATATATCACATTCTCATTCCTATAAGAAGAAAACAATCGTGTCTGTATTTTGTCTTTCCAAAAGGAAACACTTCAAGGAGCCATCATGATGACCCATTTCAAACAGATCGCAATTCCATATGGGTGACCAGGGACTTGCACACAAGCCTGCTTCTTCACAGTCATATGACCTCTTACCTGGAAGTGCTACCACCCTTGCTAATGAGCTGGGAGAGAAAGGGTCCCCTGCTTCCATCCCTGTTGTGACCCCTGTGGCGGGGCTCTGCCTCCTTCAGGGGAACTGCTACTGATCTGGCCTTGATGCAGGACATGTGGGAAGAAGGTGGAGGAAAGTAAAAATGGGGAGAAAAAAATCCCTACCACTGTGTGTGTGAATGCTGTCAATACTCTCTGCCCCAGCACCCCATGCCATAACTGTAACTCGGCCATAGTTTCTGGGGCTGGGATGTCCCTGGTTGAGGCCTGAAGTTCTTTGTTGCTCCTGCTGCTTGTCTATATGTGATGTCACATTGACCTACTTGTACAACAATAATAATTTCCATGGCAACCAATTGTCATTCATAAACAGAAGATTATGACATCACATGTGGACAGGCAGTAGGAAAGTCTAAAGGACAAGAAACCTGTTTTAAGTTTTAACTGTTCTTAATAATAAAGAAAGAGGAGAAGACGAATACAGAACATTTGTAGAAATATAAGCAGATGTTGTGTAAATAATGTTTTTCAGAGTTTCCCTAGAGCTGTTACAAGCTTTTTAAACTAATCACAGGGGTAATAAGAACTGAGTTGTATATATTAAGCTGTAGTCAGTAGTGGATCTCCTTATTATAGAATAAAATAGAGGGTTGGCTGGTTGACAGAGTGGTGGTGCCCCTGTTTGCAGGCCAGACAATATGAGTTCATGCCCTGAGCCTGGGACATCTAGGGCAGTAAAAGAACCCCAAGGGAGATGGAAGCAGAGTCCCAGGTCTGGGGGTGCTAGAAACAGAAATAAAAAAGAATAGCGTGGACAAGAATACAATTTGGTTTTGAATAGAGCCCTTCATGCACATTGCATCTCACAGTGCTTAGCAAAGCGACAAGTTGGATACTGGCCCAGCAAAGAAAGCATGAGTTATACCCAAGACATCCTACGTACAGACATGGACAGCTGCACTACCTGCCTCACCAAGACTGGGTATGTTGGTTTGGACACCAGCAGTAATCCCTGTTGAATTTTTGTTTTGTTTTGTGGCAGTGCAGATGTCAAGTGCCTCTTAGATAAAGTGAAGCACCACTGAGGGTAAATCAGCTGTGCAGCAGTTTATAAGGCATTAGGATCCGTTTATATTTCAGAGTGGAAACATATGGTATCCAGCAGATGCAACAGTTTATGAAAAAAAATGTGTATTTCTTTAGTAATGAGGTGAAAGAACTCCAGCAGCATCTCAAAAAGCTGTGTGTGTGTGTGTGTGTGTGTGTGTGTATGTATGTGTGCGTGCATGTGTAACCTGATCGTGAATTTTCTTTGTTCTTTGCTAAGTGGTGTATACAGGGGGGGTCAGTTAATTTTCTTTCTTGTGGTGGTCAGCAACTTCCATGGCTCCAATTTTGGAAGTCACTTCAGTATTTTGGAAGTCACACTACTTCCCACGTCTGACATTCTGGAAGTCAAAGTTGTCTAGAGATAAAAGTCTTGGAAAGTTGTGCATGATTGTACTGGTAAAATAATTTTTAACCGAGAAAAATTGGCCATTTTTTTACTTCCATGCCTGGAGGTCATTTAATTTGCTCTTCCCCATTTGGAAGTCAAAGTCTTCCTTCTGCTTAATTTGGGGAGTTTTTGCCTTACACGTGGAGGTCAGATGCTTCCATAATTGAGTTAAATGAAGTCCTGTGTGTATATATGAGGTACTGAAGCACTAAGACCCAATAAGGTGCGTGTAGGTTCTGAGATATGCAGGTGACTTGACTCACTGCTTTTTGAGGCAGAAGGAAAGTCTGCCCAGAGGTGTTACTGTGTTTCTGAAATGGTCTTAAAGGATTAAACAATTAATAAACTGAATGAAAAATCAGCTGCAGGAGCTAAACAATCCAGATGCATTGAATTAACTGGACACTATGCGACTGTCAAACCCATCGGATTGCTAGATTTTTAAAACCTGTTTTCTAAGCAACCAATTACATAATGGGGTGTGTGGCTGTTTGGGGAATGATGGATACTAGGGAAGGAAGAACCCCAAAAGGTTTTTCAGTTCTAAAAGGTTCTGATAAGCCAAGAATGGTTCTGATAACTATCCAAGCCTTAGCAGAACTCTCAGAACCTTTTAAAGTATAAAAATTGTTTCAACCCTCATTGTCCATCCTTAAGGTATTGTCAGTGAAGGGAAAGGAATTTAAAAAAGACTTGGAGTGGTACTATATTATCTCCAGCCTGCTTTTGGGCCTTACTATAATCACCAGCAGCCTGTTTACTAGATATATATACTTGCTGGCAGAGTATATTTATCTCCAAAAATCAATGTTTTAAAAATTACCAGTACCTGAACGAAGGTTCTGATAAGGGTCTTTTACAGAAAAGGGTATAGGTTCTGAGTGGTTCTGAACAGGTCTGAACCAGTTCTCCTATCCCTAATGCATACTTTTGGGTGTTGATAGGCACAAGGCATAGCTGGATGCCTTTAAACACCCAGAGCGATTCATATATTCCCTTTCGATTGCACATCCTGGGAAGTGTTGTTGCACTCATAAATTGCTTTTAAAAAAAGTATAAAGGCAAAGAATCCATCTGATTTGTAGTTGAGTGGTCATTACAAGATTTACACACCTGCACTGACTAATTAGAAAGCAAAATTTTGTTTAGCAATTTTATAAGTATGTGTACGATATGGATAGATAATGTTCTAATATAGGATTTACATTTACTCATTCTTGATTTTAAATGAAAAGAAAGTCTCCTACTGTTTCCAATAAAGTGCCACGGGATATTTAACTGTCATCTGTACAACCATGAAAACAGAACGTGCTTCCAGCAAAGCAGTACCAACAGACCCACTTCTGCATTGCTCTAGTCTTGTGTCAGTGATGGATCCTCCAGGTGTGGAAACTGAACCCACAACTCTACGGCCAAGAGGCAACAGGGAGAGCTACAAACAGAGCCCCTGCTGTTACACATGACTCTATAAGCTTTTTTTACTCTACTGTGGAAGTCTGAATCCCGCTGGATCTGAATACAGGTGAACAATCAGTCACAGTACTGCTTTAACTGAACTGTGACAACAAATATGAACACAATACTGTCCATGTGTAAATAATATGCAGTACAACAATGAAAAGTGAGAAAACATACAATAAAAAGTTAAATAAAAGGGGAAGCATGAGAAATAATCCATATATCTTTGACAATTTAAAAAATTGCACTGGCACATGCAAAGTAGCTGAAGCAGTCAGAGTATTGATTGCTTCGTGTTGTAAATTGGCTCGAGTCCTCTTTCTGCCCAGTGCTGTATAGGTAATAAAGCCACATATGTCATGTCAACAGCTATTACCCTAATGGAGATAGCGCCAGAGTTCAGCAGAGCCTCAGTCAAGACTTCTTCTTAGGAAACGATAGCCGTGATTCCTGCCAAATAAGCTTCTGCAGAGCTTTTATGCATTTTTTTATGCAAGAAGCCAAATGTACCCCCACCCATTTATCTCCTCTTCCCCCTCCCTATTGCTGTTATAGTCACAGTCTAGAGATGTGCGGACTGCACGCAGAATAGCAACTGTGCTTCCGACATGCTTTTGGGAAATTCTTCTTTTTATCCAGTGCAATTCTGAAAAGCATTTCTTTGTATACTGTTGAACAACTTTCCGTGGATTACGTGACCCATGTGAACCATGGATTACATGAACCGCAGGATCATTTGTTCATCAGATTGCTGAAAAGGAATATGCAATTTATGTAATCCATGAGAAACATTCTACTTTTTTGAAATTTCACAATTCTGCTACTGACAAAATTCCCTGGAATTAGGTGGAATTTTGAGAAATCCTGCAGAATTCCGATCAGCTGGCATTCAAAAGTTTTGAACAGCACAGTCACAGTCAGAACTGTCGCTCCAGCCAGGAAGGCAGCGACTCTTCACTCTTGAAGATAAATGGCATATTCTGAATCAAGTCTTTGCATATCCAATGAACTATATATCTGTATCAATCTCTATAGCTGCCTTCTGTTGATTTTATGTACCTAATTATGTATGGCACTGTTCCTGCTTAACAAGTATGTATTGTAAGCTTGACACCATAGTAAAACATATAGTGACATATTAAATTAAAGAGGAACAGTTGGCACAAAGGGCTTCACACTGCAGTGTGGGACTGGTCCCAATGTGCACTTTGTGAGCTAATTATTTTGGTTTACTCGCTGTTTATTGTAGTATAGTAGACTGTATCAAACTAATTTTGCTTAGTTCTAGGCTGCCATCTTCTGTTACTACAAATCCCAGAATTCCCTGCAGCTGACAACAGAGCAGTAGGCAGCGGTAGGTGATTCAATAGCCTCCAGCGCATGTTAGAGTTTTTATAATCTCCGATCAGATGTTTTCTGGGTCTGCTTTTCTCCAGGCACTAAGTACAGTCCTCTGTGACTGTTCTTAGCCCAGGGAGGACAGCGGAACCAGCAACTAAATAATCAGAGCTTAAATAAACTCTAACATGCACTGTGACCTATTGCATCTCCCACCGCTGCCTGCTGCTATGTTGTCAGCTGCAGGGGATTCAGCGACTATCACCTGCTAACAGTCGCTAACAGACACTGTTATAATGGACAATCGGTTATGTGGACAAAAATTGATTTCCAAAACCAGATATATTAAATCCAATGCATTTTCCCTTGGTTATAATGGACAGAAACTTTGCTTATAACGGACACTTTGAAGCTTTTATAGGTATTTATAGTGCATTTGGGGGTTGGGGGGGTGGTGAGGAGATATGGCAAATGAAGAATTGAGATGAAGGTGCTACAGAGACTAAATGTCTTACAAAATTATTCTCCACAAGCTATATTTTATTAGATGATTACACAAAAAAGGAAGTGATTTTATTTTTTAATGAAACCCTTACAGTAGCATTGCCTTTGTTTTTCCTGTCCCAGAACCCCAACATTCAGCCACTAGAGTTACTATCTTCTTCTTACTTTCTGCAATAAAATTCATAAAACAACTCATGTTCTCTGACAGTTAAATAACTCTAAATACACAAAGTACAGAAACATATATGCCAGGCAGGATTTTGATTAACCTATGAAGTCTTTATAATAGGGTTTTAATCACTCAGAGCCCCTGCTGACACACACGGGCACACCCAATGCATAAGCTCCACCTCCTTTTGATATAACAGACACTGGATATAACGGGCAAAAACTGTGTGCACAGATTCATCCGTTATGACAGGCTTGCACTGTACTAATATGAAAAAAAAAAAATACTGAGTAACTGGGGAGGAACACCACAGATTTTCCTCAGCGGCTCAGTGAACACTTAACAAATGATGTCACTTGCAGTTTAGCCTAGCAGCAGTTGGCAAACTGCGGGAGACCACACAGGTCGTGGGAGGCATAAAGACTGCAGTCAGAGCAAGGAATACATGAGCGGTAACAGTAAGATATGAGCTACCCTAATAAAACCTGTCTTAAACTGTCAGAATTCACACACAAGACAAATATTGTCAGGGGCTCTTTAAAAAGATGAGTTGTTTAAGCCCCCAACCATCCTGCAAGAAACCATATTTGGTAATATTTCAGCAAGGTAAAGAGGATGGCGAAGTCTCCTGGTATACATAATTGTGGGTCAGAGCTTATCTTGGTCCCTAACAGGCAGGAGCAGTAGGCTAATATTTTAGAGCAATTCAAGGTGCTTTGTATTTTCTGTAACCGGAGGGCGACCCAGGTTGTCTGAGCTCAGCTTTTCATGCTTACAGAATTCCTGAGAAACTGTGAGGAGTTACCGTGCTTGGAGGGGGCATGGGTGGAAAATTCACAGCAGTGCCTCAAAGTGGCATGGCATCAGTTTTGAAAAAATTAAAATACCAGCGGACATTTCTTCTTCACTCAAGCAGGAAGGGCAGCACCAAGGCCATAAGGCTGAAAGGGAAAGGTTACTCAACAGGAAAAAAAAATAGCGCTCTGCGAGGGCACACGATGACAAGTGCCGGGCTTCTAGAGGCAGGTAAGTCTTTAAATGAGATCCATAGCAAAGAGGACTTGCTCAGGCATGGCCAAAGTCTCAACAGTCCTCCCTACAACACATTATGACCACATGCTCAGATTTTTATCAAATCAAATTTGTGACGAGTTGCTCTTAGTTTTGAACTGGCTCAGCTTTGAACCAGAACACAAATTTAAAAATAATGTGCACACATTTATTAAGCAAACATATGATACATGCCCAATTTTTGTTGTGACTGAAATCAAAGATTTTTTTAATACGATTGTCTTTTTAGCATCACTTGTACCTTCCCTTTGGGCACCAGGGAGTCTCTCACCCCCAACAGCCCCCCCTTACCTGTGCCAGCTACCCTGTTCTGGGCTTGTCCCTGACCTGAAGGCCTTCAGGGGAGGAGGACACCCCATCTGGAGTCTTATCTCCATTATAGATCAAGGGAGCACTCTCAACCAATCGGAGCGCTTCTTTCCCATGCACCTGGGACGCTCTTATACTGTATATAGTTTCTCATGCACAGTTGCCATGGAAGGGGGCAAATTCAGGAGGAAGATTTTGACATTTTTAATTGATTGTGCACAATCAATAATATATTATTATGATCTCTGAGACCAGTCTTATGGTTGTCAATCAGACAGCAGATAGCCAAAGTGGTGTTTAAAGTGCCTGTGCCAGTCACCATATTGGGCCTGATAGCAGTTCTGGTAATTTTGGATGGGTGAGCTGGGAGCTGATGGGAGTGGTGGTGGATGGTGAGTAGATAGGACGGGGGTTCTAAGGTGTGCCAGCAATCGGAGGGGCCATTATACTTCTAAGGAACAGTTTTTTTTAATGTCAGAACATCAACTGGAGAAGGGTGCACTAGACTGCCAGGAAATACATATGTCAATATTAGAATGGTGATCAGGGTTGGGGGGCTGCTAGATCACCAGGGAATAATGTGGTGCTTATCGGAACAGTGAACAGGGGTGCACCTCTGCAGTAGTTAGTACCAGGTTTGTGGAGGCACTAAACAGCGTGGCACTAATGCATGCTTAAAACTTCCACAAACCTTTGAGTATGCCAAAACACCTGGTTGTGGTTATTTATTTATTTAAAATGTTGGTTACTGGGAATAGCACCTTGAGCCGAGGCTCAGTTCCAGATGTGACCCCACTGGAGGAGTACAGTAGTTGGTAAGAAGTTACAACATTGTACAGAACAGTACTTATTAGAGAAAACCAGTGCTAAAGCAGCAAAAAAAAACAAAGCCAGCACACCCAGTTAGGTTACAACGCACGAATATGGGAAGGAGTACAGTTCTCTTTTTGTACAGTTACAGGAGGAGGGTTATCTGTATGCAAGGTACAGTCAGGAGGTATGCTCGGGTGTCCTGGCATAGTTTAACACTGTTTGCAATGGGATAGTGCCTTGCTTACTGTGCCCTTTCATCATGGCACATTTAGTGATTCCCCTGCTGCAGGTGCACAAACCACTGTGAGCGAGGCACTAACCCTGTTAGCACTCACTAACTAACTCCTTTGAATATCCTGGCCAGCATCTCCGACAGCCTCTCAAATGATCTGGCACTGAGCTGCCTAGGTCACATATGTAAGTACTCGGTCACTCAGAGGTTATTTTTTTTTGTTGTTTTTACTTTACGTGACCCCACAGTTTGTTGGCATGAAAAGTAGCTAATGTATTGATGTATTTAAATACGCATCATGAACATTATTATCTATCGCCCATTTTTGTTTTACACTCATATTCAAATCTACGCTATAGATTGAATGAGTCGCAGAATGTTTGTCCCATAGTTCAAATTGTGTAGCGTAATAAAAAGAGAAGCTCAGATAGAATGTCTGCACTTCAAGTAACTTGTAGTCTGGTAAATATGTGCATGTCATTCTTCACGCACTTCAAATAACATCCCTTAGTAAATATTATAGAGCGCTCACTGAACCGTGAGGAAAGATGTGTGGGTATATTTCACCGTGATGACTTATTTCAAGAGATAATCACCCTGCGACATACAAAGACCATGACTTCACAAGATGAACTTTGGAAAAACAAGTTTTTTTTTTAAGACATTTCTGTTTATAAGATACCTGTATATATTCTCCTTATTTAGCTTTGCATAGTCCTTTATACCTGTGTTCATTACCATGGAAACAGAATCACTATCTCCTAAACTTCATTTGCTCTGGCTGCTTGTGTACACCTGGCATCACAGTCTGTTGACTGTAACATCATAACCCTC
The DNA here is from genome assembly GCA_016271365.2 of Neoceratodus forsteri. NCBI lineage: Eukaryota > Metazoa > Chordata > Ceratodontiformes > Ceratodontidae > Neoceratodus > Neoceratodus forsteri. The sequence goes on from JADMNL010000033.1 coordinate 60,878,125, forward strand.
CCTGTATAACATCATGATCATTTGCACAGCAACAGATTATGAAGTCACAGAAAGTGTGATCTACCAGTAAGGGCAGCAACTTGGGAACCGGGAGACTGCAGGTTCAGACCTCGCTAGAGCCAAGTGTTGCATCTGTGAACTTGGGCAAGTCATTTAACCTCTCAGGGCTCCTGTCCACCCACCTGTGGAAATGGGTAACAGCAGGACCCCACTGGAAATGAGATGTTGCATCTCAGCTGAGCTGTCCTGGGTGAACAAATTCTTTCAAAAAGGGGGAAAACAAAATTATGACATAATTTGTAGACAAGCAGGCTGGGTGGATGTAATGTAGTCTAGGTACACAGATCTGCTAATGAGCTAAATTCTTTTATGGCCGCATTGCCTCCCACTTTCCCAGGACAGACACCAAACACACCAACTTGGAGAGAAATGGCCACAGCCTCATGTTTATTAGACCTTCTCTAAAACATGCAGCACCAAGTAATGTGCGCAGCTCGGGAGTCTCATCAAGCTAACCTTAGGCCTTTGCTGGCCCCATCCCCCACAAAAGGACTCTCCAGGACAACCTAGGTATCTCAAGTATGATCTTGGCCACAGGATAAGGAGAAAAAGGGAGAGCAGAGTAGTTCTTGCCCTTTAAAACACCACTTGCTCCTTTTGGTTGCCCATTCTCGACCCAGTGAGCAGCCCTGCCTGGTTCCCCCTTCCTAGAAGTGAAGCCTTTGCTGACCTGAAGTCCAGGGGCTTGGAGGAAGGGGCCAGTGACAAATTATCATCTGTTGCATTGCTTTGCAGACTGTATATTATATTGCAAAACAGAGTTAGCTGTAGAGAATATGTGACTGGTAAGGGGAAATGTGTCTAAAAATAGTTTTCCACTGGCCCGTTGGCATAGCTGTAGAACTACTGTTCATGACACCGGTGATCTGGGTTCAGGAGTGAGCCCAGGTTGTCAAGGGCAGGGGGAGGAGCTTTGAGTGTCCCAGAAGACGCTCTGCTCTGGGGAGGGGGTCATTGCCTCCACTGCAATGCTGCCTCCTAAGTGGCCACTGGTGGCAGCACAGTGGAGGTTAGTAGGTCATGGCTCCTGTTGGCTGAGAGCTTGCATCTCGCACTCTGTTATGCATGTTCACGCTACTGCCTCATGCATGCTGACAGCCTAGGGAGAAACTAGCCAGGGAAAAAAAAAACAGCCCTGGCACACTGGGCAAAAGACCCAAGTACATCCGGGCCCGGTGTGTCTGTCAGGTTCAGCCATCTGACAGAACCAGAAGCATCGGGGTATATCCCCCCACCTCTGACCCTGGCCGGGGGCCATAACCAAGGGTCTGTGAAGAGGGCAGGCCAGTGACATTCAAGACACGGGCAAATCAGTGTGCCATTGGTGTCTGGAGAGAGTGGGTGCAAGAGACCCAAGGGGGCAGAAAAAAATGTATGTTTTTGCTGGGGGTGTCAGTGGCTCTTATAAAGACGGCCAAGTCAGCCCTGTGGTTTGGGAGCAGGATACTGCACTGCCATCACATGGATGACAATGAACTTAGAAACGACCAAGGGTCATGGGGAGAAGGCGGAGGTGTGGGGGTAATGCACATAATCTTCAGGAAGGGGTTAGCAGAGAGAGAATCACTCTGTAGCTCTCCTCCTCATGGTCGAGAGAGGAGCCACAGATGGTAGGGCATTTGAGTGGATGCCTACCTACCCCTGTTTGTGGGCCAGGTCTGATAACATAACACTTTGCACATTACAAAATCTACAAAATGGGCGTGGCATGGCTGTGCTGAAGATGGCTGCTTAATTCTGCTTCTCCCTGGGACTACCATCTATCATCGTCCATCCTCCTGATCCCAGATTGTCAGCATTTACCAGCAAGTGAAATATAATTTTACTAACATCATAGCTCAACTCTGGTAAATTATTTTCCCCTATATCATAACTCTATACCTATAATTTTTCTGCATTTATACACCTTCTCTGTGAAGGCCTACTACAATGGCTGAGCAACTCCTGCAAAACAGCTCCCTTAGCAGAGTGGAAACTATGTTTTAACAGCGCATCTGTGAAATTAATGACTTGAAAATAACATCTCAACAAAACATCACTAACATGCAAGTGACAGACAAAAAAAATCAATGATGCTGGAGTTCAAGTTGCTCAAAATGAAAGTTCTATTAACATCCTGCAAGCCACCATCAGAGAGCAAGACAGAGTTATCAGAAGCCTACAAGATAAAATCGATGACATTGAAAACAGAAACAGATGCAATAACCTGAGATTTTTGGGTTTTCCCGAAGGTGCAGAACTCAGAGACACTAGTGCATTTCTATTACATGTGCTGCCAGCCGTGCTCAAACTTCCACCTGGTCAAGACCTTACTATTGAGAGATCACATCGTACTTTAAACCGGAGGGCTGATCCAGATCAGAAACCAAGGCCTATCATTGCAAGATTCTTAAACTATGCCCACACTGAACTGATGATCAATAGAGCAAAACAAGTGGGAATGCTTACTTGACAAGATCATAGAATTTCTATTTTTAGAGACTTCTCTAAGGAACTCTCTAATAAACGCAGAGCTTTCAATCCTATTAAAACTACCCTGCACCAACGAGGGATCAAATTTGCTCTGCGCTATCCTGCCGTCATGTGCCTGTTTCTGGGTGACTCAACCCAAGATTTCAACACTCCCGAAGCCTTGGCTGCATTTCTTGGTGAGCCCCAGCCTCCAACTGCCCCATTTGGTAATACTGATGTAACCGCTTCTCCCACTGTCTCTGCAACTTACCAATCAGATCGGCACACCCACATTATGGCTTCAAATCATGAATGCACTGAGAAACCTGTATCTCTCCAGGCTGATGCAGCACCTCCTGCCCGAATCTCAGCCCGCTTGCTAGACAAAAAGAACTTGAATCTACCTTCTTCTAAACATGCCTGTTGTGCAGATGCTACTCCTTCAAGGCCCACCTCTCAGCACGAGCGACATGTTGGCTTCACTACACCCCTAACCCTCTCCAATAAGTTTTCTTTACTACAAGAGGACTTAAACTCATCTCAGGAAGACCTCACGGAATCAGCTGTGGATCCTGTTGGCAATGACCTTGGAGATACTTTACAGGGCGGCAGGTCTCCCGGTTTCTCTTGGGCTGAATTGGTGACCAGTTCCCCTTTCGAATCAGCAGAGCTTCCTAAAAAGAAACGGAAGGGGAAGCTCAAAAACAAATCGAACCTATAAATGATGCCTGAGCATGTGTACATATTAGTACCTCTCGAGGTTAGTGTCTAATTAACCTTGGCTCTCTGATCACTATCAGAATTTGTCTGCCCTGCAACTGCGCATCACATTCTTTGTGTGTGCATACTATCGCACTCAGCTGGTTTGGAAAGCGATAAGCTGTACATCGTGGTTACAGGCTTTTGGTTTAATAGCATGTCATATTATTTAGGCATCTCATTGTGACAGTCTTGGAGTTTTCTATCTCAATGTAATGTCTACTACATTATACATCCAGTTATTTCTGCATATATTACTCATAATGTCAGTTTTTAAGTATCCCTAATGTTGGACTATGTTCTTCTTTTAAAGGGACAGTTCTTATATAATGTTAGACAAATTCATATGTGCTCATTGATTTTCTATATTCATTTAGAGGTGTCTACCATCTTTTTTATTAGTATGTCCTTCTCACATAACCATTAAGGGAGGTTGTCTGTGTAACTAATTTGTGATCCAACATCACCCCACACATTTGTTACCATATATAAACATTATAAATTTACAGTATCTTGGGGTTATATTAATGAGGTCCTCAACTAGTTATTCCCTTCATCCACTACTACATCCCAGACTAACATTTAACACTTTAATATTTTTCTCTAGTCTCCTTCCTACTCCAATCCGCCTTTATCTAACTTTTAAATCCCCTTTTCTTTAACCACAGTATACCAACTTCTTGTACTGTTTTATTTATCTATCACTTAGTCTTCAGTTTTACCCTACAATTAGGCATTGCAGGCTATTTTCGAGGTGTCTCATCTTTATTTTTTTACTCAATGTACTGCAATCAATAACAGATAGCACAGTCTGACTCGAAGCCCTTATGATATGGCTTTTTAAGCCTGTGTTGTAATCTTATAGCTGAGCTTGCTCGACCCTCTCCAGGTCTTGAAATCTCACTATGTTAAAGCAACTCCTTCCCTAGGGTGATTTTTGGGTCTGTGCTACTATTAAATACCTAGTATTTATCAATAACATATGCAGTACCTTGAAGCCTGAACAAGCTCAACTCTTATAAATGTCATATTGTCAGAATGACTATGTATTCCTGTTCAATACAAGACTTTCACCAGATCCCCCCCCATACAATTTGGATCTTGTAATGCCTCGACACTCCATAAATCCTTATACTATCTGGACCCTACTCACTCCATTTTACCTGAACACTCCTCCTACATAAACACTTCTGTGTCTAAGCATTATGATTATGTGAGTAAGTACATAGTAGATGGCACAAGTACAGCTGTTCTTATAATTTTTAGGACTTAGCCAACCATGACGGCATACTGTTTGCATTGCTGTAATAGTGTTTTGGCGCAGTTCTTTTTCCAGTCTAACTTAGGTTCAAGATGTATTATTATGTCTGGGATTGCATATACTTTCTGTAATCCCCTTTTCATATATGGTAAGATGTTCATGGTTCCCCCACCAGGGAATTATTATGTTCACTTTAGTTCTAGTCACAGTTATAACTGGATAGAAATAATTGTTTACAGTTTGCGTCCTGGGTTTAAGATCATTTTCTCCCAAGATTTACTTACTGTTTACTTGCTCTGTTGTATAGCGAGAGAGTCTTGGCGATTTCACCAACGCTTATCTTGCTATATTATCTAAAGACGTCATAGTGTGTTAGTATAACATGCATAGGTTTTGTTTAGTAACCATATATATTTCTTCTATATTCTTTTTACTACCTCTCTTCCTTGTGAGATCCGACGGAAACATTCACCCAGGATTTAAGTATTTCCACAAACTAAATATCCTGCATGCATCTGACTGTGCTAGCCCTCTCCCTTCTGAGTTTGTAACATCCTCTAGCCCTTTCTATACGAGTCCCTTACTTCCTATTTGTGTTTTCATACTCATCTCCCCATTAACTTGAGTGATCCAATTCTACATTCATGGAATGTTAAGGGACCCAACTCACCTTGTAAATGAAAGCAAATACTTTTTTACCTCAAAAAGCATAAAACTCATACTGCTTTCTTACAAGAAACAAAACTTTCAATACAGGATGTCGACAGACTTAGAAGGGATTGGGTCAGTCACGTATATGCGTCCTACTCTACTTCTAAAAATGGGGGGGGGGCTATTCTGTTACATAAATCCCTTAACTGGACCCTTATCAAATCCATCTCTGATTCAGATGGCAGATGGATTATAGCCCACTTAAATACCTCTGCAGGCCCCCTTATGTTAGTTAACGTTTATGCCCCTAACTCTAAGTCACCTGAATTCTTTCATAATATGGCCCAACAAATTATGAACAGTAACTTTAACAATTCTCCTATACTTGTAGGTGGGGATTTCAATTTAGCTTTAGGAGCACATTTAGACAGAAGTAACTCTTTGTGTGATTCCCACCCCAGAAGTATTTCTGAACTCTCAATGCTAATGAAAGACTTCGGTCTCACCGACATTTGGAGACTACACCATCTTAGACAATGCGACTATACTTTTTACTCATCGCTTCATAAATCTTATAGCAAAATTGGCTACTGGTTTTCTTCCCCACTCATCACTGAAAAAATTATCGACACAACTATCCTCCTGATTACTATATCAGACCATTCTTCTATAAAATTAGATCTTATGTGGGGCCTCCCCCCATCTAAATCCCCCTCCTGGTGTCTAGACCCACTCTTATTGAAAGACCCCGATTTCTTACCTTGGATTAAATCCCAAATCCAAGAATTTCTTTCCTTTAACAACACTCCTGATGTATCTCAAGGTACCATCTGGGAAGCACTTAAAGCAACAGTTAGAGGGAAAATTATAAGCTATGCAACACACAAGAAAAAACTAAGGGAACAGCAATTGGACGATTTAGAGAAAGCTCTTAAAGAAAAAGAAAAGCAATATTATAAAACAAAAAATCCAGATAATAACTCACAACTTCACCTTGAAATTCTTCAGCTTAGAATTAAAATCAGCGAATTAATATCCAGGAAAACTGAACTCGCGCTCCTTAGACTTAAACACCATTATTGGGAACAAGGGGGTAAATGCGGGAAGCTGCTTGCTTATCAGCTCAAGAATCAACAGATGGAGAGGCATATTGCTGGTTTGAAAGATCCTTCAGGCAAAATCCATACAGATAATCCCTCAATTAACCATATTATGTAATCCTTCTACCAACAATTATACTCTTACCCCACTCCCCCACAACCTGAATATATACAACAATTTCTGGACAATTTACAGTTACCACACCTCTCCCAACAAGATATGGCTTTGCTAGATGAACCCTTTTCTCTAAAAGAGATACAAGCAGTGCTAAATTCCCTTAAATGTGGTAAAGCTCCTGGAAGTGACGTTTTTTCTGTAGACTTTTATAAACCCCAAGCTGACATCTTATGCTCCTTACTGTTTAAGGTCTTCAAAGAGGCATCTTCACAAGGTAAACTTTCCTATTCTAGGACAAAAGCCATTATAACCATCCTACACAAAAAAGCTAAAGACCCTTCTCTCCCATCCAGTTACAGACCAATATCATTACTTAATATGGATGGGAACATTTTTGCCAAAATATTAAATACTCATTTAGAATCAATAATTTCAAAACTTGTCCACACCTCCCAAGCTGGATTTATCAAAAATAGAACTGGTTCTGATCATCTCCGCTCATTATTTAATTTAATCTACAAAGCTAAATCTCTTAAATCACCTGTTGCAGGTATAGTCATCGACTTTGAAAAGGCATTTGATTCTCTCAATTGGACTTATTTGTATCGTGTTCTATCCCACTTTGGTATCACTAATAAATTTTGTACATGGATTCAATTACTATACATCCTCCCCTCTGCCTGGGTTCTTACTAACTGTACTCTGTCCTCATCCTTTAATCTGGCAAGAGGTACCAGGCAAAGGCGCCCCTTATCCACCACTCTTTTTATTCTAGCTATGGAACCCCTATCAGCTGCGCTTCGTCAATCCTGCATGATCCAAGGTATCCCTATTGGTAATTCATGCTATACTTCACTATCCAATGCTGATGACCTCCTCATTCTACTTGAAATCTTGACATTTTTGCACCACCCTTAATTAAGTTACTTAGCAACTTTACTTCACTTTCTGGGCTCGCTCTGAATCAAAACAAATCAGAAACAATGCCATTGAACAATTTTTGTAACCCTTCTACGAATACAATATTAGGTTTTTGTTGGGCCCCTCAAGGTATCTCTTACCTTGGAATACAGATCAGCTCTAAATTAGACAAGATATGGGATGCCAATCATTCCCCGTTATTAGCAAATATTAAAAACACTCTCAACAGATGGAAACTACTTAACCTGTCTTTTAATGGGAAAATCTCTGCTATCAAGATGTCAATAGCTCCCAAAATACTGTATCTATTTTCTAATATCTCTTTAACCCTCCCTACTTTTTTTTTTTGTCAGAATTGATGATATATTTGGCAATTTTTTATGTGAAGGCAAAATTTCCAGATTTAGTTGTAACAAGCTGCTTTCCCACTGGTCCAAAGGGGGCTTCAGACTCCCCTGGTTCCAAGCATATTTTTGGGCCTTCTGCACTGCCCAAACTGTCAAATGGTTTAATAAATCCAGCAATAAATCACACTTGTGGGTCAATATGGAAACATCTCTATGTCCAGGCAATGTCACAACTTCCTTCATTTATAACCCTCTCCCCCCAATTTGAAATATCACAGTACTATAGCATCATCTGTATACTACTGGAAAATAATTCATAAATGCCTTAAATCTAACCCAACCCCTCTCATATATGCCCCCATTTGGGGGAGCTACAACATCACTCTTCATAATCACCCAATTTTTTGTTGTAATTGGAAAAACAGGAGCATTTTTTTCTTGGAGGATATACTTATACCTCAAACTCTCAAATTAAAATCCTTTTCTGACCTGTGCAAACAATGGAATCTTCCCCAGCACGATTTCTGGAAATATTTACAGTTACGCATGGCATGGAACCTTTATCTTCCTACTGTTCCTCTTCAATCTATATATGATACTTTTATTTCTAAATGGATCAAAACAAACTCTAAATTAAATAGTATCATTTACAAACATATCAGAAATACAATTCCAGATCAATCTATCATTGCAAAAAATAAATGGAGTACTCTTTTAAATTATAACATAACCAATTCACAATGGCATGACTGCTGGCTATCCTGCCATAAATCTTTCAAGGATAATCGCAGTTCACTCATACAAACCAAAATTCTACATCTATGGTACAGAACTAATGAGATTTTGCAAAAAAATGGGCTTAATGAACAACAATAAATGTTGGCGCTGTAACTCCCTCAATGGCAATTTGCTACATATTTTATGGCATTGTCCTCCCATACACAATCTTTGGCGTCATATTCATTTCTTTGCAATGAAAGCGATTGGTCTATCCTTTGCATTAGATCCAAAACATTGCATACTTGGTATTTTCAATGCTCATTCATACAAAATATCCCATTCTCAGAATAGATGGTTATCCCTACTATTCCTTCAAGTTAAATGCCTTATACTAATGCATTGAAGATCCAACATCATTCCCACCCTCCCAATATTCTCAAACAACTATCTCAATATGCCATCCTTGATCGTATGTCACACTTAGCCTCTGACCGACTTAATTTATATAATAAATGTTGGCAGGACTATTTTAAATATTTAAACACATCTACACATAGCGTCACTTAATCCATGAGTTGTTATATGTTCACATTGGAATCTCACTTCTAGCTGTTTCGTTCCTTTTTTACCTTCTCTCTTTCTATCTTATCTCCTTTTCTTCTTCCCTTTCCCTCTTCATTCCTGTTCACTTTCTTAGATATTTTTCTCTTTTTATGTTATTTCTTTATACAATCTTATACTTACTTGCATTAAATTACAGCATAATAGAAGTACAGTCACAACTACTCACATTTCTTGTTTGTATCTACTCCTTTTACCCCTTGAACCATAAATTGCCATATTTTCTCTCTATCACACAGACTGTACTGCTACATATTGTTTTCTCAACATTTGTTTCCCCCTTTAATATCATTGAATAATACTTCAGACAACATGTTTTTTTTCCTTCTCCCATTAAGAATGTATGTAAGTGTATATTGGAGAATGTAGTGTATTTGTATGTATAATCATAATAATTACAATAAAAAGATTAAATGCAAAATCTACAAAATTTGTGAAACGTTGCAAAGAGTACTCAGTGAAACAAATACAGATTACACTTAATTCAAACGTACCCAACTTAGAAAAAGAAAAACAATAGAAAATCTACAAAAGAAAAGGAACAAAAAAAATAAGACAAAAACCCACTAAAGGACCAACTATTCCTGAAAACCTGATTTGTTCCATCCCAAAGCCTAGTAGTAGATTCTTCCAAAAATGGAGGCTTCTGCCTTGGGGTAGCGACAAACACACCTTCTGATAAATTGTATTTTGAGATTCCTTGATTAAGTTTGCCAGATGAACCTGAGAAACATTCTTCTGCTGCAGTACAGGTTGATAGTGTACTTGTCAAATAAATAACATAAGACAGGTAAACCATACAGTCAGGGTGCTAAAATAATATTTTGCTGGGCAGTATGGAAACAACCAAAAACAAAGCAATCATTATAAGACAGCATTAGGAACAGCGCTTCTCCCCATTCCTTTGCAACCTATTTCCTAAAATCCCTTATACTGTATAGAGGCAATCCTGAAACAAATGCTGCAGAGTCTCATTATGCTTTGGGCACCCAATTCTGGGGCAAAAATCACTCCTCAATGCTCTTATGCTTATGTTTCTCCCTAACCCCCCCAAACACCCATGGTAACCGAGTCATGAGACATAACACATACAATTTGCCACAGCATGGGGATTTTCCCCCGGTGTCCTTACCAACATTCCTCCTTTTCATAAAACTCACTCTGTATGCCCCCCTCCCCGGCCACTTCTGGAAGTGGGCTTTGGTTCAGTATACCTTCCCCAGCACTAATATGTCAATAAATAAATAAATAAAACTGCTTCAAGCAATTGTCCACGGCTGTGTGTAGATGTTGATGAGCACAATGGCTGCCATATACCACTGTGTAGAGTTTTCAAAATCCAGTGGAATGGAATTCCATGGAATATCAGAAATTATACCATGGACTCAAAATAAAAGACACAATCCTGTGTTTTAATTGGCTGGCTGGCACCTTTCTGCCATGGTAAATCCTACGATATACCCACGGCAAAGGTGCCAGTCAGCCGCAAGCCACCATGTTTAATCCCCGCTAAACTGTTGTGAACCTCACTTGCGCTGTGAACTCAAATCTGCAATTGCACATGCAACCCCTGTCAGCACTTTAAAAAAAAAGTCTCTTTAAACTCATCCTCCTGTAGCCACCACAGAAGGGGACTGACACACACGAGGAACTGTTGTCATGCAGAGACAAATTCTTCTAGTAGTTCATGAACTCACAGAAAAAGTGGCAAGAGCGGGAGTGTGGCACCTTGACCGAGGGGCGGCAATGTGGGTGAGAACACCGGTCCAGCATGTCTATCCATTGAAGTTGAAAGTGCAACGACTGTGCCACCCAAAAACAAAATCACTGTCCTTTACCAGCCATACCCGGAAGTTGTAAACAGAACCACGATCTGCGGTGCCCTGCTCTGTAGCCCACTCGCTGCGCTAAAAACATCCCGCTCTCCACAGCCCGACAACTGCTTGGAACCCATTCCCAAGGCTTGAGAAAACAAATAAAAAAAAGGAACAAGTCTTGCATTCTCTCTCTCTCTGTTGGTCACCAGCAGCACACAACAGAAAATGTTCACACTGGCTAGCTCCCTCGCGGAATAGACGCTTTTAAAAAAAAAAAAAAACCTCACAGTCTCTCACTCTGTGAGCTGCACTCCATTGATCTCTCGCTTCCTCTCCATTATGACAGCCCTCTCTTTCTCTCTCACGTTACAACCTGAAACGAAAAAGGCTTCAGACTTAAAAAATAAATATATCTGTGTCTGTCTGTTTGGGGAGACTATCAAGAATGTCTGCCACTCATCTACCCAATGTTTCACCGATCACCAGGGAACTATTTTTTTGGGGTGCAACAATACATTTAATAAAACTTATTTAATCTATTAAAACACTGTATTTTTCTTTATTTTTTTAATACAAAAAATGAACAGAAACATTGTATAATTGCAATAAGCCACTCGGGGGTGTGGGTTATCAGGGAATTTACCATGGCTGGCGAGGAACCATGCCAGCCATGGTAAATCTTCCGATAACCCACACCCCCTTGTGGCTTATTGTTTAAGTTACAACTATGTTCAGGGAATTCCATCGGTAGTGGCATGGATTCTGAATTTCAAAAGCAGAACGATTTCCTGGATTAATGCTCTGCAGTTTACATAAAACCTTGGATTTCTTTTTCCACAATCCATGGAAGATGATTCTGCAGTTTATGTGCTCTGCAGAAAGTTTTATTCCAGGAAGGTATAGCAGGGATGTTATAGAGACCTTTAAGTTCCTGAAAGGAATAAACAAGGTAGACTGTGAGGAATTATGTAGCATAAGTAACAGTTTGAGATCACAAGTGAGAACTAACACGATGCAGGTTCAAGAGTGACATGAGGAAGTATTATTTTATAGAAAGGGTGGTGGAACTGTGGAGCAGTTTACCAGCTGAGGTAGTGGGTGCTAAAACCATTAACAGTTTCAAGTACGGCTGGGACAGAGTGAAGGATATAGTGGTTAATCGGGACAGAAACTGGCAGGAGAAATAGGGGGTGGATGGGGAGGGTGAGGGCCCTGGATGGAGAGTAGGTTCTGGGGTTAGACAGAGTACCACAGGCAGACTGGATGGACCCCTGATCTTTTTCTGCCATCATTGTCTATGTTTCTGTGTTTCCAAGTTTTTCTTCTGACACAATGCTGACAGTTAAAACACCTTTAATGCATCATTACCAGCGAGCAAAATCTTTTCTTTTTCACATCTCAGTCTATAGACGTGCTGTATTATGTATGTTCTGTTTTGCTGTTCCTTTGGCCTTCAGCTGTAGCTGACTCCTCACTAGCATCCAGCTGCCCAAGCCATTAAATTGAGGTGTGCCACTTTCATTTACCAGGCCCTCCTCCTGACAAAAAAGTACAGGAAACAGTTCATTGGGAATCTGAGGTGGCATTGTTTCCAGCGTCAAAACTGTGAAAGCCCCCAAACTGGGTTTGCTTTTACATTCCTCCCACGCTGCACCTCCTGGGCGCTGGTTACCCTTTATCAAAGAAGGCTGAGAACTTTGCCTTCCTCCATGCTGAATGCACTTGTAACTTCAGCAGCAGGATATCAATGCAGCAATTGTCGAACAAAAGGGAACATGTTCTATGTTAATATCCTTTGATTGCAAACGTCACATTTGTTTGAGCGAAAGCTGAAGCATACAACACTGGAAATCCAATGTGCTTTTTGGAAGCAGCACTGTTTTCTCCTGCCATGGTGTCCTGCTAATGATGTTCCTGAACCTTGACATGGAGGGGTCACCAACTTCTGGGTGTGACTAGAAAATTTAGAACTTTTTTAACATGCAGTGTGTCAAGGAAGTCTAGCTGTTATATTTACTTTTGTTACACATGTACATTTGTAATGCACTGTGCAAGACGTCTCATGGTATATTAATGTCATCTTGGCTGGCCCAGTAGCACAACAGTAGAGGTACTGCCTGCTGTGCCGGAGACCCGGGTTTAAGGAACAGACCAGGGTTGCTCGGGTACTGATCAGGAGGGAGGACTGAGTGTCCTTTGAACAGCTCTCCTCCCTTAGAGAGGGGTGTGAACACATCCTGTTGTTTGACTGCCACCTATAGGAATCTCAGTGGCAGTGCAGCAGGACCATATGGGGAAGAGACCCCACACACAGGATGTTGGAGGGTTGTCTCCACGGAGGCGGGGCACATGGGCTGATGGGAGACAGTGGTGGAAAAACAACCTTCATCCACAGCTAAATGAGGGCCAGGTCCCCATGCAGGCTCCACACCAGTGACTGGGTACTTCTGACTACGAATGGATGGATGATGGCTGAGTCCCCTGCAGGACCTGCACCAGTGACTGGGCACCTCCACCACAGCTGGATGATGGTTGGATCCCCCCTGCAGGCCCCACACCAATGACTGGGTACCTCCAACCATGGCTTGATGATGGCTGAGTCCCTTGCAGGCCCTGCACCAGCGACTGAGTACCTTCGACTATGACTGGATGATGGCTGAGTCTCCTGCAGGACCTGCAGCAGTGACTGGGCACCTCTAACCATGGCTGGATGATGGTCCAGTCCCCTGCAGGCCCTGCACCAGTGACTGGGTACCACTGACCATGGCTGGATGATGGCCAGGTCCCCTGCAGGCCCCACACCAATGGCTGGCCACGTCTGACTGTGGCTCACAATTGGCTGGATGATGGCCAGGTCCAGCACCAGAGACTGGGTACCTCAGACTATGGCTGGATGATGGCTTAGTCCCCTGCAGGCCCCACACCAGTGACTGGGCACCTCAGACTGCAGTTGAATGATGGCTGGGTCCCCTGCAGGCCCCGCACAAGTGACTGGGCACTTCCAACCACAGCTGAATGATGTCCGGGTCCCTGCAGGCCCCACACTAGTGACTGGGAACCACTGACCTTGGCTGGATGATAGTCACATCCCCTGCAGACCCCGCACCAGTGACTGGGCACCTCCAACCATGGCTGGATGATGGCTGGATCCCCTGCAGGCCCCGCATCAGTGACTGGACACCTCCGACCATGGCTGAATGATGTCTGGGTCCCCTGCAGGCCCCGCACCAGTGACTGGGCACCTCCAACTGTGGCTGGATGATGGCTGGGTGCCCTAAAGGCTCCGCACCAGTGACTGGGCACCTCCGACTGCTGCTGGATGATGGTTGGGTCCTCTGCAGTCCCCGTGCCAGTGACTGGGTTCCTCTCACCATGGCTGGATGATGGCTCGGTTCCCCACAGGACCCGTGGCAGTGACTGGGTACATCTGACCATGTCTGGATGATGGCCAGGTCCCCTGCAGGCCCCTTGTCTATGACGAGGCACCTCCAACTGTGGTTGAATGATGGTCCTGTACCCTACAGGTCTTGTGGCAGTGACTGGGTACTTCTGACCATGGCTGGATGATGTCCAGGTCCACTGAAGGCCCTGTGCCAATGACGGGGCACATTTCATTTAATTTATTTTGAAATTTCAGGTAAGTACTCTGGAATTTACATTCTGTTTTCAGGTATGACCTGAAGTCAAGTAAAGGTACATCATACAAATATACATATTTTAATGATATCAAAAAATACAGAAATAACAGTAATACAACACATTCATTCAGACTTTTAAAATGATTAAAAGCTGCCACGCTGAAGATATTAACAGATGTAGATTGCTTAACATTGAGAGGTAAGCTATTCCAGATGTAAACTGACTGTGTCTGGATGATGGACTGGTCCCTCACAGGCCCCATGCCAGTGACTGGGCACCTCCAACCATGGCTGGACGATGGCTTGGTCCCCCACAGGGCCTGTACCGGTGACTGGGCACCTCCAACTTTGGTCATGTGGCAGAGAACATTGGCATGAAAGGTAAGTCCCAGAGATCTTGGGTGACAGGGTTGAGGGGACCAATCTGGATGGGGACAGGTTGGTGGTCAAACAGGAGAGAAATTACTTATTCTGTGAAGAGTGTTTCACATGCAGCTGCCTTGGAAACGGGCATGTTTGAGTAAGGTTTTTTTGTTCATTTAAACTTTATTACATTTTTATGTTTGCTTGCACGCATGTGCAAGAAACATAGTGCCACCATATGAATGTCCGTAGGTGTGCCACCCCGCTTCCAATGCCCTGCTCCTTCTTGCAGGTGCGGCCTTACCCCGCACTGTCTATGACAGCAGTTCAGATGCAGTGGCATACAGTTCAAAGAAAAAGACTGCTACAATCAGTGGTGGTAACATGTAGGCAATTTGCATACTGCTGTCGGCAGACAATTTACATACTGCCGTTGGCAGTATGCAGAGTGCCTACATGTCAGCACTGCATCTGAACAGCTGTCATTGATGGCTCCATTTTTTTCTTGGCCCCCCCAACAAACACCCAGGTAGCACGCTGGGAGCCCATCCTACCCCGCACACTGTATGGCTGACGGGGTGCCCAATTCCCCATCAGCTCCACTGCCACCCCAAAAAGACTTCCAGGTACCACGCTGGAAGCCTACCCCAGCATGGCAAAAGTCCACATGGCCAACAGGGGTGCCCAATCCCCCATCAGCTCCACTGTAACCCCCCCAAAAACAGACTTCCAGGTGCCACGCTGGGAGCCACCCCAGTGTGGCAAAAGTCCATATGGCCGACGGGGGCGCCCAATCCCCGTCAGCTCCACTGCCTCCCCAAACAAACTTCCAGCTGCCACACTGGGAGCCCACCCCAGCGCAGCAAAAGTCCCGCCTCATCTTTGTAAAAAGGAAAAAAAACACCTGTAAGAAAACTGTCCCTCGTTGACTGTCTTCCCCCTCCCGAACCCATGCCCACCCTCTGTCACCCCCCCCCACCCCTCGACCCCATACCCACCTCGGAGCCCAGTGCAATGATCTTCGTGGACCGGGAACACGTCTGCACTCTTCAAAGTTGACCGCGAACTGAAGAAATGACGGTAAGCTGAATAATGGCATAATTTTTTTTTTCAACTTTGGTGCATATCTCGGCCATTTTGGGGAATTTGTTCACCAAATTTTCAACATGGGGTTCTTGAGGCCCCACCTCATGAACTTAGTCACTATCATTGTGTTATTCGGTCCGGAAAGGTGATTTTGCACTCACTGCGCAGAACCACCTTTCAGGACCGATTAACGAAATGACAGAGTCACAGTTAATGAAATAGGCCCCCAAAAACACTATGTTGAAAATTTGGTGAAAAAATTCCCCCAAATTACTGTTTTATGAGCATGTGTTGTGCAGTTCCTATGCACGCTCATAACTTTGAGAATTTTTAATATTTTCACTCCAGATTTTCAACATTGCCATTTTACCACATCTCCTTATGAACAGTACAGCTGTCATTTTTCATATCTCACCCAAAATGTTTCGCACATGTAGCGCACATTGGCGCAGTCGGTGTGTGAAATCAATGTTTATGACACACACATTAAGAAGATCATAATGACACTGTTCATGAGCAGAGGTGTTAAAATGGCTATGTTGAAAATTTGGTGACAAAAGTCCATAAAATGACTCTTTTATGAGCGTGCATTGCGTGATTTCCATGCACCCTCATAAGGTCACGAATTTGTAATAGTTTCAGTCCAGATATGCAACACTGACATTTTTCCACACCTCCTTATGAACAGTACAGCTGTCATTTTTCGCACCCTGGCCGAAATGTGTTTTTGCACTCCGACGCAGAATAGCACGGTCACTGTGGGAAGTTAGTGTTCGGGACAGATTAAGAAAATCACAGTGACACTGTTCATGAGTGGAGGTCCCAAAATGCCTATGTTAAAAATCTGCTGTAAAAATTCCCAGACTAGTTACATTAGGGGTGTACCTTGTGCAGTTTCTACGCACGCTCATGACTTCAGCAGTTTTTGTATATTTTCACTCCAGATTTTCAACAATGCCATTTTTTTACACCTCCTCATGAACAGTACACCTGTCACTTTTCACATCCTGTTCAAAATATGTTTTTGCACCTGTGGTGCCAAATGGCACAGCTGCTGTGCAAAATCTCCTTTTGGCTAATGAACTGATAGTGTCACTGTTCATGCAGTGGGGGTCACAAAAAGCCCTGGTGGAAAACCTGGAGTAAAAATACCAAGAAATGCCCAGGGTGTTAGGGTTTTCGATCATAACGCCCTACTCTGTAGGGGCTGGCAGGCGTCGGGGTGTGACTTTGGATTGCCGACAGTAATGCTCATGCCATTCCACCCCCACCCCCACCCTGCAGCCAGTGACAGGCATCGAGGTGCACCTTGAACCCTTTTCCCCCAGAGTTCACCCCATTCTCCTATACTGCATCCATTTCAGCATATTTCCTTATGAAATGAGGTGAATGTAAAGCCCAAACACCCCAAGGCACACCTTGACACTTTTCAGTGTCTGAAGGGTAGGGTGAGGTGAAATGTCATGACCGTCATGAGCGACGACCCAAAGGCACACCCCAATGCCTGCCCATCTCTGCAGGGTGAGGGTGGAGTTGGTGTCAGTTCAATACTTCAATGCCATTCCTATACTGCATCTGTCTAACTCCTGCACTTCCACTGCTAATGCCAGCAAGCAAACATTTGGCATTGACAAATGCTTGTTTCAGGAGCTTTACACCAATGACATAATCAAGCACCAGTAGAGACCTTTCTTATATAAGATCACAGTGGTTTTCAAAAGCATACACTTACACTCAGATTATAAATAATACTGAGGTATGATATCCCTTCCTGCTTAAGTGTTAGTCATGCAGCCTTCATGTGGGGGCGAAGAATGGTGAATTTAAACATCCCACCCCTGCCCAGTGTTTATGGGACTATAGCCTGATGGTGACCCATCACTCAGAGCAGACAGACATTCCAAAAATTAGTAAATGCATCAGTCCATAGATTCAGACTTGCAGTCAATTTCTCCCTTTGCTATATCTCCTGCGCTGTATCCTCCCAATCTGTTACTTTGGGTGGAGCTGTTTGCAGCCATCTTTTTGTGACAGCTTTCTTGGCTGCTGTGAATAACAGACATGCCAGGGTGTGAGAGAGTGCATCTCTAAGCTGCTCTGATAGCACTAGTGAAATATGAGTTGGGGGTTAAGGGGCCTATATTAGGATGAATAAGTTTAAAAAAAATATTACTGACTAAGCTTAATCAGTAATATATTAATACCTCCTCTGGGACCACTCTTATGATTTTCAGAGTGGTCTCACTTACATTCTTACGATATCAGAACTGCTCACCTTCAATTCGCAGTTCTCATACTCTAAGAATGCATGAGAGACCACTCTTACAACTGTAAAAGGGATCTCGATGGTGGTATTAACATTCAGTATAGATTTAAAAAAAAAGTGTTATCTTGTACAGTTTGGGCTACAGGACTGTGAAGTGAAGCAGAGCAGCTCTGTCTGCCAAAACCATGCAACATGCTCTCATACAGTCTGAAACATCTCTCGCAGCAGATGTAAACGTACTTAACCCACTTGTGTTAGAATGATTTTGAATTTGAGCTGTACAGTGAAATTTGTAGACTTTTATATTTCACTTAGGTCAAGGAAGCTAACACCAGTATTTCAGGGTATCCCAGCAGCACAAGCATTCCATGTGCTTTTTTATCATTTTTTTCTACTCATTTATATTATTTAGACACTATTATGTTTGCATTTAATATACCATATATATTTCTCTTTCCTTTTTGTCTTCATTTCTAGGTTAATTTGCGTGGAAACAGGATGCTTGTCCCCTCACGTTCTTTTTTCCCCCCTGTACACACTTTATCCTCCTCGAGACTCCTTGCAGGCAGCTTCAGCTCTCCTGATGGAGGGAGACTCTCTCTCTCTCTCTCTGGACCCACCCACACCCGCACTCACCAACCCCAGTATTCCTCTGCAGATTGCCCCCCGCAGTGGGGCCAGGAAGGAGGCGGCATGCTATACCTCCCCCAAGAGACCCAATCCAGAAGCCAGGGTCAGCCCTCGGGTGTAGCAGCCATAATTGAGTGCTGCCAGGGCTCTCCTTTTTCCTCCACTTTTTCCTCCCGTCCCCCCTACCTACTGAAGTAGGCATGTCAGAACGTGCCTCCCGACCCATACTGCCCTCTGGCCATCACCAGATGGCAGTCAGCAAGTGGGCCGACAAGTCTCCCTCCCACTGAAAGAGGAGAGCAGTCCTCTGGACACTCAATTTTCTCTCCCTCCTGCTGACCCCCGGTGGCCCGGACTCATTCCCGAACCTGGGTCGCCGGTGTGGCATGATGTGTGGCGTCCAGCACCCAAACCCTCAGCGCCACCAGGCCGGCCTCCTGTCCCCTCAAGTTCATCTGCTTTGGCATCCTAATTCTTCCCTGAAGCCATAATCCTATGTGATGAAAGATTAAGGCCACAGAGATACAGGATTGCCTGGGGGAGAAAGAGGGACTGGGGTAGTATGGGTCAGCCTAGAAACAGGATCAGGAGCCATTATTTGAACAGAAATGGTATACAGATCACTGATGTACACAGGGGAAGGAACTGGATGGAGCCTTGGGGAGGCCTTTAGTAAAACTGCAAGCAAGTGGGAAGTACTGGCTTGGGGGAATTTTAATATGCTGGATGTAAACTGGGGCATTCTGGCCGCAGCTACCACAACAAGCAAGGCCACCTTTGACTCCTTTTGGGGGCATTTCTGAAGCAACTGGTTATAGAACCCACTAGAGATGGGGCAGTGCTGGATCTGGTATAGTACTTACAAACTGAGACAGCACTGCAGATGTCACAGTGGGCAGTCCCCTGGGTACTAGTGGTCACCGAACTGTGTGGTTTGGAATATGGATTGGGCAGGAGAGAAATCACAGAAGGACAAGGGTCCTAGACTTCAGGAGGGCAGATTTTAGAGAAATGGGAAACTGTCTCAGAGATTACCTCGAAGGAAGGGATGGCCTGGGGGGGTAGCGGAGACCCCATACAGTAGGATTAAGGAGGGCATAGCTAACATGGTGGCATACTACTTAAAGGACATTAAGGGAAGGAAAAGACTGCAGCAGTTCTCTATCAAGGTGGCAAAGGCAGAGAAGGAGAAAAAAAGCAGCCTTCAGGAAATACAAGGGTACACAGAAGGAAAAGGACTGGGAGGTATACCTGGCAAAGCAAAAGGAGGCAGGAAAGAGGGTGCAAGCAACAAAAGTGGAAGCAGAAGAGAAAATATCCAGAGAGGTGAAGAAGGAGGACAAGACCTTTTTTAAATACGTGAGTTAGAATAGAAAGACGAGGGGTGGGATATTGAGAATCACAAGGGCAGGGGGAGGGGAACTTTGCAGAGAAGGATCAGGAGAAGGCTGAAATTTTAAATGATTTCTTCTGCTTGGTCTTTGCAGTGGAGGGAGGGAGTAAGGACCAGCATCTAATGGAATGTTCCAGGTGGTGGGAGAAGTGGACACTGGTTCCTTTACGGAAGAGAGTTCAAAAGAGTTTGGAAGCCCTTAAAGTGAATGAGGTGATGAGCCAGATGGGATTCACCCACGGATCCTAAAGGAGCAGAGCGAGGTGCTAGCTGCCCCTCTGGCAACACTATTTAGTATCTCTTTAGAGACAGAGGTAGTACCAGTGGACTGGAGGAGGGCCGATGTGGTCCCACTACACAAGAGTGGCAGCTAGGAAGAGACTAGCAACTCCATGCCAGACAGTCTCACTTCAATGGAGGGGGAAACTGAAAGAGACCCTACTGAATGAGAGGATGATGATGAAGAAGAAGCAGCATTTATATAGTGCTTTTTCATACACAGTGTATCCCAAAGCACTTTACAAGCAATGCTAGACTGGTAGTGAAGTGACAGAATGTGTACTGGCAGGCATATCACACATCGACACCCACACACAGCCTGGAAAATTGCATGAACCAGTTTTATGGGAAAGAGAATGTTGGCCAAGACACCAGAAATGTCCACTACTCTTTGCAAAAAGTGTCCTGGATTCTTTTACTTCCACCTGGACACCCGAAAGGACAACACCAGGATGGGAAGAAGGGACCTCGGTTTAATGTCTCATCCGAAGGACGTCACACCCCATGAAGTACCTGCAGACAAAGGGGCTGCAGGATGACTGGCAGCATGGCTTCACAGAGGGGAGGTCATGTAAAAATCAGTCTCATAGATGTCTTTAACTGGGTGGCTGGGGAGGCGGACCAGGAAAGAGCAGTGGATGTGGCCTATCTGGATTTCAGTAAGGCCTTCTACATGGTGCTGCGCAGGAGGCTAGTGAAGAAACTAAGCAGCCAGGGGGTAGGGGAGAAAGTGTTAAACTGGGAATCAAACTGGCTGAAGGATAGGAAGCAGAGGATGGTGGTGAATGGTAGACACTCAGGGGACAGAGGAGTGACTAGCGGGGTGCTGCAGGGATCAGTGCTGGGAACAGTCCTCTTCAATGTCTTCATACGCGACATTGCAGAGGAGTTGGAAGTGAAAGTGTGTCTCTTTGTGAATGATACATAAATCTGCAACAGAGTGGGCACTAAGGGGGGCTGGAGAAGTGGTCTAGGGTGTAGCAACTGGGTTTCAGTGCCAAAAAGCGCAAGGTCATGTACCTGGGGTGGAGAAACTCTGAAAGTGTGTATAGGATGGGGGGTCACCAAGCAAGTGAGGGATCCCAGGGTCATCATATCTGATGACCTCAAGGTAGCTGGTCAGTGTGACAAGGCCGTTAAGGCTAGTGGAATGCTGGAGTGCATAGGAAAGGGGACATGTAGCAGGAGGAGAGAAGTGTTGTTGCTACTGTATCACTCACTATAGTGAGACCCCACCTGGAGTACTGGTCCAGTTCTGGAGGCCACACCTCCCAAAGGACACAGACAGGTTGGAAGCGGTGCAGATGGATGCCACCAAAATAGTATGAGGACTGCACGAGAAGCCTTATCAGGAGAGGCTGAAGGATCTCAACATGTACACCCTGGAAGAGATCAGAGCAACAGGGAACACGACTGAGACCTCAATCACAATTCACAGGGACGAACAAGGTACAGGTGGGCTGCATCTTTCAGAGAAAGGAAGGCAGAAGGACATGAGGGCATGCAATGAAGCTGGGAGGGTGTTGAAAGGGATGTGAAGAAATACTTCTTTATGAAGAGAGTCATGAGTGACTAAAAAAGCCTACAGCAGAACTTGTGAGGGTTAAGACTAGGAAGCTGTAAACATGCATGGGGCAGGCACAGGGGAACACTAGTTAGTAGAAGGGGGAGGGGGGTACCAGTGACCAAGAAGGATCAGAGGTGCCAGAATAGGCTGGGAAAATTGTAGCAGACCAGATGAGCCAACAAAACCTCTTTTTCTTTGTTTCCCCCATTTGTAAAGTTGCAGTCTGTTGCTGAGGAAATGAAAATGAGGTAACAAAAGGAGGACTGCGATTTCACCAAAGGATTAAACAGCAGAAGTTTATCGACTGTGGGGGACAAGGATCTGGTTTCCATGTAAATAGACCTAGTAATGGAAAAATAAGGAAGAAAAACAGAAAGAATATACAAAATATAAGCTGAATTGTGTCTAAAAATATTACGTTTTTTAAGTTATTTACTTAAGTGACAAACTCACTATAACCGCAGACCTTTAGTCCTTCTGGCTGCAAAAATAAGTGAAAGTGGGACCCTGATGAAAACGAGATGTTCCATCTCAAATGGGCTATCCCGAGGAAGCAAATTGTAACAAAGATGTAAAAAACATCATAAAATTAAACCTTCTCTAGTTCACACAATAAAAGACAGCCCAGAGAGCGCACGGTTTAGACTCAGCGGCCCTTGTGACATAAGTACGATTTGTTTATCCTGCTCATCTCCAGACAACAGCTTTCTCATGCCTGAGATCATCTCCTGGAAAGGAATTAATGTCAATTACTCTGCAGAGTGCAATAAGGCTGATAAACGTGACTTCCACTGAAGAATGAATTATTTTTTTCCCCAGCACGAAAACAAGAGCACTGCCTCTGATGAACATGTTATCTCTGCAGTCAGTGTGGGCATGGTTTCGCATCACTGAGGGCTTTAACTTGGAGGCTTTAGATAAGGGAGCTTCTGCAGGGATTACCAAAGTTATGAATATGAATATTTTTTTCCACTATAAAAAGCATAACACACAGGCACACCAATGACCGGGCGTTTACAACTGACAGATATCTTGAAGGACATGTACCTATGTTAGGAATATAGCCTCAAACCAGTGTCAGTGAGCACTGTCATCAGATACAAAATCACACATGCCCCCACAATGCAAGTCACCACAGAATGTTATGCTGGTTCAACTTTAAGCAGAATTGCATGGTGCCGAAAGGCCTCTCACACAGTTTGCAAAGGGTGCTAACAGACATCTAACTGTCATCAGATACTCCCCACAGGTGAAGATAAGGACTCAAGCCACAGATAGGAGCACCTAACAACCCAATAAATTATAGGTTGGGAGGGTCAGCTCTGTGTCAGATCAGGAATCCCCCCGCCCCCCAAAATGGCCCACCTCTGACCGACTCTGGAAATCAGAGTCATTTGTGACTTAACTCTGATTTGACCCAGTCCAGAGTACTGACCCGGTTTTGATCTGGTCTAGCTAATATAACTGAATTTGCAGGTTTGTTAAAATTGAGAAACTGGTAGGGAAATTTTTTTTTAAACATGACACAAAGAATAGGCTTATAATGAGAGCCTAGAGGCAACCTAATTCTATCATTTGACCTGGTCTTAATCTGTCTGTGACCCCGTTCTGATTCAGTCTGCAAAGATTTACCAGCTGTGGCCAACCAGAGCAATATAGAGTAAATCACAACCTTTGGAAAGAGATCAGAGTCAGAATCAGAACCAGGTCACAGCCGACCCTCCAATCCCTATTTAAAGTGCTAGGGGTCATATTCAGAGCCGGCTGGATGTGTGCCAAAATGATGCGTCGCACAAAATACATGGGCCGGCCAGCTCTGGCTCCATATTCAAACAGATTGCACCATCCAAACAGATCACACAATCTGTTTGAATATCGGACCCTGGATGCCCGGAGCACAGCAAGTGGTCGCCAAGTGCCACACAGCGCATCCAGGGTGCGGGGCTGAGGACCACCCATAGGGGAATGCATGGTGCGTACCTGTATGCGCCACAGCCTCCATGGGAGATATTCAGCCAAAACATACAAATGAGCCCATTGGGCATGCATGGTGCAAAGAGGCCACTTGTATGCCCATGATGTTCTCATTTGCATTGCTGTGCTGGGCCCACCCCCCAGCCCCATCCCCATAAACATAAAGAAAACACCCCTATCATACTGGTAGTTTAGTGCTCCCCCTCCCCAACCCTGATCACTGTTGAAATAAAAATTATCTCTGATCCCCTTTTCCGTAGGGTAGTGTTCCCCCCTTCGCCAGCCCCAATCACTGTTTAAATGAAAAAGATCTCCGATCTCCCTTTTCCATAGTGTAGTATCCCCTCTCCCCGGCCCCATTCACAGTGCTCAAAATAACAAATAACGATCCCTTTCCTGTTAGTCAAGTGTCCCCCACCCTGTTAGCCAGTGACCCATCACCCTGCTCCCCCCAACCTGACAGGAGCCAGCGACTGGCAAAGCCCACCTCACACTGCACTGGCCAGCTGCCGACTGAACTGTACAGGAATGCTGTACATTATATGGTACATGCCCATTGGCTGACCCTCAATTTATAATGCCAATTCAATCTCCAACCAAAAAGGCATGAAGAGATCAGTCATCTCAAGACAAAAAGACATGGCTTGGGTTAAGCTACCTCAATAAAATAACTGGTGCAATGTGCACTCAAAAGCAGGTGAAAAGGGGCTTAAAGGGACACTTTCAGCCTTTTCTGCATCACATTATTTCTAGATAAAAACCCACACTTTATGATTGCTTACCTTCTCTAAACCTCACTGATGTTGCTGGTTGTTTTATCTGCCTCCTTGCTTTTGGAAGGTTATAGCCTGTAGTCCAAGGAAGTGGTGCAACTGGCCACACACCCCTTTTGGCCTATTTAAGGGCTGCTCTCCTCACTCAAGCATTTTTGTTTGCCCCTCCATCCACCCCTCCTCCTCCAGTGGCATGCCTCTCTCTCTCTCTCTCTCTCTCCCCCGTGGGCTTCTTTCTAAGGCACCTTTAGCCAAGGGAATCACTCCCGTGGCACCTCAAGTGGTGGAACCCTCCCCTAGGGGTCCTTGCCTTCGTACCCCTACAGGGTGGTATATCCCATGGCTAGAGAGGTGAACAGCCAAGGTTTATCTATGTTACACAAGCACAAAACCAGTTGCACATACACACTGAAATTAGAACTGAAAATGCATGGGAAAGCACAGTTATACTCAGCCTTATTTTGCTCCAGATCATTGAACTAAGCTCACTGCATACTTCCTGAACATTACAAACACTCTCAAACAGTGCTGCCACTCATGATACAATAGTCTAATCTACTCCCACTGCATAATGAGTAGCTAGATTGTGTTGGGGGTTTTTCTGAGTCCAGGAAAGATGCTGTGGGAGTTGGTCAAGAAATGTAAACAAACATGTTTTGGTGTGGTAACACCAGTATGGTGGGCAGTCAGTTTTTCAAAAGCAAAAAGGAGTCTGAATCAAACAACCAGCTACATCAGCAGTCTTTATAGAACGTGAACAATCATAACAAAAAAATGTTTAAACTAGGAACACTTTGAGGCCTAAGAGGGTTGACATTGTCCCTTTAAATGTATGAGGACCACCCGCACTATATAGGAGATACCAAGGTGACTGAAAATAAGTGTGAGGACCTTGATCTGGGTGGCTCCACCTATGGGAAAGTTTCCTGTGAGGTCCTGACACTGTCATCTTACAGTCCAATGTGTGTATGTGTGTGGGGGGGAGGGGCTCTATGAAGGAGATGTAAGAAGATCCAGTTGTTGTACAGAGTCGACTGAACAGTCTAGTTTTGCCATTATAAATCACTAAGGTGATTTCAGCCACTCAGAATGCAGAGCCACTGCACCTCTTATCCTGTGTACAGTGTGCTCCCATGCAGGAGCATTTGGAGGGAGCATGCCACTTCAGCACCGGGAGAAGAACGGCACAATAAAATTGAAAAAAAAAAAACTATAAATTTTTTATAATTACTAGTGATCCCCTTTAATGATCAGATAATGAGTTCTGATCAAACATTGTAATAACCGGATATGACGTGAACCTCAGTTATTCTGGTGTTTTCTAGCAACTTGACCATCAGCTCATTCAATGTACAAATGGGAAAGATTGCTCTTGAGACAGAGTCAGAAAAGAAAGGGTAGCTCACCGCCAGGGCTGCATAGCAGTTTCACTAGCGCTGTGACCCTTACAACTACTGATGCAGTCTCCCAGTCTCTTTGCTTTTCTTTTACATCTCCTGACCCCGCCTCCTACCCCAGCTGTTGACCCCACCTCCTGACTCCGTCTCCTCTGCAACCAAATGATCTTGTAGCAATGGAGGTTGAACTATCTGAACATCAAAATATACAAAAATACATTCTAAAGATTTGACAGTTTAAAAAGTACAAGTTTAGAAATGTTTCTCTCATTTTTGATGTTTTCCACTATAGAAGCTAAAATGATGTCAGAAACTGCTGTGAGTAAAAAAAAGCTGTCTCTTCTCATTTTCTGTTATAGATTCCTTGCAGCAATGATTAGAAAAAATAAAACAAAGCTGACTATGTGTCTATGGATTTTGTACACACCCGAGGTGTATGATGACCTCATAAACCCCTAGACCTTTGCTCTCGAGGTTTATGGGTTGTCACCCACCTCGGGCATGTTAAAAAACACAGTCATTTATTTATTTTTTGTTTACTTAGTAAGTGCACTAGACAACAGCAAGTTGCCTATTTTCAGGCACGACCCGGGAGGGTTGCAGGACAAAATGCGACAGTTAATTACAAACATAAGTATAGAAGTTAACGCAGCAACAGAAATGTACAGGATACAGTCATGAAATAAGTAGACACCACTAAGTACAAAGCATTAACAGAGCATTACTATAAAGGTGCCTAGAGGACTGACGTCACAGAAATAAGAAGCTCTCCAGTTGTATCAGGCATTGACAGGATCAGGTACAAGAGCATTTATCATTTCCTGAAGGAACCTATGAAGACCAGTTTTGAAGGCATGGTGGGATTTTGCATTTCTAATCTGCACTGGAAGGGAGTTCCAGAGCATAGGCGTGAAAGCCAAGAATGCATATTCTCCCCTCTTTGTGGAACAATTAGGTACCTCAAGAAGTGACTGGGAAAGGGACCTTAATGGATAAGTCTCTGAGACTGGAATGAACAAGTCTGCAAGCACAGCGGGTGCTCCTGTTCTAATAACTTTGTCAATGAAGCACCCTACCATGAACATTCAATGTGAATTAGGAGAGAACCACCCAATGGTTGAGTGAAGCATGAAGTGGTGGCTATGTCTAGACACCGGTAGCGCAAAATGGCAGATACTGTTATGCATGAAGTGGTGGCTATGTCTAGACACCGGTAGTGCAAAATTGCAGATATTGTTACGCATGAAGTGGTGGCTATGTCTAGACACCGGTAGTGCAAAATGGCAGATACTGTTATGCATGAAGTGGTGGCTATGTCTAGACACCGGTAGTGCAAAATGGTAGATATTGTTATGCATGAAGTGGTGGCTATGTCTAGGCACCGGTAGTGCAAAATGGCAGATACTGTTATAGCAAATGTTCCATATGCTGGATACCTGTTTATTTGCCTCTGCGAATGATATCAGCCCATATATCAGACTGGGCGGTAACACTCCCTGTGTGATGGCCAGCCTCGCTGCCGTGGTCAGATTATGTCTAATTTTGTAGGCAATGCCTAGCTTCATGTGCTCTGCCTTACAGGTGGTGTTTAGATGGAGAGTGAAATCTAGATTAGGATCCAGAGTTATTCCCAATTACCTGAAGGAGTTAATGCATTATTCTCTATATAAATCACTCTAGCTAACTAGAGAGATTTATAATAAGTCAATCAGTCCTCTGAGGGGTATCTGTTATGGTATAAGAGACTCCTCTCATGAGGTTTAGCAGACAGAACTGCCCTGCTTTGCTTCATGGTCACCCAAAACCCTCACACTTGGAGTCTATTATACTATAAGAGACACCCCTTGGAGTCCCTGCCATCACAGCTCTTTGACCAAAGCACTTTCTCTGCTTGGAAAACTGAAGCAGACAGTACTGTCTAATCTTGCATAGTTGCACTCCCAATTTTCACAGTCTTATTCTTTTATCTTTTGAATACTCTGTGTTTATGTGTCAACCCCAGAACCCTAAAACTGTGTGGCATGCATAACTCCCTGCAGAATTCCGAAATGCTTTTCAGAATTTTTCAATAAATTCCATGGAAATCCAAAACTCTTTAATTTAGACCCCAGATTTGTTTTCCATGGATTACGTAAAGCGTGGATTAGTTTAAGAAAGACACAAATTACTAATCCACAGTTTAAATTCCTTTTCTGAAATTTCATAGACTAAGGCAGAATTTTCCAAAATTCTGTGGGAATTCCATTCTGTCTCAAGTTGAAAATTCCACCCACACTACAGAATGCCTGCACTTGAACCAGCTGGGGGAAAGGATTAGCGTGTCACACAGGTGAGACCCCCAGATCCTTGGGGGGGGGGCATACTCCACTTGGCATTATTGCACCCCCTTGTTGGCCAACCAAGGATCCACATTGGCATCAGCTGTGAAGGCGGTCAGATTTAGGGGAATCTTTCAACGATTACTATGTTTTCCTTCTCTTTGTTCTTTAGCACAGAAAAGTCACAGGAGGATTACTGCAGATATAAAAAACAATGAACCATGTCCTGAAAAGTTTCTTCCTATGAAGCAGGGAGAGCTAACTGAATTTTAATGGGGAACAAACGAGAGCTGAAGGCAGCTACTTCACACAAGGATGCAAGAGCATGGTCTGTGTTTTCCTGAAGCACCTCAGCCCTACATTCATCAGCAGGGCATCTAAACTTCTGTGGCTGATCTAATTTACTTTGTGGCAAATTTCTGTCCAGCCATTTAGCTATTTGCTTGTTTATTCATTTATTTATGTATTTATTTGAAACTGGCATCAAACAGATTGAAGGATGACCCCATGAGCTACAACATCTTGTTTTTATGGGGGTCCCTTGGTACAGCAGGGTACAGAAAGTGCTTGGTTCAGGGTGCAATAAGATACACAAATACTAGTCCCAAAGATGAATATGCAAATGCAAGTATTAAAATGGCTTAGGAAAATCCTGTTCTGTGATTGGTGGAAACTGATCAAATAACCATGCGTTGTTCCAGCACAACCACACAGATCAGAAATGCTTAACTTTCTGAACATTCTTACATGGTTCTAAAAATTAAAAGTCAGGTCAGAAAAGCCAATTTATAATGCCAATAAGGCACTCCAGTGTTTGTATAATAGTGGGATAATGACACTTCTGAGATGCATAAGGCACTCAGCTTTGTCTCACGCCTCACTTCATTATATATGTTGTTATTCCACAATAGCGCACACCCTGTCATGCCTTATTGCTTAATTACAAACTGTACAAAAATGCTTATGGCAACAGTGCAGGATAACTACACACAGAACAGATTAAAGGAACATAGCCATGTGTTGACAGTTGCCCCATTATGCACTCAAGTATTACAGAGAGTTGAGGGGAAGCAGGGTGTTAGCATTCCATACAAGTAGTAACTACTGGTGAAGAGGGGGGATGAGGCAAAAAGGCAATGATGTTGTCATGTGATGTCATTGACATCAAAAGGCTATGATGATGCCATGCGATAGTAACTCAGAAGATTATGATATCATGTGCTACCATTAGCAATAGAAACATAGACTTTGACAGTAGATAAGGACTGCTTGGCCCACCCAGTCTGTCCATGTTCCCTACCTACAGTCACATCATACAGCCTACTTGATCTCTGGCTTTTCTGCCCCTTTCCTTGCTTCTAAGGTTCCCTTATACCTGTCCTAAGCCTTCTTAAATCCCATTGCAGTTTTTGCTTCCACCACCTCCTTGGGAGGCTGTTCCAGGCATCGACCACCCTTACAGTGAAAAAGTATTTCCTTACATTTCCCCTGATTCTACCTCCCTCCACCTGCATAGCATGACCCCCTTGTTCTTGTGCATCCTTTTCTCTGAAAAAGGCTTCCCTCTTGAACCTTATTTGTACCCTTGAGGTATTTGAAAGTCTCTATCATATCCCCCCTTTCCCTCATTTCCTTCAGTCTGTACATATTGAGGTCCTTCAGTCTCTTCTCATAGGGCTTTTGATGCAGAAGGTTATGATGATACCATGTGATATTAATATCAGAAGGCTATTATGATGTCATGTGATGCAATTTTTGGCATTAGAAGGCTATGATGATGTCATGTGATGCAGCTGTTGACATCAGCCTGCTACAGTGCCATGTGATGTCACTGATGACATCAGAAGGCTATGTCGGGTGATGTCCTTAAAATAGTCATAGCCTTCTGTCATTAATGACGTTATTGCCTTCCAATGTCATCTGGGCCGAACTTGCAAGGGTAGAAAGGACCTCCACCCAGGAGCCACCAAGTCTGTCGCCACTCCCCCCAGAGGATGCCTAGACAGAGGCAGAGTGGACGGACCTTGGTGGACTCTGGGAGGCTGGGAGTGGGGGGGAGGTGCACACTCCTCCACCTATACCACTGCAGAACACTTTCACCTTACTGGTGGAATGGGGCAACCAAGAGAAGTTACCATTCGAAGTGGGAAGAGAAAAGGTGGGGGTCCTCAGAAGTGGAGGCCTCAAGGAGGGAGGGGAGTGACCACCAGCCAAAGAGCAAGCAGCTGCTAGTAGAGGACTCAATTGTGAGGTGGAGAGACTTGGGAGTTGGGGGTTGTGAGGATAGGGAGGTGAGGTACTTGAGGGTGCCTCGGCTGGGATGGATGGAGAGCTGATCCTGCTGATCGCTAGGGCAGTGTGAGCTGGGAGGGAGCTGGATGTCACTGTCCATATTGGGACAAATGACATGGCACAGGAGAAGGTAGGAGTAGTGCAGGGAAATTCAGGGAGTGTGGAGAGGCCTCAAGCAGATAGCATGCATGGTAGCATGTTCCTGTGTACAACCAGAGAGAGGCGAGGACAGTCCCCACCAGGGTATTTAATGAATGGCTGAAGGCATGGTGCATGGAGGAAGACTTTGATTACATCAGGAACTGGGGACCAACCTTAGAGGATATGGTCCCTATAAGGGCGACAACCTGCATTCTTCTTGGAAGGGGACCACAGTCCTTGGTGCCAGATTTAAATGCCACTTGAATGAGCATTTAAACTAACCCGGGAGTGAGGCAGTAAATCCAAGGGAGGCAACAACTGCCCACCCCCCAAATGGTAAAATATCAGTGAAGGAGGGCCCAAGGAGAGAACCCTCCCTAGGACAGAGGCACAGAAAAGCTTGGCCTGGGATAGGAAGAAAGGAAGGAAGAAAAGAGGAATGTAATTCAGGTAGAGGATGACAGAGGATTGACGGAGACCAGAAACTGTGAAATTAAAAGGGAAGAGGCAAGTTACCACATCTTAACATTCTAGCCTCATTCACAATAGAAGGAACACTTTACTTCACCGTACCAAGGTATTTTTAGATCCGATTTACTAAATAATTGCAAAAACGGGTTCCAGATTTCTTCAGATTAGCTCTGTTTGTTATTGAGCTGAGTCACTCCTGTTTTGCCAGTTTCCTCCATTGCCCCCAAATCATTCACCCAGTGTAGGACTTTTTGGTTTCTTCCATTTAGATAAGATTGTAGTTGTTTTCTTTCTATCATAGTTGGTGACATCAGCCTGCCAGATGTGGATTGAAGCCTTCCAGCTGCAGCTTTTGCAAGCAGCAGTGCCGTCCTTAACTCCCTACATGGGGCCTTTCTCTGGCAGCTAGCACAAGGACCTACTAGGGATGCAGCAGTGCTGGATCTGGTGCTTACAGACACAGCTCTGAAGACGTCACAGTGGGCAATTCCTTAGATGCCAGTAATCACTGTACAGTGTAGTTCAACATAAATACTGGAGCGGAGGCAAACCACATGAGGACAAGAGTTCTGGACCTTAGGAGGGTGGATTTTAAAGAAATGGAAGACTGTCTCAGAAACTGTTTGGGGATTGCCAAGGAGGGTTAGAGACACAGTGGGGAAAAGTAGGGGAGGACATAATTCAAGCTACCAACCTCTGTGTGGAGGAAGCGAGCAAAAGCAGAAAGAAAAAGAGACTGTTATGATTCTCCAAGGAAGTTCCAAGGGCAGTAAAAGATAAAAAAGGTTATATTCAGGAGGTATGAAGAAATGCAGAGGGAGGAGAACAGGGAGGTGTACCCAGCAAAGCAGAAGGAAGCAGGCAAGGTGGTGATGGCAGCAAAAACACATACAAAGGAAACAATTGCCAAAGGGGTCGCTACAGGTGATAAGACTCCTCAGGTATATAAGGGAGAAGAGGAAAGGGGGATAGTAAGGATTAGAAGGGCAGAAGGGGTCCAAGAAAAAACTGACACCTTAAACCGGTACTTGTGCTCAAGTCTTCACAGTGGAGGGAGAAGGGGACAGACCACCAGGGGGGAGGAGAAGAAATGGGGGTGTGGACATAGGTCCATTTTCAGAGGAAAGAGTCCTGAAAGGACTTGCAGCCCTGAAGGTGGACAGGGCTATGGGACCGATGGGATTCACTCCAGGGTAAAAAGAACTTGGGGAAGTGCTAGCTGTCCCACTGACAGCCATGTTTAACAGCTAACTGGAAGCAGGCATGATTTTGGAGTGCTGCAGAAGGGCGGATATTGTCCCTCTACAGAAGAGCAGCAGCAGGGAGGAGGCTAACAACCATAGGCCAGTCAGTCTGCCTTTAATGGTGGAGAAATCTATGGAAACCCTGGGGTCATGTTAAACAACTCTAATAGATTTCTTTAACTTGCTGACCAGAGAAATTGTTCAAGAGAGAGTAGTTGACATAGCCTAAGGGCAAAAAACGGAGGAGTATTCTAGAGCTGCAATCATAATGCTTGATTGTGTGACATCACAATCTGTTGTGAAAACGACTGTGATGTCAAGAGAAGGGTGTTATGATTTCCGCTCCTGAATAAGTCGCAGCTGTAAATGAACTGTATGGGGTTTCTACTGGTCATCAAGTAATGCCATGGTAACACAGCATTGTAGTGTCTGAAGGAACTTGGGGTCCATCTTGTTTGACCCTTCTGTTGCAAGGCAGTGACTATACCAAACTTGACTTTGGACACATCAAAGCTTGTCAGCTAGTCAACCAGTATGTTACCCCTACTCATGCTGCACTAGTCTTGATGCAGTTCTCCCGCAGGAGTCCATGCAGTCCTGCTTTGAAAGCCTGAACAGTATTGTTTCCACAAAAATCACTGGGCAGGTTATGCTACATGTTAACCACCGTCTGTGTCAAATTATGCTTGCTAATGTTTCCTCTTATCTGGCTCTCCCCCCTCACTATTTGAGTGCATTCGCAGTTCACACATCTGTGAATATTCCACCCTGTCTGTCCCGTTTCAGTACACAGAGCACCATGATCCTTCCCCGCTCAGCTTTCTCTTCACTAGGCTACATGTATCTGAGCTTGGCCAAACTCTCACATTGTTGCTTTTACTCCCTCAGTTACTAATCAGCTGGCGGGCTCTTTGCTGGACTCTCTGTCTCTATGGTGTTCTTTGTTGTAAGGAATGGAATGGCTTGAAATGGGGGGAATGTACTGGGACTGGTTTCTGCAGAAGCCTGCTGCACTTTGTTCTTTGCTGGTAGCTGGAGGCCTTTAAACCCCAGAACAAACAAGCTTTGGTCAGAGCCAACATGGCTGCTTCAGAGCGGGGAGTCTGAGTGAAAAGTACTCGGAGTTCCTGCAGCGGCTGACACCCTACTTGTGCAGTATTCAAGCATGTGCAGTGACTGATAATCACTGCTCGTGTGCGAGAAAGAGCCTGCCATGCCCAAGAAGGCTACCACAACAAACGTGCGTATGCGCAATACTCGCACATGCGCCATGAGTTTATGGTGGCCATCTTGGGCATGGCGGGCTCTTTCATTTTGCCTGCAACTGTGGAAGTGATGGGTGGAAAAAAATAGTGCCCATACAGAGGGAAGGGGTGGTGGAGAACTAACCCACTAGCACTGACCGCAACACTGTGGAAACACAGAGCTGAGGTATCCGGTCACATGCTTCCAGAGCCCCTTTTCACTCTCCTAGCAAAACGTCTGCAGGGGTCCACCTACGCAGCCATAAAAAGGTATTGTTGCTCCAAGATGCTGCAACTACAAGCATCCAATAAGGCATTTGTATGGACTACCAAGTTGGGGAGATGGACTAACCAATGTATGCCCTAGAGAGTGAACATATATGGCAGTTTCTGCTGTGTTAGCATGAGTTGCTCACTCTTTCTCTCTCTCTCGCTCTCTCTCCATCTCTTCCCCCCTTCACTAAATGTTGCTAGGTGTCAATGGTTTGCATCTGCTGGCCTTGGCAGAATGCCTGATACAAAACGTTGTACAAAGTCTGATGTGCCTGCGCCTTCACGTTAGCATGTTCATGGGTCCCGCTGACATTTTTAGCTTCCCTGTTCCAGAACAATACTTCACTATTTTATTAAAGCAATAGAAATAAAGGATACATTCTCTGTCTGCTCTACTGCCCCGTCATCACCACCTCTCTAGACAAAATCAGGGTGTGCTTGGAAGACCGTTATGCTGGAGATACTGTGGCTAAAGCCCGACCTGCGAAAATGTTTGTCGTAGGGTTGTGCAGTGGACGGATTATTGGTTTTTCTATTTCTATTTGTATTTCTTATATTTGTGTCTGTATTCATTTGCATGGTCATGTTTATTACTAAATATATTTTTGCATTTCTGACTTGTTTCTGTTATCGATGCTGGCACAAGCGCAGGGGCTTGAAAGGTACAGATGAAATGTTCGTCATATTAATTGCTGTCAGAGCTGTGTGCTGCAAATACTTTTCGGGACACAAACACGGCACTTTGTACAAATCCAGATATCACTCTTAAATATTTTGATTTGTGTTAGACAAGATAAAGTAGTATTAGGGATGGGAGAATTGGTTTGGATAAGTTCAAATTCAGAACCACCCAGAATCTATGTCATTTTCTGTAAAAGAACCGTATCAGTCTTTTTTCAGGTTCTGATCATTTTTAAAACACCGATTTCTGATCCTAATGAACTCCCTTAGCAGGTCTTTTACTAGTATGAAGGCTTTGCTGGTGGTAGTGCTAGAAGGACCCCAAAGGAGACTGGAGGTAGTGCAGTACCACCCCAAGCTGTTTTACATTTCTTTTCCTTAACTGGAAATAGCTTTAGGGTGGGCAAAGGGGTCTAAAGCAGTTTTTATAGTTTGTACCAAAAAGATTCTGATCAGGTTCAGATAAGTACCAGAACCTTCATGACTAATCTGAATGTTTTAGATCCTTGGAACCTTTTGTGATTCTTTCATTCCTAAAAAAGTATTAGACCTGAACTGTGGCTCAGCGACACACATATGTCTACTGCTGCTCATTACATGAATGCATAATTTAATGAAAAATCGAAATATTTTGTTGATAACCCACAACCCTTTGGTCTTGTGGTGTCACTGATGACAGAAAAGTCCAAAACATAAAAAAAAAAAAAAATTCATAAACACGTATGTACAGGCAAGCACATTAAAATTGTCCCGGTGCAGTACGTGCACAGCCCTTGCAGTTATATGTGTGCATCTCACAACAGCCTCACAGAAAGGCTAATGATATTTGATAGTGATAATGATATGATTTGTAATATGAGTGCTAAGTTATTTGTACCTGGGACAAAAACTAGTGCACTAGTATTTTGTATGTATTTATGTCGTCATAGATATGTGTTGCATACTCTTAATTTGTTGCCAACATTGGCGGTTCAGCGGGGCTCTTCAGTTGCTGCATTCTGGGGGTCAGGGTGTATCTCAATATTGGCTTATTATCAGCCTAGAGCAGAACAGTTCGATGGTTCAGCTATCACAGCCTTAGCACTTCTCGGCAACACCATCTCAGTGAAGGCACAGCAATTCTTTAATCCTCTGCCTTTTTCCCTGTGCATCAAAACACACATAAAGGGGTCAGGAAGATCCGAGAGTGCAGTTTCTACTCCAGGATGTGGCGCGGAACAAAAGGAAAATGAAAAATAACAGCCAAATAGCTCAATGGGCTCAATAAAGAAAGTAATTCTGCTGTGTCCGTCTCCCTCTGTCTACGGCTAGTCTAGCATGCTTGATGTGTGTTTCACCAGGGTCCCCAGCAGGCAAGAAACAGACGAGCCGGAATGAAGAAGTAGCTCAGTAAATTACAGGCATTGGGTGGACAAGTGTGGAACAAGGAGCATATTTTTCTAGTGACATGCAATTACATATATAATATAAAATACGTGCTTTTTTTTACATTTTTGATAATAAAGCTGAAGTGTTTTAAAGTCCAGCTTTTCTGGCTCAGAACAGAATAAAACCCATCCAACTGCAAAATGAATTTAATTGAGATAAACACTTTGTTGGCAGCAGCTTGTTTGTTTATTCATTCTCTCTTTTTTCTCTGTTCCCCTTTCTCATTCTGTCTCTCCTTATCTCTCTCCCTGTCTCACTTACTACCTCTTTCCCCTTCTCCATCTCTCGCTTCTCTTGTTCCCCTCCGTATCTCTCCCTCTCCTCCCTTTTCTCATTCTCTCTTTCTACTTTTCACTCTCAGTCCCTCTTCCCTCTCTCTTTTCTTCTCACTCTATGCTCCCTGCCCCCTCTTCTCTTTCTCCAACCCCCCCGTTCTTTTTTGGGACTGCCAGTGCTGAAACTGTTAAGAAAGTGCACAGTGAGTGAACCCTGACCAGAAGGTTCATATTTTGCTGATGTTCTAAAAATAAAATCTGCCTCTTTTGAACCCTTGATGTGAGCAGAGTACTGATGTGGTACATGTATGTTAGTAACATGTAATATTACATTTAAATATGATGAATAACAAATAATCCTCTTGTTAGCCCTCGTGGGTTTTGATCAAGGAATCCATTCATTACTCATTCATGGCAGCATTGTAAGCCTCTTGACTCCATTGATAGATAGGGTTTTTTAGTGCTGTCTAGGATATGCAATACCAGAGAAAATAAATATGTCCAGAAACCCCAGGGCCAACCATGTGAGCTTGTAGCTCAGTGGTTAGAGCACCGGGATGGCATTCTGGGGGCCTGGGTTTAGTTCTCAGTAGGTCACATTATTTTTTTCTCCCTACAGTTTATGTATTCTCAGCTGGTTAGTTTTGCATTGATACTTGTCTCCCTCCCTTCAACTGGCTAACCAGCGAGGGTGCTGTATCAAAGCCCAGGCACTTAACAAACCGAAGCTTGGTGGGGGAAGAGTTAAAATGCCCAGAGGCGGAAGACTCTGGATTCTTAAATTAGAAAAGAATTAAAAAGAAAAGAAAAGAAAGACATAATAAGGCTTTTTATCCTTGAAGAAATACTTAGCTGCAGATTCCATATTTAACATGATTTTGCAGTTGTGAATTCCTACTTTTCAGGGAGGTAGCACAGCAGATATTTTTAGTAACAAAACACAACAGCACACAGATTCCTCTCAATCAGGACATCAGGGATGCCCTGTTTGAATGACGTCTCTGGATGAATGATCTATAAGTGGAGTCAAACAAGAATGATTGCAGTTTTGCATCCACAGGACATGCATAGGTTAACATGCAATTTGTTCTGTTTTCATTTTTTCCAACTCACAATTTTTTCACTGGTCCCGGCTCTAGAGATCGTGGTGCCATTGAGTCCCACCAGGGAAGGCAGGGTCTGCGACATCCAGTTCGTCACCATGGCCATGGTACTGAGGACGGCTCCAATCTTAAGCAGTGGCACACTCATCTCGGTCCCTGCTTCATCCCCTCCCTGGGGTGTCCCCGTGCTCCCGAAACTACTGACCCAGCTGCTCCCTTCCCCCTCGCTCACGTATACGTGCGTGAAGAGCACAAAAAAAAAGCAGCGCCTGTGAAGAAACCCAAGAAAACCTGCTGCTTAAGAGAGCGAGAGAGAGAGAGAGAGAGATTGACTGGAAAACAGAGAGCTTCTCTTCCTTATAAGCAAGCCAGCTCAAACAAATCCACTCGTCCTATCATACTGATCACTTACTGCCTTGGTGACGTCAGCTTGCTATTGGCCAGAGGCCAAGACAGGCTCAGTGGGAGGGGGTACTATCGCTGGAGCTTAATAGCCAAGTTCCCTCTAGGGATCGGGATTCCTAGGTTAGCTGCAAGCCTCATTGGCACTGAAGTGTTAATTTCAAATGAACTTAAAGAGACAGACACCCTTTCCTCATCATGTTCCACTCAGTCTGAGCATTTTGTGAACTCTGACTGCAAAGCACTGATTCTAAAAATAACTGTAAAGGGCCTCAAGTCCCTTGACCGATCAAAAGTGTCATTTACTTGTCCACCCCAATGCAGCCACTTTGGAGTTAAAATGTTTGGAATCTTTGTTACTGTTTCAGATTTCTGAAGATTCCTGCTAGAGTGTATTTATTTTTAACTTATTATTCTCCCTTAACCAACCTGCCCTCTATCCCTCTTCTCAGGTCCGGCACCTCTGTACCAACCCTATTACCCTACCTTCTCCTAGGGCTTACTTACCTCTATGGTAGTCACCCATGGTATTCTCTCCTCATGGTGGAGCTTGGTGAGAGTTGACCAAGTCCCCGCCGTAAGCTTTGATTCCGCTTGGCACCGAGAGGCTGCTTAGGTTGGTGGGTGCAGAGTCTGCGTACAGGGTGGTGGCCTTCATTCTGCACAGCGTTTTTTTTTTTTTTTTTCATTTTTCCTCCCTCCAGCACATGGCTGAAAGCAAAGCAACACAAGATGTCAGCTTCTACTCCAGCCAATTGGTGTCACCTCCTACACTTGTTCTGGTTCCTGCCTGCACTGCCAACATGTTCCCTAGGTGGCAGTCTCTCAGTGAAATGACCCCGAGGAGGAGGACAGCATCCTGTGGGACACTCAATCCTCCCCAACCAGGCTGACTCCTGAAGCCCCCAGCCTCATTCCTGAACCTGTCTTGCTTGCGTGGTGGCTAGTAAAGCACAAGGCACCCCAGCCCTCTGTGCCACCGGGCCAGCCCCATTATTTTTTTATTTTTGACCAGGGCAAACTCATGGAGCAGTGACAGCTCATTTCAAGGGGTGTCCTGAGGAATGGGTAACATGGGCCTGATTTATAGATGGGGGGGGGGAGGTTGGCCACAACACCGGGGAAACTTCCCTACTTTACTTCAATAGGTGCAACAAATGTTTTGCTTCCACCTGGACAGGGACCAGCGATGAGGAGAAGGGACCATGCTTTGTCATCTCATCTGAAGGACACCTGCTTAACAGTGCAGTAATCCCCCTCCCCCATGCTGCACTACGAGTGTCACTTATGGAACACGCGATGGGGTAATAAAGGAAAGAGTAATGTAAAAGACATCGTTATACAGAAGGATTTTTTGCCACTGAATGACTTAATATTAAAATATAACATTCCTGCTACAGATGATGCTTTTTATACTGAATTACAACTATCTATTATAAAGAAATACAAAATCACAATGCCCCCATAACACAAAGCATCACGGGCTGCATATGCAAATCACCACAGAATATTATGCTGGTTCAACTTTAAGCAGAAATGCATGGTGCCAAACTTTCAATCCCTTAGACCCAAATTGTGGGTTGAATGATTTGTCAGGTACAATGTTAGGGTGCGTAAAAAAGTCTCCCAAAATTTCTACTTTTTATACTCTTTTCCTTGATAGTACTAGAGGAACAGCAGTAGAAAATATAAGATACATAGATACATAGATGTTGACGGCAGAAAAATAAACCTTTTGCCCATCCAGTTTGCCCCATTTTTTCCCTTCCCAATACGAACCCGCAGACCCTAAGCAGTCATCCTCTGCCTCCTCCCCACCTTCGCACCCTTGCCAGTGGTGTCTCCAGTCCCTGTTCTGGCTCCGGGTTTTCTTCCCTACTCGTTCTGGTGATGCCCATGTGTCTATCCCATGCTTTCTTAAATCCACTAGCTGTCTATGCTCCCACCACCTCTTCCTCCTCTAGGAGGCTGTTCCAGGGGCCCACCACCCTTTCTGTGAAGAAGTACTTTCTCCTGTACCCTCTGAACCTACCCCCTCCAATTTTATATTGAGCCCTCTAGTCCTTGGACATTTTTTTTTAAAGATGCTCCCATCCTGTACCTTGTTTATCCCCTTTTGGTATTTAAATGTCTCAGTCATGTACCTCCCTCTCGCTCCTAATCTCCAGAGAGTAAAGATCAAGATGGCTTAGCCTTTCCTTGTAGGGCTTCTGATGCAGGCCCTGTACCATTTTGGTTGCCCTTCTTTGTACCCTATCTATCCTGTCAATATCCTTTCTAAGATGGTGGACTAATGCCCTCAACATGAATACAGATAACTGGGACTGGAATAACATACGGCTTTTCACTATTAGGGCATTTAGCGTAGTTAATTTAAAATGGATACAGTTTAAGATATTACACAATTTACACTACACACCATATCAAATGTTTAAAATGAAACTATTTAAAATGAATACAATAGAGCAAGTCTCTTGGTCCCCCACCTCTGTGAGCAAACCCCAGGATCTCCTACCTGCAGTGCCCCCTTAGATTGCTCCGAGGGCAGAGCCTCCAGAGCCCTCCGTATTGTCCTGTTGGACCTCAGTCTTGGATACGGTGTGGAACCAGGTCCACTACGGGGGCAGGGGACATCATTGGACACATCGGGGAGGATTTCTTCATTACTTTAACTTGTTTCAGGGTGTGTGCCATGACCACGCCTTGCATCCGACACACCCACCCAGACCAGTGCTAGCTGATGCTCTGGTACTGGTGCATCCCATGGTTACTTGGGAGCCCTGGACCAGAGACACCCGACCCCCCCTCCCTTCCCTCAGAGGTGGGAAGCATGCCATAGCCACTCAATCCACCCCTCTCCTGGCTAGCCCTTGAGCATCCAGAGTCCGGTCCTGAACCCGGGGCACCCGCATCGCAGTAGCGAATCTTTCCGCTGCACCGGTAGCAAAGCCAAAATGAATACAATTTAAGATTTTACACAACTTATACTACACACTGTATCAAATGTTTAAAATGAAACTAAGAGCAGCTCCAAAGTGGAATACGGTTATGGATATTACCCCAAGTGTAAGGACATGGCTCCTTTGTAAATAGAAAGCATCTGTCAGAGATTCAGTCAAGTTTTTCTGTGGAAGTCAAATAATTCCAGGGTTAAAAATTTGGAAGTCATTCTAGATTTTAGGATGTCTAAATACTCCCCGGTAGAGCTATGTGGGATACAGAAAGCAACCAGGGGAGTTTGTGTGCGGAATTGCAATTCTCCTTCTGAAATGCTGGGAATCCCAGGGTTATGATGTAAGGCATGAATTACTCATCTGCAAAAAAAATACCACTTTTGAAATTTCAGAATTCTGCTACTAATGGAATTCTGTGGAATTTGGCACAATGTTCCAAAT
Organism: Neoceratodus forsteri; assembly: GCA_016271365.2. Taxonomy (NCBI): domain Eukaryota; kingdom Metazoa; phylum Chordata; order Ceratodontiformes; family Ceratodontidae; genus Neoceratodus; species Neoceratodus forsteri. Next base: position 60,919,584 of record JADMNL010000033.1, read on the forward strand.
TTCTGTGGAATTCTGTTCTGTCAGGATTTAAAAACTTGGCAGAACACTGCTTCCCAGGTCTCAAATTTTCAGTCAGGAAACCAACTTTTGGAACTTCATGTGAAGCATTAGTGTTGCAAAATGCCATTTCGGAGAAAAAATCAGTTAGTTTGATTTCTATGCATTCCTATCTGGATGTCACCTAATTTTCTTTTGTTCCCAGCTGGAAAAAAAAAAAAAAAAACCTTTCCTCCTCCTTACTGTGGTAGTTTTTTCCTCATTGGTGGGAGTCAAACACTTCCAAACTGGAGTTTACTGAAAGCATGCCCCCGCCTCATTCTAGAAATATAGGTGAGAAAAACAGCAATGCATGATGGTAGTATACCTGATACACAAAGGTGGTGGTTAGCATCATACAAACAATGGCGGTGCCTACAAAATAATGTGCGATCATAAGGGTGCCATACTCATGCAGGCAGCGCATCCTTTATGGCATGCTCTGCCTGTATGAATATGGGGCTGCAGTCAGCTCACTGGTGCAGCAGTAGTGCTACTGTTTGTGACTCTAGTTCAGGAACAAGCCTGAGTTGTTGGAGAGCCGGTCTGGGGAGGGTGGGGTGAGCTGAGTGTCCCAGAGGACACTCTTCATCTCGAGGAGAGAGGGTTGATGGACTCCGCTCTGCTACTGCCACCTGGGTGACCATAAGTGCCAGTGCAAGCACAGCCACGAAACTGTGGAGGACGCTGACATTTTGCAATGCATGCACATGTGTGCACGTCTGGGGTTCTCTCAGCAAAGCACAAGAGCTGGGCCAGAAAAACAGAAAACATCACCAGATGCTGCAGGGGGACATTTGCCTTCATTGCAGCCCCCCCCCAAATGCTGACTGAGGCACTTCTCCAAAGAGCACCAACTGAGTCTCTGTTAGGGAGGTAAGGGCCTCCTCCTGACTGTCCCACCCGGGGGGGGGGGTTAAGCAAGGGTGTCTGTAGAAGAAGGAGATAAATCTCAGGGAAGGCAGGTGAGGGGGCTGGGTGTGTGGGTAGGACCAATGGGGGCTGACCGGTGTGAGGGGACAAAGTACAATATGGGGCTGTGTTCATGCTGCACAAAGTGAACATTCACATCAGTAACACTGCCCCCTGCTGGCAACAGACTACCAGAAACAAGGGGAGAGAGTGCATCCCAAGTGGGATAGTGACAGTATCTCGAAGACTGGGCTGGAGGGGCTTAATCATGGCAGTGGTTGGCCCCAGAGGCAGGGGACCCCACACCACTGCCTGCATTGGTAAAGGTAGGGGTTTGGAAGCAGTAAATTGTGCTCCCACAGCAGCATTTTAGCGCTTCCAACATCTGCTGAATGTGCCACTAAGCCCCATATGCAAGAGGGTTCCATCATTCGCATGGGTGTATGGTGTATTTAGCGAGATCATGTCATCCACCGAGTACCTGCATAGATGCACGTTGACTATGGGTCCCACCCTCATAGGACCCTCTATGCCCAGTTAGCATAGCGCTATTCCTGTGAGCAATGCACTAACGAATATTGGCACCATAATATTCTCTGGGATTCCCTTTCACAATTGAGTTATATTGCCACATGACTGCCCCTGATGTCTACTTTGTGCCTTCATCTTCTTCTTGTCATGTGCCAGTTAGGAAAATTATCTGATAAGGCAGACCAAACCTATTGGGGTGCAATCACACCCCTATAGTTAGGGTTGAGTAGCCTGTTTAATGTTAACCCCATTTAATGCACCTTAATAACCTTTGCATTCTTTGATGAAATAGCCTAAAATTTGACATGCATGGTCAGGCTGCCAGAATCTCAAGACAAGGAAAGAATTGTGATGTCATCTTGTGCAGTTTTTGAGATACGGACAGCCACAAAACAAAACAAAAAAAAAACACATTTGGTTTCCTTGTACTTAACATTTGGTATATTTTGCTCTCATCTACAGCCTAGACTGTGTGGAATGTTTTCATGACATTTTCAGTGTAGTTACGGCCCATGCCAAGGGTGTGCCTTTGGAAGATTTAGCGAAAAAATATTGTACTGTTTTAAAGTTATAATGATTTTTGAATTAATGTTCTGGTGCAAATGGTAAAAATAAACTATTATGAGAGTTAAAAAAAAAACTATTATAAAAGGTAAAAAAATATATCGTGGGGGAAAAACAGTCAAGATGGCTGCAATGTTTCTTTTTACTGTTTTAAACTTACAAAGATTGAATATACATACAAATTATATATATTAAAAAAAAAAACACCTGATCCTAGCTAAATGGGAGCTGTTTACCTAGCTTCTGGTGGGTTTTTTTTCTACAGTTGATGGAAATACCATTTCTGGGCATCCAAAATCCCGAGTGCCCAGTTTAGAGAAAGGAGACATTCACCTGAGTTCTCTATACGAGAACAGCAGGACTTTCTTGACTTCTGTAGTCGTAGATGGAACTCATGCTGTGGGCTGCAATGAGAGCAGTGAGCTGCCATTTCCCGGGTGGCTAGTGGTAACCCCCCCTTTCCCTTTATGTATGTAATGTTGCCCTAGTGTCTAGTGGCACCCCCCCACCCTTCGATTACTATCTCTGTATTTGTTTTATTTATTTATTTGTTTGAATTTTGTTACTGGGTGGGCCCACTGGGCCCTTTTTCAGGGGCAGCCTGGGGGAATATAAGCATTCCATACACAGGAAAAAAACTTTGCTATACAGTGGAGGAAACAAATTACACTTATAGGTACAGAACAATTAAACATATTGGCCCAGATATTCAAACTGCGCCAGTCTGAGGCGCAAGCCCCTGCGCTGCTCAAAATAGTTGCGCAGGGGTGTGGCCGGGGTGATATTCAAAGGAGTTGCGCTGTTGAGCAACTCCTTTGAATCATCACCTGACAACACTTGCGCGTAGGCGCAGTGGAACTACACTACCGCAAGTTGCCAGAGTTGAGCATTCAACTTGCGGTGGCGCAAGTACCATTGCGCCATCGCAAATTTCCGATATTCAAGGTGACATGCAAATGGGGCCATAATTTATGCAAGGCGCGGGGGCCATTTGCATCTCTTTAGGCCCCATTTGCATGCCATTTGCATGTGGAGTGCTCTGATCCAGGACTTGCTCCTGGCCACCCTGCCAGGCAGCAGCCGTCGGGGACCGGCGCACACTGCAGCCGATCGCGGGCATCACAGTTACATGCCTCCCCACACCTCCACAGCCCGATGCGGGCATCACAGTTACATGCCCCCACACCTCCCACAGCCCGATCGCGGGCAGAACACATACATGTCGCCCCAACATCACCCACAGCCCGATCGTGAGGCAGAACCTGTATAAACCCCCAGTGCCCGATCGTGGGCGGAACCTGTATAAACCCCCAGTGCCCGATCGTGGGCAGAACCTGTATAACCCCAGTGCCCGATCGCGGGCAGAATATAACCCTCCCCAACCGAATAACTCCCTGGTGGTCAGTGGACCGTAAAGCCCGATCGCGGGCAGAATGTCAAGCAGAACCCCCAAACATCTCCCTGGTGTCTAGTGTCCCCACCCACCACGAAGCCCCTCACCCGCTCCCCCGCGGCGGCGGGCGACAGCATCCACCGCCTGCCGCCCGCGCCCGCCGGCTGACTGTCCGGTAGGGCTGCCGCCAGTGGTGCAGAGCTACAGCCAATGGGCGTGCAGCCCATACCGTACATGACAGTCCAGATTTGTGAATGATCATTCACAAATCTGGACTGTCATGTCTGACAAGCTGCGCCCATTGGCTGTAACTCTAACCAAGCGTGCACTCGAATCGTCGGCGGCAGCGGCGGCAGGCGAGTGGGATGCTGTCGCCGCCGGCTGCGGGGAGCGGGGTGGAGGGCTTCGTGGGTGGGTGCGGGGGGACACTAGACACCAGGGAGATGTTTGGGGGTTGTGCTGCTGACATTCTGCCCGCGATGGGCTTTACGTCCACTGGACCACCAGGGAGTTATTCGGGTTGGGGGAGGGTTACATTCTGCCCATGATCGGGCACTGGGGGTTTATACAGGTTCTGCCCGCGATCGGGCACTGGGGGGGTTTATACAGGTTCTGCCCGCGATCGGGCTGTGGGATGTGTGGGGGGGGGACATGTACGTGTACTGCCTGCGATCGGGCTGGTGGGGGAGCACAGGGAGCGAGTTGGGGGCCAGCCAGGCGTGGCAGCTGCTGTGTTGCACCCTGCAATGCAGCAGCTCACCTGTGGGTGGCCCTCAACTTAAGCCTTTTTTTTTGGGCTCAAGCTTGTGCGGGCGCAGCTTGGGGGTTTCGCATGCACAACTCTGCGCAACCCGACTGAATATCGGGTTGCGCAGGTTATGCATGGATCCTCCCCCTCCTGTTGAGCATGCATTCATTTGCATTGCTCTCTTGCGCAACCTGGTGCCAGTGGCGTAACTGCCTCCTGCTGAATATCGCAGAATGGCGCATTTTGGACTTGCGCATGGCGCAACCCTGTTGCGCATGGCGCAACCCTTTTGAATATCTGGGCCATTATGTACACAGTTATGTAGGAACTTGTGGTTATACTTATAAATCTTACAATGATTATCCAGGACATGGATTACAGAAATAGAGGAGTTTAACATGTCTACGGGGTTATAGTACTAGGTAGGTCTAGTAAAGGCAGTGAGGTACAGGCTGGGAGTGTTTTCCTGGTGTCTAGTGGCACCCCTCCACCCTTTGATTGCTGTCCCCATTATGAATTTGTCTTTCCCTGGTGTCTAGTGGCACCCCCCACCCTTCAATTGCTGTCCCCATTATGTATTTGTCTTTTCCTGGTGTCTAGTGGCACCCCACATTCTCTGATTGCCATTCCCATAATTCATTTGACTTTCCCTGGTGTCTAGTGGCACCCTACATTCTCCAATCACCATCCCCCAATCATGGTCCCTGTAATATTTTTTTGTTTCCCTGGTGTCTAGTGGCACCCCCCCCACCCTCTGATCACCATCCCTGTAATTGTTTTCTTTCCCTGGTGTCTAGTGGCACTCCCCACCCACCAATCACTGTCCCGCTCTGTAATAAAGAAAATCATCCCTCAATGTCTTTTTTCACATCTGTAAAAAAGAAAACAGTCCCTCACCAATCCACCCATCCACCTCAACCTCCCACTGAACATCCATCATCCTGCACCCCCCCAAACACCCTCACTCACCTCAGGGTGAAGATCCACTCTTTGATCAAAGACACATCTTGCTTTCAATGGGCTTTTCAGCTTTAATGCATAAATGGCATATTTTGAGCCCAAATCTTCAACATGGCCTTTTTGGGACCCCCACCTCATGAACAATGGTGGTGGAATTACATAGGTCCAGCTCGACAGGTGATTTTGCAGTCGCTTGGCGAAATCACCTTTCATGCAAGATTTGAAAATTTTCACCAACCTTGTTAATGAGGTGGGGTCATAAGAAGGCTATGTTGAAAATTTCGGGTCAAAATATGTAAAACTAGTGAAGTTATGTGCATACGTTGAAAGTTTACTACGCTCACTTGTAACTTTGGTAATTTTAAATATTTTGACCCTAAATTTTCAACATAACCATTTTTTACACCACCTCATGAACGTGACAGGTGTCATTTCTCAAATCCTGGCCAAAATGTGTTCTCGCACCTATGACACGGAATGACGTTTCAATGTTGCAGAATGACATTTCGACGGGGATTTGAAAATTCTCAGTATGGGATTCATGAGGTGGGGTAATAACAAGGCTATGCTGACAATTTGGTTGCTATTTTGGCAGAAATGAAAGAGCAGGGCCCAGAGGGGGATACAATTATACTATCTAAAAAAGTAAAGAAATTCTTTGCAAAAGACTGTGTGAGTGCACCAGTTAAGGTAACAATGCCACAAAAGTAGGGAAATGTGGCATTAGGGTTTCCAACCCTAATGCCCCCCACACACCCCCAAGCAGCAAAAGGGAAAAAAACATTAGTGTTTTGGGTCTCTGGAGTCTTGGTGAATTAGTGGTGGTGTCTTCCTTGGGGGTTGTCAACCTTAATGCTCACCCCCTCCCCCTCCCCATCAGCCTCTAGCCTCCAATCCAAAGCATAAAGTACAGCTCCAAGCCACTGCCTCACAATGATACACTCTTAATCGGTAGAGAAGTATGTCTCGCTTGAGGATGGCAACACAATTTGTGGTACTTTTCTTCATGCAGGGCCCTGTGGGCCCTGCGTGAAGTAAGGAGATCACTTACCAGTCCACTGGCACAACAGTAAGATTACCACTTGTGACATTAGTGACCAGGTTCAGGAGCATATGAAGGAATCCTTTTTGATATGTTTTCTTTCGTTCATACAAAAAAGGATGCTCTCATATGAAAAAAGAATTTGGACAGTTTTTTCCTGATTCTATTTTTGTATCAAGTGATCCTTTTTTGTATGATTTTTTTGTTCAAATGAAAAAGGATGCCCTCATGCAAAAAAAGATTTTGGACTTAGTTTTTTTCCCACATTTGAATTTTAACAAGCCATATCTCCCTCAATATTTGGACTTAAGGGACACTCTATATATTAAAACAAAGCAAATAACACATAATCCCCCCCAAAAAATGTAGGGGTCATATGGACCCCCCAAATCAAAAAATGCTAATTCCCATAGGATAACATTGGAACTTTAACAAGCCATAGAACAATAGAAAGAAATTGTAGTTTTGGCAGAAATTGAAGTGCAGGGCCCAGAGGGCCCTGTGCTTCCACACCATCATTGATGTATGCATCAATGGAGGGATGAAAGTGCAGGGCCCAGAGGGCCCAGTGCTCCCACAGGCAGATGAGGATATTATTATACTATCTCAAAAAGTAAGAAAATTCATTTAAAAAAACTTAGTTAATGCACTAGTTAGGGCTAAAGCGACAAAAGTAGGGAAATATGGCATGAGAGTTCCAAACCCTAACACCCTACTCCCACTCTGCAGGCAGCAACAGGAAAAACCATTATGGTTTGACCTCTCCTATGTCTTTACAAATCATGTGTGGGGTGTGTCCTGAGGTTGTCAACCCGAACGCTCACCCAATTCTCATTTACTCTACACATCTCAGCTTATTTATTGATGGAAAGGAGTGAGCATCAGGGTTGACCACCTCAAGGTACATCCCATGCTAATTTGCAAAGATGCAGAAGAGGTCAAACTGTAATAGTTTTTCCTGTTGTGGTCTGCAGTGTGTGTGTATGTGTGTGAGAGGATATTAGGGTTGGGAACCCTAACACCACATTTCCCTACTTTTGTCACTTTAACCCTAAGTAGTGCATTAAAAAGTTTTTTTTTGCAATGAAAATATATGTATACTGTACCTATATAAAATGGTTAGGCCCTCGTCTCCACAGAAAAAGTCATCATATGTTTCCTCATATATGATGGTAGCCAATTAGGGTATTATGACACCAATTAGTTGATTACACTGTATTAATGTGTTCTTAACACCTTATTATACAATGGCAAGAAAGAATCTTGGACTATGATTGGTCAGTTTGGGGCTGGACCCACGACATTAACCCAGCATAACGCCACAGGTCTACTGTTATCATTATGACTGCTCTCTTTTTTTGCATCTCCTCTTAAGAAACAAAAATATTTTTCCACACTAATAAAAACATTCTTTAAAATAATTTTTTTATTTTATATATAACAACAAGCCATTGTATAATAGGAATAATGCACTCCAGGGTGTGTGTGTCGTGCTGGGATAATGCCACGCCTGTGGCATTGGATGCACTCGGCCTATGTGTCCTGCCCAACCCCCCAGACATGGCGTTATCCCAGCACAACCCACACCCTGTCATGCATTATTCCTTTAATAACACATTAATACTGAATTCACTACAAACCATCCCAATAACACATAACAAGTCCCTTAATAACACATGTTACAGCCACCTTAACCTCCCCAAAATGCTACCTGCAAACAACTACCCTGCTCTACAGAAATACGCACCCACCCAACACCCTTCCTCTCATATAACTCAGCAAAGTATGCCATCTCTCAAATGTCCAGCTTCAAGGCCCTCCATGTTGCTGTTGGTCCACTCCCATTGAGTGCTATGCCCCAATCCTGAATGCAGCTCCTATACTTCTAGCCACTCCAGCCCTCTCCCGACTGCAAAACATACCTACACAATATGCCCAATGCTGCTGAATGCATGGACTCCTGAGACCACCACACACACTGCCATCCTTCTCTACAGGGAAGATTACCAGAGCTGTGCATCCTTTTATAGGAGGACTCAGCATTATGGAAACACTAAAGGAACAAAACAGGCAGCCCCTCGCTACAGAAAATACCTACACTACATTATGGAAAAACAGTGGACCCAACAAACAGTGTCCAATCTAATGCACTATATTAAGCAAAAGCTAGAAAAGGCCTGTGTACTTGGGAAATAATACCATCTTGGGGGCTAATGAGTTTCATTAAGGACACTTGCCCTTTGGGCCCATGCCTTTATGGGCTCATTAGCCCCCTCAATGGTATTATTTCCTTGTACATAAACATTTTCTAGCATTTATTCTTTAAATATATATATATATACATACATATATATATGTATATATATATATATATATATATATATTACCACAGAGTGTAGGTAAAAAAATACAAGATAAAAATATATTTTAGCTAGCGACATCAGGAACAGCAACACATCAAAAAAATATTCTAATGCATGGGGAGCCCTTATTGGTATCGATGTGACATCAAGAGGTTGTTAACCCCTCTTGACTATGTCACATTGATTCCGTAACAAAGGGAATGATCTGCACATGCACAGCTTTGCACGAGTGGTGCACAACAAATGGCTGCGGCAGTGAGAGCTGGCCCTAATCAAGAGAGGCACTATGGGGAAACGTTATAAAGTAAGGACTATCATCTTTAAAACTGGTGCTCACTTGAGGTTTTGCCCATACACTATAAAATATAATGTATGGGTTTTTATTGATAACCTCATTGAAACCACTTCTCGAGGGTACTGTGACAACTGTAAATCTCTCGAGCTTCGCTTTCGAGGTTTACAAAATTGTTACGTAACCTCTCAAAGCAATTACAGTGTGGTTACCAATAAATCTCCATTCATTATCCTCTATGTTGTTGCTGTTGTCATGATAGGTATTTTTTTAAGGTTAGTGTCATCATAGTGGAATACTGAACCAATCAGAGAGCAGCTTTCACAATGCTGATGACATCACAACGCCTAGTGCAGCACTGAAGTCAACTGTTAAAAACAAAAAAAAGCAGCAAAATCTTCAAAAACTGCAGACCAGATTTAAGAGCTATGACTTGTAAACTACTGTTGTATATATCAAATGAACAACAGCCTGCCTCAAAATAGGGTGTTGCTCATCACGTGTGAGGGAGCAGGACTTTCATAACTCTGCCACTCATGAGTTATGGTCCTGCCCCTCACACCTGAAGATAAATTTCATACTCTGAATCAGCCCATTGCTATGCAGTATATATACTTCTTACCCAATTTGAATCCAATCTCTGCACCAGAAGTTCTAATTCTATGATTTTCAACCTTCCACGCTCCTGCACTGCGTTAGGTAAAAGACCTTTTGCAAGCCGTGCCCCTAACTGGCTAAATGCCCTCCCTACTGGCATCTCCTCTCTAGGCACCATTTAAGAAATTGTTAAGAAGTCATCTAGTTGTGGATTCCAGCTGTGACTGCTTCCAATAACTCCACCCTTATAGTCTATCAACCAAATTTCCGCCTTCCCCCTCTTCCCCATCCCACCCCCACCTCCTTACTCTATTCCCTTTGCCAACTACTTCCTAACCCTTATCTTTTCTCTTCACTACTCTTATTTTCACCTAACGACGCCCTCTGGGTTGATAACTCTCTCCCCTACCCTACAAATTATTCCTACTGTTCATCCTGTTGGGCCCTGCCCCTTGAACTATAGAAGGATCTCCTTGTACACTTCTAAGTCTTGCACAGCTACTATTCGTATTGACAAAGTCTATTGTTTTTGCTGTAACCTTTAACTTGTTAAATTCTGTTTTCTTTGAAATCATGTAACTTTTTTGCTTTCACTGTTTATTCATCTCCGACGTGGAACCTATATAATGAGCTTGTCCTTAAAAGGTGTTAATCCAAGAATTCAATAAATAAATAAAAATATATATCTTAGAAAAAATACTGCATTCTGATTGGCTACTTGCCATCATTAATTTATTTATTTATTCATTTGGTAACCAGGTTGGTGCACTGATCCGAAGACCTTTTTCAGGCACCGCCTGGGCAAGAAACTGGCACAAACAGTGCAAAAATACAGTGAGAGAACAGCGTGGATCATACAGGGAACATAACAATGTAGGTCAAGCTAACAGAGACAATATAAGGTAAACAGTACCAGGTACATCAACAACTGAGCATACCAAGGTATATAACATTTAGGTAAACAGGTTAAGGTTGCTCCATCATTCAACAATAGGAATAACAATAGTATTCAGGGCATGAGAGGTGAGCGGAGAGGGGGTAAGGGTGGGCTACAAGGGATGGGTAGCCATGCTGGTGGCCTGTGGGCAGACACAGGTCATGGAGGACAGAAAGTATATGCTTAATAGGGAATTTAGATTTAGAGGGGGGTCAGAGGAATGTAGGGAGGAGGGAAGGTCATTCCATAGTGAGGGTCCAGCTGCGGAGAAGGCTCTTCAGCCCATCCTCAGTTATGTTAGAATGTTTTAGTTGGAGGTGGGAAGACTGAGGTAGATTGCTGCAGTAGGTTTTGGGCCAGATAAGAAGGGATAGTGGAGACTAGGAGGGACTGTGCAAGGTATCAGGAGGTAGGAGAACCGTGCTTGTGGAGGGAGCCATTTAAGGGACTAGTAAAGAGAGCAGTGGTGAGTAAGGAGAAGGGCACAGAGGCAAGGTGATATGTTCAATTGTAGGTAGTGTCCAGGTGGTTCAGGCTGGTAATGGAGGTGAGGGAGTACACCAGACAGCCATAGTCAAGGGAGGGAAGGAGGTTGCCATGGGCAATAGCAAGTTGGGCTTCCAGCGACAGGTGGTCAACCATGCGACAGCAGAGCCCTATCTTCTGGTTGATGCACCTTATCAGTGAGGCAATGTGGTCAGTGTAGGTTAGGGATGGGTCCAGGATTACCCCCAGGTACTAGAAGGTGGGAACAGTATCAACGGGAGATCTATCTGGGGATTTGACAGTGAGAAGGCCACAGTTGTGGGCAACGGTGGAGAGTTTCAGTTTAGAACCAAAAAGCATGGCCTTTGTTTTGGCAGCATTGATCAACAATTTGTTGGTGGAGAACCAATAATGTGCCTTGCAGAAATCATCGGTAAGAGTGGCGGATAGTGAGGAGGGGGAGGGGTCACTTTGGTATAGTATTAAGTCATTGGCATAGAGGAGTGATTTACAGGATAGGTCCTCTGACAGGAGAGAGTTAGTGCAGAAGGATAAGAGGAGGGGGCCAAGGACAGATCCCTGTGGGACACCCACAGAGACAGGCAAGAGGGGGGAGGTGGCACCGCCAAGGCAGACCATCTGTGTTCTACCGGAGAGGTAGTTAGTGAGCCAGGTGGTGGAGGCAGGGGAGAAACCAGGGGCATCAAGTTTTACTATCAGGATGCTGTGATTTACAAGGTCAAATGGCTTGGACAAATCTACAAACACTGCACCAGTTAGCTTCCCTTCATCCATATTCCTCAGCACATGATCGGTGAAGAGGGCAAGGGCCGTGGTAGTGCTGTGCACCTTCCAGAAACCATGTTGCTTAGAGCAAAGGAGATTATATTTGGAGATGTGCTTTGTAATTTGGTAGTTTACTGCCTTCTCTAGGAGTTTACCAAGATGGGTCAGAATGGTGATGGGATGGTAGTTGTCCATAAAAACCAAGGTCACCTGATTTATGAATGGGAACAATTTTGACCTGCTTCCAGATAGAGGGGACAGAGGCTGTAGTAAGGGAGAGTTTAAAGATGAAGGTGAGTGGATAGGCATTGTCCTGGGCCGCTAGTTTTAAGAAGCGGAGGGATAGACCGTCACTACCAGCACTCCCTCGAGATGGTAGGCTGAGGAGGAGCTTAATTGTCCCAGGAGGAGAAATGATCTTAAAATAAAAAGGAGGGCTAGTAGGAGGGGAAGGTGGAGGAGGGGGCAAGGGGTGGGGGGAGCTTAGCCAGGTAGCTGCTAAGGTTTGAGATATGTGCATTAAGTGCATTTGCAATGTCAGTCGGGTCAGTGAGGGAGTCTTGTTGTGCATTTATGGATGAAGGTGACTGCTTGGTGGAGGGGAGAGCAAGGCATTAATGGAGGACCAGAAATGCCTGGGGTTTGCCTAGGTGACTGGATTGAAGTGATTGGAAGTAGGCCGACTTCCTAGAGTATATACGGTGCTTGCAGAGATTTTGTAGGTGATGGTAGCCATTCCAAAGGGAAGGGGATGGGGCAGCTTTATAGTCAGCCCACTTTGAGTCCCGCTGCTTCATAAGCTTGAAGAGGTCCAACATGAGCCATCGAGTGTCATCCCCATGCACTCTGTGGGAAGTGAGTGGGAAATGCTTGTCTAGGATGTGAGACAGGGCTGAGACAAAGATGTCTAGCGCAAGGTCAGCATTAGTGGCACCATAGAGGGAAGTCCAGTCAAAGGCTCTGAGGTCATCCTGAAGCCTGAGTGGGTCGAAATTAGAGAAATTGTGGAAAGTCATGTAGGTAGGTGGGGGTAGGGGGGTTTGGTAAGACAGTCACAGTAGATGGGGGAGTGGTCACTAATGACGTCAGACAGTGTGCCGGCATGGGCAGCTTTGTTTGCTCGAGTCGTCAGGATCCAGTCCAAGGTAGTGTGTTTGTTGGACCGATTGTTGAGGTGTGTATGGGAGGTAATTAGCTGGGTTCGATTGTGTTGTTGTATGATGGAGCTGCAGTCAGAGAGGGAGTTTGTGTTCCAGTCAATGTTGAAATCCCCTACAAGAATGGAGTCTCTTGTGGGGAAAAGAGGTGCAAGGAGGTTCAGGAGGGCTACAAGCCCAGAAACACCAGCTCTCAGTGGGTTATAGCAGCACCCAACAAGCAACTTCTTATTGGTGGCAACTGTTAGTTCAGCTGCCTCTCAGAAGGGAGGTCACTGGAGGACTGGCCAAGGAGTGTGGTAGTGTCGTAGTTATGGTAACACAGAAGTACATCACCACCATGGCATGAGGTAGAGTGATCATGGTGAAGGAAAGTGTAATCAGGTAGGGAGCAGTTCTGGCCATGGGTAGAGCTTTTTAGCCAGATCTCTGAGATGCCCAGTATGTCAGGATTACACAGAGAAACCTCGGCCTCCAGCTCAGCTATTTTAGGAAGAAGGCTCCTCACATTCATATTTACAATTTTTAGACTGTGCTTAATATCCCATAAAAGATGACTATGGGATAGAGGCGTGTTTAAGGGGGCTGTAGAAGTGGGGCCAGGGTTACTTTCTATGTTCCCAGAGAGGAGGGGGTGGGCGGCATGGAAGTTGGGTCGGAGGGGACATAGTACTACTAGCACATAAAAAAGTCCCAGCGTGCCACATAGAAGTTTCTCTTTCAAAATAGTCAGCCTGAATTCTCTGCACCACAAAAACAAAAATTAAGATTTCCAGCTTTCACCCGTTACCTTTGAGTTATTCACAGATGCTACCTTGGATACATTTCTGGACCCTGCAGCAGCAACAACTAGAAAAAATACTATTAATTTCAAATCCATAGCAATTACGTCGCTATTGTTTTATTTTACTATCCTAAACCCTTTTTCTGAACACAGTAAGACACTCCAGGTTGTTCACAGTAGTGCCCTGAACCAGTTCCAGGGTTGATGGCACTCAGCCTTTGGCCTCTTGCCATACACAGTCTCTGAGTGTGCGTTCATGGCACTACTTCCAATCCCCTGTCATGTCTTATTACTCATATGTATAATACTGGTGTGGTACTGCCAGCTTGTTAGGGTGAGTTAATGTTTTTGTCAAAACCCTCCTGTTTTTGACAGTCTATAACTGGGATGTCTTAGTCCCTAGGACTGAAAACTGATATATACCATTTCAGTCATAATGGTACATTTTCTACAATTTTTGTTTTGAGTTTTTTTTTGCTACAGATTGCTTATATTGTGTAAAATACCCCCATTTAAAACCTTTTATTGGCTCAGAAATAACAAAACCAATATGCCGATTTAAAACCTGAAACTTTCAGGTGTGTTAGATATTGGCCCAGATTAGGGCCTTTCATTTGTTTTGTGACACAAAAAGGATAAAATAAGAAAGTTACCTGTGTTTTATAACCATCTGAGCATGCGTACATGCAAACTGAAAAAAACAAAACAACCCCTCAAAACAGTATATGAAAACAACACAACGATTTTGTTTTCATTCATGCTTGACTTTTCACAATGCACCTGTAGCTTCACCTAGGGCCTGCAGACCCCTACCCAAAGTAACCTGAAGGTCTGACGCCATGCCCAGTGGGTCTGTAGCTTCGCCTAAGGCCAGCAGACCCCTACCCAAAGTAACCTGCAGGTCTGACGCCATGCCCAGTGGGTCTGTAGCTTCGCCTAAGGCCTGCAAACCCCTACCCAAAGTAACCTGCAGGTTTGACGCCATGCCCAGTGGGTCTGTGCCTTCACCTAAGGCCTGCAGCACACAGTCCAAAGTAACCTGCAGGTCTGATGCCATACCCAGTGGGTCTGTGGCTTCACCTAAGGCCTGTAGCACACAGCCCAAAGTAACCCACAAGCCTGGTGCTGTGCTCGATGGGTATGCTGGTCCACATAGGACCCTGGCTGACCCAAGCTACAGGTCTGCCTCTGTGTGCTGTGAGTCTGCTGCTTCATTTTGGACCCACAGGGGCTTGTGTGATGCAAGATACAGGGCCACACCACTGAGCAATGGGTTTGTTAAAGCAAACTACAGATCCGGCACCATGCCCAATTGGTCTATGAGCCCAGAGCAAAGAAACCACAAGGTGTCAGGTGTTGTATATCTTTTAAAAAAAATAAACTGCAAAAAACTATGTTAATGCAACTGTAAAGCATAAAGAGCTACAAAAGAATGGAAATGAGGCATTACAGGTTTCAGCAATAAAGCCCGCCCCTATACTTATGACCCAAGGCCAAGCTACAGGTCTGGGGCCCTCCTACATGGATCTGTTGCTTCATGTGTGGGCCACAGGGGCCCTAGGCAAAGCAGGCCATAGGTCTCGGGCCATGAACAGTGAGTCTTGATTCTTTGCATAGGGCTCGCAAGACCTTGCGCTAAGCAAGCTACAGGTCAAGGTCCTGCTCTATGTGTATGCTGCTATGCACCGGGACTACAGAGCCCTGTGCAAAGCAAGCTATATGTCTGCGGCACAGCAGCACAGGTCTGCGTCCTTACCTAGGGAACAAAGGGCCCTGTGCCAAGCAAGCTACAGGTATGGGAACATGCACCACAGGTATGCTGTTCTATGTAATGCTTGCAGCACCCTACCCTAGGCGAGCTTCAGCTCTGGGACCGTGCTCCGTGACTCTGATGCTTTGTGTACAGCCTTACATCAAATAAGACATCTATCGGGCATGTCTCCAGGCCTGTAGCTTGGCCTTGGGTTACGAGGGTTGGGGATGGGGGGTAGCCAGTAGGGCTGAAAACCCTAACGCCACATTTCCATACTTTTTGCTATCCATTGGCAAGGCAATAAAGACTAAATTTAGTCATTTTTATGTAAATTCACTAATTAATAACTCTTGAATCACAGAACCAAATTTGACCAAACCTACCAAAACATTAGTCCCTAGGCCTGAAACAGTACCTACCAAATTTCTGAGTTCTAAGGGCTAAGATTGCAGAGATATAAACTGTAAAAAAAAAAAAATTGGCAAAACACCAACTCTGCTCTAACATACAAGTGCTACTGCACATGCATAATACATATAGCATTGGCAGAGATAAAAAATGACAAGATAAATAGGAGATAAACAACAGGCCAGCTCAAAATATGCGATTTATCTTTACAAGCAAGGGGGGGGGCGTGGCAGGACAATAACTCACAAGTGGTGGGGCCATGAGTGAGTAATAAAAGTCCTAACCCCACATAAGTGATGATAAATTGCACGTGCGGGGCCATGAGTGAGTAATAAAAGTCTTAACCCCACACAAGTGACGATAAATTGCACATGCGGGGCCATGAGTGAGTAATTAAAGTCCTAACCCCACACAAGTGATGATAAATTGCACGTGCAGGGCCATGAGTGAGTAATTAAAGTCTTAACCCCACACAAGTGATGATAAATTGCACGTGCGGGGCCATGAGTGAGTAATTAAAGTCCTAACCCCACACAAGTGATGATAAATTGCACGTGCGGGGCCATGAGTGAGTAATTAAAGTCCTAACCCCACACAAGAGATGATAAATTGCAAAACGTTGAACCCGCGTGTTGTACATTTGATTTATACAACATCAGTTTACTTGTTATAGCTTTTAACTCTGCTGCTTGTATGAAGATGAAACTATTTTTTCTTTGATTTCAACTGCTGGCTTTAGTGCTGACCTTGTCTGTTGTGATGTCATTAACATTGTGAAAGCTGCTCGCCAGTTTCTTCAGTATTCCATTCTAATTTACCTAGCCTTGCTACATAGCCATGGCGAAATACCCAAACATGCAAAACATCATGACATCTTGTAAAGTGGATCTAAAAATATGGTTTTATTTTCTGGCATTTTGCTCTACAGATGTCTATGAAAAGTAATCCCTTTATTGATGATGTATCTAACCTCAAGCTATTATGATATCTTTGCAGTTAGGTGCGTCACACACAATGTTTCATGAAGGTTAGGTGCATCCGACCAGAATGGCTGAACCAATTAGAGAGCAGCTTTTACAATGCTGATAATATTGTTCATAATAGTCTAGTACAGAAGTGAAGCCAGCAGTTAAAAGAAAAGAGAAGCAGTTAAATCCATTCACAAACAGCAGATTTTTAAAGGTACCACTGACAAACTGATGTTGTGTAAATCAAGTATGAAATGCCCAGACTAAATATGCGACATCATGAGAGAATGTTATTTAGTCTTTTTCCTGTTATACATTTATGTCACTTTGCCATTAGTGCCTCTCCTTTGGCCCTGGCGTCCAGCCCTGTCCCATCCAGAGATATGTAAAGTTGCCAATTTTGCTGTACGAATTAACTCACAAAGTTTTCCAGATTCATGAAGCGTGAAGTGCTGACTTCGCAAAGTTTTCAGCGGGCGGAGTGGAAGTCATGCAAATTTGCTGGCGAAGTTGAACCTTCTCCATGACTTTACCTGACCTCGCCTGAAAAAGTGCCACTTCCCCAGGAAGACTCGCTGCAAAGTAGCAAAGCGGGCAATTTGGGGTGTTCCTCCTCTAGGTTAATCTTGCAACTTCGCTGATGAAGTAAAATTTTGCAACATCTCACTCCCATCCCTTTTCCGGCACCTAATGTTTCCTTCCATTGCCACAATGCAGCTTCTGGTCTGTGGTGTTTCCTGGGGGCGATCTTTGCCCAGCTGCCCCCCCCAGCCCTCTAATGCAGGAGGCAAAGAGGCCAGTCAGGATGGCAAGATCTGAAAGCACTAGCCGTTATCCTGAACGCTTCCCAGGGGGTTTCCTTCAGTTTCTCCCCCGCTTTCAGAATGCCAATGGCAAGGGTGTTACATGCACATGTGCACACAGTTGCCAGTCGGCATCTGCCAAATCAAAGCTGCTCCAATTGCACTGCCACCTGTGCCCACCAGGGGGCAGTACTGCAGCACAGCCTGCTGCCTTCCCTCCATGGAGGCGGCGAGCATCCTCTGGGATGCCCAGTCCTCCCCCCCCCAGCTGGCCCCGATATCCTAGGCTCGTTTTTGAATCTGGGTCTACTGCATTGCCGGCGGCAGCACTGCTGCTCTACCAACATGCCAACCTGAGAATGTTATGTTTTCATAACAGACATTTGTGAGAGCCTCTCTTCATTAACCCTTTTTGGATTTCAGATTATTCTGCATATGATGATGATGTTGTCACATACTCCAATGGCATTGTGGGTCATTTCTTGGGGGGGGGTTGCCAATCTTTTCCCATGTGGATGTCATGGTTGCTTTGTACTTCTGTGGTCTGTATGGATTACATTTGGGTGGGATGGCAGATTTCAGCTTCCGTGGAATTCTGCTCTTGAATGGGACATTTCTGCAAGTATGGGCAATCTGAAATCTGATTCCAAATTCTGGAATTTGTATTTACACTGGGTTCTGTGTGTTTTTTCTTGACGATCTGTGGGGCTACAAAGTACCAAATCGTACTACTTTAACTATGGGGGCATTCCACAGATCAATGAATTACACCATACTTATTACGCTGTGCTCTGCAGAGTCTTTTTCAACCAAAGTAGCATAATTTGTGTACTTTCTTTCCACAAAATCATCCAGAAAAACCAGCAGAGCCCAGCAGAATTTTCACACAATGCAGAAATCAACAATCTACAGAATTATATTGCTGGAAAGAAAAAACAATTCTGCATGATTCTGCTGTTGATATGTACTGGCGATATGAATTTCTGGCTCCCTCCCACCAATGTATTCATGCTATGCATGATCGTTGTGCTTAATAAAGGAAGTTTGCTCTGCCAGTCACTCTGTCTCAGCCCCACAAAGCTATGTGATTGCTCTGTCTGGCACACCAGTGCTGGCACTAGTCTATGAAACATAGACTTTGACGGCAGATAAGGACCGCTTGGCCCACCTAGTCTGCCCATTAAGAGATGAAAGTGATGCATTATAGAGAAAAGTGGCGGGGGTGATAATTTATTGTCCAAGCCAACTTTCTTATGGATTCATGCAAAGAAAAAAAAAAACTATTATAAAGAAAAGATTGATTTTCTGTCAGTAACAAAAAGTAGTGTCAGCAAATGACAGAAAATGAAGGAACCATTTTACAAAAGTGACCCAATGTCCGATGACCTCGGAGCTGGCAGGGACAGCAAAAAACAATTTTTGGCTCTAAGCCTGGATTAAGACAGGAAAGGCAAACTTCTCCTGGTTCTGAAAGGTTCTGAGAAAATCTTATTTTTGAGCCTGCTTATAATCCCAGTACTGAAAATGCCATACTTGCTCATGACAGGCACCTGAGCAAATACCCAACATTTTAGTACTGCAGGGGGGGAGGGTTGGAGGTGCCAGCTTTCATATGAGGGGGTAATCCGAGGTCTCTTCTGTCTGGTGGTTGGCCAGATGGAAACTAAGTAACCCATGGAACTTTTCAAAAGACAATGGAGGTATCCCCAGTGTCCTTCCAACATTTCTTTCCTCACTAACTCGGGTTATAATGCAGTATGACTGTGGGGAGGGGATATAAACGCCCCCTAATGGCTACTGCATGTATATTGCATATGTCTGTGTATCACCCGTATCAATTTTTTATTTTATTTTGTAAAGCACTTTGGGATATAGTGGTATCAGGGCCAATGGGACCAAGCCTATGATGAATGACACATGGCACTGAACATGTACTTGCTGGACCTTCAAGTTCTTGAACACAATTAAAGGAGGCAGTATAGAGCAGTGGTTTAAGGCTTTGAGCTGCAAACCTGAAGACCTGGGTTTGAATCCCACAGCCCCCCACCTGCATACTGTGTGAGCCTGAGCAAGTCACTTAACTTCCTTGTGTTTCCAGGTCGCACCTGGAAACAAGCTTTCAGCTTAGTGTCTCTCTCCTGGTAAAAAAAGAAAAGGTAAACTGTGAGGAACTATTTAGACAGGAGTGGTGAGCCATAAACATGGGGACAGAGTGGAAGCTGACTGGGAGCGATTCTGGAGGAATGTGAGAAAGTTTTATTTTACAGAGAGTGGTGAGGCATGAAACAGCCTACTACCGGCAGGTGTGGTGTGGGCAAAACCCATCAATGGTTTCAAGCACAGCTGAGGCAGACTGAAGGGATTAGTAGTTACTCAGAGGGGTTGCAGTAAGGCAGAGGGAAAGCCCCATCTAGACATTAGGTCCTTGCATAGCATAGGCTATAACAGGGCACACTGGATGGACCCATGGTCTTTTTTCTACCAACATTGTCAATGTTTCTATAGACGGTGCTGTATAAGATCAAATTCTATACTGCTGTTATGTGCCATATTAATTATATACAGAATACTGAGTGGATAGATGTGCGTAATGAGAATTGTACACATCTGAATTGTATGATGTTACAGAAATCTTGAGAGTGAAGCTTGTGGGGTTTATAAAAGTATAACACCCTGAGGGTGTAAATAATTTAAGTTGAAGCACACTTACCCATTTCGTGTCCCCTGGGTCTCCGACCAGGATTTCCTTCCACCAACCACTTTTGTCATGATACCCATCCCCCAAGGATTTGCCAACCGATCTACCTGAGACTCCAAAGCCCACTCACAGAACAGAACTGTGCTGCCCACAACAGCTTCCCCCCCCCCAAAAGGCTGGCGACATTATTTTGCTCCTTGGCTGTCTTCCCCACTCTCTATCCAGTCACCCACAGCAGAGGCGAAGACCTGGAGCACCCTCAAGAATCAGTGGCAAGGGCCTGGTTTGGATGTGGGGGACAGGTGGAGGCTTCATCTTCCATGGGCAGGCCCATTTTTACACTTTAAACCCATCCCACTCCACAGGAGTGCAGTGACATCATTGGATGATGGCATGTGTGGCACGCCCGGTGACAATTGCACTCTGTCCAAATCCCCACTCCCCTCCACCTCCACCTGTGGTAACCCAAGCTGCAGTATAGCAGCAGAACATAGATTCCCCCCAACCCCCGGAGGAGAAGAGTGTCTGCTGGGATGCCGAATCCTCCTTCCCATGGCTAGCTCTCTGATGGCCCTGCTTCATTCCCGAACATGGGTCGTCGGTATCACAAGCAACAGCACTGCCACTGCACTGCGGGCAGCTGACGTCCTGAGGACCCACGTTTTATTATTTATCAGTGCTGTGTTATGTTTTTTTTGTCTTGAGGTGCAGCAGGAAAATGAAGATGCTCCCAGCTTGGCTACTTTATGTGAAAGCCCATGATTCTCTACCTAAAGAAACTGCCCTAACTTTAACACAACGCATCCCTTCAGCCTCACTCACTAAATATCCACACCCCTCGATGCTTCAGTTTTTGACTTCCATAGACCCCCATCCTGCTGCTGCTACTCAAATGCTGATACCAGCTCCCACAGTGCTTCTGACCATAACCACAATGTCTCTCCCAACTCCTGCTCCAGGCAGCATTCCCAACCACACACTGCACCCCACCCCAAACCGCTGCTCCCAACCACACACTGCACCCCACCCCAAACCACTGCTCCCAACCACACACTGCACCCCACCCCAAACCGCTGCTCCCAACCACACACTGCACCCCACCTCAAACCGCTGCTCCCAACCACACACTGCACCCCACCCCAAACCGCTGCTCCCAACCACACACTGCACCCCACCCCAAACCACTGCTCCCAACCACACACTGCGCCCCACCCCAAACCACTGCTTCCAACCACATACTGCACTCCACCCCAAACCACTACTCCCAACCACACACTGCACCCCACCCCAAACCACTGCTCCCAACCACACACTGCACCCCACCCCAAACCACTGCTCCCAACCATTCTCTGCACACCTCTCCAGACCGCAAGCCATGCCCCTCCCCATTCTGAAAACACTAAAGAAAGGACCACTGGTGCCACTCCTCCGTTTATGAGAGACCCCTATGCTATGGAAAAACCACAGGGGGGAAAAACACTGACAGCCCCCAAAAATGCAGAAAAAACCTACCCAAGCTTACCACTACAGTACTGAAAACCCATACATTAAGGACTAAACACCGCAACACCTGGAAACAATAGCAAATGCTTACATCAGTCTCCAGCCTCATGCAATATATCAAATAAATGATAGGTAAGTCCTCTATGGATGAAATATACTGACCCCAGGGGCTAAGTTAACAAGATCATAAAGCCACCCACGCTTTGGGCTTCTGGCCTTTATGATCTTGTTACTCCTCCCACACTGACCCATTGTTTATTCCCCCCTCCCATAAATACATATACGTATACATATTGTATATACTAGATTTATACTGTGCATTAAGATGATACTCATACACATTTCTGATGGTAACCAGCCTGACACCATGCCAAGATGTTTAATTTTTTCAGCGTGGGTATAACAAGAGAGCAAGAACTTCAAAACTGCAATATTTCAGTTCTGGATCAATAAAATGAAAAGAAAAGCAGGTATAATTACCAGAAGTGCTTGATTACTCAAAACTCAATGATGACATTTTTCACCAGCTAACAAGTACTGCTGCCTCAACCTCCTGTTCACGGATGTTTAGCCTGACATATTATACAGCTCTTCTGCCAGCGGAGACTGCAGTTCCTCCCAGGGCAGCAAAGGAAAAGCAGGCAGGTAACAATCAAAAAGAAATACAAGCCAGGACTTCCTGGAATAGACACCAGTCAACCAAAAATAAATGTGTATGGTAGTTTTTGGGGGTTTTTTTGTGCACGAGTGTGTTGGTAATTTGTTTTGGAAAAACAGAGATTTACTTTTACTTTGGCAAAGCCTTCGGGAATCTTTGTTCCAGTCAGTGGAAGATGATGTGATGTCTATAAGCCAGTCTTCCACAGGTAGCAGGGTTGTTACTAAGCTAACAAAGCTGTGTAGCCAAGCTGATCAAGATTTTTTACTTTGCGGACCAGCTGAGTACTTGGTTTGGGGACTTGAGGATTCCTGTTCCTAATCCTCATAGCAGGGGATTTGCCTCGACTATGTTGCAAAAATACTGTGTGCCGGAGAGTCTGGCTTTGGGCAGGGCTGAACAGGACACTGGTGAGGAGGACAGGATGGCCCTGCTCGTCCCCACGAAACAGGAAGTATGACAGGTGCTGTTGTGCATGAACTAAGCAGAACCAAGAAAAGTCACACGGCACCTCCTGGTGGTTAGAATGTGCAAAGGGCTCAAAATTAGAAACAGGAGAACTGCAAAAAGTTCTGAGGTCCTGCCATGAAAAGTTCTGATCAGATAGGTATTTGTCCCACATCAGAACTTTCAGAATCTTTTTGGTTTTCTGTGGATTTAAAATACGAAAAAATATTTTCCAACTTTATTGTAATACACAAACTACTTTTGGTGCAGGTATCTGATGCTGCTATCTCTGTCTCCAGAGAGCTATCGAATTGCTCAGCCAGTGGTTTAACTAAGACCTGCTCCATGTCCTTAAGCGCATGAGCATATAGCCCACCCAGACAATGGACTTATCCATTTTGAGTGCACTTAAGCACTCCAGAATCCTTTTAACTGGAGTAGGGTCCACATTAACCCCTCCCCCACCATGATGGCACAGCCAGGCATTAACTACTTGTTCTCCACTGTGAACACGGAGCAGAATTATCTGAGCAGGACATCTGCCTGGTCTTATCTCCATCCTCCCACTCCTCACCTTGCCTCAGCCAGACTATTTATTCACTCATCTTTCTTGCCTCCATTATGTAAGGAAAGAAGGTCTTGTCCCCCCTCTTCGTACCTTCTACAATTCTCGCTGCCATGTCAGCCTTGGTCCCCATGCTTGGCTGGTTCTGTAATTTTTAAATGTCTTTAAATGATAATGTTTTGGAGGTTTAGGTAGCCCAGTGGCGTGGAGGGTCAAGATGTTGGTGTCTTACCTCCAACCATGCCGGCGACCTGGGTTCAGAAATGAACCAGGATCACTCGGGGGCTGGCTGCGGAAGGAGGATTGAGCATTCTAAGACTGGGGGGATTCTGAGTCCCACTGCTTACCTGCCACCTACCCCAGCAGACGAGGGGGGAGGGGGATTAAGTATTGACATAGCACTCATGTGCATCAATACGTACACACATGGATGCGTCACTCCCAGATGCCACAGGGAGAAAATGGAGGATAATGCCCTGGCATGCTCAAGCACTGCTTCACGGCAGTGCCACCCCAGCTTTTGAGTCTGCTCCAGGACTTGGGTCACCAGTGTGGGAACACATCACACTACCTACTGGGCCAATGGGTGGATGATAGTATAGTATTTTATAAAATGGGTCAAGATAGCTGCAGAAAATATTGCTGTCTGATTGGACTAACCAGGTCACCTGACATGCCGATGCAAACAGATGGTGTAGCATTTTCTAGGCCATTTTATCAGTCCAAGAACACACTCCATGATGCTGCGTTTAGTGGGCGATACAGGCATTCCCCAAGCTTGCGTGCATATGTATGTGTGCGGTGTGTGTGTGTGTGTGTGTGTGTTGTGTGTGCACATCTTTTGCATTTGCGAGCTGAGGAGCACTTGTCCTGCAGCCTCATGCCTCAGCACACACCTAAGGTGTGTCCACACCTCCCAAAGAATGCACACCCAGTCATGTGTTATTGACCACTTATATTATACAGCACCTTTTATTTATTACCTGACATCAACTCAGCCCTAGGGTTTCCTCACTGCAGCCCTAACTGCTATCCAAGACAGGCACTTCCCACTAACCACCCACAGAGTGCAGGTGGAAATACAAGATGGCTCTCCTAAGACCGCCTCAAGAAGATGAAGGAGAAAGATGTCAAATGAGCAGCACATAAAGCCACCCCCTCACCCTCCCTTTGGAACAAATACAGATGTCTGCATAACCTCTGCAAACAAGAGATCAAATCATGCAAGGCTGAGCACCTCAGAAACCTTCAAACCCAGAAGCTTGGCAACCCCCAAAATTTCTGTTCAGCAGTGAACTCCCTTATCTCACCCAGGACCAAACAGAACACCACAAAACTTGAATCTGCAGCAAGATCCTTAACTGACCTGTCCACAGTAGCCAAAGCCCTTAATAGTAACTTCATGGACCTGTCCGACTACCTCTAAAGGCTTCCCCTCAAAGATCCAACCCGTTGTCCTATTGGCCAGGTCACTGACAACCAGAATATTCAACCTTATCACTTTAAGGCAGTCTCCCCATGAGAAATCTGTAAGCTCATCACCAAGGTAACACCAACAGTGACAGCCTCTGCCCAAGATTTCTAAAACCTGTAACCCATGTTACTGCCAAATACCTGGCTATGGTATTTAACTTATCCCTTTCCTCCTCCTCCTCCTCCATAGCCCCCGTCAGAAAGCAAGCCAGAATCATCCCCATCTTTAAGTCTGGTGACCCTATCCTAGTCAACAATTACCACCCCATCTTCACCCTCTCCCACTTGAGCACAATCCTTGAAAAGGCCATGTATCAGCAAATCTCAAAACACGTGTCTAAGCACAACCATCTCTCTTCCCAACAATACAGCTTAAGGAAAGGCCACAGCACCACCACTGCACTGAGTTGCTTCACTGACCACATTTTCAGGGGCATGGATGAAGACAAACTAACTGGCGCCATCTTGGTGGATCTCACCAAGGCCTTTGACTCGGTGGACCATAACATCCAACTAGGTATACTGAGCTGTACTGGGTGATGCACCATAACCGGAGCAGGGTTTTGCAACTACCTTTTGAGGTGAACTCAGGTAGCCTGCACAAGGGAGGGGGGCAAATTCTAGCACCCAGGTGGTCTAAAGTGGGCTCCCACAAGGATCCATACTTGGGCCCATCTTGTTTTCCCTCTTCATCTTGTATTCCCTGTTCATCATGGGAAAATCAGTATTGTATGCCACCAACCTTATCCTCTGCTATAGTGCAAAGGCCATGGTCGAACTACTATCCACTCTCACAGAAAATTTTGGCACTGACCAAAAATTTTTCCTTGCCAGCAGACTCCTGGTACATGCCTGGAAGACTAAAGCCATGCTGTTCAGGTTGACACCCAAACTAGCTAGGTGGGCAGGTGACACCACCCCTCCACATCCTGTCCCCCGAAGGCTTACCCCTTGAGTTAGTGCTTATCTTCAAATATCTGGGAGTCGTCCACAATCCCTCTCTGATATTCTATGATCATATCGGACTCACAGTTCAGTACATGAAGCAGAGACTAGAAGTTAGCTTCTGGTTCAAGTATTTTATGACCCCCAAAGTAAGGCTCACCATTGCCCAGGGCACCTTACTTCTACTGTTCTTCTATCTACTCACAGATCTCACCTTCTTGTCTGTCCAGACTGAACCTGCAATGACATCTGTAAGTTTGCCTTGATGGCCCTTTACTCCACACATCATTGTTCCCTTTACCAGTCCCTAGGCTGGCTCCCCCCTCTGGCCCGCTAGGATTTCTTCCTCAGCTGCCTCATTGACAAATATATCCGGGAAAAAGAGCTGTCACCCCTCTCCCGCACCTACTAAGGCCAAAGCCCTCCCATCGAGGCCACCGGTTCTCCTCCAGCCGACTATCAGAGTGCCCCAGAAGAGCCAAAAGGCCTTCTCCACAGCTGCCCTGAGTCCATGGAACAGTCCAGCTACACCACCACTACACTACATACCCTGGGATCACACCCCCAATTCATGTCCCACCACAAGACCTCCCTCACTGTTGCTATTACCTGTAAATGCCACCCCCCCCGAAGATAAGATGACCCCATCCACAGGTGAAGTATCTGCTCCTCCACCCCTCATATTGCTGTGGCACCTGGGGGGCCACAATGACTCTGGAAACTGTTGTTGCTGTTATAAGGACATCTGTTGGCACTTCTCTACCACAAAGACTCTGTGCACTGTAACTGCTTGCATTAATGTCACTGTTTGCCTATGCATTCATTTCTATATCAATTGTTTCGTATCGTTCCATGCATTAACTTACTGCACCCTCTATTTTTTTGCACTTGTTTTTTTACCTTGTTTGTGTCGTCTTTATGGCCTGTCATACCTGAAAACAGTCCCTGGGATCAGTGTACCCACCCAGTTAACAAATAAATAAAATAAAATGTATTTATTTGTTGATTGGGTAAGTACACTGTCAAGGGACTTTATAACAATGACCCAGGCCTGATAGTGACAAAAAAAGAGTGTAGATAAGAGAAACAGTGTTATAAACAAGCTGCGAAAAACATTTTTTTGAGTAACTGAAAGTACAGAAAAAAGACAAAATAAAACAATTTGTATATAATCTGAATAAAGTAGCACAGAAAGATGAACCAAACAAATTGTAATTTTAACCAGCCCAGTGGTGAACAGGGCAGAAGCGCCATGTGTCTCGCCTTTTCCTATGTCGATGACCTGGGTTTGGGAACTGACTTGGGTCATCGGAGGGGGGTGATCAGCCAAGGAGGGAGAAGATCAAGTGTATGAGGGATTGTTCTCCTTGCCAGGGGCAGGGAGGCATGTTACCTTGGCCTAGGCTGCCCCTAGGTGGAGGTCCGGAGGTAAAGCAGGTCAGGGAAGCAAAGTACGGGAGGGGACTGTGGGGAACGTCAGATGGGTGTGCCTCCACGCATGAGTTCGAGGCTCCACAGTAGGGGTGGGACCAGAAAAATGTGGAATATAGTATTTGGGGGGGCTTCATGAAGCCCGGGCCAGCTGTCTTCACACCTGTACCTCCATACAGTGCATGACCTGGTCCATCTCAGATTTGTCGAACTGGGGGGGCAGGAGGATGGCCCTCCTCCTCCTCCTCCAGCCCTGCCATGACAAGGAAACTTTTGGGGAGAACCTGACCAGACACATAGCTGAGGGAGGCAGTCAGCTGGCCTGGAGGGGCTGGGGACAGGGCTGATACAGCTGCCCTCTGGATGAAGGAGCAATAAAAGCCTGTATGAAAAAAATTAATAAAATACTGGTGGTAATATAGAACAGTAAGTACACGTGGTGCTAACACAGCAAATATAAACTGACAAGACAGCAGCTGGTATCATACGCTGCATAACTGCGATGGGATGCACTTGATATTTGACCCAGAAGCTGTGATTTAAAGAGGGCATGGTAGGGGGGCAGTTCAAATTCCCACTGGAAAGGGCACTCCAGATGGACGGGCCACCACAGAAGAAAGCTGTTTTAGCCTTGTAGCAAGTATATCATGCTGAAGCTGACATGCAGAGTAAGTGGCTCTTGCAGGATTTGAACCAGGATCTCCCTGTCCACACACAGGTCTGCCCTCCAAGCGCTGGACTATGTTGCCTCCCTGTACCCAGTGATGCGTAGTCAAATGTTAAAACAACCGCTGTCTTGGCTAGCTCTCCTTTCTCATTCATTTTAATGGGGATAAATTTAACTGCCACCTCTGTAGGGCCTGTGGGGGTACCCCCCCCCTTCCATCCCAGTACATCACTCCATCAACCTTGGTTAATCAGTGGAAGCAGTACAGCCCACTGTAGAGGTGTGTTCAAGTGAAAGTCTTCAGCAAAAGCCCTAAGGGAAGCGAAGATAAAAACACGCTTAACAACCGAAGTGCTGTTATTCAATAAATGTGAACTCAGCTGAGATGGTATAAACTCATAGGTTCAAAACCAAAAAAATCATAGTACCTCCCTTCATATGGCATATACAGTATGCTTCTATATAAAGATATTAAACACAATGAGCCTAGAATGGCATTAAGTCAATAAGTCTCATGCAGGTTTAGAAAATAAACCTCTTCTGGATGCCTCTGGACTATAAAACAGAGTTTATCTGGGATGTGTCAGGGCTGATTGGAAGTAACGAGAGATGATGGCAGGCATGGTGACAGGGGTATGCATAACTAACGGTGACTGGTAAGAAGTTAAACCGCTTAAAGGTATACAGAATTGCAATATACAGGCTCCACTGGGAAAGCAAAGGAAAGCAAAACCTGATCAATGGAAACCACAAGCTGCAGGTGCCACGCATACTTTGCACAGAATAGGAACGTGCCCAGTTGGTTCTGAGCAACAAAACAACCCCCACAGAGTCTGGCTGATTCTTAAATATATGGAGCCAACAGATTACCTCACTTAACTAGTTGGAGTAATTGAGAAATGCAAACGAGTAATTAGCAAGTAATTGGCATACAATTAATATGCAAATTTAAGCACCTTATTATGTTGGAAAATAAGAACCTGCCTCTTTGGGTCCCAGTCTGAACTGGAAAATGTTCTTGGTGCCTATGAGATGGCAAATTACTAGACGAAGTACCTGATGGCCATTTGCTGAGTGTAGCTGTGTAGCAACCAGAATATTTTATTTTGTCTTCTGGAGGGGGAGGGGTGTTGCCCCTTTTCCCCATCCATTACCTCAAGGATTACAGTCACCATGGCTGTACCCATCCTACGGATGGAAGGGCAGGTAGTCGAGGGACCATCGTCACAGCTGGTATCAATCCTGTTCCATGGTTGGTGGGCAGGGGAGTGCATGAACTGCACAGGATCCTCACCTTTGCTACACACGAACCCTCACATCCAGCCATGGTATATGATTCCAGGTCTCCCAGGTGGCAAAACAAAGCACTGCCAATGTGTTATTGAGCCAGCCCAGAGGGTAACTGGTGGCTGCATTCTTTAATGTTTATCAGTGTCAGTGGCTGTGTAGCTGGCATGTTCACCTCTGGGGCCAGAAGATCAGAAGGTCTTGGGTTCTAATAAGTGGTGGGTGAAGTGCCCTCAATTCGCTCTGCGAAGTGATTCGCGGAGTCAAGGTGAATTTGTGAAGTGCTCCGCAATGCGAAGTGGAGTACTTCGCATCATAATGGGCAACACAAAGTCCAATGACAGCAATGACTTTGACTCCACCTTCCCCAAGCCACTACTCCACAAATTCTAAGGCGAAGTACATTGAAAACAAGGTACTTCACCTCACTTTGGCTTGTTTTAAGCTCCAAAGGCAAATTTTGCAGTGATTCATGGGATTTCAGGTCACTTGGGCTCTAGACTATTCTGCACAGCCTCAGTTCAGGATAGTGTGTGTAGGAAGCTGTAGGAGACAGTCTGCTATGAGAGCTCTCTGCAATTCAAACCTTCTAAAAGCTGTTAAAAAAGCCTTTTTGAATAATTTGTTTTGCTCAAACTTTAGTTTGTCGATTGTAGGAAACCCTCCTGTGCTCATATCATCAAGCGTTTATTGTTTGTGTGTGGATTTTGAAGGTTAATGTACAACATTCAGTCTGTGTACTGACAGACACTGCAAGTGTGCTTTGGGGGAGGAGCATGTCTGTGGGGTACTGTAGGTAGATTAACTTGGAGAAAAAGACAGTTCTTTCTGTTTTGGTGCTATTTTTCTTGTATAACTGTTAATGTACACACAGTAATATTTTCAATAATTTTTGACATGTTTTGGCTGATTGTTGTGGTACAGCAGTGCATAATTTTAGTTTGCTTAAAATACATGGTTATATTACTGAAGTTTTCAACTTGATACGCATTACTTAATGTGTGTGTGTGACACGTGTCATCAAATCAGACACCTTTTATTGTGCCACATAATAAATGCAGCAATGGGAACCTGCTATCCACTGCAGCTGTGTGATTTTTGTACTTCTTTGTGGTATCTTTACTGCTACTAGTACTAGAGTGACTGTTATTGCAGTACACTGCCCACCCCCTGTGGCCCGCCCCAACTGGCAAAGGTATTCTTCTCAAGATTTGAATTTCTGATGGTGAGCATTGGTTAGGTGTTGTGCCTTTGCATCTGCATCTCTTCAGTGCGCAGTGCAATCTTAATCTGTCTGTGCATTTGCATCTCTTTAGGGCCCAATCTCCATCTATAACTTAAGTCACAGTTGTTTCTTTGGCTTCCCTTCAGAGTACTGGACAGGTGTGGTGCATATCTCTGCATGAACATTGTACTCATTAATATGCGTTTTTAAGTCAGGGCCATCACCATGAGCTACTCATGATACAAATCACATTCTTTATCATCACGGTCACAAATTAAGTCATGATTCACGATCGTGTCACGAATCACAAAATACATTTTTTTACTAGTTACTTGGATGTATTATAATCCTGTTTTGTAGGATCTCTGCAGGCTTAACCACCCCACCACTGTATTCATTATTAAGAGTTTTTAAATTGGGGAGTTTTGTGCTACAGCTCATGAGGGAAGTACAGCTGTAGGCACTCACGTTCCCTACAGTTTCATATTGGTTATCTCACACCGAATCACGTTCATCATCATCACGGTCACAAATCACGATTCTCGATCACATCACGAATCACAAAATTTATTTTTTTACTAGTTACTTGCATGTATTGTAAGCCTGTTTTGTAGTATCTATCCAGGCTTTACCTAATCACCATCACTGTACTCATTAATAAGAGTTTTTAAATTGGGGAGTTTTATGATACAGGCTCAGATCATCGGGGAAGTACAGCAATAGGCAATCACGTTCCTTCCTGTACAGCATGTGAGTTAACGAACTGTAAGTAGTGGTGGGCGAAGTGGCCCCAATTGCCTCCGCAAAGTGATTCGCTGGAGTAACATGGAACCAAGGAGTACTCAGCAATGTGAATCGGAGTACTTTGTATCATAATGAAGAATGCAGAGTCCATTGAAACCAATGACTTTGCATTATTCTGCCTTCCCCAAACCATTTCTCCACCAATTTTAAGGCAAAGTATATTGAAATCAATGTACTTCACCTTACTTTGCCTTGTAATTGAGCTCCAAATGAAACTCTGCAGTGATTCATGGGATTGAAGGTCACATGGGCTCTAGATTGTTCTGCACAGCCTCAATTCTGGCCTGGGTAGTGTGTGTGTGTGTGTGTGTGTGTGTGTGTGTGTGTGTGTGTGTGTGTGTGTGTGTGTAGTGGTAGCTGGAGACAGTTTGCTGTCAGAGCTCTGCAATTCAGAACCTCTAAAAGTTGTTAAAAATGCCTTTTTTGAGTAATTTCTTTTGCTCAAAATTTAGTACATCGATTGTAGGAAACCCTTCTGTGCTCATATCATCGAGTATTTATTGTTTGTGTGTGGATTTCGAATGTTAATTTAGAACAGTCAGTCTGTGTACTGTGATTGTGCTTTGGGGGAGGGGCGTATTTGTGGTGTAGGTAGATTAACTGGGAGAAAAAGGCAGTCTTTCTGTGATGGTTATATTTATTGTATAACTGTGTTACTGTACACACAGTAATATTTTCAGTAATTCTTGACAATTTTTTGCTGATTGTTGTGGTGCAGCAGTGTATAATTTGTTTGTTTAAAACATTTGGTTATATTACTAAAGGTTTTCAATTTGCTACGCATTACTTGTAGTGTGTGTGAGTGTGTGTGTGATGCATGCCATTAAATCAGACACCTTTCATTGTGTCACAGAGTAATTGCAGCAGTGTGAACCTGCTATCCACTGCACCTGCATGAATTTTTTGTACTGCTTTGTGGTATCTTTACTGGTAGTGGATTGTTACTGCCATGCACTAATCCCCCAACTGGAAAAAAGGTATTCCTTTCCAGATTTGGATTTGTGACTTGTTTTGAGTACTGGTTCGGTGTTGATGTACCTTTTTGTATGCATCTCTTGAGTGTGCAGCGCAATCTTAATCTGTCTGTGCATTTGCAGTGCACCATTAATTCTGGGAGACTTTGTATTTCTTGTTACGCTCTCATTTCACTTCGTCAGCACTGGGGAATTTTCTGGACAAAAGACAGTAGCATTTCATCAGCACTGGGGAATTTTCTGGACACAAGGCAGTAGCATTTTGGGGATGCACATTAATTCTGGTGACTGTGTGTGTCACCACTGCGTGCATAACTGAGTGCGCCATTAATTCTGGGAGACTTTGCATTTCTTTTTACGTTCTCGTTGTGCTTCATCAGCCCTGGGAAATTTTCTGGACACAAGACAGCAGCATTTTGGGGATGCACATGAATTGTGGTGACTGTGTGTGACCACTGCACGCATAACTGAGTGCGCCATTAATTTTGGGAGAATTTGCATTTCTTGTTTTGCGCTCATTTCACTTCATCAGCACTGGGGATTTTTCTGGACACAAGACAGTAGCATTTTGTTAGCATTGGGGAATTTTCTGGACACAAGATAGCAGCATTTTGGGAATGCACATTAATTGTGGTGACTGTGTGTGACCACTGCACGCATAACTGAGTGTGCCATTAATTCTGGGAGAATTTGCATTTCTTGTTTTGCTCTCATTTCACTTTATCAGCACTGGGGATTTGTCTGGACACAAGACAGTAGCATTTTAGGGATGCACATTAATTCTGGTGACCATGTGTGTGACCACTGCGTGCATGACTGAGTGCACCCTTAATTCTGGGAGACTTTGCATTTCTTGTTGTGCTCTCATTTCACTTCATCAGAACTGGGGAGTTTTCTGGACACAAGACAGCAGCACTTTGGGAATGCACATTAATTCTGGTAACTGTGTGTGTGGGGGGCTGCCAATATTGTTGTCACCTCACCTTACTTCACGTTAACCCGGAATGACAACACGAAGTAATAATTGCAAGGTGAAGTGAGCCTTTCATATGGGTCACTCCACATAGTGAAGCAACAATGTGAAGTGCCCACTTCACAGGCACTTTGCTGGCGGAATTTAAATTTGTTGCATCTCTAGTTCTAGTCCCACAGAAGGTACTTGGGATAAAAACCCACCACTGATGCTGTGATGCAGCACTAGGGGGTGTGCTTCACTGATGAATGACTGTCCATTGGAAGAAACCATAAACCCCTTCTGCCCATCTCTGGTGTCTGTCCATTTGGAAGTTAAAGATCCCATGGCACTTATCATAGGAGATGGGGATTTTCTCCAGCATCCTAGCCAACATTCTCACTGCAATAAAAGAGGTCTAATTAACCCACTCCCAGGATGTACCTGACAACAAGCTGTCACAGCTTAGTGTGCCTTTTTTGGTCAAAAATAACAATGAGAGACAGAATCTCTTGTCCTCTCTGTTCTGAACCTGTTCTCTGCTGCTTT
This sequence comes from Neoceratodus forsteri, assembly GCA_016271365.2. Classification (NCBI taxonomy): domain Eukaryota; kingdom Metazoa; phylum Chordata; order Ceratodontiformes; family Ceratodontidae; genus Neoceratodus; species Neoceratodus forsteri. Next base: position 60,953,282 of record JADMNL010000033.1, read on the forward strand.
TTCCCTTAGTCTGAATCCCCCAGTTAGTTCTGAGGTACCAAATTACAGTTCATTTTTTATTGTAAACGAGGGCCCTACAGATTCATGTAACTCCACACTTAGACTCATGCTGATAGCTGGCCCTGCATTCAAGAAGCATGGCCACACACTATGTGCTTCCTCTGTCTTGTAGTTTCTCTTACCAAGTCATCCCCAGCTCCCTGAGGCAGAAGGCTGAATTGAATCCAGGCTACTGAATGCAAACAGAGTCTTGTATTCTCTTGACTGACAGAGATAATGATTTCATCCATGGAAAGAGAGAAGAGAGAAGAGTTTGTGGTGTATGCATAAACAGCATGGGGACAACAGCACAAGGGGAATATACAGTAGTCCATTCCAGTTCCCCAAATTTAAAACTTATAGCTTTTCCTCACTCAGTTGTCTTCCTTCCTGAAGCACACTAAGCTGTGACAACTTATTTGCAGATGAATCTTTGGGGGGGCAGTGTTACACAGACTGTTTCATTGACAGAGGTAATGCTGGCCTGGAGACGAGGGAAAAGTCCTCTACTCTTATGATAATTGCCATAGGATCATGAATTTCCACCTGAACAGTTGGCACAGATGTGCAGAAGGGACCTTGGTTTACCATCTCATCTGAAAGATGGTGCCTCACAGTACAGAATCTCACAAGTGACAGTGTCAGTATTGGGTATCAGCCCATGTTCTTGGTGTGGGACTAGAACCCACAACCTTTCAATCTTCTGGTCCCAGACGCTAGTGGAAAACAATGAGTCACTGATACAGCTCTGTCTGTCAGTCTGCCTATCCTTCTATCTACTGTATCTATCTATCTATCTATCTATCTATCTATCTATCTATCTATCTATCTATCTATCCACAGACAGTATCTGTCTGGGTGTCTGTGTGTTTGTCTGTCTATCTCTCTATCTATCTATCTACAGACAGTATCTATCAATCTATCTATCTATCTATTTATGTATCTATCCATCCATCCATATGGTACAACATTATTCTACACAAAAATTCATATTCAGAATAATGTTGTTGTGGTGCAGTAGCGACGTCATTTTGTTGTTGTGCTGCACTAGGTACATCACTACTGCAGCATAAGAAGACAGAATGGATTCACTTAGTAAAGCTGCTCGAGGCACAGCTGCAGTTGCTAGTGCTGTGTGAAAGAAAGTGACAATTTGAGAAGTCACACAGCACTGCCTTCTGTTCCCTGCTTGGTCCGGGAACTGCACTTACCACCCAGCAAGAGGAATCTATCTGGGAATATGCCAGTTCAAAGTAGGAAAGAGGCATTGTGACACTGTGTTTTGCTGCCATGCCATGGCTTGAAAATCTGTATTTTGCCACTATTTCCATGCTATTAAAAAAGGCGTTAGATCATTATCCGTTTAATTAACTGCCACTACTTGAATAAACAAACTCTGGCCAAAGCCAATAGGGCTGCAGCTGGGGAATTTAGGGTAAAAATATTGAATGTTTATTTTGTAATATTTTTACACCATATTTTCAACATAGCCTTATTATGACCCTGCCTCATGAAGAAGGGTGGAGAAAATGTTCAACTCCTGGACGAAAGGTAATTTTGCACAGGGATTGTGAAATCAACTTTCAAGACACAGAAACACATTTTGGGCAAAAGTTGAAAACAACAGCTGTCACATTCATGAGGTGCTGTGAAGAAATGGTTATGTTGAAAAGCTGGGGTAAAAATATTGAATATTACCAAAGTTATGAACCTGCATTTGCAAAATTCAACATAGCCTCATAACTTTTTTTTTTTACACCAAATTTATAACATAGCCTTCTTATGATACTGCCTCATGAATAAGGTCAGAGAAAATTTACAACTCCTGTCTGAAAGGTGATTTCATGCAGGGACCACAAAATCACCTTTTGAGATATAAAAAAAACATTTTGGCCGGGAGCGCAGCGGAGCCCGAGCAACATGGACGCATACTGATAGTGCTCTGCAGTGTGCTTCGTATTTTTGCATCCTTGGGTGATTATTAACGAGTGCAGTAATCTCTATTAGGTGTCAGCATGGCTCAGTTGATAGCACATCCATCTCTGGACCAGAAGATCATGGGTTCTTGACCCACACTGGGATTGGACTTGCACCTAAAAATCGCTGGCATCCGAGTGCAGTATTGGGGGGTGCTGTACTGCTGGGATGTGCCGTCCTTTGGATGAGATGTTAAACCGAGATCCCTTCTGCCCATCCTGGTGTTATCCTGGTGGGTGTCCAGGTGGAAGTAAAAGAACCCAGGGCACTCTTCGCAAAGAGCAGGGAACATTCCCGGTGTCCTGGCCAACATTCCCCTTCCCATAAACAGGTTCATGCAATTATCCAGGCTGTGTGTGGGTGATGATGTGTGATATGACTGCCACCATACATTCAGTCACTTTACTACCAGTCTAGCATTGCTTGTAAAGCGCTTTGGGATACTGTGTATGAAAAGCGCTATATAAATGCTGATTCTTCTTCTTCTTCTTCTCTAAGTATAATATTTTGGGAACGAAACCTTTGCTGTATATTATGGGGAACCCTCGGAAAGATAAAACATCGGAGGGCGGCGCTAGATCTAAAACAGTTACTGGAGCGCCGACCACTCAGGCTGCTCAAGCCCACGAGACAGGCCATGATCAAGAGGACAGTGAGGAGACTCTACAGACACTGGGAGCCAAAATAAACAGGCTTATTTCCTCCATGTCCAGCCTTGCAAACAAATCTGATGCCCTTACCAGTAGGGTGACCACCGTGGAATCAACAATCGAGATGGCCTCTGTTAATGCAACTGAAGCCACGAGAAATGCTGAAGCTGCCCTGGGGGCAGAGAACATGGGTCTGAAAGAAAATGGGCACCTTCGATCATGTTTTGGAACACTGGAAAATCAAGTGGGATCCCAGAATGTGGGGTTCTTGGGGCTCACCAAAGGTTCGTAAGGTGATCGTCTAGTGTTATTCCTGCAGGACTGGCTTAGTCAACAATTAGGGGAAGAGGTGCTTTTTAGACTTCAAAAGATTTACAAAGCTTACTGTGTAACCTTTTGAGGCTGGCAGGACAATCCAGAAGCCCCCCGTACTGTGGTGATCATCATGGATAGGGTAGAATCCTGCGAGTATCTTCTGGCCATGGCTCATAGAAAGAACACACTGGTTTATGATGAGAACCACATTTAGATGTTCCCAGATCTAGTGTGTGCAACTAGGCAGAAGAGGAAACAATTTGATGGGGCAAGGGTATTGTTGAGGGAAGCGGGAGTTTTGCACATTCTGGTTTTCCCGACCTGCCTAAGGATCATGCACCAGCATAAAGTTTATTTGTTCTCCAAGCCAGTGAAGGCCTTGAAGTGGTGCCAGAGGCATGCACCTGCCAGAACACGTGCATCCAAAAATGAAGATACCTCTTTGGATGAAGAAAATTTGTGACTTTAATTGTGGACTTGGTAAGGTTGTTTTGGAGCAGGTATGGTAAGGAGATGTAGGGATACTGGTTAGACCTCAGGGTAGACACATAGTTTGTGTGTTTTTCCTGACTGTTATATTATATTGGGGATTGGATCTTTGGAATACCCCCTCTCCTACATAGTTTATATACTGTCAGTATTGAAAGGAGCATTTATATTTCTATCAAATATTTAAGTTTATATTACATTGTTTAGTATAAAGCGCCTCATTTTGAGATTTTTTCCCCTTGCCTTCTTCCTAGTAACAAAGACTACAGTAGACTTACTGCAAAAGGTTTACAAAAAACAAATTTTTCAGACAGATAGCCAAAACAATAGCTGCATAGGCAATTTAAAGTTGTAGAGTAACTTTCAGTGTAGAATAGCACTTTTATTAGTGCAAATACATTGAATTAAGCATGATGGGCTACCTAGTCCCCCTACTCGGGCAAGGATTCAGATTTTATGAACTGCTAATTTGTTTTCTTGGTTGTATATCATGCAGCTCATTGGCTGGTAACACAGCTAGTGGTTATTAATACTGTTCAATCATATAGATTATCTGATTTCCCCCCATATGATGTATCTGTAAACATTTAATGAACAATTTGTTAGTATTAAGAGGAGTGGTGCCCTCCTGGTTCTAAGATATATACATCTGTATATTAAATGTTGGGACTGTAACTATATGTTTAGTTTGAAGACCAATAAACATAAAGTTTAAAAAAACAAAAATCATTTTGGCCAGGATCTGAAAAATGACAGCTGTCACATTCCTGAGGCACTGTAAAGATATGGCTATGTTGTGCATTTGCAGAAAAATATTGAAAATTACCAAAGTTACGAGCCTGCATTTGCAAAATTCAATGTAGGCTCATAACTGTCGTTTTTTAATATTTTTAGACCAAATTGTCAACATAGCCTTCTTATGACCCCACCTTATGAATAAGGGCAGTGAACATTTTCAACTCTTGCCTAAAAGGTGATTTAGTGCTGGGACCATGAAATCACTTTTTGAGACAGATCTACCTAATGACAGTGCAATTGTTCATCAGGCAGGGTCCCAAAGAAGTCATGTTGAAAATTTGGGCCAAACATATGCAAAAATGCCCAAGTTATCCCAATAAGTTCAAAACCCCATTGAAATTCATTGAACCGCATACCTGTTTCTTCAGTTCGTGGTCCGGCTTTGAAGAATTAAGACAAGCCTGCAGCCCAGAGAGGATTATGGTGTTGGACCCTGATGGGTAAGTAAGGGCTTGGAGGGGTGTGGAGTGGTGGGCGCTGAGTGGAAGGGTTGGGTGGAGGCAGTTACAGCTGCAAAATACATCAGTAGATGGTTTTCTTTTTGCAGGGTTAAAAAGAACAACAATGCACAGAGGATTCCTCATCGGGACACTGGGGGATTGGGCACCTCCACTGTCATGCTTGTGTTTCTGGGTGGGTGTGGGGTGGTGGGTTCTGAGAGGGAGGATCTGGTGAGGGGACATCTATATATATTTATATAATTTTTTTAAGAAGAAATAATTGTGCAATGCTGTGGTAGTGGAGAGGGGGGTCGGTTTAAAGAAAAAGAAAAAATTGAGGATTCCACATTGAGAGACTGGGGATTGGGCGCCCAGTGTCACTGCTATATCTGTGGGGGAGGAGGGGTGGGGTGTTGGATGCTGAGAGGGAGGGTCAGGTGGGGAACAATAAAAAACAAACTGGGTCTCGATGGGACTGGCCACTCCACAATGTACAGATAGCTAGCGCACTCTACTGCATGCCACGGCTACTAGCACATGTGCAGTAGAGTGCAGTGGCCATCTTGCACACAGCGGAGTGTGCCATGTTCTGGCATGACCAGTGTTAGTTTTTTTCTTTAAAATTAGAGTTATCCCCCCCCACCTGACCCTTCCTCTCAGCACCCACAGCCCCCACAAACATAAGAGTGGCACTGGGGGTGCCCAGTCCCTCAGAGTCATGATCAGGATATCCTCAATGTTTTTTTTCATGTAAAAAATAGTGCAGTGTGAATGGAGTGCTCCACGGACACGGAGACTACTGTGGTACAACTCCAACATGTTGTTCGGTCATAAAGAATGCAAGGCAGAATCCTTTTTTGAAAGCAAGAGGTATGCAGGGATCCTCCCACTGCAGCCCTAAAAAGGAACAGGAAATGTGTGTGTTACAACCATTCTGTCTCACTCTTGTTGTCTGGTGGCACATACAGTATAAAAGACAACACATGGGCTATCATACACAACAAGCCTGAGGAGGCATCTCAAGGTTGCCATGGTGACTGCAAAACCCCTGAGAGTTGTGGGTAGTAGTTATGTACTAAACATATGCCCAGGTGCACTGTGAGGCACAAGGCGTTTATGTCAAGTGCCGTCGGCACCTGAAAGTGTGGTTATCACACAACTGCCCATACCCTGAGGTGTCTTATTGCATTTATAAAATGCAGAAACTCAGAAATCTTGAAAAAACAAAACGAGTCAACCTTTTTATTTAACAACACATATTTTTCTTTTGTTAAAAGTAACTAGTAAAAAGTAATCCATCCCTTCCTGTCTATCATCTGTCTTTCCACACATTCATTAGATAGAATGTTTTTATCATAGAATGCAGGAATTTAAACTTTTGCAGAAGTTTACTGGCAGAATGTTTCCCTCTCCCCACATAAACACAGACAACTGAAGGCCTCAATAAAGCCAGGGATTCAATTATATACAACAGGAGTGAGGGTAAACATGATTAGATAAAAAAATAATATCTTAGGCTAGTGACATCGGTAACAGCAATGTATCATATCAAAAAATATTGTTGTTACTGTTGTCACAATAGATATTTTTAAAGTTACTGTCACCACAGTGGATTACTGAAGCAATCAAAGAGCAGCTTCCACAATGCTGATGACATCAAAGTGCCTAGTGCAGCACTGAAGAAAGCTGTTAAAATCAAAGAAAAGCAGTAACATTTTCAAACAAACTGCAGAATGAAAAGCTATGACTTGTAAACTGCCGTTATATATTTTCAGTATACAATAGTTGGACTCGAACTAGGCAATTTATCATCCCCCATGAGTGGGCAGGGCTTTCATAACTCAATTGTGGCTCTGCCACTCATGAGTTATGGTTCTGCCTTCTCACACTCGAAGATAAATTACATATTTCAGTCAGCCCATCGTATATCCCATACTTATCTGGGCAGGGTTAAGCTAAAACAATTTCCCGGGCAGGCAGGTAAGGATAGGATGGGGATGTTTGATGGTCAGGAAATAAGCTAAAGAAATATAGATTTGAGTAGTACTTCATTTTTTAATTGATGCATGTGTGAGAAGGGGATTACGAAGGGAAAGAGCATTTAATTGTTATTATTATTATTTTGATATTTTGAGATAGTTGCATTGTTAGGGCCTAGCTGACTTTGTTGGAAAGAGTAAAGGTGGCGGCCATGTTTGTAATGGCAGTCAGATTTTTTTTTTTTACAAAAGGCGTTGACACGTTAGTGTGCTGTGTCCAATTACCAGTACTTTTTTAACCAGTGGTAGTACTATGACATTGCACAGCTGCTGACTAATCAGGACACAGTAATTTCCCTACCCATTTTATAACTACCTTCATGAGTGAGGGGACAGATAACTGATAAGTGGTAGAGCCAAGAGTGACTCCGGTAAATCCTACCCCCTTACAAGTGATGATAATAAGCAACATATGCTAAGTCAGGCTAGTGTGTGTGTCCAATTTATATGTGCATTTTAAATTATAATAGTTTTAAATAAGTTCTTTTTTTAAAGCTAACCATTTCATTTTGATTACTCTGCTCTATTTTGAGTGTAGCATGACCATTATGATGTCATCAGGCATCGTGCAAACGGCTCTCTCATTGGTTAAGTAATCCAGTTTGCGACCCATCCAAAATGGAAATGATGGGCTGTATTTTCAAAGATTTGCAGCATTTTTTTGTCGCAGTTCTACATTTTGTGGCATGACTGTTAGCCCACAAACAGGTGGCCTAACATCATTTTGCAGTGCCAGTAATTTGTGCGCAAAAAATTAGCATGCATAGAAATTTTGATGCATGCATCAGTATTTTTTGGGCAGTAGAGTATTGAAAATACTGCAGATGTTTCAGAGTGTTTGAGAATTTAGTCCAAACATTCTGATGCATTTGTAGTGACACAGCTGTAGAAACAAAATAGAGCAAGTGCTACGGCCAGACTTCTGAAAATCCAACTGTGTTTATTACATTTTGGTGATGTTACAAGCAAGATTAATGTGATTTATTTTTACATTTCGACTCTCACATACTTTGCAGGGCCAGAATTATGCACTACAGCACCTTGTAATTTAAGGTTGAAAATGACTTTCGGCCCATCAAGTCTACACTCCCACATCTGCTTCATAAGCAGGGACCAAGAGTATGTTGGGCAGACATATACTAATTTATGGGGGTTCAAAGTAACATATGATTTAAGGTCAGAAGGAACTCTAGGCCCAGCAGCTCTCCCCTTCCCCCCACTTCATGAGCAGGGACCAACAGTATGCTATGCAATCATGTACTAATTTATAGGGGTTCACAGTAACATAGTAATTTAAGGTAAGAAGGGACTCCAGGTCCAGCAGGTCCCCTTCCCCCACTTCATAAGCAGGAACCAACAACATGCTGGACAGACTTTTACTAAATTATAGGGGTTCACAGTAACATAGTAATTTACGGTAGGAAGGGACTCCAGGTCCAGCAGGTCCCCACCTCCTGCTTCATAAGCAGAGACCAACAGTATGCTGGGCAGACATGTACAGATTTATAGAGATCCACAGTAACACAGTAATTTAAGGTTGGAAGGGACTCTAGGTCCAGCAGGTCCCCCACACCCTCACTTCATAAGTAGGGACCAACAGCATGCTGTGCAGTTATGTATTAATTTATACGGATTCTGCACCCACCCTATTTCACATACCCTGTGATTCCCCACCTACCTACTACCAGTGGTACCCTGTGATTCCCCGCCCACCTACTACCTATTACTCTGTGATTCCCCACCCACCCTACTTCCCAGGGTACCCTGGGTTTCCCCACCCACCCTGTGATTCCCTCCCACCAACTACCCAGGGTATCCTGCGATTCCCCACCCACCTACTACCTATTACCCTGTGATTCCCCACCCACCCTACTACCCAAAGTACCTGTGATTCTCCACCCACCTACTATCCAGTGTACACTGTGATTTCCCACCCATCTACTACCTATTACCCTGTGATTCCCCACTACCTACTACTCAGGGTATCCTGTGACTCTCTTGGTAAGCAGAAATGTTTGTGTGTATATATATATATATATATATATATATACACACACACACACAGATATATACATATATATCTATACGCACACACTACACATATACCCATACAGTCCCATATATTCACAAAAGCACATGCTGCCAGTATCTTCCACCTGAAAAACTTTGTCCAAAGGCACTCATAAATGTAATTCCCTGAAAAAAAAAAACTTCATCTCCATCTCTGGCAAAGATCTGCAAAGATACTGGAGCCATTTTTAATGCCGAGAACACCTTTTCTACATGAAACATTGATTAATACAACAGCGGGTGCAGCTAGGCTACTTGGCATTATTAGCTGATGCAGAACAGATGGCAGTCTCTCTCTCTCCAATTAGCAGCACTGGCACTCCAGGCACCTGCAGGGTTTAGTTTCCTCCATGTGAGCTCGGAGAACTCTTGTACGTCTTTTCAGAAAGGGGAGGGTAGGCAGAGAGAGAGAGAGAAACTGCTTAACCTTTTCCTCCTTAACAATAGAACATACCTGGAGTTCTGTAATAGGAACAGTACAACTAAAGGTAACCTCTTGGCCGATTGTATACTTGCCTTTTCTCAATGGTTGTGTCAAGTGATACAGCTTTTTTCAAAGTATGCACTTTAGTTTGATTTGAAGATGCAAATCGTACCGCTACCTACAACCAATTTTGGTTAATCATTCCACATAGTAACACAGTAACAACAGTAACAACAATCTGAGTGATCCGTGTGCCCCTTCTATCAGTTTTGAATAGGTCACCCTTCAGTGGTTTACTATTTCCTGTTTCATCGTATTGAGACTCTTTGCAAACTAGACACAGACAATTCCAAATATCCTTGTCCCTGAAGACTTTGTATACCAAAACCACGTCACCCCTTAACCTTCTCTGTTCCAAACTATAGATGTCTAACCTGCAGCTTCTCTCCTCATATGATTTTCCCCTTCATTCCTGACACGGTCCTAGTGGCACGTCTTCTATATTGCCTTAGAAACAAGAAGTAAGCACTAATACCTGACAGAGTGGGCGTTATTGGGACATAACAGACCATCCAGTTGCATAATGAGGCCCAACACTGCAGGCAGAGGGCCTTATAGCCCCTGGAAGGTCTGTTATAGCCCATAACGTCCACCCTGGATGGTATTATTGCACTTACAAAATTGTCACTATAAAAAATAGTTTAATAAAAAAAAAATTATTAATAAAAAATTACTTTAAAGTAAGTGTTGTGATAAAATAGTTCCTCTGTCTGCATTGCAGTTATGGATATTTGTCCTACTCCAGACTCTGTAGTTTAGAAATGAAAAAAAAAACGGTAGTATGCAGTTACTGTTTCTGTGTTCGCCCCGCTGTATTTTGTAACAGTTTTTTCCTTTCCCCTGCTTGCTTTATGTTTCATTTAACAGTATTTTTTTTCTGCCCTGTGACTTTTAGCTCCGGGACTGTTTCTTTTATTATGGGGCCACATTGTGTAATGCTGTGCGTGTTCTGGGACACTGAACGTGGTCAGGGAGGCAGTTGATTTCTTCTGGTTGCAGGTGACACTGAGGAACTTTTTCTGGTATGGACACACTTTTGTTTAAAGTATTGGGAGAGATATTTTAGCACTCAGGTGCCTCTTTACTCGAAACTGCTTTGGAGGAGAGAGACAGTGGTAGCTCCCAGTACTGCTACTGCACATGAGAGGAGCGTGACTTTCTTAGCTTTCTGTACCAGAGATGGATGTTCATCTGTGGCACGGAAAGCCAAGAAAGTCCTGCTCCTCTCATAAACAGTAGCGGTACCATCCATAGTTACATGTCTGACTGTGGGTAGCCTGTACTTTTGTAGCCCAGCTGCTTTAAAAAAATTATAGCTGTTTAGTTATGTATTAGTAGAAGATGTTGCCATAGGAGAAAAAATAGGGGAGGTCGGGCCGACTGCCAATTTATGGCTCGCTCAGCGAGCCGAAAAAATATGGCAACTGGCAATTTCAAGTATTCGGGGTACCCATGGATACTATAGGCAATGGGGCACCTTGAAGTGGGAGTAGTTTTTTAGCAGGCATTATTGAAAAATAAATGCATGCTTGCCATGGGCTTTCAGCCAATCAGCATGCTTTATTTTTCAAGCCCATTTTCTAAAGGGGGGCACACTCACGAAACTGAAGAACTGTCAAGGCAGAAATCTGAATAAAATCAGTTTTATTCCAAAACATGTGGTCAAAAACTGTTCTTCCAGAGCTTACCGCACTGATGACTGAGCTCCGCTGAAAATTCCCCTATCGGTTTCTTGCCATGTGCTGTCGCTTCCTCAGGGGTGCACCTTAACCTCCCCTGGTGAGCTCTACTTTCTGTAAATTGCTTTTTATGTTGTCTTTTACACAAATACCACAGGCCTGATTGTCTTACACCTGACTCTGTCAGTGCATCTTGTCCACCAGATACACCTGTGCGTGATTTCCAAAAGCTGCCAACTGTGCCGCAGTTGGAAGTATTTTTCACCAGCTTGAATCCAGATGTGCACGCAAGAGGCTGCAAAACAGATGCATGATAGTCTTAGCCAAAGTGTTCTAGCAGCGGGTATCTCCTGGTGATTTACAAAGTAATGCATAAGATGCAGTAAAACAAAAAAAAAATGACTGACACTGTAGCTATTGCATACCTGTACCGTCCCACACACAGCCATGGACAATGGCGGAACCTCTTTAATTGAGAGAGTGAATGCTGGCCAGGATACTGGGGGTGATGATCTGCTCTATTTCAATAGTGATACAAGATCCTGGCTCTGCTCCCCAACAAAACCATACCACACAGCTGGTCTTAGCTGAACTAGATTGCAAAACAGTCCCAAAAATGTTGACTCGGGAATCTTTCTTTTCTTTAGCATTATGGATGTCTACATACAGCAAAATATTGGATTTTTCCCTCTTACAGCTCACTTACAGCGGAGGCTGTTAGAAGCTGAAGTGACAATAATCCCTTGCTTGTGACTTCACAGTAGAGCAGAGCAGATTTTCAGATTCCTCTTCTGATAAAATTCCATAGTGTTTCGTCAGAAGCAGAATTCAGAAATTCAGAAAGTGGAATTTATTTTTAAATTTCAGATTAGTAATCCATGATTTATATAAACTGTGAAACAGTATTCCGCAATTTATGTTAATCACCGATTTATTTTGTGCAACCAGTGGAATAATATTCCGCAGATTATGTAATCCTGTGGAATTTTATTCAACATTTTACATAGAAATACTTTTTGGAATTCTGCAGAATTAAAAAATGAAATCCTGAAAAGAGTTTCTTAAGTAAAAATTGTCATTTTACGCAAATTGTACCGGTGGAATTTTGTATTCTGCACAACTACATCACAGTCTGTTGCCATGGGAATCAGTGTGATGTCACAAGCAGAGCACTATGACTTCAACTCTGGAATAAGGCCCAGCTGCAGATGAACTGTAGGGAACAACCCTTCTGTTTTCATGTCTGTACCCTCACCGATGAAGAACGGAAGAGCTCAGAACTGGGGGTGGATTATTTTTAGACTGTAGTACTGTGTTCTTTTGGTGCCAGCTGTGACATATTTGATGGTGATTCAACCTCCCATCTTTCAAAACAGGGTGGGAGTGAGCCGTGGTCAGACAAGAACTGAAACTGACAGGGCCAGTTATAGCGCGGCAAAGGAGAAAAAGTCTATCAGGGGCCACTTGAGTGAAGACTGGGCTAATTAAAGATGCCGTCTTCCAAAGTACCCGGCTAAATGAGATTACTTTGGGAGTCAGAATGGCACAGCAGGCAAATGATGAGGATTCATAGGCCATGACACAGAATAGAGAGGAGATTGGGGAAACATTCAGACAATGAACTCTGAAAGATGTAAGAAAGGAAAGGTTGACGGAAAAATGCCATACTCAGCATAAACAACAGGCATGTCTCTGTTTTACAGATCCGGGATTTCCTCCCCCTGCTCACTGTTTACATCTGCAGTTTCTTTGTATTCCTTTACATCATTATATTATAATTATTATTATTAAATCGATCAGACATTTACTGATACAGAGGGTGAGATGGTCCCATGAGAGAAATGCAATATCTTGTTTTCATGGGGGTCTCTTTTTTATCACAATGCAAATGCTTTATTGTAAACATTTAAACACTTACAAAGTAAACATTTCATCACTTACAAAGTACACAACAATTGAGAACAGAAATGAAACAGAGATTGTTCACAGGCAACCTCTGTCTGCTACTTTATAAGAAATAATTATCTTTCCTCTAGTAGCATCAGTAGTGAACACACATATACGGTAATGACGGACGCATGATGGTGGTGAAGGGAGACACCCAGCACAGGTACCAGTACATTCAGGCCCAGCACCACTGGAGAAGTGGAAATGCGTTACTAACAAATGCTAGAAGTCTTAGTAATAAGCTGGATGAACTTGTGTTCACCTTAAATAAATATCACATCAGCTTACGTGCCATCACGGAGACATGGTGGAACCAGGAAGATTCTTGGGATAAACAAATCCCAGGGTTCGTTCTTTATCACAGGGATAGGTCACATTCTAGGGGAGGTGGCGTTGCTGTACATGTAGCAGACAACATTGTATCAGAAAGTGTAGATACTTCTCAGAACGACCAATCAGAACTGCCTTGGGTTAAACTACCCCCCCACCATAAGTCAAAATAAATGTGGGCATTATATACAGACAGCCATCCAGTTCATATTCAGAAGACTCCCAGCTTTTAGAGTTCATACAAACTTAACTTCAGCAGGTAATCCTTTATTAGTAGGCGATTTTAACCTCCCAGGGTTAAGATGGGACCCTGCAAGCTGAAACATCAGTCGAGCAAAGATTTATTGAGTCCTTTTTACTGACTGGCTTAGAGCAGCATGTTAAGGATTATACCTGGGATTCTCATATTTTGGATCTAGTTCTTAGTAATACAGATTATGTTATCCAGGATTGTAGGGCCTTGCACCCATTAGGTTCCAGCGACCATAATATGGTGGCATTTTGTATTGACGAGGTTATAATGAAGCTAGCTAGTATTACAGTATTATGAACTGAGGATCGTAAATAGAGGAATCTGATTGGACCAGAGCTCTTTGAAGCCATGATGATATTGGGCTACATCATCACGGCTTCAGAAAAGTTCCAGCACCACCAGCCTCCTTGCTCTGTACTGTCTGAGAACTATTTTTTCAAAATGTACTCTTACACCACCCAAAAAACTCATTCATAAAATGTTTTAAAACCTGTTTGTTTTATTTTTTTTATTTATAAAACTTGAAACTCAGTTCATAATAGCAATAAGTCACTCCAGGGTGTGGTATATCATGGGATATCGTCACACCTTGGGTGGTTGGATGCACTCGGCCTGCGGCCTCATGTCCAACCACCCAAGGCGTGATGATATCCCATGATATACCACACCCTGTCGTGCCTTATTGCTTAAGTATACAACTATGGTAGGGCTGACTTTAATAGTATAAGGGCACAACTCAATTCATGGGAATAGCAGGCAGACTTTGTTGGATATTCATTACATCAAATGTGGAACTCATCATGCAACAAAATCAAAGCACTTGTGCAAGAGTTTATCCCTAGCTCCAGGAAATCTACAAACTCCCCAAAAAATCCACCTTGGTTTACTGCCATTGTAAAGAAAAATATCAAATGCAAAAATAAGGCTTACAGCAAGGCTAAGAAAAGTGGTCTGAAGGCCAGCTGGGCTAAATATAAAGCAGAACTTAAAAAATGTAAATCTAGTATTCGTAAGGCCAAAGCAGACTATGAACATAAGCTAGCTGCAAATGTCTAGGATAATTATAAATATTTTTTTCATATGTAAATAACAAAAAAGGCAGCAATAAAACAATCGGTCCTCTAAAGCAACCAAATGGGGAACTAATAACAGAAGATAGAGATGTGGCTTGCCACTATAATACTTATTTTGCCTCAGTTTATAATCCAAAAACCCACAACACCATGAGACATCAGGCACAAGATATAGGTCTGTCACTCAAAATTGGGATTAACGATGTCAGAGACAGAGTAAAGACATTGGATCAAAATAAAGCCCAGGGACCTGATGGCCTCCATCCCAGGGTGTTGAAGGAGTTGACCGATGTGTTGGCAACCCCTCTGACCTATTTATTCCAGTATTCTATAGATAATGCTGATGTACTGGAGGAATGAAGACAGGCGGAGGTCATTCCTCTATATAACAAGCATTTATCAATGCCGAATGTTTGCTTGCTGGTATTAGCATTGGAAATACAGGAGTTAGACAGATGCGGAATAGGAATGGCAGTGAAGTATTGAACTTCACGCCAACCGCACCTCCATCCTGTAGAGATGGACAGATATTGAGGTAAGTGTTTGGGTCATCACCAATGACATTCATGCCATGTCACCTCACCCTATTCTGCAGACACCGACACGTGTTGAGGTGTGTCTTGGGGTGTTTGGCTTTACAGTCACCCCATTCCATAAGGATATACACTGAAATGGGTGCAGCATAAGAGAATGGGGTGAACTCTGGGGCCGAAGAGTCCAAGGTGCACCTCGATGTCTGTCACTGGGTGGGGGTGGAATGGCATGAGCACTAAAGGCGGCAATGCAAAGGCACACCCCGATGCCTCTCAGTCTGTACAGGATGGGACATTATGGTTAGAAACCCTAACACCCCAGGCATTTGCTAGTATTTGCACTACAAATTTTTAGCATGGCCTTTCTGTGAGCCCGCCTCATGAAAGCATTTGGGATCTCTTCTCATGAAAAGCGGTAGTGTGGTTTTGTCAATATGTCCTGAACTTTGAGTTCCAACAGCGACCGTGCCATTCTGTGCCACATGTACGAAAACACAGATCAGGCAGGATATGAAGAATGACAGCTGTACCATCCATACGGATGGTGTGAATAGATGGCAATGTTGAAAATCTGTAGTGGGAATAGTAAAAATGCTTGCACTTCTGAGCATACATGGAAACTGTGCAACGCATGCGCGTAACACAGTCATTTTATGGACTTTGATCACCAAATTTTCAACATAGGAATTTTAGGACCTCTGCTCATGAACAGTGTCACTGTGATTTTCTTACTGTGTCCTGAACACTGATTTCCTACAGCGAGCACGCTATTCTGTGCAGGAAGTACAAAAACACATTTTGGCCAGGATGTGAAAAATTACAGCTGTACTGTTCATAAGGAGGTGTGCAAAAATGCCAGTGTTGAAAATATGGAGTGAAAATATAACACATTTGTGAAGTTATGAGTGTGCATGGAAAATGCGCAATGTATGCTCGTAACACACTCATTTCACAGACTTTCATCACAAAATTTTCAACATAGGCATTTTAGGACCTCTGTTAATGAACAGTGTCACTGATTTTCTTAATGTGTCCTGAACACTGATTCCCCACAGCAATCACGCTATTCTGCGCCAGATGTGCGAAAACACATTTTGGCCAAGATGTGAAAAATGACAGCTGTACTGTTCATAAGGAGGTCCAGAAAAATGGCAGTGTTGAAAATCTGGAAATGAAAATATTGCAAAATTCAGCAGTTACGGCGTGCGTAACTTAACTGAGCAATACCCACTTCATAAAACAGTAATTTTTTCCCCAAATTTGCAACATAGACTTTTTGAGAGCCCACCTCATGACCAGTGACACTGTCATTTCGTTAATTGGTCCCAAAAGGTGATTCTGCGCAGTGACCGCGAAATCACTTTTTGGGACCGAATAATGCCATGACAGTGACTGAATTCATGAGGAGGGGGCCCAATAACTCCATGTTGAAAATTTGGTGCAAAATTCCACAAAATACCTGAGATATGCACCAAAGTTGAAAAAACCCTATTTATGCCATTATACAGCTTACCGGCATTTCCTCAGTTCGCGGTTGACTTTGAAGAGTGCAGATGTGTTCCCGGTCCACTGAAGATCATCACGCCAGGCTCCGGAGGTAAGTATGGGGTAAGGGGGGGTGTGTGGGAAGGCAGGATGTGCAGAGGGTGGATGCGAGTTCAAGGAAGGAGCAGGACAGACCACGAGGGACCGTTTTCTGCTTTCCGGGGAAAAAAAAAAAACATTGGCGGACTTTTATTTTTCCACAGATGCATTTTGCACATCGGGGTGGGCTACCAGCATGCCACCTGAGTGTTGTTTTGGGGGGGCTGTAGCCGATAGGGATTGGGTACCCCATTGGCATGGTGGGGGTGAGCCGAGGGGATTAGCACCCTCGGCAGAAACCCAATGTTTGGGGGACTTATGCCGATGGGGAGTGGGCTCCCTCATTGGCAAATTACACTGGAGGATGAAGCCGACAGGATTGGGCCCTGTCGCAAAACAAAACTGTTTATCGGGCAACATGATTCAAGGGGATTGGGCACTTTAATGGGGGTAATATTGTTTATGAACATGATGGCGCTTGCCCCCACATTCAAAAACAGTATTACAATAGGCAAAATTCACCCAGCAATGACGGGTCGCTCCCTCATTACAGCGGAATGGCTGATGCTGCAATGACGAGATGGCCCCTGATTGCTGTGGCAAAAACGTTTCAACTTGGTGGCACTTTTGGAGACCAGTGTTATCAGCACACTATACCTCCACTGGTACACCAGTGGCAAGACCCCAAATGCAGTGACTCCATTGGCTGCCACAATGCCGCGCCTCCACAACCCGCTTCTCTCCTAAGCTGCCACATAATATTTCTTGTGCATGCGCGCAAGCAAACATAAAAAGGGGTCTAGGCAAGAGGCTTCTAACTACAGACCAATAAGCCTAACATCGATCTTGGGGAAAATCCTGGAGGGTATCATAAAAGCATACATTGCAGAGAAGCTGACCTTGTCAGGGGATATAGACTGCCACCAACATGGCTTTAGGAAGGGCAGGTCATGTCAAACAAACTTGCTGGAATTCTAGAGCAAGGTTAACCAGGCGCTCGATTCATGCAACGCAGTGGACATTATTTTCTTGGATTATTCAAAGGCCTTCGATAAAGTCCCTCATGGTCTTCTTACTGAGGCCTTAATCCTACACGGCACACATGCAAACATTACCCATTGGGTTGAAAACTGGCTGGCGGATAGAAGGCAGAGGGTGTCTGTGAGGGGTTCCTTGTCAGGATGGGCACAGTGACTAGTGGGGTCTCCCAGGGTTCAGTTTTGGGCCCTTGCCTTTTTAATCTGTACATTTCATCTATGCAAACCTCAACTCCAGCATGACTAGTCAAGTTTGCTGATGATACCAGGACAGGCTTTACAGTAAATTCCAAAGAAGATTCAGCCACTTTACAACTAGATGCAAGGGAACTTGAGCAGTGGGCAGTAATGAAACAATCCACATTTAATACCGATAAATGTAGGGCTATGCACTTGGGGAAAAATAACAGTTATCTTAAATATAGCCGTAATGGAGTAGAGTTCAAGCAGTGGCAGATGATAAGGATCTGGGTATCCATATTACTGGTGATCTTAGCTTTAAGCCTCATTGTAATCAGGCTATAAAAAAAGCCAGTGGGTTACTGTATTGCATAAATAAGCATATTAAAAGCAGAGACAAACAAGTGCGGATGCCCCTGTATAAAACATTGGTTCGCCTGCATTTGGGGTACTGTGCCCAGTTCTGGTCAACAGGGGGAAAAACAGAAATAAATGCTCTCGAACGAGTACAGAGACGAGCAACTAAGTTGGTGTCAGGTCTGGAAGGGCAATGTTACCACCAGAGGCTGCAGTAACTAGACCTTTATACACTGGCATTCCAAAGACTCGGGTGATATGTGCATGGTTTACAGAGCACTACTACATGATGATTTATGGGCCCAGCTGGGATTTGAGTTAAGGATCCAGGCATATGACACTAGGGCACATGCACTTCAAGTAAAGATCTCCACCTACCGTACAAAAATTAGGAAGTACTAGTTCAGTACTAGGGTTACCAAAATATGGAACAGTCTTCCGGTAGAGGTGGTAGGTAGTTAGTTGGACTATGATAGAATTCAAGGCACGTTTGGACGATCATCTGATAGATGGACACAGCACTGTATTTGTTGTATGCGTAATTGCTCTGTTAGCAGTAATGTTTTTTGCTATGTTTGATGCACTGAAATGCTTGTGCTTAAATGTTCGTGCGGAATTGATATGATACCGATAGATCAGGGTATTACAGGCTATAGTTAATATATGGCGAGCTGCCATGGATGTGTGCCCTTTTGGCTTTGTACCAACCTATGAGACCAATGAGCATGCAATAAACTGTCTTATTACATTGGAGCTATGCTCATCAAGGTAGTTTAAACATTATCAAGGAGTATAAGTAAGCAATAAGATTCGACAGGATATGGGGTGTTGGGGGAATACCTGTGTGACCAGGGCGAAGGGAGAGGCCTGAGGCCAGGTGGAGGGCTTTACAGCTCTGAAAGTGTAGGTATCCTACAACACCACACACCCTGAAGGGTCTTAAAATGATGTCTGTTGGCCTGACACAACCGATTTTCTATCTGTGAGAGGAGTGGAGTTTAAAGCACTGCAAGAAGCAGTGAACGGAGGCTGTGACAAGCATGGCAGAGTGCTTTCAGTGTCTGCAAAAGCTGCACTGTGTGAGCCACATATTAGCTGTCTCCCCCCCCCCCCGGCAGTACTGACTGATACCAGCATCCCTCGTGACTGCTGTAAACAGTCGCGTTACAGGATTTTCGTAATCCATTTTCTAATGTAATGTACCCAACTTGATTTAGGGATGGTGATCATATATTTTGATACTGGCTTAACATACTCCTTCACTTGTTGCCTGCCTGCCTGCCTGTGTATTGCAGCCAGTCCTCAAAGGATGGGGCGTAAATGCTCTTCCATTGAGAATGTATCAATTTTTTTATCCTTTGCAGCTGGGAGTAGGTGTGTCACGAAGGGTGGGTATTTATTAAAATGTTTCACCAGGAAGGCACACTGAACAACAAGTTGCTCGCCTCCGGTGTGACCTGGGGTGGGGGTACTATTGGATGAAGAATTAGACATACAGTTTAACATTTACGACATACAAAAATGAAACATTCAATTACATTTGTAACAAGACAGTTAAGAAAATATCATAAATAATCATTCATTCACATTTATAACAAAACATATAATTAAATATATCATACCTGTGAAATTTGCATTTAATTACAAGTGACATATCTGCGGAACATAGTACACAGTGGTGAAAGGGGAGGAGAGCGTGCTGAGACACAGGCTGAGGGGGGCGGAAGGTTTAATAGGTGATATGAGTCACGGAGAAGAGCAGAGGCATAGGAGGACAGTTAAGGAGGGTAAAAGCAGGAGCAGTTAGAGGAAAGTTATGTAAGGCAGAGGGAAGGGAGTGGGAGGGGGACTGGGTATAAGGGTCTGGAGGTCCAAATCTTTATTCATTAACCCCTAATAAAAATGCCCAACTCCTAAAACTGATCCCTGGCTTATTTGTTTGTTTTTTTCACTGGGAGGGAGGTGGTGCTTGGGCCCCTACTCTTTTCATATGCTAGAAACACCCCTGGATGGGAGCTGCATACAAACAACTGACCGACTGCAGTGCTCTGAACTGGGAGCGAGATAAAAACAACCCTGAGCCAGTCACTTGTTTTTACTTTCTGTTTTTTTTTTTTCCAATTTTTTAACCAGGAGAGACACACTAAGCTGAAAGCTTGTTCACAGGTGCGACCTGGGAGCACAGGGAAGTTAAGTGACTTGCTCAGGATCACACAGTATGCAAGTGGGGGCTGTGGGACTCAAACCTAGGTCTCAAGATTTGCAGCTCAGAGCCTTAAACCACTGCGCAATACTGCCTCCTTTCTATAGCTGTCTTAAAGGAGTAGTACACCCTCATATCTTGTAAACGTTACTTGTTTCCTTGTTGACAGACAACTCCTTCTGTGTAGCTGTTGGGGATGTATGTGCTTGGCTTAGTTTATTTTCACCGTTCATACCAGTCCCTGTAACTAGCCTGGGGGTCTCCATTTTCTGGTTGTTGAAATCTCATTGTCCCTAAAAGCTGCACTAGTATATGAAAACATGATGTGTCCGCACCCTTTAGACTCCACAGTACACCTGTCTGCTTACTTAGAATTCAATAAAATAAGTTGCAGCAAGGTGTAAAATACCATATTTAACTTCAATTAGCATTACAAACTGTCTTTTTCCTTTAAATTGCATTCAGTCTGTATGTTTCTAGAGAGTTTTTCAGTTTATGTGTACATTCAGCACAGAGATACATGGTGTAAATGTTTGCTGTGACACCATGTTCTCATATGCTAATACAGCTTTTAGGGACAATGAGATTTTAACAACCAGAGAATGGAGAGCCCCAGGCTAGTTACAGGGGGTTGCTGTGAACAGTGAAAATAAACTAAGGCAAACATATATATCCCCAGCAGCTATATGGAAAGAGTTGTCTGTTGACAAGGAAGCAAATAACATTTACAAGATATGAGGGTGTAGTGTTCCTTTAAGATCCATTCATCATGTTAGAAGGTAAAGAGGTTGGACTTATCTGTTCTTATTGTTCATGCTTGCGATGACGGGGTGTGATAGATGCTGGAATGCAGAATGTGCAGATGTCTCTGCCATTCTCAAAAGCACTTAGCCAGAGTCGATGGCACCTTGGGATGGGTGACAGACGAGTACAGATCGCTAAAATGGGCAGTACTGGATCAAGCTGCAGGTCAGGTGTTAATGCTTGTGAACTAGGGAGTTGGTTCCCTTGCTACAAAGTAGGGAAAAAAATAGGGCTGTGCAGAATTTTCAAATTCCAACAGAGTGGAATTCTGTCAGTAGTGAAATTCTGAAATTTCAAAAGCAGAGCTTTTTTCACAGGTTTACTTAAGCCTCTGATTCCGTTTCCACAATCCCACCTAATCTGCAGAAAGTTATTCCTCTATTTACATAGAAATGCTTCTCAGAATTGCATGGAATTAAAAAGGAAATTCCCCCCAAAGTTTCCGAACCAAAACTGCCATTTCGCACAAATTCCACTGGTGGAATTCTGCAGTACTCACTGCTCTATTTCAAAGTGCTTAAATTGCACTTTAATATAGTGAGGCAGGTCAGGGTGGTACATAGAAAGGATACTCGGGGGATTTGTGATAACAGGTATGGGCATTTCCTTAGTTGCAGGTAGTTACTGTGTGGGGTGAAAATGGGGATGAAAGACTGCTGTCTTGGGCAAGCCCTCTGTCAGGAAGGGGGAGGTAGGGTAAGGAACCAGTGTGGTCTAGTGTTTAAAGCATTTGCTTGGGAACCAGGAAATAAGTTCACAGGTTCTAAGTCCGCTAGAGAAAATTCCTCACTGTGACCCTGAGCAAGTCACTTAAACTCCCTGTACCTCAATCCACTCAGCTACAAAACTGGAAAGAAGCAGGACCCCACTGAAAATGAGATGTTCCATCTCAGCATGACTATCATGGGGAAATATATAGCTAATAAAATTATAAATTACTAACCTGATTTCAGCCAATCAGTGCACAGAGCCACTGTACCTCTTATTCTGTGTGCGGTGCACTAAGTGTTAGGAAGGAGCACTCCATGTCAGCAACAGGAGGAAGATGGCATAACAAAATATAAAAAAAAAGACTCCAAACTTGTTATCCCTCAAGCAAAATTTGATTGAGTTCTAATAAAATAATAGGGCCACCAAGGGGTGTCCATTACAGTTAAAGAGACTCTCTAGTGAGGTCTGGGCAGACAGACCTGCTCAGCTTCCGTTTACGGGCCCTGTCAACCAAACCATATGCTCTGAGTCTCTAATACCATAAGACACACCAATTAACTTAAAATACAAGTCAGCAAGCTATGCTACTTGGATAGCTACGCTGGCATCCTTCAGGCTGCCCCAGCAGCAGCAGCAGTTTTATGAAATTGGTATGTTTAGGGGTTAATCAGTGAGAGGTTGGTGGTTTGTTCCCATCAGTCTGGTCTGAAAAGGAGCAGGCCTGTCTGTTGTAGTCAAGTTTCCTTAACTACACTGTCGTTAGTGTGTAACTACACTGTTAACTGCACTGCAGTTGCATACAACAAATGTGTAACTACAGTGTAATTACCACTGTTGTATGTAATTAATGATTACCTACCCAGCAGTTACACTGAAACTGACACTTTCAAAAAATATAAAAATAAACAGAGATATCTAAGAACAGAAAGTGTGGTAGAACAAATCTCAACCTTAATTATTGTTTTGTCCCCAGCCTCGGCCATATCAGCTGCTGTCATAGGCCCCTGCAGTGGGCTTCAGTCGATGCTGTAAGACTTCCAGCAAGGCATTAAAAGACACATTTTTTTTTTTAATTGCGGTCTTCAGATTGACGCTTTCTGACAGCACAGTGGGAACTAAAAGGACAGGCAGAGTAACCGCTAACAGGGAGTTCATCAATTTCAACTGCGAATGCAGTTGGCAGAGAGAGAGAGAGAGAGAGAGCGGTGTTCAGTTTGTAGGCCTCTTAGCAGCTGGATTCAGCAATGTGGTGCTAAATGTTTGACGAGGAATCACTTAGCAGGAGCTTTAGGGATACAAATCCAAGGAACTAGTATATCTGCGATGGATCGAGAGTCTTTTTTTGTTCCATTATCTGTTTCTGCTCATCCGTCCCCTGGTCCCCTGTGGCACCCCCACTAGTTCTGTCACTGACCTTCTCATGGACTTGCCAGTCAATTAGCACTTGCCCAGTTCCAGCACTGGGAGGCCTGCCATGTTGGTCATGCGGTGCCTGTGGGAAGCTCCAGATCATGCAGGGACATTCTCCTCCTTTTTGTCTCCCAGGGTACCAGTGTGTAATGCCACGCACATGCACATTGGTGCACGTGTATTCTTCCCTTCCTGGTATGCTTGCATTTGCTTCTACCTGGCCTCCGCCAGGTGGTAGTCTCACAGTGAGATGAAGCACCTCCACCCCCGATGGAGGAGGGCTGTCCATGGGATGCATGATCCTCCATCCCCCCGCTGGCCCTGAATAAGCCGTGCTCAGTCTCGAACCTGGGTCCCTGGCATTGTGAGTGGTAGTTGCATTGCTGTACTGATGGGTTGGCTTATGATTTTTTAATTAAGCTTTTTTCCATTCCTTCAAGCCACCAACCCCCTCCCCGGTGCCCCATCACTGTCCTTCTCATGAACATATGTGTTTTTCACAACTTGCCCAGGACCACTTTGGCAGTGTGTATGACTTACCATGTTGGTCGTGCATTGGACCTGTAAGGAGGGGTGGGGGGCAGCTTTGCCCTGTAGGGGACTGAGGGCATTTTCCATTTAATCTCGTTTGGTTACTGGTCATGTAATGATATGCACGTCACACCGTCATGCGAATGTGCTGGCACCTGGAGGTGTGCCTCCCTTTCTGGTGGCCTTGACTGTGATACCAACTAGCCTCCACTAGATGGCGAGCACACTGTGGGGCTCACATCCCTCTTACCCCCTAAGGACAAGAGCAGTCCCTGAGATATTCCACCCCCCCCTTCCCCGACCAGACCCGATGACCCGAGTCAGCCCCCAAGGCCTGGTCATTGGCATTGCAAGTGGCAGCACTATTGCTATGCCAGAAATCTGGAGTTAGTGAATATAGCTGATTGCGAGATGCTCTGGTGCCCTTGGAAAATGAATGCCCTAATGTCTGTACTGCACTGCTCCTGGGCTATTTCCTTCCTATGGTATGCAGAGCCATCTAGTGGTTAGGGCAGAGAGCTATGAATTGGGAGAAGCAGATTCGACTCTCACCAATGCCACCACAGAAACATAGACAAAGATGGCAGAAAAACGCCAACGGTCCATCCAGATTGCCAATTCACCCAGTCATACTCCGAGACCTTTTGTCAATACGGGGGCGTTTGTCTACAGTATTCACCCCTTTGCTCCCTGTCTTCCTACTGCCCTTCCCCCCGAGTAACTTCTGAGCCCTGAAATCTGTTCCATCTGTGATTGAAGCCATTAATGGTTTTGGCCCCCACCCCTTCTGCTAGCAGACAGTTCCATGGCTCAGCCACCCTCTCTGTAAAAGAAAACATTCTCATGTCCCTCCTGAACCTCCCCCTGCCAGCTTCCACTTGCATCCTCGTGTCCTATATTCAATACTCCCGTTTAATACTTCCTTATAGTTCTAGATTCAATACTCCTGTTTAATACTTCCTCATAGTTCTAGATTCAATACTCATGTTTAATACTTCCTCACAGTTCTAGATTCAATACTCATGTTTAATACTTCCTCACAGTTCTGGATCCAATACTCCTATTTAATTCTTCCTCATAGTTCTAGATTCAATACTCCTGTTTAATACTTCCTCATAGTTCATCTTATTCATTACTTTCAGGAATCTGAAGGTCTCTATCATATCACCTCTCTTTCGTCTGGCCTCTAGCGAGTATATGTGCAGCGCCTTTAGTTGATCCTTCTGGGATCAGCCCGACTGGGCCGGAATCATTTTGGTTACCCTGTGTTGCACTGTCTCCAGCCTGTCATTCCCTTGTGTTTCCGAAGGTGAGGACTCCAGAACTAGGCACAGTACTCCAGGTGTCTCCTCACCAGTGATCTATAGAGAGGCAACAGTTAGATGTTTTTGGTGCAGTATTAGCCACTGCTAAACAACTGAGATCACAAATTGTAGTGAGAAAGAAATAATGTGACCCACTGAGAATTGAACCCAGGCCCCCAGAATACCATCCCAGGGCAGTAATACCTCTTTCCCCCTGCTGTCAGACTCCACCCGATATTCCCCAGCATCTTGTTTGCCCTGCTGTGCACCATGTACTCACTGTGCTTAACCTTTATTTCTCGGTCTTTGAACTTGCACACTTTTACTTTTCCTTAGATTAATAGTTTATTAAATTTTCAACAAATGCAGTTTAATTTTTTATTACACAGACTGAAAGCGATTTTTTCAACTTCTTGGATTTCCAACATTTACCTTTCTTTAGAAAGAAGGACAAATTCCTCAGTCAGTCTCTCTAAACTTCCCTGTGATTAACTCATCTCCCTCTCCTCCTCTTTTTCTCCCCCCCCCGTCTCCTTGTCTGTCCATGTCTCTCTCTCTCTATCCCTCCCTCCTCTCTCTATACCTTCCTCCCTCTTTCTATCCTCTCGGTCACCCTCTGTCTCCTTTGCTCTCTCACCTCCCTTCTCTCTCTCTCTGTCTCCTACTCTATCTATCCCCTCCTCCCTTCCCCCACTCTCTGTCTCCTTGTCTCTCCATGTCTCCCTCTTTCTCTCTATTCCTCCTTCCTCTCTCTATCCCTCTCGGTCACCCTCTGTCTCCTTTGCTCTCTAACCCTCCACTTTTCTCTCTCTCTGTCTCTTACTCTATCTATTCCCTCCCCCCACTCCATCTCCCTCTCTCTCTTTCTCTCTTTGTCCCTCCCCTTTCTCTTTTCTCCATTTCTCTTCTTAAGACACCTGAGCTTTCCATAACCTCTTGTTTTCCTTCCTAAATCCACCAGAAACCCCTTTTTGCAGGCCTCAAATGGGCAGGAGAAATTGTGACAGACCTAAAGAAAATAAGGGACGTGTCTTTTTCTGATAAAACAGAATTTAGATACATTAGGAGAGACACTTATTGCCCAGATTTAGAGCATGGGTCAGTTTGCACTAGAAGATCCAGGTTCAAGTCCTTCTGGAGCCACTTTTTCTGTGACCAATGGGAAGCCATTTGTACTTCAGTCCTTCCTTCCATGCTACATGGCGTCCTCTACACTTTTGTGTTTGCCTACTACTCGCTTTACTCTTCGGACACAAATTTGACTCTTCCTCAGAGGACCGAGGAGACAAGCCAGCAGTGTGGCAGTTAGTAGGGAGACAGTGAGGAGGATGGCGAGAGGAGTTTCATGCTGTCATTTTGAAATGCCCTGCCCCTTATTACTGGATTGGGGAGGATGGGCTAAACTTTGAAGGGGCGGGTGCACCTTTGGGCCTGGGTGGGGAAGGGGGTCTTTGCTAATGGGTGGGGTGGGTGACTATGGTTAAAAGTGTATGTGGTGAGGGTGTTACAGCAGCTATTTTGGAAGGGAATAGTTGCTGCAGATGGTGTCTGGGTAGAAGTGATTTTTTTTTCCTTTTTACTACTTGCAGGGAAGCAAGTGCTCATGTCAGTCACAATCAGATTTTGGGGCTCTGGTTTTGAGGATTGGGGCAAGGAAGGAGCTTTAAAAACACCTTGAACAACCCCACCCCCAACTGGAATCTAAATGTGGAATATTCAGAACCCAAGTCCAAATAGATGGCCCCGAAGTCATCGTCATTGTATCACCACTGTTTGTATGTGACACAACAGGACAACAGCTTTCATAGTGCTTGGTGACAGTACTATGGTTCCTGATTGACAGGCAGAGAGCCTTGATACATAGGGGTGCCAGTGCGATCATGGCAGCTATCATCTTTGTTCACATGTGTTTTTTTGTAAGTTTTGCTCTATAGCACTACAACACTTGCTATGTAACAGAAATGATTGTGAAGCCAGTCATTTCCAAAGGATTAATAACTGGTTGGGAGATGGGCCACCTCCTTCCAGGCGGTCATTAATCCAAGGAAATGACTGGCTTCGAGGTTGTTATTTCAGTTATTAGTCTAATTACAATAACAACGTTTGTCTATACTGGGTTCCTTACTTACAGGCTTTAAGGGGAGTGGCAAAAGACATGTGCACAGCGTCAGTTGGCAGTTGGATCTGTCATTTCTAATGACTGATCCAGTAGCCAATCAAGAGCTTCGCAAGACTCATGAATATTTAATTAGATTTATAAGTAGCAACTTTAGCAATAAAGTGTATGTGACTTAGGGCTCTTGGTGGGCACCATTTTTCTGTTTGGATATGGTTCTATGCTACAATCAAACATCAGCAGCTGAGGTTACATAGTTAAATCATCAGTAACATTGATCTAAAAGTTATAACTTTTCAACAAGTGTTTTATAAACAGCATGCAGAATATATATATATATATATATACACACACACACACACACACACACACACACACACACACACACAAAGTTGATGGCAGATAAGGCCCATCCAGTCTGCCCATTTCTTTTTCTACCTTATGAATGTGCCATCGGCCTTTGCTCTGTCAATGGCCTATCTATTCATACTCATCTGTATTGCTCCCTTATGCCTATCCCATGCCTGTTTGAAGCCCTGCACTGTATTCATATCCACCACTTCCTGAGGTAGGCTGTTTCATGCATCCACCACCCTTTCTGTGAAAAAGAACTTCCTCATTACCCCTTAATTGGCCTCCCACTAATCTCATGCTGTGTCCTCTTGTCCTGCTATTTTCTTAAATTGAAACATGTTAGACTCTTTTACCTTGTTAATGCCCTTAAGATGTTTGAATGTTTTGATCATATCACCTCCTCCCCTTTTGTTTTAGGGTAAACATATTGAGTTCAGTTAATCTGTCCTCATATGTTTTCTGATGCAGTCCCTGCACCATTTTGGTTGCCCTTCTCTGGACTGCCTCAATTTGGTTAATGTCCTTGTGAAGGTGTGGCCTCCCAGTACTGCACGCAGTACTCCAGATGGGGGCCTAACCAGTGTCTTGTAAAGAGGGATTATTACTTCCTCTTCCGACTTGTGATACTCCTACTAATACACCCCAACATCCCTCTAGCCTTACCTACTGCTTTAGAGGTCTGCTTGGATGATTTCAGGTCATCAGTGATGATGCCCAAGTCTCTTTCTTCCCTTGTGACTGCCAGCAACTCCCCTCCCAACCTATAGGTGGCTTCAGGGTTTCTCTTCCCTGTGTGCATGATCTTGCACTTCTTTGCGTTAAACCCCAGTTGCCACTCTTCTGACCATTTTGATAGTTTATCCAGAT
Organism: Neoceratodus forsteri; assembly: GCA_016271365.2. Lineage (NCBI taxonomy): Eukaryota > Metazoa > Chordata > Ceratodontiformes > Ceratodontidae > Neoceratodus > Neoceratodus forsteri. The sequence goes on from JADMNL010000033.1 coordinate 60,981,856, forward strand.
TGCTTCTCATTTTGCCCACCCCATCTGGATCATCTACTCTGTTGCAGATCTTGGTGTCATCTGCAAACAGACAAACCTTACCCTCCAGTCCATCTGCAATGTCACTGATGAAGATATTGAAGAGGACTAGCCCCAAAACTGATCTCTGAGGTACCCCACTTGTGACTTGCATCTCTTCTGGCTGTATACTGTTTACCACCACTCTTTGTTTTCTGCCCGTCAGCCAGTTTGCCACCCAGTTGACCAACGTCTGACCCCAGCCTACCCAGCTTATTAATCAATCTTCTATGTGAACAGTATCGAAAGCTTTGCTGAGTCAAGGTTGGCAACATCAACTGCTTCCCTTGGTCCACCACTCTGGTTACCCAGTCAAAGAAATCTATGAGATTAGTTTGACAGGACCTTCCTTTTGTAAACCCATGCTGTCTTGGATCCTGTGCTCCTATGGATTCCAGGTGTTGTACTATCCTTTCCTTAAGGAGTGCTTCCATAATCTTGCCCACTACTGAGGTAAGACTGACTGGTCTGTAGTTCCCTGCCTCCTCCCTGCTGCCAGTCTTGTGGAGGGATCACATGAGCCATTTTCCAGTCTTCTGGGACCTCTCCTGTGCTCAGAGACTCACTAAACAGTTCTGATAATGGCTCTGCTAGTTCCACCCTTAGCTCCTTTAGTACCCTGGGATGTATGCCATCAGGCCCCATTGCCTTGTCCACCCTGAGCTTATTGAGCTCTTGTAGGACCCTTTCTTTTGTGAAGGGACTAGTGCACACCTCCCTCCCCCCTGTGTCAATGGTGCAGAGCTGTGGGCCCTGCCCTACCTTCTCTTCAGTAAATACTGAGCAGAAGTACCTATTTAGGATAGATGCTTTTACATGGTCCTCCTCCTCACATGCCCCCTTATCCCCTTTGATCTTAGCAATACCCCCTCTGGATTTTCTCCTTTCACAAATGCATCTATAGAAAGTCTTGTCACCTTCTTTTACTGTCTGTGCTAGTGTTTCCTCGGTTTGGGCCTTTGCCTGCCTTACTGCCTTCCCTGCTTCCCTTAGGGAAGTTTAGTATGCCTCCCTATCTTCATCGTGCTGCGATCCCTTATATTTCCTGAAGGCGAGCCTTTTGGCTCTGACCTTTTCTGCTACTGTGTTTGAGATCCAAAGTGGTTTCCTTCTACTTTTGCACTTCCTTTTCTCACTAACATAATGGGATGTTGCTTCAAGTATTGCATCTTTAATGCTTGCCCACTTTGCCTGTACCCCCTCACCTGTATTTCTTTTTGCCAGGGCTAGCCTAACTCTGTTGGCCACCTTATCAAAGTCAGCTCCTCTGAAGTCCCATATTTTTGCCTTGGAATGGGATGATTTTGTTCTAGTGGCCAAATTGAATCATATCATGTGATGGTCACTGGCCCCCAGGTGACCTTCTACCTGGAGATCTGTGATCCTTTCCCTGTTAGTCAGTACTAGATCTAGAATAGTCTCTTGTGGGTTGTTGTACCAGTTGTTTGAGGCCCTCCCCCTACAGGGAATCCACCATGTGTCTAGTTCTGGTATTGACCAATATGTATCTGGCATGTTGAAGTCTCCCATTATCAGAACCTCCCCTTTAACTGTCATGTTTTGTATCTCCCATTATCAGAACCTCCCCTTTAGCCTTACCCTTTATATTGCAGTGTCAGTGGCTCAGTAGATTTCCAACATTTACCTTTCTTTAGAAAGAAGGACAAATTCCTCAGTCAGTCTCTCTAAAGATTAAGATGTTAAACTGAGATCCCTTCTGCCCATCTCTAGTCACTGTCCAGGTGGAAATAAAAGATCCCAGGGCTCTTATCGAAGAAAAGCAGGGGAGTCCCCCCCCCCACCAGTGTCCTGGCCAGCATTCTTCCATCACTAAAACAAGTCCATGTAACCCACCCTTAGGACAAACCAGGAAACAAGCTATCACAGCTTAGTGCACCTTTCCTGATCAAAAATTGTAAATAAATACAGGACATAATAGATTGCACATGTGTAGCAGTTTGACGAGGTAACCCACTATTATAATTACGTTTTTCCTCAGTAGGAAGTATAGATATTCATAAGACACTCATGGATTTGCCACTCATGAGTCATGGATTGTGCACTCACATGGTGGACATGAACCTCATAATCACAGCGCAACCCATTACCTCTCTCCCACTAATAAATCTTGGGATACTCAAGAGAAAGTGCATACATCTGTCTACACATCATAAGAAAGTAGCACCTTGGGAGTGCTTCACTCCAGTGCTTCTCTCTCTCCCTGGGTGCTGATTACATGTCAGCAGTAGAATGGAAACAGGAGGGTCTCCCACCACGCATGATACAAAGTTGGTTCAGCCATGTCAGCCACAGGCAAGGGAGGTAAAATGGCACCACATAATATTTTGTCATTGACCATGACAGGAACATGACACATGACCTGCCGCTGCCTGGTTGTTCACCCTTTTACTCACAAACCGGTCATCAGGAGGTGGACTGAAAAGTACAGTGGTGTCCACCAGGATCAAGCGCAGTATCCTGGAGAATGTTGCCAAATTCTGCAGGAAACAGTGCACTTGAATGGCAGTAGATCCCTTTTGGAATCTGTGGTATTTTTACCACTGCATCTGATCTGGCGGTCATCACTGTTTGTGTACATGATAACACATGACAGGCAGTACAGACATACTCCAATACTCTCACATTTCAACTGCGTTGTAAGGTACAGGGTTAAGCCAAATGCCTTTAACCACCCACAAAGTATATGAAAAAGGGCCGTGGTGCAATACACGTACCTGTGTAACGGGTCACCTTAGATGACAGCACATTACCCCTGCCTTATGGGCTCAAAAAGGTAAACAGTCCCAGGTTAATACCTCCTGTGGGAGATTCATTACCCAGAGATGCCGGGCTCGATTTTCCCGTGAATGCCACAAGCCCCTGGTGCACTGATTGTTTGGTGCGCGGGGCTTGTGGCATTCTCCTGGCCGGCGATCGGGATTCTCAACCACAAGCGCCAAATGCCACAAGTTAGACCAGTTTTTCCCAGGTCTGTCTTGCATCATCATTTGGGACCCTTTGTATGGGGCTTGCGCAAAGTTTTGAGGTACCACAACCTATGGTCCCCACTGGTGCAGTCTGTCCAGCCCCCATGCCGTTCAATAACAGTTTATCCAAATTACAAATGTTAGAACTAATAATATGCGCACAACACACAATTGCTACCAAATAAAAGGGTTTTATTGGGTTATCAGGAACGAGGTCCTAGGGAAAGGACAAGGTTAGTTCAGGCAAATAAAATACTTAGCAGTTGGCCTGGCTTGGCTAGAATGCTCTTCAGTTGCCCTACTACGTGCAGGCAGGTGGCTTTTGGCGAGTAATGCATGGTCATGTGATGTGTTTGCACCAATGCAGGGTTTTATTTAACTCTAAAAATTGATTAGCGTTTTGCTCATAAAAGTGCTAAATCTTTGTGAAAATGCATAGCTCTTGCCGCACTGTGTTTAACAAACACAACACTTCTAGAACATCTGTATAAATACTTTCTGTACAGTTAGTATCACCCCAAGAAAAAAACTGCTAATCAATTATTTAAAACGCTGCAATGGTAGAGAAGAATTTTTCCTAGCCATTTAATAAATATTTTTTAATATTTTTCAGCCAACCTCCCACTGTTAAGCATATTTATTTTTCCACCATACAGGAACATATGAATGCAAGATAGACGCATGCATAGTGGCTCACTGTGATCTTCCTGCTTCCCTCTGCGACCTTCCTGCTTCCCTCTGTGACCTTCCTGCTTCCCTCACTACCAAGTGGTTTGTTACCATATTTTCTTTTCCCTCGTACACCTCTCCACTCTGGAAAGGAAAGTGTTAAGTATCCTTGCCTCTACTACAACCTCTGGTAGCCTGTTCCAAGCATTTGCATCTTCTGTGTACAGAAGGGCTTGCTTTGTCCTCCCACTCAAAACTGCTCTCCTTTGATCTCTCTCTATCAGCAGACATCATACACAAATCATTAGGTTGCATTGTCAGAGTTCTAATTCCAGGCATTAAAAAAATCCATAGATTCCACTGGGTGGAATTTTTGTACTCCAAGAGAATTTTACCAAATCCACATTGCGACACTTCTGTGGGATTGCCATGAGAATTTCTGCAGAATTTCTACTGAACAGAAGGGCTCTTCTGCCACTAGAATTCCTCCAGCAGAATTCACAATTTCACACATCCCTCCTGTCTTCAGGAAGTAATTTCCATAGTAACCCTTGTTGTCAGCCTACTATATTCATGGTATGTACATCGTAATGATGCACTTAACAAGTGGGAGATCTGGGGTCGAATTGAAAATCCCACAGCTGTGGGAAAAACCTGGTGCAATTGGGTTGCCACTTGCAGAACCATGGTTTCTCCTGCAGCTATGGTATTCTCAAAAGTGGAGCCGCTTTACCACCGGCTCCATGATTTACAGCAGTTAGCGGGTCATTTTCCCTCGCAGCTGCAGACAAATGTTCTGGCCAGTGGCACCAGGCGTAACATCTTCCATAGCTGCAGCAGATGAGATTACCAATCTCTGCAGCTGTGGAGATTTTGTTTCACAACTCCTCTTGCAATGTGGGACTTAGTCCAAATCATTTTGAGAATATGGTCCCAGTTTGTTGGGTTCTTGGTGACATCACAAAGGCCCTATACTGCCTACAAGCTGCAGTGACCAGACTCAAACAGTAACAGTTAAAGAGGGACCATCCAGACACCAGAAAAAAAAAATCACAGGATCAGGGGAATTCAAGTGGGCAACATCCTCCCAAAAGTTTGTAATTTAAAGCAGCAATATTTGTCAGTGGGCAATAAACATCATCATTCAGTTTTTTTAGCAATAATATATTTCTAACATAAATGGATTTGTCATCAGTATATTCTTACTTCTGTCTGATGTTTTTAAACAGCTTTCCTTACTAATTTTGGTAATTAATGACTCAAGTCATTAAAGATGGCAGACACCAGCAATTTTAAAAAATCTCTTTACTCAAGGTTACCTTTTGACTTTAAATGCTAGATTCCTCCTGGGGATGTGTTAGGAGAGTGCAAGCACCCATTTCTGATGGTAACCACACACAGCACCACTCCAAGATGTTTAATTTATTAATAGTGGGTGTGGCCAGAGAGCAGTTAATTTAAAAAAAATATCATAAACCCGTATCTCAGTTCAGGAATGAAATTCAATGAAAGGAAAAATAGATATATTAATGGTTTTGTCAGAAATACAATTAATAGCTAGCCCAATAGCATGACTATGGGGCTACCACCTGCTACGCCGTTGACCCCAGTTCAGGAACAGACTCTTGTCACCCAGAGTCTGGCCGGTGGAGGGAGGATTTAATATCTCTTAGGCATCTATCCTCCATCAGGGAGGGGCGTTAGCATATCCGCCTGGTCAGTTGCCACTTGAAGGAATATGGGGGACAGTGCAACAGGACCGCTTGGGAAGGGATTCCACACCCAGACACCAGGGACGTCTCCACAGAACATGGACATCATGCAGTTGCATATGCGTGGGCCCTTGGGTAAAAATGAAGGGAACCTCTGACCATGGCTGGGTGATTGCCAGGTTCCCTGCAAGCCCTGCACCAAAACTAGGCACCTCCAATTAGGGCTTGTGGCTGAGAACACCTGAAGTGAAGGTACGACCCAGAGATGTCAAGCGATGGGGTGGGGGGGGTTGGTCCAGATGGGACAGGTTAACCAATGAGTGAAGTAACAACAGACAGGAAAAAAAGATACACATTATTACTAAAAAACAATATGATGCAATTTTTTCCCGCTAACAAATACTGCTGATTTGATCCAGAGTGATATCTGTTATCCCATCCTTTATTAGTAAGAGAATAGGTTCAATGAGTGGCAAAGCCACGCGTGATGTCAAAAGAGGTCACTGACCACAAGTGAAGATAAATGTCATAGCTCATAAGCACCCATCACGTTAGGGTTATACACTGTTCATTAGCATTTGTAAGCTAGTTTTATTTTATTTAAAGTGCTAGCAACTGTTATGCACTGGTTTTCAGATGTAGCTCATGCTGGTTGGAAGGTGCAGATTTATCGATGGCTAGGCACAGCTGGCAGGACAGGTTCTTTGTGACGTACCCAACTCACTAGACACATTTTATGATGTACGCCACTATGAAGATAGAAAACGTATCTAGCTAGTTTGCGCTCTCTGCTACAGGTAGCATTTTTATTAAGCCTAAAAAATGCGATTGTATATTGAACAAATCAGATTATTACAGAGGGCAGTTATCATGTGGCATAACCTACCCAGTGAGGTTGTAGAACATAGCACTGTTAAGGCATTCAGAACAGGGCTAGACAAATTCCTGCGGGAGACTTGCATGGAGGGTTCCACTGTGTGAGAAGAGGCAAAATTCCAGCTGATAGATAGGGAACACATAATGGACTGCAGTGGAATAACACATTTATCTCCACTAGTGAGTGATAAGACCCATAACTCACGAGTGGCGAAGTCACGAGTTAGTTACAAAGGGCTTATCACTTATGTATGGAGATAAGTGTGCTATTCCACTACAACCCATTACGTATTTGATATTTACCACTCCATTTGTAATGTTTTTACTGGTGTTTTACTTTGTTTTATCTTAAAACTGCCTTTCTTTCCATTGCGAGGTCTCTATCTGGCCCATTGTTCTCTGGGTTCTATTTCCAGATTCTAAGTGGAAATAACACGCTCTAAGTGAAATAAATGGTGTTCTAAGTGAAAACAAATATGTATCCCAAAATAACATGATGTATTTACCCAATTTATTCACCACTGGTGTGGTATATGTCTGGATATCTATCTGCACTCAGAATGGGTACAGTTAGTCACTGCTGCCGGAGACAGGAGGGGCAGACAAGATGGACCTTCTGTCATTTGCATCACCTCAATTTTATGTTCCTATCCCCTAATAGCTCATCTGCTCCTGTTGGTTATCACCAGAGGTCACAATCTTTACTTGTGAATGCCATTACAATCAGCTCCACGTCAGCAGTGTGTGATGTCATAACCAGAGCATTACAACCTTGGGTAGGGAATAAAGATGATTGGAGGATAAGGGTCAAATATCTCATTTTTAAGTGCTGTAAATGTTTAGTAATAAATGATGGGATCACATGAAATGTGCATTTTTATGAACTGTTTTACATTTGAGGTCTATTAAAGTCAACAGTCATTTCTTCGTGAGGTGAGTAACTTTCTAGTTCTAACAAGAAAAATCTTATTATTTTAACTAAAATCCAGTAATTTTTTTCTCTTATTACCTTTTCCACTAGTGTCAATTGCTACGTCTGCTCCCTCTAATTCTCATGTGTGCTGACCCCCTTCCTAGCGCAACTGGAAAGAGTCTCACTGGCTGTGCTTGGTTAACTGGTAAAATGTTTATATACAATTCCATGGCCCGCTGTAGCCCTGGCCCCCATTTGAGGCTTCTAGTGGGCCATTCCCAGGACTCTCCAGACTAAGGAAGTGACGGGAATAGAGTGGTTTGCTTCATGCCATAGCAGGTTGGGCCCTGCAGGGAGACCTTTGTTCTGAATTGAGTTGTACAGTTTGAAGGATCATGAGGGAGTCTTGACCATGGCTGTGACTGAGTACGATTGTGAGGTGAGGGGAGTGCACCATCTGCTATATTCTGGTCTTGGGGGGGGGGGGGTTGGATGCTTCAGTGTTCTGTTGGTCCCACTGGATCAGGAGAGTCAGATCTTGGAAAGCCACCAAGGGCACCAGGACTGTTTGTTGATCCCTGAGGGGACAGGAAAGGAACTGTAGCTGGGGAACGCTGCATGTTAAATATGAATGTGAATTACTGAAGCCTCAGAGCAGAACTCTGAATGAGTTTAGAAACAAGTGGATGCCTGAGGAAAGCACTGTTTTATGTTCACAGGGACACTGTGGTACCACTGGAAGTCTATAAACCACAGGAAAGGGGTTATTTGGGATTTCTGCCACACAGAATTACATTGACACCAGTATTGACTAGGTAGGGAGATTGGTGGATGTATTCTGAATGCTGAAGTCTGGACTTTACCTGAATAGAATGAACTGGGCTCATGGACTGAGTTGCAACCATCCACTCATGCATAATGCAAATGAATGTTGCTCTTGCTTGCTGTCATAGAATCTGAAGGCAGTGTGGGACTGACACCATGGCCATCACCGTCTATGTCACCAGGAGTGTCACTGTCCTCCCCCTCGGCATTTCTAGTGACACCAGGGGAAAGAGGCACCCCCACCTCGGCATCTGGATATTACACAGCCCTTGTGTTGGTCACACTCTGGACACCACAAATGATGTCAGGGAGGACCCAGTGTCATGGCCTTCTCACCAACACCACTGATGGTGTCAGGAGCTGGGACAGCATCAGAGTCCATGACACCCAGGTGTACACCAAGGAAGACTGAGTGTATAGTTTTGGCCTCACCATCGGGGAGGTCTGCTGTACAGGAATGACTGGGAGTGGTCCACATCCGGCTACCCAGAAGGAGATGGCTATCCACTATACCCTCTTCCCAAGGATCTCCGATGCCTCATCAAGGCAAACTGGGGAAGATCATGTGCTTCCTTGACATCAGAGATGCTGGGAAGGGGCCCATGGGATGGCCTCATGAGTTATACGCCTACCACTAAAGGTAGTGGTCAGCCGACACTACTTTATGGCATGGATCTCGAGGGTGTCGCAGTCCCTGGAGAAGCAGGCGCCACACTCATCCATGTTGTGATTTGGGCCAAGGAAGACCATGCATGTCTGATGCTGACTGGTCATCTTTATTAATTTATTTATTCTTTTGGTAACCAGGTAAGGCCCACGAGGCACAAGTGCCTGTTTTCAGGGGTGAGCCTGGAGCACTGGGGTGGTTAAGTGACTTGCTCAGGGTCACACATAATATAAGCGGAGGTTGTGGGAATCAAACCCAGGTCTTCTGGAGGTACTACACTCATTTGTTTCCCATGCACCAGTGCATAATGAGAGGCAGACAATGCTCCTTTTTCCAGTTTCGGCATCAAGATGGAAAAGTAGTAGTAAAATGTTTTTATTCATATCATCATGAAGAAAGGATAAACTCGATTGAGACAAAGTTCATTTACAATGAGGTCCCATTGCACAGTTTCAATGACACAGCATTATAAATTAGGGATAACAAATAATTAAATATAACTATACATAGACATTGCAACTATGCAGAACATAAATAACAGTAGCAGGATTCCACATCATATCGGTCACAAAACAGCGTTTGCTATTATGGAGAGTATTTATCGCCGAAAATCAAATCGGTGAAATACACATGCCAGTGAGAAGACATCTAGCAACAAAACTATGTTTTTTGTAAGTACCCCTGGTGTTCCCCACACACCCCCGACTATAGATTCCTAACTCCAGGGGGTGCATGTCAGGGAGGGGGCGAAACTCCAGTTTGGCACAAAAAATAAAGGCAGCCACAGGCAGCAGCAAAATATTTACTCCCGGTCCTCAGCCCTGAACCCAGTACCTGTTGCGCCAGAGCTAGCCACCCTCACCACCACACCACACAGCTAGTTCGGCAGCAGCAGGCACACAACTCCAGTAAAAAACCCTTCCGTATCCCCCCCTTCTCTTTGCTATCCCCACCCCTTCCAGTTGCCCTTCCCTATGCTTGCTTTCATGTAAGGTCACTACCCTTGCAGGGTAGCCCATGGGGACAGCACTGAATATGAGTCGCCATTTTGACAGTCGCTCATATTCGGTTGCTATACTCACTGGATACCCAGTAGCAGCAGCTAGTTTGTTTGACAACATCTATGTGGTTGTTTACACTTATTAGCCCACCACTCTTTTATCTCCTTCCACCCATTCATCTCCCTGATGATTCTCAGATTAGAAGGTAAGTCATTCCATACCATTGCTCCATTATATAAAACTTAAGTTCTCCCTATCTCAAGATTACACTTAGGTATGACCACAAAAATAATAAAGCAAGAAAAGCGATGCTGGAACTGCAGACCAGTAATGTACTTAGAAAAGAGGTGCCATTGCTGCTTCCACAGTGTGCCCTCAGTGGCGGGAAGAAGAGACCTGGGGTGTGTGAGGCAGCTAACTTTCGTTATTGACTGATGCATGCAGCATCACATGAGGTGTGCAGGTACAATCAGTAGCCGGCATTGGCTCCCTCTCTGCAAAGGATTTGATCCCTTGGGGTCCTAGAGCTCCTAGCCCCAGTCCCGTCAGTGAGAATCGCTGGTGAAGATCGATTCCTGGAAGATCTGGACACAGTACTCCAAATTGGGGTACCAGAGAGAGATGCAGCAGTAGCACCACCTTCCCCTTTCTGCTGGTGATGCCCCTCCCTATGCACTCCAGCAGCCCTCCAGCCCTGTCCATAGCCTTTTTACACTGCGCTGCCACCTTGAGATCCTCTGATATAATAACCTCAAGGTGTCTTCCTTGCCTAGTGACCGCCAGCCCCCTCACCCTATAGTAAGCAGTGAGGTCCTATGCCCTATGTGGACAATTTTGCATTTTTGGCATTGAACACCAACTGCCATGACTTAGACCACCTCTCAAGTTTCCCTAAATCCCTGTACATTCTCTCATCCCCCTCCTGAGTGTCCACTCTATAGCAGGTGTAATTTGCAAAAAATGCATACCTTCCCTTCCACTTCCTCAATGTCCCCTATGAAGATATTAGAGAGAACGGGTTCTAGTACCAAACCCTGTGGTACCCCACTGGTCACTCTCCCATCCTTAGAGTGTGTGCCTTTAACCACCACCCTCTGTCTCCTATCTGTTAACTAGTTTCAAACCCAATTTACCAATTCAGACCCCACTTCTAAGCTGGTTAATTTCTTGATCAGCCTTCTGTGTGGCACAGTGTCAGAGGCCTTGCTGAAGACCAGACAGGCTACATCCACTGTCCTTCCCTGGTCTATTTCCCTGGTCACCCAGTCAAAGAACTCTATCGGATTCGTTTGGCATGGCCTTTCCCCTGTGAAGCTCTGCACCTGTGGTCTTGCAACCCAATGGATTCCAGATGCTCAACCAGTCTCTCCTTCAGTAGAGTTTCCATTAGTTTCCCTACCAGTGAAAGTAGGCTGACTGTTCTGTAACTGCCAGCTTCCTCCCTGCTGCTGCCGCCAGGTCTCCCTTCTTCAGTCCTCCAGAACCATGCTGATTTCCAGTGAGCTGTTGAACATGACTGTCCGTGGGGCAGCTAGCACTTCCCTGAGCTCAATCACGACCCTGGGGTGTATCATGTCCAGTCCCATAGCCTTATCCACCTTCAGGACTGTGAGACCTTTCTGGACTCTTTCCTCTGGAAATGGACTTGTGTCCACCAACCCCATTCTTGCTTCTTCCTGATGGTCCATCCCCTCCTCCCTCCAGTGCGAAGACTGAGCACAAGTACGGGTTTAAAATGTTAGCTTTTTCTTCATCCCCTTCTGCAGTCTCCAACTTCTGCCCTTCTAATCCTCAATATCCCTTCCCTTGGTTTTCTCTTCTTGCTTACACATCTGAAAAAAAGTCTTATTCCCCCTTAAACACCCATCTAGCAATCCTTTCCTCTATCTGCACCTTTGCTTGCCTAACTGCCTTACCTGCTTCCTTCTGACTTGGTACACCTCCCTGTCTCCCTCCCTCTGCGTTTCTTTGTGCGTTTTGATTGCCACCCATTTTTCTTTCAGCAAACTCCATCTCCGGCATTACGGCACAGCCAGCCATTCGTCAAAGCCACAGCAGCACACACTCCCACACGTACGCGTACACACACACACATACACACACACACACACACATACACACAAACACACAAATTGGTAATAAATATTTAAGCCATATTTATTCAGGTTTTGTTTCTTCAATCTTTAATGCATCATGCTGAAAAATAAATGAACTTTAAGTCTGGTGGATGAAATCCCTGACAGCTTTAATTTCAATGAATTAGAGCCAGTTTGGGCACTGCACATTAAAAGTAGTCCCTGCAGAAGTCAAGGCCAATGCCTGAATTGGGTTTGGGCAGAGGCAAAAAAAAAAAATCTGTCTCTCGGCTCTAGTCCAAGGAAACATTTTTCACTGTAACACTCCCATTTTTTCTAACTTTAATAGAAGGGGCATACACAATAGTAGCTGACTGGCTCTACTGCTGAACTGTTACTTTTGTGCCTGATTTTGAAACTATTTCCATTTGCCTATAACTGTATTTAAAAGCTTAGAGTCACTGCAAGCCCAGGACCTGTGTTCTGTCTGAAATCCCCCCCTGTGCAAATCGGACTGGGGACTGTTTGTTAATTTGTAAAGTGCATTTCCAGTTGTAACTGAATTACCCCCCTGTGAGAAACTCATTTGGGGACTGTTTAACTTCTAAGTGCTATTCCAGTGTTTAGAATTTGAGTTTGCCCTGCTAGTAATTGCCTTCGTTTTTGAATCACAATAGTACCTGATAGCCAACAGCCCATTTGCTCTTCTCCCCACATCCACTACCAGCCCGCCCCCAGCAGGTTAATCTTTTGCCTGTGCTGCATATTTAATCCCCTCCCTCTTCATTCTCCCGCAGAGACCACCCCTCCTGAGGAGACCGAGTCGCTAGGCCTGCTCTGAAGCCCTCCCTGCCCAAAGAAGCCTCGAACCCGAGACACACCAGGTAATTTCTACCTTGATCCAGGCTGCTGCCACCATCATTGGCCATCTGGTGTCTTTTCTGAAATGGCCACAAGCTCCCCTGCTCAGCGCATGAATCCCGGCCAGAGTAGCACCTCGAGTTGCTGCCCAGGCTCAAACGGAGCTGAACTGTTACTTTTGTGCCTGATTTTGAAACTATTTCCATTTTTTTCTTCTCCATTAGCTCCTTATATTGTTTTGCCACTAGAGGGAGCCTAATTAAGTTTGAACAATTTGCTCCCAATACCTCACTTGTCACATTTTACTGCTCTCTAGTAGTTGTTTTCACTTGGTCATCACCCCCTCATCACTCCCTCATCACCCCCTCTCCAATCGTCGAAAGCTATCCCGCCATTGTGCACTCCCCAGATCAGCCCTCCTCCTCCTGCTCCTGTCAGGCAATGTCCACCCCAATCCCGGGCCTGGCAGCACTGTTCCTCCCCCTGAAATCTCCTGGGCTGCGCATTGCTTCTATGAACATCTGTAGCCTCCTGAAAAAACTGGACTCTCTGCACTGCTGGGTGACTCTTCTTAAACCTGATGTTGTTGCCCTTGTTGAAACCTGGCTGTCTCCCTCCACTCCTAACTCTCATGTCTCTCTCCGGCTACACTCTCCACCGGTTGGACCGTGTCGGCAGGAGAGGTGGGGCTGTGTCTTTATTTGAAGGATTCTCTGGGCTACCACTCCCCGCCTGACCTCGACCATAAGGCCCAGGCACTTACTCTAAAGCTGTCCCGGACCCAGCTAGAGGCCCATTATTCCTAACCGTAGCCTACATACCCCCAAGAACCAATCCCAGGCCCTGGGCCCACTAATTGACTACTTCACCTCCCTACCCAACTCGTCGGACCAAATCTTGGTGGCGACTTGAATATAAACTGGCTCTGCCCTCATCTTCCTCCACCGTGAGGCTTTCATTCAATTGACCTAACTCAACTGGTCTCACAGCCTACTAGAAAACCCTGGGGGACAACACTTCCTGGATGTGGTCCTCACCAACAGGCCAATCCGCATCCACAACATCCAAATCCTCCCTGACTGCCTCAGTGACCACTCCCCTGTGCTTTTCAACTGGGAAACCCCTCGGCTCTCATCCCAGGTCAAAACCACCTCTCGAAGGTGGCTTAGGCCTGGGGGACTCATAGGCCTTAAGCGCTTCCTTGCCCACACTGATTGGTCCCCTCTAACGAGGGCAACCAACATTGACTTGGCCCTGGGCTTCTTTGTAAGCACTTTCAACTTTGCCTGTGATATCTTTGCTCCCATAACTGCTAGGAGGTCCAAAGTGAAACATGCCCCTTGGATCACCCTGCCCTTCTGTGGCAACTTAAGCAACGTGACAATCTTTGGCACCTTGCTGTTGCTACTGGCCGCTCAGCTGACAGGCAGTCCCATGTTGCTGCCTGTGAACCAGTGCACCTGGGCCATCCGCAGCAAAGCATGAATACTACCAAGCCTCTCTTACCTCCTCCTGGGGGAACCCCAGGTGCTTCTGGGACAACATCAAGCAACTGAATGGTCACTCCCAGTCCCCCTCTCCTTCTCTTCTCAACATCAATGGTACCGTCTCCTCTGACCCTGCCCTCATTGCCTCCCACCTCAATAACTCCTTTACCGACCTTAGCTCAGTACTTCCTGGTAACTTTTTCAGTCCACCTCCTCCATCTGTACCACCACCCATTGCCCGTCCCTCTTTCCACCTGCGTCGTGTCACCATGCAAGAAGTTAGGCCTTACTTGCTAAAAGCCCTAAAAGGTAACACCATCGGTAATGACTCACTTGATCCCTGCCTTTTACGTCAGGTCTTGGATCAGGTCCTCTCACCTATTACATGCATTTTCAACAAATCACTCTGTCTCGGAAAATTCCCCTCTGCCTGGAAGATTGCCACAGTTACCCCTGTCCATAAAGGTGGTGACAGGACTCTTCCGGGTAACTACCGACCCATCTCAATCCTCTCCCCCCTCTCTAAGGCGTAGAGAAAATTGTGGCGTCCCAAGTCTCTGACTACCTCTGTAAGTACAATGTTCTCTGCCCCGAACAACATGGGTTCAGAGCAGGTCATAGTACCAATACAGCACTCCTGGAATTTTCCAACTTCCTCCATGCCTCCTTGGACTCTGGTGCCCTGGCTGGTGCTATATTCATTGACCTGTCTAAAGCATTAGATACTGTTCAGCATCCTCTTGCTCTCCACCTCGACCTAATAGGCTTTGGCCTCAGGACCTGTTTCCTGGTGCACCAGCTATCTCTCGCCCTCCAATGTGTGAAAGTCAACGGTACTCTCTCTGAAACATACCCCATTCACTCTGGGGTGCCGTAGGGCTCAATTTGACCCCTACTATTCTCACTCTTTCTTAACTCCTACCCAGCAGTTGTAATGGGTAAGATGCTTCTTATGCTGATGATGCTGTTCTCGCTGCCTCACAATGACCCCATGCTGTACAGAACTCCTCCAACTAGTCTTTGACTCTGCAGCTACCTGGTTCACTGAGCACCGACTTGTTATCAACCTTAAGAAAACAAAACGATGCTCTTCTCCCACCCCAAAATAAGTACAGCAAGTTTCCTTAGCTGTCCACTCCACACCCAATCTCGTCACTGACCAGGTGCAATCCTATAAATATCTTGGTATACCTTTGACCCTGCACTTTCATTCCATGGACATATATCTGCCCTAAATTCTGTTGCCAACTCACGGCTAGGCATTCTTACCGGCACAAGAAATGCCTCCTCCTGATGCCCTCCGCCTGGCTGTCATCTCCTCTGTCATGTCTCTCATTGACTATGGCCTTCGGTCTATGGCTCAGCAGATCAGACTGCCCTCAACAAGGTTCGTCCTCACAGTAAATAAGGCCTGCAGACTTATCACTGGTGCTCCCAGACCTCCACACATGTGAGCTGTACACCCTGGCTACCCTACTCAACCTGGAAGAGCGACTCATGTATCAGACATGCCAGCTCACCTTTAAAGCCCTGCATGGCCTATCCCCATAGGCCTATCCAACTCCATTCGCCGTACTGCACCGACTCCTGATCACGCCAAGAGCTCTGCCAAGAGCTACCCTAGTTATTCCGAGAGCCAGGACCTCACAAGGTCAGGGGCATTCCTCACCGTGCGCCCCACTGGTATAACCCTCCCTGCCAGTGTCTCAAACTCTCTAACCTTAGCTTGCTTTAAGCCCAGGCTCAGAAACTTCCTGCTTAGCTCTCACAAATGCAACTGCCGCTAGCCTAGTGTAAAATATATATATATATATATATATATATATATACTCTGTTTGACAATGCTCACTGAGCTGCTCTCCTTCCTTTCCCTACTTATTCCTCCTCCCTATCTCCCTCCCTTCTACTCCCCACCAGCTCTCCCCGACCATAAGTTTTGCACCTTTTGTTATCTTTTGCTCGTTGGAGATTGTACTCTATTGTAACAAAATTGTAATTGAACTGTAACTTTTTTGTTTGTAAGTACTGTGTCCCTTGTACTACTGTTCTGATGTCCTCTTTGTGACGAGGTACCTTTGTAAATGAGCCTCTGGCTCAAAGGTTTCTAAACTGATGTTTAACTAAATAACTAAATAAATAAATAACTTATTTGAAAACTGTTTTCTGATGTGTATCTTGGATTTGTTCTGAAGGTACAGTCTATACTTTGCAACAATGGAGACCAAACCAGAAAACCTCTCCCTCACATCCCATGCAGGCTGTCAAAACTTAAAACAGGACTGGCTTGCAGGAAAATTAAAAACGCTTTATTAAACTTACATAGTTAGACAGAAGCAGTGTCGGGCATATCGACAGAAGTACAAAAACCTGGTAGTGGCATGCATGATGCGAAACAACTTTGGGAGGTTTTGATGGTCACTACCAGGTTTTTGTACTTCTGGCGATATGCCCTGCACTACTCCTATCTAACTGTGAAAGTTTCAATAAAGCGTTTTAAATATTTCTACAAGAGTCTTGTTTTAAGTTTTGACAGCCCATATAGGATGCGAGTGTGAGGTCATTTGGTTTGGTCTCCACTGATTTCTCTGACCAGACACACTCCACTAGCTCGGGACACTGCCCGTTTGGCTGCTTATACACAACACTGGAGTGAACCTGATGCCCACTTGCTTGTAGGCAAAGAGCTTCTTAAAGAGGTTTCCTAGTATCCAGGGAAGCATTTGAAAATATGATTCTCAGAAAACTTAAGCTTACATTTTAATATTTTCTGTACTTCTCCCTATTCTTTATTACTGACGAGATTTGCATGAAAAGAGGATCTCTGTGTTTCAAATGTTTTCTCATCCTCCTGCCTTTCCCTCCACTCTGCTCCTAACCTTCTGTTTCTGAGGTCATAGCTACAGATTGTGATGTCACAAACGGGATTATGGCTTCAGTGGCGGAGAAACATGAACAGGAAATGAAGTCTAAATAGTCAGCAGTTCCACTTTCATGAAAATGTCCTCAATAATACAAAATACGGGGGCATATATATGGAAGAGTAATGCAGTGCAATAACTGTGTCTGAATACAATATTCAAAAACATTACTCTGAATATAATATGGATACTGCAGAACTGCTTTAATACGAGATGTATCGCTGGCGTGATGCACAGTGGTAGGGCTGCCATTCCCAGCGCCAGCAACCTGGGTTCAGAAATGCCAGGGCAATTTGGGGCTGTCTTGATGGGGAGGAGGGTTGCATGTCCCTGAAGATGCTTTTCTCTTCTTGAGTAGGGGAGGGGTAGCATCCTCTGCTGCAGTGCTGCCAGCTGGGTGACTACAGGTGGTCGTGCAGTGGGAGAGCCTGCGGGTGGGTCAGAGCGGACAGTGCACTGCTCCACATGCGTGTGACAATGACATCCTCATAAGAGATGTCCCACGGGGTTGGGAACAACTAAGGAAAACACACTACCCAGGGTAGGCTCAGGACTTGCATCCCTTGCCCGCTGCTTTACACCTGACCATAGGCTCGAGGGGTTGCCCTCCAGTAGGGGTGCACAAAGTGCTCTCGCTTCGCTACACGGAGCACTTCGAGTATTATTCCCCAATTTGCGTAGTGCTCCACAGTGTGAAGCATTACCATATTACTCCACTTTTAATATTTATCATGCTACTTCATAGAAACATAGAAACATAGACTTTGACGACAGCTAAGGACCGCTTGGCCCACCTAGTCTACCCATTTCCCTACCCAGAGGATAAGCTGCAGATCCTATTTAACCAACAGCCTATTTCTTCCTACCCCCCACAAAAATTGCCTTATGTCTGTCCCATGCATTCCTGAATTCTCCCACAGTTTTAGACCCCACAACCTCCTCAGGAAGGCTGTTCCATGTGTCCACCACCCTCTCTGTGAAAAAATACTTCCTCACATTGCCCCTGAGCCATCCCCCCTCTATCTTCAAATTGTGTCCCCTTGTTCTTGCACATCTCTTTTTCTGAAAGATGCTACCCTCTTGGACTTTGTTGATTCCACTGAAGTACTTAAACGTTTCTATCATGTCCCCCCTCTCTCTCCTTTCCTCAAGGGTATACATATTAAGCTCCTTCAGTCTCTTCTCATATGGCTTCTCTTGCAGACCCTGCACCATTTTAGTTGCCCTCCT
The DNA here is from genome assembly GCA_016271365.2 of Neoceratodus forsteri. NCBI lineage: Eukaryota > Metazoa > Chordata > Ceratodontiformes > Ceratodontidae > Neoceratodus > Neoceratodus forsteri. Next base: position 61,000,134 of record JADMNL010000033.1, read on the forward strand.
CTGAACTGCCTCCATCCTGTTTTTGTCCTTGCGAAGATGGGGTCTCCAGAACTGGACGCAGTACTCCAGATGGGGTCTCACCAACTGTCTGTACAGGGGGATAACAACTTTCTGTTTTCTGCTAGTGATGCCTCTCCCTATACATCCCAGTATCCCCCCAGCCCTCCCTACCGACCTTCTCACATTGCTTGCCAACCTTAAGGTCATCTGATATGATTACCCCCAGGTCCCTTTCCATTTTTGTTGTTGTTACTACCTCCCCCCATTGTGTAATCTTCCCCTGGGTTTTTGTTTCCCAGGTGCATCATTTTGCACTTCTTTGCATTGAATCTGAGCTGCCATACATTTGACCATTCCTCCAACCTTGCCAAGTCCCTTCTCATCCTTTCCACCCCACCTTGTGCATCGACCCTGTTGCAGATCTTTGTGTCATCTGCAAAGAGGCATACTTTTCCTTCCAGTCCCTCTGCAATGTCACTAATAAAGTTATTAAAAAGGACTGGACCCAGTACTGAACCCTGCGGTACCCAACTAGTAACCCCTCTTTCTTCAGAGTGGACTCCATTTACAATCACCTTCTGTGTCCTGTTGTTCGCCTTGTTTTTCTGCCTTCCCCATAATTTTATCGCGAAGTGCCATTGATTTTTAATGGACTTCACTTTACTTCACCTTTGTATTGCTATTTGAGGTGAATTATGTATTGATTCATGGGATGTCAAGTCACATGGGCTCTATCTTGTCTTGTACAGCCTCAGTTCTGCATAGTGTGTGTAGTGGAAAGCTGGAGACAGTTTGCTCTCCGAGCTCTAAGAAACAAATCATTAAAAAAGCTTTAAAAAATCACTTTCAGTCCAATTATATTGGTCCAAATTTAGTACATCGACTGTAGGAAACCCTCATGTGCGTAGATCATCGAGTGTGGATTGTTTTTGTGTGCAGTTTGAATGTTAATTTTGAACATTCAGTCTGTGTACTGACAGACACTGTTGAAGTGTGCTTCGGGGGAGGGGTGTATCTGTGGTGGAGTGAGATTCACATGAGAAAGGCAGTCTTTCTGTTTTGTACTAGTGTGTGTCAGTATTTGTGTTGTTTATGTACACACAGTAATACTTGAATTCATTTTTGATAATTATTTTCTGTTTGTTGTGGTGCAGTGCATATTTTCTTTCTGTTTAAAAGATTTGGTTATATGGTGTACTGAACTGTTACATGTTTTGTGCATTACCCCCTGTAGTGTGTGACTGTGAGTGCGTGCCATCAAGTCAGACACATTTTATTGTGCCACACAGTAATCGCAGCACTCTGAATCTGTTATTCATCTGCGGTATTTTTTACTGCTTCGTTCTATCTAGGTAGTGGACTGGTACTGCAGCGCCCCCCCACCAACCCGCAAAAGGTATTATTTTTCCAGTTTGGGATCTGTGTGACCACTGGTTAACATGTTGTTGTTGTACCTGTGTGGCTGCTTCTCTTGAGTGTGCAATCTCCATCTATCTGTGCGTTTGCATATGTTTAGGGCTCAATCTGCATCTGTAAACAACGGTTGTTGTTTTTTGGCTTCCCATCCACCTCAAAGTTCAGAAATCTAAATTTGTTGTGAATTTTCTGTGTAATCCAAAATATTTCCTGCAAAGAGATGTGGATGCAAAGATGTTTCTGGCCTTGGCACTGCTGCGAGTGGTAAGAGTGGCTGTGGGCATGGTAGTACGCAGCATAAGTGCACAGTTGATGCCAGTAAAGGGATTTCTCCAACTATGTTTTTTCACAGCGTAACCCATGTGATCTTTGGGCTGTTTCAATTATGACTCACTTTGTGTTCAGCAGAAAACAATGCAACGTGAACACGAAGTACCATAATGCGAAGTCATAATGGGGTGAAGTCAACATAAGGCGAAGTAATAATAATGATAATATACTTTATTTTTAATGCACCTTTCAGGTGTCAAGGCGCAGTACAATTAAAACAGTTAAAACAAATAAAAACAATACAATAATCCCATTAAAATATACAGTACAATCAAAGTCTGCAGTCTTCATCACCGTATGCCTTTTTCCAAAGGAAGGTTTTTAAGGACTGTTTAAATCCCCCCTACAGTCATGCACTCCCTAATCTGACGAGGTAGAGAATTCCAGAGGGTAGGGACTATGAACATAAATGCCCGGGCCCCAGCAGATTTTAAAGACACCCTCGGAATCTCCAGCAACCCCTCGTTGGCCGAGCAGAGCGGTAGCTCAGGGCGATATGGAACCAGAAGCTCTTTCAGGTAGTCAGGGCCCAGTCCGTGTAGGGCTTTATATGTCAGTAAACCAGCTTTGAAGGTGATCCGCCACTGAACAGGCAGCCAGTGCAGTTCCCGCAGCACCGGCGTGATATGGGAAGATCTAGGAATCCCCATCAACAACCTGGCTGCGGAATCCTGTACCAGCTGCAAGTGGCAGATATCAACCCCCGGTAGCCCAAAGTAGAGCAAGTTGCAATAATCCAGACACGAGGTCACAAAGGCATGGATCAGTGTAGGAAGGTCACCAGACGGAACAAGGTGCTTGATCCTAGCGATTTTTCTCAGATGGTAGAAGGATGACTTAATGACAGCCGACACCTGTGCTCGAATTGTCAACCCCTCATCAAGTATCACCCCTAGGTCTTGCACCTGTTCAGAGGAAGGAAGCTCGGAGTCCCCAAGGAATAATCCTAAGGGTCGACCTGCCCCCAGCCCCCCCCATCCGGTGACCTGGATCCACAACCATCACCTCCATCTTCCCAGGGTTCAACTTCAGCCAGCTGGACTTCATCCAATCCTGGATTTCAATGAGGCAGTTGTTAAATACTGAGAGTGCTCCTTCCTGGTCGGGTGCGAAAGACAGGTAGAGCTGGGTATCGTCGGCATAACAATGAAACTTCAGCCCATACCATCTTACAACGTCTCCGAGGGGAAGCATGTACACCACAAACAACATGAGGGACAGCACTGAGCCCTGGGGGACCCCATAAGACAGAGACATAGGGTCGGAGGAAAAGACCCCTGTCACCACCCTCTGAGTTCTTCCGTTGAGGTAGGATGTAAACCATCTGTGGACCAAACCAGAGAACCCACAGATGAATCTCAGGTGCTCAAGCAGACCCTCTTGGTCAATGGTGTCAAAAGCTGATGACAGATCTAAAAGTACCAAAATGGACCATTTTCTCTGGTCTCTCACCATCAAGAGATCATTGAGCACCCGAACCAGCACAGTTTCGGTACTATGCCTCTTTCAGAAACCGGATTGAGAGGTTTGTAGATGCTATGGATGGTCAAATGGTTCTCCAGCTGAGCAGCCGCTACTTTCTCAATCACCTTCCCCACAAAAGGAAGGTTAGAAATAGGCCTGTAATTTGCAAGAGAGTCTGGGTCCAATGAAACCTTCTTCAACAAAGATGTCACCACTGCTTCTTTCAAAGAGCAGGGGTACTCACCACAGTCAAGGGAGCACCAGACTATCTGTGACAGAACCAGGCCGATAGAATCACCACAACCCATTATCAGGGATGTAGGGCCCGAATCTAAACTACAGCATGTAGGGTGCATCCCCTGGACAATCCGCATAACATCCATGATTTCCGGCCAGTCGAAGGTACTCCAGGAAAATGGGGGGATAGTGGCCAAGCCTCGATCATCAACAACTCGCATAGAATGTTGTTGTACGAATCTCCAACCTGATGTCGGCCACCTTATTAGCAAAATAACGAGCAAGTTCATCACACTGCAATTGGGAAAAAGCTCTTCGGACCTGCAGACAGGCTGGGTTGCACAGTCTGTCCACAGTTCTGAAGAGTTAGGCTGGTCGGTTCTGAGCGGCAGCAATTTCCCCGGACAGGAACTCTGCCTTCTTATGGGAAATTTCTGATTGATAGAGCTGATAATGCTCTAGCAGTCTAAGCTGGTCAGCATCTAAGCTGGATTTCCGCCAGCATCATTCTAACCTTCGTCCTAGTCACCGCAACTCCCTCAAAGCTCCATCAAACCATGGAGACCGAGGGCGAAAGGAGAGAGGATGTACACAGACTGGAGCAATAGAATCCAGCCTGAGGTAATGGCCTTATTATAGGCCAGAATAAAAATCTCCGGATCACTGCTAGCCACAGGAAATTCTGACAGATCAAGCACTGCTGCTAGGCCATTGGGAGTAACATCCCGTAAAGGACGGGACTTGACCATCTCCACAGGGTTTGGCCTACGATGGGGGTGCAAAAATTGAATCACACAGTGTAGTGATCAGACCATCTGACTGGTTCCACCCCCATGTCAGAGGCCTCGATCTCCAGGAGGAAAACCAGGTCAAGAGAATGGCCACATTTATGGTTAGCAGTGGTAACCACCTGTGTGAGGCCCAGTGAATTCATCAACTGGAGGAGGTGTTGTCCAAATTGCAAGAGTTCTTCGTCGATCCAGGCATTGAAGTCACCCAGGACCATCAGCCTGGGCGACTCAAATGCCAGGTTGACTACAAAGTCCGCCACTTCCTTAAGGAATTGCTTCTCATCTCCAGGTGGACAGTAGATGAGAGCTATCCTATAGCCCACACCTGCTACCACAGCACATTCAAATGATCTGGCCTCCTAAACTGGAACACTAGTGAAATCCAATACGGTCTTGAAACAGACTGCAACCACCCACCCTCCTCCCCGCGGCTCCAATCTCAGGTGGTATATCACCGAATACCCAGCCGGAATTGCAGCCTCTAATATGGGGCCCTGCATTATCCAGCCAGATCTCGAGATAACACCAGATTCAAGCCACCCAACAAGATCCGCAATAACTGCGGTCTTGTTTTTGACAGATCTGACATCACACAACACTTCCCGAGTTGGACAGAGCTCCTGGGCTGCCCCGACCTCCTGCCCATCCCCAATGATAGTGCCCTTGGGTATGGAGACTAGACAAGATGGCCCACGTTCTAGATTCCACTTCACCTCAGGGCGTCTTCTGGGCTTAACAACCCCGAAGGGAGCGCCCCTCTCTTCCAGCCTCCGCTGTTCACATCCCCCACCCTGCCCCTCCCAGAGCAACACCCAAAGCCCAACAATGTTGATAGGTGGAAAAAGACAACGGAGGAGGGTAAAAAGGGTGGAGGGCATGAAGAGCGGAGGCTGAATAGCGCACGACCAGTGGGGTAACACGCTGACATGTGTCCCAGGCCCAAGATACAGCAATACAATACAAATCTAGCTGCTCAATTTACAACAACCGTAAATAATGTATAAAACCCCAAACATCTCACCCTATCCTGAACTTCTCCTCACACTTCCCATAAATAAGTAATCTATTCCCATTCAAAATTAAGATAACAACTACCTAAATTAAAAATTAATGAAACCATCTAAATATATAAACATCCCTAAAACATTTATTTAGCCCACAGGTCCTCTCACTACCTGGGGGCCAACCAAATTTAAACTAATCAGAAAACAATTATTTAGCACACGGGTCCTCTCACTACCTGGTGCCCTCCTTAAACTAAGCACTCTCACTGCTTATTGCAAAACAAATAAATAAACATCAAAATAGAAATAAAATAATAAACATGAAGAAAGGTTTCAGGAAATGTTATAGAAACCACCCTCCAGACAATATCTCTCACATATATCTGGAAAATAGGTGGAGTCACAGCTGTTACCGCGCACTCTCACTGTCCACACAATTTCCACAAAAGTACACATAAATCACAGAGTACTTGCAGTCAGAAGAGGTCCAATCTGGCTGTAAACACGTTGAACACACAGCCTTATACAGGCTGAGGATACAAGGTTCAGGATACCAGCCCCAATGTCATCAAGAAAACCAGCAAACAATGTAATTCCCAGTCTTCCAATCTCAGGCTTCCAACTCCAAATCAGAAAAGGGCCATCAACAGGCCACAGGTTCCTTCCAGCATTTCAAGAGGTAGATAACCCCCGCCAATCAGTGGCCCACTACCTCGACTCCAAGTTAAGTTGGCCCCCCCAGCTGGCTACCCCAGGAGTCTAGGGGAAAAGGAATAATGGACCGGCCCTCCCACTGGCCTCACTCCCCACCCCTGTGTGGGACACTAACCCTGAGGCACCTCAGGAACCCCACAAACCCAATTTTGAGGTCCAAGCCCGAGTTCACCCAGTCACAAATGTGCAAAATGTCATCAAACACTCCAAAAAGGCAGCAGGAACTTTGTATCCTTTGTCTTAATAGATCTTCCGATTAGGTTCCCAGGATTACAGCCCAAGGTAATCCTCCTGGAGTCCTACAAGTAACACTCCGGAAAACACACAAAGTGGCCAGAACCTTGCACTAAGCAACAGCCACTGGGCCCTGGGCCACTAGATCTCTGTAGCAATCCCAGATCAGTCCACTCTGTGCCGACAAAGCATTACCGCGGGGCGAAAAGTCCAAGTTAAAAACTCCAAGTCGCAGTCCAAACACAACGAAAAATAAAATGGACAGCGAGAACTCAGGGGTTTAAAGTTTTAGATGTAACCAGGGCTTCATTTATATCCTCCACAACTCTCCCTGCCTGCACGCTTAATGCCAGCACACGAGCGTGCTCGAGCACACTCAAAGCAGAACCACAAAAATGGAGACACACTTTCTACAAAGCCGAAAAAAAAATATACTTGAGGCGGCAAACAGGAAACGGTAAAACAGTAATGAAACAAATAAAACAGCACTCAAACGGATAACAAAGTGGCAAACAGCAGAACGAACAAATGGCTAGCCCAGTGTGGCCGCCATCTTGAGAATGGGATTAAATCAGTAGTGTTAGTAGTGTTATAATGTAGTATTATTCTATGGGGACTTCGCGTAGCGTTTCTCGATGCAGAGTGGACGACTTTATCCCAACTTCACTGGCAAAGTTAACCTTCACTGCATCTCTACCCTCCACCTGAACCCCCTCTCAGGGGGATATCCAGAGGAATACCCAGCTTGCCGGGCCAACGGTGCCGAGGTAAGGAGTGTGATGGGCAGCGGACGACAGAGCTGGGTGTTTGCCAGCAGAGCAGAAATGGGTCGCTGTGGTACTAGAGACAGACACAGAAAGCTAAAGAAAAAGTAAACAAAAACAAATTATTTGCATAAGTTTGCATATTAATTTCATATATTCTAACACCAACTTCCTATGGTAGTGCTACTGCTGAACCAACAAGGGGCTAGTGGGGTATTTTATTAAATAAGCTGTTCCATCATGAGAATAGTGGCATTATAGTTGGATATGAAGGTCTAAATGTGTGCCGTGCTTACAGGGGTAATGCAGAACTTCAGTAAACATATAGGGTTAATATGTTAATTCATGACTGCCCATAGCTAGCGCAAGATTTTTTGTGGTCACTGACACTGTCAGTGGCATGTCACCAAGACTCTCCTAGGTGCCACAATGCAAGCCTCAACAAGAACCCGCCCCATACAAACAGCGAGCGTCAGTATTGACACTCTCTGCCCTTCCTGCCTGCCTTTGCTTCTAATGTCCTGGGCATGGGGCAGGGGCATCACTAAGGGTGGGCACTAGGGGCTGCAGCTCTGACTCTGTCTTCATTAGTCCCAAATAAAAGACTCCCAGTTCCTAAAAGTGACCCCTGGCCTATCTGTTTAGTCTCTGGGCAGGACGGGTGGGAGCTTAAGAACCTTATCTTTTCAGACTCTTGAAATGCCCCAGGCTCAGGGCACTAACCCGGGTCACCAATGTGCCAGACTGGCTACCCACCTTTTAACGCCATGGAACTGGGTGGCTGCGTGGTGCTCTTAAGAATACTTTCTGTATGTGTTTCTTAACGTTTCAGAAACTTTTATTTAGCAGTCAAACAAAAAACAACAGTTCTGCCAGGACATAGAGACAAATTAACAACAGGGCCAGATATTCCGAACATCCACCCCAGCAATTTGGTATCACAAGCAAATTGCAAAACATTTTGTTTGGGTGGGGTGGGGGGATGGACAATTGACTGACCGCACAACAAAAAGCTGGGAATTATGGTTGCTGGTTCAGAACCCGAAATCTTGGTACCACTGTAGGTTTACAAAATAGTTTATTTAGACAAAAACAGCAGCACTCACTCCTGCACACCGTCAATGTGTGGCACTTAATACCATGCATTTTTTTCAATGGTCTTTTTATTTGTTTAAATAAACTATTTTGGAAACCTACAGGTGTACCAAGGTTTCGGTTTCTGTACCAGTGACCATGATGCCTAGGTGTTAGTTGTGATGCCCGCTGTGCATGGTAGGGGCTCTGGTGAACAGTTCTTGTAGCCACCCTTTGTGCTCTCTACAGCTGGCTAACCAGAATTTTAAAGCGGCAACAGTATTTGTTAGTTGGAAAAAAAATGTCATTACGTTTTGTTGTAAGAAGGTATGGGCTGAGGTGTCACTGCTATGTAGATGATACCCAGCTCTACCTCTCTTTTGCACCTGACCAGGATGGAGCTCTCTCAGTCTTTGACAACTGTCTGAAAGAAATCTAGGAGTGGATAGATTCCAGTTGGCTGAAGTTGAACTCAGAAAAGACTGAGGTACTGGTTATGGATCCAGGTCGTCGGATAGGGGGGTCGGGTGTTGGTGCGCCCTCTGGAATTTTTCTTGGTGGCGTCTCACTCCCGACCTCTGAATGGGTACGTAACCTGGGGGTAGTTCTTGATGATGGACTGACCCTACATTCTCAGGTTTTGGCTGTCATCAAAACTTCCTTTTATCATCTTAGGACTATCGCCAGGATTAAGCATCTGGTTCCGTCTGATGACCTTTCTACCTTGGTCCACGCCTTTGTGTCCTTGTGCTTGGATTACTGCAACTCCCTTTATCTAGGGTTTTCTGGGGTTGAAATCCGTCACTTGCAGCTGGTGCAGAATGCGGCAGCATGGCTTTTTACAGGATCTTCACGATCTTTCCATATTACCCTGGTGCTACGCAAACTGCACTGGCTGCCAGTACAGTGGCGGATCACCTTTAAAGTCAGTTTACTGACTTTTAAAGCCCTACATGGACAGGGCCTGGACTATCTGAAAGAGCTTCTGGTTCCTTACTGCTCTGGTTGATCGCTCCGCTCGGCCGACGAGGGGTTGTTAGAGATTCAAAGGGTGAATTTGAAGTCATCTGGTTGTAGAACTTTTGCGTATGATGCCCCCACCCTTTGGAATTCTCTACCTCGACGGTTACAGGAGTGTGCAACTGTGGAGGAATTTAAGCAGGGCTTGAAAACTTACCTGTTGAAAAAAGTTTTTATAGTTAACTGAAATGAACAACTGTTGGATTGGTATCTGATTGTAATTGTATTAATTTGTCATTTGATGTCGCATGACTTGTTTTTATATTGTTAGGCACCTTGGCAATGGAAAGGTGCCACACAAATCAATGTTATTATTATTATTATTATTTCTGACATCCTTAGATTAATTTTCAATGTATTTTTAGTTTCCTCAGATAGTTTTAAAATAGCTTTTCTGGCTAATTTTGGAATTAATGACACATGTCATTAAAGATGGCCACCACTCACAATTTAAAAAAAATGTCTTCTTTTGAAGTTACCTGTTGAATGGGCATGCTAGATTCACAATGTGGATTATTAGGATGGTATTATCACATGTTTGATGGTAGGCAGCACAGCAGTGTGCCCAGATATTTTTATAGCAGACATAGCAGGGAGCTGGACCTTTTAAAGGGACACTGTCAACCCTTTTTGTGTCATACTATTTCTAGGTGAAAACCCATATTTTATGATTGTTTGCCTTCTTTAAAATTCATTGGTGTTGCTGGTTATTTAATCTGCCTCTTTTCTCAGTAGAACTGAAATGCATGCTAATGGTGTATTTATACCCAACTTTATTTTGCTTTAAATTCTTGATCTACTTATGTTGCATACTTAAGAACGTCAGGAACACCCCCAAACAGAGCAGCCAGTCTTGAAACAATAATATCTTCTTCTCCCACTGCATCTGGTATGGCTATACTGTGTTGGTGGTGTTCCTAAGTCCAGGAAAGATGCAGTGGGAGTCGATTCAGAAATGTAAACAAACTCATTTTGGTATGGTAACACCAGCATGGTGAGCAGTCAGTTTTTCACTTTTAAAAAGAAAAAAATGAATCCAAATCAAACTACTAGCTATATCAACACATTACACAGAATGCAAACAATCATAAAATGTGTTTTTTAAACTAGGGACAGTTTGAGGCCTAAGGAGGGTTGACAGTGTCCCTTTAAAAACTTCAAAATTCCATATCTTAGTTCAGGAATGAAAGAAAACCAAAAGAAAAATGGGTAACTGGATATTTTTGCCAGGAAAACATATTGCTGTAAAACCTACATGATGGCTAAGAAAAACTGTTCTTTAAACTCTTCTGAATCTTTTTTTTTTTTTATTCACTTTTTTTATTTTTACAAGTTTTGGCCAGGAAATACATGTTAATCTGAGGCTTGTTACCAGGTGTGTCCTGGGAACACAGGGAAGTCAAGTGACTTGCTCATGGTCACACAGTATGCAAGTAAGGGCTGTGGGATTCAAACTCAGGTCTGCAGGTTTGCAGCTCAGTGCTCTAAACCACTAATCTGTACTGCCTCCCCAATATGAAAGATGTCATAAGAAATTCTGGGCCAGATGTTGCCTGTTCACCCGCTTAATTTAGTGAAACAAGCTAGAATGCGTGTGCTGATACGTCGAAACTCAGACATCTTGTTCCTGCTTGTCAGCTCAATAGTTGTGCTACCCCTCGCTATGCCAGTGACCTACATTTGAAAATGATCCCGGGTTGTCAGGGGCTGGCCTGGACAGAGAAGGACTGCGCATCCCTCAGGATACTGTCCTGTCTTGGGAGTGAGACTAACCAACGCCTTACCTTGAGCACCCTTTGGGTGACCACAGGAGTTGCAGCAAGAGCTGGTAGGCCTTGTTGGAAGGGGGGGATGCGGCCAACACCCCTCTGCAGGTGTGCGTGTGGATGCACACCCTAGTCCCCAGGGTCCCAATGGCAGGGGAGCACCAGAAAAACATGGAAACATCCTAACCTGGCAGGATGAAGCTGGCAGCTAGCGGGCTCCACACCACTGACACAGCCCCCTTCTTCACTGAACTTTGGACATTAAAGGGGTTTGGGAAGGACCCTGATGACCCTTCCATGGGGAGGTAACCATGGAGGAAAGAGGTAAGGGAATAAGCCCCAGGGAAGTTGGGTGATGAAGCTGGAACCATCAGGCAGGAAGGGTCAAGGAGGTGAGAGCTGGGGGGCATAAACAATTATTCAGAAAAAAAGGAAATGCAAATATCTGAACACAAGGCACTGGTTAATAACATAACCATTTAATCATAACAAAACAGACAAACCTTAAAGAGAAAGTAGAACCAATAATAACAGATAAGACAATGTTTCACATTTCAAGAAGTTGTAACTTTTAATTTCTCAAGTATTTTTCATTTCTCTTTTGCTCATTGGCGTTTTCTATGTGACAGTATTACGCTGGATGTGTGGAACAGCACTCCACCTGGCAGCGGACATATCTAGTTCTATTTCTCCCACTGCATCATCAGCACTGTGACCTCACTGGCAGTGACATCAATGGTGACTGACCTGACAGCTGCTGACTCAGTGGCTATTCCTGATCAGATGTGATGTCACAGTCAGTGTGGTGACAATGCTGATGATGTAATGGGAAGAAAAGAGTTAGACATGTCAGCTGCCAGGCAAAGTTCTGTTCCACACATCACACCTACTAACATCATGTAAAAAGTCTGGTAATTCACTGAAGGGAAAAGAAGAAGTACCTCAGATATAAAAGGTAATTGTCAACTGGTTTTAAAAACTAATATTAGTTTTAGGCAATACACAACCTCTTTAAGACCAGATTTTTTTTGTTTTGTAGACCTTTAAAAGATAAGATGGGACATGCCATCCTAGGCTTTGTATAATTTTGGTGTGCTGTTCTAGAAAGAAAATAACAAATGGCTACTTTTATTTCTGCCAGGGACTAAGGCCACCAGTTGGTTTGAATAAAAGGCACATACTATTTGGGAGATGAATTGCTGAGTCTGCTGGACAAGGCCACAGCATCTCATACGTTTGATGAACAGTGACTTGCTCTGCGAGTGACGCAAGAACGCAGTGGTGCCTTGAAAGAGCAATGTGAGAAGAATCCAGTTATAGGTGGTCTGCTGAAGAAGAAGAAGAAGAAGAAGAAGAAGAAGAAGAAGGAGGGAAAAAAAAGGCCAAACTGCTTTTGAAAGCCATTTCAGCCATTGGTGCATTCATCAAATAGAATTCCTACCTCGCCTAAATCATGCAAACGTCGGGTATAATCGACAACTGTCACTTGGGATTGAGCTGTATGTCAGTACTGCAACACAATTTGTGACAACCGCTGCGATTACAAGGATACAGTATTTTTCTTCAGCAGGTTAATATCACATTAAATGTGACATGTTTTGTGTGTCATAATCTCCCATTTTGCACGTGTCAGTAGGAGATGTGCTGGTGGGACTAACGAAGCCACCTAACAACACAGAGTTAAGCAAAGTTTCTTCCTCGATGACATCACAATGTTCTACAAATGGCTGCAACATAGGTTTTTTTTTAATCCTTTTATTGAGTTAATATTGAATAGACACCGCCATCGATATCTTTGGAGTCCTGGCAGCTACAGATGAGCAATACCTCATTTGAGAGAGCGTTTCATGGGATTTTAAACTATGTCAGCCACTGTACTTACTTGTTTCTCTTTAAACTGCACTAATTTCTTATACTTTCTATTTCTGATCACATAACTGCTTTTTTAAAAGCTTTGCAACAATTTTGCTCGGTGACTTTATATGATGTGGTGAGTAAAATGACTACAATTTTACCCCACAGTAAACCAGAATATTACAAATTATTGGACAGATATTTTGCTCTCAGATTTTCATACCATTTACAATACATGAGGACGCAGACATTTCTATCATTTTGACATAGACAATTTCATGATTTTCTCCAAACGTTTCCATGACCAAACTACAGCCCTAACAACAATAGTCAAGTGACAGAGCAAAGAGGGAGTTATGTATGTTCTGCTAAGCCAAGCCACAGTGTGTCCAATGTATGCAATGTATTTTAATTTAGAAAGCTTTTAAAGCAGTGGTATTTATTAGTCACCATATAGTTTTGTTTTTTTTCAGTGATAATGTTTGTCTGGCAAAAATATCAAGGTATCCATTTTTTTCTGTTTTCCTTCACTCCTGAAACAAGATACAGGATTTCAAAGCTTTCAAACGTTCCAACTCCCATGCTACGCCCACCATGGAAAAAAATTAAATATCTTGGTACAATCTTGTGCTATTTACCACCAGAAATATGTGGTAACACCTTCCTAATACATCCACAATATGACTCCAGCATGTACATTCAAACAGGTAACCTCAAGCAGAAGACATTTTTAAAAATTGTGACAAGTGGTGGCTGTGGGATTCATGATGCAGCCATCTTTAATGGTGTGAGTCATTAATTACTGTACCAAATTAGCTGTGAAAGCTGGTTAACAATATCAGAGAAAACTAAAAATACACTGAACATGAATCTAAGGATGTCAGAAATACATTTTTGCTAAAAAACTAAATAATGAAATGTTTTGCCAACTAACAAATACTGCTGCTTTAAATTAGTTTATTACTGTTAAAATCTGTTTCTGTTTGATTTCACTGCTCTGTTTCGAGTGCAGTGGGCTGTTCCCATTGGGTAAGAGTTCCTTTGCAAAGTGGACATAAAAGCTGATGGTGTACCCAGCACTGAGATAAATGATTTTAGCTTCAATCATTTATTAGTGACTAAAATAAATTACTTATCTATATGGTTTGACTGCCACCTACATTGTATTACAGTAATATTATACAACAGGTGTGTTACAAAATAGAGAGATAACATGTTGTATGTTGACATGCTGCGTATATAGACTACAGTATGGACAACCATACTCAACAAGGCTGTGTTTCCATAGAAGTGTGAGATGCCATCATAGACCACGAGAGTGAAATTATATATATTTATATGTGTGTGTATATATATATATATATACGTATATATATATATATATATATATATACATACACATATACATACACACATACATACATAGAGAGAGACAGAGATGGAGACAGAATATCAGATAGCAAGGTGTTGTATACAAGGAAATATTACATATATAGAGAGAGGGAGAGTGAGAGAGAGAGAGAGAAACAGAATGAAGTTTGAGCAGTAATTAAATAAATATGAGCCTTACATCTAGGTCAAGCATCAGACATAAGAGTAGTAATTCTCAAATCCCATTTTTAATGGAGGGAATCGATTGTATTTTGGCTCTGTTCAGCTGGTAGCTTGATCCCTTGAGCAGTGCTTCCCAGAGTGAAGCCCCTTCCCCTACTTTCTTGTTGGTTCATGACATCTATGTTGCACAGAAGTGAGTGGGGCTGTTTTTTTGATTTACATTTTTTTAATATTTTATAAGCCAAATTATGGAAATTCATAGCAACAGCTCAACTAACAAGAGCTTTGCACATGCATACACACAAGACTGACTTTGCTGCTTTCTCATTCGTCCAGATGTGTTTTTTTTTTGTTTTTGTTTTAGTTCTTGACAGCGTAGCTTTGTATATTTCAAAAAATTAGACACGTAGGCACGCTAAACCTCTCAGTATGGAAACAGCAACTGAAGTGGGCATTTTAACTAGGGCTGCAGTTGCCCACTTCACAAGATATGTGCCTGAAGCAAAGCCATCACCCTCAACATCACCACCGACGTAGATCACAGCTAGTGTGCAAATACTGAGAAATAATTTGGGTCTCTTTGAAGTCGTTTTGGTTTGAAGTCAGCAGGGTGGCCAGTCCGTTTCATTAAGTTGTCAGAAATCTTATTAGCTGCTCTCCAATTTTTATCTTCCGTAAGTCCCTTAGCATTTAGATCTCTGCAGAGAGCCACTCATAAAAAAGGGAAAGGTTGAAAGAATTTGCACGGCTCCCTCAAAGATGCAAGCTAGAGCAAAATTATCACGCACTGCTAAAGTGCAAACACAAGCCTCGTTAATAATACACATTTTTGCATTGCTGCAAGAGAAAGTGCTGAATTATTTTCATCCTCCAGAGCGAGAATTTAATGAGAATGAGGTGGTGGCTTTTTGCACATGTTCTACTGAGAAACAGCCCAATTAAGAGTTTCTTTTTAGACAGGAAGAAAACTGCATTTCAAAGGCAGTGAGCAATGCTTTGAAAATTTGAGCCTGACACTTAAAGGGGCATGCTTCCCTTCTGGAAGGCATTTTGCATGCCCCAGTTTGGAAGTATTTTTTCTCAGTAAAGCTGGAACTGTCACCCTGGCAAATGGCATAACCAGTTAAGCATTGTGCCGATTCATGCTATTCCCAACCACCTCCCTCTAAGGTGGAGGAGTGTAGAATGTTGTGTAGAATCACCGTGTTTAGATGTCAGGTGGTGAGGTGGGGAGATGCCCGCAGCTGCAGTACTCCTTACAGTAGATGTGTAAATAGTATAGGTGGTGTGGGTGATGTCACCCTACCAGCAAGGCCCCGCACAAAGGAAATGGTGCTGGCGGCAACCCCCAATGAAGTGGAAGTGGGTGGGGCTTATCTGGGAGAACAGGGTTGGCCTGGTCTACCAGAGGATGTCTCCTGCCCCCCCCACCCCAAACACACATCACAGGGCCTCTGATAGTCCTGTCCCCCCTGCCATCTCCCTAAAAAGCTGCTTCCCCACAGGTAATAACAGCTCCCCCAACACTGGGAAAATTGGAGGCCTCTGACTGTGGAGGCAGTAGGGGTAGAAGAGGCTTCGGTGCACTGCAGAGTATACCAACTGGCTGAGGTGGAGTCAGCCAGGGCTACTGTTGTAAGTGGAAGATCTGTTATGGAGACTGGGGAAGAGGGGAAAAAATTGTTCTAATTAGGCTACAAGGGTAGCTTACCCTGAATTATAAAATGGGCCTTGAAATTCCTGTATCCTCATTGGTCAAAATATGTTACATGATTGTGAGTAAATTGTGCTACAGACAACTGGCAAAGATCCTGCTAATCAAATTTTTACTATCTTTAAACTTAATTCTTTTTTTGTGTATTTTTTCATACCGACTCATTTTATAATCACAACAATGTACTTCAGGGTGTGTGCAGCAGTGGGATATAGTGTATGGTGGAATACGGTTGTGTATGGAAAGCTATACACCACAAAAAGTCATTCTGCTTCAGTAGTGATGTCCTCACTAATGCAGAATGACTTTTCATTCAGCGTTAGTGAGGATGTCACAATGCAACTGCCACCATCAGTGCCATTCGTAGGACAGGGGGGCAGTTGGCAACTCGTGCACATGAGCTGGCTAGCGGGCTGGAGAGACCAGGACTGCGGGTCTCCAGTGGAAGATGCTGGCAAAAAAAATTTAAGTGATCCTGTTTTGGGGCACCATACACTACATAGAACAGTGCATGGCCTCCCAAACAACTTGGCAATCTTCCCCCTCGTGTTTTCTATGAAAGCAGAGGGATCTCTCGAGCTTGGCTCTCGAGGTCATCAGCCATTATAGAAAACACTCGGGTGAAGACTTGCCTTGTTGTGTATGGGAGGCCATACAGTATCCTGTATTGATCCACTTCTTGTGTGGTTAAAGTCACTCAGCTGTGCCTCTTGACACACCACACAGGGCATGGTTAAATCTCACAACACCACACACCCCGTTTTGCATTATGGCTTAAGTGTTACATCTGATGCCATGGAATGTTGGCGTTTTACAGGTTTCATATTCACCTTGAGTATGTTCTTCTCTTGGTAAGGAAAAACATATACTATTTTCAGGAGGAAGTGGGAGTTTTAGCCAAGAGAATGGACAGGACAATCAGAGGAGATCTAAACCAGAGGATAGGTAGGGGGTAGGGGTGTCAGAAAAACACAAACAAACAATACCACACTTATCATGCAGCATGATGTACCACAATATACCATGATAAAGAGTCTTCACTTGTGGCTCTGGCAGAGTGTCCCTCTACTGATGCACCCATGAGTCTCTATTCCCACCTGTCTCCAATCAGATTTTTACTTTTTTTCCTAAAATTAGAAATGCTGCAGATTTGTCATGATAATCAGTATATTGTGATAATTTTTACACAAATATCATGACACTAATAATTTGATATTGTGACATCCCTAGTAGGGGGAGGTGGCTAGTGCAGTGGATTACCATGGGGAACTGGCACAGAGCAGTTAAGAAGCACAGAGCCTACATAGTAAACACAGAATGTAATGGCAGAAGGGGACCTTGAGGTCCATCTAGTCTGCCCATGGTGTTTACTTACTATCCCTTCCCTGCTACCCCCTCATTTGTATTATAGCTTTCTGCTTGTCCCATGAGTTCTTGAACCCTACCACTGTTTTGGCCCCTATGATTTTTGCTGGTAGGTTGTTCCAGGCATCCACCACCCTCTCTCTGAAGAAGAATTTTCTAATGTTGGTTCTGAATCTGCCTCTTTTAGTTTAAGATCATGACCCCGTGTTCTGCCTGCCTCATTGGCCTTGACAAGTTCCTGAACCTGGACCTTGTTTGTTCCCTTAATGTACTTGAAGGTCTCGATCATGTCCCCCTTTCTCTCCTTTGTTCCAGAGAGTACATGTTTAATGCTTTTAACCTATCCTTATATGTAATTGTGTGCATTCCGTGTATCATTTTCGTTGCCCTCCTTTGTACCGTCTCTATTCTGTCAATGCCCATTTTAAGATGTGGTCTCCAGAACTGGACACAATACTCCAGGTGGGGGTGACAAGTGCCCTGTGCAGTGGCAACATGACCTCCCTTCTCTGGCTAGTGATTCCCCTCCCAATGCATCCCAGCATGCCAATGGCCTTGAGTGCTGCCTTCTCGCATTGTCTGCTCACCTTTAGATCATCCGATATAATGAAAGTATCAGTGTGGGTAGGTACTGCTAAGTTCTTTTAAGGGTTTTGGGAGTAGGTTGTCAAATTTTAGTGACAGTGCAGGGAAAGAAAATGGTTAAAATATTACAATCTATTGTGGCAACCCCTCCGTTCATTCCTTTTGTGTCTGTTTTATTTGGTTCTTTGGGTTTTCCAGCCACAGAACCAAATGAATTTGTAAACTGAAATGTATGAAGGTCAGCTGTGCTTGGTTGGAGCACAGAGCTGTCAACTGGGAGAGACACATAAATTTGAATGCCACAGACACCTACTGTGTGACCCTGACAAAGTCCGTTAATCTCACTGTGCTTCACCTCTCGGTAGTCTCTCTAATCTTTCTCTTTGCTCATGAAATCTCTCTGTGCTTTAGCTCTCTGTAATCTCTCTAATCTTTCTCCATGCTTGTTGAATCACCCTGTAATTCACCACTTTTTGTTTTTGCTCCCACCCAGACCAGCCCCCATTGGCCCTGACATGCTCCCCGGCCTATCATGCTGGGACTTACCTCCCAGCATGGTGTTCCTCCCTGTACGCACTCTACTCAGTTTCCATTGGGAGTGCCTCAGGTTATGCTTCGCATGTCCTCTGTATACAGTGGGTAGCACCCTGAATCTGTCTGGCACTTTTCACTTTTTGGGGCTTCACCCACCTGTTACGTGTGTGAATGCAGTGGCCTGGGGCCGGGGACCCTTGGCTGCGTGTGGTCACCCACACAGCCTACAGTGTCTCCACAGGCCACCACAAAGAGCTGTTCCAAGAACGGACTGCACCAACCCACCCTCCAGGAGGGAAGCTTCCAAAGCATGCTCTTAACTCCTTCCCAGACAGCCTCTTCCCCTGACACCCAGGCTCAGGACATGAACCTGGGTCACCAGTATGCCAGAATGATGCCCCGTCACTCTGTGCCACAGAACTGTCTTCATCACTTTCTAATCTTGCTCTAATCTTTCTTGGTGCTTGTTTAATACCCTTGTGCTTCACCACTCTGTAATCTCTCTCTAATCTCTCTCTCTCTCTCTCTCTCTCTCTCTGTGCTCAAGGAATCTCCCTGTTTCACATCTTTGTAATCGTAAATCTCTCGGTGTTCTTAGACTCTGCCTGTGCTTTATCTCTCTGTAATCTCTCTCTCTCTCTCTCTCTACTCTTTTTCTGTGCTTGTCTAGTCTCCCTGCTGTGCTACACATCTCTTTAATCTCTAATCTCCCTCTGTGTTTCTTGAATCTCCCTGCTGTGCTACACATCTCTGTAATTTCTAATCTCCCTCTGTGCTACACATCTCTGAAATCTCTAGTCTCCCTCTGCGCTTGTTGAGTCTCCCTGCTGTGCAACGCATCTCTGAAATCTCTAGTCTCCCTCTGCTCTTGTTGAGTCTCCCTGCTGTCCAACACATCTCTGTAATTTCTAATCTCCCTCTGTGCTTGTTGAGTCTCCCTACTGTGCTACACATCTTTGTAATCTCGAATCTCCCTCTGTGCTTGATAAATTTACTTGTGCTTCATCTCTCGGTAATCTCTCTCTGATCTTTCTCTGATGTCATCTAAAATCCCCGTGTTTCTGTAATCTCTCTCATCTTTCTCTGTGCTCTTTTAATCTCCCTGAGCTTCTCCTCACTCTCTGTATTCTCACTTTAATCTTCCTCTGTGCTTGTTGATGTTGAATCTTCCTACGGCTCACCACCCTGTTATCTTTCTTTAATATTTTTCTGTGCTCATTAAATCTCCCTGTATTTTACCTACATATAATTTCTAATCTCTCTCTGTACTTGTAGAATCTTCCTGTGCTTCACCTCTCTATAATTTCTCTCTAATCTCTTACTGTGCTGTTTCAGTCTCCCTTTGCACTTGAAATGGCAACAGCAATCTCTCCTCTCCTGGATTGTAAAGCAGTTTGGGATATAATTTGTATGAAAAAAAGGACTGTACAAAACCAAATGCCTTTCCTTTGTTGTACCATTGGTGCTAGGATGGCTTAGTTAGAAGGACTTGTTCTGTTGTTATTTTTACCCTTTCTTTATCAATATTAAAGTGTGAAGAGGGAAGCGAGTGAGTAGGCTTCTTGTCTGATGTTTAATGAAGCATTCTGCATACCAGTATTTTGCTACTGACCATCTAAGACAAGACTTGTTTAATGCTTTAGAATGTTCTGAGAAGCAATTAGTATTTTTAGGGTCCTGTCCAGGGAGGATCCTACTTCTGAAAGCCTAATTAGAAACTGACGGAACAGAGGAATTTTGAGAGCTCTGTTTAAAGGGGAGAATAAACATTTTTAACGGGTGACTCACAAAGTGGGATTTTTATATGTCTTAGGTGTGTGCATGTATCTCCCTGTGTGTGTTTATATGTGTATGTACATGTGGGTACATCTGGTCTGTGGGTGTGGGTGGGTGTGTGTGTGTGTGTGTGTGTGTGTGTGTGCGTGTGTGTGTGTATGCGCATGTGTCTTGATCTGTCAATATTTGTGCTTCTACAAGTCTGCACATCTGGCATGTGTGTATATGTGTGTGTCCTTCTGTATGTGTATTTATATATGTGTGTGTGTGTGCACATCTCACTCTGTGTGTCTGTTTGTGTGTATTTACATGTCTCCACCTCTTTGTGTGTTTATCTGTGCACATAAAGTGTGTGTGTTCCTCACTGTGTGCATGTCTCCCTCTGTGTGTGTCTGTGTGTGCGTGCAAACACAAATGTGTGTCCCCCTTTGTGTATTTGTGTGTTTGTCTCCACCTGTGTGTGTGTGTGTGTGTCTCTCCACCTCTGTGTGAGTTAATATGTGTACAGTGTGTGTGTGTGTGTGTGTGTGTGCGCGTGCGCATATCTCCATCTGGGAGGTTGTATTTCTATGTATATGTGTGCATCTACATCTGTGCGCACATCTTGTGTGTATGTGTGGATATGCTTGTGTGCACAACTGGTATCGTAGTATGTCTTCCTTCATGTTTGTACATTAACAAGTGTTCATATCTGGTGTGTGTGTGTGTTTTTTTCCCTCTGTGTTTTTTGTCTACATGTGCGTGGACAAGTATGCACATCTAGTATGTGTACATGTGTCTCCCTTCACATGTACATGTGTGCACATCCGATATGTGTACATGTGTCTCCCTTTACATGTACACGTGTGCACATCTGGTATGTGTGCATGTGTCTCCCTTCACATATGCATGTACATGTGTGCACATCTGGTATATGTTTATGTATTTCCCTTCACATATGCAAGTACATGTGTGCGCATCCAGTATGTGTGCATGTGACTCCCTTCTCATGTGCATGTACATGTGTGCACATTTGGTATATGTTTATGTATTTCCCTTCACATATGCAAGTACATGTGTGCGCATCCAGTATGTGTGCATGTGACTCCCTTCTCATGTGCATGTACATGTGTGCACATCCAGTATGTGTGCTTGTGACTCCCTTCACATGTGCATGTACATGTGTGCATATCTGATTGTGGAGTGGTGCACACAAGAATGGCTAGACAGTGCTGAAAAGGGCTACCAGCCCAAACTTGCAACAGGAAAAAGAGAAACTCGGCACTTGTGAACAGAAGGCACCAAAATTCAGTAAGTATTGCAAGTACAAATGTTTATTGTGACAAGACATGCCCAGAAATGCACCCTAGGGGATATAGGGTATGTTTCTGAGCACTTCTTGTCGCAATAAACATTTGCACTTACGCTGGTTATTGAATTTTGGTGCCTTCTGTTCATGATTGCTGAGTTTTTTTTTTCATGTGTGCATATCTGGTAGATGTGTGTGTCTTCCTGTGTATGTGTTTATGTGTATACATGTAAATGTGCACATCTGGTAGATCTGCATGTATTTATGTATACATATGTTCATGTACAAGTGTGCAGATCTGGTAGGTGTGGGTCTCCCTATTTGTGTGATCATGTGAGTATATGTAAATGTGTGCACATCTGGTAGATGTAGATGTGCATATGTTTATCTAGACATATGTACATGTACATGTGTGCACATCTGGTAGGTGTGTGTGTGTGTGTATATATATATATGCACATATGTTAGGTGTGCATGTTTCTAAGTATACATATGTTCATGTACATGTGTGCACATCTGGTAAATGTGCATGTCTCCCTCTGTGTGTGTGTGTGTGTGTGTGTGTGTATATGTGTTTTTATGTATATATGTGTACACGTGTACATATCTGGTAGGTGTGCGAGTGTGTGTGTTTATATGTACACATGTAAATGTGTGCACATCTGGTAAGAGTGCATATGTTTATGTATACATATGTTCATGCACATGTGTGCACATCTAGTAGATGTGCATTTCTCCCTCTGTGTGTATATTTATGTGTATATACTGTATATGTAAATGTATGGAAAGCTGGTAGGTATGCATGTACATATGTTTATGTATACATATCTTCACGTATATGTGGCACATGTGGTAGGCAAGTATGTCTCCGTGTGTGTGTGTGTTTATGTGTATATATGTAAATGTAGATGTTTGCACATCTGGTAGGTAGGTGTGTGTGTGTGTGTATATACATGTCTATGTAAATGAGTGCATATCTGATGTGTTTGTGTACCATCTGTGTGTTTATGAGTTTACAGTGGGTGTGTGTGTGTGTGTGTGTGTGTGTACATCTGGTGGGTGTCTCTCATTGTGTGTTTGTTTTTACTTTAAAAAGTTTATTAAAATTTTCAAAAAACTACTGTATATATAGCATTAATTTCTTAACACTCAGGACAAAAAACAATAAAATACCTAACTAAAAAACATCTTATGTGTGTTCAATAACAATACAGTGTTTTTTTAATTTATTTTTTATTACAATACAGAATAAAAAATATAGTGGATTTATTAAAAACAGGTGCTTAAATTAATGATCTAGGACTATATTACCAACAGAATAAACAAAGCCAACTGTGTTGAGATGACTTAACCAGATAAATGTTAAACAGTTCTCTTCTGAATAAAAGGCTATTGGATTATTTATTACTCAGAGAAGACAGAACTGGAAACCATAAGCCCGATTCACAGAGCCCTGGGACTGATGCAGGGTGCCTGAGCCTAACATAAAGGGCACATTTGGCACCTTGCATCAAACACTACCCCCTGAGTTATTCACAAAAGCAGCCTGCGTCAATCACAGGCTGCCTGCCCCAAATGGGGCTTGCACCACCCCTGCACCTAAAAATGGGCTGTGACATGGTGCTGGGGTGCTTGTGGCAGATGTGGGCTACCATATCCCCGACAGTGAGATTCATGAAACACTCCCAGAGGGAGAAATTATAAGTACCCTTAGACCAACCAGGGCTGGTCTAAGGGTACATAGAATATGTCCTTCTGGGGCAGTTGTGCAGTTTGCAGGCAAAATGTGCTGTGGGTCTCCCTTCCCCGATCATGCCCAAGGTAATATATTTAATAGATATCCCCTTCCAATGTAAAAATAAACTCCCCAATTCCCGACATCACCATTGTTAAAATTGTTATTTATTTATTTATTGAATTGCTTCACCAGGAAAGATACACTGAGCAACTTAATGCTCATCTCACGGTATGTCCTGGGGGAAGGGGAGACGGATATACAGAGTACATAAATATAGATATTCAGAGTACAAGTTTAGGTAAATACATACAGATGGTGTAATTATACAAACAGTTATAAAACAGGAACATGGCACATGAGACAATATAGACTGTTGTAAAGATTCAGTGCAAGCAGAGCTTAGGAGCACCATACAAGCGGAATCGGTACAGGTAACAAGCAATAGGATATATGGTTGACAATGCATAATAAACAGACTGTACACTACTGCAATATGCAGTAGGGTGAACACATAGGAACCAGACACCCCTGTTTAAGGGCTGGTCTACAAGTATAAGTGCAAGTGGGGGTGAGAGGATGAGAGGGAGATAGAGAGAAAGACAGAGAGGGAGAACAGATAAGAAAGAGGGTCAGAAGCAGGTGCAAGAGGGTGTGAGGCAGTTGTGCAATGCAGTGGTAAGGGAATAGAGGGAGGAGCAGTGGCATTTTTTTGTGGAGGGAGAGCATTCCACATTTTAGGCAGGTGGTAGGAGAAGGCTTAATAATAATAAAAATAATAATAATATGCCCACTCCCTGATGCCGCCATTGTGTAAGTAATAAGATGCCCCCCTCCCCAATAACCAGTATTTAATGTAATACATAAACCTGGTGGTCTAGCGGCCCCCCCCCAGTTCCAATCCCCGATCAATATAAAATTTAACATCCCTGGTGGCTATCACCCTCACTAGCCCTGATCCCAGTGCAAGTATTAAAATAAAAATTCCTGGTGGTCTAAGGGACCCCCAATCATCCCTGATCCCTGATATTTAAAGTATTAAATAAACCTGGTGGTCTAGTGGTCTCCTGATTGTCCCCAATACATACAGTACAAAATATACCTGGTGATCTAGTGGTCCCCTACCCCCCCACCTCAGCAGGCAGTGTTCCAACACCCAGTTCCCCCCAGCCCGTAACAGAGCTGGCACCGGCACAGCCCTCCTCTCACCTCTGCAGCCGGTGCCGACTGAACTGTCATTGAGTGCTGTATTGTATAATGTACGCACATTGCATACACTATACAGTACTGCACTGACAGTTCAGTCGGCACCGGCCGCAGGGGTGAGAGAAGGGCTGTGCCGGTGCTGGCTCTGTTATGGGATGGGAGGAGCTGAGTGGTGGGACACTGCCTGCCAGGGTGGGGGACCACTTGATCACCAGGTTTATTTAGTACTTTAAATATCAGGGATCGGGGATGGTCGGGGGACCACTAGACCACCAAGTTTATCTCATACTTTAAATATCAGGGATTGGGGATGATTGGGGGTCCTCTAGACCACCAAGAAGTTTTATTATAATACTGGCACTATGATCAGGGCTGGGGGGGCGATTGCCACCAGGGATATTAAATTATATATTGATGGGGACTGGAGCTGGGGTGGGCATAGCCACCATGGACTGCTACCCATGGTGCTATTGGTGCAGGGCTGCCCCACAGCTTGAGCACACATTCAGGGTGCACCATCTGTTTGGTGAAGTGCCAGGGTTGGTGTAAGCTGTGGGACCCTACCCAACAGTGAATTGGGTGCAGGGTCCCCGGTGCACCAGTGGTCAGCACAAGCTGCATTTGGGTTAGCTTGCATCGAGCTTTGTGAATAGGGCCCCAAACCTTTTTAAAATAGACTTATTTCTCCAGTGCCCCAAGTGTTACCCTTTCATTATTTATAATCTCACCCATCTTCAAAGTCCATTCCTGAAAAGGGGAGGAAGGGGGGACTTCCAGTGGGACAGCAGTAGCCTCTTAAGTGCAAAGTCTGCTGCCCTAGTACTTTCCTTTTGCTCTGTAGTCGATAAAGTACCTGCTGTGCTAAGTCCTAAGATAAGGAATTTAGGGGAAAATGGGACCGATGTTTGAGTAACTAATTCACAGACCTGATGGAGCTTGTGCCAGCCAGAGTTTGGTTATTGGGTGCAGCCCCAAAGCAAGTGCAATAAATCTACATGTTTTTCTTGGCATTACCAACATGCTCCATCAAGAACAAAACCCATGGACTCTAATCTCAAGGGAGAACAGTAGTAGTAGTAGTAGTAGTAGTGTAAAATTTTAAACTGCACTGCTTTGCCCTGGATCTGCTTGTTACATCTATAAGCGTTCTCCCATGAAGATGACCACTCTTTTTCAGATATGCTTTCCTTCAGTTCATTCTCCAATTTTTCCCTTGCTGACCGAGTATGAAGAGAGTGATCCAATGAATTTGACAAAAGTTTATAAGTCCTGCCCCTTTCCTCCTCTTAGTCAGCTTACAGACTAGGTCCTCCTCTTTGTGTTCTGAAAGATGTAGGGCAGGGCCTAGGATCGAGTCTTAAAGTGACTTTCTTAATTGTAAATAGAGGGCAAACTGAAATCTGTGCAGGTTAAATTTAATTTTAAGAGTTTCAAAGGGCAAAAGTCTACTGTCCAGGCCTATCAAATCATCCAAGTTAGTGATTCCCTTGGCTCCCCAGCCCAGATTCTCTAATGGTTACCACTATAAGTAAATTCTGGATTATTCCAAATTGTCATCAGACGCCTAGGTAATACCTAGACATGTAGAACAGACTACATTGCTTTGATAGAGAGGATGGCTGAGGAAATACAAACATTATCTTTTAAATTTGGAGAAAGAGGGGTAAATAGAAAGTTGGATAGTTTGTGAGGAGCTGCTATTTGGTCTTCAGTCCTTAACCATAGGGGAGAGTTTTCCCTGTCAGTTTTATCAAAGTAAGGTACTGTTTGCTTAAATTGAAAAGCCAGGTGATATTTCTCCCAGTGTGGCAGGCAGAAGCCTCCTCCGGTGCGAGGAGCACTCTGTTTACCGATGGAAAGTCATGGTGTGCAACTACCCCATAAGAAGTTTTGAGTAACAGTTTAGAGCTTCTTAAGAAGTGCTTCTCTATCCTGATGGGAAGATTTTAGAAAATGTAAGAGTTTCGGGGCTATCATAATTTTAATTGAGTTAATCTTGCCCGAAATCAAGAGGTTCAGTTGTTGCTACTTTTGGAGATCTTCACTAATATAATTTAGAAGGGGATGAGGTTGAGTTTGACTAGATTGATTAACTCCCTTGGTATTCTGATGCCTAGATAAATTGTATTACCTTTACACCATGCTACAGAGTTCACCTTATCTTAAGACCTTCCCTGACTTTTTGGGTTGGTTTTGGGTCATTATCTGTTTTTTCCCCCAACTGGTTTCAAGTCCTGAAAGCAAAGCAAATGTCACTAAAATGTTATCTAGCTCGGGGATAGAAGAGGTCGGATTGGAGACTGTGAGCAGTAGATCCTACAAGGACTGGGACCGAGTTACTTGCAAGACCTCCTGTGACCTTACCGCCCCCACCGCCCTCTCCTCTCCACTGATGAGGGATTGCTAGAGGTCCATTTACAGACATCAGGTGCTAGGGCTTTTGCTTTTGTAGCTCTAACCCTGTGGAACTCTCTACCTCATCGGATTAGAGACTGCCTGTCCACTGAGACATTTAAATCCTCCTTGAGAACTTATTTATTCGATCTATCATTTAGGGAGAATACTTAGCCATATGTACTATACGCTGTCTTTTAATTCTGTGTATTTTAACTGTTTGTTGGTTATTTTAAATTGTAAATGCACTTTGATTTAAGAAAAGCGTGTTAGAAATAAAATATGATTTGATTTGATTAGATCATCTGCGTAAGCAACTATTTATAGTTTTCTTTATTTTTATTCCCTGAATTAAAGGATTTGCAGGCATTTTTCTAATAATGGTATGGAGAGCCAGGAAAAATAGGTAAGGGGAAAGGGGACAACCTTGCCTGGAACCTCTGCCTAAGAGGAATTGTTGCGAGATATGGCCATCTGTTATGACCCTTGCCCTAGGAGATTTGTATAGGGTTTTGACCCATGAAATAAGGTTTTTACCCTGAGCGATTCTAGCTAACATTTCTTGGCATAGGTGTTCACACTCTAGGGAGTCAAACACTTTAAAGAAGTCAAGGGCCAGTGCCACTGTGGGGGATTGTAGTTTGTTTGAGTTCCAAATTACATGAAGAAGCCTTCTTGCATTCTCCCAGCCATTTTTCCCCGGAACAAAACCCACCTGTTCACTTCCCAAAAGTTTGTGGATAGGATTTTCGAGTCTATTTGCTAGTATCTTAGTCAGGATTTTATAATCGACATTTAGAAGCAGAAACATAGAATTTGACGGCAATTAAGGACCGCTTGGCCCACCCAGTCTGCCCATTTCCCTACCTGATGGATAAGCTGCAGATCCTAGTTAACCAGTAGCCTACTTCTTCTTACCCCAACCCCCTAGAATTGCCTTATGACTGTCCCATGCATGCTTGAATTCCACCACAGTTTTTGCCTCCACAACCTCCTCTGGAAGGCTGTTCCATGCATCTACAACCCTCTCTGTGCAAAAATATTTCCTTAAATTACCTCTGAGCCGCCCCCCTTCTATCTTCAAATTGTGCCCCCTTGTTCTTGCACACCTCTTTTTTTGAAAGATGCTACCCTCTTGGACTTTGTTAATTCCCTTGAGGTACTTGAAAGTTTCTATCATGTCCCCCCTCTCCCTCCTTTCCTCGAGGCTATACATATTAAGCTCCTTAAGTCACTCTTCATATGTCTTCCGGTGCAGACCCTGCACCATTTTAGTTGCCCTCCTCTGGACAGCTTCCATCCTGTCTATGTTTTTGCAGAGATTGGGTCTCCAGAACTGCACGCAGTACTCCAGATGTGGTCTCACCAGCTGTCTGTACAGAGGGATAATAACTTCTTGTTTTCTGCTGGTGATGCCTCTCCCTATGCATCCCAGTATCCCCCCAGCCCTCCTTGCTGCCCTCTCACATTGCTTGCCCACCTTTAGGTCATCTGATATGACTACCCCAGGTCCCTTTCCATTTTTGTTGTTGTTAGTATCTCACCCCCCCATTGTGTACTCTTCCCCTGGGCAGAATAGGGCT
Organism: Neoceratodus forsteri; assembly: GCA_016271365.2. Taxonomy (NCBI): domain Eukaryota; kingdom Metazoa; phylum Chordata; order Ceratodontiformes; family Ceratodontidae; genus Neoceratodus; species Neoceratodus forsteri. The sequence continues at coordinate 61,028,536 of JADMNL010000033.1, forward strand.
AAAGCTCTCTCACACAGCGAAGGATCTTTTAGCATTAAAGAAATATAGGCCTAGCTCATTGATTCAGGGAGGGATCCTGCGGCAAAGGAGTTAGTGAGGGCCCCCAATCAATATTTTTGTGAGGCTGGATCTAGGGTTTTATAAAATTCCCCTGAAAGACCCTCAGGCCTTGGAGTTTTATTGGAGGGGATCACTGTGGGTTTGTGCGTTGATATGAGTATGTGTGCTTGTATGTGTGCAAATCTGCGTGCATGTGTGTCTGTACTTATATATGTAAAAGTTTATATTGCACATCTAATGTGCATGTTTGTGCATGTACGTATGCATACGTGCGCGCGTGTGTGTGTGTGTGTGTGTGTGCGCGCGTGTAGGTGTGTGTTTTTCCTACCTGGGCTTTCTCTGTCTGCTACTATTATAGTACTCAATTGGTATGTAAGGACATTATCTGGGGCACCAGATGACTGGCTGGGGCAATAAATAATAGCTGGGGGGAGGTGTAGCCCAGACCACAGTTGTCACCATTGGAATCACTGCAGAAACTGTAGGTGCCAAGTCATTATCCCCCCCCCCAACCAAATAAACACTGTTCTCTAGCTTCCTGTTTAGGATTCTGCACTTTATCTCATTTTCTCTCTCTCTGTACCAGAAAGCGAAACTATGTTAGTGGCAAATACCGTCTGCTATGTAAATTTAAAGTCCCTGCAGGGCAATACGTTTACGAATGGCAAACCTGTTCTATAATGCTATTGACTTGACATCCGCAGCATCGCCAGGGGCAGTGGCACAGCTGAGTAAAAGAGGTTAAAAGACGACTGAGGAACAGGCAAAGCTACAGTACATGGAAGGCTGAAAGCTCTGGAATGCATTTCCACTCACTGCACGTTCTGGGCCACACACTGCAGCACTTGGATAACACCTAGTGGCAAACCGAGTGCAGTGACAGAGACATTCGGTTATGTGTGACATTTTTAATGCATCTCTGGGACTAGTCCCTGTACTTAGTGTAGAATTTTCCTGGCTGTGCATTCACTAGGTGGCATTTCTCTTACCAGGAACAGTTTCCAGTCAAGGATTACAAGAAAACATTTTTTTACAATCAGTAATTGCACATATTCCCCCTCTATATCACTGATGGGCAGCATGCATCAATCCCATCTAGACTACAACCCCTACACACACACACACACACACACACACACACACCTATCTCACAATAAACACATTATCTCCAAGCCAGGTGCAACAGCTGTGTGTGTGTATGTGTCTATTGTGAGAGAGCATGTGTGAGTGTGTGTGTGTTTATGTACATGTGTGCGCGTACACGGGAACTGTCTACATGTCTAGGTGTGTGTGTTTGTGTGTGGATGAAAGTATGAATGTGTGTGTGCATGGGCTTGTGCATGTAAGTGTGTGTGTGTGTTGGGGTTCAGATCAGAACCTAGCAGAGAGACACCCTAATGAAGGTGATGAATGATATCCTTGCGTGAGATAAGGGTGAATACTCTACTGTGATTCTCTTTGATCGCTTCTTGACATCTGACACTGTGGACCATCGGGTTTTGACTGATCGCCTGTGGAAGTAAGAAAGACTCACCAGTACAGTGTTGCATTGGTTTGACTTCTTCCTTGACAGCAGGATGCAGCAAGTCACCCTGAAATTTTCCTCATTGGTAATGAATGTTTCTTGTAGCATTCCACAAGGCTCAGTCTTGTCCCTGATGTTGTTCACATTTTACATACTGCCCCTGATGGAGATCAAATGATGGTACAGTCTGGGTTCTCCCTGCTATGCAGCCGATAACCAGTTGCGCCACTGCCTCATGCTGGCTCAGCAGGCTCTGCGGCCGCGACTGACCAATGTTTGCTGAACTAAGTGATGGGATAGCTACCAATTGACTTGGTCTTAATCCGGGTAACACAAAGTTGTTGCTTATAGAGCCAGGGTCTCAGAAGCTGGCAAAGAAGAGGAATGGCATCACCATATCATCTTTGGCTAGTACCTTCCTCAGAGCTGTAGACAAGGCTAAAAACTTGGGGCTCCTAGTCAATTACAAAAACGGTCCCTGAAAGCACAAGTGACAGGAGCTGTTGTTTTCTGTATATTTTTTCATTTAAGAAATATTGCCCATTCGAAGTCCTTTCTTTAGTATCGTGACCTGGTGGTGGTGGTACACGCTGTCATGACATGCTGCCTTGACTACTGTAAAGCTGCAAACCTGGAGCTCTCTGGAGGTTTGATGTTCCATCTCCAGCTTTTGCAAAGTCCAGCACTGAGGCTAATATGTAATGCAAGCACTTCTGATCATATCATTCCTGTGCTGCGGGATTTCCACTGGCTACCTGCAGGACTATGTACCACCTTCAAGATTTGGATATTAATGCCCTCCATGATCTGGGCCATGCCTACACTGAAGACCACCGGCGCCCTTATACTCCTCCTGACCATCCTCTTTGCTCCACCGGGGAGAACATTTTGGAGATTTCAGTCCGTTAAAGTCATTACATAGAGCCTTTGTTGTGGCTGCAACTTGGCGTGGAACTCTCTGCCATCTGAGTTGCACTGTATCTCATCCATGGAGATTTTAGAAAGGCTCTGAAATCTCATTTATTCTTCTTGGCATTTGGGGATCCTGGCTGACAGCTCTTTGGGGTATTTTATTTTTGTAATGTCTTTGACAAATATGAAATGAGTTTGACCTGTTTTTATGCACAGTGCTTGAAACTTTGGGATAAAGTGCTTTAAAATTAGTTGATTGTGTGTATGTACATGTCTGAGTGGATATGTGGGCACTGTGTATGTGTGCAGGTGTGGGGGGGCTGGCTGTGTGTGTATGTACATGTCTGAGTGGACTTGTGGGTGCTAAGTATAAGTGTAGGTATGTAGATGCTGGCTGTGTGTGTGTGTGTAAAGTGCATGTACCATATATCTTTGATCTATAGCCACCCTTGATCAGTAGTTGCCCTCAATCTAAAGTTGCTCATTTTCAGACCAAGTTTTAAAACAAGTCGCCCTCAAACATAGACCGCTTTATGAGTTAGAGTTGCACGGAGTTGCGGTACGTCACGCTGACTGGATTATAGTGATTACAGCACCCCCCCCCAGCCCCTATACTGTACATGCTAGCAAGCTTGCCCTGGAACTGCAACTGTCCATGAGGTGATCCAACGAGCAGATGAGGTTGTGCTGGATTGTGAATATCTGCCAGATAAATTTATCCACCCACCCACGGTTAGCAGAAAAAGAAGGGTCTTGAATTATAGCTATGGCCTTTAGTTCAGTTGCCTTTCCTGTCACCCAGTAGTACTGCTCCCGCTGTTCACTTATCTAGGTTGCCAACACAGACTTGCTTTCAGGGTACTTTGGCCAGCATCCACCACCATCCAGATTCTGGCGTTTGTGGTTCGAACCCACTGACCCAGCAAGAGTTACCTTCTCCACTAGAGAAGGAAGTTTGTTGCGCCACTCACAAAGCTTCATATCATCGATTTGTAGAGAAGCTGCAACAGTGTGATTCCCTTCTTTCTCTGTTTAGTGAGAGCGGCAAGCTTAAATTCTAGGTAGAAGGATTTCCTTTGGACATTTCAACAAAGGTGGTCTCTAAAGTGTTCTCTATCTCTGACTCTGCATCTTCAAATAAGATGCTGGTACCACACGGATGTGCAGCTTTCATAGCTCAGGACATCTATAGTTTCATAGCAATTTGCTTAATTTGGTTCAAGGTCATTTGGCATTCATCTGTATCCCCTTCCCCTGGGTCATGCCTGAAAATAGGCAGGATTTATCTAGTGCACTTACCTGGTCAACAAAAATTAAATAAATAAATGTGACACTAGAAAAGGACCATCCTGGTCCAGCAACTCTGCCCATTTCCTCCCTCCCCTTACCGGGTTCCCTTTATCACAGATTCTTTTTGCTTCTCACCTACCAACACCTCTATACCTGTCCCAGGCTCTCTTAAATCCTTCCACAGTTTCAGTACTCACCACATCCTCAGGTAAACTGTTCCATGGCTCCACCACCCTCTCTGTGAAGACATATCTCCCCACATTACTTTTGAAGCTACCTCCTTCTAGTCTCAAGCTATGACACCTTATTTTTACTTCAAGATTCCTTTTAAATACACTGCCCTCTTTTACTCTGTTTATCCCCTTGATGCACTTAAATGTCTTGATCATATCCCCTCTCTCCCTTCTAATCTCCAGAGGGTACATATTTAACTCCTTCAGTCTAGATTCATATGTTTTATCCTTCATTCCTTGAACCATTTTAGTTGCCCTCCTCTGAACCCTTTCCAATCCATCAATATCCTTCTTTAAATGAGGTCTCCAAAACTGGACACCATACTTCAAATGTGGTCTGACCATTGTCTTATATAATGGCATCAGTAAGTCTCTTTTCCCACTCGTGAGCCCCCTACCAATACATGCCAGCATCCTATTTGCTTTACCTGCAGCCTTACAACATTGGTCTCCTACCTTCAGATTGTCTGATATTATAACTCCAAGGTCTCTTTCCTGCCCTGTTATTTTTATCTGTTCTGCACCTAGTTCCCATGTTACCCTCGTGGTTCTTCCCCATGGTGGAGTCCTTGGGATGGGGCTAGGTTTCTCGGGTGCACATCATCCACCCATCAGGAGATGGTGCAGGTCGGTGCATGCAGGGCCTGAGCATGCACTGGGGCCATCATATTGCATGGGGGGGGTAGTTTTCTGCTTTTTGCCTGTTCTGTCCCTCAAGACACAGGTGGCTTGGGTGCACATGCACGGGAACATGTATAGCACATCACTAGCCTGTGCCTTCCCTCCACTGAGCCGCTCCTGGGTGCACTGCCACTGTGGTCCCCCAGGTGGCAGTGTAGCAGCAGAGCTGCCTACCCTCCCTCTCCAAAGGAGGTTCAAGCTCCTCTGGAATGCTTTACACTCCTCCCCCTGCCTGGCCATCAAGGACCCATGCTCATGCCCGAATGTGGGTCTCCGGCATCGTGAGTGGTGGCACTACCACTGCACCGATGGGCCAGCTTATTTTTCTAATTTTTTATAATACCTTATTTAATTTGCCTGAATTGTTTAACTGTAAAGTGTATTACAGTAATTCATTTGTCCATTAATACTGTCTTTCTTATGCACCATTCCCCAGGACACATCTGCAAACCAAGATGGTTGCAGCTCAGCGGATTCATTCCGGGATCTAATTTTCAATTATGTAAATAAATGAATGTATCAAGCAATAAACAAATAAATACATTAAACAAAATATCTTTCTGTTTCCTGTTTGTAAGTGGCAGCAATAGAGAAGCTGGCAAGGTGCTAACATTTCTGGCACCGAACCTCAATTGAGAGTCACTGCGCATAAAGCCAAGCTGTTTCTCTTCAGCGCCTTTCAAGTCCCTGCCAATAGAATGACATTGGGCTGATATTAAATCCAAAAGGACAGTTTCATCAGACTGTCAACAGCAGAGCATTTCATAAAAGGCTGCCTGGAGGGAAGAGAGAAATCGACTTGCTTCATTCGGTTCAGCAATGAAAATCGGAATTAAGTGTTCAATCCCCTCGTGAGTAACTGCTGTGGGATGTAGTTTGTCTCTTATCATCCATCAGGCAGAGAGGGAGATGGGGAGGAACAGAACTTGACTGTCTCAGTCGAGCCCTCGCTCCACTGTGCAAGGACAACCCTCTTTTTTGTTCATGAGGCTTATAATTCACAGGCCGCTCGGTTTCAGCTCACTTCCTTGGCAGGGTCATAACATGGGATTTGCATTCACAGAAGACAAGTTCTCACTCATTGATCTCTCAAGCCACCGCAGTCCAAGGGCAAACTAACAAAACAGAATATGCAATTCCACCCAGTGATTTGTCAAAAAAAAAAGACTACTGAGTGATCAATCTGCATCGCTCATGAGCCTAAGGTGAATGGATTATGTGACAGATTTCCAAGCTAAGCCACTGACTTACAGTACAATCCTCACCTTGCACCTCTATGAAGCAGATTTCAATTTGCAATGAGTGGGTACTGACATCAACCGGCCTTTGCACTGGCGAGGATTAGCTATGGTGAGGGTGTATAAGAATAAAAAAAAAAAGTTATGTGTTTTTGGTTTTATTTGACTTTTCCAAGAGGGCTTTTCACGTGGCCCTAGTTGTATGGCATGTGACAACTGGAATGTAAAGTTTTTGTTAACCAGGTAAGGGCGCTAGACTGGCTACTTATTTTCAGGCTTCATGACCTGGGTGGGTAGGACAGTTGCCATAGAAATGACTTTCAAAACAAACTTCCTAAATGTACTAAAGTTGGGAGTGCCAATGCAGGAAAGTTTTTAAGTACATTTTGGTTATACAGAGAGCATGGCATTAAAATCCTGATGCTCTGAGTTTGACAGTGTGACCCTTCATCTGATGGGCGGGACCACAGCCATCCCTAGGCTGTAATTTCAATGCCAGCTTAAAGAAGCAGTATCAATTAGACAAGCAAATCAGTATCTTTTGTTGTAAGGTCAGTTCTTTTAATAAAGAATAGTTACCTACCGTAACAGCAGACATTCAACAGAAATCTCCTCCATTGAGTCACATCATGGAACTTAAAGCTGTCAGCATCAAGACCACCTGGAGATTTCTGCAGGCTGAGACCACATATGTCTACAGGACTTGCTGGTTCCTATAGAATGTGGACATTCCCAGCATGCCTTACTTCCCAGTCAGAGACAAACTCAGAGGAACGTTGGACTGGCAGGAACTGAAGCTACCAGGATCAGACCAGGAACACATTACAGGATATGGAAACCTGAGTACGTATGGATGCCACAGGGGGCATCAGAGGAGAAACAGCTTGCAAGAGCAGACATTATAGTCACCTGTCACCTGACAAGGGGGGAAGGTGAGAGGGAGCTCTGTGGCTCAATGGAGAAGATTCTCTCGAAGATCCTCTATTACAGTCTGTAACTATTGTATCTTGTTCGAGGACATCTCCCTCCATTGAGCCACATCATTGAATGATTTCCAAGCAGTACCAAGCACTGAGGGAGGACGGCAGGACCTAATGATCCTGAGTAAGGAGGCCTTACAGAACACAGAGGCCAAAGCCGCCATATCTAGGAGAGATGATGTCCAGACTGCAGTGTTTAGTAAATGTGTGAACAGTACTCAAAGTGGCAGCAACACAAATGTCAGCAGTGGACATATTTTGAAAACAAGCCACTGAGCTAGCCACCCCGTGGGTGGAATGAGCAGCACAGGACCAGGAACTGCTTAACGCATTTCTGGAAACAAAATGTAATACACTTGGTCAGTCATTTGAACAGACCCTGTTTGGAAATCAGTGAACCCACTATTTCTGGGGGGGGGAGCAATAAGTTGAGCAGATTTTCCACAATCATTGGTACAATCCAGGTATGAATGCAGCATCCTTCAGACGGCCAGCATATGTAAACAATGCTCCCCTCTATCTGTGGGGGATGAAACATAAACTGGAAGGTCTATAGTCTGATTTAGTGTTCTTTGAGACACAACCTTCAGAAGACAACAAGGATTGATATGTGGGGTAACCCTATCCTTCTGAAAAACAATGAACGGAAGAGCTGCAACCAGAGCATGCAGCTCAGAGATGCGTCGAGCAGATGTCATCGCCACTAGAAACCGTGTCTTCCAGGAGAGGAAGCACAGCTCACAAGCAGCTGAAAGCTCAAAGGAAGGTGCAGTGGGGGTCTCTAGGATCAAATTAGAGGGACTCCTGTATTTAAACAATGAAGAAGTGGACTTACCTACCATATTCAGGGATCTCAATTAGCAGATTCGCAATAATATCACAAATGTTAGTGATGTAATTGTGTGGTTATTCATTTATTTTCTAACCGCGTTGCTCAGCCCTGCCGCTGCTGCTCTGTTTCAACCGGCCTACCAGAAGTGACTTTACCTCCTGAATCCCCCACTGACAGCTCTCAGCAATTTATTAATTGTCATTACCTGGAAGTTCAAGTGTCACATATAGTGTAGTATTGAATGGGGGTTAATGTGTAATGAGTATGATGAATATAGTGTAATACCGCCCACCTTCTGATCACCTGCCAGTGTCAGCATATCAAAGTCCCAGGTATCTAGTGGCCCCCCATCCTTGGATCACCATACCCATAATAAAGTATCCATTCCCTGATGTCCAGTGGCACAGCCCACCCTCCACTCGCTCACCAGTGTCGGGGTATATCAAAGTTCCTGGTGTCTAGTGGCCCCACGTCCTCCGATCACTGTCCTCATAATAAAGTAATTATTCCCTGGTGTCCAGTGGCACTTCCCACCCTCGATCGCTTGCCTCTATAGCCTAACAGAAATACCTGGTGTCCAGTGGAAATCCCTGCCCCCGAACACATATCCCACAAGGGCGGTATTCCCTGGTGTCCTAAGCTGACCCCCAGCACTGGGCATACCCACTCTGCCGCCCTGCCTTATCTTAGTCACCATTGCCCAGAGGAACTGATACAGCGACAGGCACAGTCCTACTGTCACCACCTCGGCCTGCTGCTGTATGCAAGGAGAGGGAACACGCATACTGTCTAGTAAGCACACTCCCTGTCCTTGCATACGGCGGCTGGCTGAAGTGGTGAGAGAAGGGCAGTGCTGGTCACTGGATTGATTCCCTGTGACATGGGTGACTAAGGTAAGGGGGTAGCATGGTGGTATGCCTGGTGCTAGGGGGGTGCTAGATGCCAGGGAATTCCAGCTGTCTTGTGGGATGAGTACTTGGGGGGGCAGGGATTTCCACTGGGCACCAGGGACTTCCATTAGGCTAGAGCATCGAGTTATCAGAGGGTGGGGGATGTACACCAGGGACTTTGAGATCCTGACACCAGCAAGTGGTCAGAGGGTAGGAGGTGCCACTGTACACCAGGGACTTTGAGATACTGACACCAGAAAGTGGTCGGAGGGTAGGGGGTGCCACTGTACACCAGGGACTTTGAGATACTGACACCAGCAAGTGGTCAGAGGGTAGGGGTGCCACTGGACACCAGGGAATAATTACTTTATTATGGGGACAGTGATTGGTGGGGCCACAAGACACCACAGACTTTGATATACTGAAACCGGTGAGCAACTGGAGGGTGGGGGAGGTTGGCACTGGACATCAGGGAATAATTACTTTGTAAAGGGGATGGTGATCGGGGGGGCACCAGACACCAGGGACTTTGATATACTGACACCGGCAAGCGAACGGAGGATGTGGGGGTGCCACTGGACACCAGGGAATAACTACTTTTATTATGGGGCCAGTGACTGGAGGATGGGGGGGCACAAGACACTAGGGATTAATTCATTAATTAGGAGGACAGTGATCAGAGAATGGGGTGTGCCGCTAGACAGCAGGAAATATGGGGATGGTGATCAGAAGATGGGGGGGCCGCTAGACAGCAGGAAATATAGGGATGGTGATCAGAGGATGGGGTGGGGTGCAGTTAGACAGCAGGAAATATGTTGATGTTGATCAGAGGATGGGTGGGGGTGCTAGACAGCAGGAAATATGGGGATGGGGATCAGGGATGGGGTGGGGGGCTGCTGGACAGCAGGAAATATGGGGATGGTGATCACAGGATGGGGTGGGGGCTGCTAGACAGCAGGAAATATGGGGATGGGGATCAGAGGATGGGTGGGGGGTGCCGCTAGACAGCAGGAAATATGGGGATGGGGATCAGGGGATGGGTGGGGGTGCCGCTAGACAGCAGGAAATATGGGGATGGTGATCACAGGATGGGGTGAGGGGTGCCGCTTAGACAGCAGGGAAATACGGGAGCTGGGATCATGCGATGGGGTGCCGCTAGACAGCAGGAAATATGGGGATGTGATCAGAGGATGCGGTGGGGGGTGCCGCTGACAGCAGGAAATATGGTGATGATCAGAGGATGGGTGGGGGGGTGCCATAGAGCAGCAGGAATCTGGGATGGGACTGAGGATGGGGTGGGGGTGCCGCCAGACAGGCAGGAAATATGGACATGATCAGAGGATGGGGTGGGGTGCCACTAGACAGCAGGAAATACGGGATGGGGATCAGAGGATGGGTGGGGGTACGCTAGACAGCAGGAAATATGGCGATGATCAGAGGATGGGGTGGGGGTGCCACTCGACAGCAGGAAATACGGGATGGGGATCAGAGGATGGGGTGGGGTGCTTAGACAGCAGGAAATATGTGGCATGATCAGAGGATGGGGTGGGGTGCCACTAGACAGCAGGAAATACGGGATGGGGATCAGAGATGGGGTGAGGGGTGCCACTAGACAGCAGGAAATACGGGATGGGGATCAGAGGATGGGTGAGGGTGCCGCCAGACAGCAGGAATATGGGATGGTGATCAGAGGGATGGGGTGAGGTGCCGCTAGACAGCAGGAAATATGGGGATGGTGATCAGAGGATGGGTGAGGGGTGCAGCTAGACAGCAGGAAATATGGGATGGGGATCAGAGGATGGGGGTGGGGGTGCCACTAGACAGCAGGAAATACGGGATGGGGATCACAGGATGGGTGGGGGTGCTGCAGACAGCAGGAAATATGGGGATGGGGATCAGAGGATGGGGTGGGGGGTGCCGCTAGACAGCAGGAAATACGTGCGATGATCAGAGGATGGGGTGGGGGGGTGCCGCTAGACAGCAGGAAATACGGGGATGGTGATCAGAGGATGGGGTGAGGGGGTGCCGCCGGATCCTAGAGAATATTTCATTAACTGGGAGGGCTGATGTGTGCAGGCATCATATTACAGGATCAGGAGCATAAATCACACCCTGCACTGTGCAGTCACTGACGTGTTTGATGCACAGTGTGGTTACTTCCTGGTTTGCCAGCTCCTTGCCTCAGTTTATTTATTCACTCGTGGATTTAAACAATTCAAAAACTGTCCATTTTGGCTATCACATGTATCATCTACCAAAGGAACATATACAGGTATTATTTAGGGAGACCCTCTTTAAAGTCCCACACCAGAACAGAAGAAGGATACCCCTTAGGTATTTACGGGAAACCTCCAATGGGCCATAGTCATGTCCTCTATCAGGGCAAAAAAAGTGGACACAGCGACTATGTTGAACTTTATTGAGGAATACCCTAGCTCGGAGTCCTTAAGGGACAATAGAAAGTCTAGCACTTTAGGAACTGGACACATAAAAGGATCCAGAACATGCCCAGTACACCACAGAGTAAAATGTTTCCATTTCTGTGAATAAATGTACCAGGCAGACAGCTTTCTAGCTGCGAAGAGAACATCGGCCATCGCCAGGGAAACCCTGAAGTGGAAAGATCTATGTCCTCAGTAGCCATGTGTGAAGGTGAAAGGATTGAAGATCCAGGTATACCAGAGCACCGTGCTCCTGCATCAGAGGGTCTGCTCATAGGGGGTGCAGGACAGAAGGTTCCACTGCCAGTTACTGGAGAAGCGGAAAATAAACTTTGCCTGGGCCAGTCAGGACCCACCAGAATCAGGGTGGCATACTGTAGCTTGACCAGAACCCAGGGTAGTAGAGGGACCAGGGAGAAGGTATACAGAAACCTCACATTCCAAGAGAAGGACAATGTGTCTCACCAAAACACTCCAGGCCATGGAGAAAGTGAGCAGAAATGCAGCAGTTTTGCGTTGCATGGAGATGCAAACAGGTCTATGTCCGGATGACCCCATTTCTCAAAAAGGTTGCCCACAATGGAGTCTGAGAGTTCCCATTCATTGCAGAGTGCATGAGATCGACTGAGGTGATCCACCAGTGCATTCAGGGTACTGGGGATGAACACCATCGACAGGAATATGTCGTGTTCTACTGCCCAGTGGCAAACTTTCATCTCCACTCTGCAGAGAAAGTACGCATGAACTCTGCCTTGTCGATTGATGTAGTACATCACCAACATATTGTCTGTGTGAATCAATAGCTGATTCCCCGTAAGAGGGCAGCGTAGGTCTGTAGATCATGCAGAACATCTCTCATCTCCATAGTGTTGCTGTGAAGCACGGTATCCAGGGGGCCCCATTGGCCCTGGGCTCTGAAGGATACCACATGAGCACCCCAGCCTGAACCTGAGGCATCAGTGGTCATAACCAATAGGGGGAATGGCCTCAAGAATGGTGACCCCCTTCTTTAGTTTAGAGGAGTCGAGCCACTAGAGCAGGGACAATGGAAGGGAGGAGTGACCATATGGAAGGGAGAAGTGACCAGTATGAGAAGCTTCCGTACATCTGAGTGTTCCATTGCAGTCTGAGGAACCATTGTGGGATCCTCATATGGAGGTCGGCCAGTGGAACATTCAGGATTGCAGCCACCGTCAGGCCAGTTAGTCTTAGTGCAAGCCCTGGAGCATGAAACATAGATATTTTCTGTGCATGTAGATCTTGACATGAAGGTATGCATCCTTCCTGTCCAGAGCAACCATTCAAACCCCAATAGTAGGGCAGGAGGGACAGCAGAGAGATCATCCTGAACTTTTTGTTTTCTATGAAGAGTATCAGTCCCCAAAGGTCTAGTACTGGTCTTAAAACCCCGCTCTATTTTGGAACCAGGAAGTACCAGGAGTAACAGCCTTGATTTATTTGAGGGTATTGGTTTTGCAAAGAAGGGGTCACTGGAACAACAGTAAAGAGCTCTAGGGCATGTCCGTGCTGAACCACTTCCAGTACATACACATCTGTAGTTATCTCCCTCCACAATGGTAGAAAGAGGGAGATGTGGCCTTATACCAAAACTTCCTGAGGCGGAAACAAAGGGTGCCAGGGGTGGCAGGGGTGCCGATAATGGTTTGTCCTTTTGTAAGTCTGGCATGGGCACCAGGGGACAGGTTTGAAGCCTGAAAAGTGGAAGGCTGAGGTCACTGGGAACCATGACAGGGGCCTCTGGAATAACCACGGCCTGGACAAGCATACGGCCTGCAAAAAGAACTATGACCCCATCCCCGGGACTTGGGTTCAAAGTATAAAGGAATCTAAGAGTCATTCTAGGAGATTACAAATCCCTCAAAGTATTTTCATTGTCATTGCCAAACAATTTCTTTCTCCTGAATGGAACATTCATTACAGATTGTTGTACATTACAGGAAAAACCAGCCACTCTAAGTAAGGAGTGGCTATGGAGACAAATCCCAGAAGCAGCAGCCCTAGGTGTGGCATTAGAGACCTCATAGGCCGATCTGAGCAGGTGCTTACTAGCTTCCTGGTCATTTGCTATATTTAGAGCCCTATGAAATGCTTTTCATTTTTTATCATTTTTATTTTTATTTTTCTGGAATTTCTTGCTATTTCTTTTTATTCATTGAAAATGTGTTTTTATTTCTCATCACACTTACATTCATAAAATGCCTCAAAATGACCTTATACATGCTAGAGATCACATTCCTAGTATAATACATTGTATTAAGCAGCATTATGCTATGGTCTTGAAAGGTTTTGTGAAACAGACAATTCTGCCGCTGCTTCCTTGCGGACCATCTTTGTGGTAACAACGGAGCCTAAACAAGAACTGCTGCAATCATTTATTTAGTTTTGCCAAAAAAAACAAGCAATTTTTTTAAACGTTTTTCATGTGCTTGTTTTCGTACTATTTCTATTCATACTTTGAATTTCTTGTTATTTCTTATTTAAGAAAAACATGGGTCCCTAGCTATAGTTTACTGAGGTAGCACTTAATGTGGGCAACTCTGGAATGGCGAAAGGAAAAGAGGGTGAGGGAGTTAGAGTGAGGACCAAATGGCAACGTAAGTATTACTCCCAACCTGAGGTGCTAGGACCTTGGGTTGGTTATTTAAGTAGGGGTGGGGCCAAAGCCCCCTGCAATTGGGGGTGCGGGGGGCTTCAAGAAAAGTCACCATTTGCGTCCTCGCTGTAATTCCTTCGTGATTCTGGACTTGCCTTTCCGGAGTTGCTGTTATCACATAAAACCATTTGCTGAGCCAGTATCTTAACCAGGCCTTCTGGCAATTTTTCCAGTCAGGGTGGCATTTGTCTTTCAAAGGCAGATCTGATATTTAATCATACATGCCTGATAATTAGCAATTCATAGGCCCAGGGAAGCAGAAGCAAAAGCTGTCTTCCCCATTACACCTAGCTTCCTCGACTCCTTGTGTGGAGGAAGACAGCTCATGTGTTTGGGAGTCTTGGATCAGTCATGAGCAGCCATCATTACCACAGGGTCTGTTTCAGACTATGAAGGATAATGGCTTCACAGAGCTGGCCCGCTGGCACAGTGCTAAGTTCACCGCTTGAGACGCTGATGCCCCGGGTTCAGATATGGACCTGAGGAGGAGGAGTCGGAGGGCTGGCTGGGGGAAGGAGGATGAAGTATCCCATGGACTGTTCTCCTCCTCCAGGGGGGTGGGTGGGAGAATGTTCAGTGCTAGCTCGACCCCTGGTGGAGGCAAGGGGAGCAGCTGCTGAAGCAAAGAGGTAGCGAGGTGTGCCAGACGTCAGCGCTTCAGTGCACACCATGCTTCCCAGGGGAAAGCTTCCGAAAAAAATGCCGGCCAGCCCCATTGATGATGCCCTGCTTCTCTGGCCCCACTGTGCCCACCCATGACACTCAACTAGTGACCATGTACAGTCCTCCATTGGGTACAGCCCAACCCTGCGGCCTTACCCTGGGGGGTAAGCCAGTGAGGACCACCAGCAGTGGTGAATGAAAGGGTACCACGGTGAAACAAAAAGTGCTTTAAATGGAGCAGAAGAGTGTGAAGGGGGGCCACTGGACACTACTGGACATTAAGGACTGCTTAGAACTGGACAGAAGAGGGTGGGTGTGGCACTGGACATGGAGGTGTATGTGAAATTGGACAGGAAATGAAAGAGGGCATGACTGCCACTGAATACCAAAGAGCATTTGGAATGCGGAAGAAGTGGTATTCACAACAGGGACAGAAGACAGGTGCTACTAGATGCCAAGGATGCTTGGAATGGGAATGAAGATGGCGGAGGGGTGACCGGACACCATGGAGTGTTTGGAATATGATGACATGACACGCACACTATGGTCTTCATCTAGTATCAAAGTCATTTAAAGTAAGTGATTCTAACCCCCTTCCTCCCCAGCTGCATAAACAGGAATTATTTTCTTGTCACAATCGGTTATGTAAACTTAAAAAAATGAAAATTATTTGCAAGCACTGCAATGTTTTGCAAGTGTTGGGGTTGCTACACAAAGACACAAAAGAAGGAACAGTTAAATGCTAGGGCACACATACTCCTGAATCTTGTTGGTTGTGTAATGTTGTGGTCCTGGATTGTGTAGGTGCATGAAGATATACTGGTGTAATTCTAACTTCTCTCTCTCTCTCTCTCTCTCTGTCTCTTCCTTTCCCTTTCCCTCTCCCTCTCTCACTCTGTCTTCCGTTTAATTCCCCCCACTCTCTCTCTCTCTACCCTTCCCTCAGTATTTTCCTCTCACTCTTTCTCTCTCACCCACTTTCTCTCTCTGCCTGTCTCTCCATCTCTCTGTCTCCTTCTTCCTCTATCTCTACTTCTCTCACTCTTCCGTGTCTGTCTTTTTCTAACTCTCTCTCTCTCTCAGCATGACAAAATGATTTGTTGGTATGCAAGAACATTTGCTTGCTACGAAAGACAACTTTTATTTTTTTATAATACACTTACAGTAAGAATATCATGATAGTCTCTGTGTATCATCACCTGCTAGTCACACTCTAGATTAGTCACAGTGGAATTCTTCACAGTGAGAGAGCTGTTTCTGCAGTGCTTAATGACATCATAGTGTCAACCCAGCACAGTACTCGTACCAGCCGTTGAACTCAGATGGAAACAGTTTTACGCAACACCCACACAGGGCATCTGGAAAGACCTGCTGCTCAAAATGTTACCCGTGGAGCAGCTGACCTGTGAGTTAAAAGAGTGGGAGGATAAGTTTAACCAGCAATAGAACCTCTTGCTTACCACACTGTCACCAGTTGAAGTTGCAATGCTCCATCTCTAGGCCCAGGAGAGGGCATGGGGAAACAAAAAACAGAGACCGACGAAAAGGCAGATGTTGAACAGAACATTAACTGGTGCCAAAAGAACTCTTTTTATACATGAGTTAGGCTAGTTGATTTATGAAATGCAAAATTAATGTGTGTCAGTTGTTGATGTTTTATGTCTCTGTGTTACACACATAACCTATGTAATGGAATGTGGTATTGTTTAATCAGAATGTGACATAAAGTAAGTAATGCATTTACCAGTGTTTGGTGTATTAAGGCAAATGTGTATGCTCTTTGTTATGTATGTCCCATCTGGGAAACTGTTTTAAAAACTTTTTTTAATAAAAAGAATTAAAAACAAACCAAAATCCCAAACAGTTTATCTTTCTAAAAATGTGATTTAATCATGTTGTCTTTCCTGGTGAAACATTTTGCAAATAAATAAAGTTTTATATATATATATATATATATATATATATATATATATAGATATATTCTCTATATATATATATATAGATATATAGATATATATATATATATCAAGCTGTTGCTAAAACTGAATACTGAAACACCTGATTTTTATCAGTAGGATGCAAGCCCTGTGTATACGTACCCCTGAACTTGGTTATTGTGTGGTATATCCTATATTTTAACTTAGAAAATGAGTAAGAAAAATCCTACTCTACCATTGGTGCAAACATGTCACATGACTGTGCATTATTGCCCAATGACCATACACCTGCACCTTTATGTGTTTTTCCCTATACATTAATTTTGCATTCTTTATATCTGATGCACCTGTGCACAAAATGTTTTGTGACAAGTAAAATGGGATTTTGGGGGGGGGGGTGTCACTTCCAAGCCCATTGCAGCTGAAACTGGAAGGGGCTCAGCAGTCTAGACCAATAACCACACACACTGTGGTCGTGATGCCACTCGCTGCTTGCTGGGTGGAAATTTCATGTATTTCGAAGGACTGAGCCACTCCAATCAGAGAGGGCTTCGCTCCTTTGATTTGCATGAGCTGGTCAGCAAACAGCTGATCGACTGCCAACGTCAGGAGCCTGTTAAAGGGACACTGTCAGCTGTTTTACTATTTCTAGCGTCCCTTTGTTATTGTACCTGCCACCATACTAGGCTCATTGATGGATGTAGTTTTAATTACATGCATTCTTTCTGACTAAGAAGTTTTATTTGAGCCCTGAAGTGTCCACTGTTATCTGGCACCTTCTGCTCCTTCACACGTGTCCCTGCCAATGCTGTGGAACTGAACTTGCTGAACTTGAGTATGAACAAGTTCAGCGATTTTTGAGTCATACCACCTAAATACATTGCGGTGCTCCAGTAACTCCGTTCGCTTCCAGTAATATTTTTCTTTTTCAAAAAAGAGAGCTATTTCTGTTAAGGGTTATCAACCAGAGGCTTGCCTGGGAGAGGGACCACAGCAAAGGATTCATGGAAAAGGATTCTGAGAATACGACAAAGGATTCGCAGAAAAGGATTTCTTCTCTCACAAAAGGATTTCTCTGCCTTTATTAGTGTGGCACACTGGTGTTCAGTGGCAATCCCACCCTCCCATGTTACTATTCTATATCCCTGGTATCTAGTGGCACCTCCCACTCTCCTATTCCATATTCATACTATTTTAAATTCCCATTGGTGGTTAGTGGCACCCCCCACCCTCCCATGTCCCAGTCAACCTGCAAATAAGAAAACAGTCCCACAATGTTTTTTTTTCATACTGTAAAAAAGTCCACCACTGATCCACCTGCACCACCCACCAAACCTCCCAGTATGTACCTACCCTCCCCACATTTTGCCATTATCATTTCACTACTTGAATCATCACACTGAAGATTCATCAATCGAAGACACATCTTGCTGCTGCTACCGCCACTGCTGTCTAACAAGTAAGGTAACTGTGGTTGAATGTATTTTCTGACTGCAGTTACCTTACTTGTTAGACAGCAGTCATCAGTTCCAGCAGCAGGATGCATCTTCGATCGGAGAGTGGATCTTCAGTCTGTTGGCAGTTCAGGTGACTGAGGGGGTATGGAGAGGTGGGTGTCGAGTGGGAGGTCGAGTAGGTGGTACAGGTGTGATCAGCGGTGGACTTTTTTTTTTTATAGGTTGTAAAACCCACAACATCAAGGGATGTTTTTCTTACTTGCAGGTTCACTCGGACATGGGAGGGTGGGGGTGCCACTAACCACTAATGGAGTTATAAATTATAATAAATATGGGGATTGGAGGGTGGGGTGGTGCCACTAGACACCAGGGGTATGCAATAGGGACATGGGAGGATAGGGAGGTGCCACTAAACACCAATGGCTATATTAAATAAAGCATATACAACTGGGAGGGTGGGGGTACCACTAGACACCAGGGCTATTAAGTAGAAATTAATGGGGACTGGAGCACAGTTGGAGGGTGGGTACCACTGAACACCAGTGAAAAATTAATATAAAATATGTACTGAAATTGGACTGGGGTGCCACTACACACCAGGGGCTCTTAATGGTAATGGGGACCGGTCACAAATGTAAAATTGGGGGGGGGGGCAGTGAATACGAGGGAACCTACAAACATCAGAAAAAAAAGCTGACAAAATGATGTACGCCTGGGCCCTCCCACAGTAAAGTGCATGGGATGCAGGGTCCTATGGACCCTGCGTTTCCTCAGTAAAGTAAGGGTACAATTAAACTACAGTATCTAAAAAAGTAAGGAAATAAGTTGCAAAAAACATTGTTAATGCTCCAGTTAGGGTAAAAGCAACAAAAGTTGGGAAATGTGGTTTTAGGGTTTCCAACCCTAACATCCCACCCCCTAAACCAGGCAGGAGAGCAGGTGTGGGGTGTGCCTTTGGAGGCTTCACAAGCCTAACGCTTACCCCATTCTCAAAAAGTCTACACATCTGACCTTATTTACAGATGGAATGGGGTGAGCATTAGGCTTGAGAAGCCAAAGGTACATCCCACACCTGCTCTCCTACCAGGTTTGGGGGGGCGGTGGGGTGTTAGGGTTGAGAACCCTAATGCCACATTTCCCAACTGTTGTTGCTTTGACCCTAACTGGAGCATTAACACTATAGTTAGGGTTGCACAGACACTGCTATGTTAAATCCAACATTTTGAACTTCAATAACTTTGCAACCATTCATCCAATTTGCCTGACATTTTGCATGCCCTGTCTGGTACCATAGGTCTCTGGATCTGACAAGTTTTGTTCCAGTCAGACTTGCGGTTACGGAGCTGTGAAGTGCCAAAAAGTGTGACAAATCCTCATTTTTTGGCAGATTCTTTGCTCATCTCTACAGCCCAAATGGTTTGCGGTTCTAGTCTGATATTTTCAGGGTATATGGGGACTGGGTCACTGAAGTGCCTTTTGAAGGTTTGGTGAAAAAATATTAATCCGTTCAAAAGTTATTAAACGTTTAAGTTTCCCATTATAGACTATAGGAAAAAATATACGCCAACCACAAAAAAGTCAGTGAATGCACTTTTTACTGTCGCAAATGGCTTTTGTACTTTCGTGTTGCCGCCATCTTGTTTTCAGTTAGTGACGCAGAAAAAAATGCTGTAATTCAAACAATACTGCCCCTTGGTAAACACCAACAGTTGTGTTTACCTAATCGGGGCCCAAGGAACACATTTCACACATTTCTGGCATTACCTTTTCAAAATAATGCCTGGAAATATGATTTCTGATTTTTTTTCTGCCATTTTAGCCACAGAACATTCGTGAAAGTTCTGCGGAATTTCGAGAACATTTTGAAGAATTTCACGAATGTTCCCATGAAACATCCACAAATTTGTGAAAGTACACCTCCAAAAAAAAAAACAGTTTCTTTGCCACTTCATAGCCAAAAAATGGTTAGAACTTTTGGGCTGAAACTTTTAGGGCAGCAAGGTCTTGCACCACAGATGTGCCTGAAAATATACACAACGGTTCCATAGTTATAACATTTTGAAGTTTTGAAATTTCCCATAGGATAAAACTGTGGCATCTGTGCCACTTTTTGGCAGCTATATCTCGAAAATGGTTTGAGATATGGATTTTTCGCTAAGCACCGCATACTAAGCACATGTGGAGGTTGCTAGGTCATGGTTACAACTGCGGTGGAATAGTTTTTGAAGTTCCTATGGTTACTGAGATATTGCCACATTTGCAGCACAAGGGTTATCTGGAATGGTTCTAGGCCTGTGCTAGGTCTCTATACTTATGAGTAGATGGGAGTGAAGGGCCCAGAGGGCCCTGCGCTCACACATATGGATCCCATAATGCAATAATGGGAGCACATGGCTGTACATTATGCAGTAGTGAGAGCACAGGGCCCACAGGGAGATGCGAGATCATTAAAATATCTCTACACTTATGTATAGATGGGAGTATAGGGCCTCACATGAAAATCAGACAATTACAAAATGGTAGCATGATGGGTGCGCAGGGCCACAACCACATACAAGTAACATTACACTTTCTCAAAAAGAAGGGAAATTCATTGAAAAAAATGTTTTTAATGCATCAGTTAGGGTTGGCATTACAGAGACAAAAGTTTGGAAATTTGATGTTAGGGTTACCAATCCTACCACCCCCGCCTCCACACCCTCCACACACCAACAGGCATCGGGATGCACCTTTGGATCATCATTCATAACTCTCAACCCATTCTCCTATATTGTACCATCTCAGCTTCCTTACAAATGGAATGGAGTGAGAGTTAAGGCTGATGGCCCCAAGGCACACCCCGATGCCTGTAGATGTGTGGAGGGGGGTGGTGGTGGTAAGGTTGGTAACTCTAACATCAAATTGCCAAACTTTTGTCGCTGTAATGTCAGCATGCATTAACAGAGTTTTTTTGCAATGAATATATATAATAATACATGCCGCATGATAGTGCATTATTCCCACAATGTCCACATGACTATCTATTTTTCATGCCCCCCAAAAACAATTTGGGCTATTTTTATAAGCTAGATAATCCACTACAGGTTGTGTGGTTGTGCTCTAATATGCACATCTTGGGTGGTTGAACACTCAGACTGTGCCTTCATGCTTTCAAAACACACACCAAGCTGTGCACATATCAGACCGCAACTGCAGGCCTTGTCGTGAATTGTCTGTAGGAGGAGTGCATGAATTGAAAAGCTGACAAAAAGAACATCTCATAACTGAACTTTAAACACGTTAGTGCTGTCTCATTCATCGTCTAATCCTTTTTGAGAAGCGTCTCCACACTTCAGTGCTCAGCTGAATGGAATATTGTGTACGGAGATAAGCCTGTAGTCCTTCAGGTATTAAAAGCAATATGGAAGAAAAATAATAATAACAGTAAATGTCTATTATACTGAGAGTACTGACAGTCTGAGAAAGGCTAAATATCTCCTGTGGCTGATGGGATTAAAGCTCTCCATCTCCCTGACATGGCTTTTGCATCCTTGAGTGATGCGCAACCCTGCGCCCTGAATGACTGAGGAAGCCTGAACCGCTGCTCTGTCTGAGTTACATGACGGCTTCTTCTGTGGCAGATAGAAGGAGGCTGTTGCAAGTAAATCTGGGTAAATATTACATTTGTGCTATACCTTGGTTTAAATGCTAGTTGATTTACTATATTCAGCAATAATGTAACAATCATGTGAATAACGTACAAGGCCGAAGGCTGAGTACTTTATCCTTGTGAGACAACCAGATTGCTGACGAGCATAGTGATCCCATTAGCACAATATCAGTATTATGCTTCATGTGCTTGAAAAAACTAGTGGCACTGTTTATTTTGCTCCTAGGGGGTTTTGTTTACATTTATGGTATATATGCTGCTCCCAACTCCCTGTATTGCACCTGTTTACAATTGCTGCTGTGAGAGCAGACCAATCAGAATGTAAAATAGGATGATGATGTCTCTACTGACATTTTATTGACAATAAAATGTTTGCTGTGGAATAATCTGTTTGTAATTCTGGCTTGTGATTGGAGAGGGTCCACGTGTAGAATACTAATGTGTAATTAAACAACAACTGGGTTGGGGGCAGGTCAGTCAGGCTGGCTGGTGGAATCTTTAAACAGCCAGCTCAGATTAATCCCTCTGAACTGCACAAGTTTAGCTCCATTGATTCATTTTTAGTATAAATAGTTTAGGATATATTATAGGAATGCATGTTTGTGTCAGAATTAAACTTTAAAAACAAAGCTGCTTTGCACTTTTACTGGGCCTGCATATGTACTGTGCCTGGTTATTTTTTTTTATTATTTATTTCAGTTTGGGATTAATACCTTTGAGTCGAGGACTCATTTGTAAAGGTTCCAAGTCAGACACAGCAC
This sequence comes from Neoceratodus forsteri, assembly GCA_016271365.2. Lineage (NCBI taxonomy): Eukaryota > Metazoa > Chordata > Ceratodontiformes > Ceratodontidae > Neoceratodus > Neoceratodus forsteri. Next base: position 61,050,759 of record JADMNL010000033.1, read on the forward strand.
AGAACTGGTCTACTACAACAACAACAACAATTACAGAGAAAATATATTTGCGTACAAAATAGTACATTGGTTTCGAGGTAACATTATATTGGTTTTGGAATTACAGTATGTTACGTAGTAGACCGTTGACCTTAATTGTCTAGTTACACCTGTGTTACCATTTGTCTAGAAATTTGCAATGAATTTCACTGTCACGTCAACATATTTCACCGTCCCTTCAACATACATACACAATTAGTGCCAGACGATTCTAGGGGGTGGACTGCCCTGTGCAGGGTGCATAGGACATCAAAAAGATTAAAGGAATAATGCCTGACAGGGTGGGTGTTATGCTGGGATAACATCCCACCTCGGGTGGTTGGGCCCGAGGCCATCGGCATCCAACACCCGAGAAGGGATATTATCCCAGCATAACACCCACCCCGGAGGGCATTATTCCTATTATACAATGGCTTATTGTTTTATAGTTAAAAAAATAATTTTAAAGAATGTTTTTGTTAGTGTCTAAAAATATTTTTGTTTCTTAAGAGAAAAAAGAGCTCAGAGTCAAGCTCCATATCCTTCAAACAATCAGCAGGGATGTTATGCCAGGATAACATCCCTGCTGTGACAGCCAACTGACCAATCAGAAGCCAGGATTCTTTCTTGCCATTGTATAATACAGGATAATGTGCAGGGGTAGTGTGAGGCAGCCAGATGAGGGCTTTGTACAGGGTGTGAGTGTGTGGCATTGTCCTGCGTGGTGGATGGTCAGTGGGGGAGAGAGAGGGGATGGACCGTGCAATGGTGGGGGTGAGGTTGTGCGTGATTGGCGGTGATGGGGGTAGACATAGTACAGGGTGGAGAGTGGAGGGAGAAGAGGGAGAAGGGGCAGGTAACACAGGGTGAGGACTGGAATGAGTGGAGGCAATAGAGAGGAGGTGGGGTGGGTAGGAAAGGGTGGGGAGGTAGCAGAAGATGGCAAAAGAAGGGGGGAAGGGGAGGAGGGGAGGTAAAAGGTGGGTGGGAGGATAAGTCTATAGTAATGTTATAATGGGAGGTTGGAGGGGGTGTTCAGAGATTCTCCAATTGTTGGTATTAGGGCGCTCCAGGACTCTCCAAGTGTTTGTATATGGATTAGGTTATGTTAAGGCACTCACAGACACTAGCAGATGCTAGGTGTGTGTGTAGACCAGCTTTGAATTTGCTGACCTTACTACATTCAATAAGGTCTGAGGGAAGATCCTTTACCCATTTGGGTCCTCGATAGGAGGGGGATCTCTGGGCTATTGAGGTAGGCTTAAAAGGCACCAGCAGCCCACCCTTCGAGAAGCTTTGTGTACTGATAGTTGGTTGTTCTATTTTGAATAGGCAAGCGGTGGATTCAGATGCTAGCCCAATCATGGCTTTCATATTCTCATATGGAACAGAACAGAACATGGTTTTCTAAAACACCTTTCATGCACATTATATCCCAAAGTGCTTTACAAAGGAATGAGTCACAGTAGATCCTGGTAGGCTCGACTGTAGAATATCATAGGAATTTGATTTTTATTTAGCACATTTTATACACACTGTATCCCAAAGTGCTTTACAAAGCACTGAGTTAGATACAGGCAGTGCTGGACTATAGAATAGAATAGAATAGAATAGAATAGAACAGAACAGCATACAATTAGTGCCTTTGATACACACTGTATCCCAAAGTGCTTTACAAAGCTTTAAGTTAGAGACTGGTAGTACTGGACTTTAGAACAGCATAAAATTTGATTTTATACAGCACACTTTTTAAAAAGAAATACAACCATGCAATCTTAATACAAATTATATCTGATTAGTTATTCATGAGCCTAGCGAGGCTCCCTGATTGGCTACTGGATCAGTCATTAATGTCTTAGAAATGACCGATCCAACTACCAACTGGCATTGTATGACACACACGCGATTCGTGCCACTCTGCATTAAAATTAAACTGCAGTAAAAATAAACAGGAAAAATTAAAGTTGTTGTAATTAGACTTGTAATCACAATAACAACCTCAAAACCGATCATTTTCTTGGATTAATGACTGACTGGAGGGAGGTGACCCTCGGCTGTGTCTCAGGTCATGCATCCCCCAACTGATCATTATTCCTTTGGAAATGACTGGCTTTTCGGTTGTTATTGCTTAATTATATCACAAAGTGCTTTACAAAGCAATGAGTTAGATACTGGTAGTGCTGGACTGTAGAATAGAACAGAACAGAATAGAATAGAGCAGAGCAGAACAGAACAGAACAGAGCAGAGCAGAACAGAACAGAGCACAGCACAGCACAGCAGAACAGAACAGAACAGAATAGAATAAGTGCTTTCATACACTCTATACCCCAAAGTGCTTTACAAAGCAATGAGTTAGATACTGACAGTACTGGACTGTAGAGTAGAATAGAATAGAACAGAATGGAATGTAATGGAACAGAACAGAACAGAATAAGTGCCTTTCATACTCTTTTTACCCCAGAGTGCTTTACAAAGCTTTGAGTTAGAAACTCATAGTGCTGGACTGTAGAATAGAATAGAACAGAGTTTTATATGGTGCCTTTAATATACACTGTGTCCTAAAGTGCTTAGGTGGTACAAGGACTGTAGATTAGAGTAGAATTTGGTTTTATATAGTGCATTTCATAGATACTGTATCCCAAAGTGCTTTGCAAAGCAATGCATTAAATACTGATATTGCAGGGACTGGAGAACAGAATTTGATTCATACAGTGCTTTTTATACACATTGTATCCTAAAGGGCTTTACAAAGATATGAGTCAAATACCTGTAAAGCATGAACTGTAGAACAGAACAGAACAGTATTTGGGCTTTATATAGTGCCTGTCACACACACTGCATCCCAAAGTGCTTCACAAAGGAATGAGTTAGATACTGGTAGTGCAGGGACTGTTTGTGATATACATGCTGTAGCTACTAAGTGTGCCAATAACACATACACAGCTGTATCACATTAGAATCCATGCATACTAAGAGAGGCGATGTTGGCCAGGACATCAGGGATAACTCCCCTACTCTGGCGATACATGTCATGTGATCTTTAACCTCAGTCACCACAGCCTGGCAGAGGGGACCTCAGTTTAATGTCTCATCCAAAGGACAGCACCTTTAATAGTGCACCACTGCAGTGTCTGCATTGGGTATTGGCCCAAGCACCTGGTCTGGTACTTGAACTCATGATTATCCAATCTTCTTGACCCAGAGACAAGTGCACAACCACTGACCCTGATACAAGTACTGTATACAAGAAGGAACGGGCAATGCTGCAAAAAAAACTATGAACTCCAGAGAATTAAACTGTCCTGTTCTAAAATTCGGAACCAAAATGAGATGCCCCTCAGGAGCATTCTGAAGGTACTGTGAGCAGTTCTAGTACCCTAAGCATGTAAGTGAGGTCACTCTTACAGCAAGGGCTATACAGAATGCAGACTTATGTCATAGGAATGGGTGCAGAATGGCAATTTTGCTTCTGAAATGCATTTTTGAATTTCTTTTAAAATTCCATGGAATTCTGAAGAACATTTCTGTGTGAACTACGGAATAGCTTTCTGCAGATCATGTCAACAGTGGAATATTTTTCTGTGAATTGTAGGGGGAAAAGAATCTGCAGTTTATGTAAACCGTTTTACATGTGAAATATAGTGGATGTATCTCTCTGCCGGCCCACCCTGTACTCATCCAGAAGATGATCCTCCCTGTTAGTGACTACGGGGATGTAGTCTACAGTGCCGCCCCCAAATCTTCCCTAACCAGGATGGGCACTCTCTTCCATTCTTTCTGTCATTTTCCTCTGGACTGCCCTCCCTGCACCCGTCACTGTGACCTACGCCAGTCTCTTTCCTTTCCCTTCCTAAAGGATAGGCGTAATGCCCACTGCATCAGTTTTCCAGCTAAATGCTGGTTTCATTCTCTCCCCTTCCCCAAATCTCTCCTCTTATATTTCCCTCAAATCGTCTTCCTCCCACTCTTCTTTTCATCCCATCCAGGTCTTCCTCAGCAGTACAGGTAGCATTCTCCTACCGATTCCCGAAAATATGGAACTCCCTACCCCTGCCCAGCCATCATGCTCCCTCCCTACGTGTTTTCTCCTCCCTCCTGAAAGGGTCTCTTCTCCCCTTCCTGCAGTTGTGTTTAACTCCACCCTCCTTAATCGCCATCTCGCCCCAATTTTGCCTCCTTGCACTATTCGTTTGTTAGCACTTATTCTATGTTACTCATAAGTTATTGTTTGTTACAGCCTCCTGGATTGTTATAAAGACTGCTGGCAATTTGTCACACTGTTCTGTTTGTATTTTTTAATATTGTCATTGTATAGTTTACTGTGTGTATTACTGTTTCCTAGTCCCCTCCCCCCCAGGGCACATCTGGAAATGAGCAGCCTCTGCTCAGTATGCCTTTCCGGTGAAACTTTTAAATAAATAAATAAAATGTTGTAATTCTGCTACCGGTGGAATTCCGTGGAATTTTCCGAAATTCTGCATCATTCTGTTCCATCAGATTTTGAACATTCGGTAGAGCCCTACGTACAACTGTAACTGTGATCTCCGTGGCAGTACTGATATACTGTAGGTCGATCAAGAATATATGAAACATTTTTTAAAACCCTCCCCTGAATGTGCCCATTTTCAGGGCACCTGCACAAGAAACGCTGTTTACAGAATAAGAGTGCCTCACGCACTGGAGAAAGGAGCCCTCAGATTGGTTGCGAGTGCTTCGTCAGTTTATAACGCACCTTGTTGTACAGGTTTTTTATGCTGTGCTTCCCCAGAACCCCTTCTCCCAGAACACTTCAGGAAATGAGCTATTTTCAGCTCAGCAGGCCTTCTTAGTAAAACAAGTTAAATAAATACATACGTACAGTACATACACACACACACACACACACACACACACACATACACATACGTACACATGTGCATACACACACATACACACACACACAAATACATACATTTATTATAAATTTATTTTCTATTTATACAGAGTACAATTATTTTGTATATATTTAATGTATTATGCATTAGTCAAATACATATGTACACACATACAAACACACACATATATATACAAACAAGCATACATTTATTTATTATAAATGTATGTATTTATATAGAATACCATTTTTTAATATATATTTAGTGTATTATGTATGTATTAATCATAAATACATATGGACATACATACATGCACATACAAGCATTCATCTTACATAGAAACATAGAAATTGATGGCAGATTAGGACAGCTAGGCCCTCCCAGTCTGCCCATATTCCCTACCTGTATCAGCGGCCACTGATCTTACTTGGTCATTAGCTTTAGTATCCCCTTCCACCTCTAAGGTTCTTTTATGCCTATCCCATGCATGTTTAAATCCCCCATTGTGTTAGCTCCCACCACCTCCTGGGGAAGGCTATTCCATGTATCCACCACTCTTTCTGCAAAGGAAATCTTCCTCACATTCATCCTTATCCTGCCCCTCTCCAATCTCATGTCTTGCTTCCTTATTCTTGTACATCTCCTGCGCTGTAAGATGTCGCCCACTTGCACTTTGTTTATGCCTTTAAGATACTTGAAGGTTTTAATCATATCTCCTCGTTCCTGCCTCTCTTCCAGTGTATACATATTGAGGTCTTTAATCTCTCCTCATATGTTTTCTGGTGCAAGCCCTGCACCATCTTCAGCACCCTTCTCTGAGCAGCCTCCACCCTGTCTATGTCCTTACGAAGAAGCAGCCTCCAGAACTGTACACCATACTCCAGATGAGGTCTCACCAGAGTTTTGTACAGTGGCATCACTACCTCCATTCTCCTACTAGCGATACCCCTTCCTATACACATACACACACACTTAAACACACACATACATTTATTAAAAATGTTTGTATACAGAATACAATTATTTATTACAGTGGCGCGGTCATGCCACTATAGTTAGGGTTGAGTAGGCAGTTTAATGTTAAACCTCAAATTTTGCACTTCAATAACTTTGCAACCGTTCAACAGATTTGCACAAAATTTGGTATGCACTGTCCCATTGGGTAGATTCCTTGACATGCCAAGTTTCATTTTGATCATATTTACGGATTTTGTGCTGCATATAGTGAAAAATGTGTAAAAGTCACTTTTTTTTGGCCTGTTTTGGCTGTTTTTTCCTCATTGTGTTACGGCCACACAGTTTAGAATTTTGGTCTGAAATTGTCAGGGTAGATCTTGCCCAACAGAACAAGCCAGCATTGGTTTGGTGAAAAAATATTAATCACTATCAAAGTTATTGCATTTTGAAATTGTGGGTTCTGATCATGCTCAGTTCAGTCTTTTGAACAGCTGCATGGTGCGCAAGAGGATTGGGTCTCATGAACAAGGATTTTGACAGCTCACAAAAGAGAATACTTAGAATTCTTGTTTGTGAGAAAAAAATTCCTCTTTTGCAAGCCGCCATCTTGTTTTTTTTTTCCTGGCAGAAACAAACTGTTGTAACTCTGCCTAGGAATGTCCTCTGCAGTAAAGGAAGTATGTGTTCTGTTCATGAGGAAGTCCTCTGTCGTTGTGTGCCTTTAGTTTAGTTTTGGTGGCCTTAGAATGCTTATTTTTAAAAATCTTGTTTCACGACTTGCTTCGCAAAACAGGATTTTGACGACTCACGAAACAGGAATTTGTTTGCCGAAACAGGATTAGGGGTAGGGCCATCTGGTCGGAGAACCCTAATCCTGTTTCACAATGACGACACAGGATTTTGACAGCTTGTGAAATTGGTATCAGCTCATGAAAGAGGATTTAGAAATTAATCCTCTTTCGCAAGCTGTGAAAATCCTCTTTCTCGAGCCAATTCCTGTTTTGTGAGCTGTCAAAATCCTGTGTCATTATCATAAAACAGGATTAGGGTTCCCAGACCAGATGACCCTGCCCCTAATCCTGTTTCGTGATCGTGAAACAGGATTTTGACAGCTCGGGAAATAGGAATCGGCTCATGAAAGAGAATCTTCACAGCTCGTGAAAGAGGATTACTTTTCTAAATCCTCTTTCATGAGCTGTCAAAATCTTCTTTTGTGAGCCGATTCCTATTTTGCAAGCTGTCAAAACCCTGTTTTGCGATCGTGAAACAGAAATGGGTCAGAGCCATGGTCCGGGAAACCTAATCCTGTTTCGTGAGCTGTCAAAATCCTGTTTTGCAATCTGTAAAAATCCTGTGTTGTCATGGCGAAGCAGGATTAGGGTCCCAACCATGGCCCTAATTCTATTTTGCCATGACTACACAGGATTTTGACAGCTCTCAAAAATAAGAATAGGCTTGTGAAAGAGGATTTTGACAGCTCGTGAAAGAAGATTTTTTTTTCAGATAATGCGCATTCCCAGGCCTACAGACGTTTTACCACAGGATCTGCTGGGGCACTGTGCTGGTTCCTGAGATACTGTGGGATCCCCTAAAGACACTTACACAGCTACAAACATATACCATCTGTGGAGGGATGGGCTCCTACAGTAAAAGGAAGATACTATAATACTATCTCAAAAAGTAAGGAAATTAGTTACAAAAAGCTTTGTTAATGCATCAGAGGGTTGCTGCGACAAAAGTAGGGAAATGAGGTGTTATGGTTTCACCCTACCACCCCATCCTGCAGGACCAGGAGCAACAGGGGGAAGGGGAGTGGCATTGGTGTTGCCAACCCTAACATTCGCCCCATTCTCCTATACTGTAGCCACCCAGCTTATTTTACAATGGAATGGGGTAAGTGTTAGGGTTGGCAACCCCAATACCACCCCACGATGTCTCCTGGTCTCTGCAGGGCAGGGGTGGGGGTGGTAGGGAGAAACCATAACACCTCATTTCCCTACTTTTGTCATGGCAGCTCTAACTGATGCATTAACAAAGTTTTTTGCAACTAAGATAATATATATATATATATATATATATATAATGTTATGCATGTGTTTATAAATACACACATACATACACAGACACACACTCATATATACACACACGTACATATACACATATATACATACATTATAAACGTATGTATACAAAATACAATTATTTTTGTGTGTTTTTAATGTATTTTGCATGTGTTAGTCATGTCTGCTGCTGAAATTGTCCACCCAGGACCCTCTTGGAAACTAAGCTATTTTGATAAAATTAGGATATCCAAGTGTGCAGAAATTCTAAATCAACCAATAAATGAATAAATTAATATGCTGTTTTTAGATGGGCAGATATGCAGTTACATGATTTTGGGTGAAAGAAAAGCAAAGTTGGGGGGGGGAGCTAGCAGCCCAGCAAGCTTCTCCTCAAGCACTTGATTGTGTGGTTGCTATGCTCAATTTTTCATATTAAATGTTAAACTGTTGTTGGTTTAATCATGCTGGGGTGATAGAGCTGGAGTCCAGGAATCTACAGATACTGAATTTATAGATGGGCATCCCAGAAATTTGGCAAAAACTTATCCCAGTGTGGCTTGGCTGTCAACAGCTCAGGGCCTGACGCAAACTCTCACTGGCAAGGCTGGAGAATCCCTCACTACACTGGACATGCTACATAAGGCAATTCCCAATCTGACTCAGTCGGTACAACAGAAAATTAGTTTTGTTGCCGTATTGATCCTTAAAAGGTATCAAATCATCTCTTTTTTTTCTGGCTCAGCTGGTATACAATGAATGGATGCTAACACAGCTTTGTATGCTAACGGGCTGGCAGTGATGGAAAACAGATCAGATGGAGTTGTGACAAAGGCTGATGATTGAACATACCGCCCCTAATGCTATGGCAGTGGCGGTGTCAACTGCAAAGGAGTAATTTCTCCTCCATAATAGGCTTGAACAACTGGAGAATGTGGTGAGATCCCAATATATTTGCATACTTGGGGCCAGATATTCAGACTGCACCAGGCAATGGCGCAAGTGGAGGTGCAGTGCAACTGAGATGCACCGGGGCCAGGAGAGTGAGATATTCAAAGGTGAAGTGCCATGGCGCATCACCATTGAATATGGCACAGAATGTGCACGGCGCATATACAATGCACTGGCGCATTCCCCAGACCGGGAGGACTGGGAATGCTCCAGTGCAACTGTAGTTGTGTTGGGTGCATTCCCCAAGATATTCAGACTTGGGCATGCAAAAGAGGCCATAATGCATGCAAGGCACACATGGGACCATTTGCATGTAATTATGGCCCCTTATGCATGCATTGCACAGGGCAGCCTGGCAAAATGTGCCTGGTGCCCTGTACAGAATGGTGTGCAGACAGAGGTTGTCCTGGGGCACACCCGCCCTGTAACTGCAAACATGGCAAAAAGGAGGAAGGACAACCCCTGGTGATCTAGTGGTCCCCCACTGCCCGTACCCCGATCATGGAGAATGGTATAATATAACTTGCCCTGGTAGTCTAGTGGTACCCCTTCCCTCCCCATACCCCAGATCAGCTGAAATATGTCACAATAAATGCCCTGGTAGGCTACTGGTACCCCCTTCCTACCCCAACCCTCTGATCACCATCTGTTGTAGTGATGAAATATCCCTGGTGGTCCAGTGGATCCCCCTTCTCTGCTCTGCACCCCAATCCCTGTACAATAAATGATCTAATATCCCTGGTGGTCCAGTGGTAATCCCCCACCCACACAGGACCCCAGCCCACCCAGCTCCCCCCCCCATCATCCGCCCGGCTGCCCACCAAATGACAGCTTACAATATGCGATGTAAGCCTATTGGTCCACTGTGTGGAGCAATGGCATTGCATGGTGCACGGTTTGGGACAGTCCGAATATGTGATGACATTCACATATTCAGACTGTCCATAAGTATCCTGCAAGCCCATTGGTCCACATCACATACTGTAAACTGTCATTTGGCGGGTAACTGGGCAGTATGCGGTGGGTTTCAGCCACCGCTGATGATGGGGGCTAGATGGGCTGAGGTCCTGTGTCGGAGATCTCGAAGATGAGGGTTTCCACTGGCCCACCGAAGGATATTAGGTATTTACTATATAGGGATTGGGGTGCAGAGCTGAGCGGGGAACTACTGGACCACCAGGGATATTAATACATGTATTTTACAGGAATGGGGTACAGAGCGGAGAGGGAGGATTCACTGGACCACTAGGGATATTTCATCGCTACATTAGACGGTGATCAGAGGGTTGGGATAGGGAGGGGGTACCACTAGACAACCAGGGCATTTATTTTGACATATTTCAGCCAATCTGAGTTATGGAAAGGGAAGGGGGTGCCACTCGACTACCAGGGCAGTTGTTGCCCATACAGTAGCAGGATCAGTGCTACGAGTGGGAGGGGTATACCATTAGACTGCTAGGGACAAGATGGGTGCTTGTGGACAGTGGTCTTGCCTGGCAGGTGGCCACCCATGGCTGGCGGTTGCTGTGTTGCGCCCTGCAATACAGCAGTCTACCTGTGGGTAGCCAGCATTTGAGCCAGATTTTTCTGGCTCAACTTTGTGCCCCGGTCTGCAGCACATCTGGGGGTTGTGCTAGCAGATGCACCGCACATCCCAGGCTGAATATCAGGATGTGCCACATATGCATGGGTACGCCCCCTTCACATGTGCATGGGCACACCCCCTTCACATGTGCATGGGCACGCCCCTTCACATGTGCATGGGCACACCCCCTTCACATGTGCATGGGCACACCCCCTTCACATGTGCATGGGCACGCCCCCTTCACATGTGCATGGGCACACCCCCTTCAGATGTGCCACATACATTACCGATGCACCCTGGTGCGCCGGGACTTGCGCTGCTCAAGTCCCCCTGTTGAATATCACACTGGGGCGCATTGCTGGGTTGTGCTGGTGCAACTGGATTGCGCCAGACGCAACCCCTTTGAATATCTAGCTCTTGGTGTTTTTCAGGTCACAGAGCGTGAGTATTTTGTAGATTTCCTGGAGTGATGGTTGGTGATCAGGCTGGGACACATGAACCAGATCATCAAAGCCTACAGGATCATGCCAAGATGCACCAGGTCAGGGAAGGAAAGGAAGACCTGGGTACAATCCCTCTGTGGCAGATGATGTGGAGTGTACCTTAGCACAGTCTCCCTTCAAGAGGCACCACAAAGAAATGACAACAAACCTAGACTGACTTACAGTGCATTCGCTTTATTGTACCTGCCATTTTTTGTAGATATGGATGGAAATGTATCCATCTTAAAATACAATAAACAAAAAATAACAAAAAAAAGAAAAGCACAATTTTATTTTCAACCTTTCATATACAGTATTATATATAGAATAATACATGGGGGCAGTAGCGTGGAAAATTACCAGAGGGCCTGGGTGCAAGGCGATGTTACAGGGTCCCTCCCCAGTTTTGAATGAACATCAAAATTATGATTTGGGCCCCTCAAACCTCATGGGCCTGGGTGCCACTGCACCCCCTGAACCCTTGTAGCTATGCTCCTGATGGGGAGGATGCTAAAAAACAGGGGTGTGCATTAAATTTGAGGTTTTGCACTACTCCCCCCCCCATGTGTTGTTTTATGTAATTGCTGAGGGACATTTTTTCTCCAACCAGATTTCCTTAAACAAAAAAAAACTGTTTAAAAAAAGTTTTGTGTTTGTTTTTTATTCATTGCAATATGTAGCACTACAGTTAAGAAAGTAAATAAAGTGAAGCATACTGTTGCAAAATATATACTTGTCTGCTTTACTAACTTTTTTAAAATTGGCAAAAAAAGGTTGCTTTAAGTTACAGACTTCAGCTGGTCAAATCTGTAAGAAACAGTAAACTCAGAGTATGAAACCCCCCCCTTTTTTTTTTAGTTATTTTTCTGCTGCTTGTTGCTGCAGTCCCTACCTCAGGAAGGAGCCCCCAGCCCCATCCCCCGGCATCTGCCAGCCAGCGCTGACCCTTATCCTCCCTTGTGATGTCGATGGGGTTCCCCAATCCTCGCTGGAGACTGGATCCAGTGTGGCCAGTGCCGTGGCTAGCTGGGAGCGGGGCCTGCGAGGCACCCTCCATCACGTGCCATGGCAACAGTTTCTACTCTGGTTTTTCTCCACAGAGATGAGGTGTGCAATGACACCTGATGGAAGGCACATGCATGCATCCACACTCACTCCTCCAGGCATCTGCCCCATCTCCACCCCCTTCTGCAGCATCAGCGCACTGCCCCCCAGCCTCCCTTAGGGGCCAGTCAAATGCCGACCACTGACGTCTCCCCTCTCCGGAGATGGAGAGCAGTCCCTTGGATGCTTAATCCTTCTCCTCCCCTACCAACCCCTGGTAGCCCATGCTCATTCCCGAACACAGGTCACCAGTATAGTGCAAGGTAAGGTGTCCAGCACCTCAGCCCTCCACTCCACCAGGCCGGCAGTATGAAACACTTAATTTTCAGGAAACATGTTTAGCAACTGTTAAGATGTTTATAGTTGATATTGAAAACAATTTTTATAAGGTCCAGGTCATCGTCACAGCAATATGCAAATTAGATCAAGGTCAGTGTTCACACGTGTTTGTATGGAGACAACAGCTGGAGAAAGTGCGCGAGAGAGAAAACTGCCTGGAACTGCTGGGAAAGGAGTGAGAGCTAGATATTTTGGTGCTTTTTACTTGTATGACTGCTTTTCTTGTCCATCACAGGTAATGTTGAATGACAGCAATTGAGAGAGCTGTGTGAGATACTAAGCACGAGCAGGGCTGAGCAGAAATGGACGTGTGTTCGCCATTATAACCCGTGGGTTATAACAGCGAATTATGACTGGCTTCTCCTATGAGAAAAAAAATCCCCTAGTTATTATATCATAGTATATGGTTCCCCTTACTGTAGATAGATTTCAATACACCTCAGAAAGTTGTAAGATACTTCAAAGGTCAAAAGATCAAACAAGGTGTTGTACCATAGCAGCTCACTACGATGGTACAACAACTTTTCCATTCTAAATCCGTGAGTGCTGTCTCTCTCACATACCACTCTATCAGTTTGAATAGGTGTGGCATGGCTCTAAACACAGTGTCAGCACCTGAGGGTGAGAAATGGCACTGCCACCTACTCAGCACCCCGTCCAGGTCACCTTCACTGGGTTGCTGAGGGAAATCACTACGGGCAGTCTGATTCTGGGCCTGACTGGCCCGCCATCATCTCTGGCTCTGTCTCAGCTCCACCTTTGCTGCAAATGCTTACTGTGCCCGACTCTCTCACCTTCATGTTGTCTGTGCCTGTCACCACGTGACCATCAGCTATCTGAAAAAATGCATTTTCTCTCACTCTTTTTTGGAGGGAAATCCATACCCTATATATTTATGTGTCTACAATATCTGTGCCAGTCCAGTGAATAGACTCTAAACTTAAAGGGACTTTGTCAACTCTCCAGTGTGTCTATGCGCTTGTGTGTGTGTTTATCTGTCTGTCTGGTATTTGTGTGTTGTGTGTGTACATCTGTATGTAATGTTGTGATGTGTGGCTTTGTGTGTCTGCGAACATTATTTAGTGCTGCTGGTTTCTGGATTTATATGTAATGGTGTGTGCGAGCGTGTCTATGTACTGTATGTAATGCTATGCATCTGTGTGTGTAGTACATGTGCCTTGTATGCATATAGCACTATATGTTCGTGTGTATGTAGTGCTGTGTATGTACATCTGTATGTAGCAACATGAGTGTGTAGTGCTGCATATGTGCATCTGTATGTAGCAACATGAGTGTGTAGTGGTGTGTGTTTGTAATGCCATTAGTGCGTGTCTGTATTGTGCCTTGTGCATAAGTAGTGATGTCTGTGTGTGTCTGACTATGTGATGATACATGTGTGCATCTGTAAATTAAGCGGTGTGTGTATGTGTGGTGCTGTTTTTGTGTGTATGACTATGTAGTGCCTTATATGTGTGACTCAGAGTGTGCGTGTGTGTGTTTGTAGTTCTCATGTGTGTCTATGTACAGCTGGTAGTGTTGTGTGTGCATGTGTGTAACATGTGTGTGCATACTTGTGTACAGTATATAGTGCTTTCTGTGTGTGCATCTGTGCATGTTGTAGTGACGGGAAGTGTGTGTGTGTGTGTGTGTGTAGGAAAAAATATCTGTAAACTCCACAATTACCCTGAGTAGCCACAGGGTGTCACTGTTGCCTGATACATCGGTCTCCTGCATGCTCTGGGTTGCATTTATCAAAGGAGGTATGCTTTGCTCTGTATTCTGTGCAAAAAGAATGTCTGTAGGGATGTGGGGCTTGGGAAAATAAGACCAGCTGGAGAAAATGAGAACCCTTCATTGGACCAATGCAAATACACTATCTACAAGTAGATAATCCAATTGCCAAGTTCCTGTGCACATTGACACTATCTAGTTCTTCATCCAGCAAAGCTCTAACATACTGGTGTTTGTTCCATTTATTTTGTTAGGAAACTCTCGCTAGGAACTCCGTCTCTTTTGCAAGTGGCCCCTGACCAGGAAGTTGCAGGTAACAGTCTGCAGGTGATTATAGTAGCCACACTGGCACATACAGTTTTCACATTATGGGCTCGATTTTCAGAGCCCCAAGAATGCTACAAGCCCCTGGTGCACCGATTGTTTGGTGCACGGGGCTTGCGCCGTTCTCTCGCACAGCGACCGGGATTTTCAGTCCCCTGCGCCAAATGGTGCAAGTTAGACGAGAGTTTCTCTGGTTTAACTTGTGCCATTTGGGGGATCCTTTTCATGGGGCTCACGTCACATCTTTGGCACAAGCTGCCATAAAGTGTGGAAAGTGTCGCAAACTGCACCTGATGTACAAAACTCTGGTGCAGTTGCGTCAAAAGAGTTTGGCACAGCTGTGCCAAACAAGAGAGCTGATGCTGGGCTTGACAAAAGCCCGGCGTCACTATTTGAAAAGCAAGCCCCATGTGCATAATAGAATCAGTATTCTGTTTTGCACACCTGTGGTGCACTGCTAGTCGGGGTCATGCTCATGTCCATTATGTCGTTTTTCAGAAAATGCCATTTATTTGACTAACCAACATTTTTTTTAATTTAATGTGATGTATTGACATTTTCATATACACAGACAACATGCAACAATGTGCAACTGCTGACATTACAAGGGCAGACAACACCCCATGACAGTATTCTTTTACCTGTTTTGCTTATAAGGGTGTAGAATATTTTATTCGGAACATGAACATCACAAGAAGTTAAATAATTTGATACTACACACAAGGCAACTAAACATTTGCACTACTACAGTCAAATTTATGGTAAAAACATCCTTCGATGTAACTCCCTATTCTTCCCTGTTTTATGCTGGATTATCCTCACTTAGCAACGTTTCTAAAGCTAAACAGAGTATTGCAATGTTCCTGGCTCTTTTGGTAGCTACTCAGTCTATTATTAAGATTGGCTAGGATCTCTTCTATCCTTAAGGCTGCTAGTATTTCATTATGCCATTCAGAATAAGCAGGTACTTTTTCGTCTAGACAGCACCTTAGGATCACCTTTTACTCTACCCCTGCTATTAGGGCTATACAGTATTTTTGAGATGTAAGTAAGGGAGGGCCACAGTGCCCTATTCAACATATTGTGGGGGGAAGCCATTTCTAGATTTAATAATAGGTCCACTTTTATTTTTATTGTCTCCCATAAGGGTTTCGTTTTGGGGCACTTCCAGGGTACTGTATGTGGTAGAGAGTTCCCTCCAATTCATTACACCTAGTGCAGCTATCTGTGTCTAGTTTGCCTACTCTGAATGACTTTTGTGGAGTAAAATACACGATAATGCAAAATTTTTAATTGCATGAGATGAATACTTCCTATCTTTATGAGCTTGTGTAAGTTAGACCACATATTCTCCCATTTCCACTGGGCACTTTCTTCAGGTAAGGTTTGCTACCAGTATAACCCAAAGTTTTCTACACAAGCTTTCACAACCCCAAAGGTCTCTTCTTTTAGTTTAGCAGAAACCTTTGAAAAGCAGTTAGGTCTAATGTTAAGATCCCCAGCTTGTGACCAGGAGGTCACAGGTTTAAACACCGCTAGATGAAAACACTCACTGTATAATCTTGGGCAAGTCACTTGACAACTACCCTCCCACCACCCGCCCATGCTCCAGTCTACCTTGCTGTGGAAATGAAGCAAGATTCTACTGAAAATGGGATGTTTCTCACAATTGAGCTATCCTTGGTTAATAAATTTGAAAACAAAAAATTGTGTGTGTGTGTGGGGGGGGGGCTCAAAAGCCTGGTTAGTGTACAGTAATTTAAGGTATCATTAAAAAGCTGTACAGACTGCACCTGGAGTATGGGGTACAGTTCTGGAGGCCTTATTTAGGAAAGGCTATAGTGGGGTTGGAGAGGGTTCAGAGAAGGGCAAGAAAGATGGTGCAAGGTATGCAAAAGAAGCCATACGAGATTAGATGGAGAGAATGAAATCTATACCTGCTGGAGGTTAGAAGAGACAGAGGTGACATGATAGAGACTTTTAAGTATATGAAGGGAATAAATAAAGTGAATGATGGTAGATTATTCAAAAGGAAAGTAGGAGTTAAAACTAGGGGTCATAATTTAAGATTGGAAGGCAGAAGATTTTAGACCAATGTAGGGAGATGTTATTTCACTGAGAGGGTGGTGGAACCCTGGAACAGATTAGCTGATGAGGTGGTGTGTGCAGAAACAGTGGAGGAATTCAAGAGGATGTGGGACTGGCCCAAGGGGTTTGCTAGTGGGCAGAGGAAAATATCCCTAGGAAGTGGAGACAAGTAGGGGTGGGTGGGAAATGAGCAGACTACATCGACCAGGATGGTCCTTTTCTGCTGACACATTACTGTGATATGATACTATAATAACAGGAGTATTCAGAAACTAGTGCTGTGAGAAATTTTCAAATTCTGATGGGATAGAATTCCGACAAACTTTAGAAAATTCTGAGTTACTCCATGGAGTTTTTTTGGAAGTGGAATTCCAAAATTCTGTTAGCCAAATCTAATCCCCAGATCAGTAATTCATTTTTTTTAATAAACTGCTAATTAGGTTTCTACAAACTGCAGAAAAGGAATCCACAGTTTATGTAATCAATGGAAAACTGATCCGTGTTTCAATTAAATGACTTTTGGAATGCTGAGGGATTTTATGAAAAATTCCAAAAGCATTTTGGAAGCAGAATTCCCATTCTGCCTGAATTCCAGCAGTGGAATTCTGCATTCTATACAGCGCTGTTATAAACACATACATGTGTCCATTAAATCAGCAGTTAAGGAAGCAAGTCAAATCACAGTTGGTATCAGCAGGCTTCAATGGCACGATTTATTAAAATAAACCCATACATTTCATGTCATTCTATTTTTAAGGACCAATCCGCAAAGCCCTTTGCATATGTGGAGGGTCATTTACAGGCGTGGAGTGTCCAACTCGCAACCGCAAAGAACCCTGCGCACACAGTAAACTCAAAAGTGTTCATTTGTGCCCCCCCCAAAGACATGATCCTATGCCACCCCCCCACAGAGTTATTCAGGCAGTTGAGTCCGGGTTGCACTCTGTGCAAGTCTCAGTGCAAGATGTATACTGCAGGTGGCTGGGGTGTAGTGCAGAGGCCACCCTAGGGGAACCACTGTAGTAGCGCCTCTCCACCTCCTGGCCAGCTGATAAAGATACTTGAGGCCTGGAATTACATTTCTGCCAGCCTTCCTAGCCAGCATGGAATGTTGGGAGGCAGGTTGGCAGCCCTTTAAAAAAAAATCTAAGACTTTATAAGCGAGCAAGCATAAGTTTTTGAGAAGGCATTAGGCAAACACACTTACATGACTGTATGTTAATATGGAAGTGGGTATTTGCTATCTTAGCATTTCATTGACTATGCAATGACAGCTAATAACATTACAGAGTTGGTCCATGCCTGTGAGATGAAAAAAAAAACACATATACCCCTTGGAATGCAATATTTGTACAGATTCCTGTGGGTATCCTGCATATTAGGCGACCACGACTGAGCGCTTTCAAAAAGGGTGACTCAATCATGGCACTTTTACACAGGGCTACTGGGCAAGGAGGAGGACCAGATAGGGGGTTCGGTGACTATAGTGACAGGATGTCGCTATTATACACGCATGCGGGGTGGGAGGGTTTGCGGGATGTAGTGTGACAGTGGGCTGCTGAGCTGGTCATGTGGCATGGTAGGTTGGTGGCAGGCTGGGGTTGAAAGGGTGCTGGGTTCAGTTCTGAGCATGCTTGTTTTTGTGCAGGGTCACTTTTTTTTTTTAGATTTGCACCCCCAACATGCACCCCTGGAGCTGAGAATCACTTAGTAGGGGGTATAGAGTGAAGCCCTGCATAAACATTAAAATTTAAGTCTCCGGTGCATCTTGTTGTTTGCCTAAGTCTACATCATCACGAAATTCATTTTCAGCAATATACACTGCCCAAACAGCGATGGTTATATGCGCGGTCGCCATATCACATGGAACCTCCCTATGTACTATAGTATTGCATACTGACATACATTTGTTTGGTTAGGGAACATCCACAGCATAATACAGGTAAAATGCCTCTTCCGCTTCCTGCATGTCCACATTTCTTGTGTCCTGAAGAAACCTTTCTCACTATTCCAGACAGCCTTAGAAATTCTTGTGAGCTCATTTCCACTTTGAACTGATGGCTACATCACAAAACAGACAATTCAGGGTACAGGGGAATTATACATGTGCATCACGGCATGTTGTTTATTTCATTCAATGCAAGAGATGTCCACAAAGAGGTTATGTTGGAGAGAAAAGTCAGTCACTCTGCACTAGAATGAACTTGCACAGACATAATATTAATCTGAAGATGACTCAAGAACCAGTAGTACAACACTTCTCACAGCCAGACCACTCAATCTCAGATATGTCAGCAATGGTCTTAAAAGGAAATCTCAGAAGTACACAGTAGAGACGGGCTTTTGAGATCAAACTTGTATTACTTCTCAATATGGTAGAAGATGGCATGAACACAGATTTGGGGTTTGTGGCACATTGTAGGACTTAAACATCCACTGACTTTTTCTTCAAAGGATAGACATATTATAGGACTTCAGTGTGTGTGTGTGTGTGGTGGGGGTGTTATGTGAGTGTGGTGGGTGTGGGTGTGGGGATTGGTGTTACATTGAGGTGGGCTTATATTCAGGTACATGACACAATGGTGTTACAGTGTGTTATGACCCTTTGTTCACACACATAATGAATATTATTTCCTTTTTACTAGTTATCTTTTCTAGGGGTGGGGTTAATTCCATTATGTCTTATTCAGATTCCATAGCCTGTTACTGTACATACAGTAGTTTTATTATATTCTGTCACATTTTTGAACTCTGAACATATTGGGGTGCAGGATCTCATTTGCATGGGGGTCCTTGACAGATGAAATTACATTGCTCTAATATTGTAGTGATTTGTGGATATGAGGGTATGTCAGGACTCTTATCTCACATACATAGTGTACATTCACTTCTAACTAGTTATCTTACCCTGGGGAGGGTGGAAGTTTTATTTCATTGTGGTTCTATTCAGAATTTTTGGACTGTTACTGCACATATAGTAATATGATTATACAGTGTCGCATTTTTGAACTCTGTACATATTAGGATGCATGATCTCTTTTTACTTGGAGGTTCATGACAAGTTTAATTCCTTTGGGTAACAATTGAAGTGACTGATGTGAATGATGGTGCATTAGGGTGCGTGTGTGCTTCTGTATTTTGGGGTTGGGAAAAAGATGGCCAGATGGGTGGAAAACTGTCTGAGGGACAGAACCCAGAGGGTGATTGTGGGAGGGAAGACTTATCTGGCACCAGAGGGGTAACCAGTGGGGTCCCACAGGGCTCGGTGCTGGGGCCGGTGTTGTTCAATGTCTTCATCAATGACATTGGGGATGGCATTAAGGGCAAAATGTGCCTATTTGGGGATGACACCAATCTCTGTGGGAGAGTGGACATAGCTGAAGGGACACAGGACCTACAGGAAGATCTGAAAAAGCTGAGGAGGTGCTCCAGGATCTGGCAGCTTGGCTTCAATGCCAAGAAATGCAAAGTTATACATATTGGAGCCCAGGACAGAGTGCTACCTGGGCAGGGTCCGAGTATCTGCATCAGAGGAGGAGAAGGACCTGGGAGTGATGATCACTAGTGACCTAAAGCACTCCACACAGTACAAGAAAGAAGCAGCAAAAGCAAACAAGATGCTGGGATGCATATCTAGGGGGATTGGTAGTAGGAGAGAGGAGGTTATACTGCACCTGTACAGGTCACTGGTAAGGCTGCATCTAGAGTATGGAGTGCAGTACTGGTGCCCATACCTCAAAAATGACATTAACCTGCTGAAGACGGTCCAGAGAGGGCTACAAAGATGATAGCTGGTCAGCAGGATAAGGCATACGAGGAGAGGTTGAGGGCACTGAACATGTACTCCCTGGAAGACAGGAGGAGAGAGAGAGAGAGAGAGAGAAAGAGAGAGAGAGGGGACTTGATTGGGACCTTCAAGTACTTGAAAGGAATAAATAAGGTTGATAAGGAGAGTCTCTTTAAGCTGAGTGGCAACTACAACATGAGGGGTCACAGTCTTAAGCTGGAGTGGGAGATTTAGGAGTAGTTCAGGAAGCACTTCTTCACAGAGAAGGTGGTGAACACTTAGAATGTGCTGCCAGAAGAGGTCAAATTGTTGAAGACAGTGGGAAGCTTTAAAAGAGGCTGGGACAGGCATAGGGGAATGGTAAGGATCATGGGTAGGGAGGATGGGAGGAGTGGGGAAGAGGGCAGGGACATTAACTCAAGCTGTGGACCCTGCAATACGAGCAGACTTGATAGACCAAATGCTGGCTTCTTCGTATGTTTGTGTGTGTGTCTCCTTACAGCTAGTTATCTTCCCACCCGGGGGGGGGGAATTTAATTCCTATGATTTCTTATTCAGATTCCTTTCACATTTTCAGTACATCAAGTTGAAATCTGTACATATCAGATTGCATGGTCCTAGTTTCTTGGTAGTCCTTGACAAGCAGCTTTATGTTTGGCTCAATTTATATTATTATGTATAAACTCCTGTTACAACACTAAAGGCCTTAAGGTTTATGGAGCATACTAAACAGTTTGAGAGTATAGTTAGGTAATGTTTCCAGCTAAGTTTTACATTCCATATAGTGTAAAAATATTGCTCACATTAGGTAAACTTTACTTTAAACCCTTTGTATGCCATGTATATTTACTTTTTGTAGTTCAATTTTGTGGGGCTTGTTTTTAACTTACAATTGTGTCACATTTTAGCACGTCTTTAATCTCAGTGGGTTTTGACTCATAATTGGGCTTTACAGCTCTATTTTCGAGATGTTCTTGTCTTACTCTGAAGGTATCTCTAAGTCATTACGTTCGCTTGCGAGCATGCGCAAGGAACGTTTTGGGAGAGTAGAACACTTTGGAGGTGTGCCTCTCCCATTCAATCCAGTGCTCTGTTGAGCAGGCATGGCAGTCCTGCACCAATGGGTGCGGGAGCTCTGTATGACAGCGGTGGTCTTCTGCTTCAAAAAAACCACCACTGTCATACCGAGCTACCGTCACGCCACCCCCTCATGCCACCGCGGCCCCCGCACGCCACGCGCCCCAAAGCTCCTGGTGCCACGCTGGTTAGCCTGTCGATGGTGCTTTCAATCACCCGCCGGCCCACCTGCCCCTGGGCCATCCTTCTACCATGCTGAGAGCCTTACCCCAGCGCGTGGCAAACCTCCTCTTTGTTTTGCTGATGGGGTGCCAATTCCCGTCGGCTCCTCGCCCCCCAGCCATCTTCTGCCACACTGAGCCCACCCCAGCATGGCAAGTGTCCCCATAGTCCATTTTTTTTTTAAAACCTGTAAAGAAAAACGGTCCCACGTAGTCTCCCAGTCCCCCTCCCACAACCGCACCCACCACTCACTTTTAGCCTCCCACCCCTCACTCTATACTTACCTCCGAGCTCGGCACGATGATCTTCGTGGACCAGGAACACGCCTGCACTCTTCAAAGCCGATCGCTGAACTGAGAGGAAATGCCGGTAAGCTGTATAATGGGCTAGATAGGGGTTTCAACTGTATGCATATCTCAGTCATTTTTGAATTTTGCACCAAATTTTCAACACAGGGTTTTGGGACCCCTTCTCTGGATGATGTCACTGTCATGCACGTTATTTGGGCCGGTGGTTGCTGTTGATCACTGCGTGAAATCACCCTTTGGGCTATGAATAACCATGACAAGTGACATCATTCATGAGAAGGGGTCCCAAAACCCCATGTTGAAAATTTGGTGCAAAAATTCCAAAAAATGACTGTTTTACGAGCGTGCATTGCGCAGTTCCTACGCAGGCTCGTAAGTTTGCGAATTTTCAATATTTTCACTCCAGATTTTAAACATTGCCATCTTACCACACCTCCTTATGAGCAGTACAGCTGTCATTTTTCACATCCTGCCCAAAACGTGTTTCCATCCATGTAGCGCACAATGGCGCAGTCGGTGTGCAAAATCAATGTATGAGATGCATTGAAAATCACAGTGACACTGTTCATTAGCAGAGGTCTTAAAATGGCTATGTTGAAAATATGGTGAAAAAATTCCTAGAAATGACTGTTTTACGAGCATGCGTTGTGCAGTTCCCCATGCGCTTTCGTGGGTTTGCGAATTTTCAATATTTCTACTCCAGATTTTCAACATTGCCATTTTACACACCTTCTTATGAGTAGTACAGCTGTCATTTTTCACATCTCACCCAAAGCGTGTTTCCACCATGTAGCGCACAGTGGCGCAGTCAGTGTGCGAAATCAATGTACAGGACAAATTAAGAAAATCACAGTGACACTGTTCATGAGCAGAGGTCTTAAAATGGCTATGTTGAAAATTTGGTGAAAAAATTCCTAAAAATGACTGTTTTATGAGTGTGTGTTCGCGGTTCCCTCGCTTTGCCATAAGTTCGAATTTTCAATATTTTCACTCAGATTTTCAACACTGCCATTTTACCACACCTCCTCATGAGCAGTACAGCTGTCATTTTTCACATCCTGCCCAAAGCGTGTTTCTGGCCATGTAGGCGCACAATGGCACAGTCCGTGTCTGCGAACTCAATGTATGGAACACATTAAGAAAATCACAGTGACACTGTTCATGAGCAGAGGTCTTAAAATGGCTATGTTGAAAATTTGGTGAAAAATTCCTAAAATGACTGTTTACGAGTGTTCATTGCGCAGCTCTTCATGCACGCCTTAAGTTTATAATTTTCAATATTTTCAATCCACATTTTCAACATTGCCATTTTACCACACCTCCTTATGAGCAGTGCAGCTGTAATTTTTCACATCTTGCCCAAAACGTGTTTCCGCCCATGTAGCGCACAATGGCACAGTCAGTGTGCGAACTCAGTGTATGGGACACATTAAGAAAATCACAGTGTCACTGTTCATGAGCAGAGATCTTAAAATGGCTATGTTGAAAATTTGGTGAAAAAATTCCTACAAATAACTGTTTTACAAGCGTGCGTTGTGCAGTTCCTACGCATGCTCGTAAGTTTGCGAATTTCCAATATTTTCACTCCAGATTTTCAACATTGCCATTTTACCACACCTCCTCATGAGCAGTACAGCTGTCATTTTTCACATCCTGCCCAAAGCGTGTTTTCGCCCATATGGCGCACAATGGCACAGTCGCTGTAGACTCAGGTGTATGGGACACATTAAGAAAATCACAGTGTCACTGATCATGGTAGAGATCTTAAAATGGCTATGTTGAAATTTGGTGAACAAATTCCTAAAAATAACTGTTTCGGCGTGCGTTGTGCAGTTCTCCATGCGCTCGTAAGTTTGCATAATTTTCAATATTTTCACTCCAGATTTTCAACATTGCCATTTTACACACCTCCTTATGAGCAGTACAGCTGTCATTTTCACATCTTGCCCAAAGCGTGTTCCGCCCATGTAGTGCACAATGGCGCAGTCGGTGTGCAAAATCAATGTATGGGACACAGTAAGACAATCGCCAGTGACACTGTTCATTAGAGAGGTTTAAAATGCCAATGTTGACAATTTGGTGAAAAATCTTTAACGACTGTTTTACGAAGCGTGCACTGCACAGTTCCCATGCACGTCGTAGGTTTGCAGAATTTTCAATATTTCCACTCCAGATTTTCAACATTGCCATTTTACCACACTTCCTTATGAGCAGTACAGTTGTCATTTTTCACATCCTGCCCAAAACGTGTTTCCGCCTATGTAGCGCACAATGGGGGTAACAAAAAGGTCATGCGGAAAATTTATTGTGCAAATACCAGCAATTGCACAGGGCATTAGGGTACAGCACCATACGTGCCAAACACCACTGCAAATACCTGCAAGCGAACGTTCAGCATTGACAAATGCTTGTTTAATTTATGTGCAGTGTACTCCTTGCATGCTGTCATGCTCTAAGCAGAGCTGGTCTTCAGGCCCTTTCAGCTGAAGCTGAACTGGTACTTTTCAGCTTCTCTGATGTGTCTTGTGTTATTTTTAAATGAGTATTTTAAACCAATAGGAATTGTTTTTCTGTTTTCTTCTGCATGATCTGGGTGTTAAAAGTATGGGATTTCCTAAATAACTGTCATTAAGCTTCTGAGGAAGGACAAGGTGGTCCAAAAGCTAAAGCACTTTGTTCTTTTTGTTACATCTATGTTGGTCCAATGAAAGGTATCAGATCTTTTGCTTCTGGATCTGTTCTTACAAGGACCAATACGGCAAAGACTAAATCTGTATGTTAGAAATTCCAAGTAATTTTGTGCTGCTACAAATCTATTTTACCAGCAGATGTCAGTGTTGGACAAAGTTTGGTTCAGCAAAGGAAAAGCAGCCTAAAGTGGACTTGAAGAAAAGAGAGTATACACAAACATATCATCCCACTCCATACAGGAGTCTGATTTGCTCCCTGTGTCCATTACATAGAGAACATTGCATAGGTGACAGGGTGATGATGTTTTTTTACACACCCAAGGTGTGTGATGTCCCATAAACCTCAAGCGTGAAGCTTGAGAGGTTGATGCGGGCATTGCACACCAAGGGAGTGTAAAAAAATGTCATAAGCACATGGTCACTTATGTTTTATTTTTATAATAATTGGTGCAGGGACATGGGGGCATAAGTGAAGTTTCCCGCTGCTGAACTGCAGAAAGGGACAGTGAAGCACCGAGCACTACAAACGCCATGGGGGTGACCAGTTATTACATACTATTAACTGCATCTGGCTTCAAAACACTGAATTCTTGATTTACTGTCACGTACACTCCACTTATGCTGTTAAAAGCTATGGGCCAGACTGGTTCTGTTTGAAAAAGAACCCTCCTAAACTGGGCTGGTTTGAAAATACAGGAACCTTCTCATAAAACAAAACTGTTTGGTGGGGTGAAATCAAAGGGCAGTCATTAGAAAGAACTTTGCATGTAAAACCCGATAACCCGACAATGTAATAAATTACAGTTATTAGTGCGTTTGCAATTACTGCTGGTATTACTACACCAGTTATAAGTAGGCTAAAAATGACTACTGTTATCACTAAAACAGTTATTAGTGTGCTGGGAATTTCTGCTGATATCACTATAACAGTTATTATATTGCCTGGAATTACTGCTGATATCACTAAAACAGTTATTATATTGCCTGAAATTACTGCTATCACTGTAACAGTTATTAGTGTACTGGGAATTACTGCTGTCAATCTGTTATTGTTGTGCTGGGAATTACTGCTATTGTCACTATAACAGTTAATATTAGTCTGGTAATTACTGCCGATATCACTGTAACAGTTATTATACTGCTTGGGGTATCAGGTTTCATAGCGACTCAAATTGAGCAACTCAGTTTGAGCGCTTGTGATCTGAGCTACCCTGAAAGGGTAGCAAGTAGGTAGGGGGAGGAAATGGCGAAGGAATAGGAGAGCAAAGGACAGGAAGAGGAGGGTCCAGGCTGGAGGCAGGGTCCAGGCAGGAAGCAGAGGTATGTGGGCTGTGCTGCAGAGCTAGCATTCTAGTGTAGTGGTAAGGGTGACTGCCTGTAGTGAGGGAGGTTCGGGGCTCAGTAGGGGGTAAGATTTTTGTGTGTTTTCCATGGTGTGCTGATGCAAGGTCAACACCTGCCCAGTGAACACCAGCACGGGAACAGATTTCGCCTGTCTGCAGTGAGTTGCTGTGCTGGTGGGAGGAAGACACCGGCGGTGCATTTCCCGGTGTTGTGCCCCCCCCCAGGTCCAACTCCAACTCAGAGTTAGATATTTAGAGACCGGGGTGTGGGGGCGGAGCTGGGGTTCAGGGGCGCAGTCCCTAATAGAAATGCACTGACATCCCTGACAGTACAGTGCCGACACTTGGCATTGTGTCTGTCACTGTGGGGGATGTCGGTGAGAGCACTGTTGCAGCGCTGTTGTAAAACCATTTTCCATGTGTGGGACTTTGTTTGATTTTGGGGGTGGCATTCTTGTTTTTCCCCTCCCTGACATGTGCCTCCCTGGAGCTGAGAATAGCAATTCAGCCCCCCCCACATAGATGTGTGTTTTTTTAGCCTAGTCGTTGTTGTTGGCTTTGCCGGGGAGTGTACATCACCGTTTTGCATTTAGTCGATGTACATTCGCTATATAGCAATCGTTGTTTTGCAATCGCTATTATGACATGGAACCCTGCTTGGAATTACTGATGATATCACTATAACAGTTATTAGTGTGCTGCAATTTACTGCTGTCACTGTTATTGTTGTGCTGGGAATTACTGCTACTGTCACTATAACAGTTAATAGTATTCTGGGAATTACTGCTGATATGACTATAACAGTTATTATGAAATGGGTTTAAAGAATGCTGCATCTTGATTGGCTGAGAGCTACTTTCACCAGGGCTGTTATCCCAGCACAGCAGCCCAGATGAAAGAGTGCCTCTCAACTGTCCCACATTCCCAGGAAGAGTTCCTCATTTTACTTCACAAAGGCCCCCATTCCACATCACGATGACTTGTCCCACATTCACTGTTAAGAACAAATTTTCTGAACTTAAAAGCACTCATTGTAACAGTATTCTGAGCTTCTTAGTTAAATATTTGATTAAGTGCTCCACATTTTGCCTATTTGTTCCACATTTTGAGAGACAGTGTTCCACATTTTGAGAGACCGTATTCCACATTTGGAGGATGAAAGGTTGAGAGGTATGGCTGAAAGAAGCCCCCACACAATCAAGACTGCACTCCAGCCATAGTACTCCATCTGTCATCCAGGCAAAATGCCCACAAATGACATAACGACACATGGTAGCAGTCCACAATACAAAGAAGCACATCAGAATGGCCTGCTGTCCTAAACAATGACAGCTTAATAAACAGACTCTAGCCGGAACCAATACGGCTGCAATATAATGGTATTGTGGGCAGTGAGAAATGTGTAAACTAGCAATTTTTGCACTAACATCTGAGTCACCTAACTGCATCTTCTAATTGATGTGACACACACACACACACACACACAGACACAGACTAATACATATACACATATATGCATATATATTCCAGTGTAACATAGTAGTACGCTGTCTACACACATTTTTACAGATTAAAAACAAAATGCATTGAGGGACTGTTTTCTTTTTTTCCGACTCAGAGGTGATGGATTGGTGGGGTGGGTGAAACTGATCTAGATAGCAGGGGAATGTAGATTATCAATTTTTGCACTTAGCACTGAGCCATCTAACTGCACTTTCTAATTGTTGTGATATACACACACTGACCAATACATATACACATATATGCATATATAGTGCAGTATAACACAGCAGTGCACTGTCTACACACACAGAGCATTGCCACACATATACTAACACACAAACACTGCCTTATATGGCATTTATTTGCTTTCATATCTAACCCTTTTTTTTTGTATGGTCTATTTTTGCTCTCGGACGGGGTCAGGGAATCTCGCAGGGGTGCACTCTTGGCCACTGCCACTACTCCCCACCTGTGACCTCTCTTTACTCTGGTACTCTCCCCAGGACCTCCCAGCCCCCCAGATCACCCCCCACCCAGGGAGGGCCCACCTCACCTATCTGGCGGGCTGTCTACAGATTAGAGGGTTGGTCCCAGTGGAGAACCTGGGGGACTGGGAGGAGAGATGGTCTGGTCTTGGGGATGTGGGCAGGGTCCCTGGAGCCACTGTCACCTCCCTGATCTGCAGAGGGATTTTCAGGACAGTTTCCCCTTGGAGCGTGGACATGCAATGACATTTGGGCACTGAGTGCAGATGTCTGCCACCGCACCACCCCAATTTCTCAGCACCACAGTTCCTGGCATTGCTCCTGGTCTCTGCCAGGAGCCATGGAGGAGCAGTGCTAGCCCCCTAATCCCTCCCCAAGAAGGGAGAGCAGTCCTCCGGATGCTCAATCCCTTCCCTCCCCTGTGGACCCCCGGTGACCCCCTAACCCTAACCTTTACTGTATTTAGGATAAGCACTGTGTTTTGCACTAACTCATTGAACTAATCTATGGCATGACTGTGTAACTAAGGTAGAGGACCTGGGAGGTGCAGTGGATGTGGCCTATCTGGACTTCAGAAAGGTCTTCAACATAGTCCCCATTGGAAGGCTGATTAACAAACTGCACAGACATGGGGTGGATCCTAAAATAGTTCTGTGGGTGGAGAACTGGCCGAATGGCAGAAGTCTGAGAGTTGTGGTAAACAAGGAGTACTCTGGAGAGGTGATGAGTAGGGCACCACAGGGGGGCAGTGTTGGGGCAGGTCCTATTCAACGTCTTTATTGAGAACATTGTAGAGGGACTGGAGGGGAAGGTCAGGTATGCCTCTTCACAGATGATAGAAAGGTGTGCAATTGGATGGACATACCAGGGCGTGTTGAAAGAAGGAGGGGGGAAGATCTTAAAAAACTGAAGAAATGGTCTGAAGAATGGCAGCTGGGATTCAATGCAAGGAAGTGCAGGATCATGCACATAGGGCACAAGAACCCAGGGGCAAAGCACAAACTAGGTGGGGAGGCACTGACCGTCACAAAGCAGGAAAGAGACCTGAGAGTTATCATCTCAAAGGACCTAAGAGGAAACTAGGCAGTGCGATAAGGTGGTTGGAAAGGCTATCCAGATGCTTGGATGCATAGGGAGGAGTATCAGAAGTATAAAGAGGGAGGCCATCTTGCCCCTGTACAAGACACTCATGAGACCACACCTGGAATACTGCGTCCAGTTCTGGAGGCCCCATCTGAGAAAGAACATAAGACAGGGAGGAGGTAGTACGTGGAGGACAACTAAAATGGTGCGGAGCCTGTGGAATAAGAGCTACGAGAAAAGACTAAAGGACTTAAATATGTATTCCCTGGAGAAAATGGGAAGGGGAACATGACTGCGACATACAAATACATCACTGGTATAAACAGAGTACAGGAAGGAAGCATCTTCCGAAGTAAAAGATGCTCCAAGTCAAGGGAGAAGAAAATGAAGGTAGAGAGGGGATGGCTCAGGGGAAATGTGAGAAAGTATTTTTTCATGGAGAGGGTGGTGGATGCCTGGAGTAGCCTACCAGGGGCAGTCATAGGGGTTAAAATGGTCACAGAATTTAAGAAGGAGTGAAGTGAATTAGGTTAACTGTCTGTATTGAAAATGTTTTTTTTTTCCATGTTTAAAGAGTTGTATCATGAATTACATGTTTTTTTCTTTTTTCCAATTGTTTAACCAGGTGAGACACACTAAGCTGAAAGATGGTTTACAGGTGCAACCTGGGAGCACAGGGAAGTTAAGTGACTTGCTAAGTGATAGCATACAGCATAGTAACATAGTGACTTCCCAGAAAACTTGGGTCAGGTAATTAATCGTATTTATGTCTGGTGAAGGTTTTGATATAGCATTTAAAAGTGAACTCATTTTGTAGACAATTGTGTGGTCATTAACATGTTTTGATGACATGTTTTAGTGCTTTTGCAGTGTTCATATTAACATTTGGGAGCATACTTTAATATATGTTTATGTACACAGATTTTCTGAAAAAATGTTTAACGAAAGCAGATAAGGAAGTGCATACATTGTGGAACTATTAAGGTAATGTGGAGACTATTCCACTCCATATTACAACTGAGGCTGGCAGTATAGCTAAGAGGTTAATGAGCTATGAATGAGCTTGGTACATCCAGCAGACCTGAGTTTGATTCCCACCACCTCCACTTGCATACTGTGTGACGATGAGCAAGTCACTTAACCTCCCTAGTGCTCCCGGGTTGCCCTTGAAAACAGGCACTTGTGCCTAGTGGGCCTTACCCGGTTACCAAAAGAATAAAAAAAATGATAATATGAATTATTTTGTGAGGTATGTTAGCAGTGAAACATTGCATACTAATTTTATGATTATTATGTGAATTTTATTTATTTGGTTTTTGTTTACCGGGTAGGTGAGCTAGCCATAGAATGACTATTTTCAGTCACGACCCGGGAGGATTGCAACATGAAAAAGAAATAATAACAACATTGCAAGTACAGCATAACAAAATTGGAGAAAATAAATTCAAAGCATTTAACAAATAGACTGTATTGTATACATGGTGAAGACAAAAATACAGGTGGGGCGGAGTACAGTAAGTATTCAAGAAACATAAAACCAGCTATCTAACATGTAGTGAGAGCTAGGCAACAAATATACAGTAACCTAGTGAGTACATAGTAAGTGCACGGTTTAAACAAATACAATTTTTTACATTGAAATGAAGTCAGGAATAACAATCTTTCTTACAGGATAGTTTGTGGTGCAAAGCCACTGTCCTCAGAGAAGAAAGGATAAGGCATGTACACTGGAAGGAGCAATAGGGAGTGGTATGGGTAGAGATGTAATAGGCCTCCATTCATACTAGAAGGAGGAGGAGGAGGAGGAGGAGGAAGAGAAAAGAGAGACAGATTAGTTGGCATAAACACAGTAGGCAGATGGGAGGTAGGCAGAGTGAGGGATCATGGGGGTTGAAAACAAGTGTATGAGTTTGAAGCAAATAGGCTGTCATGAAGCTCTTTTTTAAAGAGGGCATGGGAAGGCACCTGGCGAGGTGTTAATGGTAAGGCATTCCATTGCAGTGGGGCATAGTGGGAGACGGCTTGGGAACCTTTTGCAGTTTTACACCTTGGTACTTGCAGTAGTGACTTGTCTGCTGAGCGTAGGCCATAAGAGGGTGCTTGAGGAGACAGTAGCATGGCCAGACTATCAGGAGATTGTGCCCTAATTACATTATCCACTAGGGAGCCAACTGAGTAGAGTCTCAGCACAGTAGGTGACAGCCAGTTTAGGTCTGAGTAGAGTTTGCAGTGGTGTTTGAGCCTAGGGGATGAGGAGGCATAGAGGCAAATATTATTATAGGTGGTGTCCCAGGCATGAAGTGTTGTCTTAGGTATAACCACATATGTGACGACTCCATAGGTCAGGGCTGGTAGAAGGATGCCATGGGCAACAGCCAGCCTAGCGGATGGAGTAAGTGTATAGCTAGATCTATAGGCAATGCCTAGCTTAGAGTTTATCGATTTGCAGGTGGATTTGACACGGGGATCAAAACCAAGAGACTGATTAAGGACGACCCCAAGATATTTGAACGAGGTGACTGTATTTATGGGAGGGGAGCCAGGGCAGGAGACCTTGATGCTATTTTTGCAGGATTTATGTCTGGTAGCAGACCCAAACAATGTAGCTGGGGTTTTCGTTACACTGAGGACCAGTTTGTGGTCAGAGAGCCAGGTCTGAGTTTCATAAAAGTCAGATGAGAGGGACGAGTTTATGTCGGACAGGTTTTTGGTGCTAGCATATAGAATGATATCATCCGCATGTAAGAGGGATGAACAGGAGGTGAGAACCATGGTAATGATTTTGATGAATATAGAGAAGAGGAGGGGCCCTAAAATTGAACCCTGGGGTACCCAACATTTAGAGTAGCCTGTCTGAGTGGGTGGAAGCGTATTTCACAATTTGGGCACGGTTTGACAGATAACTACTGAACCAGGCCACAACACCCTTCGAGAAACCCATAGACTTTAATGTTGTGAGAAGAATAGGGTGGTTAACAAGATCAAAAGCTTTGGTCATGTCTATAAAAACTGCCGCAGTGAGGAGGCCTGCGTCCATGGCAGACAGGGTGTCAGTGGTGAATTTGAGCAGGGCCGTGGTGGTGCTATGGCCCTTACGGAAACCATGCTGGACAGAGGAGAGAAGGTTGTTTTTATGTAGAAAAGCAATGGTTTGAGTAGCTACAAGCTTCTAAAGAATTTTGCTTAACACAGATAATATTGCAATGGGTCTATAGTTGGAAGGGTCATTTGAGTCACCTTTTTAGAACACCGGAGTGATTCTTACAGTTTTCCAGATATCAGGAACGTGGCTCTGACAGAGGAATAATGTAAATATTTGGGCAGGAGGAGAGGCTATAAATGGGGCTGCTGTTTTCAGTAGTCTTGGTTCAATACCATCAGAGCCAGTACTAGTGTTGTCTGAGATAGAGTTTAGAAGTTTTAGTACCTCTGCCGTAGAGATAGCTTTGAAATGAAAGGATGGTGTTAATGTATCCGTGTGGGGCTCGGTGTGTATGCCTATGGGTTGAATAGTGGGGAAGGCCGAAGTGCATTTAGACAGGTCAGAAAATTGTTGGCTGAAAAAATTAGCAATTGTCCATGGATCATTACAGTGGATCCTGTTTAACATCATGTTATTTGGAGTAGGGGGCTGGGTAGACCCCAGGAAGGACCTAACGTGCTTCCAGAATTTTCTAGGCTTCCCTGCAGCATCTATGAGAAGATTTTTGCAATATTTGCTTTTGGCAACTCGTATTTTCTTTTTACATCCTTTTCGCTGGGCCCTGTGGAAGTCATAGTCAGCTGGAAGACCAGAGGATTTAAAATGTCTCCAACTTTTATCTCTCATTTTAAGTTTGGAAAGGAGGTCCTTTTTTAACCAACTTGTTTGTTTTCCCTTCACTCTGTGTGTAGAGTACGGGGTATGGATATCCTGGAGCATCAAGAATTCATGAAGGAAGAAGTTTAGGGCTCACTGGGCATCATTAGCTCCTTATAGTTTGCTTCAGTCAATTTGAGAGACATCATTTAGAAAGTGTAATGGATCTAAACTTGCGAAGTTCGGAAAGGTGATATACTTTGGAGGCAGGGTAGGGTTAGTGGAAGCAGGAGACCATTGACAGAAAATAGGGGAATGGTCAGTGAGTGCATTAGCAAGTATGCCAGCAGTATGTATGTGTTCAGGCCGACTAGTTAGGGCCCAATCAATTAGGGTGCTAGAGTTCATGTGTAGAACTGTCCTGGTGGGTTCTGTAATTATCTGATGTAGCTTATGTTGCATGATCTGGGATAGAAAGTTGGTCTGGAAGTTTCCCAGCCAATTTAAGTTAATATCTTCCATAATAATAATCACTTCATTTGACCCAGTGAACAGGGGTGTCTGTTCAAGTAGTTCCATGAGACCAGTGAGACCACTGGTAGGGGGGTTATAGGCACATACAATATGCAGTCTTTTTCAACCAATTCCCTGAAGAAGTCTTTATGATCTCGAAATGTTGCCTGATTTGGAATAAAGAATATTGGCTGAATAAAACTACACGCTTCATGTGAAAGTGGGTCTCTGGTCTGATTTCTAAGTTATGCTTCAATTTTTTGTCTGGCCTGTCTGATGCCTTTTAACATAGCATCTGAAATCTGAAACATCCTTCCTCCGTCTCAATCACCCTTTATGTCTTGGAAAATCTGAATGACTTGACATGTTTATGAGCTTATAAATTAGTCTTCAAAGATAATTCTAGCCAGATTTAGCACACAAAATAGTGCTTTGAAACTCTCCTCAGCAGATTGCTACAATTAATTAGCGTACTGATAACACAAAACTTCCAATATTATCTAGTCCATTAGGAAACTGGAGGGCTGCTTTTTTTACTGAAATAGCAAAAGAACAGCAGGGCTCCGCTCACTGCACCTGTAAAAAGGAATGTTTTTGCCTTAGCTATGACTGCGGCTAAAAGTATCCTTCTCCACCGCTCACTTGGCTATGTTCCATCATTGTCCACTCACTTGCTTAATCTGGACCGCCAACCATGAGCAAGAATGGCTCACACTCAGACCAGATGCCACTCGCTTGACTGCATACTGAAACCACTGGGCCCAACTGATCTGTTGTAGCTGCAGCCATTCAGACAACCACAAATCACTTGGCCTGAGTCCATGCAAAACACTTCACAACAGCCGCCACTCCCAGATCGCAAACCACTCAGTCACGCTCCATATTATGGCAGACACAAGAAGCGAAGTCACTGCCTGCCCTCAGTACAACCAGTAAAGCAGTTTGTGACCACCTACTGGAAAGCAGCAACCAATATAATGTTTATATTGAACTATTTTTTGTTTACACTGATTATTCTGTTTTTTTTATATTTTTAATTAATAATAACAATTCTATATTTAAAAAAATGATATTTTCTACAAGTGACCTATTTCACAATTGCAATAAGGCACTTCACAGGGTGTGTTATGGTGGGCTAATGGTCCTTCTAGGTGGTGGAAGCACTCAGCTTTGCATCGTGCTTTAACTCACCCAATGCAGGCCATTATCTCACCATAATGCACCCCCTGTCATGCCTTATTGCCTAATTATTGTGCTTGGAATTACTGCTGTTATCACTATAACAGTTAATGTTATTCTGGGAATTACTGCTGTTATACCATCATTATTACTGGTGAGCCCATATACTGACTGGATTGACAGCCCTTTCTAATGCCATAATAAGTGGGTTCCATGCATTAATAACTGGCCTCTTATAATGGTGTGGATGTCAGCCACTCAAACTGAAAGTGAAAACCACCACCATCTTGCACGCACAGAAACAAAATGTCACAGAAAGGACAACACCTGTTTTTTTTTTTTTATTACACAGTACTAAATCAACCAGGAATTATTATAGGGGAATGGCAGTGCCCCTATAGTTAGGATGCCTGGTGACTTCTATATTAAACCTGATTGTTTGCTGCTTTCAGAAAGACAGATGTATAAATTTACATGAAACTTTCAGAATATGTTGTACATGGCAAAATCTGCAATCCCTGAAAGAGTCATGTAAATCAGTTTCGTATTTTGGAGAAATTAAAGTATGAAAAAAATTTATTATTACCATTCATTTCAATGGTGTGTTTTTTTCTGAGTTTTTGTTCTCATGTAGAGAAAAATCTATAAATCTTTAAACAGTGAAATTTTGTGTGATTGTGGTCATTGGTCGGGAAGGATTTCCTAGTGGAGTTTGATGTTTGGGAGTTTTATATGTTTGAAGATATATACATTTGAAAAATCAGGTTTTGGTACTACAGATTCATGCTGGATTTAATTAACTGGAGATAATGAACCACATGGGCAGAGCATGTCCAGAAGTTTCAATGCCGTTGAATGGGAACTGGGAAAGTGGTCATCTCTTGTCCTCTTCTGTTTGGGTCTAGAAGGGTCTGGGATCTGTGGAACAAATCTATCTATCTATCTATCTATCTATTGAATCTATCTATATCTATCTATCTAGCTATTACCTACTTACCAACCTACCTAATTAACTATACACTCTCTTATTTATCAAGTGGACTAGGGTACCCACCCCCAGTATGCTGCTTTCTCCCCTTCCCCTCCAGGTTGCCTACCCTTATGTATGTTGACCAGAGTGCCTACCCTGGTACTGCTTCTTCTCCCCACCTTCCAGGTCACGTGCCCCATTCCCATTTTTTAGGTGGCAGCACCAGGGGTGCCCACCCCCAGTGCCATCAAACAGTCACCAGACACTGGGGTACCGAATTTCCAGTGTCAGATAAGTCCCCTGCAAAAAAGAAAACCATCTCTTGGTACTTTTCTTTTAAATTCTGTAAAAAAGAAAATAATCCCTCAACAATCTGACCCACCAACTCCGACCTCCCACTCAGCGCCCCACCCCCCACCCCACACACACACCCTCACTCACCTGAACACATCCCATGGTGTAAGATCCACTCTCCGATTAAAGACATGTATTACTGCTGAAACTGGTGAGTGCAATATGAGAAACTAAGGTAAATGTGGTGAAATGTATTTCAATAGAGTTTTGAACTTTGATGCATAACCGTCAGTTTTCCATATTTTTACCCAAAATTTTCAATATGGTCTTTTTGGAACCCCCACCTCATAACTAGTGGTGATGGAATTATACAAATTAGGTCCAAAAGGTGATTTTGCAGTCACTTGTCGAAATCACTTTTTGGGCAGGATTTGAAAACTTTCACTGCCTTTGTTCATGAGGTGCAGTCATAAGAAGGCTGTGTTGAAAATTTGGGGTTACAATATTTAAAAATCACAAAGTTATGAGTGTTGAAATTTTGCAATGCATGCTCATAACTTTAGTCATTTCAAATATTTTGACACCAAATTTTTCAACATAGCCATTTTTTTTGCATCACCTCATGACCGTGACAACTGTCATTTTTCAAATTCTGGCCAAAATATTTTGCACCTGTGCCATGGAATGACACGGTTGAGGTGCATTTTTTCCACTCTTGTTAGTGAGGTGAGGGTCATAAGAAGACTATGTTGAAAATGTAGGGTACAAATATTATAAAACAACAAAGTTATAATGAGCGTACATTGAAAGTTTGCAAGGCACGCTCATAAATTTGGTAAATTTAAATATTGTGACCCCAAATTTTCAACATTGCTATTTTGTCACATCACCTCATGAATATAACAACTGCTATTTTTCAAAACCTGGCTGAAATAGCATGGGCGATTGTGGGACTGTATACTTGAAGTATTATCAATGTTCAACATGTTCCTTATAAAGGAACTATTGTCTACTGTACCCTATGTCTCTGTGCAGCTAATATCTTAATGTCTCTGCCTGTTTGAGTTTAGTTGATCCTACTGCAAACTGTACTTTTCTCTTGTTAATGTATAATTTTTTGTATGTGAAGATTTCCTGTGTTGTACGTGCCAACTACGTGGCCCGGATCCTGCCTGTAAATGGTCCCTGGCACCGGTGTATTTACCCAGTTGCAAA
Organism: Neoceratodus forsteri; assembly: GCA_016271365.2. Classification (NCBI taxonomy): domain Eukaryota; kingdom Metazoa; phylum Chordata; order Ceratodontiformes; family Ceratodontidae; genus Neoceratodus; species Neoceratodus forsteri. The sequence goes on from JADMNL010000033.1 coordinate 61,087,741, forward strand.
ATACATAAATAAATAAATAAAATAAAAAGTGTTTTTCATACTTGAACCACAGAATGTCATTTTGGCAAAGATTTGAAAATGTTCACATACTGGGTTCATGAAGTGGGTTTGTAACAATGCTACCTTGAAAATTTGAGGTCATAATATTAAAAACAACACAGTTATGAAGGTACATTGACATGTTTCTATGCACTTTTATCAGTCTGGTAACTTTTGACATCTAACGCTGCACAGAAGGGCCAGGTCAGTGGGGCCCTGCACTTCTGCAGGTGGATGGAGTGTTCCCCTGGTGCATGGCCCAGAGGGCTTTGCAGAAATGAGGATACAAGTCCACTATCTCAAAAAGAAGGGACATTCTTTGCAAAAAAAAAACTTTGTTAGTGCACAGATCAGGGTAACATAATGCCACAAAAGTAGAGAATTGTAGTGTTAGGGTTTCCAACCCTAACTCCCCACCCTCCAAGCAGCAAAAGGAAAAAAGCATTAGGGTTTTGGGTCTCCAGAGTCTTGACAAATTGGTGGTGCTCTCTTCCTTAGGGTTATCAACCGTAATGCTCCCCCCCCTCCCCCAGCCCATAGCCTCCAGTCCGAAGCACTGGGTACAAGTCCAAGCCACTGCTCATAATGATACATTCTTCAAAGGTGGAGACATATGTCTTGCCACATGTTGCCAACACAGTTTGTAGTAACTTTCTTCATGCATGGCCCTGCAGACTCTGCATGAAAAAAGGACATCATATGTGATGTTGTTTGCACAGGACACAGGGTAGGCATTAGGACTGACAACCCCAAGGAAGACCCTACCGCTGATTTGCCAAGACTCCAGAAACCCCAAACCCTCTGAAATTTATGGCTGAGGGTAGAGCCTGCAGGCATTTTGTGATTGTTCTGAAAATGTGTGACAATGGCATGCTTCCATTGGCGTTTGGGAAGTATCCCTCAGAAAGTCCAACAAAGCTTGAAACAGTCCACCATGGTTGCTCACCACAGAACTACAGTGATACTATTTTGGCAGATACTTCTGCATGCTGGATGAGAACTGGGTGTGTGTGCACCACGTGTGCATGCACAGTTCCACCAGTGCCACTATCTTGGGAGTGGCAGCATGTCATTCAATGCAACTGTGCATGCACGACTGCCATGCACATGCAGTTCAATTGCTGCAGCCATCTTGAGGATGGCATTCAGTGGCACTCCTTCCTCAGAACTTCTTCAAGCTTGTCGCAGCTTTATCGGTTCTGGCTAGAACTTGTTTATATTTGCTGCTTGGGGGGTTGGGGTGAAGAGTTAGGGTTAGAAACCCTAACACCACATTTCCCTACTTTTGTGGTGTTAAGTTACCCTAACTGGTACATTAACAAAGTTGTTTACAAAGAATATAAATAAATATGTTTCTATAAAGAATGGGGTGTTACTCTGTTTATTACACAATTTCATTGTGTAATACCATCACAAACCACATGTGTGTTGCACTCATGCTTAAGTGACATGACACACTGCAGGTCAGTTAAAAAAAAAATAATAATGTACAAGACTCCATTCAATATTCTTTATATTACTATTACCAGGGTGCTGGGAATTACTGATGATATCACTGTAACCGTTATTAGTATACTAGTAATTAAATGGAAAATAACGCATAGAGTATGGTGTGTGTTACATAAGCAATAACACATTACAGGGCGTGTGGTTATGGGTGATTACTGCAACCCCCCATACTGTGGGTTGGAGGCACAACGCCTTAAGCAAGTGCCCTTGAACCCCGGAGTTGGGAGGGGCGCAGTAATTACAAAATAACTGCAAGCCCTGAAGTGTGTTACAGTATTTATAAAATGGCACCAAAACAATGAAAGCACAAGATCAAACAATTAGTTAAATTAAGAATGAATAAATTGTAATCATTTGTAAATCGGTTCTCACACCAAACAGCTAGGTTTGCCCCACTGAATAGGTCAAATTAGCCAACAGGTAATTCACTCGTGTTGTTAGCTAAACCCTTATTTGCTCCAGCTGTCAGTTACTTAGAATTTTAAAGCAGTGTTGTTCCAATACTTGCAAGGCACTTTCCAGACCTGCGTGGTTATCGGTCAATTACCACACAGTTTTGGAAAGCTATTGATCAGATCACTGGATTTTCCTTTCCCATTTTATATGAGAATTTCATTCACATACAAGGTGTGTGATGCAGCATAAACCTTGAGAGCAAAGCTCAAGAGGTTTATAAAAGCATCACACACCAATGATGTGTATTAAATTTGATAAAGAACAACACCCTATATCTTATTTTATAAAATTTCTGGGCATCAATATTTCCTCTCCTTTTCTTGGATTCTATGTGAATCTGGTGCAATTTTATACAATTCTGTCATTACTTCTCTCCCTCAAAATAAAGAAACCTTAAAAAAGTAGAAAGCATCAACACATGCTTAATAAAACATTTCTTTAGAGTGAAATGTAACTCACTGCTTTCTTATCGTATTCCGATTTTCCTGATTTGTTACAAATGACTGGTGTGGAGGTAAATCTGCAGTTGTGAAATGAGCTGTCATTTTTTTTAAGAAGCCACTGAACACAACAGACTTAGAAATCAGAGGCTGCCGCTACAATAATGAGCTATTTCTATCTGTTCCACTACAATATGGATTTTGCTGTTCTTTTCCAGTGATTAAATTGCCAAACTGGTGAGGTACAGGCTGCTTTTGGCCATTGTTTGCTGAAAAGCTAAGGAAGAGCACATGTGCGGACTCGTGCCGATTGTCAGTAGACAGTGGCCGCGTGACTGCCGCAATACCAGCATTTTTTCGGGAAATAATAACCGGTCATCTTCTTTGAAAAAAATGATGGCCAGGTATAACATGATTATTTAGCTGAGAAAATGCTGGCTAGTAATTATTGTTGTAATGAAATCAGTAGTATTACCCAGCAGATAATAACTGTTATTGGTATATCAGCAGTAATTATCAGCACATTAACTGTCATTGTGATAACAGCTGTAATTTCCTGTGCAGTAGTAACTGTTATAGTGATAAAAGTAATAATTCTCAGCACATTAACAACTGTTATTGTGATAGCAGCAGCAATTCTCTGTGCAGTATTAACTGTTATTGTGATAACAGCAGTAGTTCTCACTGCAGTAACTTTTATGGTGATATCAGCAGCAATTCCCAGTGCACCAATAAGTGACACAGTGATGACAGTAGTAATTATTGTTGATACCATCAGTAAAAACTGGTGAAGTCACGAGCTTGCATAGAGACTGCGCAACGCACACCCTTAATGCAATTATCTGGAGGATATTTTTTCACCAGATTTTCAATATAGGCATTTTGGGACCACCACTCATGAACAGTGTTACTGTGATTTTCTTAATATGTCCCAAACACTGATTTCCCACAGCGACTGCGCTATTCTGCCCTGGAAGTGCGAAAAAACATTTCAGCCAGGATGTGAAAAATGACAGCTGTACTGTTCATAAGAATGTGTGGGGAAAATGCCAATGTTTTGAAAATCTGGAGTGAAAATATTACAAATTTGTGAAGTTATGAAGGTGCGTAGAAACTTCGCAATGCACGCTTGTAACACAATCATTTTATGGACTTTTGTGACCAATTTTTTAACGTAGGCATTTTAGGACCTCTGCTCATGAACAGTGTCACTGTGATTGTCTTACTCTGTCTTGAACACTGATTTCCCACAGGGACCGCGCTATTCTGCGCCAGAAGTGCGAAAACACATTTTGGCCAGGATGTGAAAAATGACTGCTGTACTGTTCATAAGGAGGTGTGAAAAAATGCCAATGTTGAAAATCTGGAGTGAAAATATTACAAATTCACGAATCTGCGAGTGTGCGTGGAAACTGCGCAACACACACTTGTAACACTGTCATGTTTGGGAATTTTTTCACCAAATTTGCAATATAGGCCGTTTGAGAGCCCACCTCATGAACAGTGACACTGTCATTTTGTTAATCAGTCCCAAAAAGTGATTCCATGCAGTGACCACGAAATCACCTTTCGGGACTGAATAACCAAATGACAGTCACTGAATTCATGAGATGGGGTCCCAAGAACCCCATGTTGAACATTTGGTGCAAAAATTCAAAAAATGACCAAGGTATGCACTACAGTTGAAAAAACCCTATATATGCCATTATACAGCTTACCGGCATTTCTTCTGTTAGTGGTCTGCTCTGAAGAGTGCAGACATATTCCCGCTCCACCGAAGATCATCGTGCCAGGCTCCAGAGGTAAGTATGGGGTGAGGGTGTGTGTGGGAGGTGGGGTACACAGAGGGTGGGCGCGGGTTGCAGAAGGGGGGCAAGAGAGTCAACAAAGGACTGTTTTCTTTTGTTACAGTTTTTTTTTTTTTATTTTACATGGGTGACATGGGACTTTAGCCATGTTGGGGTGGGCTCCCAGCATGGCACCTGAAAGTTTTGGGGGGGCAGTGGAGCCAGCGGGGGTTAGGCACCCCCGTTAGCCATACAGTGTGGGGAGGGGACACATTAGTCACGCTGGACTTCTGGCATGCTGGGGTGGGCTCCAGCATGGCACTGGAAGTTCATTTTTGGGGGAGGGGCACTGGAGCCGATGGGGATTTGGCACTCCTATTGGACATACAATGTGCTGGGAGGGGAGTGTGCATGAGCCAAGGGGGACTGGGCACCCCCTTGGCACACAACAAAGGGGTGGCACTTGCATACAACCACTGCCACAGTCAGCGGTGGTGACGTGTCGAAAGTTTGCATACTTGCTGATGGCAGGGCAGTATGCAAATTGCCTACACGTTACCACCGCTGATTGTAGCGGTCATTTGCTTTCAGCTGTACGCCACTGCAATCTGAACTGCTGTCACAGACAGCTGAGGCATTCATTGGTGCGGTGCAGCCACGCCTGCAAAAACGTTGCGGGCACTGGACGCGGGGGTGCCACATGTACAAAAACGCGTATGGTGGCACTATGTTTCTTGCACGTGCATGCAAGCAAACATAAAAATGGATAGAGGCAGTTGTCATTTCTGCTTAGCTGAGACACTATTGCAGCCATGCTCTTTATTATTAGTGTAGCATCCAAACAAATATACAAACAAACAAAAAAAAGTCCCCATACTAGTGGTCTGTTTACTGACCAGAATCCAGGAGTCACAGATCTAGTTCCAAATCTGTAATGTAGCAGCCATTCTTTTCCCTTAGTCAACAGCTGTCACTTTTGTCCATTTGGTTCAAAATGCAAAAGAAAATGTTTTGCAGAAACAGAAGGGACATGTTTAATTTACTTAAAACAATCCCTCTCACACTTACCCAGCCTGCAGTCCTCACTCGATTCGCTCACACTTTCTCAATTTCACGCCCAACCTGTAGAGCATGAGATAGCTGGCACTTATCCAAAAGTCATTACTGAAGATGGTAGTGTGCTGCCAGCAAGATCAAAACAAAATCATTGTCTTGCCATTGGCCTAGCATAGCAACTCAGCAGGTCATTTACACATTACTCAGCACAGAGCAGTGTCCCTAGTGACAAGACAACCTAGTGGCAAACAGATGGACAATTTATTATAAAATTAGATGCTTGCTTAATATTTTACAAATGTTTAAACTGTATCAATGTTAATCAACATATACTCATTTTATAAGGGCAACAACACACTTTGATGTTTGGGTTAGTCTCTATAAATGCACTTCTGGGAAAGCAAGGCACTCAGCCTGTGGTACTGTGCCTCACTATGCCCCTAGGAGTGTGTTTATACAGACACACCCACACCCTGACTGTTACTGCTTACATAATCAGCCCTCTTATAACTCCTACAGTGATATCAACTGCAATAAGAAGCCCATTAATAACTGTTACAGTGATATCAGCAGTAATCCCCAGGCCACTAATAACTGTTATAGCGATATCAGCAGTAATTCCCAGTCCACTAATAACTGTTGCAGTGAAATCAGCAGTAATACCCAGTCCACTAATAACTCCTACAGTGATATCAGCAGTAATTACCAGTCCACTAATAACTCCTACAGTGATATCAGCAGTAATTACCAGTCCACTAATAACTGTTACAGTGATATCAGCAGTGATAACCAACCCACTAATAACTCATACAGTGATATCAGCAGTAATAACCAGCCCACTAATAACTGCTACAGTGATATCAGCAGTAATTCCCAGCCCACTAATAACTGCTACAGTGATAGCAGTACTTCTCAGCCCACCAATAACTGCTACAGTGATACCAACAGTAATAACCAGCCCAGTAATAACTGCTACAGTGATGTCAGTAGTAATAACCAGCTCACTAATAACTGCTACAGTGATAACAGCAGTAATAAAAAGCCCACTATTAACTGTTACAGTGATATCAGCAGTAATAACGAGCCCACTAATAACTGTCACAGTGATATCAGCAGTAATAACCAGCCCACTAATAACTGTTACAGTGATATCAGCAGTATTAACCAGCCCACTAATAACTATCACAGTGATATCAGCAGCAACAACCAGCCCACTAATTAAGCAATAAGGCATGACCAGGGGTTAGATTAACAGTCTGTTAATCACCCACTAGGGGTGTAATGTGGCAAGAGGCACAGTCGAGTGCTATATTGCCCCTAGGGGTGATTAACTGACTGTTAACCTAACTCCTGGTCATTTCTTATTACTATTATTAAAATTATTCCAAGAGAAAAGTGTTAAAAGTGTACTTTTTGAATGTTTTCCTGATTAAGACGGTGATTGTTAAAAAAAAAACTTTATTCCACCAACAGTTTAAGAATGCTGGTTCAGAATCAAAATGCATCATTCCAATCATTCAGCAGTGCTAGAAGATGGAACGCTAGCAGGAAGAATTTAAGTGCCATGGTGATCAGGCTGTACATGACAGTGTAACAGGACTTAATGTAAGGCTGTCAGAACCCTTACAGCCAACCAGATTGCAGTATTTCTGAAACCCTTTTTATAATAACTGTTACAGTGATATCATCAGTAATAACCATCACACTGATAACTCCTACAGTGATATCAGCAGTAATAACTAGCTCATTAATAACTGCTACAGTGATATCAGCGGTAATAACCAGCCCACTAATAACTGCTACAGTGATATCAACAGTAATAACCAGCACTAGGATAACTTCTACAGTGATATCAGCAGTAACAACCAGCACACTGATAACTCCTACTGTGATATCAGCAGTAATAACCAGCTCACTAATAACTGCTACAGTGATAGCAGTAATAACTAGCACACTGATAACTCCTACAGTGATATGTGCAATAACAGCCAGCACACTGATAATTCCTACAGTGATATCAGCAGTAACAACCAGCCCACTAATAACTGCTACAGTGATATCAACAGTAATAACCAGCCCACTAATAACCGCTACAATTATACCAGCAGTAATAACCAGCCCACTAATAACTGCTACAGTGATATCAACAGTAATAACCAGCCCACTAATAACTGCTACAGTGATATCAGCAGTAATAACCAGCACACTGATAATTCCTACAGTGATATCAGCAGTAACAACCAGCACACTGATGACTCCTACAGTGATAACAGCAGTAATAACCAGCCCACTAATAACTGCTACAGTGATATCAACAGTAATAACCAGCCCACTAATAACCGCTACAGTGATATCAGCAGTAATAATCAGCCCACTAATAACTGCTACAGTGATATCAGCAGTAATAACCAGCACACTAATAACTGCTACAGTGATATCAAAAGTAATAACCAGCACACTAACTCCTACAGTGATATCAGCAGTAATAACCAGCTCACTAATAACTGTCACAGACAGTGATACCAGCAGTAATAACCAGCCTACTAATAGCTCCTACAGTGTTTGCAGTAATTCCCTGCACACTGGTAACTGTTATTGTAATATGCAACACAGGCTCACTTTCTCCTTTAGTCCCACAGTGGGGCCAGCACCACGTTTGTTGCAGGCTATTACAGTTCACTTACATAGAAGTATTATATTTTATAATATCACCCAGAGACATAAAAGCAGCCAACTCAGAAAACAGTTATGCTTCTCTCTCTCTTTTTATGTATACATTTCAAGTTAAAAGGCAGTCGGACAATTAATCTGCCATAATTCACTTAGGAAAAATTGTTTGAATAAAAGGGCCATCGGCACCTTAAGTCCCTTAGTTCTTGTCTGAAATGCACTTGCTGTAATGAGGCCTATGTGCACATCGCCACTGCAATATATAACACTCTGCTTTGCTGGAAATAAAGTTCCAGGTGCTGTGCATAACAATTCTCAAATTTCACAGCAGTTGAGATTCACAGTGAAATGTTAATACTGTGCAGCACTTAGGCCCTGTCCACACTACACTGCTCAGACCCCATAACGGATAGAAACCATTACAACCGGGGAGCGGTGCAGTGTGTCCACACTGCCATGGTGTCCATTACGGGACCGGCACTGTCGGTCCACACTTCAAGAGCCAGGCGATTGGTTATGGGCGGCACCGTCCCACAATGTCAGCTTGCGCTGCACTAGGGACCGTGCCACGCAGGCCACACCACGCCTAGTAACGTCATTGAGGTATAATCGGTTTATATCGTTGTTGAAACCACCTCATATGTGGTTTCAAAAACGGTTATGAAAACGCCTTCTGTAATGTTACAGGTGTAAACGCAAACCGTTGCGGTAATGGTTTGGGCACTCTGTAACGTTACAGAGGCATAGTGTGGACAGGGCCTTATTCAGATAGCTATATATTAGTTGAATCCCTTATGTGGTTGGGTATATCCTGATATAGGGTAATATATCTCTCAGTCAATGCAGAGGCACTTAGCAACTGATCCTGGAATAGAGCTTTCTTGCCTTTAACTCACTTTCTTGTATGTTCCAAGTGACTTTTCTGCCAGAACACTGCTATTTAGCTCACACTACCACTAAACCTTTTTTGCACCTCATTACAATAGTTACTGATCTGTTTGCACTTTATTTCAGGTTTGAAGCAGGATCTTTTTGCAAGCCCCTATCAGCTGAACACTTCTTCTTTTGCACTGGAACAAGCATTTTATCCTAATCTGAACAGCACTTTTCTGCAACTGAGAACTGGCATGAAACATTTGGTTACCTGCTATCTGCTTTGCATAGCACTTTGCAGTTTAATCATGAAACTAATATTTACTTACGGAAGGCTTTGCACAATATTTATTGTGTACTATAAACTTGAGCTGAGTTTATGCTGTGGAGGAATCTCGTATCGATCATGCATAGCATATTGCACTTCATCTTCAGTTAAGCATAATGGGGTATATATTCAAAACCAGACACGTGCGCTGCGCAATAAGATGTGCATCACAAGTAAATGTGCAGCTGAAAAACAATGCAATATTTAGTAGTGGTGCATGGACATACAGTTGCACAAACGCAGCTGAAAATACCATGGATGCACGATCATGCAAAGAGACATGCACAGAGCAACAGGGGCAAGACTGAATAAGCGATGGGTCGTGGGTTTGCATGGTGCGGATTACTGCCATATTCAGCCAACATAAGCAAATGAACTCATTACACAGTCTGTGCCCACACTGGATGTTTGCATCTCATTACCTGAATGTATTTACCTAATTTGCATGCGGAATAGCAGAAGAGCAGGGATGCACCACTGGGATGATGTGGTATAAACCAGGAACTGCATCCTGAGAGGTAGACCTTTCTCCCACTGTTTGTGTGTGTCACTCTGTATGCTTTATGGCTGCCATATACTGTTCAAAGCCTTGCTGACAGGGCATTTGCCTGTTACTGTGTGACTAACTTCACAAGGGATAAACCCCTACTTGAGTGTGCCACACATCATACCTGTGCATCTACATGCCTCTGGTTTCCCTTGGCCAGCTGCCCCATTCTGTGCTGTCATTGTGCCCCAGCCTTCAGCCTCCTGTCTCACTGTCCATGTTGCTCAACCCCTACACTTGCATGTCTGCATGCCCTGCTGCCTGTTGGCCTGTTGTGCCCCCAGGTCTGCACCCTTTGTACCCTGTGCTGCTGTTGTGCTGCACTCACCCATGAGTTTGCCCCGGTCAGGTCCCCAGACTCAAACTGGTGGCACAGGTCAGACTGGTGCCAACTGTGGGCATCATGTGCACTCCCAGGATGGTTGGCATACACATAGTTGATTCTCCCTGTGGCATTGCACACCACCTGGCAGTTTATTGAGTTGAAGCCCTTCCTGTTGTGGTACACCTCGCTGTCACCACCAGATGGTGCTCTGAGGGCCACATGGGTGCAATCTATTGTGCCAGGGACACCAGATAGCTGTGCCACCCTGTAGAAGTCCTGCTTTGCCTATGTCCACTCTGCTGCCATGCTAGGGATTCCTATGTAGTCACTTGCATGGGGCAGCAGGGCATGAGGAGCCTGGACATAGCCAACTGGGTGATACTGGTGGTGTCCCCCGATATCGGTATCTGACTAGTACCCGTGGTGAGCAGGCACATGGCCGCAGTGACCTTCGTCTCCACCACCATGGCATGGCGCTGTGTGGGGGTGCCTGCAGCTCGTTATAGTGCAGCTCCCAGAGCTGTCTCAGAAGTGCTCTGTTGAGTCAGTACCACCCCAAAATCTCTGTGTCTGTCAGCTGTTTGAATGTGTTGCAACGATGGTATCATCTCTGCTGGGCATGCCACCTATGGGCCCTCCATCAGCCTTCCTGTCATTCCCTCAGTCTCCTCATGGCAGCCATGACTGCAGCCAGTCCACACACCAGGCCTACCATGATTCTGTTGCCTGCAGTCTGTGTGTGAGTGTGTGTGTGTGTGTGTGTGTCTCTCTCCCTCTCGCACACACTGTCTCCCCCTCTCCCAGTGCAGTTCTCGCACCTGACAATTGGTGGCTTACCAATTTAGGGATGTCTTTTTGAAACCTAACTTTTTACGACTGCGCACACATGTTGTGCAATGCACCACTATCACAGTCTGGGTCAATGTGCAATTGCAAGGTGTATTCATGTACATGCCCCCATTATCTACACCATTTCCATTATTGGTGCGTGATGGCACATCCCAATTTGCGCAGCACACTCTGGTCTGCTTAATATCGCACACTGTTGTACATTTCCTCCAGTAAACGGCACATCTGCCATTTGCGCCGTGCATCTGCTTTGAATATGGGAGCAGAAAACTTTGTATTACAGCGATAAATGTACAAGAACATAATACAAAGCAAACAATGTCTTGGAAGCCACAGTATATAGCCATTTGAATATGTATTGCACAATATTGACAACTTACTGCAAATCAGAACTGGGATGGAACTGCAGTGAAATTTCAAAATGTGCATGCTTAGCACCTGCCACTTTATTTCCAGCAAAGCAAAGTGTTATATTGCTGTGGAATGTGCCCACTGACAATATTATAGCAAGTGCATTAAATACAATAACTAAGGGATTAAGGTGCTGATGGATCTTTTATTCAAAAACATTTTTTTCTAATTCAATTATTGCAGAATAATTGTGTGACTGTCTTTTAACTTTACATGTAAAAAGAGAGAAAAATAACTTTTTTCTGGGTCAGCTATTTTTTATGTCTTTGGATGCTATGATAAAATATAATACTTCTAAGTAAGTGAATTATAATAGCTTGCAACCAGGGCTTCAGATAATTTTATTTTGGTGGAACTCAAATACTTCCTTGGGTTGAAATTTGGAAGTCATTTCAGTTTTACTGGAGTCGAAATACTTCCAGTTGTCAAATTTTGGAAGTCAAAATAATTTCAGTCAACAAATTTTAGAAGTTGAAATACTCCGAGTCCTATAGTTTTTGAAGTCATAGGCCTTCTGAGTACTTCACTGTAACCTCATCCACGGCACAGCCACAGAAATACATTTCTGAATGAGTCTAGGAAATGAAAATGTGCACAGTAAATCAGTTACTTACAGTATGCGTTTATTTATTTTTTTAACTCTGTTTATGCCCCCTCATTCTTTGGCCCTAGACCTCTTTCCAGCGTGGACTCTAGGCTCTGTTTTTTTCCTGCTCTCTACTCCTCACTCTGACCTGACCAACCCCCAGCTCTGAGTCCATGAGGTGGGACTGCAACTCCTCTGGTGCTCTATCTACAGTCTAGCTGGAGGGGGGTGAGAGCCAGAGGCTGGTTGGAAGTGCCTGGTGTTGAGCATGGGTGCAGTGGATCCTACCTGCCCCTGTCTGGGTGCCAGGGTTTTCCTGCTTTTTCTCCCCGAGATGCAGGTATGCAATGGAGCCCAGTGCATGATGGGTGCACTCCCGCACCCGCACTCAGAATGTCCTGCCACACCTCTCCTCACCTACATGTCTCCTTAGCTGCAGAGCCCCCAGTCTCCACTTGGAACTGCTAAGCCCTTGGACCCCTCAACCCATCCTCTCCAGGAGATGAGAGCAGTCCTCCGGTGCTTGATACTCTCCTGCCCTGACCGATCCCCGATGACTCATGTCTGCTCCAGAACATGAGTCGCCAGCACGGGGCAAAGTAATGTGGATGCCTCAACCCTCAGCTTCACCGGGCCGGCCACAGTGTGAGTTTATTTCATGAATTGTTCTTGCAGTTCCAACTAACCTCCATTAATCTTGTGCTAAGTTGCTTGCAGTCAGATGCCTGCTACATTCAAAGTCTGGTGATCATACATTATTACTAACACACCGATATCACCTTCCTATTAAAGCTGACAGATGTTTTGATATCAGATCTCAGTCATTGTAATATTATAGGTTGATGATGGCAAGCAAGATACGATGCATGAATGCAATTATGCAACCGACACATCAAGTCAAACAGACTCCGTTTTGTTTATGTTTGTTGCTCATGCTTAATTAACAGCATGTTGTGGAGTATCACCACCCACTTAAATGGGAAAGTCACCACAAAAGGACCTTTCACCACCACACTACCAGTTTAAGGCACCCATATGGTCAGGTACCTATGTCTGGCACCCTCGCCGCCGAATGCCATGGTCAGCTCCCCACACACATATGCCTGGTCCCTTCCATTGCCAACATAGCCAGTTCCCCACACATACACCAGATCTCTCCTACAATAGCCACCATCCCCACCAAGACACACACAGCCTGCTCCCCAAACCCACACACAGTCCACTCCACCCTCATTCTTCACAGCCAACTCACCTAAACAGTCAGGTCCTTTGCACCACACACACAATATACACACACACACACACATCCCCCCATACCCTCTGTAATACAGCACAGTATGTGGAGCTGGCTAAGATCACAAGGGCCCCCTGGGCACACCAGCCATCTTGCAGCCTTTAAACTCTCCCCCCCCCCACACACACATATACATAAACATATTTCCCAAAGTGCAGCCAAGTATGGCATGCTTTGGTAATATTTTGTAAGCCAAAAATAAGCTTTCACCACCAGTTTAAGACACCAACATGGTCAGGTCCCCACGTCTGGCACTCTCATCCCTGAATGCCATGGCCATTTCCTGCGACATGCCTGCCTCCACCAACATGGTCAGCTCCCCACACATATGCCTGGTCCCTTCCATTGCCAACATAGCCAGTTCCCCACACATACACCAGGTCTCTCCTACAATAGCCACCATCCCCCACCAAGACACACACAGCCTGCTCCCCAAACCCACACACAGTCCACTCCACCCTCATTCCTCACAGCCAACTCACCTAAACAGTCAGGTCCTTTGCACCACACACACAATATACACACACACACACACACACACACACACATACCCTCTGTAATACAGCACAGTATGTGGGGCTGGCTAAGATCACAAGGGTCCCCTGGACACACCAGCCATCTTGCAGCCTTTAAACTCCCCCCCCCCCACACACACACACATATACATAAACATATTTCCCAAAGTGCAGCCAAGTATGGCATGCTTTGGTAATATTTTGTAAGCCAAAAATAAGCTTTCACCACCAGTTTAAGACACCAACATGGTCAGGTCCCCACGTCTGGCACTCTCATCCCTGAATGCCATGGCCATTTCCTGCGACATGCCTGCCTCCACCAACATGGTCAGCTCCCCACACATATGCCTGGTCCCTTCCACTGCCAACATAGCCAGTCCCCCACACATACACCTGGCTTCTCCTACAATAGCCACCATCCCCCACCAAGATACACACAACCTGCCCCCCAAACCCACACACAGACCACTCCACTCTACCAACATAAATACAGACACACACACACACACTCTCTCTCTCTCTCTCTCTCTCTCTGAAAGAATATGGGTAACAAGTCCCAATTCCTCAGTGAGTCCCCCTTCATCAAAGTGTCCCACTCCCTCAAAATGATCACAGCCAGCTCCCTCAGCCATTGCTGCAACGTAAACAGCCCTGAACAACAATATAGCCAGTGTATCCCCCTCCCCAGCCACCCTATACCCAAGTGAACACAGCCCTAGCACCAACACTGCCAACTCAACCCCACCCCACCCAAGTAAACACAGCCAACCCAGGAACCAACACTACCAGCACAGCACCCCCAACAAATCCAAGTGAACACTGATGGACCCGGCACCTACACGGCCAGTCACTCCACCCAAGCAAATAGCCCACCTCGTACCAATACTGCCAACCCCCTTGCACTACCCAAGTGAACGCTGATGCCCTTGGCACCAGCACATCCAGTCCCCCCCCAAGCAAACACAGCCAGCCTTGGCACCAACATGCAAGCCCCTACCCCACCCAAGCAAACCTTCTCAGATCTCATACCCACAACCCCAACGCAGACCATCCCTAGATTGGGAGGAAGCAAGTAAGTTTTTTTTTTATTCTTTGGTAACCAGGTAAGGCCTGCTAGGCACAAGTGCTTCTTTTCAGGGGTGAGCTGGGAGCACTGGGGATATAATGTGACTTGTTCAGAGTCACACAGTATGCAAGTGGAGGTTGTGGGAATAAAACCCAGGTCTGCTGGATGTACCAAGTTCATTCACAGGCCAGCTTGTTACTCTAACCTCCAAACTATACAGTGCTAGGCCAGCCCAATTATCCAACTGCTGCTCCCCTCTCTTATCCATGCCAGATATAGGCAGCTCTTGTCAACAAGCTTCTCATCAGTCAAGATCAGATTGTAGTGTTGAACTGTTTGAACACTCAACCAGGTTTGAATATCAGAACGCAGTCTGCTCCAGGTGCCGAGAGTCAGGACCTCCTGAGGGGCGCGATCCTTCTCCACTTCCATCCCTTCCCTGTGGAACTCCCTCCCTTCCTGTATCCCGTCCTCCGCTTCCCCGAGAGGCTGCGAAAAGGAACTCAAGTCCCACGTACATTGTTTGAGACAGTGTTTCTGTTACAAATGATAAGGTATCAATCCTGCTGACATGAACCTGTTTGCACTTAAATCACAATGTATTACTTAAATAACAATGTATCGCCTGTCTCAGACTCCATGTTACTGTTGATTGTTAGCTGTGTGTTACAACCGACTAATAATCTGATTTATCCCTCTCTACAGCCTGTCTCACGTGCTCCATGATGTGTGTAATGTACATATGCAATGCTTTATGTTACCTGTAATTAACTCTGGGTCACCCCTGAAAAAGGGAACCCTGGTCCCACTGGGCCTACCCAGTTACTAAAATTACATAAATAAACAGAAGTCTGACTATAATAGAAATGGCCCACAACAGTTTATGAAGTAGGTACTTTATTAAAGTCACTGAGTTCTGTAATGGATCTGAATTTTACATGACACCTCAGTTAACAGGATCTGCCTAAGTCAGCTCAAGTTTAAAAGTAACCTACCATTGCAGTTTATTAGGGGATTTAAACCTATTCAAAGGGTGCGCTATGTCTTAAGTTTGATGTTGGATCTCCCCTGCTCTTGGCAGTACTAGCCTATCTTGGTATACTGTATGTCTTAACTAAAATACCAGATGTTGATAACCCCCGCATGCTGTAACGTGATCAGAAGTATGACCAACACTAACTGTAATAATGATGTGTACAATATGCCAATGTACTTGCCTGCTGAAATGACTTGTATCAATTGAAGTTATAATCAATAAATACAAGCTTAAAAAAAATAGGTTTCTCGTTTCTCTTCTTTTGTAGAAATAAACCGATACACACACTGGTCCACCAGCACAGAGCCATGTCAAGGCTAGCAGTAGCTATAAATCTTTCAGCTCTCTGAGCTGGAGACTGCCACAACATAGATACAACAAACTCCTCCATGCAGAAGCTGATTAGCAGGGTTGCAAATAATTTTAGCTCAATTTAACCCCTTCAAATCACACCTGAATTATATAGAAGTCAATGCAAACTGAGTTTCAAAAATGTGTCTTTGTTAGGTGAGGGGTTAACTTTACAAAAAAGAAAAACATGTCCACAGTAGAAAAAAAAAACAGACGTCAACCCTTAACAGGGTTCTTATACAAGGATGTCAGTTGCTCCAAGCTGTCTATTTCTGGACGTTTTGCACACATTTCTGGTCTATTTCTGGATGTTTTGCATACATTTCTGGACATAAAATATGTCTAAAATCCACTTATCTGAAGCTCTGCTTGCAACTAACTTGGTGCTGGCCCCACTGCAGGACTAGTGGAGAAGGTGGGCCAGTGTTGCATTGCATCATTTCCTGCTGGGATCAGGTGCACTGGTTGGTTGAGCCCTGGAGCTGGAAATAAGTGGTTGTTTTGCACTGATCTATTATAGTGAGATCAGCAGTAATAACCAGTCCACTAATTCACACTGCACCAGCAAGTTATACCTTGACAACAGCAGTAATTCCCAGCACAAAAAAACAAATGTTATTGTGATAACAGCAGTATTCCCAAAACTCTCAGTAGTCAGCAGGGGTGGTAAGGTGTTAACAAACTTAGTTACTGAAGCAGCATGGTGCGTTATGGTGGTGTTCTTTGCCTAAAATCCTTTCGTCTTGTGAACAGAGTGAAACGCACTAACTACAAAATAAGGTAGGAGAAGTGAAGTTTAATTTGATCTGGGACTTTTACAGTCAAAATTATATATTGGGATTTCAAATCATTATAAACCTCTGGTTCTGGATTCCCTTTCAGAACAAGTAAAGAAGCATTGAAGCCAGAAGTGGGACTGTGACTTATAATTAAAAGTGTTTTTTCAAAACACTGAAGTTAGAATCATGTAAATTAAGCTCTACATAAAACAATTGATGAAGTTTCGACTCAGTTAAAGATCTTTATGATTTATTAGACTATTTTTCTGTTTGGACTGGGAAACAATAAGACAACTTTATGGCAAAGAACTACCCCCCCCCCACCCCCACTCCCGTGGACTACTGAGAGTTTTTTGAAGTGAATGATCCAAACAGGTCAGTTCCACTGTTATCAACATTAACAATTTAATCTATGACATTGATGTAATAAGAAATATTATTAATAAGACTATAAAAGCTCAATAAATATATATCTCCTTTTATTTTCATTTCATCTAGATTTATAAATGAGCTCCAAGTCTGAAGAAGGAACTTTAACATGTTCTGAAACATTACAAATAATACAAATCGATATGGTGCATACTGCATTTTTTATGATTGGAGAAAGAAAGCCTAAAATAAGGAGAAATTTGTCCTATGTGCTGAAGCTTAAAAACAAATAAAAATATGAACAGATTCAACAATCAAGCCTCTTTTTTATTTAAATGAGGGTTGAGTGAGACTTTTTTGTTGTTTTTCCTCTGATGCCCTGCCATGCTGCCTGAATGGAAAATCCAGCCCCTCAGGGCTTAAAACGCTAACTGCGATCTCCCACTGCAAAAGTGTTGCCTCCAGGGCAGCAGAAATTGCATTGGTGTGCAAAGCACCTTTAATGTGGAGCCGCTTGTTTTGCGGTCACCTCGGGGACTGTGTCATGGGTCCCGGGATCCCTTTCACCTATTTGAGACCTGGTGACCACAGACAGCCTACTGGAGGATCGTTTGTCTTGAAATTTAAGGAGTTTGACTGGGACTCATTTAATTATGCCTGTGCAGGGCCCCTGTCATCTGAATAACAAATAATAGAGTGTCTGGCTGCCTCCAGGGTAGCCCTAAATGACTTCAGCTGAAAAGTAAAGGAGATTAAATGTTTTGAATTGTAACCAGTTGCTGCATATTGGGAACATACTGTAGATGTGGGGGAAAGTGTTCTAAATTAAAATAAATGCTATACCCTGGCAATTCCAGTATTTTGGGACTCTTGTGTGTCAGCCTGTCAGCTGCTGCAGGGGGGAACTTGCATAAATGCAGTAGTGACAGGAAAGCTAAAGGAGCCACATTTTCTAACTGTGCAGTGACTGCAAGTACAGCATTTAAGCTACAGAACTGCAGGGCATTTGGGGCAAATAATTATTTCTTTCTGGCTGCACCAGGACAATATTCAGGACTGTATCTAATTTGTTATAAGGGACAGTGGGTTAAGCAGCCATTGTCAGCAGCACAGCCAATTGGAACGCCAGGAAAAGAAAGCCAGGACTTGTGGGACATTCACTGCACCTCATGGGTAACCACCGAAGTGCTCATGGGGACTTACAGGGACATAATTTTAGGCACCAAGTCTACAACCCAACTGTGCCTCGAGTATTCTGATTGACAGGTCCCTCAGCCACTTAGAGACCTGTCACCACATCTCTGCTGCCAATCAGGAGTCGAGCTAGGAGCACTATAAAGAGACAGTGTTGCCAGTTTGCCTGGAGATTGGCGAGAGATCAGCCAGAGTGAGAAGGAGGGGAGGCTCCAGCCTGCTGGGAGCCCCCCACAGCCTTGCCATCAGGTCTGGGCCACTTAATCCACGCCCCTTCAGCTATCAGAGGGCATTTACTATTTTCTTAAGTTAAAATTTACCAGTTACAGTAATTGTAGATCCTGCAACTGCTAGTCTGGAGGTTTCCAGTGCTGTCCTCCAGAGGCTAGCCCTCCCTCCCACGTCGGGGAAAGATGTGGACCGAAGATCAGATGTCCAGCAGTGGTGAGAGCTCTGACCAGACCAGATGACATCATGCAGCAGTGAGAGTGCTGACCGAGTACCTCAGCGGTGAGAGAGCAGAAGAGACTTCAGGATGCCTTCAATTGTGGATGAGACCCGTGGAGGACCTGAGTGAGTACCCTTGTACACCCCGGTGCAAGGGAGAAGATTTAAAAGTAATCTTGGGGGCCCCAAGCCCCACTAACAGATGTGCTCTGTCAATTCGGAAAGTGCTGAAGTTATCAGTCTGGGCTACTAACCCCATGAGGCTGACTGTCTAATAAAAGTTAATATGGGTGCATCTTGTCTGTGGCCCAAATGGCTAGGTTGCAGATGCAGCAAGATGCCTGGCTAGTGAATCATATAAATGTGTTGCAAGTTGTTGTAGCTATGGGTTAGAGTCCTGCCATCGTGGAGCTGACTGCCATGCCACGTTTGCCACTTCATGAGACAGGAGGCCCTGGAGCAAATTATGTCTAAGATACCCTGAAGAGAATTTACCTGTGTCTGACCAGAACTTCATCTGAGAATGCTTGGGTTAAGTGTACAATGTCTAGACATGCTGGATAAGACTTTGCTTGTGAATTATATTCTTAGTATGTAGAATGGACTGGATGTGACTGCCTGTAACAAAAGTATGGGATGCTTGATAAAAGTGACGCTGCCAGCTTACTTTGAATGGATGCCTTTTGGTACATAAAGTACTGGATGTGACCTTATTTAACATAACTATGGGATGCTTGACAAAAGTATCACTCTCATTGCATTGGATGGGACTTTCAAATATTGGGCTGAATGTTCTGGATGTCAGATCCACATAGTTTGTCCTGGAATGTTCAGAAGTCTGTAAGTGCAGGGCAATCCCTGCCATGTGTCGAAGTGCAGGGCAATCCCTGCTGTGTTCTGATAAAGTGCAGAGAATACCGGCTGTGATTGTAAATAGTAATCTGTCATCTTATAAGAATCCGTTTCCAAGTTGCCCCCACCTTCAAATCAATAGCCAGCCACCTCAACCAGCTGCACCGTTCTTCAGGCCTGCAACATCTTGGACTGTGGTATCTGTTTAACCAGTATGGTATTAAATTGTGGGGTTTCATATTGATCTGGGATTGATACCAGTGTGGGTATTAATAATCATCATGTTTAACATCTGATTTTTCAGCAGCTAGATAGCCAAGGCGCTGGATGTCTTAAGTCGACTAGTAAAATGTGATTTATGTCTGCCTGTTAGTGTGTAGCCACCCAGCAGGAGGGTTCACCAGCAAAACCAAAAAACTTTATACATGCGTAAATAGGATAAGATAACCTCTACTCCTCCTGTTTCCCCTTCCTAGCTCTTATATTACCCCCAAAATAAATATCTTGTTACTTGTTGTTTAAACATCTGGCATGAGCATATTATTCGAGAGAGCCTTTAATTCAAAATGTCGAAATGTGGGGAACTGTGTATTGGGGCATGTCTGGGGAAGGTAACTGGTCATTGTGGGTGGTGTAGCATCTCAGGGGGCTACACCCAGTACCATCTCACCCACGTAAAGCACCCTGAGTGGAGGCACTGCACAAATGTTTTGAGAAATGGTTATCAGATAGCGAACCAAACCCCTTAGCCTATGTCCAGGGTAGTAGGCAGGGGTATAACACCACTCAGGGGTTACATAGTGATATCAGAAATAATTCCCAGCACACTAATAACTGTAGTGTCACTTTCAGCCATAATACAAATGTTATAGGTGTAATAATCCACTCCAGGTGTGCTTCAGTGCTGTAGTAACCACACTTCCTGGGTGGTTGAAACCCAATGAGGTCATTGGGTTATTATAATATCACAGCACATCTGACTGTGGATTATTCCTTACATATTATATGGCGAAGGCCGTTAACCGATGGACAGGGACACTTTTCTAAATGGGATAATCCACGTTTTTTAATTGACAGGTAACAATAATCAATCTCTAAGTGTAGATTATCACTATATGTCAACCAACAACAGTAGACTATTGCAAACTGCATAAAATGCACTCATGCTTCTAAAGAATGACTTACACCAGCATGAGTTTTCCTCACACTGCCTCTGTCGTGCCTCAGTCACTCTTGCTTTCACTTCATGGAAATCCTGTAGTACAATTTCTTGTTTGTATAAAAGAAATGAGGCTGTCACTTTTCTGTGACTCAGCTCCAGCCATGTACACAGTCTGCCTCACTGCTTGTTCAACTTCACCGTGTTCCTGATTTGCGTCAACACTCATCATAGTGTGCTTTAGGCTCCATCCCTTCTGGTGGAACATGTTGCTCATCCGGTCTCTGATGCTGCCGCAGTAACTGTCAAATTAGGCAAAACCCATGCTACTCTCCTCTACTGCCATACTGCCTTAATTCAGATACCACATAGGGGTCAAAAAATGCTACAGCAACAGGTCAGTGACCCTCCCGTGTCCCCACTTAACTGCTGAGCTAAGAACTGGAATTTCCTTTTCAGACACGAGTGAGTGGCACATTATAGGAGTATCCCTATAATATGAACAAATAAAATGATGGGGAAATGTGCGTTTCGAGGTGACAGTTCAGTCTCGGGGTTTATGGAATATTATAATCCACTCAGTCTTTAATAATGTTCTATAAACCTTTCGATTCAATTGTCACCTTGTAATTCATATTTCCCTATCATTTATTCTGTATTTATTGTGATAACTGCAGTAATTTCCTGCCCACTATTAACTGTTAGAGTGAGATCAGCAGTAATTCTTACCACACTAGTAATTCCCAGCACACTATTTATTGTTACAGTGATAACAGCAATAATTCTCAACACACTTAACTGTTCTAGTGATAGCAAGAATAATGTCCAGCACACCATTAGCTGTTATAGTGATCACAGTAATTCCCTGTGCACTATTAACTGTTATTGTGATAACAAAAGTAATTTACAACACACTGTTAGCAGTTATTGTGATAACAGTAATTCTCAGCACACTTAACTGTTACAGTGATTTCAACAATTCCCAGCACACTATTAGCTGTTACAGTGATCACAGTAATTTCTACAACACTAATGACTATTTTTGTGATAACAGTAATAATTCCCATTACAATATTGTTATTGTGATAACAGTAATTCCCAGCACACAATTAACTGTTACTGTGATAACAGCAATTATCCCCAGTGCACTATTAACTGGTATTGTGATAACAGTAATTCCCTGTTCCCTATTAACTGTAATTGTAATAACAACAGTAATTCCTAACACACGTATACAGTAACTGTTGTTGTGAATGTTTTGTTTCCTTTATACTGCATAATTTTGTAAATTCATTTTAATAAATATGTGGAAACTTATACTGAGTAATATGATCTGTGTGTGTGTGTGTGGGCGGGGGGAGGGGGAGCAGATACATCCAGTAAGATAAAAAGGCTATAATAAGGGTCACTGGATTATTGTGATGTTTTAAGCTTCCATCTTCACCCCTCCCCAACCTGTTTCTAAAACATTTCACGAGGCACTGGGACATCATAGGTTCTTATAACTAGAAGTTGTGACATTAAAGATGAGACTGGAAAAAAGAAATAATGAATACATATGTAGAATGGAGACTGAAAGACAAACATGCACTTAAATGCAATCCTCAGTTCTGGGAGTTATGTGTTTGTTTTTTACCTGATGGGTAAAAAGATTTTTTTTTTCAAATCACAGTAATGATTTTTTGTAGTAAGGCTTGTCAGAATGTGCATATTATTATATGCACTATATTCACTCACATAGTGCATTACTATATCCATGGTGCCTCAGATTATATGCATACACTGTATGTTATTTTTCTATAGGCATGCACATTATGTGAACACACTTCACTTTACAGCTGTAGGTTAGGCATATTATACCACTAAGGGGTTAATACAAGAATAGAACGGAAAAAATTACTTTTAAATTCACTTGACTTTGGTAGGCTCTGGCTTATGGTTGTTGTGGGAACTCAAACACATCTTTATCTTTTCTCACACATCAGTTTGGTTATGTTATAACTTCTGCTGACAAACTGCCCAGCACTGCATTGGAGATAAGGTCCGGGTGCCTTATCTGGTAATTTAGAGGTGTAGCTGGGAACACCCTATACACGTAGACTAGTATGAAATCATATAAACCTTAGTCAAAACATATTAATTATCTTAAAAGTATGTGAAGTCAGCAGATGTTAGACACTGCTTGGTACCAAAAACAGTATATAAGAAAGCAGACTTTTAGCAGTGGTTGTTACACAGTCCGACATGATGGTGTAATGAACTTCCATCTGTGAACCCCTGTTGATGTGAGTATAACTATTTCTAGTGTACTTAGCAACAGCCAGCCAAGGTGACAGGGTACTGTTATAATACAAATAGAACATGTATTTTATACTCTGTGTTTGTGTGCTTATAATATAATGGTCTACGGAAATAGAAATGTTATATTGAACATTTGTGCCTTGTTTGATCTCAACCTCTGTAATAAAACTAGATTTTGTTATACCTTTTATAGGTTGTAAGATTCTCATTGTTAACCCTAAAATAATTCTAATATTACTAGTCTGAAATCCAACAGCAAGAAAAGAGACATTTAAATTTTAAATTAGGAGGCATACTTATGTCCTTTATAGTTTTGGTGGCATATACTTTAAATACAATGCCCATGACATTTTGCAAATGTATTGGTTGTTTCCCTTTTAAATGTGAGCCAGGTATGTTCACTACCCCTCCCTCTGATGAAAACTTTGTTTATGGCGAAGTGCCGGGAGGCATAGTTAGGTGTTAGCTGCTACTCCAAATAAAAGCATGGTTTAATCTGCAATTTAAAGCAGTTTGGTATTTTGATTTATTTTTTTACCAGAATAAGAGTACCTCAGTCTGAGTTCTTTGTCTGATGCCCATAATTTTCTTGTGCAGTTTCTGAGGTCACATACTACATATATTAAACTTTATTTTATTCATTTTGCAATTTTGCATATATGAATAAAACACAATTTCTTGGCTTATAGACATAGTGATGTTCATGCAATTAATAGTTATGTTAGAATACTGGAGAGTCAGCTACTTGTGACATGATACTGAGTGTATACAGTTAATGGCATTGCCTCAGCAATGTAAACCACAAAATGTGCTGGTAGTCAGCTCTGCCACTCAAGATGGAAATAAATAACTGTCTTCTTAAATCCACCCCAGGTGTGCACCTCCATGATATACCCAGGACAGCAGAACAAAAGGATGAGGCACCTAGGTGCACAGAGCAACCTGGTGATGCATTCAGGTGGTAAATACAGGGCTGGAATCCTAGTGATTCTAATTTTTCCATCTTTATAAACATTCTAAATACATAACAGTACAGTATATGATTAGGGCTTATTGTGTATGGAATTTGGCCAGTTTAAAAACCTTGTTGTGCACAGTCCAAAAGTTGTGCATGTTCAAAAAATGTTGTTGTGCTTGTTCCACAACCAAAGTCCAGCTGTGTTTATCCCTTGTACTGACTCCTGCTTTCATTCTCTCACCACTATTCCAGTCATGTGCATGTTCAAGTTTCCCAAAGATGCTGTAGCAGTGAAAACAGACATGATGGTCTGAGTGGAGCCAGAAGAAAAGTCTACTTGTTTGAGTCAATCAGACCACCCACCCTCCCTGGAGGAAACGACCCGGTAGGGACAGTGATGGTGAGTCACCTGATTGTTTAACAATTGTCAGTTTGACAGCGCAGCAAGCAGTGCCTGAGACCACACGGGGTTTAAGCCTAGTCCCACACTAAATAACTCTGTGACTTCGATAAATAAATACTATGCTTGGCCCTGTGTTTCTGTCTCAGGGGTGATAACAGCACAGACCTCTTGAGCTTCGCTCTCGTGGTCCATATGCTGTTATGTTGAGGTTAACACAGGCTTGTTGTATTTGGTTGCCCATACAGTATTCCTTATATAGTGTAATATATCATGGGGGGGGGATCAAAGAAGACCTGCCCTGTGTATGAGAGGACAGAGGATATTGTGGTTTATCTATTATTTCTTACCTTCAGGACCCTGCAGAGAGAGACACAGACACAGACACACACACACACACACACACACACATTGAGTGTACAGTGGATACTGAGTGGGCACTGCAATCAGGAGAGCAGAAAAGACAAGCAGTGAAGTCAGTTTTCCAGTGGAAAATGTCACTCAGTTATGCAGACGAGGACAGTATACCCTTCCCCCTTTCACTTCTGTGAGTCGCCTGCCTGCCCTGATTTTTCCCAGTGGCAAATATTACTTTACTGTACTCTGCAGCATGTCCTTTGACTTACTCCACCTCTAGGTTTGTAAAACTATGGCTAAATTAGAAAATTTAAAAAAAGCACAGGAAAAAACTGCCTTGCATCATAGCGGTAGGAGCCGTAGTTGACAACAGCAAAATCTTTGGTGCAAGCTGCCATAAAGCGTGGAAACTGTTGCAATGCACCAGATGTACTACAATGTGGTGCAGTTGTGCCAAACATCGGGGCCGACACAGAGCTTGGTGCAATACCTTTTGGACCTCTACAATAAAGGATTTATGGACATTATCTCATGTTTCCACACGCGTGTCTCCCTTTGGTTGGATGGTCATGCTGCTGACTCCTGGTTGTGAGTACCATCTCTTATGGTATAAGAGACTCTAAGCATGAGGTTTGGGTGAGAGGACCACAAGGGAAAGCTCCTTCTCTTTTATATTTAAGTTTTTATTAAAAAACATAAACTAACAATATAGATACACTATTGTACAGTCATTACTACAAAATGTAAAAAACATTACAGCTTGTATCATAGTGTATTCTTCCCCCAAGAGTAACAAAAGAAATCATTATTATTGGACAGTAATTAACACTGTATTGAGAAACAGTAGCACCATACAAAGAGTCAATATTTATTTAAGAAAGCACTAAGATCTATTTTTCAGCTTATTGTGAACTGGTTCAGGGGTAGTACCCTATGATGTGTATTTCATTACAGTATAAAGTGGGGATCCATATTCATGAAATACATTTGCCAGGGGCGCCAAACATTATGAAATACAATTTCCCACCCCTGCAGTCCTGCAGTCTGTGAGTTTCTCCATCTGATAGACCAACATAACAATGTGTTGCCAGTTTGAAATTGTGGAGGGAGCGGTTTGAAGTCACAGCCATGTAATATGATTTCTTGATAGCCAGGAGCAGGATGGGTGCAATAGACCTAGCGCTCACCTTGATTCCTCTCAGTGGAATCGAAAGCAGGAGCATCAAGGGGCATATCAGGAAGGAATCTACAGACAGCCTATGGAAATGACGCTTCTGTTACTACCAGAACTGCGGACAGTGCCAAACGATGCAGGTGTGGTCTGCCTCTGTGGTGCCACATTGCATCCAGCGGTGGCCTGAATTTGGCTCCTTAACTTTGCCTGGATCTTAGGAGAGCAAAATATCACAATCTACACTTCCAGGCACCTTCTCACCCAAATACCAATGAGGTTACCTTTGCAGCCCTGAGGGAATATGTTATCCAGGTTCCCCTCAGGTATGTTGTTTGTAGCTCCTGATTCCACTTTTCCAGGACAGAACTGGTGGAGGCAAGCCACAGATCCTGCATGTCTTTGTAAAGGTGGTCTATCAGGTGATTCCAAACATCACCCTTTAACAAGGCCATGAATATCTGAAATAGGGGTGGGGTCTGGGACCCTAGGAGGGTCCCTCCAGGCATGCAAGAGATGAGGTCTAAGCTGGAGGTACCTATAATGTTCTCCCCAGTTAATACATATGTGTCCTATAAATATTGAAAAGGGTATATGCCCTGTTCATTCAGGAAGTGAAATAGGTGGCTTGAGCCTAGTTTGGTGCCATCTTCTAAAGGCAATATCTATCTATAACGGCTGAAAGCCTTAGTCTTTCTCTAACAGGCTGCAATGCTATAAAGTATCGGCATGAGCTTGGTTTTTCAGAATGGTTTTCCAAAACTTCAGCGTGAGTGCAGTATATGTGGTAAGGTGTCTCAAATCTACCTCCTGAAGAAGGTGAGAAAACAGGTATTTGTTCATATCAAATAAACTGTTGATGTGAAACTCAGTATGCTTCCATATGTAGGTACGTGACTGGGATAGTGAACAGCGTTTTGTGCGTAGTTGTGTTGCTGTGGCATATACTCAGAGATTGGGAAGACTGAGACCTCTCCTTTCCCTGGGAGCTGAACGTTTTATAGTGAATTCTAGGTCTATGCCCACTCCAGATGTTTCGGGAAACCCCTTTATCTCATTTTGCAAAGTAAAGCTGGGAGGGCACAGATGGGACGGTCTGTAGAAAATATAGGATTCTGGGGTGTGCTACCATTCTGATGGAGTCTGTTGAAGAAAGGAGGCTCTAGGATAAGGAATGCTAGCCATCAAGATCCCAAATAATTTGTTGTGTGAGCAACTCATAATCGAGCAGTTCTGCATTGTTTAAATCATTAAGTATAAAGATTCCAAGATATTTAATTATTAGGACAACAATTAATTCCACCAGAACGGATATTTGCATTTCAAATCTCGGAATGGAGTGTAGTGGAATGGCAACAGTTCCATTTTCTGTAGATTTAGGGGAAAGCTGGAGATCGCACCAGACTGCAAGATGACCCCCCAGGCATGGGGAATAGATGTTTCTGGGGAAAGCAGGGTTAACAGCACATATCAACATATGGTGAGAGCTTAAACTCTCTACCACCCAACGGGAACCCCTCTACCCGCTCCATCTTATGTATTGGGCCAGTGGTTTTTACACAGTGTGCAAATAAGAGGGAGGAGGAGGAGGGAGGGACATCCATGTCAGGTACCCCGCTGTAAAGGAACTGGTTCACTACAGGACCCATTAATTTTTACATATGCCACTGGGGCTGAATAAATGGCATGGAGACAGTCTATGAACTGTGGGGGAAACCGGAAGGTGGACAGGGCCTCACATAAAAAGGGCCAGGAGACCCTGACAAATGCCTTGTCAGCATCAAGGCTGAGAAGGGCCAGGGATAGGGAGTGCTGCCTAGCATTGTCTAGAGGAAGAAATGAGCACCTTCTCGTATCCGTTGTCTGCCTCTGGTGGACAAACCCAGCCTGGTCAGGCTGGAAGAGCATGGGGGGCAGCCTGTCGAAGCTGTGGCCCAAATAGCCATGTCAATTTAATAATCCATATTTAATAAGGACATTGGCCTGTAAGAGGCCAGGTTACATGGGTCCTTACCGGGCTTTAATATGGTAGAAACTGTTGAGCCATTCCAATGGGGGCAGCTAAGTAAGCAATAATACCCGACACAGTGGGCATTATTGAGAAATACTGGGCCACCTGGGGGCGTAATGAGGCCCGATGCCACAGGCGGAGGGCCTTATAGCCCCTGGAAGGTCTGGTATTTACCAATAATGCCCACCCTGGAGGGTATTATTGAGCTTAGAAAATGGCCCATCAGAGAATGATACTCTGTGAAGAGGCACTTGGACTGGCTCTTATTTTTAGCTGGGCATCTATTGAGAAATAAATGCCCAGCTTGGAGCCTGTCTCAGCCAATCAGGTTTAAGAATTGATAGTTGCCATTTTCTAAACCTTTTTGTATGACTTGGAATGCTAAAAGAAGTAGCGAGGTGAGATATTTCTAAAAGATTTTGTAATATTTTGTCTGGAAACCATCAGGACCCAAACCCTTTTGTGTTTTGGCTGACCCCATGACAAGTTTGATTTTATCAGCCATAACAGACTGCAGCTCAGCCTGCTGCTGTAGTTCCGTTAGTTGGGGAAGGGGATGGGCTAGCAAGAAGATCTGTATAGTTTCTGATGGGGTGAGCAGTCTGCTGTATATAGCTGCTGACAGAAGTTCCACATAATCTGCCAGACTATGTCTCCCTTATTTTCCATCAGGTCCATGCACGCACAGTGCAATGGCAATATGGGGGTGCTTTTCCACTTTACTCTGAGCCTGTGGGCTAGAAGGTGGGCCCCTCCTGAGCGCCCCCTTCATAAAATGATTGCTTGAGATAAAGTGGAGAGATCAACTTTCTCTTGGAGTAAATGATGTATTCCAGCCTGTATTCTAGCAACCTGGGCTGCACTTTTACTTATTTATTTGTTTTTGTTTACCAGATAAGCACACTAGACAACCAGATGCCTATTTTCAGGTGCGACCCGGGAGATTACAGAGATACATACATGGTTATTTCAGGGATACATACATGATTTTACAGAGATACATACATGATTACAAGGATACAATCAGATACAGCAGGAAAACAACATGAGCTGGTACAAGTAAGAGCATCAGACATAAACGAGGTAAATGAAGCAATACCAGGGGACCTTATCTATCCAGTGGTAGTAAGGTAATAGCTTCATACAAAGGAGGCCAGCTGTTGGCTAGGAAATATCAGCCAAACACGACATCTGGAGGCTAGGGGATGAGGCGTACGTCAAGGAGATTACAAAAGGGGATAGGAGAGGCGAAAGGAGCACTTAGCTGGAGCAAAGAAGGCTCCTTGTTATCAGATAATCTGAACCCTTGTATGATTCACTGGAGGGGAAGGTCATGATACCCTATACCATAGAGCCGAAGGAACAGTGGGGCAAGTGACAGGAGTAACATAAGTGCAGAGGCAGGGAAGGGTAGACTTGAGGAAGCCCAGAGGAAGCCTTAAAACAGGAATGGGAGGCGGAAGAGCGGTGCTCACTGGCAGGGAGTTCCATAGCCTTGGAGCAAGAGTGTAGTGAGGCCGGTCACCCATCTGAGTGCGTGTTTTAGGCACCAGAAGGACATAGGAGTCGTTGGACCTTAGGTGGTAGGAGGAGGAAGGAGGAATGAGGAAGTTGCTAGGCCAGGAGGGTGGCAGTTCTGATGACCTTATCAATGAAGTTGCCTAGTACGAAGGACCGGTATTTTTCGGAGGAAGCCATTCCAGCTGAGAATAGAGCTGGCAGCGGTGAGTGGGCGAGGGGTCAGAGAGCAAAGCGACATATATTGTTGTACGCCATATCCCATTTGGAGATTGTTTTTGTGGTGAGAGCAAGGAGACAAGGCCATAGGGAGCGTAAGTGAAGACGGCTTTGGCAAGGCGAGACGATCCGCCCGGGGTGAGGCAACTTTTTGCTCTATATGCAAGGCCCAATTTATGGTTTGAGGCCTTGCAGACATTGTGAATGTGCAGAGTGCAGTCCAGTTGTGGATCTAGAGTCACCCCAGGTACTTAATGGA
This sequence comes from Neoceratodus forsteri, assembly GCA_016271365.2. Classification (NCBI taxonomy): domain Eukaryota; kingdom Metazoa; phylum Chordata; order Ceratodontiformes; family Ceratodontidae; genus Neoceratodus; species Neoceratodus forsteri. Next base: position 61,117,873 of record JADMNL010000033.1, read on the forward strand.
TTTAGCATCACGTAGGAAGGATCCATCAGCACATGAGATCCTTAGAGGGGAAGGAGCCGCTTTTAGTTTGGCTGTGGAACCAAAGAGCATGGTTTGGGTTTTCTGCAAGTTGATAGCAAGCTTGTGTTCAACCAGCCATGCTTGGATCAGGTGGAAGTCAGCATTGAGCTTGTTGTTAATGTCCAAGCTATCCTGTGAGTTGAACAGCATGACTAAGTCATCAGCGTACAGGGTAGAGCGCCCATGGGCCGGGGCCAAAGGCAGCTGATTAATAAAGAGGGAGAAGAGGAAGGGCCCTAGGACAGAGCCCTGAGGGACCCCGCAGTTGACCGGGGCAAGCTTTGACAGGGACTTGTTAAATGAGGTGTACTGCTGTCTACCCAGGAGGTAGATGCTAATCCAGGCTAGTGCGGGGTGGGAGAAGCCAAGAGACTGGAGAGAAGAGCTCGGAAGAGAGTGGTCAACACAGTCAAAGGCCTTAGAGAGGTCCCCCTAGGAATTAAGCCTTTGCAGTGTGGTTGAGGTGTCCATGAAGGTGAATAGATGAGCAGACGAGTGCCACTTTTTCTGGGCTGGGTATGCAATAATTGTTCCTCTCAACACCACCTTAACTGTGTCCCAGAGCATAGCATCTCCCACTTCTCCATTATCACTGTCCCCAATGGTTGTGCTGTATTTTTTCAGCTATGGCGGACATAAACGCTGCGGACCTGATTTTTAAACAGGGACGCAGGGCTTGCGACCAAGCCCTGCGCCCAAGTAAAGTTTGCCGTTCCTGTGTCCAAGGGTATGTCGCGACTTGCACCCGTTCTTATAACCTTAGATGCAAGTTCTGACAGTGCCCATATTTTACGGCAGCTTGCACCAAAGGTATGGCGCAAGCCCCGTAAAATAGCTCCCCCCATGGTGCAAATGTAGACCGGGGGCAGCTGGTCTAAGTCCTGTGTTCAGCACAAGGCGCTTGCGCCAGGGAGTTGCGGCTCCAATTCTTGCAAACTCAGACTTGCAGCATCACCTGATGCAAGTCGTCACTTGTTTCAAACTTCCTGCTGCAAGTCTGTTACGGCAAACGCAACCAGTTAGAAAATCGGGCCCGTGCATCTCCAAGGAGCAAGGTACTAAACCTCCAGAATGTGTTCTTTACAGGTTTGCTTGAGTCCATTTTCAGTAAACTCCAACTGTGGTCAAATAAGTCCCAGGGGCCCTTAGACATATCCTGGATAGCATCAAAATGTTCACATGTCACAAAAAATAATCCAGTCAAGCATAATAGTTGTGACTGGGAGAGTAATGCATGTAAGTTCTATCAGATGGAAAAAGTTGTCTCTAAACACGTACCATTCTTAAATGCTGTAACATTTTCTGCATATAATTATTCAGCCAAGGTCACCCTATATCTACTAGGCTTCAAGACATCAAGCTCCAGAGGAAAGGTGAGATTTGGAATCATCTGTAATTAACTATTGCCCTTACGTTGCTCCATTAATAAATGTCTGAAATACAACTTTGGAGCTATTCGCTGGAAAATAGACATTTGCAAAGGTGACCTTGGTGGAGAACAATTGACCAGTTAAAGGGACACTGTCAACTCCCTTAGGCCTCAAATTGTCCCTAGTTTAAAACACATGTTTTATGGTTGTTCACATTCTGTAGAAACTGTTGATATAACTGTGAGTTTGATTCAGTTTCCTTTTTTTCTTTTAAAAAGTGAAAAACAGACTGCCCACCATACTGGTGTTACCGCACAAAATCATGTTTATTTACAGTCCTTGATCAACTTCCACTGCATCCTTTCTGGACTTGGGAACACCACCCACACAGTCTAGTCACCCATGATGCAGTGGGAGGAGAGGAGATTAGTGCACTATGAGTGGCTGCACTGTTTGAGGGTGTTCTTCATGCTCAGGACGTAAGAAATAAGAGCTGATGAAGGATTAAAAACAAAACAAGGTTTGGTATAACTGCACCATCACCACTCATTTCAGTTCTGCTGAGAAAGAAGCAAATAAAACAACCAGCAACAACAGTGAATTTTAAAGAAGGTAAGTAATAAAATGTGAGCTTTCAACCTGAAATTATACGATGCAAAAAGAGTTGACAGTGTCCCTTTAAGATAACGTAACAACCTGATGGAGCGACAATGCTGAGCAGTTCTGTCTGTCAAAACCTCATAAGAGAAGTTTCTTATACCATAAGGGACACCCCGCAGAGGTCCTATTATCTTATTATAAATTACTCACATTAGCTAGAGTTGTATTTTTTTTTTTATTTCAAAGGTTAAATAAAGCTGTTCTTCTGTACGCAGCAAAAGAGATCAGTGTTGTTACTGGCCATGTCTTCATCCTCTTTCCAACAGGTAGTCAAGGCGGTACACACAGATGCCACTGTTTATGCCGAGAACAGCTGTCGGCAGAATTAGGCTGAAAAGATTAGTAAACAAGACGGCGTGTTTCAGGCTAAACATTTTTCCTTCTGCAGTGGAGGCTTCATCTATCAGCAGCTGACTTTCCTCTGTCAGTGTTTCAAGACATCTACAGTCAGTAGTCTCGTACTTATTTGCTGAAAAAGGCAAGGCACGTTTATTTCTGGAGTGCCACTTCGAAAAGACGTCCTGGCACTTTCCAATTAAAACAAGATTCAGATTTAACACTGGCCCCATGGTACAGGAGCAGTGTCGTTGCTTGGGATGCTGGTGGCTTGGGTTCAAGAATGGGCCCATGTTGTCAGAGGGCCAATGGGGAGAGGAAGCTTGGTCTCTTAGCGGGCACTCACCTCCTCTGCGGTGGGTGGATGACTGTGGTCTGCTGTGTGAGCATCTCCCTGTGACCCTAGGGGCACTGGCATGATGAAGCACGTCAAGGGGGGGAATAAGCAGCCATTCTCCATGTACACCCATTGCATGCATGCATGCTAGAGACTGGTAGTGTCACCGTCCCAAGGGAGGGGTGCAATAAGGAAAACAGCTCCCATTGGCAGGATGAAACACACTCCCTGCAGGTACCACACCCCCGACTGGGCTCATGTCCACACTGGATCTAATCTCTGGTGGGGTTTGACCTTCCTGACCCACCCATCCCAACCTCCAATAGGACTGAAATTCAGGAGATAGTTGGTACTTACGGCTGAAGTATGAGGATGCAACATACAAATCAGAAAGGATATCACACACAGTCAAAACACGAAATACTGCACAAACCTCAATACATCAATTCCAGTACACAGCTATAAGTTGCAAAAAGTACTGAGTGCTCTTTATTTGAGTAACAGCCATGGAGGCAAGGGCAGTATTCAAAGAAAATTACTACCTGGCTCTTCGAATCTTACTGATTCTTCCTCAGGGGGGCCGGATGCAGGACAGCTGGCAGGGCTGGTAGTATCAGGGGTCTGGGACATGGTCCCTGCCAGTATACGTCCTATCACCCAGTCCACGACTCTGTTGCATGGTCCATGGCATACCTGCCCCAGTGCCACCAGTGTACCCTCCCACACCCTGCCTTGCCCATGGTGCCCACTCCTGGCACCCATACTGGACAAGCTGCAGTGTAGCATGCAGGCATCCCTTCCTCAACATTGGGAGGTCTGGGCCGGCATCATGCCAAGCGGGGAGGGGCTTGACAGGACCCTCTGTCACCCCCCCTTGTGCCAAATGTTTGCTTTAACACTCTGACTGCGGCAGCTTCGGGGACTTTGGTGCAGGGAGCTCCATTGTACTGAGATTGGATGCAGGCTCCCTTATGTACCCAGAGTTTGCCACAGCCATGGATTGGTGCAATATGTGCCCATCTAGCGGCCCTCCTGCGCCGCTCTAGCAACCCTCTGACACTGATTGTTTGTTTGTGCCTGAACTGTTTAGGCAATTCGCCTGTGTCTATGCAACTTTTCTGTGCTCTGCGTTGAAATCAACCATTTACTTTGACACAGTACTGCTTGTGGTACATGCTTCCTTGTAACTTTGTTGTTCCCACTTGTAATTATTGTATGTAATTTTCTTTTTGTATTATACTGTATTAAAAGTCTTTGTATTGTACTGTCTTTAAATTCTCTGTATATCTGACATGGAACCTTTGTAAAGGAATCTATGACTCAAAGGTATGTAATCTGATAACTACAATAAATAAATAAATAAAATCTGGCCCAATGTGTTAAACTGGTTCTTTTCCTTGTATGCTGCCATCTTCACTTTCTCCACTAGATGGCACTCTACATCTGTCTCTGATTTCATATACTGTACACCACAGATGCCAATGCAGAGCAGGAGCCCCCCACTTTCCTGGGGGCCGAGCTCATCACCACCATGATGTGCCCAGCCTCCAGCAGGCCTGAAGTGGTGATTCCTGGCTAATCGTATGTACTGTACGCCACGGCCTCCCAAATGGCAGCCTGCACCACTCAGCCAGTCCTAAACAGTTTACAGTTCTCAGCAGCTTTTTTGTAGTAAATGTTAGTGCTCACGAAAGGTGCTGGACTAACAGCACTTCAGGCTCTGTATAGCCACGTAATACATACAGTCTGCGGGACCACATTGCAGCCTTCCCCATACTGCCTTACCAATCTGCCTCAAAGGAGGGACTACCCACGTGGGTGAGAGGGTTCTTCCCACTCCATGTCCATTCAATACCTGGCCTCATGTGACCTGGTCAACAAGGGTGCCAGTTACAGCCAGCCATGTTGATGGTTTTGGTAGAGACGTTGTGAAACAAAACTTTGCCAGAGAAAGTGTGACAAAGTGACAGACTTCGTACTTTATGACGGTCAGGTGAAATGCTGACAGATTTGGCACTTTGTCTAAAATGTTCATGAAGCATGGTGATGTTTTTTTCTAATTCACCCACTGCCAAATGCACTGGATCCTGTGGGTGGACAGTTGAAAAGAAAAAAAAAAAAAACTCTCCTCCTAACCTTATAGAACCCAATATCCCACCCATGCTCCCAGTCCAAGAAAATAAGTTACCCCCCATTCCCCAACCCTCTTAGTATCCCGAATCCCAGAAATATAGGCAGCACGGCCTAGAGGGTTAAAGCAGCAAGCTGTGAACCTGAAGACCCAGTACATCTGGATTTAAAATCTACAACTGCTACCTGAATTCTATGTGACCTTGAGCAAGTCACTTAATCTCCTTGTGCTCCTTGGACACACCTGGAAGCTTACTTTGACCCAGTGTGTCTTTCCTGGCCAACAATTCTAAAACGGAAAAAATGATAGCTATTCCTAATTTTTTTAACGAAGGGCCTCAGGTGGGACACTCGATAAGGACCTCAGGTGTGACACTGGATATGTCTTCATCTCACAAGCAAAGGGTCAGAGGTTTAATTTCCAAGGAGAATATATAGACTCAAGTAGTGCAGTGGATGTGTCTTGGCCTTATACACAAAGGGTTAGTGGTTTGATTCCTGGTGGGGACATATATTATGCAAGCAGTATAGCTTAGTGGTTAAAGGCACTGAACTGCAAACCTGGAGACCTGAATACCTGGGTTTGAATCTCATCAGGTGGTACACTGGATGTGTCTTTGCTTTATAAGCAAAGGGTCAGAGGTTCGATTCTACTGTTGGTGAGGCAACATATTTGCTATCTTATCAAGGATATTCATAAATTATGCTGTCACTATACTCATGGTTTCACCACGTTCTTCCCATTTTCTCAGGGGAGAGAGGTTGACACCAGCCCATTCATTGTGGAAAGAGTCCTAGGGGAACTTGGGAAAATAAAAACAGACAAAGCAATTGGGTCAGATGGGACTGAGCCCAGAGTATTAATAGAACTCAGGGACATACTGGCAGGTTCACTGACTGACCTTTTCAACTCATCTTTAGAGACAGGGGAGGTACCTGAAGACTGGAGGAGGGCAGAAGTGGACCCTCTCCACAAGAGTGGCAGTAGGGAGCAGACAAGCAATTACAGACCTGTCAGCCTGACCTCAGTAGTGGGGAAGCTAATGGAGTCCCTCCTTGAGGAGAGGATTGTGAAGTTTCTGTTGACTAATGGGGCACAGGATCCAAGGCAGAATGGATTGTCAGTGGGAAGGTCCTGTCAGACAACTCTAATAGATTCCTTTGACTGGGTGACCAGGGTGGTAGATCAGGGAGGAGCGGTGGATGTGGCCTACCTGGATGTCAGCAAGGCCTTCAACATCATCCCACAGAGGAGATTGCTAAATAAATTGAGAAACCTGAGAATGGGCCCTATGGTAGTAAAATGGGTTGAGAACTGACCAAGGGACAGGACTCAGAGGGTGGTAGTAAATGGCATGAAATTAGAAGAGAGGGAGGTGACCAGTGAGGTGCCACAGGGATCGGTGCTGGGACCAGTCCTCTTCAATGTCTTCATTAGCTACATTGCACAGCATCTGGAGGGAAAGGTATGCCTGTTTGTGGACGGCACCAAGATCTGCAACAGGGTTCGTGCACCGGAAGGGGTGGAAAGAATGAGAAAGGATCTAAGCTTACTGGAAGAATGGTAAGGTGTATGGTAGTTGAATTTCAATGTTAAAAAGTGCAAAATAATGCATCTGGGTCACAGGAATCCAAGAGAGAGGAGTACAGGAAAAGAGGGGGTGGGTTCTGGCCACCACAAAGCAAGAGAGAGACCTGGGGATCATCATATCAGATAACCTAAAGGTGACCAAGCAGTGTGAAAAAGTGGTGGGGAAGGCAAACAGAATGCTGAGATGCACAGGTTGGGGCATAACTAACAGAAAGGAAGAGGTGGTGATGTCACTCTACAGATCACTGGTAAGGCCTCATCTGGAGTACTGCATCCAGTTCTGGAGACCAGATCTCAGGAAGGACATAGTCAGGATGGAGGCAGTCTAGAGAAGGGTGACGAAAAAGGTACATGGACTACACCAGAAGCCATATGAGGAAAGACTTGGGGGACCTTAAACTCTATTCATTGGAGGAGCGGAGAGAGAGGGGGGATATGATAGAGACATTCAAGTACCTTAGGGGTATAAACAGGGTACAGGAGGGAAGCATATTTCAGAGGAAGCATTGCACAAGGACAAGGGGACATGATATGAGGCTGGAGGGAGGAGGCTCAGGGAGAATGTCAGGAAGACTTTTCACAGAAAGGGTGGTGGATCCATGGAACAGCCTTGCAGTGGAGGTGGTGGGGCTAAAACAATACAGAGGTTCAAGAGCACATGGGATAGATATAGGGGTACCGTGGAGATGGGCAGAGAAGGTGTGCCACAGATCAAATAGGATCTGGGCTGTCAACACTGAGTAGGGAAATGGGCAAACTAGGTGGGCTGTATGGTCCTTATCTGCTGTCAAATTCTATGTTTCTATGTTTCTATCTCCTGCTTGCAACCCAGTTAGCATTCCAACTCCCACCGTCCTCAGCGCAGATAATTCCATAAACAGTCCCTAACTGGCAACCAACTTAGCACCCTTATTCTGGGTCTGGCAGTATAGCCTAGAGGTTAGAGTAACAAACTATGAATGAGCTTGGTACATCCAGCAGACCTGGGTTTGATTTCCACAACCTCCACTTACACACTGTGCGACTCTAAGCAAGTCACTCAACCCCCTCCCCAGAGTTCCAGGGTCACCCCTAAAAACAGGCAATTGTGTATACTGGGCCTCGCCTGGTTACCAAAGAATAATAAAAATAAAATAATAATAAATACGGTCCCACCATCGGTGTGCTGATTTAAAAAAAATAAAAATTCCGTCCCTAGAGACAGTGACTGGCATTGCCCTCCATGTGCCACCTCGTTTGGATGCCATCTTAGCAAAAAGTGCACTCATAGTGAGCACATGCTTTCACTCTCATTAATTCTGATGGTGTCCAGCTGAGGTGATGTGAGAACAGTTGCAACAGACGCCATCTCTACAAATCAGATTGTCCGTTTTTAAATCAGCATACCCAAGAGGGGAAGGAAGGAGTGGGAAGAGGGAAAGAGGGATTAATTCAATGAGAAATTAGAAATACCACTGGGACTGTGAGGGGATGAAAGTGGAATCTGAGGCATTAAGCGGGTTGGGGAAACTTACATTCTTTTACTGGGACTATGGGGGGGGAAGGAGGATACGGGGTGCTATAAGGGCGGGAAGGGCATTTCTTTTCTTTTGTTTTTCAGACCACCACTATGTTGTGGGTAACTGACTTCACCGATGAAGTACCAGGCTCTGCAAAGGTCACCCATCGCCAAGGGCTAACTTCACAAAGTTTTTTCTGCAAACGCCTCCCTTGGCGAAAGAGAATTTTAGCAAAGTTATTTCACTTCACTGCAAAGGGTACGCTACATATAGTGGCAGTACTCCGCCCATCCCTAGTGATGTGGTCGCCTGCACACTAGAAACTGGACTGAGAATTACTGAGACTTAGTTCATATCATCCGCCGAACATACAGTGGAGGATAATGCCTTTGGACACCTTGGACCCAGGCTGGATTTGAACCAGTGACATAGATGGGAATGATCTGTATGTTTGTAGTAAACTGGATGCTTTTTGGCACTGGCACACCTTCCTTGCCATCTCTCTAGGCTTTGCTAATTTGATGATAATAAATGTAAAATGTAAAGCAGCTTTTAATTTACTTCTGAGCTAATTGCCTGGATTTAATTCATTAGATTTAATTCAGTTCCGTACAACAGTTCTCATCCAGGGAAAAAAAATCCCCTTCCACCTTGGAGTTTACTAATAAGGGCCTGGATTACATCAAAGGCTGGTTACACAAATGACAGGCAATTGGGGAGGGGTCTGTCAGGAAGCTGTGCCAGAGCCTTTGTTTCCAAAATTAAAACATCATATAAAGAGAAACACAGCAAGCAGTAGCCCACTATTGTCTTCCTTCATTAAATAGTGACATCTTCGATGACTAGGCCAAAACCCCACAACATCATCTGTGTTGCTGAATATCAGTAAGGGGACGAAGCCTTATTTTCAAAGAGATGACTCATGATGTCGGCATTCGTTTTTGATAAATAGGAGGAATATGGTGCGGACCCTCATGATAAATTTGGACAGGCTGACATGGGGTCAAAAAACCTGGAGAAATTCTGTCCTACAAACTTTCAAAGAATCCTAGTGAATGAGAGCTACTCTAGACGCCAAACTTGAAAATTGTGCACAGAACATTATAAACATCATTCACCATTCTGTCAGTCAATCAGTGCCGTGATTTGCTTGCATGTGGGGAGCTGTTGAAACCACATGAGTCCTCACGTGCAACATCTGGAGTGAGGTGTTCCACACTTTTTTCAATGGAGGAATTGTTTTCTAAAACCCTTTTTTCAAGTGATTTTTTTGACATTTAATATTGGATAAATAGTCAATTAATATGGATGCCAAGGCATCTCTCTGTGCACACTTCAGGAATGGCTTCTTTTGTATCCTCTATGCACTCTGTGAATGTATGAGTCAACTCTCATGTACACTTGCCTTAGTGTCCATGTTTATATATTTCTAAGATGGGCCATGAAAATCCTGTAACCTCATTGGTCGAAACATGCCATGTGGCTATTATTTTTCTGACCTCTGCACACCTCACCAGAATTATATATGATTTTTAAACCAATAAAAGCCCATTTCATACATGGAATAACACACTCCAGGCAGGGCAGTCATAAGAGAATAGTGCACTTCTCAGGTGGTTGTGGTATTTGGCTATGCCTCGTACCTTTTCCCCTATAACTGCACACCCTGTCATGTGATTTTCTTTATGTAAACCACTTTTTAAAAAGCAAGAATACCTTGTTAAAGTGGAAAATCATGTCAGCCATGAAAACAACAGCATCAGGTGAGTGACATTTCCTCGCTGAATTGAGGGCTACCGCAGTAGTGGTTTATTTTTACTTTACAGATTTTGTTTTGCAGGCACAGGAAACAAGTCTCCCTGGTCCACCCCCCCCCCGGCACTTGACCAATCACAAGAGATGTCCACATTATACTCCATTTGCTGTATATGAAAGCAGAAAACCACTAATATAAACAATAAAAAAATTCTAATAGTGGGACTTTAGGATTTAAATCCCTGATTTTTCAGAACAAGTTCCATACTTAGAAAAAAATTATGTAGCCTGGCCCAATGGTGCTGACAGAGTTCATTGCAGGCCAGTGTGGGAGTCCAGGGCTTGCACTGCAGACCAACCCACTACCCTGAGCCAGGGGCGTCTATGGACTGTTATGTGGGCAGCCCTCCTGCTCTCAGACTTGTCCAAGGGTACACAGTGCATATTTGATTCTAGTAGGGTCTGAACATGCGCTGTCCTGGTTCCAAAACCAATACTCTTACCACAAGAACACACTTAAAGGGCAGAACGAGATTTCCTGGTTTCCAGCACCATATTCGTATTTGACATCAGTGGAACTAAGTCACACAAAATTCTCAAAAACCTGAATTTCAGGACCTTCTGTTATGTATTTCAGAAGACATTTTATTAGGACAAGATATTTTCCCCTTAGACATCATCTAATCCTATTACTTATCCTTGGTCTCCTCCAGGCCAGTGTGCAGCCATTCAGCACTTACCTTTAACTTTACTGCTTACTAGTTTCATTTTCTGTTGGAAATTGCTGTCTAAACATTTACGATAATGTAATACAAACAAGTACTGTGTCTCAAAGAGCACCTGACCCAACTGACGTCATGACTGCTGCTGTGTGTTTGTGAGTGACATCACAGTTTGCTGCCATGGCGAGCAGTGAACTCCATTGTGAAAGAAACTGATTTCCCAAATTTAAGTTACTACTTCCAAAATTAAGGAGATGAAGCATTGGACTCCTGAACTGGGGAAAAAATAAAATTTGGGGCATCCAGTTATGCTAACATGGATATCAAAAATGATTGATTTTTTTTTTGAAAGAAAGTATTTTACCAATAATATTTCATATTAACTTCAAGCCATCTCTCTCTCTCTCTCTCTCTCTCTCTCTCTCTCTGTGAATACTGACTTCTGCAGTTTTGGACATGTGAAGTATTTTGACTACTAAAAACCTAGAAAGACCTCTAAATTTGGCCCTGCTAAAGTTTTTCTCTTTCACTGACCCCTTAAAAAAATGGAACCCCTGATAGTAAGCACTATGATGTCATAAACAAAGGTACTATGAGATCAGTTGGGGACAGTCAAATGCTTTGACATGGATTTATAAAATGGCTTGGATCAAACTAGCATTCTAATTGGTCAAAACTGGTCACATGATCATACATTACTTTCACATTATAACATGTTTCTGATTTTACCTTCTTTCCTCCTGATTTTTAAAAATTTTAAAACCATTTAATAAGTGCAATAACAAATCCCAGGGTGTGGGTAATGCCAAAAATTACCATGCTTCCCAGGTGGTTGAAGTCACTTGGCTGCACCTCTTGCCTCACCACCTACTTGGGGTATGCAGTAATTAAGCAATAACACATGACAGGGCACATAGCTGTTGATCAATTACTACACACACACACACACACACACACACACACACTCTGTGGGTTGGGGGCACGGGGCTTTAACCGAGTACCATTCAACCACAGGGGGAGGGAGTGCAGAAATTGCATTTATAAATTGCACCAAAATAATAAAAAAAAAAAAAACACAAATTAAATAAATCTTTAAATTAAGAATAGACAGATCTACATTAGTGGTAAATCAGTTCTCACATCAAGTGGCAAGATTTGCCCCATCAAAGAGGTCAAACTGGCTGATGGGTAAGTCACTCAATGTTGTTAGTTGAACTTTTTCATATCCCCCAAATTAGCACAGTTGCAGAGAATTCTAAAGCTGTGTATTCCCAAGACTTGCAAGGCACCTTCCAGACTTGTATGTGGTTACTGGTCAAATAACGCTCAGGTCTGGATAGCTAGTACTGACCAATCAGATCACTGGCTTTTTCTTGCCCATTTTATAATGCAGCATTACTGCACACCCTGTGGTATTGTTTCTTACACATCTGATAGGCTACTTGGATGTGTTATAAACCCTGGAAAGGAATACTTAAAATTACAGAAATAGCATCCGTTCATAAAATGTAATCATTAAAACATTATGCTTATGAAAGTACACACAAAAGTAGATAAGTGAGTTTAACAGTGCGATTCAAGCATATCATTCAAAGTAAGTGCCAGTCAGCAGGCAGCTGTACTCAGATCTCCTGACAGCTGATTCCATGGCTCTGGCAGTACCTTTCCTTGCATGCAGGTGGCAGTATAAGGCCATCATACTATGCCTGCCAGTACCCCCCCCACCCCCCTCCACTTCTCCGCGGAAAAGAACCCATTGCTTTTCTTCCCCCAAGAGGCTAAACACATTTCAAATGATTAAAAATCTATAAACAGTTTAAAGCCCTTCTGTCTGTGAAACTTTCGGTGACAGCAAATAAAAAATTCCACCTCTCCAGCCAGTGTCCCTGACACATACTAACAGAGCTTATTGATTGGGAAAGAGGAGAGAGAGAGAGAGAGAAAGGGACTCTGAGTGCCTGGTGTATTGTACCTCCTGTTGATCTTTTATTTCAGGTGACAACACACTGGATTGGCTGGCGATGGTCAGACAATAATTAACATGGAACGGGGGCAAAGATGAAAGTGTGTGGTGGTCAGATGGCAGAACTAGGGATGCAGGTTGGTTCCATGTCAGATCAGGACTCCCCCGCTCCAGCCTGCCTTGTCTCAACTCTGAATTGGCACAGCCATTCCATTGTCCCAGTCTGAATCTGCAGCTGACCTGTTTCTGACCCAGTTCAGATAATAACAATTCTAGTTTGGACACAAAAGATCCACTCACTGAATCTTGCTTATTGGGAGAACATAAACAATGTTGTTTACAGTTTTTAATATAATTGTTAATTTGGGCATGTGTGAAGCCTGTTTTATCACACTGGTGTATTGTTTTGTGTTTTTGTTTTAAAATATTCCTATTTTTCTCAAATTTAAGCTTCCACATTAATGCAGCATGTTTTTCTGCCCAATATTCATTTCTTTATTTACTGAGCCATTCTGGGACCCAGCGCTATCAGTTGACATAAATATGACAATGAAGCGGAACACAGTGACATCAGGGGAGATGAGTGGACCCAGCATGTGGGAGTCGGGCAGCCAGAGAAGCACTGCCAGTGTCAGCTTGTCCCACCCTGGTAGGGAGGATGTCATGTCAAGTCATTACCAATAATTCACTTGGTGACAATTCATTCCTTCTCTCTTCTTCTCTCCTATGCATATGAAATACCACAGCAAGATTTTATTTATATTTTGGGACACCCCTCCATTACTAAGTCTCTTTACGATGGGAAACATGAACTATCCTGGAAGAGGAAACCATTACATAATATAGGATGGAGCAAGCTTGGAATTTGAGATATTCAGGACATTACAGACCGCAAAACAGGCTTTCATCTTTCCTTGGAAGAACTCAGAGATAAATATCACAAACATGTCATTTTTATTATTTGCAGCCTAAAAGGATCCTTGCTGAAGCTTACTGGGCCCTAATCTTAAAATACAGCAGAACAAAAACCTGGACAAATTTAATGAGGAAATGGGCGACTCTTGTTTATAAATGTCTTGCTAATTGTGTGACTCAGTATCCACACAAGAGGTCAGAGATAAATGGGAGAAAGAGCTGGGGAAGAGAATGCCCAACTATGAATGGGATTCAGTGTGGAAGAATGCTTATAGATGCAGCAGAGAAGCACGGGTAAACGGATTCACTTCAAAATGTTTCACAGATTTTATTACTCCCCAAAGAGGTCAGGGCATATGAATTTCCATCCCTGTGGCAGTGTTGGAGAGGCACTCAACAACAGGGTGACCTGTTGCATGTTTCATGGGAATGCCCAGTGGTTAGGGACGGGTGGAAAGAAATTAATGACTTCTGCAGTAAGGTTTTAGATCATGATATACAGTTCATACCACAAATATACATTCTTGGCTGTAGTCAAAGTATCCCTGGAGTTACCAAATATAACTATACTTGTCTGCTATTAGCAGCTCTTGGCTTTAAAGGAATCCTACTGGTAAGGGTGCTCAACCCACTGGTGCAAAGATTGTGGCTTCAGCACCTCGTTCCCTCTGGAGTCCCACTATATATTTATTTATTAAATTATCTCACCCCTCATAAAATTTGGTCTCCCAGGGAGTGCAGCCGGCATATTGAGCACCAGAGTGGAGCCCCCTGGGAGACTGCACTAGCAAATACCGCGATATGATGACGCTGTTTTGCCTCTTCCTCTGCATTGCCCATATGTACAGAGATATTAAAATTTCTGTATGTACTATGATTGGTGTTATTTTTACAAAAGTGCCTATATGCCATGTGGGTGCTGGCTACGTCCCCTGGCAGATCACATTTTATGAGGGGTGAGATAATTTAATAAATAAATATATAGTGGAACTCCAGGAGGGATCGAGGTGCTCGAGCCACAATCTATAGACCAGTGGTTTGAGTACCCTTGCCAGTAGGACTCCTTTAAGAGGTTGAGAACTGTTAACTGGAAATCTAGGGAGATGCCCACTCTGGAAATGTGTTTTAAGAATCTAAGGAAAACTGCAAATAATGAAAGAATGAATTATGTTGCAATGAATGGGATGGGTGCCTTTGAACTTAATCTGATCTGATTTTCTAGCCTGCTTTAAAGACGTGTCATTTAATTGTTTCTGCTGTTTCCCATTTTGTAATGGTAACCTGGGCCTCCAGGGAAGGGTTCCATAAATAAATGAAACTCCTGCTACCACAGAAAGTATACAGCAGGGGTGCTGGAGACCCATCTGCCAGGTTGGTTGTGCTTTACCACGGCTCTCCACCCCCGACATACAGAGATTGGAATTCAAACTTTTATTTTTCTTAAAAACCTGAGATTACTCGGCAGATTCTGTTTCCTGAGCCAATTCACAACAGAATTATCTACAAATTATAATGGGCCATCCTAAATCTGCGCAATAGGGCCCTTTCAAACCCGAGCAATGACCACAAGAGAAAGAAGTGGAATCCACGAGAAGCACCAGGACCAGCAGCTCGAAGGAGTCCACTCAACCTCTTTGGTAGGCATTACTAGAATCCATGCGATCGATGGACTCAAAGTTGGAGTGGTCACTACAAAAACTTGATATGCATGACACCCAGATCAAAGGCCTTTCATCTTAAATGGCTGGTATTGAGTCCCGCTCAGTCTCCACACTCTCACTGGTAGCCACGCTGACTCAAGAAAACTCCCAGGTCTGGGGATGCCTGCAGGCCCTGAGAATGAGGTGCATGCAGGCAATTTGTGGCTAGTGGGAGTACCTGACGGGTAGAAGGGCCAAACTTACTTTTATTAAAAACTGAATTCTCGAACATCTCGACCTACTGGAGGATTTTGACTTGGCAACTTTCTGAAGAGCATAAAGAGTTAATCATCGGGTAGGTACACAGATCCCTAACCAGCACCAGACTGTTACATTAAGCGCTACTGGGGTTGAAATACGGGACACTGTCCATGTGGCTTACCCACTGTCTATTGAGGGTGTGGATGTTAAAATCTATTCCTAATTATCCTTTTAGATCAGGGCCTGGAGGAAGCAGTTTGACTCAATCTGGCACCACCTCAGGGCCCTTTGAGTAATCCACTTCTTTTTGAGGTCTGCTCACCTTTGAATCATTGACAAAGGGAAAAATGTGGCAATACACGGATCTGAAAAATGCTGGCAGATGGTTAGAATGCTACGAAAAATAATTTACAGCCAGACAGGATGACAGTGCAAACCCTTGGGAAGAGGAGTCTGGCGAAGACTGAACTTCAAGAAGATCTGTTAATGTAGGCGTAGTGATGACATGGCATGTGCAATTCTCCGTTTGTGATCCATTCCTAAATATCATATGTGTGAGCCTCTCCTAATACAATATTTGTTTTTCTGTATATATCACTTTGGATTATGAGGGCTTATAATTCTGTGGTGAAAATACTGTACTTACGAGGTCTTAGCGGCATTGTAGGGGAGCCCTTCAGTATATTGTGCAGGCACCGATCTCATGGTGGGTGCTGGTTGAAAGCGTGTTTTACTTCTTTCCCCACACATGCCGCAGACCTAGCTTTTCCATTTTTACAGCAGAGAACAGACATGTGGAAAGACTTACTGCAAATACCTCTTTTCTTCCGATTTAACAGAACAGTTCCTAATTTTTGTTCTAGGTATTAGGAAACAGTTCCTATTAATAAATTCCATTAGTTTCTGGAGTTGTTGGGGAGGGGGAGAATAAGGAGTAGACTCTAACTTAAATTTGTTAACAATTACCGAATGTATTGGTTTACACAGCAGCTACTAGACAGCTGCATACTTCTCCCTTTTTGTTCTACCTATCATTTTACAGCAAAGCTGCTGAACAGGCTAGCATTTACTGTAAACTGGCTTATAAATTTGATTGGATTTCCCCCACCTCCTATTGTGCAAAACTACAAAGCTAAGTATATGATTTTTCAAAAGTTTGTTTATTGTAGTATTATTACTAGTGACCACCTTGAATGCACGGAGCCACTGTGGTTTTCAGACGCTATAATAACCAGTAGAATGGGTTGTTATGGAATATTGTGTCAGTCTTTGTGACTTGTATTGTGCGTGTGGGTGGGCTAAACAGAGCAACAAAAATGGCGGCTCCCTTCCTCAGTTACTTACTGAAGAGCCACTACTGTTCCCTCCTGACCCATTCTTCATTATTAACTTTTTTTTTTATTCTTTATCTGGTTTATCCTGCTTTTTCAGTGTAAAACAAATATCTGGTTGATCCAGCTGTATGTCTGGATCAGGAGATAGTGAGTGCAATCCAGGACGGTATCATGGCTGACAGCCTGTAGAGCTGGGTGTGCAAGGTTCAAGTATCTAAGTTTAAAGGTCTGTACTGGACAGTGTGAGGGAGAGAGTGAGAGAGAGAGAGTGTGTGTGTGTGTGTGTGTGTGTGTGTGTGTGTGTGTGTGTGTGTGCGCGTGTGTGTGCGCATGTTGCTATTCACTCCCTTGCACCAGTAATTATAAAAAATAATGTTGGTGCAAGGTGTGTGTTTCAGAACGTTTTATGACTTATAAGAACCTTTTAGAACCTCAGAAACTTCTGTAGTTCTTTTGTCCTTATTTCTTAGCTGAAAAACACTAGAAAGAGTTAAGCAACAAGGACAAGCAGACTTGCCGGTTTATATCAAAAGTGCAAAACAGAGCGTGGCACAACACCCCGGCCCTCCAGATCCAAATGTGACCCTTCATCGGGGGTGTGACTACAAAGCAAAAGATAGCTATTTAAATACATACATGTTGAAGAGACATATACCATTATTTATGGGTAAATACATTTGTGCAAATGTAGCATGTCGAATGCCATGTGCAACAAGTGCACAGTCTTGATAAAGAAGTGTTTTTCTCAGTTACCTGCTACTGAAGCACTGTATATAGTTCCACTATTTCACATTTTGCTGCGTTTCACATGTTTTGTGCTTGTGCCTCAGTGACTGGTTACTGCCCTGTCTTTCTTCCATTTTATTGCATTTGTATCACTAGTACTAGTTTTGTTCAGTGTGTCTATTTTCCCACCAGCCTGGGTTATACCTGGAAATGAAGTTTCACTTAGTGTACTTTTCCTGGTTACCCAATTAAAAACAAATACATGCAGAGGTTCCTGTCATGCAAGGATAACCATGATGGTGGTGTGCCACCACACAGGAATAATGAACCCTTTGCTGTTTGTTAGTCATAAGACATCGCCAAGTTAAGCAACTATTGGAGAAATGCTTTATTCCCTTGTGTGCGTACACCCTAGAGTCTGTAATCCTACTTATAAAATGGCCTCCTGTTTGTCAACAAATATATATATATATAACTACAAATATATTAGGAGGCAGTCTAGCGCAGTGGTTTAAGGATCTGTGCTGCAAACCTGGAGACCTGGGTTTGAATCCTACAGCCCCCACTTGCATACTGTGTGACCCTGAGCAAGTCACTTAACTTCCCTGTGCTCCCAGGTCACACTCGTAAACAAGTTTTCAGCTTAGTGTGTCTCTCCTGGTTAAAAAAATAAATAAGTGTGTGTATATATATATATATACACACACACACACTTCAAGTAAGGCCTGTGGTTGTCATGTAATGGGTTGTAGCCAATGGGATTGTGGGACTTTCAGGGCCCACTATATAAATTCTTACAAAATACATTGCTGTGCTAAATTATGATCTTTGTAGCTCACAAATTTCCAACAACTTGAAGCACCAGCTCACGTAACAGTGAACATTTTATACCTGTACCTTTTTAGTTCCTCCTTTTTTCCCAGCCTGTAAGAAGACAACACCCCCATTCTGAGTGTTTAGTATTTGTTTAGAACTAAAACAATGAATGGTGAGCAGATATTAAATATGGCTCTAAAAGACAAAGAACTTCAGAATGCACTATGGCAAGGATTACACAGAACAGGCATTGGCAAAAGTGCTAGGATTCAAGGAAATGTAAATTATGCATATCCCAAAATGCAAAGCATCATGGAAGTATATGCAAATCGCCACAAAAGAATTCCACTTATAGAAGAACAAGTCTACACTTTTTCCTGGTGATTCACATATAATGTCTCTACACTTTGCACTATGGGGATATGTGCAATTTTACATTTCCATAAACGTGGCTGCTGCCCCCAAGTTTTCAGCAACAGCCTTGACTGTATTTGAACAGTCATAGTTCAGCATCACTTTTTTTGTGACAAGCACAGAGCATGGGCAAAATGCCAGTTTTCTGATGTCCTCTGACTTTGATGACATCTGAAAATGGATTTGAAAAACTCAGATCCCATCCACAGATCCAATGGAGTGGACTAGACTACTTGGATCTGTTGAATCTGATGGCCAGATCCAAAGATTCAAAAGTGATCTCAGATCCAAGGATCCAACTTCAGATTTAAAAAATCCAAGGATCTGAAATCTAGATTTGATCAGATAAAAATCCAGAGATCTGAAATCTAGATTTGGTCAGGTAAATATCAGATAACACCACTATTCCTTGGAGGACTGTCTGATCTTGAAATGCAGAATCTGAGCACCATTTCTTGTGATGAAGATGAACTAGCATGCAGTAGACATTGCTCTTGGTCTTATGGGACACTAGGCCATCAGGGCTAACTCTTGGCCAGGCCAAACTCGAGGACAAAACCTATAAACTGCAACATGTTGAACAGAAAATTAATGTGAAAACTGTATAAACAGATTTGAATGCAAAAATAAACAGCAGAAGTCAACATTGGGGGCTACAAAGGGGTGCAGAAAAAGCTCTTGCTCATTATTAACCATCATTCGCCACAGATGTGGCAGTTCTAACAAAGTGTTACAACTGTACTGACAACTGACTACTTGAGTCGCCTTCTAGTAGGGTGAGTGCAGCCGTGCTAACTTACTGTATAAAGAGATTTGAAAGCAAAGATAAACAGCAGAAGTCAGCACTGGGGGCTACAAAGCAGTGCAGAATAAATTATAAAAACTTTTTAGTTAATTTTCTTTCTAAACCCTCTTCCATCTCTAGCCTCTGATTCCCATGCCCTACTGGACCCCTGCACCTCTTACCTGACTACCAATCCTCCATTGAGTCATGGTTATAACCTCCAGGCAGGGCCAAAGTAAAGAGGGTTTATCTACGAGCTTCCTGTAGCATCAGGTGACACCGAGGCAGGGGAGGGCCCAGATATGCTGGGTTCCTTTGACGGTGATTGGGGTTCTTTACTGTTTTTCTCCCTCATCGCAGACATCACATGGCATGCTTTCATGGCTCCTGCATGGAAGGCACCAATGACAGTGATGTTCCCACCCTCCCTCAAACTCCCAGACGCACTACCACCTGTGATCACCAAGGTGGCAGATGGTGCCCTTCCTCCCTAGAGAAGAACATCCTCTGGGTTACTTAGTCGTCCCCCCGGCTGGCCCCCCGACTATCCAGGCTGATGACCGAACCTGCATTGCTGGCATCACAAGTAAAGCTGCAGTGAAGTTTTACTCCATTGACAAAGTTGCAGCAAAGTGCCTGAAATTCGTAATACTTCACTGAGAAATTCTGCACCTCACAGATTGATCTGCACTTCGCGAATTGTGCTGACTTCACAGAAAAATTTACGGAGAGAATTTCAGAAACTTCACCCATCTCTAATCACGAGTGGCAGCCCTACCATTATGCCGGCATAAACTCTAGCTTTAACAAAAACTAAACACAAACTATAAACTCCAACATGGAAAAAAACGATAACACAGCCATGGCAAATCACACAATAAAATGCTTTACTTAAATGTCAGAAATGTATTCTGTGAAGACAGGCAATGCATGTGTCTAATTGATTGTTAAGATGCATGATAGGCTAAAAAGAAGCAATTTTAGTCTGTCTGACCTTTAAGCCAACCACAAATAGGGAAGGCGTAATTCTTTCTTAAGTGAGACAGCAGCTATCCTGTATAAACTAAAAGAGAGTATGTATTAAAAGGAACGTCCTCAAAGACTTACAATTGCTCATTACAGAATATATGATTTTTATTTTTTCTTTATTACCCCATCAGGGTGGAACAGATAAGTTTGCGGGTGTTTGGCCACTAGCTTATCAGCTCTCCAGTGACAGTCCAGCCATGTTAGCCAACCCTGCCCCCCAGAGGGTCACTTGCTTACCCGTGGGATTTCCTCACAGTAGGACCTTCAGGGATTGGCGGATCCCCCCAGGGCACTCTGAAGTTGGTGGCAGGGACCCTTCATGCTGCATGGACAGGCAGTGCAGGGCCAATGCTTCACCCTGCTGAGCCAGGGTAATTCTGTCTTTTCTCCCACCCCCGAGACATTGTTAACATACACATCACAATGACACAACTGGTATGCGTGGCATGCTGAAGCCAAGCATCTCACTGCCCCATGCCATCCAGACTGACTGGCTCTGTTTATGGGCCCATGGTTGCAGTGGCCACAGGCAGCCCGCCCCCTTAGTGGAGGCAAGCATCCTATGGGATGCTCAGATCTCTTATGCCCCCCCCCCCACAACTGGCAATCCAACATCCTAGGCTCATTCCAGAATCTGTGTCACCGGTGTTGCAAGCGGAAACACAGCAACTCTGGCAATGTGTCAACGCTCTAAAGGGAATAATTAGATTGACAGGTAATGCTCCCAGTACAACTTCCTAAGGTGGAAAAGTTTTGGGCTTCACTAGTAGCCATCAGCAAGATCGGCACTCACTAAATCTCTAACGAAGCCACTTCAAGCCAGGATACTGGCCCTTCAACAAGCTGGTATTGTCTATATGCAGTCCCTGGCAGCTCATGGCTAGGGCTGCAAGCAGGATTCATTAAACTTCTTTTAGGAAGTCAAAACTCCATTAGTTCAAATATGAAAGCCATTCCAGTTTTTGTAAAGTCAAAATACTTCCTAGGTCTCAAACTGTGGAAGTCTGTAATATGCTAAGAGGAATATCCTTAGCAGGGGCTCATCTCAGTCCGAAAACAGTAGAGCATATTTTCTAGTCCCACGCCAGAATCATGGGCTGATTACCCAGTTCTGATTCTGTAGTGTGGTACTATGAGGAGTTGTACTGTTTAGATGCTTTCTTTGAGATGAGACTTTAAATCAAGGTCCCTTCTGTTTATCCCTGGTGGCTGTCCATGTGCAAGTCAAAATTGCAGCCAGAACCAGTGCAGTAATGGTGCACCTAAGCAGAAACAAAGGGCAGTTCAATTCAGTGTTAAATCACCATTTATCAGCTACCCAAACAGATCTGAAAGTGAGAATAAAACAGCGCTAACAGTTTGCCTCTACATTAATGCTTGCCAAGAATGCATTTGAAGGTGGATTTATCAGGCTCCCACTATAATGTATTCTGTGGCTGCTGTATCAGCTGAGCGCCCAGTGTAACATTTTCTAAGGCTGCTATATTAGCAGAGTCCCCTTACCTCTCAACCTCTCAGCATTGAACTTCCTAGCACTGGCCTTCAAAATCCAAAGCAAACGGCCAGAATGTGCAGCCCCCTCTTATTTTAAAGAATAAAATGTCTACGTATAATGAGCCCCCATATAACAGAATAGTATAATGATTTAATAGCTTGTGTGTCCAGAAATAGCTCTAAAATTATTGAGAACATCAGTAAACCTTTGTAGAAGGAGGATAAATGAGTGTAAAAATCATAGCGCTATGCGAAATTCATAGCAGTTGGGAGGTATGTGAGTCCCTGCTGTAATGCGTTTGAAGGCTGCTTGATCAGTAGAGTCCTCAGTTTAATGTATTCAAATGTTGCTTTCTTAGCCGACTTCCTACTGTGATGCATTCAAAGGTTGCATGATCAGTTGAGCTTCTGTTGACCAAACGCAGCTTCAAACATTAAATATATGTTAGTGAATTTCTTATTATACTTTGGCAAGGACTGCCACCCAGGACCGTGAGGGTAAAGGGCGAATGAGCAGAGCGTTAGCTGCAATGGTGCTGCTCCACCAGCCTAGGCAGCAGGGGGTGGGGTATATGAACAATAATAAGCAGGTTCATCAGAGTGCTATCCAGCAGCTCTCTGCACGCAATGATCTTTACAGAAATACAACTGTGCTGCACACGCGGCACAATTTTGTATTTCTGTATGAGATGGGCTACTTTCCTTAGGGATATGTAATTAAAGGTGAAAAACTGCTGGATGGGACTCGGGCATCATTATTTCTGTGCTGGTGGGGCAGCAGCCCATTTGATTGCCTCCTGGAGTTATAGATTGAGGGAGTGCACCTGTGCAGTCAGAGCGCTCTTTTACTCTGCAGGTGAGACACTCCTGCTCTGTAAAGAGTGTGCCATGCGCAGCTGCCCTGGAAATGGGCATGTTTCGGGGAGTTTTTTTTTTTCAATTTTAATATATTATTGATCAATCTCGATCAATAATATATTAATACTGCTGCCAAGACCACTCTTACATACTTAGGGTATCAGAACTGCTTACCTACTGTTCACGGTTCTCACAAACTAAGAATATTGGATATTCTTGCCGGTGCTAGGTGTGTCGCATAAGTGAGGCATTTGACTACCATTGAGAGAGAGAGAGAGAAAGCGAGAGAGATGATGCAGACCAAATGGCATTCACACATTGCACTCTGTCAGCTGACTTCAGCGCAGCCTTGACACTGGCCGTGAGGGTGGCTTCTTAGCCACATCCCTGACTACAGGATGGGTGCAGCGTGCTGACAATAAACAGCAGGGTGGTGAGGGGATGGCTGGTGGCAAGGTGGTGAAATAATTTGTAAAACAAGAAACACATCCTAAATTCTGACTTCAGCTGAACAGTACCTTCAGTATACCTCCTGCTGGGCTATTAACTCCTTCCAGATGTTGTGCTGTTAAGGCTATGATGCTTGCGGATGACTTTACTGCATAAAACATTCAGGGCTCGGTTCATTACGTTTTTACGCCGCAAGAACCACACAGCAGCTGACACTTTTTTTTGGTACAGACATTGCTCTTTGGGCAGACGCTGTTTTTTTAATGATTCAGTCGAAAGGGTTTTGTCCAGCCTGCTTAACTGAGTCATGGCCAGATGCTTGCTTGATATGAGGGGCTGAGGAACTGTTGGTGGTTCTAATTTGGAGCCCAATAATCTACGGGCATTAGCATTTTTTTTTAATTTAACATCATTTTTCTGAGGTTTTATTTACTCAGGATAGTTCAACTGAGACAGTATAGCTTGTTTCCAGTGGGGTTCCACATCTTCTGTCCATTTTGCATCTGAGTATACTGGAATTGGGAGGTTAAGTGACACACTCAGGGTCCCACAGTGAGTAAATGACTCTCTTGGGGTTTGAATTTGGGTCTCCTGGTCCCATAGCATGGGCCTTAAAGCGCAACTGACATGATCCTGACAGGCAAACCATGCACAGGAGTTGCCTGCCTTAGGAGGTAATTTTAGCTATATTTCAACTTTTTTTTGTTACTTATAAAACAAAGTTATCACCTCTGTAAAGCCCAGCTCGTAACTTCCGTGTACGAGCCGAGCAGCCACTGAGTGCTGCAGCCCCGCCCCTGAAATAACACAGTTATTACATGAGGTAGGGAACAGGGCTGCAGGCGCTCTATGGAGAATGCAACAGATGATGGAGGGGGGCTGCCAGAATGTACCTAGATTATCTTTGCTGGCTGGTATACACTTACGGGGCAATATACGGCATTATCCAGGTGCGACACAGGGGACGGGGAACAGGAGAGAACAGTAGCACAGCAGTTGACATGAAAGCAACATGATACTACAGTCAGTCAGCTTACTACTGATAGTAGTAAGGCTACCTAAATAACACAATAGGTTACAACAATACCTGACCCCTCAAAGGAGTGGGCATCAAAAAAATAAATCAATAAAGCAAAATCTAAAACAGGCGACTGCAATAAATATGACACTTACAAAGTGCATCAAGGAATCTTGAAGAAGAACTGGGGGTGACGACAGCAGAGAAGGGGCTGGATTAGGTGCTTGAGGGTGAGGACAGGTGCATACAAAAAAAAAAGAGACCTCAGAAGGGGCTTAAGGGCAAGGTAAGAGGGAGCAAGCCTAAGGAAGGAAGGAGGGGGGTTAATTTCAGAGAGAAGGCAGCCATACTGAGAAAGTGGAGCGACCAGCAAAGATAGAGCGAGGGACATTGAAGGAATAAGGGTTAGAAGAGCAGAGGGAGGAAAAGAAGGGAGCAGAGGGGGGAAAGCAGATCTGACGGGTAAGAGGGAAGGGATGTAAACCAGTATTTACAGGAAAAGCAGTGGACTAGGTGCTTGGAAGATACATGACGAGTTCGTACAGGAACAGCGGCAGGTAAGAAGGGAGCAATAAGGGAAGAGCCAGAGCCAAACTGTCTCAAGCAGTAAAAGGTAGGATCCAGTCTGGCTAAGGTAGGGATGGTGGAGCCCCACCAGACCACATCCGCATAGTCAAACAGTGGGAGAATCATTTTAAGAACAAGTTCGTGCCAAACAAGGAATTTTTCTCTGTTTATTTAACTCGTTACCTCCTGGGTGGCCATTTTGTGTCAGGTAAACAATGCATAGTTCGGACTTCATATGGAGGTATTGGAGGTAATGAGCTTTAAACGATCTGGCAAGACCATGAGCAAAATGTCCATTGTCATGGCCGACCAGAGTAGAGAAACAGCAAAGGAATGACGAATGCACAAATAAATCAAAAACACAAAAGGATTACAGTAGAACATACATTTTCAATTAATTTCATGCTAAACACTAATTTGCATTAAGAACCACTCACACTTTTTAAAAGAGATTCTTTTCGGTCAAAATTTTAGAACCAACCCTGTTCTACTGTCTTTTAACTGGTTCTGTGTATTCCTACTTTGTATGTTAGTATGACTTGGAAGCTACTTTTGTGAGTGAATAGCAAAGCAGTGGTGAGTTCTCAACCAAAGACTGCAACTAACAATACTGCTCTTTATTAATAAGGAGCAGCTCCAAGAGTGGTATTAAAGGGAGGTCCCCTCGCCTATTTTCTGTATACCCGAGTAGTTTGTAGGTATGAAAAATGATTCCCTCCCTTTCATCCCCCTAAATTCATCCTACTTTAAATATAAATGAGGTTGCCTCACTCTGTTTTGCCCTGGTGTGAAAACCTGTATGTCTCCATTCCAAAGGTCATGACCCCATTCATGCAAGGCATCATGGAGTTGATGATGCATACATGCACAAGCCAGCAAAAGTTATGTTCTCATTCATTTGTTACATGTCTTGTGAAGTCCCTGTATTTTCTAAAAACATACATTTTTTTTAACTCAGATACTCTTAAACTACAGAAACAGCATGGTACTTAATATGCCTTCAAAAGTTTCATGGCCAACATAAGACAAGAACCTAGGGGTTGCAGAAGACAGCAACAGAACGTACGTATACAGTGTAACTACTGCAGGTTTTAGCACCAAAACATTATAAAATTTCAGGATATCTTACATGAGTCAGATCATAACCTTTGCAGTAGAGTCAAGCAGCTTTTCACACCATACTTAAGTACCTTCATTTGCATTTAAAACCTAATATTATTAGGAGGGTACAACAGAGGCAATCATTATGTATGCCTACAAACTACACAGGGAAACAGAATAAAAGACGGAGGGGGCTTTCCCTTTAAAATGTTATAGCTCAGGATTTTTTTAAATTTATACCCTTTATTTAAGAAAAACATGGACCATCGGTCAATCATCTGTTGCCGGAATATTAGGCATCAGCCACTCTTATCACACAAGGTTGTCTCATGGGCAAACAAAAGGAGCAATGTGATTGGTTGAGAATTGGTTTTGTTAATTTTTTTCCCCAGCTTTCCTGTCCTCGGCCCCTCCCCACCCCGCCCACCCCCATTGATGGGATCATCGAGAGCGGGGCAAGCAGCTGGTTTCACAGCCAACTCAGGACCACCCATAATCATCATGAAGAGGGGGTTGCAAACCCCCTCTCCGGAGCTGCATGCTCATGTGACTGATGGGCCCATCCCCACTGACTCCAGTGTGGGATTACAAAGCATTAATGCTGAACCCACTTTTAATACAAAAATAAGTTAAAGCGATATTCCAGGATTTAGGAAAATGTTTTCAGAGCTATTATTCAGACACAATTCAGCATATATTTAATTAATTTTCTGTATGTTTAGCTGCCCTAGTTCTTTGTTACCGAGGACATTTCAGGACAACAGATATTTGTGTTTCAGATGTCATCTCATCATCTCGTTCTCTTGCTTTTCCAGTCACTGAAGGCCTACTGCTCCATTTGGGATGCCACAGTCATTGTCATAGCAACACATTTTGATGTGACAAACAGAATTATAATTTATTACTTCAGCAGGGTGGGGCAGAAGGATAAGATGAAGTCTGAGATGCAAAGATTCTGTTTTCATGCAAATGTCCCCAGTAATAAGGAATGAAAAGAGATAAATACATAGGAAATTCAGTGAAATATATTGAGAATAATGTATAAGTCACAGTGCATAACTAGCTATTTTTCTGTGCCTCCTTTATGTCCAAATTCTGGTTTTGTTCCTTCCCTACTATGTTGCCTCCCTACCTTATATCCCCACTATCCTCTCCCCTTCCTTCCTTCTACCCTCTCCGCAGCAATGTCTCCCATTCCCTTTCTATTCTATCTAGGAAATCTACAGCTGGTTGAGCTGCCTTCTCATATCACTTTCCTAAACTCTGGTCCCACCCTTCCCCTGTCAAACCGCTCTGCCACTTCTGCTTTCTCCCTTAAGTCTCTTCTTTGTGATGTTTCTACTCCTACCTGCAACTGTCCATGACCCCTACCTCTTGATTTCCTTCCCTCCCACTTCTATTGCCCAGGCCATTTTGCTCCTCCACCCCCACCCACCCCCACTATACCTGTATGAGAAATTTCCTAAGTATCAAAGATCAATTTTTATCTACCGCAGGTACCTGCTGTACTGTACTGTTCTGCCTTGCCGTGTTTACCGTTATGCTCTTTGGATGTAATGTGCTGCTGTAGATGACTATTTTTGTAATGCTGTTAATACTTGTTATGTTGCTTGCATGCATGCGCAAGAAACATGTTGCAGCAGCTTGCTACAGAAGCAGGTTGTGGAGGTGCAGCACTGTTGTGGCCAATGCCCCCACTGCCTTTGGAGGCTTGTCCCGCATTCCCCAATGGGGTGGCACACTGCTGCTGACACTAGTTCAGCCAGAATGCCACCACCTTGAAACATTTTAGCTGCTGCACTCGGGGCCACCTCGTCATTGCAGTGTCATCCGCTGCAATGACGGAGGACCCTCATTGTAGGGCTTGCCGACAGCGTGCCCAATCCTGACAGCTTCAGTCCCCCTTCCCTTGCTGATGGGGAGCCCACTTCCTGTCGGCATAAGTCCCCCACTTTCATTCCCCAGCTGAGGGGTGCCTCAATCCTCCTCAGTCTTGTGCCCCCTTTGGTATGAGCCGACGGAAGCCCAATCCCTGTTGGCTACAGATCCCCCAAACACTCAGGTGGCATGCTGGGAGCCCACCCCAGTGTGCTAAATGCCCCTGAAAAGAAAAACCATCCCACAATGTTTTTTTTCTTTTAAAACCTGTTAAAAAAAAACGGTCCTCGAGGTCTCCTGCCCCTCCCCAACCCAGCACCACCCTCTGCGCGTTCCTGCCTCCCACACCCCTCTCACCCCATACTTACCTCCAGAGTGTGGTGTGATGATCTTCGTGGACCAGGAACACGCCTGCACTCTTCAAAGCCGACAGTGAACTGAGGAAATGCCGGTAAGCTGTATAATGGCATAAATAGGTTTTTTCAATATTGGTGCATATCTCAGGCATTTTGGGAATTTTGCACCAAATTTTCAACATGGGGTTATTGGGACCCTCCTCATGAATTCAGCCACTGTCATGGCATTATTCAGTCCTGAAAGATGATTTCCAGTCACTGCACGAATCACCTTTTGGGGACCGATTAACAAAATGACAGTGCCAGTGTTCATGGGGTGGACTTTAAGAAGCCTATGTTGCAAATTTGGTGGGAAAAATCAAAAGTACTGCTTTACGAGCGTGCATTGCACAGTTGCTATGCAAGCTCGTAGCTTCGCAAATTTGCAATATTTTCAATCCTGATTTTCAACAGTGGCATTTTTCCACACCTCCTTATGAACAGTACAGCTGTCATTTTTCACATCCTGGCCGAAATGTGTTTTCGCACTTGCAGCGCAGAATAGCGCAGTCGCTGTGGGAAATCAGTGTTCAGGACACATTAAGAAAATCACAGTGACACTGTTCATAAGCAGAGTTCCTAAAATGCCTATGTTGAAAATTTTGTGATGAAAGTCCATGAAATGACTGTGTTACGAGGTGCATCGTGCAGTTTCCACGCACCCTTGCAACTTCGCAAATTAGTAATATTTTCATGCCAGATTTTCAACACTGGCATTTTTCACACCTCCTTATGAACTGTGCAGCTGTCATTTTTCACATCCTGGGCGAATAAAGTTGCCAGCTTCAGCACAGAATAGCGCAGTCGCTTTGAAATCAGTGTTTGGGACAGATTAAGATTGAGGAAAGAGGGGAGTGAGCGAGCTCAACGGAGCTCTATCAGGACTGCTGCAGATTTCTTTGTGGGCAGAAAAGGTCGCCAATGCAGGCAGGAGCCCAGTACAAAGGGCAGCCTGCAGCACTGGGAAAAAACGGAACGAGCGACTGAGAGAGGGGAGGAGTGAGCTGAATGGAGCTCTGTTGGGACTGCTGCAGATTTCTTTGTGGGCAGAAAAAGGCACCAACAGAGGCAGGAGTCTGACAGAAGGGAAACTGCAGCGCCAGGAGAAACAGAATGAGTGAGTGAGAGAGGGGAGGAGCAACCTCAACGGAGCTCTGTTAGGACAACTGTGAACATCTTAGTGGCAGCAAAAGGCGCCAACACATGCAGGAGCCCAGTACAAAAGGGCAGCCTGCAGGTCCGGAGAAACAGAATGAGTGAGTGAGAGGGGGAGTGAGCAAGCTTAACGGAGCTCTGTCAGGACTGCTGCAGATTTCTTTGTGGGCAGAAAAGGCGCCAACGCAAGCAGGAGTCCAGTACAAAAGGGCAGCCTGCAGCGTCAGGAGAAATAGAATGAGTGAGTGAGAAAGGGGGAGTGAGGGAGCTCAGTGGAGCTCTGCCGGGACTTGAGTTGCACACCCTCCCACCCAGGGACCCTGTGGTCCTATATTACAGCAGGGTCTCTGAGTGGACACATAAAATGATTGGATACTTTGAGGATTGTTGTAATAATACAGATTTAGTTGTTCTGTTTATTTCTCTAACTGAGCTATACTGTTATGCTTGCTGT
Organism: Neoceratodus forsteri; assembly: GCA_016271365.2. Taxonomy (NCBI): domain Eukaryota; kingdom Metazoa; phylum Chordata; order Ceratodontiformes; family Ceratodontidae; genus Neoceratodus; species Neoceratodus forsteri. The sequence goes on from JADMNL010000033.1 coordinate 61,147,585, forward strand.
AATAATACACATTTAGTTGTTCTGTTTATTTCTCTAACTGAGCTAAGTACTGAGCTGTGCTGTTATGCTTGCTGTAATAATACAATGGATGTCTTTGGGGGGGTTTCTTAGTTCTCACACATGGTACTTTCACTTCCAAATACCTAAATAGCACATATAAGCAAGCAACATTCGGCATTGACAAATGCTTGTTTTTTTCTCCTTCTGAACTACCTCCCTTACCCCTCACCCCCAGATGCATCTTGAAAGGAGTGGTTATCAGCTGAGCATGTAACTTTTGAAATAAAATAAGAATCACACAGTGAGGTTGCATAACAAAATCAAGTTACCACACTGTAACCCATACTCCATATTGTTTTGTATAATTACTGGTCTTATTCAAAGTGTTTAATCTCGAAATGCAGAAAGAACCAGGATGTTTGTCATATGCCACTCGCAGCTTGTGCACGTGGATTCAGTGTGTTTAGATATCTCAAATTTTAGCAGCTACCTGGCTAAGCACCCCCTTGCCCCCTCCTCCACCTTCCCCTCCTACTAACCCACTTTTATATTTTAAGAATATTTCTTCTTCTGGGACAGTTAAACTCTTTTTCAGCTTATCATCTTTTTTTTTTTTTAATATACATTTATTCTGCTTTTTTCCTGGCAGGACCCTGCTGTCGAAATCAGCCCTGGTCACTGCCCCGGGACTCCACCTACTGTCGATTTGCCATTTGCTTCTCTGGTCACCCGACTTACCCCAGCGGGGCTGCAGCATCGGTCCCGGTATTCGGTGCTCGGGACTGGTATCTGGTTGGGAGAGCTTCGGCAGAGAGGCCAATTGAAGTCCCGGAGGGTTTCAAGAAGACATGGGTCCCGCCATGTTTTTATTTCTTTCTCTAGGCTGGGGTGGAGACATGCAATGACGTTCAGCCGCCTGTCCCACCCCAGAGAGCTTGGACAGTGTCACTCCCAGGATGACAACCTGGCCTCCGCCAGGTGTCGCTCCTGTGCAATCATGTTTCCTTCTTTCCCCCTGGAGAAGGAGAGCAGTCCTAAGGACGCTAAATCCTTCTCCTCCCGGCCAGCCCTCCCCAACCTGGGTCCATTCCCAAACCCGTGTCACTGGCAACACAAGCGGAAATCCTACTGCTGTGCCGGTGGGCCAGCTCAGCTTATCTTGAAAGAGTGCTGGTAGTGATGGTCTGTGCCCCTGCTTCTTAAAACTAATGGGCCAGGACAGTACCTATCCACTCACCTTCATCTTTAAACTTTCCCTTACTACAGCCTCTGTCCCATCTGTCTGCAAACAGGCCAAAATTGTCCTCATTCATACTGAGGTGACCCTAGTCTTATGGACAATGCCGTCCCATCTCCATTCTGCCCCATCTTGGTGAGCTCCTAGAGAAGGCAGTAAACTACCAATTATAGAGCATATCTCCAAATAGAATCTCCTTTGTCCTCAGCAACAAAGTTTCCAGAAGGGACACAGCACTGCCACGGCCCTTGCCCTCTTCATCGACCATGTGCTGAGGAATATGGATGACGGGAAGCTAACTGGTGCAGTGATTGTAGATCTGTCCAAGGCATTTGACTTTGTAAACCACAACACCCTGACAGCAAAACTCGACGCCCCTGGTTTCTCCCTTGCCTCCACTGCCTGGCTCACTAACTACCTCTCTAGCAGAACACAGATGGTCTACCTTGGTGGTGCCACCTCCCCCCCCTTGCCTGTCTCTGTGGGTGTCCCCTGGGGATCTGTCCTTGGCTCCCTCTTCTTTTCCCTCTTCATTTACTCTCTTCAGTCAGAGGGCCTATCCTGTAAATCACTCCTCTATGCTGACAACTTAATACTATACCCAAGTGACCCCTCACCCTCCTCACTATCTGTCACTCTTACCGATGATTTCTGCAAGGCACATTGTTGGTTCTCCACCAACAAACTGTTGGTCAATGCTGCCAAAACAAAAGCCATGCTTTTTTGTTTCAAACAAAAACTCTCTGCCCTTGCCCACAATGGCGGCCTTCTCACTGTCAAATGCCCAGATGGATTTCTCCTTGACACTGTTCCTATTTTCAGGTATCTGGGGGTAATCCTGGACCCATCCCTAACCTACACTGACCACATTGCCTCACTAATCAGGTGCATCAACCAGAGGATAGGGCTTTGCTATTGCCTGATCGACCACCTCTTGTTGGAAGCTTGCCTTGCTACTGCCCATGGCAACCTCCTCTCCCTCCTTGAGTATGGCTGCCCGGTGTACTCCCTCACCTCCCTTACCAGCCTGAACCACCTGGATGCTACCTACAATTGTACATGCTGCATTGCCCTCTGCGCCCCTCTTCTCACTCATCACTGCTCTCTTTGCTAGTCCCTTAACTGGCTCCCTCCACAAGTGCGACACTCCTACCTGCTGGCCCAGATCATTCCTGATACCTTGCACAATCCCTCATACTCTCCACTATCCCTTCTTATCCAGCCCAGAACCAACTGCCGCAATCTCTGTCAGTCTTCCCACCTCCAACTAGAACATCCTAACATAACTATAAGGATGGACCTAAGAGCCTTCTCTGCAGCCGAACCCTCACTATGGAACGACCTCACCTCCTCCCTATGTTCCCCCCTTACCCCCCTCTAAATCTGAATTCCCTATTGAGAATGCACTTTCTGTCCTCCTTGACCTGTGTCTAACTGCAGGTCACTAACACAGGTGCACCTCCCTTGCAGCCCAGCCTTACTCCCTCCCCCTCTAGTGCTTCACTCCCCTCTCCCACCCTGAATACTGGTTCACAGATCATTCTTTCTATCCTGTAATATGGCTTTGTTTTTATGCCTAAGTGTTTCCTGTTGAACTCTATGTACCTCCAGGTATTTTCCTGGCTCTGCTGATGGTTAACATTCCTATTGTTGAATGATGGAGCAACCTTACCCTGTCTACCTAAATGTTATATACCTTGGTATGCTCAACTGTTGATGTATCTGGTACTGTTTACCTTATATTGTCTCTGTTTAGCTTGACCTACACTGGATTCCCTGTTATGTTCCCTGTATGATCCATGCCATTCTCTCACTGTATTTTATGTTGTTTGTGCCAGCTTCTGGCCCGTGCCATGCCTAAAAAAGGTCTTCAAATCAGTGCACCAACCTGGTTACTAAATGAATAAATGAATAAGTAAATAGATTTGTGGGGAGGGTGAGCTACGTGGATGTAGTGCGCAAGGTCATTCACATTATTTCTACTAAGGTATAAAAGGGTGGGGGTGTCACGTAAAAAGTACTCACTAGTTTGAGATTGTAATTGAACCTAACTAGTAATTATAAACTGAATTTAACATGAATAGTATATCTTAAAAAAGCTCCTATATACTGGAATTGGAAAATGACTTGAAGTGAGAAGAAATCACAAAACCTTTGGATTGCTAGCCCAGTTGTATCATGCATTTTCCAGTCTGTGCCCATTTACCTGAAGCTATTGAAACAGCTGCCACAACCTGAGAGAGCTGTTCCTGTACACATTACCAGCTGTCAGAGAGTAGGGCAGGGAACAACAGGCCAAGGGAAAGAAAACCTCTTGCAATTATGACCTGACATGGGTAAAACTAGTTCAAAGTAACAGACACACTTCCCACAACCTGGCCAGTACCTAAATCAAGAACCCAATCTAACCTTTTCCTTGAAAGAACCCAAACAATCTTTCTCCTTGAAAAAAAAAATCAGTTTAAAGCAGCAGTGCAACAAAAATGCTAGATTCTCAAAGGGCTGTGAATGCTGCACGTCCTGGGTGTGCAGAACACGTGGCACATAGGGCCTGTGGCATGCTCCCAGCCAGCGACTGGTATTTTTGATCTCATGCACCAATCACCGCAAGTTAGACCAACCTTTTCTGGTCCAGCTTGTGGCAATCTTGGGTACCTTTTTTATGGGGCTTGGGCCAAATATCTGGCACAAGCTGTCATAAATGTGCCCAATCTACTAAGATCGGAGGCAGTGTCGCGCAAGGTGTTGGCGCAGCTGTGTCAACAAAAGGTTTGACGTAGGCTTAAGTGTGTTCTGTGTTGCCCTTGAGAACTCTGCCCCATGAGTTTAGTTTTTTGCTCCAGCCCTTACCAGGTCTACAATACTATCGCTAAGCCAAATGCGCAGTCATCTTTTTTCTTGAGAAATAATTAAATTAAAACATTTATAAAATACTCAGTTTGGGCCAAACCAGAACATTCTGCCACCAAATAAAACTGGAAGATGGCTGTTATTTTTGTAGTGGAAAAAAGGTAGGGTTAAAATTATTTGCTCAATTTTGATTGGTCCAAAAGCAAAGAACCCTTTGGAATGGGGGTTCTAATTACAGTCAGGATATGATTATCAGTCCCTAATTATAGTCTATGATCAGGTGGCAATTCAGGGATGATCATCGGGGTCATTCTGTTGGCAAAATGGGGGGATGGTACTGGCGACCACCAAACAAGAAAGACATTTGGGGGTGATCATATCTGATAACCTCAAGGCAGTGGGGAGAGACAGTGGGATGCTAAGGTGCATAGGGAGGGATATCGCCAGCAGAAAGAGAGAGGTGGTGATACCTCTGTATAAATCACTGGTGAGACCTCACCTAGAGTACAATGTCAGTTCTGGAAACCTCATCTCCGGAATGAAATAGAGTAGAGGCAGTCCAGAAGAGGGCAACTCAAATGGTGCAGGATCTGCATGAAAAGCCCTATGAGGAGAGATGGAAGGACCTCAGTATGCACACTCTGAAGGAAAGGAGGTCGATGGGGGATATGATAGAAACATTCAAATTTTTCATGGGTATAAATAAGCTTCAAGAGGGAAGCCTTTTTCAGAGAAAAAGATGCTCAAAAACAAGAGGTCATGCTATGCAGCTGGAGGAGGGGTAGACTCAGGGGAGAAGTAAGGAAGCACTTCTTCACAGAAAGAGTGGTGGATGCCTGGAACAGCCTCTCAGAGGCAGTGGCGGGGTCAAAAACTGTAACAGGATTCAAGATGGCATGGGATAGGCATAAAGGAACTTTGTTGGTAAGGAAGGGGAGGGAGTGAAGCTGGAGTTTAAGTAGGCTCTGCGTTGTTACAATAAGTAGGGAAAATGGGCAGACTGGGTGAGCCAAGAGATCCCTTATCTGCCATCAAACTCCTATGTATCTATGTATAAATGAGTGACACCTAACAGTGACAGTGTGTCTGTCTGTCTGTTGTTGTAGCGAGGCCATGTATTTATTCATTTATTTATTTATTTATTTCAAATTTGATTAATACCTTTGAGCCGGGGCTCATTTACAAAGGCTCCAAGTCAACAAGGAATACAAGACATTTACAGGTGATGAAACATTGCAGAACAGAAAGACATCAACTAACAAGTGGTATTAGGTGCAGTTACAACATTAAGCAGGGTACAAGAAGTAAGGAGAAACAGGATCACACTTCCAGAGAAACATATTAATGCAGCACTAATTAAGTGCAGTACAATGTTTAACAATCATGTTACAGTTCAGACGGGTGCTCCTAGTCTGCAGAAATGCATGTTTAGCAAACAAGGTGAGGCTTTGTCAAGGGGAGGTAGTAGGTGGTGGGAGGTGGGAGGGGGAAGTGGGCAGTTGTGGAACGGGAGGGTGGGAGTGAAAGAGGGTAGCATTTGACGGGTGTGAGAACCACCTTCAGAGGCCATGGGTTAACAGAAACACTGGCAGTCAGATTTGCTGGCAAGAAGAGATCGAAACCCATTTTTAAAGTAGCCAAGTCTAGGGGAGTTTGCAAGGTCTGCAGGCAGATCATTGAATCATTTAGGCCCACAGTAGGAGAGGGATCTTTGGCCAAGGGTGTTTCATTTGAAGGGGACAGTTAGAACAGTCCTGGAGGCACTCCTTGTGCATTTAGATGGTTGTGCAGGCTCAAAGAGGGCTGAAGTAGCACTAGGCATGGACCCCATCAGGGACTTTTTTGCAAGGAGGCAGGCCTGGTATTGGAGTCTGTGGTGGAGTGGGAGCCAGCCAGTTTCCTTGTATAGGTCACAAGAGTGAGTCATTTTGTGTACTCCCAGGACCAGGCAGCAGGCCTTGTTGAAGATGGTTTTGACCCTTTTAAGCGCTGTGTCTGTGCTCGCCCCATATAGACAAGGCCATAATCCACAGATGAGAGAACTGAACTGCACGTAACAAGTTTCAGGGCAGCCGTGTCATTGAGGTGCAGTGTCTGTACAGGATGCCAAGCTTCATGTTGGTGGACTTTACCAGTTGCTCAGCATGGGCAGTGACGGTGAGGTGTCATCAAGGTAAATCCCTAGTAATTGAACGTGTTGACTTGGTCTAGTACTTCTTCACTACTAAGTATATGCAGTGAGGACCCTCGAATCTTGCTCTGTGGGGTGCTGAAGAGCATGCTCTTTGTCTTTCTGTAGTTGAGTAGCAGTTTATTTCGGGTGAACCAGGATTCCAATGCACGAAAATTGTGCTGAAGTTCAGAGCTAATTAATCCCAGGTCTTTCCCTGGAACGGAGATAATGGCATCGTCTGCATAGAGTATGGAGTGTGCAGGACAGGTAGAAGGCATGTCATTTATGAAGAGGCTGAATAAGAGAGGACCGAGGATGGAACCTTGCGGGATCCCTAGGTTTACTTCCTTGGGCTCAGAGATTATACTGCCAATCCTGACCCGTTGAGATCTATGGGTTAGGTAGCTATGGAACCAGGCCACAGATTCCATTGACAATCCTGTAGAGAGGAGGCATTTTAGTAGCAGTTGGTGATTGACTGTGTCAAAGGCCTTGGTGAGGTCTATGAAGATAGACTCCACCACCACCCCTTTATCCAGGGGCCCCATAAAGCTGAGTGGTGTACTTACTAGAGCGTGACAGTGAAGCAGTTTTGTCGGAATCCATGTTGTTGCAAGCAGAGAAGGCTATGCTTTTCTAGGTACTCAATTAGTTGTTCTGAGACCACCCTTTCAAGTGCTTTGGAGAAGGGGGCAAATCGAGATGGGTCGAAGTTTGCTAAATTAGCTCTGTCTCCTGATTTAAAAACAGATGTGACTAGAGCCTCTTTCCACCTGTCAGGGAAGATGCCAGATCTTAGAGAGGCATTGAATACCTTGGTGAGTGGTGCCACAAGTTCGTTTAATGTGAGTTCTACCATCTTCATATCAATTGTGTCACTTCCCATCCTGGTCTTACCAAGGACCCGTTTGATATATTTGACGGTCTCACCTGTGGAGATTTGCCTGAAGTAGAATGGTGGGGTAACATTATCCTGTGGTGATGGAGTGTTGAGGTTGTGCTGCTGGCCTGCAAGGGTGTGATTCAGGTATTCAGAGGGCAACACGTTGCTGAGGTCCATGAATGCAACATTGAAAACGTCAGTGATTTCCTTTGTGTCTTGCAATGTACCAGAAGTGGTAACTATAAGGTCGGTGAGGGCCCTTTGAGCTCTCATGAGAGATTTTACAGAGTCCCAGAACTCACTCCCCTACCCCAGGTCTTTCCTAGGAGGTCATTGTAGTAAGCTGCTTTCAATAAAGTTATAGCAGCGGTATATCCTTACTTTTACATTTTTGTCCTTGTGAGTGTGTACTGTTCTTTGTTTTTCAGTTGCAAGTGGTGGGTTAGCCTCACTTACTATATGTACTGGGCCACCTGAGCACGTTACTTGTTTGCTTCTCTCTTGCCTCTACCTGTAGCGTGTGGCACTGCTAAGCCTGGCTTGGATAGGATATGTGAGATTGACCTGGGTTCGAGAATGGATTCAGGTTGTTCAGGGGCTGCCCAGGGGAGAGAAGATTGAGCCTCCCAAGGATAGCTCTCCTCTCTTGGGGATGGGGGGTGGCAGTGTATCCCACTGCTTGCCTGCCACCTGGTGGAAGTCAGGGGGCAGCACAATTGGACCAGATGCTTGGGGGATGGGCTTGCCTTCAGACAGTGATACACTTATATGTGTCTTAATGTGCGCACACACACACACACACACACACACACACACACACACACACACATGCTGTCTCATTGCATGATTGATGGCCCCTGGGAAGAAAACACAGGAGGAACTGAAGACACCTTATCCTACACAGGTCCTGCACTGCTGACTAGGCACCTCCTCCAAGAAATCTGGATTGTTCAGCAGGGGGGTTAAGGCAGCCCTGTTAGCCTCACCATAAGTGTAATCCCTGGGGGACTCACTGAAGGGGTTAGTCTTAAAGAGCTTGGGTGATGGGACTAGGAGGACTGAGACAAAAGGGGGCTGGTTGATGGGAGGAGGATAAACATAGTATGAAAAAAAGGGACAGAGGAACCTATTGTCAGAAGTGGTGAATGCAGACGCAACAGCTGCAGTGCTTGCACCTGCATCCTAAATTGCATCTAAAATTGCACCAGATTTTCAAAGGACGCCCATTTACAAAAAAAGTCACAATCTGTTGTAATTTGCATCAAACAAATACAAATTCAGTCTGCATCTTCTTACTAGTGTAAGTGGCTCAGTATGTCGCACACTTACCTGTGAGGCTAGAGAATTGGAAAATTGTGGGTTCTAGTCCCACACCAGGTACTAAGGGTAATACCCATATCACTGCAGAGCAGCACTGGGGTGTGTTGCACTGGTGAGGTGCCCCTCTGGTCCCTGTCCAGGTGGAAGTTCCAGATCGTATGTCACTTATTGAAGAAGAGTAAGGGAGTTTCTTGGAGTCACGGCCAACATTCCTCTTGTCAGTAAAACAGGCCCATGTTATCCACCCCTCAAGATACACTTGGATAAGAGCTGTCACAGCTCAGTGTGCCTTTTCTGGTCAAAATATTACAAAATAAATTAATACAAGTTGGACATAAATTTGGTTGGCTGGACAAAAATTTTACTTGTCTGGCATTTCTAGGTGACATAGATGTAAGTCTGCAGTTGAAAATATGATAGAAGACGGGGAATTGAGCATCCCAAAGGAGTCCCTCTCCTTGGGAGGGAGGGTAGATTGCACCTCTACAGTACTGCCACATGCATGACAAGTTACTGTGCAGTCAGAGCAGCTGGAGGAGGGTGGGATGCCAACTGATATAGTGTGTAGCCATGCAATGTATGTGCACATTGCCCCTAGCCATTGGCATCCTTAGAGTGAGGAGGAAGAAGTCAGAGAAACTCTAGATGTGGGCAGGACGATGCCGCAGTGCTTTTGGTCCCCAACCTTCTGACTTGTTGCTTACCTCTGCACACTACATGACCTGGGGGGTGGCTGAGCAGAGAACCCCCTCCTTGAAACCACCGCAGGGCAGAAGCTGCACCTGTGTCACTGAGGAGGTGAGATAAGTGCCAGCAATGGGACAGAATGGGGCTGTAGGCCTGAGATGAACGGGGCAGCACTGCTGACAAGGGGGCATAAAGAGTATAACAAGAAAAAAAAAATGAGGCAGACAGATACAAGGCAAATCCCTTTGATAATCCTTCCATGAGAGTTCATTCTGTTTGTCTCCTCTCTCCCATGCAGCAGCAGCAGCATCATTCAATATTATTAGAAATCTCTATGAACCCTCTTTTGTATCCAGTAATGTTATTCCCATAACTACGATCCAATCTGAGTTTAAAGATTCAACACTCCCACTTGCACTGCTTCTGGAAGCACGCATCGTAGGTATACCACTGTCTGGGTGAAAACTGCTTCCTTCCATTACCCCTATATGTATGCAGTTCTAAGTTATGTCCTCTAGTTTGACTGCCCTGGAGAAGCGGAAAACATTTCCCCCCCAGCCACAAATTCCATTACTCTTAAACAGTTTATGGAAATGAAGTCCTATCTCATTTTTGCCTCATTTTTCCTAAGACTTGTATTGGCTCAAGTCATCTGAATTATTTTACCTGACAATCCCGGGCAGCTCAGATTAAGAACATCAGGGGAACTGTGCAATACAAGTTGCGGGTGGCCCCCTCTGGGCTCTGACTATAACAATAGGTCCGGGGTCTGGAGGCTCCCTAGACACCCAGAAACACTTTGGGTTTTGATGGCTTAAAAATTATTCTTGGGCTTCTGCTGGCATGAAAGGGAGTCTCATTTCAACATTTTGAGTTTTAAACAGTTTAATTAACAAGAAACAAGGTGGGCGGTCCAGTGGTAGCACTACCGCTTGCTGCGCTGAAGGCCCGGGTTCAGGAGGAAGATAGGGTGTCAAGGGTCACTGAGGGAGGAGGATCAAGCATTTGAAGGAATGTGCCCCCCCCTCTGAGGGAAGGGTGTGTGGAACCTGATGTACACCTGGCCCCTAACAACAGCTGGGGAAAAGTCAGTTTGGGCCACCAGAATTGTGTGTGTTGGTGGGGGTGGCAGTCATCGATGCAAGTCGTGTGGTAGCATGCGATGTGTGCCATGACAACACTGCATGCCATGCTACCAGGGGAGTAAACCAGGAAATTCCAGTCTGGGAGGATGGGAGGAAAGAAGGGAGAGGGGGGACATGATAGAAACTTTCAAGTACCTCAAGGGAATCAACAAAGTCCAAGAGGGTAGCATCTTTCAGAAAAAGAGACTTGCAAGAACAAGGGGACACAATTTAAAGATAGAAGGAGGGCGGTTCAGGGGCAATGTGAGGAAGTATTATTTCACAGAGAGGGTAGTGGATGCATGGAACAGCCTTCCTGAGGAAGTTGTGGGGTCTAAAACTGTGGGAGAATTCAAGAATGCATGGGACAGACATAAGGCAATTCTTGTGGGGGGCAGGAAGATAAAGGCTGTTGGTTAACTAGGATCTGCGGCCTATCCTGTAGGTAGGGAAATGGGCAGACTAGATGGGCCTAGCGGTCCTTATCTGCCGTCAAAGTCTATGTTTCTATGTTTCTATGTTTCTATGATTCTGGACACCCACAGGCCCCGCCCCGAAGTAGCCAGGCAGTCAGCCAAAACTGGATCCGTTCAATGGTGGTGGTGGTTGGAGAACTCAGTCGATCACATGGGGAGGGGGGGGGCAAACCCTGGGGGAAGAGGTGTGAGGAAGCCCTGGTGAAGGTCAGGGTGACGCAGCTGGAGTGTCAGGGGGATGGGGGCCACCAAGGAAGGAGGAGGTAAAACCAAAATGTAACAGGAAAGAAAAATGTGCAGACTGCAAGAATGAATGAATATGCTGGGAATTGAAGAGAGGACTGTTAATAGAATATGAATGAGGTTTATCAGGGAGCGGGCTGTCTAAAGATTAGATTTTGTAACTGTGCAGGTCATTCTATATGCGTGGCTATTATGCAAATGTAATACATGAGGGCTGGCCCAGTGGCATGGAGGGCAGAGGCACTCACGCCTCACCTGCTGCCATGCCAGCAACCCAGGTTTGGGGATGGGCCTGGGTCATTGGAGGCTGGCCAGGGAGAGGGGTATTGAGCATCTGGTGGACTGCTCACCTCCTCTGTGGAGGGAGGGCTGTAGTTCCCAGCACTTGTCTGCCCTCTAGTTGAGGCTTGGAGCCAGGCTGGCAACTTGGTGGCAGGGAGGGTCGTCGGCCATTGACATCCCACACATGGTAGCATTTGTGGGTATGTCTGGATAGCACTGTACATCCATCTTCCTTGGGCAGAACAAAGGAAAATGTCCTGGTGCAGTACAGGTTAACACCGACACCCCCACAGGCTCCACATCAGCTACAGGGCCCTCTCCTGGAACCAGATCCATCTGTTGATGGTAAGATGCCAGCCATCAACCCCCATCACGGGGGGCAGGGGGAGCGGTGGAGGAAGCACCGGGAAGAGGTAAGTCCCTGGGATGTCAGATGACCAGGATGGGGGAGGGGCGGAGGATGGCTAAGCCTGGACCACGGTGAGGGAACAACAGCATTAATGGCAAAATTGTAATACTTGCCACACACATAGACTGACCTGGAAAGTTACAAAATCTAATCTTTAGAAAGCCTGTGCCTCAATCCTGACTCCCACTCCATTTGCAGTCCTGTAACCCCACTTTCTAATTCGCATAATCTACTCCATATAATCACATACAAGTCTAGTTTTTGATGTTGAAAACAGGCCTCCAAGAAGGGGGACTTGACTTATCTGTGAGGTCGACCTATTTGCTGGGTTTAGAATGGTAAATCATTTTTGCCACTGTGTAACCAGATGTTGTGACCAGCTGTGGGCATTGATTCCGTGCCTACTGTTGGTCTCAATATGGATTTTCCCATCAAATTCGGGCAGCAAAATAATGTCTGTAATTTTGCTAAAACTGTCAAAGTAAAGGGGGTTAACTCATATGTGATGTCGACTTATGAGCGAGTATATATGGTAATTTATTTAAATTTTTTTAGGTATGAGGCAAGCAATCTGCTGCTTGGCACGTATATGGCAGTTATGAGTGTGACTCAGTAAAACAAATATTGTATTATATACAGATTTAAAAAATTCAATGGTTAATTTAGCTCTGCAGTCAGGCAGCTCATGGGTAGGAGCTACCTACCCAGAGGGTGTTAGTAGCTTGTTCACATTTGCCAAGCATTCCTTTCCTAACCAAATATTGTTTATTTTAAAAAATTGGCTGTCTTTGTCCCGAGTGACAACTTCTTTCTTTTGCACTCCAATGCACGTGCTGATGAAACTTGATCTGGAAATGCCTCGGGAAAGGTGAACAACATCTCACACAATGACATGCCAATCCCAAACCCACAGGTTTATTAGTTATTCCAGGAATAATGTCAAACCACTCCAGGAAAATGCTCTGTGATCAGTCAAGTGAAGAGCTCTCTTTATCCATATCACCCGGCTACTTCAGTCACAAAACATAAAGTCCTGAAAGCACAGTGTAACTTTAGCTCTGAAATATAGTTGTAAATTCTTAATCGTCCAGCAGTGACTCACCAGGGCCAGCCACCCTGACCACCAACTTTTGATTTCTTTTGTACTGGAGTTTGTAGATAATCAAGAGACCGTTTTACTTTGGGTAGTAATATGCAAATAGCTCCTGCTCTGACCAGACAGCATAAGGCTGAAAGGGATCATAACAAAGTCCTTATAGTGAGATGATTTTCACATATGTGAGAAACTTGCTTGTGTGTGTTTGTCTGTGTGGGAAGCTGTGTGTGTGTATGAGAGTGTGTGTGTTTGTGTGTGTGTGTGTGCGTGTGTGTATGAGTGTGAGCGTGCGTGTGTGTGTGAGGGTGAGTGTATGAGTGTGTGCGCGCATGTTTGTTGTTTTGTCTGGTTTAATGTATTTGTTGTACTCGGTATGAAAATACAATAAAATCAATTAAAATAAAAAAAAATTGCCACAAATGTTCTACCTGAATTAAAAGGGGAAATGGCCTAATGAGGACTATACACATCACTGCACTCATGAGATGGCAGGACATTGTATATATAGAATAATGCATAGGAACTAGTGTATTATAAGTTTTTTTACACACCTGAGGTGTGTGATGTGGTATCCATAAATCTCATGAGAGAAGCTCAAGAGGTTCATGCAGACATACAAAGAGGGTGTGTAAAATGAATGATACCTCCTTCCAATTTTTTTATTACTGGATTTTTTTTATCCCCACCTCCATCTACACACTGTCTCCACTGTTTAAAAAAATTGATACTAGCACATCTCCTTGTGTGTCTGTTATCATCACACCCTTCGCTGGCCAGACAGCTTCATTTGTTATTTATTTACTTATCTGGTTGATCCTGCCATTTCTGTGATGTTTTCAACTTTGAAATAAAAAGTGACTCACCGTGTACCCTTTTTCATCAGCATGAGTAGAGACACAGCTGGCGGAAATGGAGCATGACTCAGCGCTATGAGGTTCTGTCGATTTTAAACTTAGAAACGTGGAAGAAATAGGAGGATCAAGCAGATGTGTAAGACAATTCAGTCCAGTAATTATACACACTGCATGCAACTTGTTTTCTTTTCTAGACTCTCCCTTTCTACATTTTCCGCTTTCCTTTTCTCAATTTTTCTCACATTGATTTAATGCTACAGGGGAACAGTGCTTTTAGAAATTTGTGGAGTAAAATCCCTTATTTACCTATTAGCTTTTTTGTAATTTCTTTATCTATTTATTTTTAGAAGTTTTTTATGTACAAAATTGCTTGCTAATTATTTATTTTAATTTTAGTTCTACTTGAATACAACAGTTGACATATTTGAGGCATTTTAATTGAGTTTTGATTATATATATATTATAATACAATACAATTTTATTAAAAAAAATAAATAAAGTGGTTTAGGAGTGGAGCTTTCTGCAATGATACAGTGACAAAAGTGAGCAGGGTGTTAAAAAATACCAGAATGCATAGCTGTGATTTCACAACCATGTAATATGGCATTTGAAGAGTGTTGGTTTCAGGTTGATATAGGGGGTCACTAGTAATGATAACCCACTCATGTCTTCACCCATCATGAATTATGGTCCCACCCTCTCACTCCTGAAAAAACACATTGCATGTTCCTCATAGGGAGTACATATCCTTAGCCAGGCCACTGCAGATCTCAGATATAATTTATGTATTTGGGTTTCAAACATGTAAAGCACCTTGAGCATTTTGGTAAGGAGCCTTAAAGGAAAACTGCACAAAACAGAGGTGGCAATTACCAGGGCTGCAGAAACGCCCGATTAAAACAACCTGTATAATTTAAAATGACTGCAGCTAACCTTTAATTAGTTATTTCTTGTTGCAATATGGATCCTGAGTGGCCATGTCCAAAGAGCCACCGCACCAGAAGATGGAGTGTGCCCCTGGCATGCTGTCCTGTTCTGGAATGCTGGTAAAAATCACAAGCGAGGCACATTTAAACCAAATAAAAACAAACAGTGCCCCATGTAGAGGTCTCTTAGCTGTACCTCTAAGTTTAAATGTGCCTCGCTTGTCATTTTTACCAGCATTCCGGAACAGGACAGCATGCTAGGGTCACGCTCCGTCTTCCGGTGTGGCAGCTCTTTGGACATGGCCACCCAGTATCAATATTTCAATAAGAAATAACTAATTAAAGGTTAGCTGCAGTCATTTTAAATTATACAGGTTGTTTTAATCAGGCATTTCTGCAGCCCTGGTAATTACCACCTCCGTTTTGTGCAGTTTTCCTTTAACAAGCTAGCTACCTACAAGTAGAAAAAGAAGAAAATGAAAAGTAATCATCAGGCTTCTTAAAATGCATCAACTGTAGGATAATCAATGAAGGCATGGTTACTGTAAAGTTAATGTATAGATGTAAGATATAGGTAACGTAAAGTCAAGGGGTTTGGTTTAGCAAGATGCTGCTGTAAATTATTTTTTTAGAAAACAGCTTTCCTTTTTTTTTTTAAACTTCTTTATTGATGTAGTCATACACCAGGTGGGCTCCTAGATTGCCAGAAAACTTCTCATTTAATGCAAAGTGCTGCAAATCATATTGCTCAAGGTTTGCAAAATGCTAAAGGACAGAAGAGAGAGAAAACGATGGTTCCTTCAACATGCTGTGCAGATCCACACTCAGGGAAATTATTTTCAGTGGAAGAAAAAAGATACTGTGAGCTCAACTCTGAAGAATGAAAACAAAAATACAGAGTGCATTTCCCAAATGCACAGCATGAAGAAAATCGCACTGCCTGTTAGCACAGTCGGGGTTGTAAAGTGGTAACGGTGAATTCCAGAAAGCTGTAAGTGCAAGAATGGTACTTCAGAATGCAAAAACCTCGCTCTTCACACAGTACTTAACAAGAGCTTAGGGGCCCCACTAATACTTGATGCACCATTCACGCACCTGCTTTCCCAGTGGAAAATAACAGGAAACTGGGCCAATAAAGTGTTGAAGATGACAGTCCTTAATGCTGGGCATTATAGCCTATTTCCAGATTCACTGAAAGCAGTTGTTCAGATTAAAATATACTTTTATATACTTTGTTATCCACTGCTCCCCCCCCACCCATTTTTACTTCCAAATCCATTTACTGTATATGGTGCCATGTTTAATTTTACGTTAACCATGTTAGCGCTTTAAGGGCCTATCCACAGAAGCTTCTCGGGTCCAGCCTTGTTCACACATGCAGAGGGCTAGGAAAAGCCATGGACCCCCTAGGTGCAGGATGCACACCATCAGGGCACCCTGTGGCATTCACAGTATTGACATGTGCCCCCTTCACACCCAATCCCTGGTGTACGCACCTAGCTATGCAGGCAGTTGGGACAGGACTGGCTTGGGGATGAATGCCTATCTGACTGATCCTAGACATAGTTCTATGGGGTGGAGAGGGCAGTCGCAAATGCCTGCCTAGGACAGCAGTAGAGGCTATGCTCCTCCTTTACCCAGCCACACACCAGAAATCTGTGCCCATTCAGCACTCTCTCCTCCAGCCCTAAGAGCCTCTGTAGTAGGCTGGGGGCTTCACCAGCACCAGCAGGTGTTCGTTAGAATGTATTTTATTTTTTTGGCAGGGCCTGACATGCCCTGCCCCCTTGCACAGATACAGAATCAAGTAGTGCATCACCATGTGCATCTGATTGGATGCTCAAGGTTGGTCTGCTCTGCTCCACCTGGCCTCATCATGCATCTCCGCATCCAGCAGAATGCAAAGGCTGGGAGCTGAGGACGTCACACAGTGTGCGCAGGCATTGGGTGGTGCAGTGCTGCAGTCAGGATATGCTTGATTCAAGCATATCCCATCTACCTTTGTGGATCAGCCCACGTTTGGAGGTCTGGAGTTAGTCCTGATGTACTCCAGTGTCCTAGAAAATCAGAGAACAGTGTCTGCTACATGTACATTCATCTCAGTCAAAAGGTATAGACAAGAACAAAGTCTTTATAGTTGAGCGTGACTTTGATTTGGCATAGCTAGGAAGGATACACTGGCAGTAGACTGATGCTAAATTGTGCTGCAACAATTTTTGTCACTCCTTTGCCACTGAGAACTGGGCCAACTGTCGTGGAAAATTAAGCAGCACAAAAAGTATCACCTAGACGTATATGAGAAGCCATGTGAAGGAAGGTTGCAAGATCTCAATATGTACTCCATGGTAGCTAGGACAGCGAGAGGGACATGATTGAAACTTACAGGTACCTCACAGGACTGAACAAGGTGTAAGTGGAGAGGTCAGTTTCAGAGAAAGGAAGGCACTAGAAGAAGGGGGCATGCAATGATGCTGGGGGCGAGTTTAAGAGATGTGTGGAAATACTTTTTACAGAAAGGGTTGTGGATGACTGGAACAGTTTGCCAGAGGGAGGTAGTAGGGGCAAAGACAGTGAAGAGCTTCAAGCATGAGTGGGATAGGCACAGGGGCATATTAGGTAGAGGAATTGGGGAGGAAGTGACACCTATGACCAGCTAGGGTCAGTGGTGACAGAATAGACAGGGACAAGGGGCAGACTGGATGGGCCCAGAGGTCCTTTTCTGCTGACAAAATCTGTTTCTATAGGGATCTGAATAATTACAAACCTTCTTTATGCATAATTTATACATGAAGTGCAACCAGTCAACTGGGGAAGATTTGACTGCCATTCCAGATGTCACTTTGGCCTTGGATTATTTTAATACCGATTGTCTTTTATTGGTTTGTGACAAATTGGCACCATTCAGGTTAAGGTGAGTAAAAGGAGGCAATTATTACGCTTCAGGTATTAAGTCAAATTATGCACTGTGTAGCATGCCAGAAATATAGGAAAATGGAAGATGTTAAAAGATTTGACTATTAGAGGCAGTTGAGAAACCAATAAACCCTATGTGCAAGGAAACCAAACGCAGTATTTTATTTAAATACAGTGTTTCCTCAAAAAAAAAAAAGAATTGAAAGGAGAGAGGATTTGTCAAGTGACAAACATGATACACACTATCTCCTTCTTTATTCATCAGCTTTTGTCTCCATTCCCTTCTCCTTGGGCCCAATCTTCAAAAGGTTCCCAGATCCTCCATATATGCAGAAGGCTGGGAAAAGCTGCGGAGTGCCCCCTACATTCAGGATGCACACCAAGGTGGCACACTGCAGCATCCACAATGGGGGGATGTGGTGCCCTGAACCTGTCCTGCTACGTGGCCAGGCAGGATGGGTGTGGCCCAGGAAGCAAGGGCTGGAAGGAGCCCCATCCTCAAAACAAACTCCACAGTGCAGAGAGGATGGCTGGAGGTCGACCTCTATGCCTACCTAGAGGCAGTACTAGTGTAAAAGCACTGTTTTCTCTGCCGATGCTGTAGCTGTGCTTAAGTAAGGAGAGGCAGGAGGCAAAGTCAACTGATGAAGAAACTTTTAATATGTGCAAAGCACTAAAGAAAGCAGCCAAATACACAGACTCCAGACTTCAAAGTAATTTCCAGGACAGTCTGTGGCTTTTACCACTCTCCAACCTCGAACCAAACCAAAGAAGGAGAGCAGCAAAGGGAGTCCATGCCTGGAGCACACTCCAATGTAAAACCAAACTGTGTATCAAGACAGAGAGTGGCTAACAGGCACTAGTGTGCATGCCAGCAAATGAATGAACCCATAGCTTGGTCCATAGTTCACTTCTATGCAGATGACACTCAGCTCTATATGTCCTTTGTACCCAAACAGAATGATGCATTATCGGTCTTTAACAACTGTCTCACTGAGATTCAGGACTGGATGAGTGCTAACTGGTTGAGACTGAATCTGGACAAGACTGAGGTGTTGGTGGTGGACCCAGGTCACCGTGCAGAGAAGTTCACTCCTGGGTCTCCCTCTGGCCTTGTGTTAGAAGGTAACCAGTTGAGACCTTCTGAACAGGTACAGAATCTGGGCGTAATACTTGACAGCGAGCTGACACTTAAGATACAGGTGTCAGCCGTTGTCAAGTCTTCCTTTTACCATCTGAGGAATGTAGCCTGGATGAAACACCTTGTTCCACATGATGACCTTCCTGTGTTGGTTCACACCTTTGTTTCTTCATGTCTTGATTACTGTAATGCTCTATATTTAGGGTTGCCGGGGGTGGATCTCCGTCACCTGCAGCTGGTGCAGAACGCTGCAGCTAGGTTGTTGACTGGGTTACCAAGAACTTGCCATATCACACCTGTGCTGCGCGAACTGCACTGGCTGCCGGTGTGAAGGAGGATCACCTTAGAGGCTGCGTTGCTGACCTATAAGACCCTACATGGTCAGGGACCGGGCTACTTGCAAGATCTCCTTCGGCCCTACTGCCCTCTCTGCCCACTCCATTCCACTGATGAGGGATTGCTAGAGATTCCAAGGGTTCGTCTTCAGTCATCTGGGGCCAGAGCTTTTCCTTTTGTGACCCCAACCCTGCGGAATTCTCTACCTCGTTGGATCAAAGAGTGCCTGCCCACAGAGTCATTTAAAGCCTCATTGAACAGCTACTTATTCATATTAGCTTGCGAATAAGTTTATCCTGTTGCCTTTTAATTATTTTTATATTCATATTTATTGTTGCTTTATGTTAATTTTGTTATGTATTTACGCTTTGGTATTTTGGAAAGTGCATTACAAATAAACAGTGATTTTGATTTGATAGTTAAAAGCTTTTACTGCACAAAATACACAAACTCACCCCACCAGCATCCACCAGCGTTTCACCCACCTGGCCATGGGCTTTGTCAAGGCATCCACACCTTGACAAAGCCCACTGTCAGGTGGGTGAAATGTTGATGGATTCTGGTGGGGTGATTTTGTGTATCTTCTGCAATAAAAGCTTTTTAACTATGGACCAAGCTATGGGTTCATTTATTTACCGATATGCACACTAATACCTGTTAGCCACTCTCTGTCTTGATACACTCTCAGACTTCTCACTCTATCTGTTATAAATCTATAACAGAGAAATACTATAGCTCTATCACTCTAATACTTCATAGCTTTATGACTCTATACCCTATTTCTCTATAGCTCTATGACTCTAAAGTTCTATAACTCTATAACTCTACGGTTCTATGGCACTATGCCTCTATGACTCTACAGCTTTATGACTCCAGAAGTCTATGACCAGGATTCCAGTGTCTAGATGATCAAACTAATAGTTAGAGCATTGGGTTCAAGTAATTGAAACTGTGATCACAAGTGCACTGTGTTGGCTGACTTAACTGAACTTGTAGGGACAGAGAAATGAAGGGAAAAACTCAAGTGCAAAAGAGCTTCAAGATGACTGTAAAACCTCCAGGCCCAGGGAAAAACTGGGAAAGATGTGTAAGAAGAACTTTCTTACATCTGTAAGGCCTCTGGGCCAATGACTGACTCCAGAAAATGAGATGCAGAAGCTATAAACAATTGTAGAACATCTGGGCCAATGCAGGACTCTGGGAAATGAGAAGCGGAAGCTGTGGACAGCTGTGAAATCTCTGGACTGATGCAGGACTCTGGGAAATGAGAAGCAGAAGCTATAGACAACTGTAGAACCTCTGGGCCAATTCAAGACACTGGGAAATGAGAAGCGGAAGCTGTGGACGACTGTGAAATCTCTGGACTGATGCAGGACTCTGGGAAATGAGAAGCAGAAGCTGTGGATGACTGTGAAATTTCTAGGCTGATGCAGGACTCTAGGAAATGAGAAGCAGAAGCAGCAGATGACTGTGGAACCTCTGGGCTGATGCAGAACTCTGGAAAATGAGACAGAGAAGCTGTAGACAATTGTGGGACAGCTGGGATGATGCAGGACTCTGGGAAATAAGAAGCAGAAGCTGTAGATGACTGGAACCTTTGGGTCGATGCAGAACTCTGGGAAATGGGATGCAGAAGCTGTAGACAACTGTAGAACCTCTGGGCCAATGTAGGACTCCTGGAAATGAGAAGCAGAAGCTGTAGAACCTCTGTGACAATGCAGAACTCCAGGAGATGAGAAGCAGAAAGCTGTAGATGACTGTGGAACCTCCGGGTTGATGCACGACTCTGGGAAGTGGGAAGCAGAAGAACCTGTGGAAGGAAATCCCCACCCCACTAGATGATAGAATCCCTGCTGTGAACCAGTGCAGTTCCCTGAGCTACCTGACTCACTTTGGAGAAAGGGATGGCCAGATGGGACGAGTAGCGATGAGTCGTCTTGTTTAGCAGAAAAGAAGAATGCGACAATGGGAAATTCTTAGCTAACTATTACTTAATTCTGTCTAACGGCTGGCCCCTTTTTGTTCTCCTCAGCACGCAATTAATGGTGGAACAGTTCAGTCGTGCAAGTTTAACTTGGTGCTTGGATCATGCAAGGAACAACAATGTCGCTGTAGCAGGCAACAAGGTATCAATGTTCCTGAATCATGCAAGCTGTTAGTAGGCCATGCAGTTTAAACTTTGAGAACATACCATGGATTCCTAGGAACAGTTACTGTTACTCTCTGAGCTGAGGTTAGTGCCAAACATGGTTGGTACAACTTTTACATGCAGTCACCTTGCGCTGGGCATACAGTTGCTCAAGCAGAAGTTTGGGGAATGCCCATACACTGTGGGCCTAAGCTTGGCGTAATAATAATTACATTTTTACACAGTCCCGTCTTTTATCTCACATGCAAAGTTTGGGGCTCAATTTAAGGAGTTAATGTATTATACAGTCTGTGGGCACAGGCAAAGGTTGAGGGCACCGTGGATATTAAGGCAGTTGATGGGTGAAGGGCACCATGAACTCTAGGTAGTAATCAAATGCTCTAGTACTTTAACAAGTTTGCCCAGGAAATTCAGTCATGGCACTTTATAATGTTCAGCAGATTAAACCAATTACTTGTATTTTAAAATGTTTAGAGAAACAGTCTTTATATGCTGTACGTTTCATGGTTCTATGTCATAACAGCAATCGCCATTTGGGCATGGGTACATCGCCAGAAATAAAAACGGCAAAGTACATTTGTGGCAAAAATGGCGGTGACACGGATCTCTATGTGTGCGGGGGGAAGCCCCCACATCCCCTAACTCAAGATTCTCAGCTCCAGGGGCGAGGTGCATGTCGGGGTTGTAAAAAATAAAATAAATAAAACCGCCATGATCACAAAAAGTCTTGTGACTCACCAGACCTGAACCCTGCACCCTTCCAACCATAGCAGCCACCCTCACCACCACACTACACAGCCAGCTTGGTAGCCTTCTGTTGCACTGCCTCCTACATACCTTCCGTCCTCTTCCATCCCCCACGGTGTGGTTCCGATCACCATTGTCGGCTTCCTTTTTGCCCATCGCTACCCTTTCAGAGTAGCCCACAACACAGGCGCTGAGACTGAGTTGCTCATATTTGAGTCACTCAGTCTCAGTCGCCCTTTTCACGGGATACCAAGTTTCACATATCAATGGTAATCTGATACTTTTATCACACATGCAAAACCCCAGTTGAGTCAGGTGTCATGACAGAGTGTCTGTCTTTAACAGGGTTTAGTGATAGCAGGCCCCCTTTACTGAGCCACTCTCAGACCAGAACATTGCATATTTTAATATTTATGAGGGCTCCTCAGTTCAAACCCAAGGTAGTATGCTGCTGCTTGGTGCTTATTTATATATATATATACAGTATATATATAAAAATGAAAACAATTCTAGACTTGCTAGCCCTTATTTGGTAGCCACCTGGGCAAGCTTGACTTTAAACTGCAATCCCTGCTCCTGGCTGGAGCCCTTTTACTATTCAATTCAGGGCCTGCCGTGCCCTATGCTCCGCCTCTGGGATCCTGATTTCCATAGGGCCCGCCCCACCATGCTCCTTTACAGAAGCCTATTTTTTAAAATGTTAAATAAATTTGCCTAGGGCCGCCCCCGCCCTATGCTCCAGGCTGGAGCATGATTTAAGTCAATTTAAATAAAACTTGCCCTCGGGTGGTCTCTTGCTCCAGGGCCTTGCCTTAGCTCCTAACCACGACTGCGGATTTCCCTTGCTGTGCCCTCAGTGTGCTTAAATAATTTTCCTTTTCTTTTCTTTTGAAATAAATAGACCAGGTGGACAGCACCTCCAATGGTGCTGCTGCTGACTCACCGCCCAACCCGGTAAGAAGTAAGGAGGAGGAGATGAGTTTTCTGGCAGCTGGCTGCAGGCGGTGGGTGGTCTTTCTGGGGCCTTGCTGGGTCATTTGCTCCAGTGCTCCTCTGACCTGACACACACTCTCTTCAGATGAGGCCCTGCTTGTGGGTGCCGCTGCCGATGGATCCAAATTATTTAAAAAAAAAAAAATTAAAACAAAACAAAAAAAATGGGGCTAAACAGAGCCCACACTGCAGCTGCCAACTGCTACTGCTTCTGGGGAACCCGCCAGCACTACTGGACAACTGACAGTACTGGGACCACTGCAACTGATGGAGGGGTGAGAGGAGAACTGCAGGTACTTTCTTCTAACCTTTATTTGCCTTCCTGAGTCCCCTCTCTCCCTTAGACCACGGTTTCCTTTACTTTGACTTCTTCAGGGCACCTGACAGTGCTCCCCTGACCGCACTCCTTGCTGGCCAGCACAAACTGCCCTCTCTAATGACCATTACTGACCACATGCAGAATCCTCCCAAGCATGCGGGATGCTGAGTCCCTAACAACCAGGGAGGCAACCTGCTGTCTGGCACGAGCTAGACCTCCGCTGTGGCACAGGCTCATGCCACCTTCACTGGGCAGGCTGCAAGAACAAGAGAAAAAAACACTTTTAAAACGGCAGGCAAGCAGTTGATTTTTATGGGGCTCCTGCCACTTCGTTCACCCCCCTTGCCATCTAAACTATAAGGGGCACCTGAGGTCACCTTAATGAGGAACACTTGGGTTTACTGGAGCTTGCTGGGGGCCTTATCTCTCTGGGTATTACACTAGTAGCTACATGTCCCCCTCTGCCAGACAACACGCCCCTATTCTGTGCCGCGTGGGCCTTTTCGTCTCCAGCCCCAGCTCCCAGAGCCTCTGTGGTGGGCTAATGGCATCACCAGCATCAGCCGGTGATTTCATGAAAATTAATGTTTGTGCTGGTGGGAATCCAGCGGTCCTGAAGGATGCCATATCCTGCCATACCCTGTACCTAGCAGGCAGGGATCCACATGTGGACCAGCAGGGGCATCTGATTGGATGCCCAAGGTCTGGAGCCTGCTCCATCCACCCCTGCCACTCTGTACCCCCATAGCATGGCACCCAACTATCGGACCACAGGGGCAGGGGTTGTGGATGCCAACAGGCACACTGGCACCAGCAGCTGCTTGGTAATGAACCACAAATATCCACAGTTCCCTCATATCTGGGGGGCCCTCAAGGACTGGATACTTAGTCCATCACCTTTTCATTTTTGTGCTGCATTTTCCTTTTTCTACTACAGCACCCTTTCCTTTCTTATTTTTTAATTCCATAGTCTCACAAATGTATCTGTAAACATGGCTGGAGACCACGGCACTTCTTGAAGCATGGGGGCAGGTTAGGGGGTGTAGTAAAAACATGAGAGGTCAGACTGAAAGCATGGGGGACCCCCTCCCACCATGCATAAATGGCAGTATAGTCTAGAGGTTAGATGTACAAACTGTGAATGAACTTGGTACCTCCAGCACACCTGGGTTTGATTCCCACAACCTCCACCTGCATACTGTGTGGCCCTGAGCAATTCGCTGAACCTCCCCAGTGCTCCTGGGTTGCAAATAAAATAAAATAAAATGCTTAATGGAAAACACTGAAATAACCGGACAAATAACTAAATGCATCAAGGCTGCCTTTTTGAAGGTAACTAACAAGATATTGGAGTGACATTGTCACTTTTGGGTAAACCGTTGCACCCCATTCAGCTTAGTATTTTTATAGATTTTCTGTATTTCTATTTCTTTTATTGAACCATTACTAGGTTTATTTGCATGGAAACTGGATCCTTGTCCCCCTACAGTTGATCCTCTGCTGTTAAATCCTTTGCTGAAGTCACAGTCCTCTAGGTGTGTGCGATATCTAGGGCTATACAAAACAATGCTGTTTGGGACAAATACACACAATTACTGCATTTTTTTTTTACACAATTAAAACATTTGTTTGACCCCATCACAGCTTTTTGCTGGTCCCATTGGAGGCATCCTGGGCTGCAGTGAGGTTGCGTGCCAGTGGGCATGAAGAAAAGAAGAGGTGCTCCCCTGTACTTCCAGGTCCCCAAGCTATGGCCCACGGTGACTCGAGGAAGGCATGTTGATTGCAGCAGCTGCCGTGCCTTGGACAGCAGGAAGGTGACTGAGAGCGGCTGCTCTGGGGTACCTCCCTCTCGTGCTCCCAACAGGGAGCTTAAGGTAAGCCCTCCCATTTGGATGGGATTGACATAATGAAAATATCTTTATCCATAAAAAAGTGAGTTTTGTGCTACACAATTGCAAAACAAACTTTACAATAGGTGACAATTATACACTAAAAACTAATCTGCAATTATACTCCAGGACCCAGTCAGAGGCAAGAGAGGAGGATTAAACATCTCACGGGACACTCATCTTCTTGAAAAGGAAGGTTATCTGATGCCACTCCTTGAGTGCCACATGGCCACAAGTGGAACAGCAGGAAGCAATGTGTTTTGCAGGGGCACTCACATGTACACCTAGTCGCTGGCGTTCTGAAGGCAGAAGGACCAGAACCACGTGAAACACACACACACACCCACGACCCGGGCAATATGAAGCTGGTGGCTTGCAAGCCCCATATCACCAACTCTGCCCCTCCTTCACCAAATTTCAGACTTTGAAGGGTTGGGGAGACCCTGCCATGGAGGTTAACCGTGCAGGAAAAAGATAAGGAAATAACCCAGAGGAGAGGTGGGGATGGGACAGGGACCACCAGGCAGAAGGTGGCCTGGGAAGGTAAGAGCTAGGGACCTAAATACTGATTAAAATATAAAGAACTCCTTGAGCCATTCTTTAAGTGAAGTGTGTCTGTTTAGGTTCTAAATTTTAGAACCAGTCAGATTCTAAGGAGGTTCTCTCTGTTTTTAACTTGTTCTGCCAGTATGTAGCAGGCACAGCAGACAGATGCAGCGAAACATTTCAGAAGTTATGGCCAAGAAGGCAAAGTTCAGAAAGCCATTATTACATAAGCCTGTCAAAATCAAAATCAAAATAAAATAAAACAGAAGTCTGGATATTTTAAAACAATTTATTTACCTATAACAGCCCAGCTGAGATGCAAAATCTCATCTGCAGTTGGGTCCTGTTTCCACCCATTTCCACAGCTGGGTGATCCGGAGCACTAGGAGGTTCAGGGACTTGCCCAAGATCCCAGTGAGGAACTGGCTTTAGTGGGGGTTTAAACCCGTGATCTCCTGGTTTCCATGCCAGCGCTCTAACCACCAGACCACACTGACTCTTACTAAGCCTCATGCATGGAGGTTTTCTTAACTATGTAAACCTTTCTGGGAGCTGGGGTTTTGATGAGATAAAAAAAAAAAAAGAAAAACTATACTTTTCCTGTCCTGTAAACACTTGGGCTAACACCAGAGGATGTGTGCTCTCTGCATGTAAAACAGGCCCCAGCAAGTGCAAGCCTGGAAGCAATTAGCCAACTTCATGTGCTGTTTACAAAACCGAAAAAGCCTCATACACCTCATGGATACAAGTCAGTATATAGAGAATAATTCATAGGTGGCTATGTGTTACAAAGTTTTTTACACACTCGAGGTGCATGATGTCCCATAAATCTCGAGAGCAAGAGCAGAACTTGAGAGGTTTGTATGGTCATCATGCACTGAGGGGGTGTAAAAAAACTTCATAAGCGCACTGTCGCTTATGCTTCATTCTTTATGATAACTGGCGCAGGGGCATAAGCACAACCAACCAGAAAGATCCAGCAAATCAAGTTTCCCATTGTGGTGCTGGGTCAATATGTCGCGGTCAAAAATGGTGTCACATGGTGACTACAAAAGAGCGTGGCCAAAACTGCACTAGATTAAATAAACAAACTCGAAACAGCATACGCTGTATTATACCCATGATTGTTGACCATGCATCTGTGCTGTCATGGTTTTACAAGACACCTCCTGCTACTGATCTGTAGAGAGGAAAGTGAAGCATGGGCACTCCAGATGCCATAATAACTGGATATGATGTCATACCCGATTATTATGCTGTTGGACCACACTGATAATCAGTGTGATAAAGGGGGTCACCAGTTATTATAAGTAATATAAAATACAGATTGGTAGCCCAGAGACACACGGAGTCGGGCTCATTTTCCAGGTGTGACGTTGGGGTGGTGTTACATAAGGGGTTATGACACCTAGTTATACTAAGAAATACAAAATCACACATAGTCCCATACTGAAACCTGGTTTTGTTACCAATGCCCCTTTTTGGGGGGTGAGCCTTGCACCTCAATGCCTTTATGCTGAGGTTCTTTGCCTTTTTAGCTTATTTATACTAACATGCCACACATATTTGATTGCTTCTCAAATTTCCATGAAAATGATGCTCTCTTGTCACCTGGAGCACGTTTTCAAAAACAAAAATCACGTAATGATTAGCCCGTGGAGGACTGAAAACAAGAAACATTCTGTTGTTGCTCCTACACCCACTGGCTCTGGATCTCCTCATTTGATCCCCCTCCTCTACCACAGCCTCATCATACCACCTTGTCTCGAAATGACCTTCCTCCCTTCACTCTCCTGTGGCTTAGCCCCCATGGCGGGCCCTTCAGGGTGGCACAGTTCCCTCTGGAGAGTTCTTCAACCAGTCATCCAGGAAGCTGCCAGAGTAAGTGGTCAGAGGGCTTGCAGGCACTGCCAGACGCGTTATGCTCCTTGACCAGAGGCTTATGCTAGGACACTAGTGGCAATGAGCCTCGGCTCTGTGTAATAGCCCAATAATCATAAACTTGAAACTTGAACTTGGCTTGGTTTCTCCTAGGCCTTCATGATGCATTACTCAATGAAGCATGGTTTAAAATTTTTGGGGGTGGGAATTGTGGTATTCTCACCTTCTCAAATCAATCTCGTAAATTTTAGGAAGACCCCAGTGTAGGACGGGGTGGGATCTCCGCTTACAAAATCAGCAGGTTTTTTCTTTTCTCCCAACTACTGAATTATTCAGAACACTGACATTTCATTGCCCCCTTAAATTTTGGTAATCCTCCTTACTTGTAAGACCCTGGGTGGAATTCCCCTATGACACAAAAGCAAATTTTAAGCTCTGAGGATGTCATTAGACTTGTGTACAATGTGCACATGGGCACTGCTTTTGGAGGCGACCTTCTCTCCTTATTTTTTAAGGTCCTGGCTGCACCTCCGTCTATGGCCACCTGAGGGCAGTAATGCTATGGGACTTCTCTTCCTCCTTCCCTGGACGAAGTCCCCCGGCTGGTCCCTGATGATGTTTGTTACCGATTCCAGGTCTCCGATGCCACGAGCAGTTGCATTGCCACTGTGCTGATAGCCCTCTAAACAAGAACTTCTTAGAACCTGTGGCAGTTTTCATTAGAAACTGGTAGGCTAGCCCAGTGGAATGCAGGGCTGAGTTGCCTCACCTCCTGCTGTGCTGACATCCCTGGTTCATGAATGAATCAGGACCACTCGGGGGGCTGATGAGAAAGGGAGGAATAGATGTTCCTAGGACAGATATCCTCCTTTGGGAAGGGAGGGTAGTGTGTCTCACCGCATACCTTCCACCTGGAGGTGTCTGTGTGCAGCGAGACCCCACACATGGGGCACCGGGGGCGTATCCATGAAGGTGGAGCTCACATATCATGCTTAATGCACATGAGGTGGACCCAGGCTGAAAATGTAAGGTGGAAAAAAATCCCGCCTGCAGAAGGAAGGCCCAATCCCTCACAGGCCCCCACCATGAATGGGTGCCCTCAAAATTCCTGTGGCAGAGGATGGCAGGTAAGTCTTGGAGAAGCTGGGTGACTGGGCCTGAGGCATCAATCAGAAGGACCCAGTAAGGGCAGACAAAAGGCAGCAAACATTGTAAGTAAACAAGAAAAAAGAAACTGGTTCTGTATAGATCATGAAAAATTTCACTGATAACTACGGGCAACAAAGCTAGCACCACACACCGCTGAGTGAGACAAAAACTTTAATAAAAGTGTCAAGGTTTCAAAACACACTGCCAGGCAATCTCTTCCTCAAACTGCCTGGTGGTGTGTTTTAAGCCTTGAGACTTTATTACAGTTTGTGCATCCCTCAGCAGGGTGTGGTGCGGATTCTGTTGCCTGTGAGACCTGGCACACACTCTGCAGTGGCGCTCGACTTGAAGCTGTTGCTCACTCATACCTTGCATAGAGTTCTGTTCTGGAGTGAGGCTGGGCTCAGCTAGCATTCCACAAAAAAACAAATAAGCCCAGAAACCTAGCTGTCACTACTCAGACGATGATGCACTTCTCATATGGGCTCTTTGCATATTTATTCACTGAATTTGCCCACCCAGATAGACCCCTTGAAATTAGAACTTTCCTTTACGAGAAGATACTTGGGGCAATAGCAACCAGTCGATAACACTTTCCTATCAGAAAAACCCAAACAATATTCATAATAAAAGAAAAGAGCAGCATAACACTATTTAAATAGACAAGTGCAAATATCCAATTTTTGTTAAAAAAAATACTTGAAAGCAGCAGATTGAAAGGCATACAGATCTTGTATTGATTTGAGATCAGAAGCTATTTTATTCAACACATTCTGGAAGTCCTCTTCGTTGCTGGTGGGTTTCTCGTTTGCAGAGTAAATGAATACAGACTACATCAGTCTTTTCAAAACAAATCTCACTCCCTCCCCACCTCCAAAAATCACATTCATTACTGTGCGGCTGCGCATTGAGCCCTTACAGTACCATAATCTGCAGGGCAAGCCTCCCCCTTCCCTGACAGAATGTATAAAACAACCAGGCATGCATACACGTATTCTCTCAAAGGGATAGCATATCTCTGGACGACTGGTCCATGGCCTCGGAAACTAACATGTGCTTTACAAATCTCTACCAGATCATTCAAATGTGCAACCTATTTAACTTAATAATAAGGAACTGGGAGCACAGAGCTGAATTAATCATAACACCTATATGCGACTCCGATAGGGAGGGCGCACTTGCTGGTTGACAATGCCTCAGGGGTGGCAGTTTAATTTGTGTAATTTTTCACGCGTCTTCATGCTCTCTGCACATGGAGTAAAATGTGTATTGACAGATAACTCTGAGGGGAAGGGGGAGCTATTTGTAGAATCACCTGTGCCAGTGCAGTTAATCAGAGAAATGCAGCACACAGCATAAGGCGAAGATAACAAATACCAAACTGATCCCTCCACTGCTCTTGAATTCTTAGTTTTCTCCTGCCTATCTGCAACTACCAGCTCCTTTCAGTCCTTTGTTCAGCAGTGACACTATCCATCAGCCTCACAGGACTCTGCTCCGAGCCCCAACTCAGGCTACCAGCATGGGGACACCTCACAAGGTGTCCCCATGCTGCTTCCAACTGAGCTGGGACTGCCAATGTGGACACCCCAGAGGGAAAGTGATGCCCCCATGAAATGCTGGGATGAATCTGATACCTAGGTGTACTAAATGTTCACACTTGAGCTGTGAGCAGTTGAGGGGAGGTCCTGGGTGGGTGGCATGTGGGGAATACAGACATAATAAGTGCTGGCAGCATTTTTTCCCGTACTGATGCCCCGCCCTTAGCCCATGATCCTAATAGTGTCCTCATGCACCCCTGACCTGGAGGAGGGTTGTGAACATGAAAGGTTCAGTTGCAGTGTCTTATTTTGCCTCTGATTCTCCACAGGAGGTGCTAGTGCAGTAAGGGCAGCACAGCCCTTACCAGGGAGCCTGGAAGCGCTGCCTTTGCTCAGCTTACCCTAAGCTCCTCCCGTACTGAGTGGTGGGACAGGTCGCTGGTGCAAAACTGAGTACCAGACATGGGAGTGCAATGTGCTCATCTGGTGCCACTGGGCCAGGTTCCTTTCCCTATTCTTGGCAAAAATGGAGCAGCGGTAGTAGCCAATTGGTTATTCAAAGATTTACACATGCCTCATTTGGATTTGTGCAGAATGGAAATTCCACTTCCGAAATGTCTTTAGAAATTTTTTTTTGAATTCTGTGGAATTCTGAAAGGCATGACTATGTAAACCGCTGAATAACTTTCTATGTATTATGTAAACCTCAGAATAATTTTTCTACGTATTGCAGAAAAGAAATCCGAGGATTACTGGTCTGCAAAAAACATTCTGCTTTCTAACATTTGGAATTACACTACCAGTGGAATACCACAGAATTAGATGGAATTTTCAGAAATTCCACAAAATTATTTCTGTTAGAATCTGAAAAGGTACTTACAGCACTAGTTCTCATATCCTTAGCTGCTGCAGCTCCTCAGCGTAGCAGAAGCCACCAATATGATGTCCATTCTTTTATAGGCTTGCCCATCTGGGATGCCACATCTCATTTTCCATGAGACTCTGCTTCTTTTACAGCCATGATGGAATGAAGCACCAGGTCTGATGGCTTGCTCTAAGGTCACATGGTGCGACATTGGCCTCGGTGGCATTTGAACCTGAACAGATCCAGCCAGCCGATACCAATCTGAGAGTCTCTTATCATTCCCAGTCTCCCCCGGGCAACCATTTGCTCAACTACAAACTAAAAACAGAAACTGTAATCAGAATCAATACTTCCACCACACCGCAATGACCACACGTACATTCCTTTCTTTATAGATCATTTATGTATAAGACCTGATGGTCAGAATGTTCATTCCCACTTTTTTTCTGTTTCCACCATGCATTTAAAGAGGACAGGAAATAATTTCTAACTGGCGGTTGTTTATAAAGTTCTTATTTGCAGAAGTGATCTTCATTCCCCTAAATTATCCCTATATAAAAGGTGATATGGAAAACTGTATTTTACATTTTTATGGGCAACATTCTGAAGCAGTTCTCTTCTTGGAACCTGCGACCTGGAGTTTAACTATGTCACCATTTGTGCACGGAACTCTGACCATGGTTCTGATAGATCAACAGCTCATAATTAAGCAATAAGGCATGACCAGGGTTATGTTAATGGTCTGTTAATCACCCCTAGGGCATAATGTGTACGAGGCATGCGTGCCTATTGCTAGAGGGTGATTAACTTAATTAACATAACCTCTGGGAGTGCTCTTATTGCTATTATAATAAAAATGTTTTTTAAACAGTGTTAAACCTTGTTTAATATATGGGTAAGTTGTACAAGTATGTTAATAAAAGATTAACATAAGGCTGTTAGAATGTTTACAGCCAATCAGAAAGCTTCATTTCTCAGACCATTGTTATAATTAGCATTCTATATACAAACTGTAACATAGTAAAATCTCCAAACTATTAGATCAAAGTAGAGAACTGTGTGTACGTTATCCATCAAAAGAAAACAATTGAAAACCCAGTTTCACATCAGTGCCTATTCTGGTACAGTTAATGTGGCTCATTTGGAGATACGAATATCATTACTGTAAACAGGAACATTACTGACTGCTGCCAGTTACAGATTTCCTGTGTCCTTTAACTCTTTTTTCTTTTATTTACAGCCTGGTTCTTTTTGGGACAGGGTCTGAGAGAGCGAGAGGAGCGATGGGGAGGAGAGAGAAGAGAGTGAGTGATAGAGAAAAAGGAGGGACAGAGTAGGAAATGGAGAGAGAGAGAGAGTCAGAGAGAGGGACAGAGAAGGAGCGACAGAGAGAAGAGAGACACACACACACAAGGAGAGAGGGGAGAATAAAGAAAGAGAACAAGAGAGGGAGGATGGAGAGAGAGGAGGACAGAGAGGGGATGCAAGAGAGGGGAGAGAAAGCATGAGAGGACAGTGAGAGACAGAGGGAGTGGAGGGACAGGGAGACAGAGGAGTGGAGGGGGGACAGGAGAGACAGAGGGAGTGGAGGGGACAGGAGAGACAGAGGGATGGAGGACGGAGAGACAGAGAGGGTGGAGGGGACAGGGAGAGACAGAGAGGGAGTGGAGGACAGGAGAGACAGAGGGTGGAGGGGACAGGAGGACAGAGGGTGGAGGGACAGGGAGAGACAGAGGGAGTGGAGGGACAGGGAGAGACAGAGGGGTGGAGGGGACAGGAGAGACAGAGGGGTGGAGGGGACAGGGAGAGACAGAGGGGGTGGAGGGGACAGGAGAGACAGAGGGGTGGAGGGGGACAGGGAGAGACAGAGGGGAGTGGAGGGGGACAGGGAGAGACAGAGGGAGTGGAGGGGGACAGGGAGAGACAGAGGGAGTGGAGGGGACAGGGAGAGACAGAGGGGTGGAGGGGACAGGGAGAGACAGAGAGGGAGTGGAGGGGACAGGGAGAGACAGAGGGGAGTGGAGGGGACAGGAGAGACAGAGGGAGTGGAGGGACAGGGAGAGACAGAGGGAGTGGAGGGGACAGGGAGAGACAGAGGAGTGGAGGGGAGCAGGGGAGACAGAGGGAGTGGAGGGACAGGGAGAGACAGAGGGAGTGGAGGGGACAGGGAGAGACAGAGGGGTGGAGGGGACAGGGAGAGACAGAGGGAGTGGAGGGACAGGGAGAGACAGAGGGGAGTGGAGGGACAGGGAGAGACAGAGGGTGGAGGGGACAGGGAGAGACAGAGGGGTGGAGGGGACAGGGAGAGACAGAGGGAGTGGAGGGGACAGGAGAGACAGAGGGAGTGGAGGGGACAGGGAGAGACAGAGGGGAGTGGAGGGGACAGGGAGAGACAGAGGGTGGAGGGGACAGGGAGAGACAGAGGGAGTGGAGGGACAGGGAGAGACAGAGGGGTGGAGGGGACAGGGAGAGACAGAGGGAGTGGAGGGGACAGGGAGAGACAGGGGGGTGGAGGGGACAGGGAGAGACAGAGGGGTGGAGGGGACAGGGAGAGACAGAGGGAGTGGAGGGGACAGGGAGAGACAGAGGGTGGAGGGGACAGGAGACAGAGGGAGTGGAGGGGACAGGGAGAGACAGAGGGGAGTGGGAGGGACAGGGAGAGACAGAGGGGGGAGGAGGGGACAGGGAGAGACAGAGGGAGTGGAGGGGACAGGGAGAGACAGAGGGGTGGAGGGGACAGGGAGAGACAGAGGGAGTGGAGGGGACAGGGAGAGGACAGAGTGAGGAGAGACAAGGAGAGAGAAAGAGATGGGAGAATAAAGAGAGGAGGGAAGGTGAGAAAGACACACGCGCGTATATACACACACACACTAAAGCAGAGTAAAATCAAATCTTCATCCCTTGCTGTATGGGAACTTTCTCCAACTAGGGTTGTCAGAACCCACAGGCATTCTGGGTTCTGAGTTTTGGACTAGAACGTTTCAAATAGTGCTAGAGTTTTAATTAAGCAGTAATGTATGGTGCGCCCTTATTACCGCTAAAAGCAGCAAAATTATGTCTTGATAATCCCTAAGCTATAGACGTAAATGGTTATAAACCTCTCTTGGAAATCGCTATAGCGATGGAATTACAAACGAGACCCATCTGCAGCATGCTTACCTGTGATCTCCCGCACTCACGGTATCTCAAACCAGCAGAGGGCCAGAAAATGACCCAGAACGTCTGCGATGGGGCTAAAAGTAAACCATATTAGTTTGTTCTGCCAGTTAATTGGGCCCATACACTATAAAATATAACCAAAAAGCTTGTCATTAATCCAAGGAAATGATTGGCTTGCAGGCTGTTATTGTCATTATACATCTAATCCCAATAACAACTTTCATTATTGCTGGGTTTATTTGTTTGTTTTTTTTAAGCAATAAGGCATGACCAAGGGTTATGTTAATGTTCTGTTAATCACCTTCTAGGGGTGTACTGTGGCACAAGGTGTAGCCGTGTGCCACATGACCCTAGAGGGTGATTAACTGACCATTAACATAATCCCTGGGAGTGCCTTATTGCTATTATAATAAAACATGTTTTTAAACAGTGTTAAACCTTGTTCAGCATATGGCCAAGCTGTACATGTATGTTAATAAAAGATTAACATAAGGCTGTTAGAATGTTTGCAGCCAATCAAGCTCCATTTCTCAGACCCTTTTATAATAGGTTTTAGCTGTGGGTGTGAGCCGTGCATGCCACATAGCATCAGTTTGCAGCTGGATCAGTTATTTCTAAAATGTTAATGACTGATCCAGTAGCCAACCAGGAGCCTCCACTAGGCTCATGAATAATTAATTAGACTTATCATCCTATTTAGAACTCAAACCCTTTCATGTATAGGGCTGGAGAGAAAGAACAGAGCTGCTGGGAGGGGGAAAATAGACCTACCCTCTCAGCACAGCAATAATATTCACTTTTATTGCAGCGCAGACAGAAAGGAAGCCAATAAGCGTGCTATTCAAAATACAAACGCCAACAGACACAATTAGTGTGTTGCAGCGCGGCACAGCTGCACACAGGTATATGAGCAACACATTCTGAGATGTGTGTCTTGCTAACATATTTTAGAACTTAATTTCCAGTAAATTCTCTAGACTGGCAGCCACTGTTTTTTTAAATGTCCAAAAAGACCTTTTATTTAGCATTTAAAACCCTTAATACTCAGAACCGTTGTGTTCTAGTTGTAAATTAGAACTTGGATCTTTCGTTGTAAAGGGTTCTAATCTTTTTGGAGCTAGTTCTGACAACCCTATTTCCCACTACCCACTCTCCCTACCTTCATCTGCAAAGAGATCTTGACCAAATCATTCCTTCAAATACCTTCTTCCTCTTCCCTTATACAGTTACCTGTTGGTCCATATTGACTGCTTTAACTGAACTTGTGATACATGCACTGTTTTCCTACCTTTGTTAGCATTCTCTGTATCTTTTTACCTGTACCAGGTGTTTTTACCTGCCCTTTTAGCATATGAACCCCATGGGACTGTCTGACAGTGAGCGAAGACAGTGGACATGAATAAGACAGTGCAGGCCTTCAAGGTAAGCCTGGAAAGGTTTCTGCCTCCCAAGGGAATCATAGCGCATGCTGGGTAGTGGGTGGGTAGGGAATCACAGTCTACTCTGGGTAGTAAGTGGGTGGGGACTTCCAGGGTAGTCTGGGTAGTAGGTGGGGGGGTGAATCACAGGGTAGTCTGATTTGTAGGTGGGTGGGGATTCACAGGGTATGCTGGGTACTAGGTGGATGGGGAATGACCAGGTACACTGGGTAGTGGAGTGGGTAGGGAATCACTGGGTACCCTGAGTAGTACAGTGGGTAGGGAATTACTGGGTACCCTGGGATGTAGAGTGGGTAGGGAATCACTGGGTACCCTGGGTAGTACAGTGGGTCGGGAATTACTGGATACCTTGGGCTGTAGAGTGGGTAGGGAATCACAGGGTACCCTGGGTTGTAGAGTGAGTAGAGAATCACAGCGTACCCTGGGTAGTAGAGTAGGTAGGGAATGACCAGGTACCCTAAGTAGTAGAGTGGATAGGAAATCACTGGGTACACTGAGAAGTAGAGTGGGTAGGGAATCACAGGGTACCCTGGGTTGTAGAGTGAGTAGGGAATCACAGCGTACCCTGGGTAGTAGAGTAGGTAGGGAATGACCAGGTACCCTGGGTAGTAGAGTGGGTAGGGAATGACTGGATACCCTGAGTAGCAGAGTGGATAGGAAATCACTGGGTACCCTGAGAAGTAGAGTGGGTAGGGAATCGCTGGGTACCCTGAGTAGTAGAGTGGGTAGGAAATCAGCAGGTACCCTGAGTTGTAGAGTGGGTAGGGAATCACCAGGTACCCTGGGTAGTACAGTAGGTAGGGAATCACCGGGTACTCTGGGTAGTGGAGTAGGTAGGGAATCACAGGGTACCCTAAGTAGTAGAGTAGGTAGGGAATCACAGGGTACCCTGGGTAGTAGAGGGGGTAGGGAATTACAGGGAACCCTGGGTAGTAGAGTGGGTAGAGAATTACAGGGTACCCTGGGTGGTAGAGTGGGTAGGGAATCACAGGGTACCCTGGGTAGTAGAGTGGGTAGGGAATTACAGGGTATCCTGGGCAGTAGAGTGGGTATGGAATCACAAGGCACCCTAAGTAGTAGAGTAGGTAGGGAATCACAGGGTACCCTGGGTAGTAGAGTGGGTAGGGAATTACAGGGTACCCTGGGTAATAGAATACATAGGGAATCACTGGGTACCCTGGGCAGTCGAGTGGGTAGGGAATCACAGGGTACTCTGGGTAGCTGGCGGGTGGGGAATCACTGGATACCTTGAGTAGTAGGTGGTTGGGGAGTCACAGGGTACCCTGGGTAGTAGGTGGGTGGGGAAATCCCAATGAATCGTACATGATTGCTCAGCATACTGTTGGTCCTGCTTTTGAAGGCCAAGGCTGTGGGGGCTTGCTGGAAACTAGAGCCCTTCTGACCTTAAATTACTATGTTAAAGTGAATCCATATAAATTAGTACATGATTGCACAGCATAATGTTGGTCCCTATGAAGCTGGGGGAGGTGATCACAATGGACTTAAATTACTGTGTTACTATGTTGCTAGTGCCCATACTATAATATGTTTAATATTTTTGTGACAACATTTTGGGATTGACGGATGGGTTTAACTGCTGTAGCAACAGGGTCAGAATCCACCATCTCTTTTCATGCCTGCACCAGTTACCCTTTTCAAGAGTCCCTCTCCCCATAGTAGCATTTCAGGGCGCATTTCACACTTTTTGTCTACCAGCTTTCATTTATGGTATATCTTTTATTTTGCTGATGCCCCAATCCCAGTGCCTACTGCACCATATTGAACCATTATTCCGTGTGCTACCTACAATCCCTCTGTGCTGCCAGCATCACAGGGATATCCATCTGCGCTGATTGCTGCAATGGGGCCCTTTTAATCTCTCTTTCGGAAATCATTTGCTGATAGCACTGCTGGCATGCACTGTAACTCTTCTCATTGTGGAGTATACTATGTAAACAGTCGAAATTCAGAAACGAGTATTGCTGTGCAGATTTGTATTACTTACAATGGCCTGATTGCATATTACCCTACTCAACATTATTTCCATACAGATTTTTATTCTCACATCCCCCTCCCAGTCGGGAACATGGGAGACAACCCAGCCCAACACTGGGGCACAGCTCCGTTTGTGTGTGTAGCCCTAGAGTGCAAGCAAGGGTTATTATGACGCCCATAATTTGAAGGGCATCCCCCCATTTTCTCCCCACCCGCCCACTTGCATGCCTTGATGAAGCAGCATCCCAGGGTGGGGTGGAGGAGCAGAGACAGAGCTTCATAGTCTATTGCAGGGGTGACTGTTCATAGAAAAATATAACACTACCCCTCAGCTAGACATGGACAAGCCAGAGCTGAGCTAGGGGTCTGGGTCTGGGTCTGACTCTGTGAGCCATGGCTACTGCAGGCTGTAGCTGAATGTTTCTGCTACTGCACTACTTGCTCAGGCTGACAGATATGCTTGCTAGGCTCATAAATGACTCGGCTCGTCTTTGGCACCCAATTGCTTATAGAGGTCATGCTGAACCAAGGCAGGTGCTAGACAAGAACCAGGTTCGAGCCTGCTTTTGGCTTGCCCTCCTCTACCTTCGTCCAGAAAGCGCTGCTGCAGCCAGACTGTGGGGAGCCAGGACTCTCTTCAAACCCTGGTAGCCCACAAGCTTACACACCTGGCTACCTCTTGGCTCTCATTTCATTAATTCACACTTCTATTTTTCATGGACTAGGAGGGTTGGATTAGAACTTTAGAACTCTCCTAGTTTGGAAGGTGGAGTTTTCAGATCTGATCCGTAGCCTATGTCTTGGTATCATGTTGTGATGTACCTCTGCACACTGTTGAAAATGCCTCCGATTCATTAATTTCCTCTGGAACCTTCTCCATCCAGCAGTTTTGATCGATTTCCTGTCAGCAGGATTCAGATAGGACTTCCAGAGGTCAAAGGCCAGGAAACTAAAGACAGTGCATTGATCCTCATCAAGTCAACCTTCTGAGTCCTGGAACTCCAGCCTTGGGAGGAGTACAAAGCAGGCTCTACCAACATTTACTGCTGCTAACCACTTTTAAAAGGGAACAACACCAATTAAAAATACCACCCCCTGCCAAGAGGCTACCCCACCGGCTAATAATCTGTTTTGTGAGCAAATGTTTTCTGTTCCTTATTATTCCATGAAACAATTCAACTAGTCCCCCATAAGTCGGCATATCCAATGCTGCCCGCCATCATCTTGTGGACTTTTGGTAGGCTGCCCCCTTCCAAGTCTGTGATAGTGTGCCTATGCCAGCCAGCCATTGGCTGACAGTGCATATTGGCACTGAGTGAGCAGTGAAAGCTGCATAAATATAAGGTGGTGGCAGGCAGCATGATGTCTGCTGAGCTTGGGAAGGCTTGTTGACTTGAGTCTCATAAACTAGCTAGGTACATAAAAAAAATTATTTTTTCACAGAAAGGAGTCAATTGAAATTTGGGGGGGATTTCATATTTTTTTTTATGGTTTTCTCTAAAACTCTACTGTTACTTTTTTTTTTTTTTTGCAAATGCTGTGTATATAATTATATCATCATAACTTTTGTAGTCATGATACTCCAACTACATCTGAAACACCAATAAAGAAAAACAAAAAAACTTCCCTCCTGTGCTGCTCTATCACAGCATGTTGGCCAAGGGAGAGGATCAAACATCCAAAAGCTTGCTCTCCTCTCAAAGGTGGGTGGGTTGCACCTTCTGCAGTACTCCTGACACTTAGCAGAGGCTGGGTGTCAAGGCAGCTGGGAGATCCAGAAGGTGTAGAATGTCAATAGATTCTCTGCACCATTGCATATCGATGTCCCAGGGACAGAAGAAACTCCAGAGGAAAATCTCTTGCCGGCGGAATGAAGAACCCCCAAGCAGGCCTGAACCACTGATTGAGCACCCACTTAGATCCTGCTTGAAGGAAGGGCAACCTCACTGATCTCACCACGATGGGTAAGTCATGAGGAGAAATGGGGGTAAGTCTCTGAGAATGGGGCTGACTGGGGGAGTCTGGTTGGGGCCAGAAAGGAGACTACTAGTACAGCAATAAAGAAGGAAAAGGAGTGAATAATAAACTAAATAGCACATTTCTTACAAGAAGTGTGGATTAAAATGGGGGCTAGGCCGCCAATAGCCAAAAGGCATGTCATGCTGCCCTCAGACATCCCAGGTGTGGGAGTGGAGCTGGGTCATGGTGTTGGGAGACAGGCCTGGCTGAGACAGCTGCTGCTCGGCAGTGCACCTCAGCAGGGAGGGGTGACCGCAGGTTCTTGTGCCACTCGCGACTCCCATGGCTGGGCCAGGGAGCTTGCCTCTGGCTGCAGGGATGCAGTACCATCCAGGCTGATGGAGGCATGACCCAACTTACTGGGGTGGAGGGTGGGAGTTGGGACAAGAATGGGGCAGAAAACACTCCCATCTGACTCCATGCAGGCTCATAGAGCTTGAATATCTTATATCCCTGATTACAGGTTATGTCCCTGAAAGGGTGCCTGGGGAAGGGGAACACTAGCTCAAAAGGGGGTCATTGGCTCTTTAAGAAAATGAGAAAGCATTAGTCTGTGTTTTAATTTGCCCACATCTATTTGCTGCTTTTTTTTTTTTCCCCATGCCGTGGCTAGACCAAAAGCACTAAGGAGTGCTCAGCACTTGCGGCTGGCTAATCATATTTCACCGGGGGGCAGCTTGTGACAGTTCCCTCGACAGCCCTAGTAATGTAACCAGAAGTGATTCATCTGTGAGAGCCCCATATTGATTTAATGATACTGCCCTAATTACATACAAACTGTCTGAAAGTTTAGCCGCTCCAGGGAGATTGCAAACAGTCTGCAGAAGAAGAGGAGAATGAAAACAGCTGGTTACCCTGCTGTTTCTCACAGTCACACTGGCGCAGGCATACATTGTGCATGACTATGAGTCTCTGACAATTATTAATAACCCCATCAGATAATCCACTTTTCTGTTGTAGTTTTTCATACCGCCCCACGATAGCAAAGCCTTCCTGCTTCTGTATGCGTGGAGTTGATGGTAAATTACCTGTGTTGAAAGAGTGCGAGGCATCTCAGGGAGAAAGTTGTGAAACATAAAATTATGATTTAGAACTGTATGTCAGATTATTTTCCATGTTTTGCCATATGTTTAGTTTCTGCTTTATCTTTATAACTGCACTAACTTGAATACATGATCACTGCCTCTTGACTTCATGTGCTCAGGCTGCTTGTCTGTGCCTGACCTGCCATCATACTCCTCTGTTTGTGACATCATCTGTTGCTGTGGGAACAGCTATGACATCAAACAGTGGATTTTGTCAAGTGTAGACATGCAGGCAGAGCAGTTGATGTCTAGTGGCTGGTAATCTAGTTTTCATGTTAATTTCCATAATTATAAAGAAGAAAAAGATTAAATACAGTACTGAAAATATGTCAGACCTAAACTGAACTGTGTCTGAAATGTGCCTTCAGCCTCTTGCCTCACAAAATCCCAGTGACACTTTATCACAAATGCTTTAATGCCCTGCTTGGCATCCCCTGATTTGAGCAAGTGAATAATAGTCAATTTGGGCAATGTCAAAAGAGTGAATGTTACAAGGGCTACCATGATTTGAGAGCAAATGTAAATGTTGGTGAGTTTCTAGTGGTAGGGAGGTATCGAGGAACATGATTACTACAGGATTTAAGCATTGGTATCTCAACTGATTCAGCACTGTCCTTCCATTCCCATATCAATGCCCTTTCTGCTATAACCAATGTCAGGATTGGACTGTTACACCGCCATAAGTACTGGCTACCACAAGAGGCCCTTAGATTGGCAATCACCTCCTCTGTCATGTAGCTAATCGACTATGTGTGCCCATCTATGCT
This sequence comes from Neoceratodus forsteri, assembly GCA_016271365.2. Classification (NCBI taxonomy): domain Eukaryota; kingdom Metazoa; phylum Chordata; order Ceratodontiformes; family Ceratodontidae; genus Neoceratodus; species Neoceratodus forsteri. The sequence continues at coordinate 61,189,081 of JADMNL010000033.1, forward strand.
GCAGCCGACAACACTGCACTTGCAAGAATCCAGCTCTCTATAAAGAAAGCCTGCAGGCTAATGCTGGGAGCCCTTAGGCGCACCACTCGTGCCTGCTGTACTCCACCACCAACTTGCTCAACCTAAAGAAAGACTCGCTTCCAAACCTGCCTTCTTGTAAAAAGACCTGCTAGGGCTTTCCCTCCTGGGGTCGCCACCTCCCTGCAGCATACCTCCCCTCAGTCTCCACCCACAGCACTGTCAAAACCTCCTTTATTGTCCCCAGGGTGAGGACCTCTATAGCCCAGAGATCCTTTTGCTATCGGGCTCCTTCCTAGTTCAATTCCCTCCCAGCCAACATAGCTGACTCCATTAAGCTTGGTCCTTTCAAGGTCTCCCTCAGAAGCCATCTGACAAGCACTTGCTGCTGCAACTGCACATAATCCCCCACCTGCCCCTTACCCTCACCCCTAGGCTGGGTCTGCCCTATCTACTTTTGCTGTATATACCTGGGGTCTCAGGCAACATCTACTGACTAATGTAATAAAATATCTCTGGTTGCTACCTGACCTGGTACTCGTGTACCTATATTATGACTACTGTGATCTACCTATTACCAAGCATGTACCACCAGTGAATGCCTGTAACACTGGTTGCTTTTTCAATCTAAGCGTTACGTACTGTACTGTTTTGCTTGCTGTGGTGTATTGCTGTCTTGATGAGGTGCCTTTGTAAATGAGTCTTTGACTCAAAGATCTGTAAACTGATGATCTAATAAATAAAATAAATAAATAAAATAAATGAGCTGCATCTGAGCTGGATGACTAGTGTAGAGGATAGAGTCACCCCCTGTGAACCTGGTGAACCCAGGTTTGATACTGGATCTGCAGAGTTTGCTTTTGTTTTGGGAACTTTGTTTCTTTTAGGGGAATATTTTAATTCCACTGTTCCACCCTCCTGACTTTGTTCCCTCCCAAGTATTTTCCTTTCCTGTGTTTCATCTCCCCGTGTTTGCTATTTAAAGTTCGGGGTGGAAGCTCAAGGGGTGGTGTGGGGGTGGTGCCCCCTGCTGAATCAAAAAGTATAGCTGTTTCCTGCAGAAAAACATTAACATCGTCGCTGACTTTGCAGGGCACTGTAGTGCTTGTTGCCTGTAATGATAGTCAGCGTCCTTTCTTCGCTGATATTTTCGACGCTGGTTTGCGGTCACTTTTATCACATGGAAACAAGTGAATTATAGTACCATATATTGCCACCCACTGTGCATGGAAATCAAACAGCTCAAAATCCTTGTGCATGTTTGAAATGGTTGTGCACTTTCTAAAGTGTTGTGCGTGTTTCAAATGAAACGAAATAGCAGTGTTCATTCATGCAGTGTGTTAACTGTGCGGGCAGCAGCACCACCATAAGAACATTTTTTCTGTATGAATGACCATATAATATAGTATATGGTTAGGGCTCATTATGTATGGAAATCAGTGGCTACTCAAAAGTTGTTATGCACATTCTAAAAGTTGTTCACCTTCTATCATCAAGTGCACCTGTGTCCCTGCTTGCACTGACTCACACCTGGTGGCCTACTTTCATTTTCACTGAGTGCGACTTGTGCAGACCATAGCCTGCCTTTACAGCTGCACTAGCATTTCGTGATCCCTGCCCTTAGGGTGTATGAGAGGATTTCTCTTAGAGCACAGTAGCGCTTACTAGGCAGAGGCGCTCCTTGGCTCGCTTACTTTCTCTGTACTGGTGCTCATTCACTATCTTTGTACCAGATTTTACACTTTTTTGATATAGACAAAAAAAAAACAAATGGGGGAATTCAAGAGTGCATGGGACAGACATAAGGCAATTCTGGTGGGGGGTAGGAAGAAGTAGGCTATTGGTTAACTGGGACCTGCAGCATATCCAACAGGTAGGGAAATGGGCAGACTGGGTGGGCCAAGCGGTCCTGATCTGCCATCAAAGTCTATGTTCTATGTTCTAAAGTAAACTAAAGATGTACTGGAACTGCATGCTTGGCAGAGCCACTCCTAGACTTCCTCTCTCCTCTCTCTGTACTGGCGCTTGGCGCTGTGCTAATTCTTTCAACAGAACCATGCACTATTAAAAATAAAATCTGGTGACTATAAACAATTTGCTTTGTGTTTCCATTTTGGGGTCAAGATAACAGCATATGGACCTCTTGAGCTTCACTCTCGAGGTCCATATGCTGTTATCTCGACCCCTTGATGGAAACACAGGCTTGTTGTGTGCGGTCTCCCATACATTATTCCTTATACATTGGGTCTTGGCCCATATGCAGCACTTCTGATCTTGCGTCATATACCTTCCTGAACTGCATCTGTACATGCCACTGTTTGTAGCTACTGTGACATTTTATAAATCATGTCTGTACATTGTCTGTAACACTGTATCACCTTACGGCTCGGGTCCTGCCTGAAAATATGTGAACTATTGGCACAATGCACCTATCTGGTTACCAAATCAATAAATTAAACAAGAAATATTAAAAATCACTAAAGTGATTTTAGCTAATCAGTGCGCAGAGCCACTGTACCTATCATTATGTGTACAGTGTGCTCCCGTGCAGGAATGCTAAGAGGAGCACTCTACTTCCACCAGTGGGGAGGATGGCAGACTAAAATAAAAAGACCCTAAACTTATTAGAAATCACTCGAGCTTAACTTGAGTTGTTTATAAGTTAAAGAGCCTCAAAGGTGTGTCTCTTATGGTATAACAGACTCCTCACATGGGGCTTGGGCAGACAGAACTGCTCAGCTGCGTTTTCTTGGTCCTCTCACCCAAATCTCACTCGAATCTCTTATACCAAACCAGACATTCCTCAGAGGTCCTATTAACTTAAGAAATATGGACAACCGTACACAGCTCAGCATGTGTTTCCATCTCAGTGCTGAGAGGACATTAAGGACTTCTTAAACTTAGCTCTGGAGGTCCTTATGTTATTCTTCAACTCGATGGAAACAGTCTTGTTGTGTATGGTTGCCCATGTACTATATTCTGGGTTTGAGCCTAACATGACACCATAGGTCTACAGTATGTTACGCTCTGGTGCTCTGGGCTTGAGACATGAAGCTGGGTCATAAGTGGTGCCCAGTGCTGTCACTTGATTGTCCTGGCCCTTCACATCTTATTCTTGACCCATGCCTTGAGGACTGGGTGATGTATGGCTGTCCTGCTAGCCACATCTTTGACTGAGTCAGCACTCTAGCCCAGTGCCTCTAAAACCCTACGTCCTAGTGGCTTCAAGGGCCTCAAAGTGCAGCCACCAGAACTTACAAACACCCTTTTATACCCCAAACCACCCTGATGCTGCAAATTTCTTTTCACACAGTATACAATAAATCAAGTCCCTGCTGTATTTTCACTAATAATGTATCACCTATGTTTTTAAAGTAAGAAATTGTCCATTTCATTACCTTTGTAATTTGGGTTCTAAAGAGCTGTGGGGCCACAGAAGACGGTGCTGGTGGCCGCATGTGGCCACACTGGCCACATTTGAGAAACACTGAAAGTCTCGCCCCTACTGATCTCCCTCGTGTCTGATATTGAGCCAGTGATAATGAGGCTTCTCCACCAGCTAACATCCTCCTCCACGCTTTCATTCTTTGTATGACATGCTAGCATACTGTTTTTTTTTTCCTTACATTGACCCTTTGGCTCCAATACTTGTTGCATGAAGGACCCAGCTACAAGGAGAAAACCATTCACTCCCTCCAGACTTCTTTCCATCAGGACAAAATGACTAATTGCATTTACACAGCTGAGCTTCTTGTGAGACACAAAAGCTTCAGCAATTATCCTGAAGGCACAGAAACCAGGGCGAGACCACTAATGAGAGGGATGATCATCGTTCCCTCCCTCCACCCCCACTCACACCTCTTGGAGCCTGTAAAACAATACAGCTAGTGGTCTTTTTGTCTACTACAATAGAAAAGCAATAGTAAAAAAAAAATCATCACTGCTGGGGGGGGAGATTTGGCAGTGGTTCAGAAATGATGAAAAACATTCAGAGCCTGTCAAAAGATTTAAACAAGAAATCTTGCTGGATTTCACTTCTCTTGCTTTGATCATTTCACCTCCTGTGTAGGCCAGAAACAGTATCGTTGTCATAATTACCCTGCAAGGGATGGCAGATTACCAAGCTCATGCACCAAAGGGACAATCATTAAAATCTTTTACACAGCAAAGAAAAAACAAAACAACAGGACCCTGTGCTCAAAAGCTATTAGCTGTTCTCTGCAATTTGTTACCCTGCTGTTTGTCCTGCTTGCTGCAAAGATGTGCTTCTTACCAGGTCTTGGGAAGCCAGTGCAGATGAAGAGCCGGACAACCTTTCATACTAAGGCAGGCCATCTCTGATTGGTTTGGATCATTTAGGTGAAATTATAGGATATCTAGGCTGATCTGGTCTAGAATCTGCCTCAGGCCACCAAGGGGTTGCCTATAACTTTTTTTTATCTTTCATCTTTCTCTGTCCTGCCACTGTCTCGCTTGCATTTCTGGATCACTGCCAGGTGCTCAGCATCAGACTCCAAACAGCTTTCTCCTTACCTTTTCTATGGAGCTCCTCGCTGCAGCCTGGGCCACTGAGGGCACAGTGGTAGCTCAATGGCCAGTCTGGTATTACTACGGGTTTGCGCTCTCCATTTCATTCATTCAGTGATGGCTGGCCAGGAGGAGATGGTGGGCAGAGCCAGCCACCTGCAATGGGACACTATACACACACACACATTGTGTGTGTGTGTATATATATATATATATATATATATATGGAATGCACTGCCTGAAGAAGTGGGCTCATGGAAGATGGTGGGCAGAATCAGAGAGGCTAGGATAGAGTTACAGGGGAAATAATGATCAACTGGGGGTCATATGGAAAGGATTAGAGGTTTGGGGGGCAGGATCAGAAACTTAACCTGTATACCCTGCAATATAAGCAGACTACATAGACTAAATGGCCTTTTCTGCTGGCTTTATCATATGTTTGTATGTTGGAATATCTTTTGCTATGGGTGTTGTGAGAGCAGGTGTCATGGGTGCATAGAGACTGGTAGTAGGTGGGGGTTGAACTGAAATTTTGGTTTAGGCTGGGGGAGAAGGGGACTTGGTCTTCATGAAAATGTGGGAGAAGGAATTTATTTTATATACAGCTGCACTCCCCGTCAGAGCCAGTGGGGAGCCACATGGTCAGCAGTCCGAGAGAATCAGCAGCTGTCATACAGGCAACATGGGAGGCATATGTGGGGTTTTCTGGTTTTCTACCTGTTCCCCAAGCCCTCCAACCACTCTGATCCTTAAACTGTAACTTGTTTGAGGTACCCAGGGTAAGAACTAATACAGGTACGAGGTCCTTCACCTACTTTGCCCCATCTCACTGGAACTCTTCACCAGCAGAGCTGCAGAACTCCTCCTCCCTTGGGGTTTTTAAAAAAGAGCTAAAGGCCTTTTTACTGGAGTGTTGTCATCACTGTACTTTTTACCGTTGAACAAGTGCCACATCATTTTATTCACTTAAAATGTTTTACCAGGAAAGGCATGCTGAGAAGAAGCTTGTTTCCAGATGTGTCCTGGGGGAGGCGGGAAGGGATAAAGGGAAGGGATACAAACAGATGTAAACATCATATGCGGTATAAACTTAAACATGTAGTAATTCAAATTTTACAGAGTGTATAAAGTCTGATATACAGTGTACAGTGTACATCAGAAGTCAAGGAGATACTGAGTCAGCGACAGGCAAAGTTATAAACAGTGCAAAACTTAGAGAACACAGCAACAAAACAAACAATTACGCTGACAGATTACAAGGGGCAGAGTGATTTAACTCTTAACATTTATAAGTGTAACAGTTTATGTGCAACCTAGGAGGCAAAAATAAGGTAAGGGAGTATTTATTTAGTATGTTTAGATAAGGTGCAAGTACAGACGGGGAAGTGCTTCCTTCGTGTCATTCTAATTCTATTTGCTGTTGTGACATGCTCAAGTTGTGTTGCCTTGTCATATCTACTTTTATTGACATTGTAATAGCTAAATTATATTCCCTTCTCCCCTTAAGTAATGTCCCTCATACTACACTTCCTATGTGTATTGGAGGGGCCCAGATTGCATAACTCTCCATGGACTTAAGGTTTTCCCTGCGGTCCTCTTATGGAAGCACTTGCGACAACAGAACTGTTTCCCCAAGCAGGTTCTGGCTGCCTAATTTCAGGCTTAACTATTACCTAGTCATTACTCTTTATGTCTTAAACTGTAAGTTTCTACATTCATTCATATATCTTTACCAAGCGATCTAAATTTTGTATCCAGTACTGTGTATTCCTCACCTTGTGTGTAACCTGTATCCGACCACTGTTTTCTGTACCATTGCTAAGTGTTACAAACTGGAACCTCTGTAAAGAGCCTCTGGCTCAAAGGTACTTTCAAGATTTCAAACAAATAAATAGATAAATAAATATTCCTGTATCTAACTGTATCCTATTGTTTGTTTGCTGACTGCACTTCTCTGGAGTCGCTTTTTTGCTTTTACTGTTTGTATGTAACCTTCTATGTTTACTCAGATGTGGAACCTTTGTAAATGAGCACTTGTGCTCAAAGGTACTTTTGCAAATTAAATAAATACATGAATACAGACATAGACAAATAAATAGATGTGGTAATTTATTTGCAATACACTAGTATGTGTTGGTGTTCCAACCTCTCATAAAAAAATACATGGCTTGCATGTTTATTGCCTGTATACTTGCCTGTAATTAACCTAATCCCTTGTAATTACTGTGTGCTTTGTACTTTGTACTGTCTGTATATTGTCTGTAATTAATCCAATCCCTTGTAATTACTGTGTGCCTTGTACTTTGTACTGCCTGTATATTGCCTGTAATCAATCCCAAGTCACCCCTGAAAAAGGGACTTCAGTCTGGTCTCAGTGGGCCCACCTGGTTACCAAAATTCAATCGCTCAATAAATAAATGAATAAATATCCCCGCTGCTGGACAGTGCCCCGACAGACTTCGCATGCACGCAGTGATGTTCCTGTGGAGGAGGCAAGCTCCCTGGCATGCTGCAGAGATCGCTGCAGTAGTGAAGCCTGGCGCCAACCATCCTTGGTTGGGAGCACTGTCCTACAGGAAGCACTACCCCAACCCCCTCCCCTTGAGCATAGCTTCTGTGTTTGCTCCAAAAACAGGCTGCTGGCATTGAGCTGTGCCACTGGGTGGCCGATTACTGCGAAATTTAAGCCTGTGGAGGGAAAGAAAGAATTTTGCTCGCTGCTCCAGAAAAATTTCCGGAACAAATCAGGATCAGCATGTTTAATTTTGCAAGGCCCAATGCACATGTTAACACTTCCGTTTCAACAAATTGTTATTCTTTCTCTGTTTATTTTGTCATCTGAGTGTGTGGAAGAAATGATCAGATTTACTACGTGTCATCAAATGCGCCATTAAACCAAACTCACAAACACAAGATGTTTCTTATTAATCTGAGAAACACACAAACCTGTAAATAGAACGATACCATCTATAAATTTTTGTTAATCACTGTCCCTGTAATACAGTCTCCAGCTGCAGTCTCTTAGCTGAGCAGCTATGAAGAACAAACAATAACACTGGCTGCACAGCGACTAAAACACAACTCTGCCTTACTTCCATCCCTTAGTATGGACCCCCTATGAAGAAACATTTTTTTTGGTGCACAGCTCATGTACTCACACAACTAACAGGGTGTGTTTTGTGCTGTATTATACAACAGGTATCTATTCTAAACCAATGACAGTGGAGGAAAACTGCCATTTAATATCCCAAGTAGTAGACCAGGGAGGGGCTGTGGACATGGCTTACCTAGACCTTAACAAGGCATTTGACACAGTCCCACACAAAAGATTAATAAACAAATTAGCCAGCCTGGGAGTGAGTCCCCAGGTGGTAGCCTGGGTAAAACATTGGCTGGACAACAGGACACAGAAGGTAATAGTAAACAGAGTCTTCTCTGAAGAAAGGAGGGGGTTCTTAGTGGCGTAACGCATGGTTCAGCACTGAGTCTAGCCCTTTTTAATGTCTTTATAAGTGACATTACAAAGGTACTGGAAGGAAAAGTATACCTCTTTGCAGATGACACAAAGATCTGCAACAGGGTTGATACACAAGGAGGTGTGGAAAGGATGAGAAGGGACTTGGCAAGGTTGGAGGAATGGTCAGATGTATGGCACCTTGGATTCAATGCAAAGAGGTGCAAAATAATGCACCTGGGAAACAAAAACCCAGGGGAAGAGTACACAATGGGAGGGAGGTAGTAACAACAACAAAAATGGAAAGTGGCCTGTGGGTAATCATATCAGATGACCTTAAGGTTGGCAAGCAATGTAAGAAGGCAGTAGGGAGGGCTGGGGGAATATTGGGATGTATAGGGAGAGGCATCACCAGAAAAACAAGAAGTTGTTACCCTCTGTACAGACAGTTGGTGATACCCCATCTGAGTACTGCATCCAGTTCTGGAGACCCCATCTTTGCAAGGACATAGACAGGACGGAGGCAGTCCAGAGGAGGGCAACTAAAACGGTGCAGGGTCTGCAAGAAAAGCCATATTGTGGTTGGCTGCCACCAGATATGGCAAAGTGTGGGTTGTGCTGACAAACACATGGGTTTTAGTAGTGACTGATGAATCTGAAAGTATGAGTTTTCTAACACATTATATAAATTTCATACAGTTTTCCTTGTGTGTATTTTTTTTTAATTTATTCTTCGGCAACTGGGTAAGGCCCACTAGCCAAAATGCCTATTTTGGACTTTTTGAGGATAACCCAGGAGCACTGGGAAGGTTAAGTAACTTGCTTAGAGTCACGCAATGTGCATGTAGAGGTTGTGGTAGTGCTGTGAGAAATGGAACGGTATTTTTCGCTGAAAATTATTCAGCAACAATTTCCACAGAAAATATTGAGATCCGTGGAATAATATTCCGTGGAACAGTGCTTTTTCTGTAGAAAATCATTCCGCAACTATTATATGCTGTGGAATTCCACCATTCTGTTTCCAGCTGAATTCAGCAGAATTCTGGCTAAATTTTGAATATTCCATGGAATTTTTTTCCACTGGAATTTGAAAATTCTGCACAGTACTAGGTTGTGGGAATCAAACCCAGATCTGCTGGATGTACCGAGCTCATTCACAGCTCATTACTCTAACTGCCAGCCCTGCCCATTTCTTGTGTTCTTTATAACTCTACACATATCACAAAAATGGGACTGTACTCTAAATATCTTGTGCTCAGACTGCTTGTCTACAACAGACATCATAAACCTCTGCCTGTGACATCAGATCTGTTGCTGTTGTAATGATCATGTTATCATAAGCAGAGGACTATGCCATGAGGTGTACAAAAGAAGCTGGAGCAGATAAAGTCCTTGGGATAGTGATATTTTTTCCTGTTAAAATGCATTGTTATGTAACGGATAACACATGACAGGGTGTGCAGTTATAAGGTAATAATGCATGATTTGAGTAGTTTTTAGGGGTACCCAGTTAGTTTAGCGCTTACACGAATACTGCCAGTCTACAGAGCACTAGTTCATGTAGTGCCAACATGGGCAGTGAGAGGAGATATACAGCACTTTTGGTAAATTCTCCCATGGTCGCTGTCCATGGTGTTGTACAGGCACAAAGGCACCAGAATTCAGGAGGCTGGCTGAGCTGCTCCCATGCTGTGGAGGGCTGGTGCATAGAACAGCTTGGCCAGCAGCAGTGGAGATCAGGGTTCTAATCCTGGTCTCCAAAACTTTTCTTGCATTGGGACTTAGTTTTTGTTACATGGGACCATGGAAACAGTATTCCATGGCCCCATTAATTTTAACTTTCCCCGTGATCCGCCCCCTCGCAAAAACAAAAACTGCACTATTTTTTCTGCATGGTTCTTGACCATGCCATTGTTGGCACTAGTCTGACCCAGTACCATTTTTAGGCATGAGGCATAGCTAAGTGCCAGAACCACCATGAAGTGCATTATTCCCTTATGACCACACTCCCGGAGTGTGTTATCCTTATGATAACTGGTGAGCATTTTTCCCCACAAAGGAAAATCAGTTATAATTTGCTGTTATAACTAACTGGTTATAATGGCAAGCATGTGCGAGTTTTCCTAGTCTCCATATGCGCCAGCCAGCCGCCTTCCAGTTGTCGCACTCAACACTGCACCGCCACCGTCTCAGCAGTAAGTAAATCTTTAAAAAAACTGGACTGTCATAATCAAAGTTTCTATACACTGTTTACAATTTAACACTTAAAACTTGAATTAAAAAAAACAAACAAAGATCAACAGATTTCAGCATCCGTGGACCACGCTTAATCCAGACAGGACCACAGCTGAACAGAGTTGTATTCTTATTTTATATAATCGCTGTAGCCAAAATACACTCCTCAGCAATTATATAAAATAATACATGGGGTTGTGTGTAAACTCAAATTTATACACCCTGTGTTTAGATGCCTAAATAAACCCCTCAAACTTTGCTCTTTGGGTTTATGTTGCATCCAACACCAAGGGTGTGTAAAATCTCATTGCGCACAACCCATGTATTATTCTATATATAATAACTGGTGACCTCTTTTATCACACTGGATTATCAGTGTGATCAAATTCCGTAATAACTGGTTATGACATCATAGCCAGTTATGATGGCATGTGAGTGCTTGGGTTCACTTTCCCTGTTGGGAAACTTCATTTTGTGCTCATGTTCCTGCACCAGTGATTATAAGAAATAAAACACAAGTGACTGTGTGCTTATGAATTTTTTTACACCCCTTGGTGTGTGATGACCACATAAACCTCTAGAGCTTTTCTCTAGAGGTTTATGGGTCATCACACACCTCAACCAAAAAAAAAAAAACTTCATAACACACAGTCACCTATGCATCAGTCTTTATATAAAATGGTCGTTTATTTGTTAAAAAAAAGTGTCATTCAGGAGAGGTGTTCGGTTATCAGAAAAATAATCAAGGGTTATGTGCCATATTTCTGCCAATCAGGTTACAAGATTTTCACGGCACATTTTATAAAATAAAATAGGGGAAGCTAAATACAGAGATTATTTGAAATATTTTTTTGCTCTGTGGTACCAAGAGGTGTGGGAAGACTAGCATGCTGGTGACTTGGGGTTTGTACCCAAAGCCCTGGATGGCAGGAGTGGAGGCAGGCAGAGCTGATGAATGTGTTATCACATGGACACTCTCCCCTGGGGTGGGGAGGCTTGATAGTGACACCCACGGAAGATTTGGCGGTGGTACCACTGGTGACATGGGGGACCCTACATTGCCAGGCAACCCCAATCAGGGCAATCGCAACAAACCACATGCAACAAGGGGGGGCTAAATTCTCTCTTGACATGGGGGAGGCAGGCAGGCCTTACAAGGGGAGAAAATGCTCCCTCTTTGACAGCTGAATGCAAGGCTCAGTTGCAGATGTACTGATCCCTCCCCTGTTACTGCACCAACATCCCACAACTATGCCTTGGCCACACAAAAATGGTGAATCCTTCATTAGGGTGGCATGCTAAGAGAGTATGGCACTGTTACTCACCCACACTGGCCGGTCGGAGACACTGGGCCAGCAATAAAGATCTCAGGCAGGTTGTTTCTGAAGAATTCAAGAGTTAGATGGATAGTCTTGTGACTGGGGGCAAGAAAAGATCACCAGAAACATATTTCCAGTATCTCCCCCAGCAGTCAGAGGCTCCTTAAAACAGTGTAGGATGGTACCAACAGTTCATGGGACCCAACAGCGTCATCAGCACCATCACACCCAGATTCGGTAGTGCTGGTTCTTACTTGGATAAGGATCTGATGCAACCACCACATCTGGTGCAACAAAGACAACACCTGAAGCCCATCCCACCAAAACTGTGCAAATAAAGGCAGTGTGGCGAAATCCATTTCATCATAATTCGCCAGATGGAAAAGCAAGCGATAAAAATTCCCAACTGCATTTAATCAGCAGTTTATAGAATATGCCATTTGGTATGAGCGTGTGTTTTGGCACACCTGGATTTTGCCTCAGACATTTTTTGTGATGGGGCACAGTTCTGTCTAACCGCTCCTTTCTTTCACGTTATTCATGGCACTGTGGATTGACTGCCCTGTCTTTGTGCAGTTTGACGTGGAACCCCTTACAGCAGCAGGATTTTTAGTAACCATATAGATTTTTTCTGCAATAAGGTTTGTCTGGCAAAATATCAAGATAATGGGGCTTGCACTAAAAGGCAAGCCAGATTGTCTAATGATCCTGCCAGGAAGAGGCCAGGAGGGAGGGTGGGGGAGCAGATGGAATAGAAGGGGTGGAGCCTGGTGACATCACCAGGCAGGTAAAATGTAAAATGACAAGGGCATGCCAGAGCCCCAGGGATTGGCTGGGGCGGGGCCCAAGGGGTCCTAGCCAGGGGCCTGTAGGGGTATATTAGGCCAGGACTCGGGCAGGATGACCTCTTTAAGTGCTGTGTACATTGTTCTTGTTACATTGCGTTTAATACAAAGATAGCCTGGTTTTTAAGTTGCTGTGTACTTTGTGCTGGTTTAAGTTGCTGTGTACTTTGTTCTTGTTACATTGCGCTAAATACAAAGAAAGCCTGATTTAAGTTGATGTGTACATGGTGCTTGTTGCATTGCATTTAATACAAAAATAAAAGCCTGGTGCTAAAAGGACATGTTTTCGTGGTATAGGCTTCCGGTGTAGTGATAAGGCTTTGAGAATTGGAAGAACATTTGGGTCATTGTATTTGCAATGTTTATGGGGAATGCTCCTGAAGGGTTGTACTGCAGAGCACCTCGCGGTATGATTAGATGAAAGCGTGGTGGTATATTTTGAAACTGTATATGGGAGCGCTTGGTATTTGTTTGAAATGGGCTTGTGCAGCAGAGCTCTTCATGGGTCGTTTGGTGGTTTGTCCAGGCATCGGCGTTGGAACAGTGAGGCCTACATGGCGAGCAGGCTTTCTATGCATAGGAGGGGCATCCTCAATCTGTGTGGCTGAAGTTGCGGCCCGGTAGTAGAGCACGAGGGAGGGTGCCTCCCAGGGCCTCAAGTGGTGAGATGGAGGAGGATCCACAAGGCATGCAGGCGCTTGTTTCCCTGGGCTGAGTTGGTTTTCAGAAGGTGTTGTGGGCTGGGCGCTGTGCCAGCATGTTTGGTGGTCCTGGTCGGCCAGCTAGGCGGCATGGGAGGCGGAAGGCCACGTGGGCAGTTTGTTTCTCTGGCCTAGCCCAGTAAAGGGTGGTTCCTCTCTCGATAATGGCATGGGAAAAAGCGGCGTCTGAGGCAAAAAAAAACAAACAATTTGCACAGCAAGGCTGGGCGCATTGGTGGGGTGGGGAACCCGAAGGAGCGACTACTGTATGGGCAAGGGGTGAACCGGACATGTAGTTTGAGAGGTGGACATTTTCCTGCTGGGGAACCTTAAAGTTTCTTTTCTTGGCAGGCGCTGCAGCCACGAGGCATGTATGGGAGGGTATTGTTGCGGGGGCAGTGGGGAAGGGCAGAAGTTGTTTGCGCATGGGGAGACTGAGAGGTGCCGTTTCCCAGGCCTGCTCGATGCAGGTGAGATGCAGGCCCACAGGGTGAGCCAGCAAGGGGGGTGTGCGGGAGGAGGCGTCTGCAAGTGTTTTTAGCTCTGGCCAGCGTGTTTGATTCTGGGTATCAAAAACAAAAAAAAATGGCTAAAACAAGCAAACGAGCTGCAGGAAAGTAATCCAGGCCTCCAGCGCACTCGACAACAAACGAGCATGCAGCAGAGCTGGGTGGGCCAGAAACTAAGAAGCACCCTTGGGGGCCCTCAAGAGGAGAGGCAGTTGCAGGAGTGGGGCCTCGAGGCAGGGGTGCCAGCCCAGTGGAAGGGGAAGAGGCGGTCTCCTGATGCCTGCAGTGGGTAAGATGCTCTGGGACCATTCCAATCAAGGGGCCTGAGGGCAGGGTGGCTTGTACAAAAAAAAATGCAAACGGTCAGGTTCGGGGAGGGGGCATGCAACTGTGACCTGAGTTTTAATACCTATAGAGGGAAATTTCAGGGCCTTCGTTACTAAACCAAAATGTAAGTGGTCAGGGTGGGTTGCTGAAAGGGTAGGGGCAACCAGTTGCATTACAGCCACCGCCCAGCAATCCAGCGCTCATTTGAAGGGTCCAAGAGCTGGCGGGTGGCAGCAGGTTTCCAGGGGTGGGTGGAGGGAGGGGGACCATGGCCAGGTGCGCAGCTTGGCCAGGGAAAAATGCCACTAGCAAGCAGTGGCAGGTGCCCTGCAAGGACCACAAGCTGGCGTCAGTGGGCAGGGCATGGCAGGGGGGCTTCGGCCCAGTTCCCAAGGGAGGGGGTGCAGATAACACAGGAAGATATCGGGGAGGCTGGCAGGGCAAAGGGCACCAGGAAGCAGTACGGGTCATAGGCCTGGCCCCAGGGAGCCCGGGGAGTCGGCCCGCGGGGGGCGCTTGGATGGAGGCAGCCCCAAAGGGGCAGAGGCACTCAAAAAAAAAAAAAAAAAAGGGTGTCCTTATTGTTGATATGCATGGCTGAACATTTGTGTTTTGTTCCTCTGATTATAGTGACTTAGGAACACCATGGCACCCAAGCAAGCCCAGCTGTCCAGCGAAAAATTAATGTAGGAAAGCATCCAAATTGACAGGCCAGATGTCAGAGCTGGTGGCAGCGGTGAAGCTGATGGAGGCAGAAGAGGAGGTACTGAGAAAGCGGAAGGAGTGAGCGCCTGGGCAGAGAAAAAGGGGGCAAGAGGCCCAGACAGGAAGCACCGCACTCTGCATCCATCCCAGTGCCCCTGCCCGCACCAGAGCCGGATGATGGGAGCCCAGATGGTGGTAAGAATGACATGGATGTCTCCGATGAAAACGGCCTAAAAGAGTAGTTAGAGGGGCTGCAGGGGACATGGGTGATGCAGGGATTGAAAAGATGGAACTGGCCGTTCAGGCTTTATAAAATGAAGGGGCTGAGAGGAAAGGTGGGGGGCCAAGATGGCAGCCAAAAATTACAGGTGGACCTCCAGGCTGCTCAGTCGGGACCACATCCCAGTTTCAATTGAGGAAAAAATCTGGAAGGGGAGTATGTTGACATCTTCAAGCTGGTGGACAAGGACATGGCCACAAAGTACGAACAGAAGGAGTCGTGGGGAAGTCAGAAATGGTGGTGGCTTTGGCAGTGGTGGGCCACAAGATGGAGGAAGCCAAGTACAAACGGAATACCACTGAAAACTGGCAAGGGGGCTTCTTCATATACAGCACGTTGGTGCTTGAGAAGCAGCTGGAGCTCGTCATCCTCCTACTGACAAGCATGTCCATTATCAGAGACATATACAAGGCTAAAGTCGGGTATGGCTGGCTCAAGTATGACAAGGCATTCCAGAAAAGAATGGCGGCCAAAGGGGATCTGAGATGGGACTGTACCCACTCGGAGATGTGGGTAAGGACCCTATCTGGGGAAGTGGGCTGGGTTGGGGGCAAGCAGGTAAGGAAGGCCGCATCTACACGCAGTGGCCAGGACATGTTGGGGTTACAACAAGGCCATATGTACATGGAGCAATTGTTAGTTCCAGCACGCTTGTTCCAAGTGTGGAGGGTTGCACCCGTCTCCAACTGCCGGCAGGAGCAGACAGAGGGGGGCAGCAGGGGACAGTACCATGAACAGTCCTTTTGGGGCACCCAGGGTGGTCAGGGCAGGGGCCGGGGGTCAGCCAAAGAGGCAACACACGCCCCAGGGGATGGCATTAGCAAGATATACAGTGAGGGGTGATGTGATTATTTGCTGGTGCGCACTCATCTCCCTAGCAGTGGTAGAGGAATGGACCGCAGACTACCCAAATAGGAGGCGCAGAGCTGCTCAGGGCAGGTTTCTGGCGGGCTTCCACTGGGGTTTCAAGGGGTGGGCAAGGATGTGGGCCAAGAATCTAGGGTCAGTGAAGGGAAGGAGGAGATAGTAGGGGCCATAATAGAGAGGAAATCAAGGCGGGCAGGGGTGAGGGCCAGTTGGGGCCCCCTTGCAGAGCATTTCCAAGTTTCCCCTTGATATTGTCCCCAAGAAAGCGGCAGGGGAATTCTGCTTGATCCATCACTGTCCTACCCCAAGGGCTCATCGGTAAATGAGGGCATACCCGGTCACCTTAGGGAGGTGTTGTATGTCTCACTGGAGCAGGCAGTAGTGCTAATCGGGGCATGGCTTGTGAAGATGGATATAGAATTGGCATTTTGGCTTTTACCTGGTCTGGCCCAAGGATTGGGACCTGTTGGGTTTTCAATTTCAATGGGGCATGTATTTTGACAAGACCGTGCCTATGGGCTGTTCGGTGGCTTGTTCCACCTTCGAAGCATTCAGCACCTGGGTGCAGTGGGTATTTGGGGTCCGCTATGGGCACAGGAGGGTGTTGCACTACCTGGATGATTTTCTCCTCATTAGGGAATCCAGGACTGAGGCACAGGGGATTTTGTGGGATTTTAAGGCAATATGCCGCCAGGTGGGTATACCACAGGCACAGGGCAAGATGGAGGGACCTGCTCGTAAGTTGGAATTCCTGGGCATAGAGGTGGACACAGAGAAGGGCTGTTTTCAGCTTCCCGGGTGAAGTGGCATGCCCTAGTGGCCTGCTAGTCCAGGTTACAGGGAGGCAGAGGGTGTCGTTGGTACAAATGCAACAGCTGCTGGGGCACCTTAATTTTGCCTGCAAGGCCATCAGCCCAGGCACAGCATTCATGAGGAGGCTGGGAAGGGCCATGGAGAAGGCTCGGCTGCCGCACCACTGGGTGGATGTGTTGAGAGGAGTGCGGGAGGACTTCCGGGTATGGCAGGAGTTTCTTGACAGCTACAATGGGGTGACATTCTGGCAGGAAAAATGGGAAAGAAATGCGGACTTGGAGCTGTTCACGGATGCTTCAGGTGCCCTGGGAATGGGGGCGTACTTCCAAGAGGAATGGATATCAGATCCTTGGCTGGCATCATGGGAAAAAGAGGGTATTGAAGGATATCACATTCTTGGCGATCTTCCCAATATGGGTGGCTCTGGAAGTGTGGGGCTTTAGGATGCAGGGGAAGTGCATCTTGTTTTGGTCACGAGAACAAAGGAGTGGTGGAAGTCTTTAATAGGCAAGGGGGGACAGAGACTGTGGGCGGCTGCTCAGGCAACTGGTTTGCTGGGGCTGCAGCTGAATATATCGTTCAAGCGCAGCACATTGAGGCTGAGGAATGAAGTGGCTGACAGTTTTCCTGTTTACAGCTCAAAGGTTTCGGGAGCTGAACCCTCAGGCAGTGACACACAGCACCAGGATCCCAGACTGGATGTGGGAGGCTGGAGGGACACAGCCAGGGCACTGTCCCGGAGCTCGTGGGAAGCTAACACATTGAGATCCTACGAGGCAGGATGGGTGAGGTTTCAGGATTTCAGAAGGAAGTACAGGTGGGACAGGGCTGAACCGGCCCAGGACGAGCAGGCAAGGAGGTTCATGGTGGAGCTGTGGGAAGAAAGGTTGGCCCATGCAACAATAGTTGTGCACTTAGCTGGCATCAGTTGAGTATGCCAGGACAGGGGCTGGCCTGATGTAGGGGCAAGCAGGACAATAAAACACATGGTGTTGGGGTAGCGGAGGGGTCAAGTGGCCAGGATGGACAGGAGGCACCCCAAAAGAGGGGAGTTGCTGGAAAAGTTCTTATGGGCAACCCAGAAGGTATGCACATTGGGCGCTATTCCAGGCTGTGTTTCAGGTTATGGCAGCAGGGGCATTCTGGGTGGGGAAGTGGTGGCCTCAAGAAGGCAGCTGCGGGTGAGGCTTTGCAGCATGAGGACATCCGATGGGGACATGACAGGGTGGTCATTACCTGGTCAGGTCTAAGACAGACCTGGGGGAAGGGAGACCCAGGTGTCACTGGTGAGGCAACCGCAGTCTGCCAGCTGCACTGTGAGTGCACTGGAGACATATGGGAGCACTCGGGGGAGGGCCGGGGGAGTTTTGTTCTGACATGGGTACGGTTTCCTGGTCACGGGGTTTCAGGTAGGGGCACTACTCAAAACAGCTCGGAGAAGATCCAAGTAAATTTTCCCCACATTTGTTTCTGATTGGGGCAGCCATAGAGGCAGAAGAGAAAGGGGCTGCAGTGGTGGAGGTACAGAAGGTGGGGCGCTGGAAATCCACCTGCTATAGGAGGTATGTCAGGCGTTGACAATAGCAACTCACACTGTTTATTTTGTTTTCCATGGCAGGTTTCAAGAGGAAAATCTGGATAGTGGGGCATGCCTTTGTATATTGGGTGGAAAGGTTTGCAGTCGCCACCCCCAGAGGAGCAGAGTTGAGATATAACACCGAGCATACCAGGGTGCTGTGGAAAGGCATTAGTGGGATGAGGTGGGCACAGCTCATGCCTCTGATGGAAGAATTAAAGTTGCAATGGGGCACACCAGATTGCCTTATTATACACCTGGGGGGGGCAATGATTTGGGGGGGCCTGCCATGGGGGGCATTGGGGCAGAGCATCTTGGGAGATTTAGAGAAATTGAGAGGGTGGTGGCTGAAGATGACAATCAACTGGTCCGACATCACCTCCCGGAGGGTTTGGAGATGGGTGAAGGACATCCCGCTGAGCGAGAAAGTCAGGAAGTGTTTAAATAGAAGGGTGGCAAGGACAGTAATTGAAATGGGGGGTGTGCACCTGCAGCACAAGGACATCGCCTTCGACCAGCCTGCGGTGTACATGTCTGACAGGATCCACCTGTCAGAGTTTGGCATATGCCTATTCCTAAGGCCTATCGGGGAGCTAGTGAACCAGATAGCCAGCAAAGGTTTTAGATACTAGCCTGCAAGAGGAGCCCCTCCGTCCATCACTAGCTGGAGGACGGGCAGTGGAAGAAAGAAAAGGGGGGAGTGGGGGGGGAGGAAGGGGGGGTAGGATACACAGGCTGGGGACAAGGAACCCAGATGTGGTGGTAAAGCGGGAAGGGGGATAGGTCCAGGCGCTGGATTCAGAAGTGTCTGGGCTTGGAGGGTGAAAGCCCTGGTAGGTGGAACCTGCCTGGTTCTGGTGTGGAGGAGGAGGCCGGATTCACAGAGTCCAGGCCCTAAAAGCCAAGATGGAAAACGACCAGAAGAAGGACAGAGGCGGAACCAGGAAGCTTTGAAAGAAATTTTGTGTGGAACTGAATTGTGAACTCATAAAATCTGTGGGTGTAAATATATCTTTATGCCATAAATAAACTTGCCAATAAGCAACCAAGAAGTTAAATTGTTGTAATGTCCATCATTCCTGGGGGGCATACCTCTCAACTGTCCCTGATTTTCAGGGACGTCCCTGATTTTACCTAAAACCTTTATTCTGTCCCTCCTACAAATTGTGTTTCCATGACCAAACAGTGGGGGTTGTAAGCATAACATAATGTCAGACATTAATGTTACAGACGAGTTCTTCCTTAGAAAATGCATTTTACACTACACCACTTATTCTACCAGCTTCCTGAGTGGATATTACCATTTGTTCAGGTGTGTCCTGATTTTAAACCTTTGTCCTGATTATTTTAAGTCTTGTCCCTGATTTATAAGGCAGAAGGTTGAGAGGTGTGCTGGGGATTCAGAGGACAATGGGGCTTGCCACTAAAAGGCAAGTCAGGTTGTCTAATGATCCCTGCCAGGAAGAGGCACAGGAGGTGGAGGGTTGGGGGGAGCAGATGGAATAGAAGGTGTGGGGCCTGGTGACATCACTAGGCAGGTAAAGTGACAAGGGCATGCTGGAGCCCCAGGGATTGGCTGGGGGGTGGAGCCCGAAGGGGGTCCTGGCCAGGGATCTGTAGGGGTATATTAGGCCAGGACAACCTCTTTTGCTGTAAAGTCCCCCTTCCACCCTTATTAAGGAAGGCTCTGGGGGGGCATGGTTGGCACAAAGGAAAGAGCTGGAGGGCAGGTTGAATGCCCTAAGGGCCCTGGGCATAGGGTCGGTGTTTCCGCTGCGGGTAGGCAGCCTCGGACCAGGTGGCTAGGTCACAGTCCCTCGCAGGGAGGGGCAGGATGCCCATGGGAGTGGGAAGAAAGAAAAGGGGGATCGGGGAAGGAAGGGGGAAGGGGAGGAGGCACAGGCTGGGGACAAGGAATCCAGATGTGGTGGTAAAGCGAGGAGGATAGGTCCAGGCACTGGATTCAGAAGTGTCCGGGCCTGGAGGGTGAAAGCAGGTAGGTGGAACCTGCCTGGTTCTGGTGTGGAGGAGGGGCCGGATTCACAGAGTCCGGGCCCTGAAAACCAAGATGGAATAACGACCAAAAGAAGGACAGAGGCCGGAACCAGGAAGCTTTGAAAGAAATTTTGTGTGGAACTGATTTGTGAACTTATAAAATTTGTGGGTGTAAATATATCTTTGTGGCATAGATAAATTTTCCAACCAGCAACCAAGAAGTTAAATTGTTGTAGCATCCATCATTCCTGAGGGGATTCAGTGGACAATGCATTTTTCTGTTCATTTTCTTTCATTCCCGAACCAAGATACATGATATTGAAGTTTTTAAAAGTTCACAACTCCCATGCCATATTCGCCATGAAAAAATTAGATACCTCAGTACAGTGCTGTGCTGCTCACCATCAGAAACATGTGGTAACACCTTCCTAATGATTTATTTTGATGTCAGGTAAGTACATGGGAATATACATTCCTTTTTCAAACATGACTTGATACAGCCACATTACGAATCTAGCATGTAGATTCAACAGGCATCCTCAACAGAAGAGATTTTTAGAAATTGCAAGTGGCGGCTGTCTTTTATGACATGAGACATTCATTACAAAATTAGGTGTAAAAAGCTGTTTTAATGAGATCCAAAAACATTAACAATACACCGAACATGAGTCTAAGGCTGTCAAAAACACATTTTGCTAAAAAACACATTGACATTTTTTTTGCAACTAACAAATACAGCTGCTTTAAGTGGATTTATTAGCCTCAGAAAATAACTCTGCACATGCCTGTCTGGACAAGTACGAAAAAAGGACCATAACACACGAGGCACACCATTCAATACCAAATAATCTGTAAAAGAGCACTTTCCCAAAAACAATGGATGGTACTTGAAGCAGCAGCATTTGTTAGTCAGCAACAAATTTCATAATATATTTTTAAATCAAAATGTATTTCTGATATCCTTAAATTCATCATCTGTGTATTTTTTAATGTTCTCAGATATCAGTAAAACAGCTTTAAAGTTAATTTTGTAGTTAATGACTGGTCATAAGTGAAGGCTACACTTGCAATTTTAAAATCTCCCTGTTGAGGATACCCGTTGACTGCACATGCTAGATTCCTACTGTAGATGTATTACAGTGACGCTACCATGTGACTCTGATAGTAAACAGCACAGCACTGTACCAAGACATTTAAAGGGGACAGGAAATAATTTCTAATTGGCAGCTGTTTATTAAGTTCTTATTCTCAGTAATGAAATACATTCCCCAAAATTATCTATAAGTAACTGTACTTGAATAAAAACAGATGCAAAACTGTATTGTACATTGTTTTGTTTTTATGGGCAGTATTCTGTTACTGTTCTCTTCATGGAACCTGTGATCTGGAGTTCTAACTATGTCATGGTTTGTGTACACAATGCTAATTATGAGCTGTTGGCCTATCAGAACTATGCTTAGAGTTCTGTACACAAACCGTGACATAGTTAAAACTCCAAATTACTAGTTCCATGAGGAGAACTGTCAGAGAATGCTGCCTATAAAAATATTGTATAACAGTAAAATACAGTTTTCACATCACTTTTTATTCAGCTACAGTTAAAACGTGGATAATTTAAGGGAATGCATATCATTTCTGAGCATAACAACTTTATAAACAGCTGCCATTAGAAATTATTTCCTGTCCTTTTTAATGTGTTACGGAGGCCACAGCCCTGAAGCAGAAACTTTAAAAAACTTCAAAATCCTGTATCTTGGTTCAGGAATAAAAGAATCTATAAGAAAAATTAGTAACTTTGTATTTTTGCCACGAAAACATTATTGCTGAAAAACCTGTATGGTGACTAACAAGTACTGCTACTTCAAAGGTCGCACTCATGCAAATGCATTTCGACCAGCAATACCCGCACTGTCAAGCAGCCCTGGGATTTTACAAACGATGCTGCCGCTAGCTGCTGTGCTTGTGATGGATCAGTAGTATGCCCTGACCAATACCACTGCATCATAGAGACACAGTTCTGAGAAAACAGCATTAATGCTCTCCGAAGCTAGCTACCCTTTTGAGTTGCTAAAGTCTATTAGTCAAGCTCAGTGGTCTGACCTAACGTTTCTATCTGCCCTGTCCAGCAACTCTGGTTCAGGCATAGCTCGGGCATGCCTAAAATATCAATCTTGCTAGTCAGCAGTGAGACTTGCTAGGGAAACATTTAAAGGGAAGGAAGCCATGTATCTTTCCAATTCACAACAGCTCCCCTGCTGTTTTCTTTTTGTGCATATACAGTATCTCTCTTTTTCTGATTTCTGCTTCCCTGCTCTTTAAAACCACTGTAGCTCTGTATTCCCGCTTATTACACCATTATACATTCTGCAAGTCCTGACATCATCAGGTTATTTATTTGAAATGACTCCAACTGTAACAACCCCATGAGATACAGCATCTCATTTACTGGGGTCCCAGGAGGACAGCAGCATTCAACACATTGCCATAGTCTGATAGGAACAGTTATGTTAACAGGCTACAATATGCACAGGAAAGAAAAAACTGCAAAGGTACACTAAGTACCAACCCAGTGGTGTGGAGAGCTAAGGCACTGGCACCATACCTCCTGTCATGCCAGCAAGCCGGGTTTGGGAAGGGACTCGGTCTTGGGGGCCAGCTGGGGGTGGGAGATACTCGAGTGTCTGAGGGACAGCTTTACTTTCCCAGGGTTGGGAGGCACATTTGCCTGGCCCTAGACTGCCACCAGGTGGAAGCCTGGTGGCGGTGCAGCACGGGTGGCAAAATATAAAAAGGTAGAGTAGGTGCAGATCCAGTCCATGGCTTCTGGTACTGAATGATACCATACCATGAATGGTCTGCAACTTTAATGAAAACTGCATGCATTAAGGAACCACTATATATTTTCATTAATGTCACAACCCATGCAAGTTGCCAGCCCATCGAAACAATGGTAGTGTTAACATTCGTGGCACCAGCAACCTGGGGTCAGAAGTGAACCCAAGTCATCAGAGGCCAGCAGGGGCAGAAGAATTGAGCATCAGAGAGAGAACACTGTCCTCCGGGGAGGGCAGGTAACCTGATCTGCCACAATATCACCACTTAGGTGACCATAGGTGGTGATGCAGGTAAGGAGCTGTGGATTCGGGAGGGGGGGTGCTCCCTGATGGATGAGATCAGCACATTCGGCGTGCACACGTCAAGCTGTCAGCACCACAGAGTGTCCGAGGGTCGGGGAGAAAACAAAGGCAATGCCACTGGCTGCAGTAGGATGATGCCTGCTCTTCCTGCAGACCCACACCACCTACTGGGCACAGGGCCTACCAACCAAGTGAGGCATCCAGAGGGTCTTGAGATACCCCAATGGCCCTGTCACAGAGAGTAAGCTATGAAGAAACCATTAGGTTCCACGGGTAAGTCTCAGCGATGGCATATGATGGGGTTGAGGAGACTGCAAAGTAGAAGGGGGCCATCCTGATGGTGGGGAAGGAGGGAAGGGGGGACATCATACAATTTAGAGTTGTGCAGACTTTTCAAACTCTGCTTCCAATGGAATTCCATCGCCTTATTATATGGTAACCCTTGTGGAATACTTTTCATCACCTTTTATATATGGAAATAAAACCTTACATTTTCAGGCAGCTTCTCCATGGAACCACCTTCCTTTTAACATGCGTACAGCTACATCTCATACAAAATTCATTTCTGATTTGAAAAATTGCTACCAAATAGTATGCAATTGTTAGCTATGATTAGTATTTAATAGTGTACTTGTACATAGAAACATGTTTTGTGTATGTACTTGTGCATGACATACTGTACCATCCTTGCATGTTTTCTCCTGTAGTTTTTTGTGATACTTTTGGACTTATTTTAACAGGACTGTATTGTAAACAGTGATTTTTTTATTCCTAAAGACATGAGATATCCAGTATAAAATAAATGTTTTATCTATCTCTATCTGTTTGCAGCAATGGTTGTACCTTTTCTTTTCCCTTCCTCTCCACTTCCTTCCTCTATATTCTTTCTTTCCTTTGCCCCTTCTTTTACTTCCCATATCCCTCCCCACCGTGACTTATGTCCACCTTCACCCACAAAAGAGCCCCTCATCCTTTTTCTTCACCTGCTTCCCGTGCCTTAATGCAAGGGCTCGATTCAGAAATGGTTCGAAGGCCGCCAAGCCCGGTGGGCTGAACATATGGCACACGGGGCTTGCCGTGTTCCCCGGCCGGCAATCAGGATTCTCAATCCCGTGCACCAATTATCACAAGTTAGACCACCTTTTTGCTGGTCAAACTTTGCTGCAATCTCGGGACCCTTTTACAGGGCTTGTGCCAAACAGTTGGCGCAAACTGCCGTAAAGTGGGAAAAGTGTTGCAAATGCACCCGATCTTCTTGAGTCAGGCACAGGTTGCAGCAATGTGTTTGGTGCAGCTGGGCCGCAATATGGGTTTCATGCTGGGCTTGACGCAAGCCCTTCGTTAACCTTCATGAATCGAGTCCAAGGTTTTTAACATCTAGTCTTTTAGCACTTCAATGATTTGCATTTTGTTATGTTTGCACCTATTTGCATTAGTGTTTATCTATGTTTTTATGTATTTTAGTATCACTTGGTACCATGAGCTGCTTGTGGACTGCATCCAGTGGTCAATGTCCTTTAAACTGGCAGTGGAATAAAACTGAGCAAACAAATTGACCCTACCTTTTCTTTCACTATGAAAGCTTCCAGGCATCTTCGGTTTTATTTGGTGGTAAAATGGTCTATTTCACCACTGTATGAGTATTTTATACTTGCTTTAATTGAGTTTTTTTCCTCAAGAAAAAAAAGATGGTCCCACATTTGCTGGGCAATAACATGGTAGACCTGGCAAGGGTTACGATCAGGAAAAAAAAACAACCTCATAGTATGCAGTATAGGAGGTACCTAGAAAAGTAGATTTGACAGGTACTGTATGCAGATATTTTTTATCAACTGCAATTTAAAGTAGCTTTTTGAAAACAAAAATTGTACTGCTGCCTTAAATAAATATTTAAATCTTTAAGTAAAAGTGTTACCACTGCTGCAATGAATATCCACTACCACAAGGAGGTGCCACACCTTGGCAAATCACCAGAAGTAATTCAGATCGAAACACTGGCGGTTTCCTCCTTCTCCAGACATTTCAACATGCCCACACGACAACCCACTGTCCTGATACTTGGCAATATGCGACTAAATCTGCCATATTAGAACACCAAAAAGATCCCTTTTATGTGTGAGTCATAGAACCCAGTCTCTGTCCTAAATACAGATTACAAATTGTTCACTAATATTTTGGCACATATCTTGAACAATATACTACCTACCATTATAAATTCAGATCAGTGAAGCTTTATTAGAAACTGGCAAACTGCCAACAATATTAAGAGAACTATACTAATATTAGAACCGGCCCTGAAACATAAATGTCCTACTCTTATCCTTACCTTAGACCTCAAAAAGCCTTTGACAGGGTCCTCGTGACTTTTTTTTTTTTACAGCAGACTCTTTAAAAACTTCAATTCCCTAAAGAAATTCTCAGTGTTATCGGGGTTTACATACTTCTCCTAAAGCTCTGGTCAAGGCAAGCAGGGATGGGTTCTGACTTCTTCTTGTTCACAAGAGGTATGTAACAGAGCTGCCCCTCTCTCCCGTACTCTCTTGCTCTATGTGGAGCCCCTGGTCCAATTCTTGAGACAAGCACAGGATTTAGAGGAGTCACAATTCAAACCTATTCTCTTAAAGTCACTTAGTGCGCAAATGATTTACCGCTTTACATTACAGAGCCATTTCTCTACCTTGCTTAACAGCTACAACAGATGGAACTCCTAGCAGGTGATAAAATAAATGCAGAAAAGACAGAGTTTGCAAATATATTATCCTCCTCCACCAGCAATATGACAAAACTATGCTTTTGGTGGAATAGATCACACATCAAATACTTATGGGTCTGCATAAAATGACTTTTACTTCCATACCCTCTCTAAACTACTCTAAATTAAAGCAAGACATCTGTTATAATATAAAATGTACACTCCTGTTTACTTTCAGACCTAGTCTTCCTATTGTATAATAAGACTTGTCAATTGCACCTGTCTGTCGGCATGATTTTAATAAAGTTTATTCAATATGAAAAAAGAGCAAGATGTCCATGCAGATCTAAAAGGATGGTCGATTCTCTCCCTAGACTTCAACAGAATCCACATCACCCATATGAATATTTTACCTAGGCTCTTGTACTTTTTTCAGACTTTACCTTACTTTCCATGGCTAGAGGACCTCTGGAAATGGAATCGATGGATATCTCAATTTCTTTGGGGTGGCAACTGCCCATGCATAGCTTATCTTAAGCTTCAGCGATCCCAAACTAGAGGAGGATTAACCCTTCCAGATTTGATTCTATATGCTCAGGAAACAGCAGCACCCAAACATGTCTTGACTCGGTTCTCACCTGGGGACTCACCCTGCTGGGCAACCACTGAGCTGGCCCAATTTGCACAGGAACCTGAGAAACATGTATTTGGATCCACAGACCAATTAGAGGAGATCCCCATCTCTTCCAATGAGCACAGAAAGGTCCTCCGAGAATGGCACCAGCTACTGGCTCAAGACAAATACACATACAGTGTTAAACCACTTTCCATCCCAGCTTATACCCTACAATTTCAACCAGCCAGACTAGACAATGCCTTCCAAAGGTGGGCCCACAAAAGACTAACTTATGCACATAATTTCTACAAGGATGGTACATTAAAGTCTTTTGAGCAATTACAAATTGAACTTGATATTCTCAGATTCGTCACTATTTAGTTAAAGTATATGCAAGTTTGCCATAACAAATGGGAGTAGAAACCTGTAGGAGTTGTGAATTAGTCTCCTTCCATTCAAACTGCCAAAAAGTACTGTTTTTCATGAAAAAAATCATTTTATTTCTGTGCTCTGCTTCACTTGTATAACCTTGCCTCTTTTTTTTCTCAGTGATGCAACACCAAACTGTGGCATCATGCAAGGGAAACAATGTTTTTAAAGGGACGCTGTCAGTTTTTAGTTTTAGACAGAAAAAAACAGCTATTTACTCTACCCACAATGCCTCACTATTTAAATCAGTGTATACAGGCTATTATATTTCCGTGCTCACTACAGAAATACGAGAATTCATCACTCAGTAAATAAATCTCATCAGCTATATATTGAATGCACAATGCTTTGTTTTGAAAATAGACATATGAGAGCTGATATTGTTGAAGCTACTACAGAAGTAGGAGACTGCACTTCACGGTAAGGAAACTGGAAAACAGCTTCTTGTTGTATGCACAATGCCTTGGTATGCACATCTACATATTTGGTGCCATAATGCAGTCACCACTATCAAAATAAGAAACAGCACCTCTAAGTAAGGAATGTTATTATTTACCCAGACTTCCTTGTTGCTGTATGTAAAACATTGACAGCTCCCTTGCATGACATCATTCTGGGGGAGTGGCCACACAGAGAAAATTGGAGGGTAGCCAGAAACAAAGCATTGATGAAACATCAAAAAAATATGTTTATGACAGATTATAACAAATTGCAGCTTTAACATCTGAAGCATGGCTGCCAATTGCATACTGTGTAAAAACAGCATTTGGGAAACTTGCATAAATCACTTTAAGCATCTGGGCTTACAGATTAATAACACATTCTGAGTCATCTGGCCCATTTCATTCTTCCATACTGGGTAGAACCTGGCATGATCCTTTCCTTTCCCGCTGTTACCAGCTTTTACAGCAGCTCCCAGATGTGGATGTACAGCAGACACAGATACACTGGGAAACTAAATTATGTCTTAGTCTTACCCCCTTCTGAATGGGAAGTAATCTGGTCATGACAACATGAAATAACAAACTCCTACAAATGGAGATAATTGAGTTGGAAAACAACTATGCCACAAATAACTGCAAAATTCTCTTGTACACACAATTCCTCGTGTTGGTGGAACTGCGGATGTGAAGCTGCCACACATACCCATAGATTTTGGAGCTGTCCTAGCCTTCACGTCTTCTAGAGAGGGGTGAACAGAGAGATTCATGCTATAATTCTAGATTATGGTGAATGACCTTACCCCAGAAGCAGCTCTTCTCCTGTTTTATCTTAAACATAGTAAGAATAAGGCCCAATGTTTACCTTCTATGCATACCCTTTCCTGCAGTTAAAAAAATCATAACTGGGGCTTGGCTCAAGTTGGAGTCTGCTTATTAACTCAGGGGCAAGACACTATTTGGGACATTTCAAAATAGGAAAATGACTTCCTATCTCCAAAAGCAGAGAAGATACAAAATAGATGCAACCCATGGCTACACTACATAACCACAATTAGAATGAGCATTGTTCCATGAATAAATACAATAATGTAATAGTCTTGCAATGGGGTCCAAGACATCCTAAGGTACTCCATAACTAGTGGAAGCATCAGAGAATTTGGGGATTAGCGGTCACTAGGAGGAATGGTTGTCTCTTGTTACGATGAAAGCTGAATTTGAACAGATGAGAGTCTTATGTGTTGTGGATGGTGCCTTCTAGCCTGAAAAATGTAATTTTCTACTGGAATTATTTAGTGGTCTGTATATTGCAAAATGTCCAAAAAACTTTAAGTATAAAAAAGTAAAACAAAAAGAAATGGTGCTTTACTGAGGGGTACCAATTGTTTGTACCTTTGTTGCTTTCCTCATAGAATTGCATCTTAAATAAAATCAGTTTGGGCACAGAACTCTGGTGAGCTTGTGCCTTTTTGAACGCACGGGTGCTTTACTTTTGAAACTATTTATTTTCTTCCCCACACTGGATGGGACACCACTTGCAGTGGCCCTAGCTTTCAAGTACCTCAGTGTTTGGCTAGACAGCAGGCTCAACTCCTCTGCCCATATTAATGCCATCCTTGGCAAACTCTGCCATAAACTTGGTGCCCTGTACCGCAATAAGGACTGCCTTTCTCCACAGGTCCATCCAGAGCTGGTCACCAAAAAGGTTCTCCTGGTTTACAACTATACAGATGTGGTCTGTGTCACCACCCCCCTCCACCTCCCTTGTCAGACTGGATACCGTCTGCAACACCTTCTGCCTCTTTACGACCAACTCACCCTTTCATACCCTCCACTTCTCCGTACTCCTCCCTGTTCATCCTCCCTTCCCCCCTTTACATCACCATTCTCACTGTGCTTCCCTTACCTCTAAATACTGGTTTGAGTGACTCCCCACCTATCTATCCCATCTCCTTCCTCTTCTATTACCTGCACTCTAGTGACTTGTGCACTCGCGTACCTACTCCCTTCCCCACCAACACTCTCAAACAGGAAATCTGCTATCTTATATTGCCTCCTCCTCTGGAACCAGCTACCTCCTCCATCCATCCATCTCTCGCTCCCTATTCACCATTAGATGCTAACTAAAACTTCTCCCCCGCTTCTGCCAGTCCTCTTCCTGAACCCTTCTTTACCTTTCCCTGTGCACGTGACCACCCCTTATCTATTCCTCCCCTAACCTCATAGTTCTGGCAACTTCAGTGAAGTTTCACAGCCTGTTCAGATTCCTCTGCTCAGCACCAGCTCAGCTTCCCTTCTGAATATGCACTTTTTGAGTGAGCTCAGTTTGTAGAAATGCATTGTATTCTAGTTTGTGTGTCCTCCACATGCAAGGTTTTGCCATATTGTCTGCACTCAGCTTATGTACGTTATGTTCATCGCCCTTGGAACCAGTCTCCCCTTCCCCTTTATCCAGGTCACACGTAGAAACCAGCCCTGGCTCAGCATGTCTCTCCCAGTTATCAGGTTTTAAACAAATAACATTTTACTTCGATTTCTACACTCCAGGATAGCCTTGTTTTGGTTAGACACCTCTTTTTCAAGAGTGTCCTGGGGACTGCTACAACATCGGAGATGATCCAGGGAGGTTACAAATGTGAAATTTACAAATATAGCTAAAGAGACAAAGTTATAAAAGTTCAATTAAAAACAGTACATGTTTGCATATACATATACGCACATATACGTACATTCTTGACAGAAGTTGATTTTAAGCCATGGAATGATCCAGTAGTATTCTGTAGCAGAAGATAGGACAAAGGGAAGGTTTGTTGAGGATATGAGGAGGAAGCAGGTCTTTTTTTTAATCTTTCTACCACCCACCCACCCAGCATGGCAGATATACAGCCTTCTGTATGGGTTTGCCAGTCTTCAAGTAACTATGGGCATTGGGGATATTTACCATTATTTTAGCTTCCCCTTCTTCTGTTGTTCTCCTGACCCCGTAGGGAGACTGCAGTTTGGGACTAGGTCCCCAATGTGAGCATGCGTAAGCACACTTGTGTGATACCTAGTGTGGCGTCACTCCCTCCTGTGTCCTGAGTGTACTGCCACCCATACATCTACGGGTGGCAGTAGTGCTGCTGCTGGATGTGGCCCCCCCCTGAGGAGAGTATCCACTGGGACACCTGATCCCCCATGGCCCCCAATGACCCAGGCTTATTTCTGAACCCAGTTCACTGGCATCATGAGTGGTAGCCCTACCACTGTGCCAATGGGTAGAGTTAGGAGGGTCTTGTTTTAACCAGTCCATATGGCCAGAAGGGAGAAATGGATGTCATTGTCTACCTGAGGACTAATAACCTGGCTTGGGACGGGCTGGGATAGTGCAAGGAGAGTTTAGTGAGCTGGGGAGGGCTCTTCGACAGGTAGTGCATTCAGGGCTTTCACAGAGGTGCTGCCTGTCTACGATGGGGGGGCAAGAGAGATCTCAGCACCAGGAGCCTAACTCATGGCTGAAGAAATTGTGTAGAGAAGGGGGGCTCAGCTACGGTGGGAGTGGGGACCCACCTGGGAGGATAAGGGCTTATACAGGGGTGATGGCCTGCATCCATCCAAGAGGAGAACCACAATCATCAGTGGGTGGTTTAAATGTTCTTTTAATGAACATTTAAACAATCTGAAGCTGCTAGGCGGAAGGAATCAGGGAGGCAGAGTGGAAACAAAATCTGAAGGGCCACATGTGCAGTGTTAGAAATCTAGAAATAAGATTCCAGACCGAGGTCATCATGGCAGAGGCCGACCTGGATATTTGTCCACTGTTGCCATTACCAGTGGTGCACACTGACAACCTTGACTGGGACATGGCCATACTAGGCTATACTCTGTTCAGGATGGACAGGGTGGAAAGGAAAAGAGGGATGTGGTGCTTTACATAATGGAAGGTATAAAAGCAAAGAAATAAAGGGAATACAGGGAAGGCAGCGGTACTGTGGGTCTCCATGGGAATGGGGAACGAGTCACTATTCATACTGCAGTGATCTACAGACCTCCAGCCGGGGGAGGGAGGGAGATGAGATTAGGTAAGGCACTGGGGAAAGCCACTGGCAAGATGGAAGAAGAGGAGGAGGAAGTGCTGCTGGTGGGGCACTTCAATCTTCCAGATGCATCTCCCAGCAGTGCCTTCTGTTTGAAGCAGGGACATCCTGGACTCTCTGTAGGGGGTGTTCTTTAGGCACCTAGTCAGTGAACCCACGCATGATGGTGCAGTACTGGACCTGGTACTCACTAATGGGTACAGTGTTGCAGACCTCAACATGGGAGGCCACCTGGGACCAGTGTTCTACATACAAAGTGGTTCAATATAAGGATGGCTGCAGAATCAAAACCACACAAGGGTGAGGGTCCTGGACTTAAGGAGGGCAGATTTTATGAAGATGGGTGAATGCCTCAGGGATGACCTGGCAGGGGGAATGGCCTGGGTGGGGTGGAAGAACAGTGGGCAAAGCTAAGGGGGGGCATAGTGAAGGCACTAAGCCTCTGCATCAAACAAGTGGGCAAAAGCAAGAGGAAAAATAGACTTCTATGGTTTTTAAAAGCTGTAGATCAAGCAGGATCTGCTGTGATAATGTAGGCATGGAAAAATGGTTAGAATGGGTGGGCCAAACGGTCCTTACATGCTGTCAAATTCTGTTTCTATGTTTCTATTCTATGCTTCTCTGACACTTTAAAGTCACTTAACTTACTTTGAATCTGAAAGGTGACTCAAGCACCAGGGATTTGTTACATGCATTTCCTGCAGGAGTAATTCCTGTGGTGACAAAACTTTGGTTGGGTTAGTCCTTCACATTGTGATTACTCTTATGCCCCAGCTCTGTGAACTCTTGATTATGGCAGGACATTTGTTTTATGCCTGGAGGACTGCATATTCGCACATCCGTATATTCGTTAAGTATTTCTGAAAAGTATATTTGAAGTGTACGAATATTTAAACTGGTTATACCTTTTCTTCAAGATTTCAGAAATTCAGGATCCATTTTATTGAAACATGTTCTCTACTGGCATAATACCGCCTGAGATGAACCATTATCACTTGCAGCTGGACTGGTTCTCCTGATAAGTCTAGGATTCTGGTGATTACATGACCACTAGATACCTTGTTCTTAGAAGTGGGGAAATGCTACTCTGGCTAGTAGGGCTCAGCAGCTTGACGGTTTATTTTTCCTAATCTTTTCTTGACTGGCTGGTGTGGCTTGCCAGAGTGAAGTTTTGTGGGACTGGTACCAGAGGTCAGGGAGGTTGCCTTGGGACTTATTTTTGCTTTCAAACACTTACATAGAAACATAGAATCTGATGGCAGATAAGGACCGCTTGGCCCACCTAGTCTGCCCATTTCCTACCTGATGGATAAGTTGCAGATCCTAGTTAACCAGCAGCCTACTTCTTCCTACCCCCACCCCTAGAATTGCCTTATGACTGTCCCATGCATGCTTGAATTCCACCACTGTTTTGACTCCACAACCTCCTCCGGAAGGCCGTTCCATGCATCCACAACCCTCTCTGTGAAAAAATACTTCCTTAAATTACCTCTGAGCCGCCCCCCATCTTCAAATTGTGCCCCTTGTCCTTGCACGCCTCTTTTTTTGAAAGATGCTACCCTCTTGGACTTTGTTGATTCCCTGAGGTACTTGAAAGTTTCTATCATGTCACCCCTCTCCTCCTTTCCTCAAGACTATACATATTAAGCTCCTTAAGTCTCTCTCATATGTCTTCCAGTGCAGACCCTGCACCATTTTAGTGCCCTCCTCTGGACAGCTTCCATCCTGTCTATGTCTTTGCGGAGATTGGGTCTCCAGAACTGCATGCAGTACTCCAGATGGGGTCTGACCAGCTGTCTGTACAGAGGGATAATAACTTCCTGTTTTCTACTGGTGATGCCTCTCCCTATGCATCCCAGTATCCCCCCAGCCCTCCTTACTGCCTTCTCACATTGCTTGCCCACCTTTAAGTCATCTGATATGACTACCCCCAGGTCCCTTTCCATTTTTGTTGTTGTTAGTATCTCAACCCCCATTGTGTACTCTTCCCCTGGGTTTTTGTTTCCCAGGTGCATTACCTTGCACTTCTTAGCATTGAATCTAAGCTGCCATACATTTGACCATTCCTCTAACCTTGCCAAGTCCCTTCTCATCCTTTCCACCCACCTTGTGCATCAACTCTGTTGCAGATCTTTGTGTCATCCATAAAGAGACATACTTTTCCTTCCAGTCCCTCTGCAATGTCACTTATAAAGACATTGAAGAGGACCGGTCCTAATACTGAACCCTGCGGTACCCCACTAGTAACCCCCCTTTCTTCAGAGTGGACTCCATTTACTATTACTCTCTGTGTCCTATTCTCCAGCCAATTCTTTACCCAGGCTGTCATCTTGGGAC
This sequence comes from Neoceratodus forsteri, assembly GCA_016271365.2. NCBI lineage: Eukaryota > Metazoa > Chordata > Ceratodontiformes > Ceratodontidae > Neoceratodus > Neoceratodus forsteri. The sequence continues at coordinate 61,222,979 of JADMNL010000033.1, forward strand.
CCACTCCCAGGCTGGCTAACTTGTATATTAATCTTTTGTGTGGGACTGTGTCAAATGCCTTGCTAAAGTCTAGGTAGGACATGTTATCTTTTTGTTGTTATACTGGGCTCAGTGTTCTCCTATAACTTGGGACAGGACTTGGGGTCTCCCTACTCTTTGTTAGAAGATGAGGTTTGCCTCTGGCACTTCCATCCTTGATGTTTTGGCAGGGAGGACCACGAGTGGCCTTCTATTGATGCCACTTTGTTAGGGTACATTTTGAGGTTTATAGGTCATTAAGAAGGCTCATTTGAAGGCTGTGGTTCTTCAAAATACTGCTAAACAGTCCAAGAATCTGGCTGACATATAGGAGGAGAGCCGTCCGGCGTACCCCTCAGATGGAATGACTACTGTGGCATGGTGTACCCCAGAAATGGATACAGAAAAGGCCTTGTGCTTGGCAGATAATTGCCTATTAAGGTTTTCTCCTCTCTGAGCTCTTAGATACTTTTCACACTGGGAAACCATTCCAGTTTGCTTTCTGGGATGAATTTAATAATTCCTATTGCTATTTTAATTTATTTATTCTTATTTTTATTTATTCACAGTTGTGAAAATGGCACAGTTGTGTTGATTGGGAAGCAGTCAAGGTTACTTAACCTGGTAATCATGATACTTTGCATAGGCAAGCAAGTTCTGCACTTTATTTAGTGGATTCTCTCGACTTTATACATTGTTTTGTGCAAGCCCTTGTCAGGGATACTATGAAAACATATTATAACTGAACATCTACTTAGGAGTACTCATTCTCTGCTCTAGTGCTCTGAGTAATTTTCTATATACATGCTTCAGTGGATCTTGCTGAATAACATCTTTGTTAACTCAGATATGTAAATGTAGATTTCATATTCATGAGTCTTTTGTACTTTTACATATATTTTCTTTGTACTGTATGTTCCGAGTACTGTAAAGACTTGTAGCCAAACAATAAACTTTCAACAACAAAAATTCTGTGTCATTTCAGAAAACTCTGACTGAGTCCACATAATTCTGTCAAAAGCAGAATTCTGAAATTCCATAAGTGAAATTTCAGCTGGGGATTACTGCTTTGCTTTTCACAAAAAATAAAGATTAGGTTTCTGGAAACCAAGGAAAAGTAATCCACAGTTTAAATTAAATGACTCAAAATTCATGGAATGTTTTAAAGGGAAACATCTTACTGACATGCAGCAGCTGCAGAAATGTAGCTGATTTGGGCTTTCAGCAACAAAGATACATTTTTATTTGTAAAGGACTGCACTGACCATCATGGCAGAAGACTCCAGGAGAAAGGACTGCTGTGTGACTGAACTTCTACTGGGACTATATTGCCTCTTTCCAACCAAAGCTAGTTATATTTTTATAGGCACAGGATTTGACTGACAACAGGAACTTCCTGTTTAGGGGCAGGAAGTAGTGATCACAGAACCACCAAGGACCCACCATCCTAGAAGGCAAGAGTAGCTCTCCGGCCCCTCTAGCTGCTGGAGGTCTGCCTCTGAACAAGTAAGCGGTCTACTGAGAAATATAGGATATTCTTGTCTCAGAACAGGACAATCAGGAGCTTAAAAGGGCACACAGGCAGAAAGTAAGGAGAGAGAGAAAAAAACAGAGGAAAGAGTAAGGATTGCAAACAGTTAAGGGGCCAGAAATAAGACATGATTGGAGTGGTGCAGTGCAGTGGCTGTGGAGCAGCAGTCTTCGGGAGATGTTCTGGAGGATGCGGTGTTGTCCCATCTGCAGGCACCTCTCTGGGTTGAGGGAAGAGGTTGCTCATCTCCAGGCTGAGTTGGCCAGGTTTGTGGGACCTCCTCTTCCATCCAGGGACCACCAAGTGCCACTGCGTTGCCTCAGAGGTTGCCAGAAGAGGAGGCGGTTGGACCACAGTGGGCTCAGGGAGGGTGAGGGTGGTGGAACAAAGGCACATCCCTCCAGTTGTACCTCTCCACAATTCCTATGCCATTCTGGCAAAGTGTGGTTCCTCTATGGAGGCACCTACAGTGGAGACCAAGGAGGATGCTGGGAACCTCCACAAAGGAGACCCACAGGAGGGTGGCGGGGGACCCTGCAGGGGAAGGAAACAACTCCTGGTGGGGGACTCCATTGTTAGGAAGGTAGAACTGGGCAAGGAAGGGGAGAGGGAGGTAAGGTGCCTGCCTGGTGCCATGGCTTGGAGGGACAGGGAGTGAATCCTCAGGATTGCCGGAGCAGCTGCACAGGGGAGGGAGCTGGATGTCATTGTCCACTTAGGGACAAATGACCTGGCTAAGAAAGGGATTAGAGAAGTGCAGGAAGAGTTTGTGGAATTGGGGAGGGGCCTTAGTCAAGTGCATGCATACGGTAACCTTCTCGGAGGTGCTACCCATCTATGGCATAGGAGAGCTAGGGTGTTCCGTACCATGGGATTCAATCAGTGGTTGAAAAACTGGTGTGGAGCTCAGGGATTTGGCTTCATTGGGGACTGGGGTCCACCTGGAGTGATGCAAGCCTATACTGGCATGATGGGCTGCATCTGTCCGGGAGGGAACCAGGATCCTAGGTGATAGGTTAAATGCTTCATTGTAAGCTTTTAAACTAGCCAAGGAGAGGCACTGGAAAGGAGCAGGAAAATCCTAGCCCCCCAAACAATCACGGTAGTAAGTGTGGCAAACACCAACATGGAGGTGTCGATAGGGAGAAGGGCAGGGTAAATGGAGAAAGTGACAAAGGCAAGAAGGACAGGGATGGGGCAAAAGGGGTGAGCCATCAGGAAATGGAGGGTAATGAGTACCAATGCCCGTGAGTCTGGGCAACAAGCTCCCTGAGCTGGTGGCCTTAATGGAAGAGGATGCCTGGATATCGTGGCAGTCACAGAAACATGGTACACAGAGAACCATGACTGGGATGTTAACATACCAGGGTACATAACCTACAGGAGAGACAGGCAGGGAGAGAGGGGAGGAGTAGCTCTCTATGTAAAGGAAGGGATAAAAGCAACTGAACAAAAGAGTAAACAGGAGGAGAGGAGGCACTGTGGGTCACCTTGGAGACTGGAAAGGGCACCACAATCCGCACAGGGTTGTGTACAGACCCCCATGTCAGGGGAAGGAATGGACAAGGATATGATGGAAGGCATTCTTAGAATGGCAGAGAAAGGGAATACTGTTGATGGGAGACCTGAATATGCCAGATGTTAACTGGAGCACATTGCTGCAGCCACATCCAAGAGCAGGGCCATTCTTGGCCTTCTAGGTGGCAGGCATTAGACAGCTAGTTTCGAACCCACTTCGTGAGGAGCAATCTTAGATCTCGTACTCTCAAGCGGGGGCAGTGGAGCGGATCTCAGATCTAGAAGTGGGTTGCCATCTGGGGACAAGTGACCATCAAACAGTGTGGTTCACGTTAAACTCAACTACAGAGTCAAGCCATACAAAAAGTGAGGTACTGGACTTTAGGAGGGGCTGACTTTGGCAAGATGGGAGAGTGCCTCAAGAAAGCACTAGCAAACAGGCTAGAAGGAGGTGTGGAGCAACAATGGGGAATTATCAAAACTGCCATCACAGAGGCAACAAGCTTTTGTGTGAAGCAAATAAACAAATCAAAACGAAAGAAAAAGCCAGTATGGTTCTCAAGAGAGGTGGCTGTGAAAGTCAGGAAGAAAAAGATAGCATTCCAGAAGTATAAGGAAGCACAGAAGGGCAGGACAGAGAGATGTACCAGTTAAGGCAAAAAGAAGCAGGGAGGGAAGTCAGAATAGCAAAGGCCTAAACTGAGGAAAAGATAGCCAACTCAGTTAAGAAGGGGATAAAACCTTTTATAGGTACATCAGCGGGAGAAAGACAAAGGAGGGATAGTGAGGCTGAATAGAATAAGCGGTGGGTGGGCAGAGGGGACAGTGAAAAAGCAGGAATACTGAACGAATATTTCTGCTCAGTATCCTAAAAGAGGAGGGAAGTGCCTAATCCAAATAACAGAATCACTCTTGGTAGGGAGTTCGATCCCAGTCCTTTCCACAGAAGAAAGGGTTCTGCAAGAACTCCTAAAACTGAAGGTGGACAAAGCAATGGGTCCTGATGGAATTCACCCCAGAATTCTAAAAGAATTAAGGAAGGAACTAGTGAAACCACTGGCTACTCTTTTAATAAATCATGGAGGATGGTGTGGTACCCGAGGACTGGAGGAAGGCGGATGTGATTCCCCTTCACAAAAGTGGGACCAAGACAGAGGCAGGAAACTACAGACCTGTCAGTCTGACCTCCGTGGTAGGGAAAGTGATGGAGTCACTTCTGAAGGAAAGAATAGTTGAGTACCTAGAGGTCAGTGGCGCACAGGATCCAAGGCAGCATGGGTTCACAGCGGGAAGGTCATGTCAGACAAATCTAATAGATTTCTTTGACTGGGTGACCAAAGTAGTAGACCAGGGAGGGGCTGTGGACATGGCCTACCTAGACTTTAGCAAGACATTTGACACAGTCCCACACAAAAGATTATTAGTCAAATTAACCAGCCTGGGAGTGGGTCCCAGGGTGGTAGCCTGGGTAAAACATTGGCTGGACAACAGGACACAGAAGGTAATTGTAAATGGAGTCCACTCTGAAGAAAGAGGCGGTTACTAGTGGGGTACCGCAGGGTTCAGTATTGGGTCCAGTCCTTTTTAATGTCTTCATCAGTGGCATTGCAGAGGGACTGGAAGGAAAAGTATGCCTTTTTGCAGATGACACAAAGATCTGCAACAGGGTTGATACACAAGGAGGTGTGGAAAGGATGAAAAGGGACTTGGCAAGGTTGGAGGAATGGTCAGACGTATGGCAGCTAGGATTCAATGCAAAAGTGCAAAATAATGCACCTGGGAAACAAGAACCAGGGAAGAATACACAATGGGTGGGAGATAGTAACAACAACAAAACAGGAAAGGGACCTGTGGGTAATCATATCAGATGACCTTAAGGTTAGCAAGCAATGTGAGAAGGCAGTAGGGAGGGCCAGGGTATACTGGGATGTATAGGGAGAGGCATCAGCAGCAGAAAACAGGAAGTTGTTATCCCTCTGTACAGACAGTTGGTGAGACCCCATCTGGAATACTGTGTCCAGTTCTGGAGACCCCATCTCCGCAAGGACATAGACAGGATAGAGGCAGTCAGAGGAGGCAACTAAAATGGTGCAGGGTCTGCAAGAGAAGCCGTATGAGGAGAGACTAAAGGAGCTTAATATGTATACCTTGAGGAAAGAAGGGGAGGGGACATGATAGAAACTTTCAAGTACCTCAAGGAAATCAACAAAGTCCAAGAGGTGGCATCTTTCAGAAAAGAGACTTGCAAGAACAAGGGACACAATTTAAAGATAGAAGGAGGGCGGTTCAGGGGCAATGTGAGGAAGTATTATTTCACAGAGAGGTAGTGGATGCATGGAGCAGCCTTCCTGAGGAAGTTGTGGAGTCTAAAACTGTGGGAGAATTCAAGAATGCATGGGACAAACATAAGGCAATTCTTGTGGGGGGCAGGAAGATATAGGCTGTTGGTTAAATAGGATCTGCGGCCTATCCTGTAGGTAGGGAAATGGGCAGACTAGATGGGCCTAGCGGTCCTTATCTGCCGTCAAAGTCTATGTTTCTATGTTTCTATGTTTCTGTCATGTCAGCTGACTCTCCCGTGGCCATCTTGGGCAGACCAAGCAGCCTGCAACGTGCTTTTTATGTTAATCTGGGCTATCAGCTCTGCCATTACTCGATAGCCCTCATGAGCATAACCAGTTTGCCAAAACCCACTTGGTCTGTGCGAGATGGTCATGGTCGAGTCGGCCAACAGGACAACTGGCGTGGTTCTTTACAGATTAAAGAAAACATCTAAAAGGTACTTGAAGATTATTTTTGTTGCTAAAAGCCCTAACAGGTCATTTCTGCAGCAGCTGCTGAACTTTATAGCATAAACATTGTTTCCCTTAAAAATTCCAAAATATTTCAGTAGCAAAACTGCCACGAATTTCCCTGAAGAGATTTTTCATTCTGTACAGCTCTAGTCAACATTCAGCTATTGTTTTTCCAATTTCCACTTCTCTGACCAGCTCAGCCATACCACTAAAGATTAGGTCCAGTGTTGCTGTGTCCCTAATAATTATGTTACTGTGCAATATGAACTGCTCCTTTAAATATCATGTGTGTGTGTGTGTGTGTGTATGTGTGCGTGTGTGTGTGTGATTATTTCTTGATCCCATGTTAACAAGCCCCTTTAAAGCTTTCTGTTTGATCATTTAAAATAGCTGGCTTTGCTGTGCGTAAAACAGTACATGAGGATGCGCGCACTCTCTGCATTAAGTTCTCTCACTTTATGTAGTGCCTTTTCTGTAATTACAACTGAGTGATCGAAGAGGCATACTGTCAACATTTCTGTTCGGTCAGGTCCTTGGATGTGCCAAGTGTGTAGACAAGCTTACATTCTGCCACTCAACTTTATTACATCTCCCCCACCCCCATTCATACTGATGACAGCTACATGGCAATCTACTGCAATGGAAAGCTTTTAACACCCTGCAGAAAGTGGCCTTCCTGGCTTTATAATGGTGCACGTATTTTTTGAGGGGCGCAGTATCGATAAATAGTAATATTAATAATACATCTTGCCAAGCAACAAACAGAGCCCCTTCAGGAATTAAGAAGCACCCATAAGGAGGTGAATAACAGTGCCATTCTAGGACATTTTATATGTTTGAAAGGGAACATAAACGTGTTTTCACATTTTATTAAATAACTGGAAATGTGGGCATGTTTAAAGTCTCTTTCATAACTACAGCTGCTGTTCCACATGTTTGTTTGAAATAGTTCTATTGTTTCCCTTAGTTCAAGTCCCTTGTTAATGCTGCCGTTCCCAACCAATAAAAATGTTTTAATTACTGATGAGTTCTAGAACCCAGTGACATCAGTTGAGCAAAATCGTACAGTGAAGCCTTCCTTGCAGGGCGTTTGCTCAACTGATGTCACTAAATTCTGGAATCAAAATGTAAATGATGGCCTGATGCACTGACGTCCCGCTCCACACCGTGAAGTGTTGTGATAGCTAGTGGACATGGTGGTCCTGCTCTGCACATGCAGAAACCTTTGCGCAGCCACAGCCCAGGATGTGGACCCCTTCCACATGTGATCTGTTGCTGCCAGGACTCCTACATGCATGGCAGGGTTGGGGGTGGGCACAGGAATGGGCATGTACCCCATTCTGGTAGGTATTTCCAAGTTGTGGAGATCTGGCAGAGGGGGGCAGAAGCTAAACTGTCCTAAGGACAGCAGCAGCAGCAGCTAGGTGGGCCCCCCTCTGCACCAGTCTGAAAAAGCCTGTCATTACCAGATTGATGGTTAGACCACCCTACCCAGCCATTGGAGCCTCTGGCACCATCCGGTGAAACCTTTGAATTTGTTTGACATTGCAGCTGGGATATGATAGTCCTTGGAGGACTGCTGTATCGTGCCTGCTCCTACTCCATGCTGAGCTGGGGATCATGTAGCAAGCTGACCCAGACATCCAATGGGATGCCCAGGTACTGGCATAGTACCCACTTAGACCCACTCCTGGCCCTCTCGCAGCTCCATCTGCAGGTCCTGTGGGGCTGAATCCAGGAAGCTGGCAGGCACGCCAGCTCCACGGATGAAGGTCAGCACACCCTAGATACGAGCAGTTTGTACAGATCTTGGGTGCCTTTGAGGATCAGGCCCTAAACAAATGAATATCAGCCAGGAAAATGTTAGCTTTAACAACAGGCCCTAAATGTCAATATGGGTTTCATTTGTTTAATTTAAAATTTTCAGGGTTTTGCCATAGAGCCCTCCCCATCAGGAGTAACTTATGCATCCCTCCTTTTGAAAGGGCTTTAAGGTATCTGGGACTTGCCACACATGCATACCAGCAGAAATCCACCAGACACCTTCCATCTCATCTCTTTCCCAGATCACACATGGTGTAGACTGCCATGGAGTGTATGTGGGCGGGGAACCGGGTTTAGCATGCCACAAAAGTCTCCTCAGGTACAGAGGTTTGTCCATGCAGCAGGAGGGGATGCTCCACGTGTGCAAAACCCATCCAAAATAGGATCTAAATTCAGTGGGAACAAGTTTGGCCCAGCAGTTACAGTGCAGAGCTATGAATCGGGGACACCCAAGTTTGAATCCCACAACCACCACTTACTGCAGTGAAAACCTTCCAGTGCTTAACCTCTCTCTAATGTCTCTCAAATCAATCTCTGTGCAGTTTGAATCTGCCTGTGCACTCATAATGGCAGTAACATTCTCTTCTCCCTCGTCTTCTTGATTATAAAGTGCTTTGGAATACAGTTTGGATGAAAGGTGTTACAGAAAACAAAATGACGTTTTTTTTCCCTCCTACTTTGCAACATAACCGCTGCGGCCTAATGAGATATAACGGTACATCTGTACATTAAAGGTAGAAGGAGTGAGAAAAGTTGGTTAATTAAGCAATATTTCATGACAGGGTGTGGTATTACATGAGATATCATCACACTTTGGGTGCATTGTGAGGCACGAGGCAATGCTGAGTGGTGAGAGCGTGTGTGGGTCACCATGCAGTCGGTGTTCAGGCTGATCGTGATTTGGCTGAATGATAAGACCAGGAACCCCTCTAAACATTAAAATGATGGAATGAAAATCAAGTAACAAAAATTGAATTGAATTGACTTGATTGAATTGCAGCCTATCACGCAGTTTTGTGGTGGGCACTGCTACTGTAACTATCTGATTTTGATTTTGGCCACACACCAGGTGCACCCCTGTAAACATTAAAACATTTTTTAAGAAAGATGTATAAGAAATGTGATAAAATCTCTGTGTATTAGCCGGGGTTAAGCTTGCTAAACCTTTAATGATATCCCAAGATACAGCACACCCTAGAGTGCAACTAGTATGAGTATCGCTTCCAAAGTGTTAGAAAGTGGCTGATCTTGGTAATCATTTTTTTCCATGTAGGTCACGGCCCCTGCTTTTGCCTAGGGGTATGCCCTGTCCAGGCAAGCTTTTCTCCATCATTTGGCTAGTAGAGAATTTTATTCTTGATTCTCTCCTTTGTTGCCTCCCTCCTCTGCATGGTGTGAGTCATGCTCGTCACGCTCGATGTGACTGTGTGCCGCTGCAGAAAGAGCAAGCTTCCTGATCCACCCACAGGGGTACTGTATGCCGCAACCTGCTGTCAGCGCTCCCCAAATGAGATGTGCTGCCCTTCAGTGGCCCTTGGTAATTAGTTTTGAACCATGATGGTGTACCAAGACATCATCATGGGTCAAAGGTTGCTTCAGCCAATCAGCTTTCAGGATTTCTCTTATCCATTTTATACGTATTTGCACCTTTCAACGGACTCTCCCTCTCATCTAGCTGAGAAGGCTAGGCAAGCACACTACTGGCTTTTGTCAGCCTTTCATGAAGACAAAAGACTTTAAGGGCTGCGATTTGTTTTGTTTAAGTCTTATTGCAGGGCACACAAATCCTCTACTTATGATAAGCACACCAAGTCGTGTCCCTGGAGTGAGGTCTGATGAGGCAAAACAAACTGGAAACAAATAAGCCAGTAAGCCTAGTCAGACAAAGCTCTTCTCATTTCTGCTTTTCCTGTATTGCCTACAGTATCAATATAATGACTTCTGAAACAGCAGTATACTGTGGAACCATTATACCAGCACTTTCCAACCCCAAAACCGAGGGACCCACAGCTAGTCCCACAGCTACCTTCCACCTGCTGAGTCACCTCCTATTCTATCCCACTTCACTCCATCTTGGACTCACCGATATACTGAAATATAGTTAAAATACAATATCTGGCCTCCAACCTGTACTGCTCCCACACCCGCTAGATGCCATGTTTACCAACAGCCTTATCTTCCCAACTCACCCCAAGCCCCTACCTTTCTATGGGAAAACAGCCCTTATCAAAGGTGTTCCTCATCCCCCCTATACCCTGATGCTTGGCCATGGAAGGGCATTGCTGTAAGTCTGGTCTAGCCATGTTATGAAAAGTAGCCAGGCGACATTCAGGAGAGACTTCCTGCAGTCTCCATTAGTGTTTCTGAATAGAAACACAGACAGAGACTGTAGCAAACAACAGCTAGAGAGGGTCTTGTTACAATGTTCTGGCAGAATTAGACCCCAACATTTTGAAGCCCCTAGAACTAGACTACTTCTAAAATTTAGAACCAAAAATAATCTCTCCATATAGAAAACGTTTTACCACTTTGAAATGCAAACATATAATTGATATATAATATAATTAATATGCAAATATGTAAATTACCAGGTTCAATAAAAACAATTACATTTTATTTCCTTTCTGTAGAGGTTTTATTCCGCTTGTCAGGCACTGTCCTTGCCCTCCCACAGCACCGGTGACCTCCCATTCCAATTGCTACAGGTCCAGAGAACTACAGAGTATTGACTGCCTGCATTCTGATGGGCTGGGGAATCCCTACCCCACCCATTTCACCAGTGTCGCCCACAGTACTGTGCCATGCCACCCAGACCCTGTGAGCCATAGGCCCCCCCCACAATAGGAGGCCAAACTCACCCTGGCCCTCCACAGGGGGCCACCCTGGTGAAGGAATGTGGTACCCAGCTGCCCTGGCTCAGGAAGCCCCATCACTGGCAGCATCCCTGACCTCCGGCTGCCCAATGCCCAGTCACCGATCCCCCCCCCCCACTCACTCCCGGATCCATGTCCCCCATGTCAGTGCATGATATGCTACTGCTGAGATACTGGGTGACTGAAAATATAGAGACCCTTTCAAAACATTTTGAATTCATAACAGTAATGGTCCGCCTGTCCTTACAGTAGGAATCAATTCTGTACAAACTACTGAGCAAACGAACCCAGTCTTCACACGAATTGGAACCATGTATCTTCCAAAGGACTGGAGATGGTTGCAGATTTGGAGCCTGTGGAGTGATGGCAGTTAGAAAGATCAAGGCATATCTGAAGTCCTGTTTTCCTAAAACCCACAGCCTTCTGGCCAAGAAGTGAGAGGGCTACCCTATTGTGCCCCACTGGCATTTTATGGCTCATCCTCAAAGGCTTGGACAGTAAAGCCAAGCTAGCAGTGCAGCAGAACTCCAGGCTAGGCTGGCAGGACTCCCACAACAGTAATGCTGTTTAAAAGTGTCCCTATTGTTTCAAGGGATGATTTGAAAAAAATATGTAGAATAATATATAGGGGTAGATGTGTAACACATTTATTATACCTAATGTGCGTGATACTACAATACTTACACCTCAGAAATGAAGCTCAAGCTGAGTAAAAGCATCACACATACACTGAACATGTAAGAAAAAAATTAACACAGTCCTCATATTTTATATTGTATATTATACCCTGGGGTCTGAGATTGATGTACCCTGATTTCTCAGTTGATACTTTATGCCATGTGATAATTTCTGCATAACCACCACATAAAATACCAACTGACCGCACACAGAAAGTAAAAGAAAAACAAATCACTACACCCCCTGAGCATTTCCAAACCCAAATTGTAAACACTGCCATCTTTGTTCCTGCTAATGTCTACCTCAACACAACTTTTTTTTAAATCTGCTATTAAACTTCCAATTTAGCACATACACAGCACAACAACTAAATAAATGAGAAAAAAGGCTCTGTTTGCCATGCTCAGCTAATCATGGCCTGTCAACTGGATGAGGCCAAGTCTCCTCTCCCGTCCCCAGCGATGTAGTCAGTGGGCAGGATTTTCAAAATATGGCGCAGGGCTTGTGTCTGGCCCTGCACCATGACACGTTGGCTGTGGTGGTGCGCCAAACCCTTCCCCTGCAACTGCGTCCAATTTTACAATCTTGGGCACAGTTGCGATACTTTTCACAAATTATAGCAATTTGCACCAAATATTTGGTGCATGCTCCATAAAACAGGCCCCCGCACATTAGACCAGAAAAAGTTGGTCTGCAATTGCCGCATGGGATAGAAAATTCTGTGAGGCGCCTCAAGCCCTTTGCATCGTATCGTCATCAGCACTGGGACTTGCAGCGATCGAGGCATTTGAAATCTAGCCCAGTATGTTTTGTTTGTGTTTTTAAATCCTGGTCAGACACATCACATTGGGACCACATACCTACATCTCCAGGCAGCTCAGTTTTTGTTATGGTTGGGAGGAAGACACAGAATGGAGGAGACATCACTTATCATGCAAGCCCTGTATATTAGCTCCCAATCAAGCAGACACTGGTGGCACATCCTTTCTACTGTGCTCACATTGCTGTAACACTGCCTCTCTCTTTTTTATGGTCACTCTGGAACCACGTTTGTTACCACTAATTCTTTCTTCAAGTTCTGATTGTGCAACAGTTAAAATCTTCATAACCTGATTGTGCAACAGCTAAAATCTTCATAACCTTTTATTTGTTCCGTTTTTTTTTTTTGCTTCCTTATTCCTTCTTTCCCTGTTTTCTTATCAGAGTTTCATTTCTTTGCCCAGAATATCAAAGGAAATATTCCAAAACATTGTGGAGTAACATTTCTTCTATAGATAACATGTGTATATGGTTACATGTTTGTATTATGTGTTTTGATATTTTAAAATGTATCTTTACTAGTATGGATATTATTGTTGCTAGTGTTTTATAACAGTATAAGTTATTTTATGTGTAATTTGTGCATTTTGTTAAATCATTTTATTGAAAAATTTAATAAATCCTTATTCATAAAAAGATGAAAATTACTAAAAACGAAAACACCCCAGGACATTTTTAAGTGAAAGATTTTGAGAAAATACAGTAACAACTCAATTAATAAATAAATACTTTAAAAAATGTTGAGTTAATTGTCATGGGGAAGGCATGGGGACAGAGTGAAGGGTTGAAAACAGGCTTTCGAAGCACAGGGGAATAGGTGATGGCAAGTGTGAGAGGGACTTCCATTATACACGTCATACTCACGCATAACGGAGAAATAATAACTGGAAAATGTCCTTTTGCCTTAGTGGGAGTTGTAGGTAATTTTCCATCATAACCAGCCAGTTACAACGGCACTCACATTCCACCACACAGTCCTCGAGATCATACATTTCCTTGCATATGCACAGCGTCATCAACTTGAACTTGTCTTTACTTGAACAGAGATCCTTTCCCCAGCCGCAAGCCACTGTTTAATTTCCACATTAAGAGCATTGCAAAAATGACAGGATCAACCTGATAAGTAAATAAATATATAGAATATTGCATAGGGAGGTGTGTATAATGAAAATGTTACACACACCTGAGGTGTGAGATGCTACATAAACTCCAAGAGCAAAGGTTTATACAAGCATCCCACACTAAAGGTGTGTGTAAAATTTTGAGCTTCACGTACCACCCCATGCCTTGTTTTATATAACTGTGGGGGAGCCTTTTTTTTTGCCTCAGCAAGTGTCCCTAGAATAGGTAAACAGTATAGTCTGAGCTGCTTGTAGCTTTCCCCTTGACAAAGCTCTGCATGTTTGCTGTTATAACCAGGCTTGGCAGGATTAGATTTAAATCAGTAAATGTTGATAAATGTTGATTTCACTGCACACACACAAACCGATGAAAAAGTATTTCCACCTATAGTGATCTAAATTTACAGATAGGCAAAATAATTTCTACTGCTATTTTGACATGTGATGATAATCTGTGTTTTATCAGTTTGTAAATCTTCAACGTTTATTGTCATTAACTGCAACTGTTAAAATGAAATCAATGCAAATCAAAATAAATGATTAAAACCCATCATTTCATGCGACTGTGAAAATTTACAATTGATAAAACTGGGAAAAGGTATAAACATAAAAATCTATATTTACATCAAAATTATAAAAAGAAAATTCTGTCAACCCGAGTTATAATGGTCAATTATAACTGGCTTTGTCAATCGGAAAGAAACACTCCCATTTATTACAGTAAAGCTGAAGTGGCTGCAATAGGCTGCACGGGGCAGGGACACTTATTCGGGGCAGGGACACTTATTCGGGGGCATGGGGATTAAAGCTCAAGATCCTTGGGGTCAAAAACATTAATCAGCAATTATGTAAAATAAAACATGGGGCGGTGTCCTAAACTTGAATTGTATACACACTCTCAGTATGTGATGCTCGTATAAACCCCTCAAGCTTCGCTCTTGGAGTTTTTGTAACATGTTACACCTAGGCTGCGGATAAAACTTGCATTACACACACCACTCCATGTATTATTCTGTAATTGAGACAAATGGTTTCAGTGTGTGTTCGCACCTAACCAGTTATTACAGTATATCGTTTTTATAAAAAAAATCAGTTGTGATTTCATACGTTTTATATTGATGAGCTGGAGATTAATGAAGGCCACCGCTCAACTAACAAGGGCCTTGACTAATCAAAGCAGTGCCCTTCATTAATCTCAGCTTACAATCATAAAGTATTAAATAGGCATAAAATTGAGTCCATTTCTTTTTATGCTTGCTTATCTCCTTGCTACACATTATGTTGCCCGACTACGGGGGACGGTACAGCAATCAGGAAGTGGGAGGGATTGGCTGGCCACCTTGTCAGGGCCAAACTATGATCCTTTCCACATAAATATAGGCTCAGAATAAAACTTTGAAAATTACAGAAACAGCCTATCACCGACATGGCCTACCAAAAATGGTTAAGTCCTGCATCAGCACCAAAAGATTACACAATCAACTTTAAGATAATGTCCTGTGTGTTGATTTATAATGTCAAATGACTTTAAATAGAACCCACTAAGTTTTCTTCATGAGGGAGAATATTAATATGGGACTTGACAGGACATGGTTAGGTTATACCTAGCTGCTATAGAGAAAAAAAAAAACAAGCAGAGGTTGCACTCCATATGAACAGCATTGAGGTCCAACCACATGTAGCAAAACAATATGTAAGTCTATTTAAACTTGTAAAACACAAAATATACAAGGCAATATTTGCAGTGAGGATAACAGTGTAGACAACCAAGTCCAGTTGCCCTGACGCTTCACTCATTAGAGCTTCGTTGGGAGGCTGAGGCAGAGGACAGCACTGCCATTAGATGTCGGATTGAGATCTGTCCTCTGCTAATGTTTTTAACCAAATATTTACTCAGGGGTGGGGGACAGAGTGTAACGAGAGGCTGTAATCATTACATTGCCATTCCAGAAGGCAGCTTGCCTCAGAGTTAGAGCATCATTTATTTATCTGAGTTTCATTTATTTTAAAATTGGTGACCAGGAAAGGCACCCTGAGCCAGGGCTCATTTCCAGGTGTGACCTGGGGAAAAGAAAAGGGAATACAATAAATCAGAAACAGCAGTGGAGAAGCATTCCAGAAATAAAGTGCAAACAGTGAACAATTCAACAAGATGCAAGTGCAAATATCAATAAATGGGAACAGGCGTTGGTTACATAGAGCAGCACCAATACTCAATTAAAATGGCAAAAGGAGGTTGATACAAATAAGTGCAGCACTTGTAGTGACATGAACAGACCCTGGGGGGGGGGAGCCTGGTGAGGGTGAAAAGGGCACCAGGGGCACATTGGGTAGGGGGGCTGACATGAGCAGGAAGGAGATGGTGGAGGGAAGGAGCTTTATCTGGTGCCTAATGGAAATGGGGGCAGGGTGGGAGATGGAGAGAAGACCGTAGAACTGTGAACATGAAGACCTAGGCTTGAATCTCTCTTGGCAGGGTTAAAATTGAAGAGAAACTCACTCATGGGATAGGAGAGTACTGCAAGAGGTTCTCGAAGGATCTGTCTGCTAAGCCTGCGAAGGTGTGAGATAAAACAGACACAACAAACCAGAAGTCAGGTGCATGTTTTACTTGTCTCCACCCTGTTCATTGCCTGTATTTCACCTTCTTGATAATACTCTTGTACTGATTGTAAACCTTGCTCTGTAATCTCCCAGGTCGTACCTGAAAATAGCATTCCTTGTCTAGCTGTGCTTACCCAGTAAACAAAAGCTAATAAATAAAAAACACAAATGTGCATTGTTATTTTATTCAAATCAGAAAAAAAAGTAATAAACATACAGAAAGCAAATGGCAGTATAGCACAGTGGTTTAAGGCTCTGAGCTGCAAGCCTGGAGACCTGGGTTTGAATCCCATAGCCCCTACTTGCATACTGTGTGACCCTGAGCAAGTCACTTAACTTCCTTATGCTCCCAGGTCACACCTGTAAACAATTTTTCAGCTAAGTGTGTCTCTCCTGGTAAAATAAATAAACAAATTAAATTAAACAAAAGGTAATTCAATGTCCAGTATTCAGCAAACTGTCTAATTCTGAAAATTCCTGAGGCTTAGCTTCAGCCTTTGCAAACAGAACAGTGAGGAAACAAGTACACACTTCTGAGGTCCTCCTCACTTGGTAGTCAGTATTCAACTGAATCCCCTGTCTATCATTGTTACTCCAAGTGGTGGGTTTTTATACCTTTCATGGATGACATCACTGTCGGGTGATCCTCCCCTTTTTGCTAAAACCAGTATAAACCTCTTATTCTCAGGAGTTCCCTATCAGACAGTAAAGACATACATGTTCATATATGTTAATTTTTCTAGCCTAGACTCAACTCCTCTTTTCTTGGCTAAGGGGGTTTTATGTTAAGGGGGTTTTATGTTTCCATTTTGTTTCATCTCAAAAGATAGTTTTAATAAGATAATAAGTCCATGAAGTTTCCACTGGGTTTGCAAGGGGAAAGGAAGAACGAGGGCACACTCCTCTTCTCCCTTCTCCTGCCAATACTTGGAACTCATCATATCTTTATCTTTTTATTTCCATTAAATCATTAAATGTGACACCCTAAAATAGACAAGCATACAGCAAACGTATTTCATTTTCATTCCCAGAGTGAGTGGCTGTCCCACTAAAACAAAAAGCGAAAGGAATGAGGGGGGGTTCAGATACCTCACACATGGGTATCTACCTTAGATAGAGCTCATCCTGTCACACAGCCATGAAAAACAAGCATTTGTCAATGCTGAATGTTTGCTTGCTGGTATTAGCAATGGAAATGCAGAAGTTAGACAGATGCAGAGTAGGAATGGCAGTGATGTATTGAACTTCATGCCAACTTCACCTCCACCCTGCAGAGACGGACAGGCATTGGGGTATGAGTTTGGGTTGCCACCCATAACGTTCATGCCATTTCACCTCACCCTATCCTGCAGACACCGACAAGTGTTGAGGTGTGCCTTGGGGTGTTCCATGGACTTAAACAGAATTCTGAAGAAACCATACATTCTGGTGTGAAACGTTGAGAAGGGAAAGCTCCACACTTGTACACAAGCCCAACAATGGGATTCTATTAATTATTTATAATGTATGGGGGCCCTTATTACTAACTGAAATCAAGCAGATTGTAACCATGTTATGCCATTGTTATGACATCACTCTGTTGTTAACTCCTTCTTAAGTATGTTTGTCATATCA
Source organism: Neoceratodus forsteri (assembly GCA_016271365.2). Lineage (NCBI taxonomy): Eukaryota > Metazoa > Chordata > Ceratodontiformes > Ceratodontidae > Neoceratodus > Neoceratodus forsteri. Next base: position 61,240,374 of record JADMNL010000033.1, read on the forward strand.
ATGGTATAACAAAATGGAATGCTCACAACATTCAATGTTCCACTTTGAATTTTTTTTTTAAATGTTGGTATTAAATTAATTGATTTGTGCCAGGATGTACCGATGAATAGTGTTGCGAAGAACACACAATAAAAATTGTTGAGGAATCTTTCTGCATGATTTATGACTGCTTAAGGTAAGAATTACTCAGAAAAGTAATTAAATCCCCAATAATCTTCATAGCCCATACCCTATAAAATATAATGTATGGTCTTTGGTTAATAATTGCGCTGAAAACTCTTCTCAAGGTTGCCATGACATCTGAAAACCTCTTGCGGTTTGCATTGATGTCATAACGGCTTAACCTAATGTTACAAAGTTGTCAACCAAAGACCTATACATTATCCTCTATATAGTATAAGGTTAAGGCTTATTGCGTATGGAAAGCAGCCCCTCAAAAAACACTGTTGAGCATGTTCTAAAGATGTTGTGCATGTTCCGTCATTAACTCAGCTGTGTTCACTCCCCCATTGCTCACTCCCACTGGTTTCAGTTTCTCCACTCTGCTCACTTACACACAATTTTACACCCCACCCCCCCACACACTCCAGGCACCTCTGCTTTTACTTTTGCAGCAGCGCTCTGCTCAATCACGGAAGGGTAACAAAAAAAATCTGAAACCATATACTATATCAAACAAAATAGGGTGATCATACAAAACTCATGCTGTGTTCCATCTCAGGGTGAGATAACAGCATGGACCTCTCAGACTTCACTCTCAAGGTCCATATGCTCATTAACCCCAATGGAAACACAGGCTCATTGTGTATGGCTGCCATGCATTTAGTTACAGTCAATTCGCCTCATCTCTGGTTGAACTGCCATCCTTCTGTAAATGCATTAGCCTTGTTTGTATTTTTGTTGGTGAGAATTGTTGCAGGAAATGTGAAACAGGCAGGCACTGTGGACTGAGGGTATGTTACTGTCTAGAAAATTCTATATTTCTTAATGTCAGTGAAACAGCACCAGCAGCAGATTCAAAGCAGTGCTGTCAGTTGGTTATGGCATATTCCCAGGCTGAAATCAAAATGTTCAGATGGCTCAGGAGACTCAGAAAGTATATTGGTGTGTGTGTGCATTTGTGTCTGTTGGTGGAAAGCTGTCCTGGGCCTGCCTTTAACCAGAAGAGACGATATGCTTCAGTCCTCATCGCATTCCCACAGTGACATGCAAAACTGCACAAATAAAAGTTGTTGTTGATACTGCAAGAAAGGATCTCTACTCTACTTTTAAATCAAACATTTCTCAAAGGGGTCTTGGAAAAATCTGTTCACATTTACTTTCCTGTTAAATGTTCCTGTTTAAAGATGGACAGAACAAGCTGGCCCAGTGGCGCTGAGGGTTGAGGCACTGAATGCCACACCTCACGCCACACCTGCGATCCGGGTTCGGGGACGAGCCCAGGATGCTGGGGGTCGGCAGGGGAGGGTAGGGATTGAACATCCGGAGGATAGCTCTCTCTCCCTGGGGGATTTCACGTTCCCGCAGTCTAGTGTCCACTGGTGGTGCCAGGGGATCACAGCAGTCGATTGCAAGGAAGAATGGAGATTGGCTGGGGGGCGCTCCTGTGGGCATGCTCGGGAGTGAGCATGCATCACACTGGAGTGCATTGCACTCCCCAGCCAATAGGGGAAAATACAAGAAAAATCCCTACCGCGGGTGAGGTGACGGACATCAGTTGCCCCAGCTATTCTTACGTCGCCACACATCTCCCAACCTCCCTTGAGACTGCAGGCCTCTCTTGAGCCGGAGAGACCAGGGTCCTGGAACCCGATGTAGCGGAGGCGGTTCAGATGGGTGGTGGAGCCGTGAGCAGAGCATTGATCCCGAGAGATGCCCCGTCAGGTAGGTGCATAAAGAAACTTCACAAAAAGATGGACAGAACCAGTTCTGACAATTGAAGCCCCCACCTTGATTTTGTCATACTGTGAGACCTGTAGAGCCCAGGGAAGTCACGGAGAGTTTCAGATGGAACTCAAGCCAACCTGATAGAGTACCAGTTAGGGACCATGTAGTGTGTCCACAGCTCCACCAGCTTGGGACAGAGGAGTCAAGTCGTGACACAAACCCAGGTTCCCCGAATGGAAGGGCAGTGTACTCTGCCATCACCACTGAGTAGAGCAGAGCTTTTTTTTTTTTTTAATTAGGTCCTCCTTTTGCTTTTGGCTGACAAAAAAGGGCATTTCTTAAATGAAGTTAGGCCCCTGACTATTTGGCTGGGACGGGAGAACAATGAAAGGTTCTGAGGTTCTAAAAGGTTCTGATTGTTGTCTGAGCTACAGCAGAACTCTCAGAACCTTTCAATGTAATGTACAAAAACTGTTTTAACCATCACTGGCCACCCTTCAGCTATCGTCAGTAAAGGTAGAGGAATCTAAAAACAACTTGGAGAGGGACTACATTATCCCTAGCCTGCATTTAGGTCATTCTACCACCACCAGCTTTCTCATTAAATAAAGACCTGCTTGGGGAGTTTTAGAAAGTGTCAGAACCTTATAAGAACTAGTGATGCTCGGAACTGCAGGTTCAGAATCACAGCCATCAGATTTCAATCCACCTATCAGAATTACTTCAGGATTTTTGGAATCGTAGCCTGAAAATCCTAATTCCGAAATTAAAGGTAAAACTATGTTTTTAGATGGGAAATTAGAATTTAGGATATATGATTCCAGTTCGATTCCAATTCTTATTAAGGGGTCCTTGTAAGAATTGGAATTAAAAGGATTTCTGAATTGGATTTTGCCACTTGTCAAGCAGTCTGGTGTTTCTACAGGTAAGGACGTCATCGTTCATTCATTCATTCTGAAGCAGACACTCAACAGAGAGGGTCCGTCTCTACAGCACAAGATGGTTTTATTTTTTAGAGGTATAAGTTATTTAAGGATTGGCTACTTGTGGGCTTGGGGGGAGGAGGGATGTTGGGTACTAGAGTGTGGTAGTGGTATTGCTATGTTTTCAAGCACTTGATGACAGGGATGGGGTGGGGGTTACTTGCTACTGACCCGGCGTGGATGGGGGAAGCATATATACAAAATATGTATTAAACTTCACTAGGACTGTGGGAGGAGGAGGGAGGTGTCTGCTACCGGGTGGAGGGTTCAGGGGATTTATAAATATAGGGTGGGATATTCAGACTGCGCCAGGCTGTGGCGCAAGCCTGGGCGCAGCGCAACTGGGATGTGCCAGGGTGCTGACAGGGTGATACTCAACAGTGCTGCGCCATGGCGCAGCACTACTGAATATCACTCTGTGGCCACCCACATTGTGCATGGTGCAGTGGCACTGCACCAGCGCAAGTGGCCAGAGAGGGACAGGGGTATGCGCGATCGCAAGTGCCGTTGCGCTAGGCGCATCAACTGTGATATACAAAGGTGCACATGAAAATGGGGCCATAATGCATGCAAGGTGCAAATGGGGCCATTTGCATATCATCATAACCCATTGCATGCAGTTACCCATCCCGGTGACTTGCACCTGGCGCCCTGCAGGCTGCAGCCGTCGAGATAGCGCCTACTGGCGGCAAAGTGCCCCACTGCCCGATCGCGGGCATATGTATGAAAATAAAATGTCCTATATCCCTGGTGGTCCAGTGGACCGCTCGCAGCCTGATCTTGGGCAGAAGTCTAAAGAACGATTAAATCCCATCCCTGGTGGTCCAGCGGTACCTCCCTCCCCACCCTCCACTGAGCTACCACCTGCTTCCCGCGGTCAGCGGCGGGCAGCAACTCCACCGCAAGCCGCCCGACCACCCGCCCGACTGACTGCGTACAGTACAGCTGTACACCCGTTGGCCAATGGGTGTGCAGACTGTACTATACTACCTGATACAGATATGTGAATGGATTCATTCACATATCTGGACTGCAATAATAACAGTCTGACACTCCATTGGCCCACGCTGTGGACCAATGGGCATACAGCTGTACTGTACACAGTCAGTCGGCGGCGGCCGGGCGGCTTGCAGGTGGGAGCTGCTGCCCACCGCTGACTGGGGAGCGGGCTACGGGCCCAGTGGGAGGGTGGGGAGGGGGTACCGCTGGACCACCAGGGATGGATTTAATCATTCTTTAGACTTCTGACCACGATCGGGCTGCGAGCGTTCCACTGGACCACCAGGGATATAGGACTTTCTATTATTATACATATGCCTGCGATCGGGCTGCCAGTGGTCTACTGGACCACCAGGGATATAGGACTTTAATTATTATACACATGCCCGCGATTGGGCATGGGGGGCGCTACCCAACGGAGGGTGCCACTGGAGCTTGGGTGGCCACCCACAGCTGACAGCTGCCATGTTGCACCCTGCAATACAGCAGCTCACCTGTGGGTGGCCGGCTGTTGCTCCTTTATTTTTTGGAACAACTGTATGCGAGGCGCATGTAGGGGTTGTGTCTGCATGGGCTCCGCATCCCTGGAGCTGAATATCGGGATGTGTGGGGGTGTGCATGGGCACACCCCCCCCACTTGCACCGCGTACATTACTGATGCACCCCAGTGCATCGGGATTTGTGCCACGCACTTTCCTCTTTTGAATATCACACTGGGGCGCATCGGTGGGTTGCGCATGGTGCAACTGTGTTGTGCCATGTGCAACCCTTCTGAATATCCCACCATAGGCTCTAAGTGGTGGAGGGATTGGTACCACTGTATAACATAGTGGTGAGAGAGGGATATATTTAAAACATTTTTTAAAAGGAACTTCATACGCTGGCCTGGTGGTGAAGAGGCGGCATGAGGAGCAGTGTGCCTCCTGCCCGGCGACCCGGAGTCTCGGAACGAACCGTGGCACTGGAATTGGCGGGAAAGCTGGAGAGGATCGAGTGGACATATGGCAGCTCTTCTGTCCTGGATTGGGATGGTGGGTCGCCTGGCTCTTGGCTACCACCAGGTGGAGGTCTGGTGGTAGCGCTTATGTTGGGAGGCGGACTAAGATCAAGTGGTGGTGGAAGGAGCCAGGGTTCTGGAATGCATGTGTGCCTCCACATTCATAAGCCCTCCGTGTTGCTACCAACTCTGGGCAAGAGAGAAAATGGGAAAAAGGGTCTGCTTGGGCTCAATGATGTCACCACCAGCCACTGCTCCACATTGCTACCTCATTGGGACCCAGCAACTGGATGTGGTCTTTGAATTGGGGAGAACGGCCCTCTCCAGCCAGGCCCCATTATGAGGGGCAATCCATGGGGGGGTGTATGGGACCCGTCTGGGTTGAGGCAGATTGCCAAGCTGAGGGGGCAGGGACAGGACCAAGAAGCCCCAGCCAAAGCAGACCAGGGATAAAAAAGTGCAAAGCTGTGCTAAAGCTGGAAAACCTTGCCCCCTATAAGTAGTGTGAAGACCTTGGCTTTGTACCACCTTCGTTGGCGAAGATTCAGTTTGCCATGTCTCTAATTACTACACGCAATCAAACCACAACCCATCTTAAACAACATGCAACATCTTTTTTTCAAAGGCCTGTTCACAAATGGGTGTTCAACCATAAACTACTGTGCTTGCAACAAATTTATTCATGCTCGGGTTCTGCTATTAAAGAAAAGCTCTGCACTTCAGCATGTACTTCCATAAATAAGATGTGTCATCTATTACAATTTAGTAGAGAATACATTTTCATTTTAATATTCCTTCAAAAGGATTACAGAGCTTGGTAGTCTATCTAAAATGTCATGCAGAAAACATTTGCCTCTCCCCATTAACCTCACAGTGCCTGTGTTTATGACCTCATTGTGCTGACCATGGCAACAGACTGTGATGTCCCAAATAGCAAATATGATGGGAGCAGGGGAAAGTCACGTACATTTTGAAAGGCTCAGTGAACTAAGTAGTGCATTGGATGCAATATTCAGTAGCTCAACAACTGGGAAAAGTAAAAAAAAAAAAATTACTAGAAAGCAATGATGTTAAAACATAATTGGTGTTAATCTAGTGGTTTTAAGCTTTTTATTATAGCAGAGAGTTGCTCCTTAAGGCCAGGATAAAATAATAAATTGAGCCTCAGATTTTTCTGGGCATTTTTCTAGAGCAACAAGCAGACATTTTTTATTATTTTTTTTTTGTTCTTGCACAGGCTTAATCTTGTTACTTATAAGAACAAAAATAGTACCTCTTTAGTTCTGGGGAACATTGGGATCAAAAATTCCTTGTTACCCTCCTGTAACATAATCATCTGGTAAATATTAATGCAAAATGGAGTCAAAATTTAAAAATATATATTTTTGAAAAGAAGACGTGGCAAATCCCAAGGATCTAACTTTTTAGCATGTCCTAAATTAAACACAAGACCAAACAGAATATAGACAGATACAGTTAGAAATAAACAAGGCAAGGCTGTGATTCAGACTGAATGTTATAGAAAAGACATTCTCAGTCAAACACTCAAAATCTACACTTAATCTCTCATTGCATAGGAACTGCACGTATTTTTATTCTTGTAGTCTTTTCTCTTTTCAGCAGATCCCACTAAATTTTCTCACGCTGTAAAATATTTAGTCCAGCCTTTCCTTGTTAATCCCACCTCAATTTTCTCTTGCTAAAAGTCCCAAGTGTTTCCTAGAACAATGTTTCTTTCTCTTGGACATCCAGGCTTCAGAAAAGCTGAGATTTCAAGAATTTCTATCTCTTAATATGTCTACGTTTTCTAAGGTTGTAACCTCAGACAGGCTGAGAATCCTTAGGTTTCCTGTGAGTTCTAACTTTCACGAGAAAAACTTGGAGTAACATTTATGCACTGACCAAATCTGCAGCCCAACCCTCTGGCATAACCCCATTTAGAAGTAAATGCGTTTCTGCTCCCTTCTCCCTGGACCCTCATGAAAGCGAGATGTTACATCTTATGAGGCTACACTGAAAAGTAAGCAATTTAACGAATAGTTAAATATCCAGGATAACTAAAATTGTAAAAAAAAAACACAACAGAAACATGACACTGACACTATTATAGATGTGTGATATTTGTTCACTGAAGTTGAAAAACTCACAGTGACAAGACAGCTTGGAGGGTGGCAAGAAAACTGATTTTAGTTTTTCCACTTAGTTCATGTTAGGTTTAACATCTGGATTTTATAAAGTCTTCACATTTGGGATATGCAAATAACCAAAATGACATTGTTGCAAAATTATTATGCAAAAACAGAAGCTGTATATACAAGTAAAGATTGGAAGGGCTGCCCAGTGGTCCACCTGAAGCGTATCCTGTTTCTGTCCCGGTGACCTCAGTTTGGGAGCAGAGCTGGGATCAGAACAACCAGGGCTGGTGAGTGCTGCCAAACACAGCATGAGCCAGTTGGAGGGAGAGGAGGATAATGCCGTAGTCCTCCCAGAAAGCAACCCCTTGTGGTGAACTGGGGAGCCCCACTCCCCCACAGGAGGGCCTCAGGTGGCACTTGCATACAAGTGTGCTGCATTGGTTGGGTGAGGCATAAATCCAACACTGGGTGGTGGGAGGGAGAAAACAAGGAACAGAAAAACCACAGTGCTATCAGGACATTGACTGGACGGTGCTCTCAGGCCCTGCTTCATGAACTCCACTGGTGTGAGCGATAGGGCTAATGGAGATCGGGCTGGGGTACTGCTGCAGGGGTATGCCTCTGAACGGAGGACTGGGTGGGTGGCACTGGAGGAGAAACTGCTATATGGAACAAAACAAACTGTAGGTTGGAATGCATACCTCTCAATTGTCCCAGAGTATGAGGGCGTCCCTTTTCACCCCTCAAAATTGCTCTGTGCCTTATCTGCTCCTCATGGAAAAGGTGCTGCCCACATGGAGACTGGGCATCAAATTCAGACTTTAAAGCAGAAATTCTTAAAATTCTAAGATGTTTAACTCCCTCTGTCCCTTCTCATGACTTGCCTCAGCAGTCAGTCTGCATCATGCTCCATCGGCACCCGTCACCCCACCCTCCCCCAGCTCACAGTCCCGTGAGTTTCCCTAACAGTCACTACTAATGCAGGCTGCCTGACCATGCCTCCCACACCCCACCATTTACTTTAGCATGTCTTCTCAATCAACCTCCTTCACCCCAACATTTATCCCTATACCTTATCACCCTTCTTCCCACCTGTCACCTCCACCACATTACATACCTCTCTCTCGTACCTCCTTTCTTCACCCACTGCCAGCTATCCCGTCCCTCTGAACTACTGACAAGGCACTCTGTGGCTTATTCCCCACCCTCATAAAGTGTTTTTCTTTTTATTTTAACTGGTACCTTTGTTTTGAGTTAATCTGTGAGTTCTGAATCAAGCTGTATCGTTCATTGGAATGTACCTTTGCTTTCTCCTATTGTTCTTTGTTTTGCGATCTATGATGTGGAACCTTTGTAAAAGAGCTTGCGCTCAAAGGTCTTTTCGAATCACTAAATAAATAAATAAAATAAACTTTGCATAAGTAAACACAACAGTTTCCACAGCATTCTGAGCTTGCATCTCCATATTTGAAGGAGTGTCTCTCATTATGAGGCCATTACCCTCATTTTGTGTGTCTGCGTCCCTCATTTCAGTGACAAAATGTTGAGAGTTATGTTGGGATGGTGTGAGGTTTCACTGATAAACCATAACTGATGTAGCCTTGAATATGACAAATGCTACAACACAGTGGAGTTAGCCAGGATGCAATGGTCTTATCACAGTTTCTGCCAGTGATATACAGCAGAATACTGCAAGAATAGAATGTAACCTACAGGCAGTTACTCCAGTTTGTCACGTAGCAAAGTGTGACGTGCTGATCACAGAGAATTACGTCTTGGCTGACTTTACTGTATGCATCATTCCCACCATTTTCTCCACCCACACACCAAAAGAATTGCGGCTGACATATTATGCATTTCATCTGGTTTTGCAGTCAGTGCCAATGCTGCTTCTCGGGCAACTGGCAGGAAGGAGGGGGGCTGCAAAGCAGCTTGCACTCCTCTTCCTATCCCCGGATCCAAGTGCCTAATCTGTGTAGGATTCTAGGATTGGGGGGAGGGGATTTCACTCTGACCCATGTCTCCCAGGGGCCGAAACAGGGAGGGCAGGCATGCATCTCAACTTCCATGTGAGATTTAGGCACAGCTGTCTATATGAATGTGAACTTGGTCTTCAGAATATGAAGCTACAGTTAGCAACACTGTGACATTACTGTGACCAAAACATTTAAAATAAGAGTCATTTCAATTTCTAGGATAACTGGTCCTAAATCTATTCAGTAACAATTAGGATTGCTCAGAATCCTCAGAACTGAATCGGATTCGTTGGATTCTGATCCAATTTTTAGATTCAAGATTTTTGGATTTGAAGTCCAAAAATCCTACATCTTTAACTGAATCCTAAAACATATTTTACATAGGCATTTAGGATTTAGGATTTCAAATCCAAAACAGATCAGTGTGGGTTCTTTTTTTTTTCACATTGAATACGTTTTATTGAACGAACAAGAAGACGCAATTTCTACAGGACAAGGAAACAGATCCTGCATAACACTGATGGAACAAATATTAGGTTTGTAAGCAGGAGAGAAAACAGTTTGTAATATAAACAAAGCAAAACAACCTCCCAACCCCACCCTCCACTCTAACCCCCCGCCACCCTCCCCTCCACCACCAGAGGATAATCAAAAGTATCTAACGGGTAAGAGATAGAGATATCAGGGTATTTCCTCACTAATATGAGGAAGAGGCTAAAAGGGAACACTAAAAGGGAGTAATCAGATCATCAGTAAAGCCTGTAAGGGTTCCCAAATCCGAGTGAATTTTTGCAATGTGCCAGTCATGCTGGCAACTAGGTGCTCAGCCTATAAGGCAAACAGTATCTCCCTGTACCATTCAATAAGTTGGGTATACACTGGTCAAGCCAGTGATGGAATTACTTTCTTAGCACATGCCAAAACCAGGGCCATGTGACACTTCCAGGCCCCATACACTGCTAGTATAATCTCTAAAATACATAGTTCAGGAAAAGACATCAGAAAGCCCTAACAAGGGATTGAGGTGTGTGTCTTGAATGGACTCCCAAAGGGAGCCACCTATTCATAGGACCATAAGATATGGAGTAGGGTGCCGGTTCCTTCCCATCTTGAACAGGAGTCATGGGAAGTCTACCCATTCTATGTAGTTTAACTGGAGTATAATAAAAATTATGTATAATGTTAAATTGCATAATGCGGTATCTATTCCATTTTTATACATTTATAAAGGTGATTCCAGAGGATGTTCCAATTTCTGGTGGGGGAGGAGCCCAGTAGGGAATGATCCCAGCTATAGAAATGTGGTCCATCCATGGAAACCAGGGACTCCTGGAGTGAGCGGTAAAAATAAGAAATAAAATGAGAACAAGGGGCCTGTTGAAGAAGGGGAGGATTAAATTGCCAAAAGGGCTAAGCCATGGTCCCAAACTGAAAAAGTGGGTGAGCATGTGTGATAATTAGAAGTAGCAGAAACAAGCAGAAGGAGACCAGTGATACTTATCACATGCTTCCTGAAATGATAGCAACTGGTGATTGGTCGTAAGATCTCCAACAATATGTTTTCGCCCATGTTGGGCCAAAACCTGAGGGATGGGGTGGCCTGCTATCTGGAGATTGGGATTCCCAAACAGGGGTTGGGTAGTGTCTTTAAATGGGCAAATCTTGAGCAAGGTACAACGTTGTAAGTGGACTTGAAGGAGGCTGCTAAAGAGGTATCATTTAGGGTTGAGGAAGGTTTTCTAATGAGGTATGGAAGAGACATTATATCTAATCCATTGCTGGAACACAGAGTGGACTCTATGTCCACCCAAAATGGGACATAAGTCTTGGAAAGGCTCCCCACTCGCCACCAACCAATAGGAAAGTTAGTGAGATGCATGGCCAAGTAGTATAAGAAAGAGACTAGGAACTTGCAGTCCCCCATCCTGTTTGAGCATAAGCTAACTAAAGCCAGTTGTGCCATCTTGCCCTGCCACAAGAAAGATGAGATAGTTCTATGGATTTGAGTAAACCTGAATGAGGAAGGACAAAATTATACATCTGTAGGGGGTATAATAACCTTGGTAGAATATTTATCTTTATGATGCTCAATCTGCCCCACAAGGAGAGGGGTAATGAAGACCAGCATTCCAAATCCACCCTAATACAAGTCAACATCAAATCTAAATTGTACTGTCGCATCTTAAGGGGTGAAGTGCTGAAACAGATCCCCAAGTACTTCAATTTGTCCCATCTCCGTAACAGGCCCAGGTGTTCGACCTCTGCCCTAAAGGTGGTATTGTTAAGGGGCATGACCTCAGTTTTAGACAGATTTAGTTTATTATTAGAAATGGCACCAAATTGCGAGATAATCTGTAGGGCAGCAGGCAGAGATGTAGTCGGAGCGGTAATATGCAATAAAATATTGTCCACATATACTGATAGCTTATACGCAGCCTGACCAATAGAAATACCAGTGACCTAATAAGAGAGGCCCAGCTTGCAGATGAGGGGCTCCAGAAAGAGATTAAATAGATAAGAAGAGAGGGGACCCACCTGTCTGGTGCCCTGGTGCAAAGAAAAGGATGAGGATAAAACCCCATTACAAAGTATTCGGGCTGATGAAGAAGAGTATAGCACCTTAACCCATCGTATAAACTCTTGGGAAACATGATACTTGGGGAGTAAGGCAAAAAAGTATGTCCATGAGACCCAATCAAAAGCCTTTTCAGCATCCAAGGACACCAACACCGGCGGAGTCCTATGCCTTGAAATAAAGTAGCCCTAATTTCCTGGTGGTCGCTGAGAAGCCTACCCTTTACAAATCCTACCTGCTCCCTGCTGATGAGGGAATACCACACTAGGTCCAACCTGAAGGCCAGAACTTTGGCCAGAATTTTAATATCAAGGTTCAGGAGCAATATTGGCCTGTAGTTGGAGACCTGCGGGGATCCCCACCAGGCTTAACAGTAGTGGGTCCTTTAGGATTTGAAATGGGCTGGATTAGGACTGAAGCTCTTAAAATCCTTAATCCTAAACTCAGATCAGAATCAGCCAGTTCCAAGCATCCCTAGTAACAATGTCCATGCCCCAGCCCTAAATCTGTTCAGTAATGATGTCCATGTCCCCTGCCCCTAATTTATTCAGTAACAATGTCCATTCCACCTCACAAATGAACTGGACAAAACACGTACTTTTTGCTTAAAAGCTTTGTCAAGTCAAGTAAGACATGTGACTGCCTAAAAGATATGAACATTCAGCTGAGATGCAATATCCAATTTCCAGTGGAAGTCCCATTTTGTCAGCTGGGTGGACTGCAGATAGGATTTCAACCTGGTCACCTGATCATCATTCTTGTGCTCTAGTCACTAGATCAGACCATATGGCCTCTAATATGTTGATATTCCTTAATGGACATTTACTGGAGATGTAGGAAATCACTACCTAATCTAGGTTACTTGCTCTGGTTCTGTCCCAAATCCTTAAAAGTCTCGAGAGACATTCATATAAATCTGTCAAAAAACTTGGGTTGGAGCTTTCCCCTTTTCCCTCAATATTTCTTTTAGGGAGACAAAAATTGTGCCTACTATAACTGGTGCATCAAATATGGGTTCTGTCAGCTGCCCTGACCTATAAAAGATTGATCCTTAAAAACGGGACGTCATCTGCAGCTTGTTCCAGTACAGTATGGCATTTCATAGTTAGAATGGACTCACTACCAGGATTGGTGGCTATATGCTGTTTTGAAGTGAAAACTGCATCTACTAAGGACCACATCCCTTGATAAAGCCGTATTTTATAACAGTGAAATGTTAGAAGAAATTTATGGTGGTCAGTTATGGATGATATTTCAATAAAACACTGCAGATGTCACATTTTCATTACATTAGAGGTTTTGTTATGGTGTTAGGGATTTCCTGACAAAAACATCAAGTGTAATTTCTTCTTTAAGTGAGTGGATAGACTGGACGGGATCAACTGTGAATAACGAGGGAATTAGTTATATGATAGTGAACAAAAACAATGTTTTCTAAGACAGGGGCCCCATTTCTAATCTTTGAAGGAAGATCGCTGGGTTTATATAGTGATGCGCCCTCTGACACAGGTTCATTTTGTCTTTCTTTTCTCAAGAGATGTAATTTGTGATGTATAGACAGGGTTACTTGCTGTAATTTGTGATGTATAGACAGGGTTACTTGCTGTAATTTGTGATGTATAGACAGGGTTACTTGCTGTAATTTGTGATGTATAGACAGGTTTACTTGCTAATCTCCGTTACTGCAAGTGATCCATTTATGTTAGTTTTTTTTTCTTAAGAGTGTTAATCATTATGATAACTATATTAACTTGGATTCAATATTTGGAATGTATATGGTGGAATTATTAATAACTGTTGCCACTATATTTTGTAAATATTAAGTAAAAATGTATTGCAAAATTAATATGTTGATAATCTATAATTAACCTGAATATAAACTATCCTCCCAAAAATTCCCCAAACAGTCCAAAGAAACATTTGAGACCCTGCCAACCTCCTCATGATACAATATGCCCTACCGCTTTGAAATAGATAAGCATTAGGTTGTAATTATAGTCAAATAACTCTCAAGTGTCCCACATTACAAGGCAGGTTCCTCCTTTAACCAATCAGAATTGCTCTGTCCTGTTTTATCCCACTGGGAAATGGGGCTGCCCACAAAGAAAAGTGCAGCCACACATTGTAAACTCAGGGCTGGGATATTCAAAGGGTTGTGCATGGCGCAAATACAGATGCGCACGCAGCAACCCACTGATCTTGGCCGAGAAATATTCAAAAGGGGAAAGTGCGGCACAAATCCCGTCTGCAGGTGCATCAGTAATGTATGCGAAGTGGGGTGTGCCCATGCACACTCCATATTCACATATTCAGCCTGGGATGTGCTGAGCAGATGCAGGCGCAACCTCTACCCGCACACACACTTGAGCCTAAAAAATAGGAGCAACTGCTGGCCACCCACAGGCGAGCTGCCATATTGCAGGGTGCAACATGGCAGCTGCCAGCTAATGAGTAACCACCACTTTCCAACTGCACTGTCCGTCAGCGGTAGCACCCCAATGCCATCGCGGGCATAAGTATAGAATTGAGTCCAATATCCCTGGTGGTCCAGTGGACCGCTTCCAGCCCGATCGCGGGCATTAGTACATTTAAAACATCCTGATTTACCCTTGGTGGTTCAGTTGTACCCCCCTCCCCACCAGTCCACTGAGCCCTGCCACCCCATTCTCCTCTGGTCAGCGGTGGGCGGCAGCTCCCCACTCACAAGCTGCCCAGCTGCCTACCGACTGACTGTGTACAGTATGGCTGTATGCCCATTGGTCCAGAGCGTGGGCCAATGGGCATCGAGATCATGTCGTACTACACAGTCCCGATATGTGAATAGATCCATTCACATATCTGGACTGTGTAATACGGCACGCTGTCTGACCATTGGCCCATGCTGTGGACCAATGGGCATACAGCCGTACTGTACGCAGTCAGTCAACGATCAGCCAGGTGGCTTGTGGGTGGGAGCTGCACCCGCCGCTGACCGGGGGAGTAGGTTGGCAGGGCTCAGTGGGCGGTGGGGAGGGGGTACTGCTGGACCACCAGGGATAAATCAGGATGTTTTAAATGTACTGATGCCCACGATCGGGCTGGAAGTAGTCCACTGGACCACCAGGGATATTGGACAGTTTTTAATTATACTCATGCCTGCGATCGAGCATTGGGGCACTTTGCCACGATGTGCAGGGGGCATCGGTCACCGACGGCTGCAGCCTGGCAGGGCGCCAGGTGCAAGTCGCAGGGGATCGGTGCACCTGCATTCAAATGGGGCCATAATAACTTGCTAATGGCCCCAGTTGCACCTTGTATGCATTATGGCTCCATTTGCATATCCACCACTGAATATTGTGGCTCCTGTGCCTAGCGCAACCGCACCTGCGCTGACGCATCCCCCTGCTCCACTCTTTCCACTTGTGCTGGTGCAGTGCCACTGTGTCATGTGCATTGCGGGAGGCCAGGTTGCTATATTCAACAGTGCTGAGCCATGGCACAGCTCCATTGAATATCGCCCAGTCCACGCCCTGGCGTATCCCAGTTGCGCTGCGCCCTGCTTGCTCCCCTGCCAGGCGCATTTCTGAATATCCCACCCAGACTTTAAAATAAAAAAAATTCTGAATACTGTATGACGCTACATCAAAATCAAACTTTGCACAAAGAAAGGTTCAAATACCCCAATGTGTTCTGAGCTTGTAGGTCAACAATTGATAATGTGTCCCACATCATGAGGGCCGGTGTCCTACATTTTGAGTGTCCGTGCCCAACATTTCCATGACAAAAGGTTTAGAGGTATGGCTAGTCATAATATGAAACTCTGGTTGCTGTTTCCTGCCCCACGTGGATTGCCCTGCTGTGAAAGAGCAGTGAGCCAACGTGATCAGAAGAAAATGTTTACAATTCTGTAATGTGCTTCAGGTGCTTTATAGAAGAGGGATATCTAACCACAGTAATGACAAACGAATTCTGGCCAGAGCAGATATGGCTGCAGCCGAGGAATTTGGGGTACAAATATTGTAAATTACCAAAGTTACAAGCCTACATTTATATAAATGTGTTGGTCTGTAATATTTTTACACCAAATTTTCAACATAGTCTTGTTATGATCCTGCCTCATGAGGCCTGGCAGACAAAATGTTCAGCTCCTGGCTTAAAGATGATTTTGTGCAGGGGCTGCGATATCAGCTTTCGGGGCACAAAAACACATTTGGGGCAGGAGCTGAAAAATGACAGCTATCACATTCGTGAGGTGCTGTAAAGAAACGGCTATGCTGAAAATTTGGGGGGAAAACATATTGAATATTACTGAACTTATGAGCCTGCATTCTCAAAAATTCAACGTAGGCTCATAACTTTGTTGTTTTTTAATATTTTTATACCAAATTGTCAACATAGCCTTCTCATGATCCCTTCTCATGAACAAGGGCAGAAAAAATGTTCAACTGATGGCCAAAAGGTGATTTCGCCCAGGGACCAAAGTGTCACTTTTCGGGATGTAAAAAAACATATTGGCCAGGATTTGAAAAATGACAGCTGTCACATTCATGAGGTGCTGTAAAGATATGGCTATGCTGTAAATTTGGGGTAAAAATATAGAAAAGTACCAAAATCATGAGCCCGTGTTCACAAAATTCTACATAGGGTCATAACATTATGTTTTTTTTTTGCTCCCCCAGCTCTGGGCTGGCCTCTCCTTCGGGCCTTCCTATGCCCCATGCTGCCACACAGCCCCAATGCAGCACCCATCACCCACATTGCAGCCCACCTGGTAACTCGGGCATAATCTTTTGCCAGGTGGGTCCCTCTCCTCTGAGGGGGAAGGCACCGGTGGGGCAGTCAGTGCAATTCTTGGCCCGGGTGCTGCTGAGGTGGTCCATGGACTGCTTGGGGGTCTTGTGGCAGCGGGAACTGGTGACCATCATCCAATCATCTTCGGGGCTCTCTTTTTCCATTTTGCTCCCCGGGGCGTGGCGTGCCACAAGTGTCAAGGCATACACCAATGTTCACCATACCCCATCAGTCAATGGGACCTAGGGCATGGCTGTACCTCAGCCTCCACCAGGGGTCAGCAAGCACTGGGTCACTTCTGTCCTCTCCCAAGAGAAGATGAGCAGTCTCCCAGCTGGCCCTCCAGCACCCGGGTCCATTCCGAACCAGGTCACTGAAGTCCTAAGTGGAAATCCAACCCCTCGTCGATGGGCTGGCACTTGGTGTCTTTTAATGTGTTTGCACCATATCTTCAACATAGCCTTCTTATGACCCACCTCATGAACAAGGGCAGAGAACATTTTCAACTGGTGCGGGTGATTTCATGCAGGGACGTGGAAATCACCTTTTGGGATATAAGCTAAAACATTTTGGACAGGATTTGAAAAATAACAGCTATCACATTCATTCGGTTCTGTAAAGATATGGCTATGTTGTAAATTTGGGGTTAAAATATTAACCAGTACCAAAGTTATGAGCTTGCATTTACAAAATTCAACGTAGGCTCATAACTTGGTTGTTTTTCAATATTTTTACACCAAATTTTCAATACAGCCTTCTTATGACCCCATCTCATGAATAAGGGCAGAGAAAATTTTCAACTCCTAGCCAAAAGTTGATTTTTCGCAGGGACAGCAAAATCACCTTTCAGGACAGATCTGCCGAATGACAGTTACATTGATCATGAGGTGGGGTCCCAAAGAAGGAATGTTAAAAATTTGGGCCCAAAATATGTAAAAATGCCCAAGTTTTGGCACTAAGTTCAAAACCCCGTTGAAATACATTGAACTGCATACCTGTGTCTTCAGTTCACGGTCCAGCTTTGAAGAGTGAAGAACTGTCTGTGGTCCAGAGAAGATTATGACATTGGACCCCTGATGGGTAAGTAAGGGCTGGGGGGGTGCAGAGTGGTGGGCGCTGAGTGGGAGGGTCAGATGGGGGGTAAGGAACACTGCAAGAGATGTTGGTGGACCTTTTTTTTTTAGGTGGAAAAAAAAGGACAGAAGATCCCCGATCATGACACTGGGGGGACTGGGCACCCCCAGTGTCACAGTTATGTTTCGGGTGGGTGCTGACTGAGAGGGAAGGTCAGCTGGGGGGGAAATAGTTAGGGGAGAACAGGAGTGCAACACTGGGGGGACTGGGCACCCCCAGTGTCATTTCTGCATGCTGACACCACAGTGACATTTTAAAAATGAAGTATATTACAGCGGCAAGTCACTGTTGCCACTGTAATGTACACGCAGGACCCCAGCACTGTGTTCTCCAGGTTTGCCTCTCCCTGAATCAACTCAGACTTGGAGTTGATAATGCTGGTTATGAGGGGTGCTGGGGGGTAAGAGCCGCCTCAAAGAATGGCAGGCAGTTTCCCCAACAGATTTATGCCTATCGCAACTTCAGGCAAATCCATCGCTGTACTGTTGGGCCGTTGTCATGGATCCTGTCATTTCTATGTTTCTGGGGGTGAGATGGAGGGTTGGGTGGGGGAATTTCTATAGTATAAAAACTATAAATACATAAAACAGGTGATCATGGCAGAACACGGCCCACTCCACCATGACCAATATGGCCTCCATGTGCTACTGCACATGCATCACTGCTAGCACATGTACAGTAGAGTGCGATGGCCATCTTGGACATGACAGAGTGTGCCGTGTTCTGTCATGACTGCGAAATAGTGCAGTGTTACGGTTGGTAGGGACAACGTGGGCAGACTGCTTCACAAACGCGGAGGCAACTTTGATGCAAGTCCAACATGTTGTTTGTTTGGAAGAAATGTGAAGTCCTTTTTCTCATCGATCATAAAAGGTCTGAAGAGCTCCACCTACTGCAGCTGTGAGAAAGGTGAGTGTTTTTACCCTCTTTCTAAGCTGCCTTAGCCATGGACTTTGTCTCAGACCTCAGGGGAAACCATCAATTTAGCTGAATTCATGACCTGTAATGAATAATTACATATAAACACAGATCTACAAAAGAACCCCAGAGCAAATGCCCTGAGGCGTGGGTTATCCTGGAGGATATTGGCCATACAGCCAAATTTTAAAGAAAACACAATTGCACATACCCCAATAATGCAAAGCATCATGGGAAACATATGCAAATCCCCATGAGAGAATTTGAACTGGCTCAACTTTAAGCAGAATTGCATGGTGCCAGAAGGCCTCACAGTGCAACCAGCAAAGGCTAAGAACAGCAGACATACATGTGTTTGAGTACCTCATTTGGACTCATCAGTGACATGTGCCATGTCTGTGTCTTAGCCAGGAAGGAGCCAACCACCCTTAAGGCGATGTTATTTGTTTGGGCCATTGGGACCCCAAAGGAGAGAAGGAAAAGAACTACAAAGAACCCCAGAGCAAATGCCCTGAGGCATGGGTTATCCCAAAGGATATTGGACATACGGCCAATTTTAAAGAAAACACAACTGCACATATCCCAATAATGCAAAGCATCATGGAAACAGATGCAAATCCCAATGAGAGAATTTGGACTGGCTCATCTTTAAGCAGAATTGCATAGTGCTGGAAGGCCTCACAGTGCAATCAGCAAAGGCTAAGAACAGCAGACACAGACATGTGTTTAGTCCTCATTGGACTCATCAGTGTGCCATATCTGTATCTTGCCCAGGTGGAGGGAGCCAGCCACCACTTAAGGGGTATGTTATTTGTTTGGGCCATGGGGACCCCAAAATAGAGAAGGAAAAGAACTACAAAAGAACTCCAGAGCAAATGTCCTGAGGCATGGGTTATCCTGGAGGATACTGGCCACACAGCCAAATTTTAAAGACAACTTAAACACAGATGTTGATGGCAGAAAAAGTCCATTGGTCCATCTAGTCTGCCCATAATACCCCAACTTTACCCCCAAGACCTAGTGTCTATACAGGGTTTGTGCCCATGCTACCTGCCGCTATGTTCCATGCCTTGCTGCTACTCCTGAACCCGGAGGACTTTAAGCCCTTTACACTGTCTCAGCAGTATCTGAAGGAGTTAATGGTCTTAACGCACAGCACATAAGCCAGCAGGTTGTTACATGACTCAACCATTCTCTCTCTGTACAAAAAACAAACAAACAAAAAAAAATCTTTCCTCACAGCCCTCCTGAATTTCCCTCTGGCAAGCTTCCACTGATGTCTCCATGTTCTAGATTTGCTATTTCTGTTGAATTGCAGTTTACTTTTTATTTCTTTCAGGAACGTGAGAGTCTCTCTCATATCGCCCCTCTGCCTGCTGGCCTCTAGTGAGTACATGTTCAGTGCCTCCAGTGCCCTAAGCCGATCCTCATAGGAGTTGTCCTGCAGGGCATGAATCATTTGTGCTGTTCTATGCTGCACGTCACCAGCCTGTCCCTGTCTTTCCTCAGTGAGGGCTCCTGAACTGGGCACAGTGCTCCAGGTGTGGCCTTACCAGTGATCGATAGAGAGGCAGTACTACCTCCTTTCTCCTGTCATCCAGTCCCCTCCCAATACACCCCAGCATCCTGGTTGCCTTGCTGTAGGCCTTGGTACATTGACTAGCTTGTTTAAGGGAGTCACTTTTATGAATGGTTCATGATCATTCCAACTGGGATGAGTTGTTACTGTTTCCCAGAAGTTAGTACAAGCTTGCAATCTCTCCCACTTAATGTTCCTTGAGTTGAGGCTCCGTGCAACTTATCAGTGAACTACAGCATGTTTGGGTAATGAGTCCCCACAGAAGTTATTGACCCACGCTGCTCAACCTTATTTGAACCCATAAGAGGTAATGTACTAACATTATTCACAACTAGGGAAGGCTGCCAGCAACTCCAGGAGCGACCAAGCTCCAGATGCAACACCAATCCAATCTAAAAAGAACAGTCTGAGTTATCGGCCACACCACATTGAATTATCGGAGTCATATATGCAGTGCTAAAATATATTATTTGCTCCAGCATAAAAGGTGCTTTATAGTCACAGGTAACAGCACACAATAAAAATGCTGGCAACCGTTTCACACTGAAAATGTTTCTTCAAGGCTTGAAAAAGTGCTTTCATCGTGAAACAGTCGTCACTTTTTTTTCTGTGTGCTGCTACCTGTGACTATAAGCTATGTTTATGCTGGAGCAAAGAATAATCATGATTTTTAGCACTGCATATATGACTCCAATAGTCCCATGTGGTGTGCCGTCACTGCTGACCGTTCTTGTTAGATTGGAGAAGTTAATTACATCTACAGTGACCTGCACCGGGCGTTATAGACTCAAATGTAAAGACCACAAGTCTGCGAGTCACAGCTGGGTGAGCCCGGAGGATCTGACATGGTGCATTTAATACTGACTGTTTCTGGAAGGGGCAGAGAGGGGAGGAAATGAAAGAAAATGATAGCAGACGCTGTTTTAACAGTCTAGAAATCCTATTATAAAGACATCCCAACCATGTATAACAGGATTTGACATGCCATACCTTCGAATTACAGCACCCAACAGCTTCTGAAAACTGGCTGCCATCAACATCTTATCAGTTATTATCATATCATAATTATATGCAAATGACCTGGCTCAGCAAGAAAAAAAAAAAAACAGAAACAAATTTTGGTTCTCCTCTCTACAGTACCCTTTAGCTCACAGTTGGCCTCACACTGACACGTGCCCCCCCCCCACAGAAGAATAAGCTCTGTGGCTCACCATCAGGGGTCATTGTGTCAGCAGAACACTTCACCAACCCACCCCACCCTCTGAACCATGATATGCTCTTCTCAGCCAGCCACCTCAGTGTCAGCATCCCAAAATCGCCGCTGAACATGGGTCACTGGCACATCAGAGCAATGTGCTGTCACTAGATGGCCCACATTTTCACATGTTTTACCTCCCATTTAGTAATTTATATTATGTTTACAAGGGCGACTTCTGAATGAAAACATTATCTGATGCAGTTTTGTGAAAGAACCTCTTAGCTGTACAGCACCGTCCTCTTGTCCAAACTGCATGCGGTAGTACTCTTATCCAATATCAAATGAGCCACGAAACTCCTGTAGACTCCTTGATCGAAACACATCATGTGACCATTGATTATTTTCTGACAACTGCACACCTCACTTGAGTTAAATATTTTTTTTTTTTTTTTACAAATAATAGCTCTTGTTTATAAGTGGGATAGCATACTCAGGGGTCTGTGATCATAAGGGAATAAAGCACTTCTTGGGTGGTTGAGGCACTCGGCTACATCTCAGGTGAAACAA
Source organism: Neoceratodus forsteri (assembly GCA_016271365.2). NCBI lineage: Eukaryota > Metazoa > Chordata > Ceratodontiformes > Ceratodontidae > Neoceratodus > Neoceratodus forsteri. The sequence continues at coordinate 61,262,092 of JADMNL010000033.1, forward strand.
CCACCCAAGGCGTGCATTAGTCCCTTATACCCACTCAATCACCATGTGTTATCCTTAGGAAAAACATTTAACAGGCACCTTCTAAGCATATATCCAACTGCATACAGCAGTCCTGGCAGAACTGAACTAATGATTGCCATTATTTTGTAGCCCCCAGTACCACTAAAAGATTGAGCATGTGATGAGCCCCTTTTTAACTTATTCTCTTCCACCACACCTCCCTTAATTAAAAGGCCTGTTTACACAGCAGATGCTGTGCCTTGAAGTGGCTTTAACATCCAGAGACGATCCTGCCTTGTGTTTATATGGCCTCTCTTAGCCTCGATGCAATCAATGCTGGACAAGGGCCATCAGTCCATGGGCAGTCAACTAGTTGATGACATCAGCGGTGGCGAGGCAAGTGTTGTGCACGCCACTGATATCACTTCCTTTGGTTGCCATTCTTTCCAGTAAAACAGGAAGCTCTCCTGGTCACCTGTGTCCTGCTCAGCATGTTGGTGGCCCATTTGTTCCTCTTGCGAGAGACACACTAATCTCAGATTAAACTCCATTTTGTTATTTGATCATGAACTAAATGCTACTTATGCTGACCTTACACACCACCTCACTTCCTTGCTATGAAAGATAAGGAAATCATAGGAGGCGACAGAGGATCCTAACAGTCGCCAAAGCATGCTGGGATTGCTGTTCTATGTCGCAGCGAGTGGTGCAACCTGTCCCCACGGCTGCTTACACTGCTTGCTCCAACTCACATCTCCAGCATTACAGCATTTCCCAAAACGGTGAAGGGAATGACTTACCGTAATCCAGTAAGTGACCACACAGCCGCTTTTGCACCGAAATGACCCGAGTGCTCAGTCTACTCCGGTGCAAAAGTGGTCATATAAACAGCCCTAAAACTGACTGCAAGTGATGTTTATTTAAAGGAGAACTGCGCTGAACCTAAAAGTCATTTTCCTACTGGTTCCAAATGTGTTATTGTTCCATCTATAGGGGCCTATTCGTAACCTCAGTGGGTATTTCTGATTTACATTCTGGTGTAAGTACCATTTTGGATCCAGATGACATAGTTTATGTCCCTCTAAACCACAGAGTTCTGTAGTAGAACATGGATACATTGTGTCAACAATGGAAGAGCTCAGCAAGGACACTAGCTACATTACGCAGTTCTAAAATGGTTCTTATGACCTATTTATTTATTTTGTTTTTGTTTAGCAGGTAGGTGCACTAGACAAGAGCATTGCCTATTTTAAGCATGACCTAGAGAGTTACAGACAACATGAGCGGCAATAACAGATGATACAACATTACAAAACATCAACAGTGGTCTATCATAAATACAGAGGTACCCTAATACACTGCACTGTATGAACAGATCAGAGACAAATTATATTAGGTGCAAATAGACATGTGGAGGAAAAGATGAAACCAGGTTAAGTAGAAGTGTGCAGGGTCAAATTACAAGAGCATTTATCCATGCACATAAGGAATTTATGAAGGTCACTCTTAAAAACCTGGTGAGACTGAGCGTGCCTTAAGGTCACTCGATGGGAGTACCAGAGCTTGGGCGCAAATGCTGAGAACGCATGCTCACCCATCTTTGTCACACATTTAGGAACGTCATGGAGATACCTATCTGCAGACCTCAAGGAGTATGCCCGTAATGCATGCTTTAACATGCTGGCTAGTGTGGTTGGTGTGCCAGTTCTTATAATATTGTCAACGGTACAGCCTGCGGTGTAAAGTTGATAGGAGGATGAGGAGAGACACCCAAGACTAGAGTAGAGGAGGCAGTGATGGGCACACCGGGGCACAGATAGGGCAAAGCGGCAAATGCTGTTGTAGTGTGTTTTCCATTTGTTTAGGATCCTTTTGTTGGCTTCCAGGTAGGTTACCAGACTCGGCCACAGAACATCCTGTGCAATTACCAATCTGGAAGCTGCGGTGAGGGTATGGCTAATTTTATAGGCGAGCCCCAGCTTAGTATTTACAAACTTCCAGATATTTGTTAGCTGGAGGTTGAAGTCCAGAGCAGGGTCAAGGGTGACTCCAAGGTACTTAAACGACCCTACTAGATTGAGTGGTGTACCATGTGGACCAGGGATGGTAACTGTAAACCAGAAACACCCACTAGGATAGCTAAAGAGCCTGCAGAGATGGAGCAGTAACAAAATTGGAACCATTGTGTTTGAAAATCAACTTCTACTGGGAAAAACGACTTATTGGTTCAGACCAGTTCTCCTTTAATAAAGTTATGGTTTGGAGTTTGTTATTATATTACATCCCCTCAGTAGAACATTACTGTAGTTTAGGGATGAAGAGAAAGCAATGTAGCCTTTCTTGCTTCACTGATAAGGAGACGGAGATGGAGTCCTTATCGTTTACCGGCTGCTCAAAAGTATGAAGACTGGTTCATTCATTATTTCATAATAGGGTCTTGAGAACTGACACAGGGAGCCTATCTGCCGTGATATATTTGCATATCTACAAGCGCTGCATGGAAGACGCAGTGTCCCGAAGTCAGGCTTACCATGCTTAATTAAAATAAGGCCAGATAATTCTTCATCTGGTTATTAAAGGCAATAACAGACATTGATCTGTTGCTCAAAATCCTCAACTGCAAATGACCATTTGATCTGGCAGCAACTCAGAAATATGTCATTTTACTTTGAATGTCTTAAAGTGGCAAAGCAAGTTTACTTTGAATGTCTTAAAGTGGCAATACAAGTTAATAGAAGAAAAGTCAGTTGCCAGGTAAGATTTATTTTAAATTATTCCCCTCCGATTTTAGCTCCTTTACACCCCACCCTGTCTCAGTGATCAAGGTTACAGCCTCCGTTTGACCAGGAGGTTGGCTTAGTGACTGCCTTCACAGACACCACCATTGCCATGCCATGCTTGACCTGCAGAGGGTGCACGAATGCAGAGTGGTTCATGCCCTGCTTCAGAGGCAAGCAACTCGCCTCTGTAATGCTGCCCCTCACCCAACCAGCCAGCCCCAGAGTGCCATTGTGGGGGCTTAGTCACAAAACTCGGTCACACATGGCAGCAGAAAGAGCTACTTGGTATTCTGTCCCCTCTAATTGCATTACATCACTCTTACTCCACTCTGCCTAGCTCTTAAAGCTGCATTGTTAGGCCATCCTCCTAAAGTTGTACTGTCAGCCCATTGTCTTAGAGCCATAATGTCATGCCATCTGCAGTACTATCATGCCATTCTTTTAAAGCTGTACTGTCATGGCATCCTCTTAAAGCTGTACTGTCTTGGCATCCTCTTAAAGCTGTATGGTCATGGCATCCTCTTAAAGCTGTACTGTCTTGGCATCCTCTTAAAGCTGTACGGTCATGGCATCCTCTTAAAGCTGTACTGTCTTGGCAGCCTCGTAAAGCTGTATGGTGATGGCATCCTCTTAAAGCTGTACTGTCATGGCATCCTCTTAAAGCTGTACGGTCATGGCATCCTCTTAAAGCTGTACGGTCATGGCATCCTCTTAAAGCTGTACTGTCTTGGCATCCTCTTAAAGCTGTATGGTCATGGCATTCTCTTAAAGCTGTACTGTCATGGCATTCTCTTAAAGCTGTACGGTCATGGCATCCTCTTAAAGCTGTACTGTCTTGGCATCCTCTTAAAGCTGTATGGTCATGGCATCCTCCTAAAGCCATTCTATTATGCCAGCCTCTTAAAGCAATACTGTCACGTCATCCTCTACTTTTACATTCGGATTTTTTTCCACTCCTCAGTCTCCCCATTGACCTTTTTGTGGCCTTACAGTTTAACCAGCACTTACCTAGGGACACCATGGGGGTGAGTAGCTTGCCATGTTGGTTGTGCATGGGCCTGCAATGGATGCCAGCATGCACTGGACAGACCGGGTCTTTTTTCTGCATGCTTCCCCCAAGGATAACAGCGCACAAAGATGCATACACTTATGCATAGTTTAATGCATGCCTTCTAGTGGCAGTCTCTTCCCCTTCAATGTGCACCTGCTGCACTAACACCTGGCCTCCAGTAGGTGAAAGTCCCATAGTGGGATCCTGTGTCCCTCCTCACCCCCCCAACAAATGGAAGACAGCTGTCCCTTGGATACTCAGTCCTCCCTGCCTCTCTTGGCCAGCCCCAGAACAACCCGAGTCCATTCCCGAACCAGGGATACAGGAGTAGCAAGCAGTAACACTACCAGGATGGCCATGCCATCCTCTGCAAGCTGTACTGTCATGCCATCCTCTGCAAGCTGTACTGTCATGCCATCCTCTGAAAGCTGTACTGTCATGGCGTCAAAGACATACAGTCTTTCCATCCTCGTAAATAGATACCGTCATGGCATCCTCTTAAAGCTGTACTGTCATTACGTCTTGTGCAGTGCACTGCAGTCGCACCACTGGGACATGCCAGGCAAGATAAATTGAAACAGTAAGATGCCCACTACATTTACATTTTGCAGTGCTCACCATATGTTTTTATTAAATTATAGGCCCTGTAGATATAGTTCCTGCTGTCCCTGCCCAGCACATCTGTAAACAAGATTTTTACTTTTCTCTCTATATGTTCAAATGGTAAGACACTTTCAATAAATAAATATGTATTTTTTCGGATTTTCTTCTAAATATGCTGGGGATGAATCACAGCTGCCTAGAAATGGATTTCTCAGCTGGATGGGGCTGGGGTAATGTGGCACAGAAGAGTAAATATTTTAGTAAGGACATATATTATTTTTCTTAAGAAGAAAATTTAGGTCAGAATAGAAAGGGTTTAACAAATCCACTGTCTCCGATCTAAGAGAACATCTGCCAGCTGCCAGCTGTTATCACTGACAGGAGGCAATTTGGCCTCATTGTAAGAGCACAAAGCTGTGACTCTGGAGACCCAGGTTCAAATCCCACAGCTGCCACTTACATACTGTGTGACCATGAGCAAATCAGTATGCCTCCCTGTGTTTCAAACTTGCTGTGGTCTATCTCTGTGCTGTTTAAGCCTTCCCATATTCATAAAACCGTAGCAAGATTCTCTCCCCTATCTCTCCTGGATTGTAAAGCACTTTAATTGGGACACAGTTTTACGAAAGGCTGCTTCATTAAAACAAACCCCTTTTCTTTCCTTCCTAGCTGCACTTGTTAATCCTTCCACATGTGAAATCCCCATACTGAGCAGCAGGTCATGCAGCCAGTCACTGAGGAAGGCTTTCACCTGTACCACTTGCAGTCAGCATGTGGCGCTGTTGACACAGTTGGGACACAGGGGGGAGAAAGCATTGACTCCTGGCACAAGAGAAAATGCAAAGAAAGGAAAGGAAGAGGAAAGAAAGGAATATGGATTTATATACAATAGCACTGTGTTACAAATTGTATCCTAAAGCACTTTACAATCTTTGTGAAGGAAGGGCAAGTATACTGCTGTCATTAGGTGCACAGGAAGAATCAAACAGCAGAGAGGTACAATCAGACGAGACTGTATAAAGAAAAAAATCACAGGGAGGTGGAGTGACCTACTTAAAGTCACAGACAGGGATGGGAGAACTGGTTCAGAAAAGTTTAGAACCACCCAGAACCTATGCCACCTGTAAAAGAACCTTACCATAACATTTTTTTCACAGTCTAACAAGGTTCTGATTATTTCTAAAACATTGATTTTTGATCTTAATATATTCCACCAACTGGACTTTATCTCATAAGAAGGTTGGTGGTGGTAGAAAGAGCCAAAAGGAAGCTAGAGATAGTGTAGTACCACCCCAAGCTGTTTTTAGGTTCCTTTCCCTTCACTGACAACAGTTTAAAGGGTGGGTTAAAATGGGTTTTGTACTTTAAACTACAAGGTTCTGAAGTTCCAATAAGGCTTGAGAAGTATCGAACATTGTATGACTTGTTAGAACCTTAGAACTATTTATTGTATATGGTTACCCTTTGTTCTGTATAAAAATCCACCTGCTCAAAATCCTTATAATTAGTATGGTGGAGCATTCATTTCTCCACGAAATCGATGCATTTTGAAACCTTTTAGTCACACACTAGTGACGCTCGCAGTACAACAGAATGATGTTTTCTACTGTACTGCGAACGGCCACACTGTGTCCTCGCGCAGCATTTGACAGTTAGGGCTCACTCCATAAACAGGACACATGGCTAAAGCAGCAAATATCGGGGCAGTATTAATGGTTAGTGTGAAACGTCACAATGTAAATTCTTTTTCCTTCTAGTAACTGTTTTTCCCAAAAAATGACGTTCCATCATACACTATAAAGAAAAGTGTGGGAACAGTTGACAACAGGGCATCTTTCCCTTCGTTGGCACTATGACAGCGGATTACCTCTCGAGCTGCGCTCTCGAGGTAATCCGTTGTCATAGTGCTAACTCGGTGAAAGAATAGTCCTGTTGTCAACAGTTCCCCATGCACTATCCTATATGTTGTGCGCATTCTAAAGTGGTGTTGTGCACATTTGGAATGTCTGTTCTGCACAGTTCAATGGTCATACAATTTTATATTTTTCATTTATTCCACACCTAGCTACTTACTAACCACCCAGTGCCCAATGTTGTACCCTTTAACTTTCAAAAGTCCGTAAATGTGATTTTGATCCTAGAACAGAACAAAGAAATGGCAAGATTTTTTTGTTTCCACTTTGGTGGGGGTCTGTCACTCTGGTGTAAAAAACACATACTATAAAAAATTAAATATGAGCAGCAACACACAGCTCGGCATGTGTTTCCATCTACGAAGTTGAGATGACAGCATGGACCTCTTGAGCTTCGCTCTCGAGGTTTGTATGCTGTCATCTCAACCCCTCGATGGAAACACAGGCTTGTTGTGTATGGTTACCCACACATTATTCTCTATGCAGTTCTTTCATCCTTAGCCACCGAATGAGTAAGTGGTGGTGGCAGTGTTCCAAGCTTGGTGTCCAGATTCACAGCTGTACACACTAATCATTACTTATATACTGTACGTTATTTGTAAAGTGGGCATCTAATGCTCTTGGGTAGGACACACGTGCATTAGATGTGGATTGTCAAAGGGACCCTGTGAAGTAATCAAGAGCAACAATACAGAATAAATATGCAGTACATGATGAATCTACAGTACTTACAGGCAGGAGTCAGCAACAGGTGCCCCCAACCATAAAAAGAAACTCGTGGAGGCCAGATAAATGTCCAAAGAAGAGGTCCTTTATTGAAAAGCTACCAAAATAATCCAAAGGTAATCCAAAGGAAAAAAAGTTTAAAGGCTGCCACCTGGCCTATGACCGACCCCTCCCCACAGAAGTCAGGTCAAGTGACTTCTGTGGGGAGGGATCGGTCATAGGCCGAGTGGTGGCCTTTAAAATTTTTTCTTTGAACTAATTTTGGATTATTTTAGTATCTTTTCAATAAAGGACTTCTTCTTTGGACATTTATCTGGCCTCCACGAGCTTCATTGTATGGTTGGGGACACCTGTTGCCGACTGCTGCCGGTATGTATTTTGATTCATTTTTGTTTGGCACTAGTGTATCCAGAAGTAGCTACCTTTCTGACTGTTGTTACATCTACAATACATCCATGTACACTGTAATCAGGTGACATCGCACTTGCACATAGACAAGTCCAAACAGTATTATTCCAACACCATTTTAAACATATTCTGTGAACTGATAGAGTGTAATGAAGAGGATAAATTATTCCAGAATGTAATGGCTTTATAAATAAAAGAACATTGGCCCAGGGAGGAAGAGTGGGTGGGGGCATATGAAATGTGTGTGAGAAGATCTAGTGCTCATGCGCCAGCATTGGGGCTAACATCAACATTCAACGAAAACCTAATCAGGCCTCTTAGATAATGTCTAAAAATGATGAGGGTAGCATAACAAGTAATGTACCAGTCAAAAGAAGGCCAGCCAAGGGGTTTGTAAAGAGTGCAGTGATGAGAAAATCTGGGGCTGGAGGCAACAAATCTGGGTACGGAATCGGACAGAATTTTAACTCTCCGCAAGTCAGTGACATTAGCTGTGGCATAGAGTGGAAACCCATAGTCCTCTAATTTTTATTTATTTAGCTTTTGTTGACCGGGTAAGTGCACTAGACAAATCCTGCCTATTTTCAGGCACGACCCGGGGGAGAGAGGATACAGATGAATGCCAACTGACCTTGAACCAGATTAAGCTCTTGGTGGTATTTTTAGTGAATGAGGGAAATTTGGCCAGGACACTGGGGAAATTACCCTACTCTTTTCGATAAGTGCCATGGGATCTTTAACATCCACCTGAACTACCACCAATCCAGGCAGATGGGACCTCGGTTTAACATCTCATCCGAAAGACGGCACCTCAGAAATGCAGCACCCCTCTCATGCTGCATTACAGTGTCAGTACTGGGATATTAACCCAAGTGCCAGATGTGGGAACTGAACCCACAGCCCTCTGATCTCCCGGCCTCAGAGGCGAGTGTGCTACCTACTGAGCCACTGACACTGCCAGCCAATGACATCCAAACTGACGCCCAATAAATACTGCCCCTCGAAAGCTGCTGTGGGTTACACCAAAGGTCAGGTTTATTGCTGGTATTTTGGTCTCCACACTAGAAAGTTGGGATTTTTCATGCATGTTCCTTTTTTTTATCCAGTGTACTTTATTTTCAGTGAAGACAACACTACAAGACAAGCAACACACCACTCTATGTACAGGACAACAATATATTACCCCAACTTGCACAAAACAACGACACGTAGGATGTGCTACATTGGGAAGACCGTTTGAAGTTGACGAGGTCCATCAAGTCCAATTGGCCTAAGGTCGGTGATATTATGCCACTGCAGACAAAGTGGAGGGCTACCTGGCATAAGTTGTTAGTCTGCATCACCGGGAGAGTGGAAAACATGTACATTTTACCCTTCTTTTTTTTTGTCGAAGAGGAGAGTCTGCTTTCATGCTGGCATACATTTTGCAACCTGCAGATTGGCCAGAAGTCCTTTATGCCATTCTTGGTACAATAATTTATCTGAGTCCAACCAACGTCCGAGCACTATGTCTTTTCCGAGAGGCTGCTATAATTGATATGTGATATTTTCTCTCTTTTATATACACTTGGTGTAGATTGCCAAGTAGGCAAACAGCAGGAGTGAGCAAGTCTTGAAGACCCAGAAGTGGATCCATTCACAGTTTAACGGTGCTCCATAAATCCTGAACTAATTCACAGCCCCAGAAGATATGCATTAAGGAGCCTGTGGCTTTGTGGCACCTAGCACATACATCTGTTTGTATTTTACCAATTTTAAACAATTTAACTGGTGTAAAATAAAGGTTATTGAGTATATTGGATTGCATTAATCTAAGCTTATAATTTTTATATAAGTGTATATATCCTCCCAGACCCATTCCCATTTGTCCTGCTCTTGTGGCATAGCATTTAACCAGTATGGACATATGCCATCTCTTTTCCAGGGTGATTTATTAAATACGATGTTATATAAATCTTGGATGGCATGGGGCTGCAGCGCAGCTTGTATTTGGGATTGTAGTGTTTCATAATTGCAAGTCACCCACAGGGATTTGAAAACAGCTTTGCCATCCAGGTTGTGCTGAACCTTGACAGACTCAAAGGGGAGCACATGATCTCCCAGGAGGATATACTTAACAGATGGGATATTAGTCCCCATCAAAGTGTTCCTTCAGTTGGGTGCCCACTGGTCTTGAAATTGGCATTGCGAAAAATTGACTGTATGACATCATTGTTGGGAGGTATTTTCAGTAATCAGTACAGTTGGTGCTGCACCTTTAGAGAGGTAAGGATCACAATGCATTTAAGCATTATGAGTAGTTTGGTCGGAACTGCATGAATTAGTGTGGCCATGGAGATAACAGCTTCTGCCCATACAGCAGGTCATTTTCTATACATAGCCAGTGGGATATATAGCCCTGGGCTTCAATTTGTGGAATCATATTGCCCCAGTGAAGATACTTACTAGCTTTTGCGGCTGGATAATAAAGCCTACAGTAGGACAGCCTTAATCTGCTTTTGAGCTTGGGCCTTGTTAGATTTGAATGGGCATGCTTCCAGCATTTGTCAGCCCATATTAAAGATTTTTTTTAAATTTATTTTTATTCACGTTTGTAATACACAAGGCATACAAAATGCTCAGGTTCAGAGTACAGAAAGAGCAAAAATACATACAATGTCACACTAGGATAAAAAAAGAAACTCCTCCTCCTTCATCACCAAATGTGGTGGTAGTGGGGAAGGGGTCTATCTATAATATATAGAATAAACATGGAGTGGTGTGTTTACCCAGAGAGTGAAGCTTGAGGGGTTTATTTAAGTATCCAGCACAGAGGGTGTGTGTAAAATCTCGAGTTAAACACCACCCCATGTTTTATTTTATATAATTGTTGGGGAGCATTTTTTTACTACAGTACTTATATAAAATAAAGCCACATCCCTGTGCAGCCGCCATCTATGGGTTTCAATGTGGTCCACGGTCAAAGCTTCACTGCCGACTCATTTTGTTTCCCCCTTTTTTCTTCATGTTTTTTAAAGGTTAGGCATCATAGTACACATAGGTCAATTATTTATTGTTTTTTTAAATTAACTTACCGTCGAGTGCCAGTGGCGGTGAAGTGTGTGGGTGTGCAGCGCTACAGAAAGGCAGAGAGGAGGGGAAGAGCAGCAGCTGGTGCATGTGTTGACCAAGGGAAATCGGGCATGTGTTCGCCATTATAACCTGAGGGTTATAACGTCGAATTAAAACCTGGTTTTCCATTGGAACAAAAACATTAGCCAGTTATTATAATACAATAATGCATAGAAATTGCTGAAAGACGAGCTTACTGCAGCAATGCCTTGAACTGAGTTCTTAAAGAGAAAGTCCGAAAATGTTCACATGACATAATACTATGCACCTTAGAAAACCAGATGTTGGGTAGAATCAGATTCAACATATTGAAAGGGATAGAACAACCTGGGCAAAATATTCATTTTGATAATAGATATGTGTCCCCACAGGGTTAGCGGAAGGGCTCTCCAGCTAGTTAAATCTTGTTCAGCAGTAGTGACTAACTTGTCCAGACTGTAAGCCTTCATTTGGGAGAAATGTTTACTCAAGTCAATGCCCAGGTACCTTAATTTTTTAGGGGACCATGAGAGACCCATTTATACTATAGAATGCTTACTAACTGAGGCATAACCTGTGTTCTAGACACATTAGTTTTATAATGGGCGATGCTCCAGATGCTGTCATGTTCCACAGTGCTGTCGGCAGGGATGTCAAGTGATGTGAAATGTGCAGAAGTATGTCATCCACAAACGTCGACATCTTACAGGAGAAATTGCCAATGCTGATACCCTGCACCTCTTGAGTTGCTTTGAGTTTTAAAACTTGGGGCTCCAAGAATAAGATTAAAAGTAGTGGCAATCCCTGCCTGGTGCCTCTGCTGAGCCTCTCATTGTTGGGCAGAACACCATTACTTCCTTATTTATTTATTTAAGAACATTCAAAATTGCAACCCTTTGAGTCTTAGACTCCTTTACAAAGGCTGCACGTCAGAGAACAATGAGGAACTTACAGGCAATATAAGCAATACAGAGTTCAGGTTGGGGGGAGACAAGAAGTGGAATAGAGACAAAGGATAGAAACAATTGTCTTACGGTAAGGAGAACCCAGCGTTATCAATACAGAATTTAGATAAATACATGTTACACATTATTCCATAGAGTATCAAAAAATATTACACAGTTATACCTGTAGATAGATATCATAACCATTTCAATCAATCAATCAATCAAATCTTTATTTATTCAGGCGAACAGTGTTGATTTTGATTGATAACCATTTATGTGGGAGGTGATAGAGCAAAGCCCAGATGTTGGGGGCAGGAGGAAGGGAAGGTTGAGGATAGTCACAGGCTGAGGAGTCTAGTAAGAGGGCTTTTAGATTTGACTTAAATGGGCCGATCTTGGGCTCCAGGAGATGGGAGGGCCATTGAGTCAAAGGGGCTCTGTATGAAATGGCTCTTTGGCCAAGGGAGGTTCAACAGTGGGGACTAGAGAGCTCCCAGTGGTACTATGGGAGAATCTGATACATGGGCAGGTCGGATGAGGCTGAGAAGGCTGGGCGGGGCTTGTCCAAGGTGGATTTTCTTGGCAAGGAGGCATGTGTTGTACCTAAGACAGGCGCCAAATTGCAGCCATTCAGCAGACTTGCATAGATCGCAGGGTGTGTGTCCATCGGTCGCAGCTAGCGACCAGCCTGCATGCTTCGTTGAGTGTGACTTTGTTGCATCGCAAGGTAGTGGGGTCAGCAGTACCATAGATGACAATGCCATAATCTACCAGGAGAGGACAGACTAGGTCATGACTAGATGGATAGCTATCAGGGGAAGACAGTGTTTGTGGCAGTAAACATTGCAGTACCATGCTCCCCAACTACTGCAGTGTCATCCTGGCTATGAGCCCACTATAGTTACTCCACTGCCAAAGCTGTGGTACTACCGTGGGTTAGGTCCACTTCCCAGCCCTTCACCACAGGCCCCAAGGGGATATGGTTCCAGTTAGCACATGATACCTGTGGTTTCTTGTTGGGAGAGATTGAAACTTACAGGGCAACTTTATTTTTCCACAGAACTTAACCACAGGACAGCCAGATATTAATGCCAGCAACTGGGGTAGTTACATTGTTTTCTTTTCCTTGTTGGAGCACTGCTCATATGTTTACACACACACACACACACACCACACTGCCTCCCTCACTGGGGCAGAGTACAAAAGTCCACTTTCACTGTGCCAAACATTTTATTGATATTCATGCTGACAGTCCTTTGGTGGTTAAACACAGTTCCATGGCTCGGGTTCACGGTATACCCTGAAGTACAAGACATCAGCATAAAATCACAATTTAGATAGCCCTCTGCTATTGCTGGACTGGATTCTGATGGATCCCCTATGGCGCACTGTTTACATTTAAGACATCTGCAGAAACAACACACACAGAGCTTTGCCCCCTTACAGAAATTTCTGCATTTGGGAAGGATTGTGAGGTCCAACCCTCAGTGAAGGGTTGCACAGAGAATTCAGTCACCAGTCTTCTTCAGTGCCACCCACCCCAGTCTTCCTTGGAGTTTGGGTCCATCCTGGGCCACACCGAGACCTCAAGGCAGAGGGTCAATATTCTCACACATCTCACTGTCGGAATCAGAACTGGGGACTAAGGGCACCAAATATGTGGGCTGCACTCCCAAAACCCCAGGTTGGAGGGTGGGTAAGATAAATTTAAAACAGTAGGTCAAACGCATACTTTTTCCTCACAGAAAGGTGCTCTTTTTCTCTCAGAAAAAAATCCTCAGATGTAGAAGGCAGGGTTTAAAGTCCAAAGGAAACCCACAGTTCCTAATTACTTTTCCCAGATATTTAGGCCTCTGAACATGTCTCGCAGCTTCAAATGAAGCACAGTCTGGGGTGACAAAGTCTCTTTTCCTCTCAGGAAAGTTATCTAGATTTTATTCACTGTTAGACAGGAAAGATGATCAAGGCTGTGCCCATCTGGGACTCCTTCTGGAAGGCTACCATCAGATATTTCTGGATTGCTAGTGTTTCTTCCTCACAGAGAAAACTGGAACTTCAGCAGGGAGGAGAGATGTTGGCAGTTCAGTGCCCTGTCACTGACTGTCACTTTCAGACTCCTCTGGGGATTATGCTGCTGCGGCAAGCCCCGCCCACTGCCATACCTCTCAACCCCCTGCCTCATAAATCAGGGACAAGGCTTAAAAAAATCAGGGACAAAGGGCCAAAATCAGGGACACTTCTTCAAAATTAGAAATAGCCACCCAGAAAGCTGGTAGAATACAGGGCTTAGTGCAAAACACATTTTGTAGAGAAGAACAAGTCTGTAAATTTAATGCTTGACATTGTTTTGTGCTTACAGTCCCCACTGTTTAGCCACAAAAACACAAATTTTAGGAGGGACAGAGTAAAATTTTGAGGCAAAATCAGGGACGTCCCTGAAAATCAGGGACACTTGAGAGGTATGCCCACTGCAGTGACTCTACAGATTCCCTCCAGGGAGTTATGTGCACAGTCTGGAATCACCAGCCTTACAAATCACTTTAGGGTTAGTGTGAAGTACTTTGATCCACTTTATCAGAGGAGTCCAGGAACCCAAATGTATTCAAAACTGCAAAAGAAATGCCCGAACACAGTCAAATGCTTTCTCTGCATCCACGGAGACATCTGGCTCCTGGGACACAGAGAAGATATGGCTTAGTTTTCTCAAATAGTCAGATGAGACCCAATTTGGCATGAAATCAACCTGTTCAAGTCCTATCAGATGACTCTATACCTTACTAACTCTATCGGCAAGTATTTTTGCTAAGATTTTCATGTCCTGGTATATTATGGGTGTATAGCTGGATGTTTGTTCTGGGTCTTGCCGGATTTGGGAACAGGGTGATTAAGGCGACTGATAAGGACGCTTCCTGTGGTCCCTTATTCTGCAGGTGTGTATACATACAATCAGTACAGCAAAACACTCTAGTACAAAACTCTTACAGAAGTTGGCTGGGAAGCCATCAGCACCCAGGGCTTTGTCAAGTGGGAGTGACTCAATGGCCCATTACAACTCCCTGTAGAAATGGGTTGTGACAACATTCTTGTTGTTCAACTGTGAGGGTAGGTGGTGATACTGTCCCCAGATAGGATTCAGTGTCCTGGAGTAGGGGGTTGGGAGACTCTAGATGCACATTTTGATAGAAGCAGTGAAATTTCCGAGCTATCCCTTACAGAAATACAAGTGTGCAGCATGCATGCAGCATGCTTAATAATAGGGTTGTCAGAACTAGGTCTAGAAAGATTAGAACCCTTTTAGAACAAATGGGTTCGAGTTCTAATTTGGAACTAGAACACCCATGGGTTCTAAATGTTAAGGGTTCTAACTACTAAAAAAAAAGCTTTTTTTCTTCACACATTTCAAAAGCAGGGGATGCCAGCCTGGAAAACAAACTAATTATTTGGAATTACATGCTAAAAATGTTTTAGAGGGAGAAAATGTGCTGCTCATATGCAAATGTGCTAAAGGCATGGAATTGTGATACGTGGCATTTGCACTTTGAGAGGCTCAATGTGTTTCTTTGTTCTGCATGTGCAGTGAACCGATATTATGGCTGTGCTGAGAGTGCAGCTCTTTCTATTTGTGTTTTTTTTTCTCCTCTCGGTATCTTTATCTGTTCTTTCTCTCCACTCCTGCACACAAAAGGGTTCGAGTTCTAAAGAAGATTAGAACCCTAGAACTATTTGCAAAGTTCTAGCCCAGAACTAGAACCCAGAACTTCACGGGTTCTGACAACCCTACTTAATAAACATGCGGCATGCATGCTGTACATATGCTGTACACTTTGTGTTTCTGTAAGGATATCTCTGGGGCTAGTTTTATGGAACTGTCTTCTTCTGACCGAATGGCCTTTACGTCTGGCAGTTTCTTGCTTCTTTAGGCGAAGAGCCATTAGCTTAACTGTTTTTTTTTTTTTTTTTTTACCTTGGTCAATACAACCTCTGTGACGTCGGTAAACTGCATGTTTGGATTGCTCCCTTAATACTGTAGCTCTTTATACTTTGCTGTTAAAGACTGGAGGTTGTGTCGGTTCCTTTTCATTACAGCACTAGCTTAGCTCACCAGACTGATGCAGCGGATTTCAAGGGCAAACCGATGAGGGTCTGACAGAGACTTGAGCCAATTTACTTCCTTGGCGTGGTTCCATGATCACAGAAACTCTAGAGACAGGCCATTCCTTCTGCTGTACTCCTGGATTGGGTGCCCTGGGTATGAGCCCAGCTAAACATTTCCCAAAAATAGAGCCACAGAAGAAGTACAATGAGAAACCAATCCTGGAGTCTGAGTCACTTAGTTCCTTGTAGCTTGGTCTTTCTCCTTCACAATTAAAGTCACACTGGTATCTTAGGAAAATTAATACAGTACCATTGTACACTGGCATATGGATTTAAGCTCTACAGGCAAAACGTAGAGAATAATGTAGACTCTAGAGGTAACCATACACAACAAGGCTGTGTTTCTGTCAAGGGCTTGTTTGCCACATTGACCCCTGGGATGTCATAACAACCCTGACATGGGGGGGGTGGAATGGGGAGGTATGTGTGTTCCACCTCTGGTCACCCCAAAGGTGATTTTCCTCAGCAACACGTGTTATGAATCCCAGTGTCAACTGATGCTGGCCGCCAGTTCCATGTCATCCGACACCAGTACAAAAACAAATCGTGCCCCAATCTTTGATAGCCCAGCTATGTGTTCCCATCCTCTGTTTGAACCCTCACATACTCCTTAGCTACTCCCTCCCTCCTGGAGGTCCATTTACTTTGGGGGAGAGGATGCAACAGCAAACAGAAATAACACAGCAACAGGTGTGGCTAAATAAAGTGGTTGTTGGTAGGCAGGCTGTTACAGTGATGAATGCAATTTGGGTTGAAACTTTTCTTAGAGCATTGGAGAGCAGCTAAGAATAACTGGAGAACAGTGGAGGATGAGGCACCCAGGACTGTGCCCCTGAAGATTAGGGGATTATGTTTTTCTAAGTGACAGCAGACAGTATGGAAGTGACAGCCAGAAATGTGAGACGCCAGGACTAGTGAGACAAGTCACAAAAGCAATGTCCTTGGGGGCAGAGAATTAGGACACACACACACAGATGTCCACCCAAAGGCTTCTTAGCATGTGGAAAAGTGGCAGGGGAAAATGTTAACTCAGTGTTCTTGAACTGATTGTACTAGTTCTTTTGTATGTATATTATATTTTGGATCTGGATTTGCCCAGTCTAATGTGGCCTTTCAGAACCAGAAAATCTGAACTGCAACCCCCTAGTTCCTAAGCAATTCCACACCACCCCAACCCCCACCCCCCGATGACCGGCCATGGAGTGAAACTGTGCGACTGTGAAGACTGCTACTTTCCTCTGTGCAGGTTGCCAGGCCGTGAGAGTTACAGCCGATGACCCCAAGGCACACCCTGATGCCTGTTGGTGTGTGGAGGGTGGGGGTGGGGTTGGAAGTCTCAGACATTCATCACTGTAATATCAACCCATACTGATGCATTAATGGAGTTTTATTTCAATGAATATCTATATCGTATATCATGGCCAAAACTCCATTTAATGCATCAGTTAGGTTCTTCCACAACGAAAAAGCGAGGACATTCAGTGTTAGGGTTGAAAACCCTAATTGCATTCCCCCCACCACCACACATACATGCAAGTAGGGAAGGACCAAGGCAACACAACCAATCATACACAACCAGCAGGAGGTGTATATCTGTGTTACCGTAGCAAGTAGGTAAGAGATCTAACTTCAGCTGGCAGTAGCGAAAATGGTGTACCTCACTTCGTGTTCGACATATGGGTGGCAAAAAGGTGTCATGGGTGTCGTTATGTTAGTCTATGGCAAACTGCTCAGTTTTGGAGCAGTGCAAGTTTGTCATGCTTAAGTATTTTAGCACAAAAGCAGGAAATGGCAGATCTGTGGGACTAGGGCTTGCCACCCTGCAAATTGCAGCCCAAAGGACCCAACCATTTGCTTGCAGGATGATGGCAAAGATGTGCAGTCATCAGGAGCATGCTGTCGCAAAACAGTGTCGCAAACATGAAAGTGCAGCACACCGAAGAGATGAAAGTGTCGCATTTGCAAAAGTGCACAAAACAGTGTCGCAAACATGAAAGTGCAGCACACCGAAGAGATGAAAGTGTCGCATTTGCAAAAGCGCACAAAACAGTGTCTCAAACATGAAAGTGCAGCACACCGAAGAGAGGAAAGTGTCACATTTGCAAAAGCGTACAAAAGAGTGTCGCAAACATGAAAGTGCAGCACACCCAAGAGATGGAAAAGTGTCGCATTTGGCAAAGGCATAAAACGGTGTCGCAAACATGAAAGTGCAGCACCAAGAGATGAAAGTGTCGACGGTAAAAGCGTACAAAACAGTGTCGCAAACATGAAAGTGCAGCACACCGAAGAGACGAAGTGTCGATTTGCAAAAGCGCATAAAACAGTGTCGCAAACATGAAAGTGCAGCACACCTCAGAGACGATAGTGTCGACGGTAAAAAGTGTATAAATAGTGTCGCAAACGGAAGACACAACAATGTCGTGACGGTAAAAGCATGCAAAATTGTGTCACTAAATACTGTTGCAAACATGAAAGTGTCGTAATGCATATCACAACACTGTGACATTTATGAAAGTGATTTTCAAAAGTATTTCAGGGAATGTGCAAAATCCTGTTTTGGATCTTGAACCCCAAAATACCATATGTGTAGTCTGTGTTATGTGTTGGTGGCAGTGTGTGGCCCAAGATGCCCAGTTGTGCGTAGTGATAAGTGTTTTGTGGTGCATCGAATGTCCGGGATCAGAGTTAGCAGTGACAACCCCATGCCACAGCCTGACGGGAGCATGGGTGTGTGGTTTTGTGGTTTAGATAGTTGTATGTTAGTTCTGTCACCTGCTTCTGATTGTGTGTGATTGGTTGTGTTGCCTTGGTCCTTCCCCTACTTGCATGTATATATATGTGTGTGTGTGTGTGTGTGTGTGTGGTGGGGATGGGGGCGGGAATGCGCAATTAGGGTTTTCAACCCTAACACTGAATTTCCTTGCTTTTGTCACTGTGGAACAATCCTAACTGATGCATTAAATGGATTTTTTTGCCATGAAATTCCCTTCTTTTTGAGAATGTGCACTATAAACAGTGAATGGAATGTGTTTTTTTGTCGCATGGTAACGGAAATGCAAATGCAAGCTCAAACGGTAATGCACATGGTGATGCAAACGTAAATGATAACGCAAACAGTACAAGAAATGCAAGCGTAAATGTTAATGAAAACAGAAATGGTAATGCAAATGGTAACACAAACACTAACGGCAACAGAAATGCAAATGTTAACGAAAACAGTAACGTAAACGCTAACGCCAATGGAAACTCAAATGGTAACAAAAATGCAAATGGTAACAGAAATGCAAACAGTAAAGGCAACAGCAATGCTGAAGAAAACAGCAATGCAATTGACAATGGAAACACTACAGAAAGCGCAAACGCTAAGGCCAAGAAGCAAACAGTAACGGTAACGCAACTGGAAATGCAAATGGTTACAGTAACACCAGTGATTACGCCAAAGGGAGCAGTATCAGAAAGAGAAACACAAATGGCAGCACGTATGCAAAAGCAAATGGTAACACACATGATCACGGTAACGCAATTGAAATGCAAACGCTTACAGTAACACAACAATGACGCCAAAGGAAAGAGAAACAAATGAAAAACACAAACGAAGCATGTACGCAAACACAAATGGTAATGCACATGGTGATGCAGAAGGAAATGCAAACAAAACCAGTAACGGAAACACAAATGGTAACAGTAACGTAAACGCCAGTGTCAAACGCAGAATGCAAAGGGTAACTGTGCATAAACAGAAACGCTTAATGCAAATGGTAACAGAAACGCAAGAAACATTGACTGTGACAGTAATCTAAAAGTACACACTTTTTTTCCCAAAAAGGTGCATTCAGAAGCATGGTGAATACAAAGAATGTATGCATAATAATGGCCCTTGGAGCAGAAAATGAAAACTTGGAATACTAAATTGCTTATATCTTAGGAACCATCCAATGTAGAAAATAAATTAAAATCTCATATTATTTATGACTTTCCTTGCTAGTTTTGCACTTAGTCCAATAGCAGGGGGGATAAGCATTTTTCCAACAAGAAGTCAGTATCTCAAAGCGTTTTCGTGATACGGGACCCGAAAGGCGCGGCGAATGCTGTAATGTTAGCCTATGGGAACATGTTTCAACTTCGGAGTGCTGTAACCTTGCAGGTGTGTAATATTTTGTCACCAATCCACCAAAAGGTACATCCGTGGGATCTTGGCCTTCTTCCCTCTAAATTTCAGCCCAAAAGACCAAACTGTTCTTTTGCAGCAGGGTGGCAAAGATTTCCTATTGTTTTCTGCATAGTATCGCAAAGTAGTGTCGTGATTTGCGACACTTTCTCAAAAAACAATCACGAAAGTGTTGAATGTGCGACACTACTTTGTGACAGTACTGTTCACAAAAATTTGAAAAACATATTTCTGGGGTGTTTAACCCCCAAAAAGAAACATGGCTAGCATCCTCAGGACTCAATTAGGTGAACACAGCAAAAACTGTGTCCCTAGAGGGTCCCAAATTTAAATGCCAAGCAATTCTGTGACCACCAACTGAAAACAAGATGGCAGATTTGCGACACTAAGCACTGCATTTGCGACACTTTCTAACTTTTTATTAACTTTTTCCATCGACTATAATGGGAAACTTGTTTTTTGAATAACTTTTGAACCGTTTAATATTTTTTCACAAAATCTTCAAAAGGCACATCGGGGACCCTGGCAGCATGTTCCCTGAAGGTATAAGACTGGTCACGCAGACTGTGCGACCTGTAGGCAGGGGCAAAGAATGCACAAAAATGCATAATTACTGCGTTCTCCAGTGCTATGTAGCTCCGCCACTGTGTATCCGACCATTACGAAATTTGGCAGATCTATGGTACCTCACTATGCATGCCAAATTTCAGGCAAATCTGTCATACGGTGGGAAAGTTATTAAGATGTCAAATTTCAGAGTTTAACCTTAAATAGGGTACTCAACCCTAATCAATCAAGTCGATTTTTAACCAGGTGTTTATCGTTGAGCAGAAGCTCATTTGCAAGATGGACTGTGCCATTATAATATATATAATATATTTATATATCTATATGTATATCTATACTATATGCCAGTTTTCTACACCACATTTGTTCTTAATTCTTTTTCACCCTACAATCTAAAACTCTGCGACATTATATTTCAATTTGTTTACTTTTTTTCACCCCATCTGTTTTTTTAGGTCAGTTATTTACATAACAACCATGGATGATGTGAAGCAGTATTGGATTATCTCTGTAAACATGAGAGCTTTCCGATTGCCTCGCTAGTACATCATGTTTCTGTGCATTTTGTTGCCTACATCTGATTTTCCTGCCATTTTCATTATTTCAGCACCCTAAAAGCTTATTTTGGATGAATTCTGCAATATTCTGCACCACTTTGGAAAAAAAAAAGGATTTTCTGACTTTTTGTCATGCCACACTGTCAGACAGAAAACTAGCCTGAGTGCAATATGAGTGGACAAAGAAACTGCAATATTCCATGATGTTGAAGACTTAAGAGTCCTCCCTCAGCTGGGTCACAGATTATGCAATACAAGACTTCAAAACCTTAAATAGTAGTAAATGTCTTGGGGAAAACTTTTTGAACTAACACTAAGGCCACCTGATGGTCCAAGGGGTCATACCTCCTGCTCTTGTGCTGGCAATCCGGGTTCAGGAGTGGACTTGGAAGATGGCTAGGGCAGCCGAGGGGCAGGGGCAGAGCTGCCATGCTGACAGCCGAGGCAGGATGGTGCTGGATGGCGCAGGCACAGCAATCTCTGAGCTGGGCCAGTGAAAGTTGGAGGTAGTATAGCACAGTGGTTTAATGCTCTGAGCTGCAAACCTGGAGACCTGGGTTTGAATCCCACAGCCCCCACTTGCATACTGCGTGACCCTGAGTAAGCCACTTAACTTCCCTGTGCTCCCAGCTTAGTGTGTCTCACCTGGTTAAACAACTGGAAAAAAAAGAACTTGCCCCATTTGCACAGGTGTACCTACATCTGTGTCAGGCCTGACAGGGCACCGACCAGTGTCAATGGGATGCGCGTCAGATTCAATGATGGGGCAAAAAAACAGCAAAACCTTCCTGTCTCCCAGCCTCTTGTGTTATGACTGCCTGCACTCTCAGGACAGTGGGGTTGGGGGGGAGCAGCTTAGGAGGCTGGGAAGTCACTGGTATAGCCTGAAGGTCAGACAGTGGTGGTGGTATATGAGCAAAGAAAGAAAGACAATAACTGACAACTCATTTTATAGTTTCTCTGCTTTCTTTCTGAGTTACAGATTATGTGTTTAGCCACAACCCCTCACCCAGTCTGCCCTTGTCTTGATTCCCCAACCCTATTACATAAACCAGCATTTCAGGCTGTCCTATGACTTACCCCTGTGGTGGGGTTCTCAGGGCTCCACCAAATCCCTCAGCGCTCTCCAAATTGGGTGCCTGTAGTAGTGGTAGCTGTGGAGAGTCTGAGAGTTCCGCACAGTGCATCATCCTTGGGAGCCTGGGTTTTTCCTGTTTTTCTACCAATTCAGGAGAGCAGTGGCATGGGGTCCCTGCACGCTTGTACATGCAACTGCATGGCACTGTGTGGTGCCAGCTGATGCCGTCCCTCCCTGCCACTCTCACCTGCACTGCTCCCCATGGTCACCCAGGTGGCAATGCTGTGGTGAAGTAGCTCTCCCTTTCTGCCTAGAGGAGGAGGAGGAGAGTGCCATTTGGCAACACACAGTCCCCCCAACCACCAGCCATCTAACGGCCTTGGCGTGTTCCAGAACCCACATCATCTGCATCGCACACAACAGCACTGTCGCAGTGCCAGTAAGTCACATATTTTATCTATTTTCTGTAACTCTTCACTTGTGGGGAGTGAGAGGTGGTCAAGATGCTCGCCAGGCTGTGGTGAAAGCCCTAACCACAAGTCACTGATTAGATGACAGATAGCATGAAGAGAATCAGGAGAGAGGGAGTCAGGATCCAGTTAAGGAGGCTGTGTCCTGGAATTTCTCCATGGCCACTGTGCACACCGTAGCCTTTAGAGAGACATGTGTTAAAGGAGCCTGGGACTGGAAGAGTGTGTGAGGAGGCAAGCAGTGGTGAACAGCTGTCCAAATAGCACCCAATAGTGGAGCAGTATCGAGGTGACCCTGCCCAGTGGTCGACGGGTCAGTAGCCCTGCTGCTGCTGCCCATTACTAACGACTTGCACTCAGCAGGGTTCCCAGCTGAAAATACATAACTGATTTGCTTGCTGCTGAAACTACCTGATTCAGTGAGAGTCCTCGTGGATGTGGAATAGCCCCATAAAAGTGGTCTTGATTTACTTTAGCATGGTTTCTAGTATTATTGAAAACAAATAAACGTATGAATAATTGTTCAGAAGAAAAATCTTTACCAACAGTCATTCATGCTTAATGTAACTGAAAGTGTTTTCTTGTCTTCACTGTGCTGCTTGTGTGTTTTGAGTACACACGGCTGGAGAAGTGGTGGTAATGAAATGATTTTTTCCATGCAAGGATATATATATATATATATACATATATATATATATATACACACATACATATACACAGACACACACACACACACACATATATATATATATATATATATATATATTTATGCAACAGGGGTCAGGATAAAAACTGTAGAATAAAACCATTTATCTTCGCTACTATGGTAATAAATTTATTTATCCACATAGTAACTACATCATCACCCGTTTATTCACACAGTAACTACATCACTAGCTCATTTATCTACACAGTTCTCTTCAGAATTCATTTAGAATGTTCGGCCTCAGAAGCAGTACTAACCATATTTAAATGTCAATAACTTAAAAACGAAAAAAGATAACGTGGTACTGTGAGCATGAAAATTGTTCAGCACAAAATTATCTACAAAATGAATACTGTTTCATTTATATAAACCCTGTATATTTTATATGATTAGCAAGAAAACAGAAGAAAATGTAATTTTTTGTTCACTTTTTTGACAAACAAATATAAATAACTTTAAAACAAAAAATGATAGCATGGTACTGTGAGCACGAAAAATGTTCAGCTCAAAAATATCTACAAAATGAGTGGTGTTTCATTTCTAGATACCATATTGTTTTTATAATTAGCAAAAACAGCATAAAATTCAATTTTTTTCCCTTTTTGACAAATTATTTATACCTACCAAAATCAAAATGTTCACACAACATCTAAACCTGTTTGCATAAATGGAATATGCAGCGGTTCGATATGTGATAATGCATTTATTTTGTACATAAGTTTCCAGTGACCTTCCGGGACCTCCCCACCTCGTGCCTTCAGCACTGGGTGTGTGAGGTTTACTTGAGGTCACTGGAAACTGTACAAGATAAATGCAATATCACACACTGAACCACTGCATATCCCTTATATATACACACACACACACACACATATACATACACAGGACACCACAGGTTAGGAAATAGTATTTCTGTATGGAATTCTAGGCTTGGAATTGTGCAGTATGGTTGAGGAACACGAGGAACCTTTTGAACTCAGAATCATGATGTCACAAGCAGAGAACTGTGAGTTCGGGTCAGAAAAACCAGCAGGAACCAGGGGTGTACTAGTACTTTTTCCTGAATATTTGGTCACATGTTCAGCAGACAAATATCTGGGGCAAGGTACTCATATTCAGGTGAATAATAAAACAAACAAGCAAGCAAGCAAACAACCAAAAAAAAGGAACAGCCCCCACTCTCCTCCCCTGCCCCAAACCTGTATAATATAAACTACCCATTCCCTCCTCTGTTAGAAGCCCAAGTCCCCCCCTCCTCCCCCAGCACCCACAAATTAATAGTTTTTATATCTATTTGTTTAAAATCTATTTAAGTTCCCACTGCTGACTGGTCCCCATCCACTGGTCCCCCCAACCCCTCCACCCCAGCGTCTACTGGATCTTATCTCATGCAACTCAGAGGTGTCCGGCTGGCTGGGTGTGGACCCTGCAATGGACTGGTGTTACCCTACCAGTTGGCAATATTTTTCTTGGTTTTCTTTCCCCAGTGTGGAGGTAAGGTGAGCAATGACACCAGTGGTGCTGCTGCGCACTCTCCCGCGCATGACATGCCAGGCATCTGCCCCACTTTGGCCACCCTATTGGCAGTGTCGGTGTGCCAACCCCTGGCTTCCTCTAGACACCAGGCTAAGACTGACTGCTGCTCCTCTTCCTCCCCAGGAGAGGAGAGGAGAGCAGTCTTCTGGATGCTAGATCCTCTCCCTCCCTCCCTGGCCAACCCCCAGCAACCCACTCGCACCACGAACATGGGTTGCTGGCATAGCAGGAGGTAAGGCATCAATACCGCAGCCCTCCATGCCACTGAGCCGGCCTTTTACATCTATGTAAAAAAAAGCTTTCACGGTGGGTGACCGCTACAACATGCCTGCCTTCACGGCCAGCCCCATCTTGTTTAGCTTAAAATAGCACTCATTTGTGATTCCACAACTAGTAGTTATGTATCCGCCTACCCCACCTTGCCATTACACTCCTCCCACCCTCCTCCCCACTAGCACCAAATTCTCTGAAGGAGGTGACTGACACTACCTGCCCTCCTCCACGGCCGGTTGCCACCTTCTGAATGGAAGCACTTGCACATTTGTTCACTCCGTAACAGTAAAACTCGCTGACCACGTGAACAGCATTGGCTTAAATGTCATTATACTTCTCCTAGGGCACACAATTTTTAGGTGAGAGGTTATGGCACAGTGCCACTTTTTCCTTACGGCTGTGTTTTTTCTCAACTTTTTTATTATCAAACAAAATAAGGTGTGGCGTGACATTTCACTAGAATTGTAGGGGCTGAAACAAGTTCACATCTTATCAGGGCTGTACGGAGATCTGGTCGGAGCATACTGAATTGTAATCAGTGCTAGTGCACCCACTTCCAATGCAGCTCTCAGCAGTGCCTCTGTGTATAAAGAAGCAACCCTCAACATCTGTGGCCGTCATTCCCTTGCCTACCATATAGCTAACTGTTCTACACTGTTGCTGTGCACACTTTATGTTCAATATCTGTGTCAGTGCCTTAGTAGGCAGCATGCTTCTGGGGCTGGAAGATCGGAAGGTTGTGGGCTCTAGCCCCACACCAGGTACTTGGGGTAATGCCAATAACTGACACTAGTGCAATACGGTGGGGGAGGGGCTGCATCGTGTAGGTGCCATTCTTTGGATGAGACATTAAACCAAGGACCCTTCTGCATATCTCTGGACACTGTCCAGGTGGAAGTTAAATATCCCATGGCACTTATTGAAGAAGAGTAGGGGAGTTTCTCAGAGTCATGGCCAACATTCCCCCATCAATAAAACAGATCCATGTAACTCCCCCCCCCCCCACAAGATACAATTTGGAAACGAGCTAACACAGCTCAGTGTGCCTTTCCTGGTCAAACATTACAAATAAATGAATATCAATTATTTCACAGTTATTATAAATCATTTTTTGCTTCATAAATGTTCATTGATTTTCTACAAAATTACAAGGAGATAAGATCAGTAAAATAGGTAGGGTTATTATATGTGCAACGGCAAGGATCATATATTATATATTCCTAAAACAGAAACAGTAAAACAGTTCAGTAAATGTTAAAATTATGTTACCTACAACCTTAAACATTTTCGGGTTTCACTACTTATGCCTTTCATTTCTCGTGTTCTTCTGCTAGCTCTTAACTGCTATGCAATGCTGCTCTACCCCCTGACTTTTAATAAAAACTACAATTGTATATTATTAGCCAATCTTTACCCTTCTAGCCTTAATTTATGATAGAAGGAAAAACATTCCTTCACCTTTCAAGGCATCTATAGATCCGATTTACTTAATAAGTGAAAGAACGGGTTGCAGATTTCCAGATTTTTTAAACCACAAGCAGTCCAACCAAAATACAAAACTGTCAGCCGATCAACAGGCATTGCATAAGTGCCCTCCTGATCCTGGGACAAACAAGCCATGGAGACTAAAACACAAGACCACACAGAGGGGATCTGCAATGGCTTCACTCAAAATATACAACAGTACCTTCAAGTGTGAGGGGGCGGGACTATACTGTAACTCACGCGTGGTACAGCCTTGAATATGTGAAGCACACATTAAGCATGAGGCTTAATGTCTAGCTGCCGCCCCTTTAAGAGCACTTAGAACTGCATGTATCTAATTGCTGCACTGCCTGGCAGTGCCATGTTGGCCTGTCAATCAGAGTATAGTCAGTGTGGGGCT
The DNA here is from genome assembly GCA_016271365.2 of Neoceratodus forsteri. Lineage (NCBI taxonomy): Eukaryota > Metazoa > Chordata > Ceratodontiformes > Ceratodontidae > Neoceratodus > Neoceratodus forsteri. Next base: position 61,289,005 of record JADMNL010000033.1, read on the forward strand.
TGTCCTCATGAAGAGAACACCTACTGAACTGAATAAACCTGCCTTATTCTTTATTTTATGCGTCCGACTAGTTATTTACACGGTCCAGATGGGGTTCTCACCAGCAGCACCTGAAGGGGCTGACAGAGAAGGTAAGGGGTCTTTTAGTGGTGGACCATATAAAAAAATGCCACACATGGTGGAGAATGCGGCTCTTCTTCTGTCCAGACCCCCATCTCGCGTTGCCTGCGTCACTGGTTACCCCAAGTCATCACCCCAGTACGCCTGAACTGCTTGAATGAGATTTTACAAACAGCTGCATAGAGGGAAAAAAATATATATGAACTGTCTCCTGTGTTATACAAAAGACTGCAGCCTTCTTCTAACATTGCTGGCTGTGAAGAAGAAAAAAAAACCTGGTCAGCAGTGCTAGCCTGCTATTTAAATAAAACTGCCAGCACGTTAATTTATTCAGCCCCAGAAGCCTAATGGAGCTTGAACTAGACAACCCACCCCTCGTGGCAGAGCTTCTTAAAACTGCTCTGGTTGGCATCCAGCTCCCACTCTGCCTCCCAGCTACAGCTGTCACATCCAGGGCAGAAAATTAATGTACTGTACAAAAGGACTGTTCCCTATATTAAATGAACAAGAAAACGCAGGGAAAAAATAAATAAAATAACTGCACCAAGCGTGCACTTCTGCTTCAGTCCTGTTCTCCACTGATCCCTAACTCAACATAGCACTGCTCCCATTGGAGCACAGCCACACAGTACCTCCACAGCAACTGGGGCTTCCCCCCTGTCCAAAGCAGCCATATGGAGTGATCCCGCGCCACGACTCACCTGAGTGCCTGCTGCAGCTCTCCTCTTACCCCTACAGTCACTCCTGCAACATTGGAGCCACTGCTCCCCTCAGCCATGTTCAAACAAAGTAGCCATCCAAGTAAGGACACCAGACTGCAGCCACATGGAGCAACCCAAATTGCCTCAGCCCTCCTGCAATGGCTCTGCTCCTTCCAAACAGCCGCGACTTCCACTGCACCAAGCATGGAGCTCCATTCCTCCCGCAGGCACAGATGGCAGCTCTCATTTTGCCCTGCAGTTCCACAAAGAGCGTACATTATGGGACACACCAAATAAATTAAATAAATGGGGCAGGGCTAATACGGAGCTCCGCTCCCCCATTCAACAGGCTGTCACACAATCTGCAGCTCGGCCATGCTATACAGAGGCACGCAACCAATGAACAAAATACATAAATACTGGCATCAGAAAAAAAAAAGAGAGTCAGAAATAAAAATAAATCAAGCAGGGCACAGCAATAACTAAACATAGCACCTAGGAACAGAACATAAGCGGAGGGCAAACAAACGTGAGGGACACCCTGGGAGGCAACAGAAACAAAACAAAATGTAAAATATAGAAAGCTTCATAAAACAAAATGGAGTGGAGCAAACAAATACAGAAATTTCCCCATCAAGTTTCTGTCACTCACCACAAAACTCATGCCATTTCTGTTGGGGAAGAAGCTCAATAACGCGGCAGTCGCCATTTTGGCCATTGTTAAGCAGCCAGGCAGCCTCATGGAAGAAATCCGCCATTTTGAGCAGAGCAAAACAACAAGAAAGGAAGTGAACCTTGACCCTCCCTGCTGGCAGCCAGGCAGTCAAACCCACAGGAACTGCATGTCACAGTTCAGCGGCCATCTTGGGAAGGGCACAAATTTACCTCACTCCATTGAAAACAATGGGATTCCTATTGCAATGAATGGACACTGCAACAAAAAGCTGATTTTTGCAACAAAACCTTTATTTAAATAACAATCAACACAGAATTGAGTGGGAAATCCTTTATTCAGACGTCATTGATGAACTTTGCTACAAAAAAAAACTTAATTATTTCATTTTTGCTCGGCAATTCATCTACGACACAACGTCCTGTCTCCTGCATGACGGCAACTCCTTCTCACCCGTACGACCTTCGCTCAGTGAAACAAAGCTCATCTCCAACCACAATGTCTGACAACAACACAGATATGGGCGCCGGAGCGTCCAGAGTCTTACCTTCACCCACCTCTAGGGCGTGGGGCTACAAAATCGAAACAATCCTCCATGACATCCAGTCTTCTATGTCTGCTCAAGGAGCACTAGCTATGCAAGCTATTCCAGATGACAGCCTACATTAAAGCCATTTCACCACAGTCCATGGTCCATGCCAGCTGCCTACAACCAGTACCCTTCTCAGCCTTGCCTCATGAAGAAGCTGTCGACTGGCTGGAACACTTCCAAGCATGGATTTCCTTCAATGGTTGGACTGATCCCTTGCACATCTCCAATGCCTTGTGATTGCTTCTGAGAGGGACTGCTATTTCCTGGTTCAATGCACTTTCAGACCAAGTCAAAGCAGATGCTGCCACACTGTATACAACCTTCAAAGCCTATTTTCTCCAAGCACACCCACCCTGGTTATTGGAGCAACAGATGTGGGAGCGCACCATGCAACCCTCGGAATCTCTTGAAGCCTTCACTGTGGACATTGAGACTCAATGCAAACGCCTACAGAAATCAGAGAAAGATCAAGTAACAGCCTTTGTCCAGGGACTGCCTTCTCAATTTTGTACCTACTGTATGTCATACAGCAAAAACCAACCACCTGGACAGACCCCATCCAAGCTGCACGGCTAGCTCAAGAGTCCATTTCAATGTTCCAGTCTGCCGGTGCTCAAGCGCCCCAAACCTCACAACTGGCTGCACTTGCCACATGTGTCTAACAGCAACAAGCAATGATCGACAAGCTTATTTCTACTGTCAATACCTTACACATCAGCTCAACTGCCTCTGCGGTAAATCCTAATGCTGTGCAACCACCTCGACAGCGACCAGATCCACCTCCACCTTCTCGAGAACCAGTGACTTGCCAGTGGTGTGGATTCAGAGGATATACCGCCGCTGTCTGTCGAAAGTTAAAATATTACCACAGGATGCAAGAGGACCATGGACGCCCACCACAACGCACTCAACATGATAACTGCAACTACTCCCAGGATCAGGGAAACGAGCACCGCCCAACAGACTAAGGGCTTTTGTTGGGCAGGGAAACACAGCAACTGACTGCCCCTTTGACTCTCGCAATTCAAACAAAATGCTTCCTCCAACTGCAAACTCTGGCACACTCTCACTTCTTGGAGCAAGGGTACCTGTCATCTGCTCACCTCTCCCAGCAAACTATGTACCTGTAACCATCAGAGATTGGTCTTCGCATGTCTTGGTTGACACTGAAGCAGAAATATCAGTTATCAACAGCAGTATTTTAAACAATCAAGCTATTCATCACATACCTAATGTCTCTCCAGCCAACATAAAGTACATTATCACAGCCAGTACAGATACAGTACCTATCACAGGCATGGTCCATCTCAAGTTTCACTTTGGCTCACAGCAAGCTACTGTCAAGTTTTATATCGTGCCTGATCTTCAACCTGCAATAATTCTAGGCCTGGACTTTCTCAAAGCTCACAAAACCATCCTAGACTTTGCCTCAAGCAAATTGTCGCCAGATCCTTTGAGGCAACTCACAGCTATAGACTCAGTCACCATGCCTCCTCAGTTGGAAATGGTTTTGATTGCCAAGATTCGAGGTGAACCACTTCCACAAGGTGTTGTTGGCATTGTCACAGGATCCCCTGTGCTGCATTCATCAGGTCTCCTTCCAGGAAATACCTTATCAGCAGTGCATGATGGCACAGTCTTCCAAAAATGCTGCAACTTCACAGATGAGCCAGTGGTCATTTCAAAGGGTGCCAACATCGGGAAGTTTGTCTGCTTGTCTTCAGAGGACCAGCTTCATCTCGTGCAAGAACCTCAGCCTGGTTCCACCAACACTACTCCTGTCAATACTATCACGACAACTCCAACTTCAACAGAGTTACCCCTCAGTCAGCGGCTATCCTCTTCCAAACTTCCAGCATCTCCAACAGAAAAGCAACAGTTTTTGAAATCCTGGAAAATTACTCGGATGTCTTTGTTGGTTCAGATAACAAGCTCAGATGTTGTGATATCCTGCAACACACCATCGAAGTACAGCCCAACCAGAAACCAATCCATCAGCGAGCCTACAAAGTGGGACATAAACAGAAACAAGTCCTCAAGGACATAATCAAAGACATGCTTGACCAAGACATAGTCGAATAGTCTACAAGTCCCTGGGTTGCATCTTGCTTGCTGGTGGTAAAGAAGGACAAAGGGTATCATTTTGTGGTAGACTACAGAAAACGCAATGCCTACATGGTGCAGGATGCTCATCCCTTGCCTACAACCGAAGATGCGTTAGAGAGTCTTGGTGCGGCCAGTCTTACTTATTTCACCACTCTAGACCTTCAGGGTGGGTTCTATCAAGTTTCCATTGATCCAGCTTCTCGTCCATACACCGCATGGTGCTGCCACTTGGGACTTTTCCAGTTCAAACATCTGCCTATGGGTCTTCGGAACAGTCCAGCCACATTTCAACATGTTATGGAAACTGTACTACATGGGTTGTCCTGGAAATCTTGCCTAGTCTACCTGGATAATGTGATAGTCTTCAGCAGAACTTTGCCAGAGCACCTTCAACATCTTCAAGAAGTGTTCGAATGTCTCAGACAAGCCAATCTCAAACTTCACCCAGAAAAGTGTTGTTTTGCACAGCATCAAATTCATTACCTGGGGCAAGTGGTTAGTTCTCAAGGCATCTCTCCAGATCCAGACAAGCTCTCAGCAGTCAAAGACTATCCAGAGCCTAATAATCTCAAAGACCTTCGAGCTTTCCTGGGCTTGTCTGGCTACTACTGAAAGTTCATTTGCAACTATGCCAAGATTGCAGCTCCACTGTACGCCCTCACAAAAAAGGGATGTGAATATAATTGGACTTCTGAATGTAAAGAGGCCTTTGACACCTTAAAACAAAACCTAATCTCTTCTCCAGTATTGGCCTACCCAAGGTTCGACCAACCATTCAAGCTCTACTCAGATGCTAGTTCCTTTGCAGTTGGCGCTGTGCTCTGTCAAATTCAAGATGGAACAGAACGAGTTGTCTCCTATGCTGGGCACTCTCTTTCCTAAGCTGAGAAGAACTATGGCATCACAGAGAAAGAATGTCTAGCCATGGTATTTGCCGTGAATAAATTTAACTGCTACCTTCGCTACTCCTCCTTTACAGCTATCATCAATCACTCTGCCCTCAGGTGGTTAATTGAAATGAAGGAGCCAGTAGGCAAGTTTGCCTGATGGATTGCCATGCTGCAATCCTACACCTTCGAAATCCAATACAGACCAGGTCGAGTTCACTCAAATGCTGATGGTGTAAGCTGGAGACGATATCCTTCTGCATCCTCCTCAACAGATGACAAATCCTGTTTACGAGCTCTTCCCTTCCATGCCACAGATGTGCTTCCTGTGGACACTCCTACAGCACCTCAGGTTGCTTTGCTGCTACCAACTGCCTGCTCAGAGAGACACACAAATCCTCAGTTACTACAAGCAGCTGAACAGCTTCTCATCTCCTCTGCATCTGATCTGTCCCTAGTAACTGTTAAAACGCAACAAAGAACTGACACTCAATTTACAGACATAATCTCCCTACTTAGAGACTGGAACATTACCGCAACAAAAGCAACATCGCCAAGATGTACTTTTCCGTGCTTCTCAGTACTTCCTCAATGGCAGTGTGCGCTTTCACAGTTGGACCAAGGAAGGCAAGGGTCATCACGCGGATAGAACTCACGTACAGCGAGCTGTGCCAGCCGCTCTCATCCCTCAGGTTCTTCTCTCCACTCATGCCTCTCCACTCTCTGGAGGTCATATGGGAATACAAAGAACTCTGGAAAAGACAAGGCTTCACTTCTTCTGGCCACACATGAACAGCGACATTGTCCAGTTCATAAAATCCTGCCAGCCCTGCTCCCAGAGAAAGCCTGCGGCCAAATCAACAAAGGCACACGTCATCCCAATGCCTGTAGTCACTGAACTGTTCCAAGGAGTCAGCACTAACATTCTTGGGCCCTTGCCAACATGCTCTGACTCTGGTAACAAATTCATCCTTATCTTTGTGGACTACTTAACAAAGTATTTGGAACTCATTCCCCTAAGGGACATTAAAGCCACCACTGTGGCCAGTGCATTTCTCAACACAGTCATTTGTCGTCACGGTACCCCATCGTACCGACATTCAGACAGAGGCACTAACTACCTGTCCACCATTGTCAGAGAAACTTGCAAACTTCTCGACATAAAAAAGACACATACCACAAGTTACCATCCACAATGCAATGGACAGAGTGAAAGAATGATGTCCACCATTCTCGGCACACTCTCCAAGTATCTGGACAAGACTCATGACACCTGGGACCATTTTGTTCCCTTTGTGCAGTTTGTGTACAATACCTGCCCTTGTGTCGATAGCACAGAATGCACCCCCTTCTTCTTAGTCAATGGACGTCACCCAAGAACTCCACTGGACAGGGATCTCTCGCTGCTAGAGGCGCCTAAGTCAGCTTCTTCTTTTATTATCCCTCTTCTGGAACAGCTGGAACTTGCCTGATGAGTTGCAATCACCACGTTGGGCCAGAGAAAATCTTCAATGAAGAAAATGTCTGTAGCCAAGGTGCATGAGCCTTCATTCTCTGTTGGGGACATTGTCTCTTTGTACTGTCCTGTTCTTGTTCCGGGCACCACCAAGAAACTGCTTCACCCCTGGACTGGTCCCTTCTACATTGTAGAAAAGCTCCCTCCGGTCCATGTTCATCTGCGACGCAAGTCAGATGGCAAGTCGGTGCATAACAAAGTCCATATAAACCGACTAAAGCATGGGTACCTCAATAATAACCTTCCAGATGACCCCAGTCCTCCCACAAATGAAGCTGCCCTTGAGCCTGCCATCCTCTCTGAAGCTGAGATTCCCCCAGATAACTTGCAGCCAGTTCCTACAGATCTTCCCACTCCTGACACTCTCCAGCTGAATTCCAGTTTACCAGATGATTTACCTGGGACTTCCTCTTCTTCTCAATCTTCTTCTTCTTCTTCTTCTCAGAACTCTCTTTCACACACCCCAGTATACCAGATCGAGAAGATCCTAAGAAAGAAGTTTGTCAATGGATCCTGGACTTACAGAGTAAAGTGGTGTGGATTCAATAGTGGGTAGAACTCCTGGGTCGCTTTTAACGACCTGACCCCCTCCTGTCAGGAACTGGTGCAGTCCATGCATGCCTCCATTCCCACTGACCGGAAAATTCGACAGAGGTCTTGAACTTTTGTTGCCGGACTCAGTGTGTTTTGGGACTGAATCTTCTTTCTTTGGTGATAGTATCTGTGTTTAATTATTTTGCAGTAGATGTTCTTGTACCCATTTTATGCAACTGTTTCTATGGTACTATTTCCTGCACTAACATTTTTCCCCTTAGGAATGTTTCTTTCAATGGACAGTCCACCTGTTTATGCAACTGTTATTAAAGTGTGAGCCTACATTCTGGGTATCCTCCTGCTGCTACCTTTCCCTCTCTTCCCTTTTCTTTTCCCCACACTTTAGTGCTTGTGGAATGACCAAGTCTCAAGTACTATTGTGTTTCCCTCCTCTCTGGTGCTACTCTGACTGGTCCCCAGTGTAGTCCAGGCCCCCCGCAGCGGAGTACTGTTCTGTTTTGGGAAATCTAATGCCTTGTAATGCATGACAATTTTTTTTTGCCTTAAATTATTTACTTAAAAATTCTTAGAAATGTATAGATTTATTGCTTGTTCGAGTGGTGCTCACATTCACTGTTCCGGCGGTGATGTGAAGCACACATTAAGCATGGGGCTTAATGTTTAGCTTCGGCCCCTTTAAGAGCACTTAGAACTGCATGTATCTGATTGTTGCACTGCCTGGCAGTGCCATGTTGGTCTGTCAGTCAGAGTTTTAGTCAGTGTGGGGCTTCTCCTCATGAACAGAACACCTACTGAACTGAATAAACCTGCCTTATTCTTTATTTTATGCGTCCAACTAGTTATTCGCACAGTCCAGATGGGGTCCTCACCAGCAGCACCAGCAGCAACCGAAGGGACTGAAAGACCACAGAAAAGGTAAGGGGTCTTTTAGTGGCGGACCATACAAAAAAACCGGCACAAACAAATTATAAAAGTCCTACCACTCCCAAGTAATTATAAACAGCGTATTTTGATTCAGACCACTGCGTATTCGATTTACAGTATACAACATCAGCTTACTAGTTATAGGTTTTAAATGTACTTTTTGTTTTGAGATTCAGCTGTTTCTCATTGATTTCAATTGCTGGATTCAGCGCTGTCCAGTGCTACTGTGGTGTCATCGGGATTGTGAAAGTTGCTGTCTGATTGGTACGTACAATAGTCCATTGTTATGTACTTAGCCTTCCGTATCGTGATTGGGACATGCCTAACTTGCAAGATAACATATTGTCCTGTAAGGGAAGTGCTAAGATAACACATATATCCTGCACAGTTTACTTTTATAAATATGACAGGAGTATAATAAATTATACAAGATAAATGTGTTATTCTGGCACCCAAGTTAAGATAACATGTTAGCTTGCAAGTTAAGTGTGTCACAATCGCTACTGCAAAAGTTACCTGCATCGTAGTGGATTACTAAACCATTCAGAGATCAGTTTTTACAATGCCAATGACATCACACTAGCCCTGTAAAGCACTGAAGGCAGCAGTTCAAATCAAAATGAAACGGTTAACTCTCTACGCAAACAGCTGATGTGAAAGTTCTTACTAGTAAACTGATGTTGTACAACACTAATGTGCAATGTCCTGACTCAGAATACCCAGCTTCTTATCACTTGTGAGGAGGCAGAACTTTCGTAACTCACTTATTGTGTTATGGTGCTGCCCCCCCCCACACTTGAAGATAAATGAATATTTTGAGACCAGCTATTGCATCTAAATTTATATTTATATCTCTCTCTATAATATCTATATCTGTTACATGGACGGAGATTATCTCCATAGAAAGCCCATCAGTTATTTCCCCATATAATGATGGGTAAAAGTATATTCCTATATTGATCAAACAATTAAAAGTATATACCTATACTAATTAAACGTATACACCAACAGTCCATACAACCCTATGGGACCACACTAACTGCAACTAATTACCACACCAATTAATCTGTATAGCAGCATAGCCTAGAGGTTGGAGTAATGAGCTATGAATGAGCTTGGTACATCCAGCAGACCTGGGTTTGATTCCCACAACATCCACTTGCATACTGTGTGACTCTCAGTGAGTCACTTAACCTCCCCAGTGCTCCCGGGTCACCTCTGGAAACAGGCACTTGTGACTAGTGGCCTTACCTGGTTACCAAAGACTAAAATAATAATAAGTAATCAATTAAAATATTAATTAACAATACCTCAAGTTGGAAAAGAGCTTTAAAAAAACAATGCCTGCACCTTACACAATTCTGTCTGCAAAAAGAAAACTTTATAACCCAACCCCTGAAAAAAGCCAAGATAAAAATGAATCTTCTCTGTGTCAATCTCACCATTCATCACTAGTATGGGTATCTGGCTGGAGGCTAGGACCCCCACAGGAGCTTTTTTTTTTTGGAGGTGGAGTCGACTCAGGGGTGGCGCCGCCCTCAAGGTCGACGTATTACGTTGTGCTCACAGGTTGGCTGTTATCTGCTGTCAACTCCACCTTGGCTCCAGTTCTTCTTCTCCCACCGTTGAGAAAGGACCTCGTGAGAAGACTTCGAGAATTTCATCTGCGTTTTGCGGCCCAGTCCGTTGGTTATTGTCATGCTCAGCTTACAGTTCTGCTCACCCCTACTCGGTGCCACTTTAGCGATACCAAGTACTTGTTTTTGTTTATTTCTATTCGGTCATGTTTTGTCCCGGGGACAAGAAGAAAAAGTCGAAAGCGGGGTAGCCTCCTACGTGTCTGTCTCCCTGCAGCTGTCTTTACTCTGTAATGGAGCAGCGTGACTGGCGCCTCTCCTGCCTAGGCCCAGATCATGATATGGATCATTGCAATGCCTGCTTTTCGATGGATCGTCGAGTTTTGGAGATGCGCGCATTCAAAGTCAGACGTGCTCCACTGATTTTCAGAAGGTAGGTTCACAGTCAGTGGGCCAAGGTAAGGACTCTCGGCCCTTCTTCCGGGTCCCCTCCCAATCCTATACGGCCTACAGAGGAGGGTGCCTCTGCCAGTCTTAGCCTTACCATGATGGGGGCTCCTCCCACAGAGCTGGAGGCCCAGTCTGTCTCTCTCAGGGGCCAGGCAGGAGGCACCATTCTGGCTATTGCTTCCTTGGAAGTGAAGGCTCCCCCGGTGTCAAGCTCTGGGGCCCATGGGCCTGGGCCAGCACCATCCTCAACACCATCTGTTGGTGTCGCTTGCGGCACTGGAGGCCGGGCGGTGCTGGGCAGCCCCATGGCACCGCTTCTGACTCTGGCACCGTTCGCAGTACCAGGGATGGGAGCAGTGCCATGGGCTGCACAGGACTTGTTCTTGGGGCCGCCTCTGGCTCTGGCACCATTTGCGGTGCCGGGGAAGGGGTTGGCACTGCCTCCAACTCTGCTGCCATTCACGGTGCCAGGGAGGGGGGCAGTGCAGAGGCTGGTGCTGCCTTCAACTCTAGTGCCATTTTTAGTGCCGAGGAGGGGGGGCAGCGTCGATCATGGTGCCGCTCTGGGCTCTGGTGCGGTTCGCGGTGCTGGAGTTGGAGGTGGCAGAGCTCACGACCCCAGGAGTGGGAGGGATCATGGAGTGGTCTGGGTTCAGGCCTCTCAGTCCTCCTCTTCAGAGGAGGACTCGAGGTCTGACCCGGACTGGCTCTCGGATTCATAACTGGATCCCCTGATCCTTCTGTCCAGTGTCTCGGCCCCCACTCAGTCTCCTTCTGTTGGCCAGGCAGGTTCTGTTGCTTCTGGGATCAGTGGGACTGACCAGCTTGCAGCTGTCCAAGTGGTCACTGCAGCACAACCCAGGACCATAGATCTGTCTGTCCCTTCAGGTGGGGTACCACCTTCTTCGGTGATCCTGGCCAGTCTGAGTTTGGGACATGCCAAAACATCCCAGGAAGCGGAGGGTGTTGTACCTTCGACTGTCTCCCATGGGTCAGCTGGAGGTTACCAGTTACCTAGGCTAGTGGTAGTGAGAAAGAGAGCCCTTTTGTAGTCAGAGGGGCTGAGTGACCAGGGCTCGGCTCAGTGTCCCTGGGATCCACCTGGATTCTGGGAGGAGTCGCAATGTGGATCCTCGCTTCTGCCCCAGAGACTCTTTGAGGAGGGCATCTGCTTTTGAGGTCAGTGGCCATCCTTCAGGACTCACACGGTCTTGGTCACCTCACGGGAGGATTTCCTCTGGGCACAGCATTGACTGTTCTGGTCCGGTTGAGCGGTCAATGTCTGCTGGGACCACCGGGGCTCCTCCTCTTTTGAGGTCTCCCATCAGATCCCCCTGCCCAGGCTGAGGCAGTGCCCCTCCTCGGAGGAGCATGGCCCCATTGCATCTGCCAACCCCTCCTCCTCTCCCGGGGATCTCTGGCCCTACGAGGCTTCTCACCTGGGCACAGTTCAGGGCCATGGCTGAGTTTTTCCCTACATATTTTAGACCTGCGGACCAACAGGTGTTTCACCACCCTCCTGCTCAGCCTGACCTTGTATCTCTGAGCTTGTCAGCTTCCTCATCTTCCTCTTCTGAGAGAGGGGAGTCATTGGTCCACCTTTCCCCAGCTGCTGATTTGTCTACCTATCAGCTCTTCTTGTCGAGATTGCTCAACAAGTTCAACATTTCCTCCCCTGGAGAGTGCAATCCAGACTGGGTGGCGTGTGCCTTTTTATGCGAGTACAGTGTGGAAGACCTTTTCATCCCCATCTGGCCTGTTCCTTTTCAGAAAGCATCGATCTGGGTCTGGCAATGTCCCTATTCCCCAGGTCCAGCCCCAAGGGACCTTTGCCTCAGGTATTGCACCCCCCCCCGGTGTCTCCAGGAACTCTGTCTCACCCCTCTTCAGGCATGGTGCTTCTGGATACCTGCTCAGGGCATAGATGCCCAAGCCGTGATCAGCCCCCAGATTATGACTCTTTGGAGTTTGATTTTTGGGGCAGGAGGACGTTCTCTTCAGCATGGCTTCTGCTCTGCATTGCAGCTCATCAGGCCCACCATGCTGCCTGTAACAGGTACTTGTGGTCGAGGCTAGGTCAGGTCCTAGCTTCCTTGCCTGATGTGGAGATAACCAGACAAGCCATGGCCCTCTCCACGCAAGGCGTGGAGCTGGCAAGGCACCATGCAAGGGCATCTTACGATGCCAAGGAGGTGGCCTCCAGGCTAGTGAGGACAGCGACCTGCATTAGGCAGTCGGCATGGCTTTGTCTATCCTGGTTGTCACCCCTGGTCCAGTGTAGGGTGACCTCCTCTGCCTTCTGGAGAACCCACCTTTTCTCCCGTAGGGTGAGATGGGATTTGCAGGGGCGCCCTTCCTCTCCTTTGGGGAGATCCCCGCCTCTCCCAGACCAGTCCCAGGCCTAGCAAGGCCTGCAAGGGTTCTCCCTCTAGTGTTCCTCCCCACTGGAGGCTAAGGGACTCTGTCCCTTAGGGAGATGTTGGGCCCCCTTCAGGGAGCTCGGTACTCACCCATGCTAGTGATGAATGGTGAAGACTGACGCAGAGAAGATATGAAAATTACATACCTACCATAATTCTTGATCTTTCTGTGTATCTTCACCATTCATCACTAAATCCTGCCCTCCTTCCCCTGGGGCCTCTGTCTCTGGGTGATCCCCTTCCCTGAGTGTCTCTCTTGTTGTGCTCCAGCACCTCTCCTCTCCTCTTCCTCCTCTCCTTGTGGTTAGGGAGAGGAGGACTTTGGAGACAGACGGAGAGAAGTTTTTGCTTGGGGACTTGGGGTGTCTCTCTCTCTCCCTTCCCTGCCTTTTAATGTTCAGCTGCCCCCCATGGTTTCTGAGATGGGAGGGAGATGGGAGACCCCAGAGTATCCCCCTCAGCAATCCCTTTATTATTATTATTGCCCCTTTTGGGTGTCTTCTCCTTATCCTTAAGGTGTTGTCACTTACCACGCCTTTCTCCCTACTAATTTTCAACAGGGGTAGGCTCCCCTGTTTTTTTTCCCCTATGCTTTATTTTATCTCCCCTTTTGGGGACATTCTGTTTTAATTTGGCAGGAGGGGTGGATGCTGCCCGACCTGTCTTGGTCTGATTCGACCTCGAGTCATTTTTTCCCTTAACTCTGGTCCCCTTTTGGGACTACCCTGGCTACGCAGGGGGCACTTCTGTGTCTTCTCTTCTGCACTCTGCAGCATGGGGTTCAAGAATCTGAGCTACCCCCTCTCGAGGTCCAGGTGTTCTGAGTTGAGTGGGGGCAGTGTCCTCCCCTCCTTCCACATGCATTCCCCTCTTTCTACCCTCCCTTCCCCACCCTTTCTTTCTTTCGCCCAGAGATTGGGGCCCCTTCCTATCTCAATCCCTTAGGCTGCTCCTCTCTCTCTCTCTCTCTCTCTCTCTCTCTCTCTCTGTCTTTTTGCTGTCCTCTCCATCATTTATTTCCCCTTTCAGTTTTTATATCCTTTCCTTTTCTTTATCCCTTGGGCTTCTTTGCCCCACCCCTACATCCCTTTCTGTCTCTCGCCAGCATTTAGAACTGGGGCCAAGGCGGAGTCAACAGTAGATAATGGCCAACCCCTGAGTGCCGCATAACATGGCCTCGAAGGCAGCACTGCCCCTGCGTCGACTCCGCCTCCAAAAACAAAAAGATCCCGCAGAGTCCTAGCCTCCGGCCAGATACTCATACTAGTGATGAATGGTGAAGATACATAGAAAGATCAAAAATTACGGTAGGTACATAATTTTCATTTCTTACAAGCAAGGATATTCTGGGCGACCTGGGTTCAAGTCCCAGCTGAGGCACTTATTATTTCTCACCCTTGTTTGTACGTGTTCTATAAAATATACACGCCACACTCCTGTGTGATTGTTAGAAGTAAATATTTGTGTTGCCATTGGGTTGTGCATTTGAGAAAGAGTAATGTGCCCAGGGACATCCCAGGTTCCAGTTGTCTCAGTGGTGCAGCTGGTTAGCTCAATCGGAATGGTATGCTGGGTGGCCTGGGTTCAAGTCCCAGCTGAGGCACTAATTTTTTTTCATCCTTTTTTGTATGTGTTCCATAAAATATGCACAACACACTCCTGTGTGATTGTTAAAAGATATCCTCAAGGTTTCACAGCACCTACCAGCTGCCACGTATTCTTGATACTGCAGTCCAGGCCCTCCACGCTGCAGACTCCCATGTCCCATGATGTCATCCACACCATACTGCTGTTTAAATGCAGCTCCCTGCTGTAGCCATTCCTAACATGGTTCCTAACCTCACAAACACCAAAAATTGCTGAACCAGCCACACTACAGCACCACTCATAAACCACTGAGAGGCCACACTTCCACTCTGCTCATGACTACACTTATCACACACCGTCACTGAAGTAAAGGAAAGAGTACCTCAGACATACCTCCTTATATAGGGAGCCATGCACTATGGAGAAAGAAAACAGACAAGAAAAGGCAAAGCCAAAACCCACTACACTACGGAAAACACCATGGGACAAATACCAAGAAACCAGGAAGTGCTCAAAATGGTGGACTAGGAAAATGACCTACAGCTAGAAAATCAGGTAATTAGTGACCATCCAAATGTATTATATTCAATATATAGTGGGTAAGTATGGTATATAAGGCCGTATACCCACTGAGGGGGTTAATGATAATGTAAAGCCCCTTTATAGACTCATTAGCTCCCTCAATGGGTATACATCCCCATATGCAGCAGTTATCCATTATTTATTCTATATACACACACACATATGTTTACAAAATGTGTGAGAAAAATCAGTAAATATACTATCTCCTGATTGGACAAAACACACCACATGACCATGCATTATCCCACAATGACTACATGCCTGCATATCTTTCTATTTTTCACCCCCTTTCAAAACAATTTTGGCTATTTTATAAAGCAGATGATCCACTACAGGGTGTGTGGTCATGCTCTGATATACACACACCTTGGGTAGTTGCCTGAACACACCTCAGTCTGTGGCCTTGTGCCTCACAACACACACCAAGGTGTGCACATATCAGAGCACAACCGTATGCCCGGTAGTGGATTATCTGTTACATATATAGCATTTTCTTGAATAAATTATGTCTTGTCATTCTGAGTGCGGATACACACATTACTACATACGCCGATGATATTGTTTTATAAAGATCAGGTACAGAGCCCTCTGACATTGTTACCAATCTTCAAAGGGACTTTACTAGGATACAAAATTGGCTGTTAAATAACAGAATGTTGCCGGCCCGGTGGTGCTGAGGGTTGAGGTGCTGGACGCTACACCTCGCTCCAAGCCGGTGACCTGGGTTCGGGAACGAGCCCGGGGCATCGGGGGTCAGCAGGGGAGGGAAAGGATTGAGCATCCGGAGGACAGCTCTCCTTTCCCGGGAGGGAGGGGAACACACACGCGGCGCCTGACTGGCCTCTGGTGGAAGCCGAAGGCACAGCAAGCGCATGAGTGCACAAAGGGGTTGGGAGTGGTTGACGCCGGGCAGTGACGCCTGACATTGGGGCACGACCACTCTCACAAGAAAAAGGGAAATCACCCCGCAGCACTCCCGGTAGATGGAGCACCAGGCCCCGATCCCCAGTGCCCCTGCCTGTCCCGGTACCAGCGTCCCGATGACAACAAGAAAGGACTTCGGTGGTGGCCCAGCCCCATGTCTGCCTGGGGGATATAACCACGGCTAGATGAGGGACGGACTGCACCGGGCTCCAGGTAAGAGGGCGGGGACTAGAAGGCCATAGGTGTCTCCCGAAGAGTGGGAGTGCTGCGGGCAGGGAGAGTATTAAAAAAAAAAAAAAACAGAATGTTATCGAACACAACTAAAACAGAATTCTTACTATTTGGGTCTCATCGAAAGTTAAAAAAAATCTGATTCTGTGTTACCACTTTTTGACCAGTCTGGGGGTCATATTGAAACTACCAGAAAGTTTCATTATCTAGAGTTTATTCTGGGCCAGTCTTTGAGTTATCCGAGTCATGTAGATTATCTAGTTAAAGCAGAACATACTCATCTGGGACAATTGTATTGATTAAAAAACTGCCTGTCCCTTCAGTCTAGGAAAGTTTTGGCTCAATCATTACTTCTAGCCATAACCGACCATGGACTTCCACTTTATTCTTCAGTCACCTCACTAGTGCTTTACAGAGTTAAAGTTCTATATCACTCGGTTTGTCATTTTTCCGGTTCCACTCATTGTTTAAACCATCACTGTGCCCTGCATAGGAACTTGGAATGGTTATCTTTTGAACAAAGAATCATTACTATTTAATCAAATTTAAAAGACTTTAAGGGGCCAGCCCGGTGGCTGAGGGTTGAAGCAGGGCGCCACCTCAGCGCTGCGCCCAGCGACCGGGTTGAGATGGACTACCGGGGCTGCGGGGATTTGGCAGGGAAAGGAAGGATTGAGCGTCCTGTGACAGCTCTCCTTCCTTCGGGTGGTGAGGGATCATGCGGCGCAGAGTGACACCCAGCGGAGGCTGGGGTACAACAGCATACATTTGACCAGGGGAGGTCGACTACGCCTGCACGTAGTGCGCTGACGCCATTGCACGCTGGCTCTCCAGGGACACATTAAAAATACAAAAATGGGGACTCAGCCTCTATGAAGCCCTCCCGGGTTTCTCCATGTCGCCAACCTCCCAACCAGTTACAGGACCGCTGGTTGGGATGTGGAGAGTCAGCTCATGGTGCCCCATCCTTCTGGGGGTAAGCTCAGGGTGACCGGGGACCGACTGGCATGGGGGACCTTAGGGAGCAGTGACTAGGGTGGATACTTGGCGGAGTATCCCAAAAAAAAAAAAAAAAAGACTTTAGAATTTCACAGTACAATACTCTTTCATGTCTAATTTTTTGAATGCTCTAATCCACGTTTTACCAGAGCTGCTGAAACAAACTTTTTACACTCCCCTTTTTGCAGAACATCCTTAGGAAAGAGATGTTTCTTCTTTCACATCACCAAGCTATGGACTGCTCTCCCTGACTCTCTGTTATCCATTTCAATCTTGTATTTAAGAAATGGATAAAATAACATTGTATGCATTTCTCATTATGTCTGTGTAATGGTACTAATGCTTTGTCACATTTATGTATGTTTTATTTTTCATTATAGAAACATAGACTCTGTCAGCAGATAAAGACCTGATGGCTCACCTAGTGTACCCCATTTTCCCTACCTATAATGTTGCCACAGACCCTACTCAGGTCTTGGGTCTTCCTTGGAAATGGGAATCTGATGCTCTTGGGCTACCTGATCAACAAATTTTACATAAAAAATATATATACACACATATACTGTATCTTTCTATTCATTTATTACATGTGTGAGAAATATTAGTAAACAGGTTGTCTCCTGATTGGACGTAACACACCACATGACTGTGCATTATCCCACAATGACTCCATGCCTGCACTTATTTCTATTTTTCACCTCCTCTCCAAAATAGTTTTGGGCATTTTATAACACAGGTAATCCACTACAGGGCATGCGGTCGTGTCGTGATATATGCACGCCTTGGGTGGTTGAAAGTACTTGGCCTGTGGCCTCATGCCTCACAACACACACACCAAGGTATGCATACAGTATATCAGAGCACGACTGCATACCCTGTAATGGATTATTTGTTACATATGTGTGTGTGTGTGTGTGTGTGTGTGTATATATATATATATATATATACACTGTATATATATATATATAAATATATACACACATATACACACGCACACGATATGTATGTGTCTTCATCTATCTATCTATCTATCTACCATCTATCTATCTATCTATCTATCTCTATATACATGCATGGAACTTCTCCCGTAGATCAGTTAAGGTATTTCCCCTGCATACCTCTGTACTTAAAGATGTATACAGTACCTCTGCAATTAAGCTAATTGAATCTGTATATCACCGCAATTAAGGCTATATACGACTGAAAAAAAACATACACTGAATCAGATTACAATCACCAAAGCAAACACATTAATTACCAATTAAGCCAATTAACACATCAATTAACAAACCCACCAAATCAATTATACCAATTCAGACATCAATTAACACACTTAACACAGGACATACTCAAAAGACTTCCAGACTCACAAAAATCATATCCAGACTGAAATAAAAAATATTAACTACATTCTCACAGTACTCTAAAAATTAACCCCCGTCTCTCACTAAACGGGCTGTTCCCTTGACGCTCCAGCTCTCTCCTCTGGGGAACTATGCTGCTGCTGCTGCTGCTGCTGCTGGCTCTGACCTCCTTCGGCTACAGCCATGCCCTCTGTGCTGCTGTTCCCGTTTATGGCCTCCTTGATCTGCCACTCCCAACCTCAGATGCCGTGCTGGTCCTGACTCCAGACACACAAAGCTTCGGACCTCAAACTCCATGCCACTCCTACCCACTGATGCCAAGCCAGTCCCAACTACACACACCATGGCAAATGAAAGGATGGGCTGCTGCAGTCATGCCTCCTTTGTACAAGGGGACCCTACACTACCGAAACAGGAAGAGTGCAAAAGACAGAAACCACCACTATGGAAAAACACTAAGACAAAAAAACGGAAAAAGGAATACCCAGAAATGATCTCAAATATGATCAAAAGACAAAAACAACAAAACACACCGTCTTTATATATTATATAAATTAATTGCTGAGTAAGTCTGGTATAGTAGAAAACAAACCATTGAGGAGGCTTACAAGATCATAAGGCTACTCGTTCTTTGGGCTTGTGGCTTTATGATCTGGTTAGCCTTCTTGCTGGGTTTCTTTCCTTGTATATAAAAGAAATTGACTTCAGAATGCTCCAGAATGCTAGCAACTTCATTGGTCAAAACATATTACCTGACCATTCATTAATTACCAGTAACTGTACGGTTTGGCACCAGCCTAACATACTTCATCTAGCAAAAGCCTAACTAAACAAAAATAGAAACTTTTTCTATTAAAAGAAAAAAAAAAAAAACACTTTTCCATTTTATAAGTGAAACAACCCATATAGGACATGCATTTCTTGAGTATTAATGCACTTCCCGGGTGGATTAAAAGGCACTCAGCCGTTGGCCTTGTGCCTTCCAATTCACCTAGAAAATGCACACCCTGTTGTGGGTTATTGATTTTGTATACAAGACTAACCCAACATTTATTCTATTTATATTTAGTAATGGGATTACTAAATTCACAGTTGCAAACAGTCTAGTTCAACAGGGCTAAGTGAAAAAATTACAGGTAGTCCAACACACCTCCCGTCTGCTTATAAAACATCTGCAACAAAAATGAAAACTGACTAGCATGCCATGATGTCACATAAGAGTTTTTTTTTTTTTTAATCTTTCCGCATCTGGCTAGCTCTCCATTGGTCCTGCCTCTCCCCCAGCCTCGTCACCTTCCTTCCTTCCTTCCTTCCTTCCTTCCTTCCTTCCTTCCAAGGGACTTAACCAACCCTATGTTCCACCCTGGATTGCCCCTGAGGGCAGGGCCACTGGAGAGGACCCCAATTCCATCAGTGGTGTTCATGTTTGATGTTGGTGCTGGCACCCAGTTGGTGGTGCAGGTCCTTCAAGTAAAGGCAGTGTGGCATGCTGTGGCAGCTGGCACTTCTCTTTTCTTCCCATCCATGGGCAGTGATGGAGGCCCTGCCTGGTGCACACACAATGTGTAGTGAGTGCCAGTGTGCATCAATGTCCCCCTCCCTGATCCGGCTCCATGATCCTACCCTGGTTCACACACAATGTGTAGTGAGTGCCAGTGTGCATCAATGTCCCCCTCCCTGATCCGGCTCCATGATCCTACCCTGGTGCACACACAATGTGTAGTGAGTGCCAGTGTGCATCGATGTCCCCTCCATGATCCTGCTCCATGATGCTGCCCTGGTTCACACACAATGTGTAGTGAGTGCCAGTGTGCATCGACGTCCCCTCCATGATCCTGCTCCATGATCCTACCCTGGTGCACACACAATGTGTAGTGAGTGCCAGTGTGCATCGATGTCCCCTCCCTGATCCTGCTCCATGATCCTGCCCTGGTTCACACACAATGTGTAGTGAGTGCCAGTGTGCATCGATGTCCCTCCATGATCCTGCTCCATGATGCTGCCCTGGTGCACACACAAGTGTAGTGAGTGCCAGTGTGCATCGATGTCCCCCTCCCTGATCCTGCTCCATGATGCTGCCCTGGTGCACACACAATGTGTAGTGAGTGCCAGTGTGCATCGATGTCCCCTCCATGATCCTGCTCCATGATGCTGCCCTGGTGCACACACAATGTGTAGTGAGTGCCAGTGTGCATCGATGTCCCCCTCCCTGATCCTGCTCCATGATCCTACCCTGGTGCACACACAATGTGTAGTGAGTGCCAGTGTGCATCGATGTCCCCTCCATGATCCTGCTCCATGATCCTGCCCTGGTTCACACACAATGTGTAGTGAGTGCCAGTGTGCATCGATGTCACCTCCATGATCCTGCTCCATGATCCTGCCTTGGTTCACACACAATGTGTAGTGAGTGCCAGTGTGCATCAATGTCCCCCTCCCTGATCCTGCTCCATGATCCTGCCCTGGTTCACACACAATGTGTAGTGAGTGCCAGTGTGCATCAATGTCCCTCCCTGATCCGCTCCATGATCCTACCCTGGTGCACACACAATGTGTAGTGAGTGCCAGTGTGCATCGATGTCTCCCTCCCTGATCCTGCTCCATGATCCTGCCTTGGTTCACACACAATGTGTAGTGAGTGCCAGTGTGCATCAATGCCCCTCCCTGATCCTGCTTCTTGATCCTGCCCTGGTTCACACACAATGTGTAGTGAGTGCCAGCGTGCATCAATGTCCCCTCCATGATCCTGCTCCATGATCCTGCCCTGGTGCACACACAATGTGTAGTGAGTGCCAGTGTGCATCGATGTCCCCCTTCCTGATTCTGCACCATGATCCTACCCTGGTGCACACACAATGTGTAGTGAGTGCCAGTGTGCATCGATGTCCCCCTTCCTGATTCTGCACCATGATCCTACCCTGGTGCACACACAATGTGTAGTGAGTGCCAGTGTGCATTGATGCCCCCCTCCATGATCCTGCTCCATGATCCTGCCCCGGTTCACACACAATGTGTAGTGAGTGCCAGTGTGCATCGATGTCCCCCTTCCTGATCCTGCACCATGATCCTGCCCAGGTGCACACACAATGTGTAGTGAGTCTCAGTGTGCATCGATGTCCCCTCCATGATCCTGGTGCACACACAATGTGTAGTGAGTGCCAGTGTGCATCGATGCCCCCCTCCCTGATCCTGCTCCATGATCCTGCCCTGGTTCACACACAATGTGTAGTGAGTGCCAGTGTGCATCAATGTCCCCTCCATGATCCTGCTCCATGATGCTGCCCTGGTGCACACACAATGTGTAGTGAGTGCCAGTGTGCATCAATGTCCCCTCCATGATCCTGCTCCATGATCCTGCCCTGGTTCACACACAATGTGTAGTGAGTGCCAGTGTGCATCGATGTCCCCTCCATGATCCTGCTCCATGATGCTGCCCTTTTGCACATACAATGTGTAGTGAGTGCCAGTGTGCATCGATGTCCCCTTCCCTGATCCTGCTCCATGATCCTGCCTTGGTTCACACACAATGTGTAGTGAGTGCCAGTGTGCATCGATGTCCCCTCCATGATCCTGGTGCACACACAATGTGTAGTGAGTGCCAGTGTGCATCGATGTCCCCCTCCCTGATCCTGCTCCATGATCCTGCCCTGGTTCACACACAATGTGTAGTGAGTGCCAGTGTGCATCGATGTCCCCTCCATGATCCTGCTCCATGATGCTGCCCTGGTGCACACACAATGTGTAGTGAGTGCCAGTGTGCATCGATGTCCCTCTCCCTGATCCTGCTCCATGATCCTGCTGCTCTGCTTGCACCAGCTACCTGTGGATACCAGGTGGTGGTCACACAGCAGAAAACAGAAGCCCTTCCCTCCCCTGAAGAGGGGAGTGTTCCCTGGGATGCTACCACCCTCCTCCCCCCCTGCCCAGCCCTATAACAACCCAGGATCATTCCTGAACTCAGGTCACTGATATCGCAAGTGGTATTGCTACTTGTGCACCAACTGGCCAGCACATAGGAATTTCTTTTTCATTTAGCTGCTTGGACCCCATTGTCTCCTACTGCCAACTGGCAATGGGGACACATGTATTTTTTTTATGGATTTTCTCCCCTAACCCCCCAAGGCCCCAGCATACAGCTGTGTGAGTGTGCAGAGGCATGCTTCACACTCTGTGGCACCAGTTCAGCCCCTTCCACCTCCCGATACTTTGCTGCCCCCACTCTGCCTACGCTACCCACTGGACCTCCACCCGGTGGGAGGGGAACTACGGGGGGTGCCAACCCACCCTCAGAGGAGGAGACCTGCCTACTGGCATGCTCAATCCTGCTACACCCTCCCCCCCACACCAGCACCTCGACTATCCGAGGTCATTCTCGAACCCAGGTTGGTGGTGTAGCACGAGTTAAGGTGTCCAGTGCCTCAACCCTCTGCACCACTGGGCCGGCAGCACATAGAGATGTTTGACTTTATTTCACAATGCTTTATTAGTAGGGCTATGTGGAGTGTTGACATTGCGATGGAATGGGATTCTGCAGAATCTCGCAGATTTCTGCGGAATTCTGCCAGTATCGGAATTCTGTCATTTCACATGCAAAATGCTTTTCAGGGACTAACAATCCACAGTTTACGTAAACTGCAGATTCTTTTCCTGCAATCTTCAGAATACTTATGTGCTATCCTGAAAATTATTCTCACGGACTTTTAAATGAAATTCGGGAAAGAATTTTGGAAGCAGAATTGCCATTCCATACCAATTCCAACGGCAGAGTTCCACATTCTGCTCTGCCCTGTTTGTTACCTAATTTGTGTACTAACCTATTTATGTAAAAGTTTAGCCGTGATTGTTAATGCAAGTGGAGAAACGCTGTTATAAAAGAGTCCACGACATTCTTTCATTTCCAATACAGTCATGTCACAATACGAGGGGCTGGATTTTCAAAGAATTGTGGTACAATTTTGTGGCAGTATCACTACTTCCACCATGACTGCTAGACCACAGAAAACAAGGCCTAACCTAATGTTGCAAGTGACGCAAGTCGCACATCAAAAACAGTGTTACCTGTCAAAAAAGGGTCATGTGTCAATTTTTCTCCCCGAGTGTCATTAATGCATCAAAACATTTAAAACAAAATCACACACAAACATTCTGGCGCATTTGCAGTGATGCAGCAGGGTCAGAAATGCTGCCGCACGGCATGCGCCCACAGCTTTGAAAAGCCAGGCCCATAGTATCTATGCATGCACACTGATGAGGTTTCAGTGGCAGTTGTGTGACATTTTGTTGTAATGCTCTGTCATTCCAGTGGAAGGGAATTCCATAAGGATATGCCATAACAGGAGAAAAGCCCCCCCCCCCAACTCTATCTTATACCTAGGTGCTCTAAGGATACTTATTAGTTTGCAGGGTGGTAGCTAGGCTGTGTGTGTGTGTGTGTGTCTGTGTGTGTCTATGTGTGTCTGTGTTGGGGGGAGGGCAGGCTGGGGTGTGTATGAACTCAGTTCAGGAAGTGAAAATAAAACTTCTGTTCCAGGACTGCTATGGTGTGAAATGTATTCACTAGATATGTAAAAGTGCACCACATAAAGTGAAAGTGCAAGATGCCATGTTTCACGGGGAACACTTGCCCTTAGACCTACACCAGAGATGTTCAGTTTTACGTCAAAGGAAGTGCCCCTCTCATACAGAAAAACATTATTTTTCAGTTCTCACCACACTGGATCTGGTTTAAAAATGCTGGTGGAGAGGGGGATACTGTGGAAAATTACAGAGCAGTGGAAAGAAAAACTACTGGAGTGAGGAAACCAAGAAAGTAAACACCAGATGTCCCTGCCACAAACTCCAGGCACAAACTTCTGCTCCATGTGAAACCCCAAATATGAGCCACACAGGACAAGGGAGCACAGATGCACAAAAACACCTGGAACGCTCCCCGATAACACTCCCAAACCATCCTCAGCTCTCAGAACATCTCACTTTTCCTCTTTTTCGCTGAGTTGGGGTTAGGGGTAGGAAACCGGCTAGATTCTATGTACGCACTGACCCATATGAATGATAAAGCATCTGCTTGCCACCCCCCACAAACAGCAAAACAAAAAAGTCCAGTGGCACCTACCTGACTTTGTTCGAGTTGTAACATCAGCAGCAGGCAAACGATGATATAGCGATGCATCCTGCACAGCAGCTGTAAGGACAGGATGGCAGAGCAAGCCCCAGGCTGACTTTCCGTTTTCCCTTCCAGCACTTCCTTCCCCCAGATCTCCGAAGGTACTTTTTCTTCCTTGATTTAAAGGTAGTCTTCCAGCATTGTTGTTCTCGTTTCCATGACTCTGCTATCCCTGGTCTTTCTGGTCTTTTTTTTGTATCTATCCCCCAAGACGTTGCTTCTTCTTCATCATCGTCACCACCTCCACAGTGAGCTGTTGCCCCTCTCAGTCTGGAGAGGAAGGGAGAGATTTGTTGGTGGTGGTTGTGTGGTTGTGATGTTTTTTTTTTTCCCTTTCTTCCCCTTTTTTTTTGTGTGTGGTATTTGGTATAATTGACACACAGCAATCAAACGATGAATTGGGTGAGGGTGGGGGAGATGTGGACGAGCAAGAGAGAGAGAGAGAGAGCGAGAAAGAAAGAGAGAGAAAAGGAAGGGTTTGTTAGTTGCAAGGATGAGGATACTGCACAGCAGAAGGTGCCCAGTAGGGGAAGCTGCCTTTGTCAGAGCACAAAGACAGAGCAGACGGACTCCATGAGAGAGAGAGAGAGAGAGAAGTGAAACAGAGAGAGCACAAGAGAAGACTTGTAGCCAACATATGGAAAAGGGGTGGGGGTAGAAAGGCAGTGATTAAGACCTTAAAAAAATTATTTATTCTTCAAAAGCTGCTCACTGCAAGCTCTAACTCTACCCCATGCACACAACCTTCCCCTCAGCTCGTGTGAGTCAGTAAGGGTTTTATTTTTCATTACTGTTATCCTTTCAGGTTCTCTAGGATTTGATTTCTATGGAAGGACTGCATGGGGTGGGGGGTACCTGAAAGGGGAAATGGGAAGCCTATTTGTAGCTTGTAGCATGCTTGCCCCTTGATAAATGGCAGCAATGTATCTTGTTCATTCAGGGCAGCCTTCGCGAAGGGGGATCTCCTTCAGGGGCTCCCAAGTGTTGACATACAAATGATGATGGATTGGGGACCACCTCGCCTCCCCAAATTCTCAGTTTCCTCCTGGTATTTAACATGCACTCGGTCCATGCAAAGGGTTAATGGGAATGGTTTTTGCATACGGTCACCTTAGCCGAACACCAGAAGTGCTGATGCCTTAAGACTGACAAGACTGCACATGGTGCATTTTAGCCTCATCATGGCCACCATCCTCATCATCACCTTTGCTTCAAAAACACATCCACCTGGGAAACCCACGCAGGGTCCCCCATCAAGAAAACAATGTACATTTAATAGAACATCTATACTTGCACAAGAAGTATTTCTTTCTTAGATTTGCTAGAAGGAAAGAAAGGAAACTGGTTTTATATAGTGCCTTTCATGCATATTGCATCCCAAAGTCATTTACTATTGGGCATTTTCAATGCACATGGACATTCAAAGAGCAGGGAGAAAGATTAGATAGAGATTACAGAGAGGCTAAACACAAGTAGGTTAAGTGACTTGCTCAGGCTCACATGATAAGTAAGTGGTGGTTAGGGGATTCAAACCTGGCTCTCTAGGTTTGCAGCTCTTGGGCTCTAACCACTAGGCCAAAAACTACCTCTATAAAAATGGAGGGAGACATCAGTGAACAGAGTTTTTCAGGCCCTGGGTAGACAGAGGCCAGTGCTGCTGCTGAGACATCTTCAGAACGGGAGAGGGAATGAAATGGCTGACTATTACACATGCTAACAGTTGCTTATAGAATGAGACTGACATTATTTGCTGTTGAGATAACTGCAGTAGTTATTTAGATATATATATATATTATATTTTTTTTTTTTTCATTTTTGTTGACCGGGAAAGGAGAGCTAGACAATACTGCCTATTTTTCAGCCATGTCCCGGAGGGGGCGGGGATACAGATGCTAACCAATTTAAATTTAACAAAATTAAGCTGTGTTGGTGGTATTGCAGTGGGGGGGGACTTTTGCTGAACCATAATATAATTATAGTACCCCCCATCCCCTGCAGAAATTATGGAGTAAAATTGAAAGGTGGGGGGGGGGGTGCTTGTGTAGTAGCTTGCTAGCCATGAGTCCATCGCCAAATTGGAGACTCAGGTTCAGAAATAACCTCAGGTCAAACCTTGCTACAAGTATTATTTAAATAGTAATACACCCTGTTGACAGATGTAAAATGCTAGTTTACTACGGTATTCCATCAAGATTGCAAAGAAAGAGCAGCTTGGTCGAAAACCATGCGGTCAAAACAGCATGCGTGGTTTGGAGTTAGTCTGCTTAGTCCAGTTTTCGACCTGCATGCTTTAGGGGAGTCTGCACATCACGCTGTTTGACCATGTGGGTTTCCACTGTGCAATTAAATGGGTAATCCACTTACTACACAGCTACTGACATTTCATACACAGCACTGGTGGTATCTATGTCACTATTATTGGCCGATTTACCCAGGAGCCTTTGCTGCCACTCCACAACTGCGGGAGCCATTCTTTTCTTCTGGGAATGCTGAAAACCTACTAAAGTAGGGCTGAAATTCCAGAAGCAACAGAAAAGATTGCGCTACTTAGATTTAGGCTCTCAAACTACACATTTAAGGGAGTTAAGTGTTAATCTTCTTGTCTCTGCCACTTGTGAATTATTGCCCTACCCCCTCACTCATGAAGATAATTGACATATTCTGAGTCAGGCCATTGTGCATCCTACACAAGTGGAGATAAAAAACATGGTAAGATAAAAGTAAAAGCTTATACCCAACTCATAAGATGTCATGTGACTTTGTGAACTGAGTATCTCACAGCAGATATCTTGCCCTGTTGGGTGCATCAGAATGTACATGGAACCAATCAGAGCGCAGCTTTCACAATGCTGATGACATCACAATGGCCATGTGCAGCACTGAAGCCAGCAGCTGAAATCAAAGAGAAACAGTTACATCTTCATACACACACAACAGATTTAAAAGCAGTGTCTATTAAATGGATGTTGTAGAAATCAAATATACATTCGGTTAACTTAAAATATGCAGTTTATCCTTACGTCTGAGGAGGCAAGACCATAACTCAGAAGTTGTGGAGCTTACATAGGTAAGTGCAGTATACAATGAAATATACCCACTGAGGTGGCTAATCAAATAATAAGACCACTGGCCCGAAGGGCAAATGCCATCATTTTCTGATTAGCCCCCTGCTGGCTATTGGTCTAAGTATGCAGGGCTTACTCAACACTTCATTTCTTTCTATTTTTTTTTCCAATACGTAAGGATAGAACTGTTGTTTCTTTAGGCTATGGTCAGGCTTGTTTCTGGGTTTGCCTTTGGTTGGGTCCAGTTGTACCTTTTTTGTCTTTTGTCCCCATTGCTTTCCATAGTATTGTGCCTTTAAGTTATGGGCACTATTTTGGCCCTAGTGTTTTTTCCAAAGTGTAGGGTCCCCCTATAAAAGGAGGCGTGTCTGCAGCTGGCTGTCCCATAGTTGTTCATTGGTGACATTGTGGTGGGTGGCTGGAGTTTGTGTTCTGGAGCGGCATCTTCATTGAGCAGCAGCATGTCGTCAGGAGCTGTTGGATGGTGTGGTTGGAAGCAGTGGGTATTGTTGGGAACAGTGGGTATAATCAGAGCTGCTGAATTTTGCAGATGGGAGTGGCTGTGAGTCCTTTTTAATATCTTTATAAGTGACATTGCGGAGGGACTGGAAGGAAAAGTATACCTCTTTGCAGATGACACAAAGATATGCAGCAGGGTTGATACACAAGGTGGGGTGGAAAGGATGAGAAGGGACTTGGCAAGGTTGGAGGAATGGTCAAAAGTATAGCAGCTTGGATTCAATGCAGAGAAGTGCAAAATAATGCACCTGGGAAACAAAAACCCAAAGGGAAGAGTACACAATGGGGGGTATTAACAACAACAAAAATGGAAAGGGACCTGGGAGTAGTCATATCAGATGACCTAAAGGTAAACAAGCAATGTGAGAAGGCAGTAAGGAGGGCTGGGGTGATACTGGGATGAATAGAGAGAGTCATCACCAGTAGAAAACAGGAAGCTGTTATCCCTCTGTAAAGACAGATGGTGAGACCCCATCTGGAATACTGCATGCAGTTTTAGAGACCCCATCTCCGCAAGGACATAGACAGGATGGAGGCAGTCCAGAGGAGGGCAACTAAAATGGTGCAGGGTCTGCAACAGAAGCCATATGAAGAGAGACTAAAGGAGCTTAATATGTATACCCTTGAGAAAAGGAGGGAGAGGGGGGACATGATAGAAACTTTTAAGTACCTCAAGGGAATCAACAAAGTCCAAGAGGGTAGCATCTTTCAGAAAAAGAGATGTGCAAGAACAAGGGGGTGCAATATGAAGATAGAGGGACGGCTCAGGGCAATGTGAGGAAGTATTTCTTCACAGAGAGGGTGATGGACGCATGGAATGGCTTTCCTGAGGAGGTTGTGGGGTCAAAAATAGTGGGGGAATTCAAGAATGCATGGGACAGGCATAAGACAATTCTGGTGGGGGGGGTAGGAGGAAGTAAGCTGTTGGTTAACTAGGATCTGCAGCTTATCCAATAGGTAGGGAAATGGGCAGACTAGGTGGGCCAAGTGGTCCTTATCTGCCATCATAGTCTGTGTTTCTATGAGTGGCATAGAGAGACTGGCATTGACGGACATGGCCACTGCAGCGTGGAGGGCCTGGCATCTTAGAGAGAGCTGGAGTGGTGAGGGACATGCCTGTTTGCAGAGAGACATGGGAGGGGGAACTCTGGTTTGTGGGGCTGCAGTAATTTGTTTGTTTGATGACAGGGTTTTTTTGTAAGATTTTGTGCTTTTGTGAGGCTGTTGAAAGTATGGTTTGGGCCGTTGGTTGGGTATGGTATTTGAAGTGGAAATTTCCTAGTTGGTTTGGTAAATTTTCTAGGTGATGTGTTAATTGGACATTAGATTTGTTAATTAGGTTTTCATTGGTTGGTACTTGTTTAACTGGTGGTTTGTTTGTGTGTTTTGCTGTGTTTACTATTTTTGTGTCTATATGTTTTCCCCATGGTATATAGCTCCAGTTGCGGAAGTATGCAGTTTTAATTGGGAGACATACAGCTTTCACTGGCAAGAAGATAAAGTACGCTGTGGAATACACAATAATGTCTCCTCTGGGATTATATGTATATGTTACATACATATCCACTGGGTGTCAAACAAACGAGGCATACTGATGAGTCCTGGTAGGACGTAACACGTGTCTATGTCTTCTGTTAGCACCCTTGGTAAACTGTGTGAGAGGGCCTTCGGCACCACATGCAATTCGCTGTAAAGTTGGACCAGCATAACATTCTGTGGTGATTTGCATATGTAGCCCATGATGCTTTGCATTGTGGGGGCATGTGTGATTTTGTATTTTCTTGAAACTTGGCTTCCAGCCAAATGCCCTTTGGTAACCCTTTCTCAGTGTTTCAGACAGAGGTTCTTTGTCTATATATATATATATATATATATATATATTTATTTATTTATTGAAATGTTTCACCAGGAGGGCAATTTGAACAACAAGTTGCTCGCCTCACGGTGCAACCTGGGGGGGAGGGGTTACGCAGGGTTGTGAAGGATGATCAATTGCAATAGTATGTGGGTAGTACAAACAATACAACATTGCAAGATTGTGCAACAGTTGGAACACAAGGTATTGTATAATAAACAGTAGTGGAACATTGGGTAAATTACAATACATGTCCAAAATCATACAAAAGAACATATGAACGTACAAAACAGTAATAATGCGATAGAACCATTTATAGTGCATGAGTGTACCAGGAGCAGGCTCGAGGTAGTATGCAAGTGCTGTTGGAGTAAAAAGGATGGGGTTAGGCTGTGCACACTGGCAGGATGACAAGAGAGGGGGAGAGGCAAGAACTTATATATATATATATATATATATATGTGTGTGTGTGTATATATATACATACATTTTTATGGTGCTTTTAAGTGTTTTTTTTTTTTTTTATCTTCTCTTTGTGTGCCATCCTTAGGGAACTCTCTCTGGCATCCCCCACCTCCAGACTCTACCTCCCACCTGGTACACCTCCTCTCCTTCATACCAGTGTGACAGACCCCCCACCCCAGCTCTGAACCCCCCTGAGGTGGGGCCGCCCTATCCACCCAGGGCACTCTATCTTATAATCTAGTGAGCCAGGCTGGGCGAGCAGGCCTGGGAGAGTAAGGTGTCTGGTATTGGGAGTGTGGTCCAGCAGGCAGATGTGCCTTCGCCTATCCCCGAGGATGAAGATTTCCTCATATAGTTTCCGCTTGGAGATCGGATGTGCAATGATGTCCGTGCGACCGTAGTCTCTGACATCTGCTGCCTCTCCACCCCTTAGTATGGCTCAGTGCTAGTGATACCCCTGGTCTCCACCAGATGTCTCTACTGCACCGAGCAGACCCTGGATCACACCCCGGGAGAAGAGAGCAGTCCATTGGATGCTCGATCCTCTCCCTCCCCTGCCGACCCCCGGCGGCCCAGGCTCATTCCCCAACCCGGGTCGCTGGTGTGGCGTGAGGTGTGGCGTCAAGTGCCTCAACCCTCAGCACCACCGGGCCTGGCTAAAGTGTTATTCTTAATGTTAGAATGTTAAGAACAGCTTTGAACATGCAGGTGTGCTAATAATGGGTTCCATTGGTTTTTATAAAACAGGGCTATGGCTGGCTGAAACTGCCGGTGGTTTACTGGTCTTTTACCCCTCCCCCCCAAAAAAATCACATGACAATACGCTTGCAGCTTACCTGTGCTTAGAAAAACATGCTAATCCTGTATTATAAACATTTTTTAAAAAAGCACCAAAGTGTGATGAGTTTGCTGAGTCTCAAACCTTGTAGATACTGAGATGTCACAGGAACCCTCAAGCTTCGTGCTTGAGTTTTATGGTGTTACAGTGCCTACTCAGTGTGAGAATCAGCTTGTTCTTTGTGCTTTGGTGTTACGTATTCTCTAAATAATAGGGAAATGCGGCGCCCAAGGAAATTACCCCATTGAGGAAGCCTAATGAGACCAAAAAGCCATGAACCCCGAGGGTATGGGGTATTATGGCCTCATTAGGCCTTGAGTTAGGTTTTTGCACCCTGTGCCCTACTTGTTATTTGATATACTATGTTAGGATAGGGGTTTTTAGGGTTATCCACTTTAGGGCAAATATCCTAGGGTGCAGGAAATTAGAGTGCATGGAAAATGCCACCAGCAGCAAGAGCAACACCAAATAGTGTCGCCACACAGTAAGAGTGCATAGCCCACCCAAGCAGTCCCCGTTGATTTTCTATGGGGGGCTCTGCCCTCTGCACCCCCCATTACACACACACACATATGTAAATATATAGATATAGATATATATATATATATATATATATATATAAACACCTCCACCTATCCACCTATCATATCCGGTGGAGCAGTGCACAATGTCAGACAGAAGAAACACCACAAGACACTCACATTGCAAAATGCTCTGAAATCCTGGTTGCTCATATCAGTTTCATCCGGATCACAACGCCCACGTTACCACACCCTATGTTCCACGTCCTATTGATAGTATACCTTTTTTGTTTATGTTTTGATCACATTACTTATAGTCTTCAGAGCTTGTGTTTGCTTTTTATTGACCTAGTGTTTTCCTAGAGCATAGTGGGAGATTTTGGTGACTCCATCCTCCCTTATGTGTTTCTGTAGTATAGGGTTACCCCCTATAAATGAAGGCATGGCTGGTGCAGCCCATCCCATGGAGTGGCTGGAGTCTGTGATTGGGAGCAGAGCACGAGTGGTGTGGTCTGCG
This sequence comes from Neoceratodus forsteri, assembly GCA_016271365.2. NCBI lineage: Eukaryota > Metazoa > Chordata > Ceratodontiformes > Ceratodontidae > Neoceratodus > Neoceratodus forsteri. The sequence goes on from JADMNL010000033.1 coordinate 61,321,156, forward strand.
TGGCTGGGAGCGTTGTGGTCAATAGCATTAGCATGGCGTGCCTGGCATTTAGAGGAAGGTGAAGGTTCGGGGGACATGGTGGCGGCAGGCAGTATACATGGGCTGGCATTTGAAGAGACAGCTGTTACATCGATGGACATGGCTGTTTGGCAAGACACAGGGAAGGAATTGATAGGTTAGTGTCAGGCTGCAGGTTAACATTTTTGTGGCTTAGATCTGAAAGTTTGTTTTTAAGTCCAGTAATGTGTGTTTTGAGCAAGTGACCTAATTGATATGGTAGGTGTATTATTTAATGTGTTCAATGGTTACTTGATTGAGTAATGAGTTGTAATTAGTATGGTAGCAAGGGTTTTATGAACTGTAGGTATATACTTTAAACTGATGTGGCTTTAGGAGAAGTGGAGGGACCACAAAAACTTACAGGAGCTTTGTAGAGAGGGATGAGGACACTAGTCTGCTCTCAGAGGAGAGAGTCCTGAAGGGACTCACTAATCTGAAAGTGGACAAAGCAATAGGGCCAGAGAGGGTACATCCAAGGGCATTGGTGGAAGTCAGGGAGTTACTGGCTGCACCTCTGACTGATCTATTTAAAGGGACACAATCAGTTTTTTGACAGCTTTTTTTTTCCTTTGCATCCCGTTTGCCCTTGCTTCCTGTATTCTCACTGATAACACATCCAGTCGCCTCATTGTCCTAAAATCTGAAACAATGCTTATTTTTTTTGTGAAAATTAATTTTAATCATCCCATCCAATTTCTCTGCCACTCACAGATCCAGCATGTCCACACATGTATATTGAGCCAGAGTTCCAATACACTCGTTCATGAGCGAGTTTAATTTTGTACAAGACATACAAGTTTAATGGCAAATGTAATTCTATGGTCTGAACTGTGCTTCCTAATATGGGTTTTATTGCAAGAAGAACTGCCCTTTGAAAAGTCAAGCCATGAGCGTTACAGCCAGATGGACTCCTCCATTGCCACAGGGCCCTGAGGGCACTGCACGTCTGTAGTCACATGGATGTACAGGGCCCATGGATTCTTGTCTTGAGGGCCTGTGCATCTGTCTCTATAGCAGCATGCAGATAGACTCTTCATTTGGCACACGGCCCAGAAGGCTGTGCATGTCTGAATCTGTAACCATTTTCTTTTCTGCCACTTTCTTGGCACAGGGCCCTGCGTGAACAGTGCCACGTGGACTCTTCCCCTGGCCCAGGGCCTGAAGGACCCTGTGCGTCTGTACCATGAATGAGGATACAATTCCACTATCACAAAAAGACTGAGAACTCACTGCAAATAAACTACATTAACACAGACATTAGGGACGAAGAATGCAAAGTGGACAAAGTAAGGAAATGAAAAACATCAGGGTTTGGAGTCTCAGGAGTCTTAGGGAATCAGTGGTGTGGTGCTCATTGGGGCTGTCAATGCTAATGCCCGCCCTCTGCCCTGAGCAAACAAATTTATACACAATCTCTTGCTTCACACAGGGCCTAAACAAAGTTATGACTGATTGGCCTCATGTGGTGAGCTATACGTCTCTACCTTAAAACACTATATGCCTATGAGGCACAGGCTTGAACCTCTAACTTGTGCATGGGCAGGAGCCTAGGGGCTGGGGGAAGGGGTTGGGCATTAGCATTGACAGGCCCAAGGAACACCACTCCATTGATTTGCCAGACACCTGAGACTCCAAACCCTCGTGTTTTTCATTTCCTTACTTTGCTTTGCATTCTTTAACCCTCTGCATTTACGTAGTTTTTTGCAGTAAATAAATAGAGAATACTGATTTGTCAACCATGCACAACCAGTCTGTGCTGCCACAGAGGGGTTCTGATTACATCAGACCTCGAGAGTGGAGCTTGAGACATCCGATGTAATCAGAAGGGCATCCCATGAAGACGGTGATCAGGAAAAGGGCAACGACAAAAAGAGCAATGAAAACAAAGCGACCACATAGGGCAAAGGGGAAAATAACAGCAATCGCCGAAATGGCGACTTACGTTTTTCCCCCTCCCAGAGTTGCGATCCCCCCCGGAGGCAATTATAATTAGTAAGGCGGGGTATATATTTTCCTTTGTGGTTATCACATAGAACCATCAGGAGCCCAAGGTAGCAGCACAGGCTGGTTAGGCATGTAGTTTCCCAGTCATCATTTTTTATAGTGTATAGTTTTTTGGGTTTTTAATTTTTTTTAAAGAAAGCATATTCACAGCACTCTGAGGCAGCAGTGAACATGCTGACCATTTCAGCTCAGACCTTGAACTGATTGTTGTGCACACGGCACGCTGTATAAAATACAAGCTGCCATGAGGATTTCCAATCAGCTGGAGCGTTGTTGTACCACAGAAGGGTATAGCTGCATTCCACGACCTTTGAACTGTGATGCAACAACATTTTCAGCTGGCATGGAAATCCATGCAGAACAAACCCTCACTATCTGAATATCTATATCTGTATCTATTCATGGCTCCACCACTCATGAGTTATGAAAGTCCTGCCCCCTCACCAGGGCTGATGAATTGCGTATTTTAAGTCAGGGCATTGCATATTCAATTTATACATCAGTTTACAGGCTTTAACTTTTAAATATGCTGTTTATATTAAGATTTCAATATTTCTCATTGATTTCAACTGCTGGCTGCAGAGCTGCACGGACTTACAGTACTGTGATGCCATCAGCATCGCGAAAAATCCTCTCTAGTTGGTTCAGTGTGGTGTACCTAACCTCCAAGATATCATGTTATCATGAGGTCAGATATGAAAGTATCCCTTGTTATCTTTCCACTATTAGCTTTACCAGTGCTGTTTTTTTACACTGACAGTGTAAATAAAAAGACACAAATACCAAGCTTATTTTTGCGTCTCAGGCACCTACTGTGAAAAAATCATGATAGTTTTACTCTGAGTAGATAAAGCAAATATTCTCTCTGAATATGCTTCAGAATAGAAGCTGGATGTAATTTAAAACCAGAATTGTACTGTACTCAGAAGGTTTTATTTACAGACTGTTAAGTATAATACCATAACATATTCAGCTGCTTTACCACAGAAACTCTCATTGCATTGCATAAATCAAATAGAGTATCGGCCTAAGAGAAATATGCCAGATATTGTACTTATGATCCATGACCCTTATAACGCCACTCGTGGCTTCACCCCTCGTGATGTCACAGGGTCACAGTCTGCTCATAAAATATCAAGTTTATTACTATACGGCCCGTGGCATATCCTATCCCTTATATGATCTCACCATCAAGAGTCTATGCTAAGGCTGCCGTGGGAACATAAACCAAATGCTTGGTCGTCTGATGCACAATATATTTTTATTTAGTTAAAAAATAATAAAAGCCTGCTGAAAGGGGACAGCAGTAGCCCAAAAGCCACAGCAAATGTCTTCAAGCATGATTGCTCTTTCTCAAGGCCAGCAAGCACGCTCAAAAATGTTTGGCGTGGGTTTTGGGCTATCACTGTCTCCTTTCAGCAGGCATTTATTATTTTTTAACTAAATAAAAATATATTGTGCGTCAGACAACCGAACATTTGGTTTATGTTCCTACCGCAGCCTTAGCACAGACTCTTGATGGTGAAGTATCTGGTGAGAGTCACACCTCTGGAACTTGACATTCTGACTAGTGGTCACCAACTCTGATTTTTTCATATCCCTTATATCAATGTATTTTAAGATACTAAAAACTTTGCAAGCTACTAAGCAAAACAGAAAAGTACCCAAGCTTTCCAAGCCAACAACCCTTCTCCATATGCTGTTAATGTATTGCATTAATTCTAACTGTTAAAACTTTGTGGACAGGTTTTTATGAGACTAGGATAGGAACCTCAGACATATCACTGCTGTAGGTGTATAGTACAGCAGCAGGACCACCAGGTGGCCCCAGTGAGCAAAATGCTGCTGCGACTACAGTTCTTTCTTTCACCATAGTAAACCACAGAAGGGCTCTTCGAATAAAACACTTGAAAGAGTTTTATATTAAACACTTGCTGCTCGGTAGATTTTGAGAATTCAATTTTTTGTTAGTCAATGTGCATTTATTTGAAACTACTTACAAAGGGCTAGCATCGACTGGTTGAAAACAAAAAGCATGTGCAGCACATGGGTCATCACCTCGGACTGTGAGTGATCACCAGCAGGCAAGAAAATAGAGATGCAGAATTACAAAAAGTTCTGAGGGTCTGTCACAGGTTCTGATAAGGCATGCTGTGTTCCACTATTCATCTGAGCCTTATCAGAACTTACAGAACCTTTTAGTATCTCTGTTTTGTCTACTTTATTTCCTGATGGGTCAAGTTTTATTACTTAAGAAGGGACTCTGATCAACACCGAAACAAAAACATGGCATCTGTCAACTGAAGAACTCAGTAACAGAACACTCCTCAACATTTTGAGTTTAAAACCATTCCGTTCTTTGTCACTGAGGGCAGTTGCACAAAAAGAGGAGGTTTGCCTGCTTGTAGTTCATCTACAGCTGAGGTTATAATCAGTGGTGCAAGTGGTAGACAAGAAGTACAGGAACTCAGGCACTGTCAAACATGAAATGCAGAATGAAGATCTTCAGTCTGAAGAATAGCTGTGTGAAGACACGTCTATCTGTTTAGACACTAGTAGATTCAGTTAGAGATATTGAAGTATTTCTAGCAAAACTGCACTGTTGTACAAGTCAAATGTTGTTATGGAAACCCTGATTTTAGGTCACAGGGCCAGAAACTGTCATTATGTTGTTGGTTTAAGAGTTTCAGTTCCAGTGTCAGTGGGAAGAAGTACAGGAACTCCATTCCTGCTGCAAAAAAAGGCACAAGAACGGAGTTCCTGTACGTCCCGGTTCACTTTCATCACTGGTTATAATGCCCTGCTTATGAACTCTCAGACTGTTGCTGTAGAAATGACTGCGATGGCAAGAGCAGGGCATTATGTATTCAGCTCTAGGTTAAGCCTCCGCTGGGGCTGAAATATAAGGGCAAATCTCCTGTTTCTTATAGAAAACACAAAAGCAACGAAACACTCAAAACAAGTTTTATTTTCCCTGAATGTTAGTTTTAGGAGTACTATTCACTCATATCACCAAAGAAACACTGACACGGCTTTTTAACTGAGGTGACGGCAGTGTCCAAAAAACATACTGCTGTGGTCAATTTCCCAACTCATGCTTCAGTTTGAACACAGAAACAGTTGATTTTTGACTGAGTGTGGGGCAACTTCTGTAATACATGATAGTACACATATATATGTGTATATATATATATATATATATATATATGTGTGTATATATATATATATATATATCTCTCTCTATATATGAATAATCATTTGTGTATTACAGAGTTTGAAAGTGCTTAAAATCTGGTTATAGTGTATGGCAGAATGTTGTTAGGGATGAAAATCCATCCCTTCAAAAATCTTTGTTTTGCTGCACTAGCTACATAGTTAGTGCAGCATAACAACTTAGAACGTGGTCTTGCATGCGTGATACACAAACTTGCCCCATTTCAGATGCGGATGCGGCAGTGAGAGGTAAACCAAAGGAGAGCATTGCAAGAAAAAAATGACAAAGTAAGAAGAAATTAATCTAATGAGGCTCTAAATCTGACTCAATTTCCATAGAATAATGGACCATACACTATAAAAGACAATGTATGGCCTGCTATCCATAACAAGCAGGAGTAGCTGTCTCGAGGTTGCCATGGCAACCACAGCCTCTCAAGCTTTGCTCTCAAAGTTTAAATGGTCACCACTGACAACTTCTCGATGGCTACCCATGCTTGTTATGGATTGCGGGCCATACATTATCCTCCTTATTATATAATATAGCGTAACCAATTATTATGGAAAATTAACAGAATTGGAACCAGCAATTTTTTTATAAGCAGTTTCAACAGGAAAGAGTGATTTACAGATTCAACAAATTTCTCCTTAAAATAGGAGGCAGCTACCAAAATAGAACATTTTAATCCTTAGGTTGCCGACAAAATTAGAACATATAGGAATTCTGGACTGATATATCAGTCCATGGCACAGCAAGGGTTAAACATTTTTACAGCAGTTGTGTTAGGCTTGAACATTTGTTAGGTGTTTGACTTTGCATTATTATCCACATTTTGACTATACATTAATAAGTATCTATTTCCCAGTGTGGGGAAGGGAGAACCCGTGAACTGATATATCAGTCCAGAATTCCTATATATTCTAATTTTGTCAGCAACTTAAGGATTATAATGTTCTGTTTTGGTAGTTGCCTCCTATTTTAAGTCATGTAGCGAAAAGCACCTTGCAAATGTTTTCCTCACCGCTAGCACACTAATTCCACAACTCTCCCTTTCCATCCTGACACTCACCACGTTTCTACCCCTGGCTCTCACTCTTTCCGTTAACTCTTCCTGCTGAACCCACCCTTTCCTGTCCACTCCAGCCTTGCTAATGTCCCACCCCATCCATAGTAGTGTCCCAATTATCTACCCATCCTCCATCATTATCATAATAAACAAGTACACGACAGCCATCGTCACTTTCTGTGGTTTTGGCTCAATTTTCCCCCCCTGTCACTGGTAATATATCCCTCCTCTTCTTTACCTCTCTAACCTGCCACCCCATACATGGCTTCTTTCCCTTATATGTGTAGTTGCCGGCTGCCTCGCTCAGAAGATCTCTGCTTATAACCCCTGTATGCCTATGGTTGATTGTACTTCTGCTGACTTCTTCAATTGTAAAATAATGCTGTTTTTTTTTTTTTATTTCAACCTTGTACTGTACTGTATACACTGTATATACTTTTTCTTCCTTGTATATTATTGCTTTTTGTATACCTGCTTCTGTACTGTACTTTGATGTATTCATGACCAGGTCCACCTTGCAAATGAGCCTTGCTCAATGGTGCCCGCCGGGATAAATAAAGATTTTGACTGATTGATTGATGATTAAAATCACCCCCACCCCCCAAATCTTCTCAAAGGTTCGTTTTTCCAAACCTTGTTTCATACGTGTTAATTTGCATACATTTATATGAGAATGCTTTTTTTAGAATCACTTCTGCCCCATCTTTACTCAACAACATCATAACCATTCGCAATCACCTATTTATTCACACAAGTCAGCTTATGGTGCATGATAAGCCCCTACTGTGTACGGATTTCCATACACCCTAGAATGCTTTTGTGGCACAGTTCAGAGGTCATGAAAAGTTGTCATGTATTGTTCTGACATTGCAACGAAACCAGAACAACTTTTCAGCCTTGTTGTGCCACCTGATTAGTTTAAGATGCAGTTTCAATGAAAAAAGCTCAGGGAAAGATGGTGGTGCTGTTTAACGAGCACTGAGCAGCTGACAGAAATAGTTTCAACACAGACAGCCATAGATGGCTCTGTGTTACCGAACCATACTTCTTTAACGGCTTTTTTTCTGTTAAAAATAAACATGGTGGCTGTGGACGGACAGTCGGGAGCAGGAGTGACAGATCCTTAGGAGCAATGCAGTCGGATGCACACTGAGGTGCCGGAGTGAACAGGAGCAATTATTCAAGGTACTGACAAACTGACTGACTGGAGAAAAAACATACACTATACGAAACAGTGTATGGGTGCTCATACACAACTGAGGCTGTGTTTGCATCTCAGGCATGTGATGACATCATGGATGTTTCTCGAGCTTCATTCTGTAGGTCCTTATGATGTCATCACATACCTCGATGGAGACATGTCCAAGTTGTGTATGATCATTATATATCCCAAATACTGCATATATATATATATATATATATATATATATATTTATAAAATGGATAGGAAAAATTCTGTCTGCTGATTTCTTGGAACACATCACATGACCGTGTGTATATATAAAATGTGAATGCACACCTGCACTTTTATCCCCACAAAACAATTTTGACATTTTATAAGATAGATAAACCTCTTGAGGTGTGTGGTCACAGTCTATACGCACGCCTTGGTGGTTGACGCACACTAAGGCATGTGTATATCACAGCGTGACCGCACACCTCAGAGTGGTTTATCTATTACATATATACATATATATATATATATATACACACACACACACAGTCATATAGATATATGTATATAGTTTGTATAATTTTCTATATTTCTCTTACTTTTAGCCTTTTTTACTGGGCTTCTTTACATGGAAGCAGGATCCTCATTCCCTTCAGCTTATCTGCTCCTGCCATTTAATCCTTTGCTGATGTCATGGCCCTGGATTCGTGATACCATAATCATTTTCACAATAACAGTGATGTCACAAACAGAGGATTATGACTTTTGCAGAGAGTAACGCAGCAATAACAGATGAATTATAGGGGGACGAGATCCTGGTTCCATGCAAGTTAACCTACAATACTAATGAAGAACAAAAGAAGAGAAATGGAGACAGTGGAATCGAGTCATTAACGGCAATGTAGCTGGCTTGCATCAAGCTCTGCGGCTGGACCCATTTTTTTGGCACAGCTCTGCCAAACACTTCACCACAAACTTCGCCCAATTCAAAAAGATTGGTGGTATTTATGAAACTTTTCCTGATTTATAGCAGCTTGTGCCAAATATTTGGTGCAAGACCCATAAAAGGGTACCTAAGACTGTCACAAATTAGACCAGGAGAAGCCAGCCTAGCTTATGCAACAGGTGCATCACGATCAAGAATCCAACTGCTCGACCGCAGAATGCTGCGAATCCAGGTGCACCGTGTATTCAGTGCACTTGGAGATTACGCATTCTCGGAACATTTGTGTTTCAGGCCCCATAATATCCAATCAAAAATGAATTGTACCGCAGTGACAGATTCATTTTAAGTATCCACAGCTGGACAGAAAGACCTGGATAATGGATAATTTGCCCAAGGTGTTTCTATGCTAAAATAATCCAGATATTTATACAGCAGATGTTTGTGGTCATATAAAAATTTACATCAGTCTAGTCTTCCCTGTATTTCTCCCTAGAGTTACTGATTCGGTCCCTCCACTGTCTCTGCATTCTCAGTACTCTTGATTTCCTGATTATCCTTCATGACCCTCTTGTGTCTATCCATTTGACCTTTCAGTTGGAGATAGTGCCAGCAGTGATCACCACTCTGGGCAGTCCATTCCACTGACAATATCTAGAGATATGTAATGAGTTGCAGTGGAATAACATATTTATCTCCACTAATGAGTGGCAAAATCCATAACTCAGGAGTGGTGAAGCCACGAGTTAGTTATGAAGGTCTTACCACTCATGTGTGGAGATAAATGTCTTATTCCACTGTAAACCGTAATGTATCTGATATATACCACATGGCCTCTTTTTCCATTGTAAGTTCTTAATCTGGCCTATTGCCATCTGTGTTTATTGTCAGAGACTAAGTGGAAATAACATGTTCTAAGTGGAAATAGCATGTTTCAGGTGAAAATAAATTTAAATCTAAACTAACTAAAAAATAATTTATTTACCTAACTGATTGACCACCGGAATGGTGTGTAAATATGTATGCCTGTTATCTTACGTAACTTCCATGACAACACGAGTGGTGAAGCCACAAGTGATGTCACAGGGGTTATGGATCATATGTAAAATATAGCACATATATTTATCGCATCCATGCCATGTCGGATTTTTGCAATGGCGTGGATTTGTCTGGAGAAATAGTTGAATAAGCTGCTATTTCCATTAAAGAGAACATAAACTGTGTATATTTTTTTTTATATAATTGCACATTCAGGAATGTGTAAAGTTTGTGTAATAACTCCAGCATATTGTCATCTGTGTTTACTTTGAAATAGACTTATTTTATACTTATTTAGGGTCCTTTATTAATTCTGATGTTTTTTCCTGCCCATTATGTGTTTATTGGTTCCATGTGATTTCAGCAATGCAATTACAGTGCACGCAATTTCAGCGAAATAATAATAGCGACTCGAAATACAGTGATCACCAATATCAGCGATGTACATTTCAGCTCCCCGCACTGGCAACTCCCCACAAGGACTCCCATCTGCTTAGTTTCCCTCAGTGACTACAGGGTATTCACAAAGTGGCTGGCATACATACCTTGCTGTCTGTGTTTCTGTGCCTCTTTCACTGTGTCTGTCTCTCCCTCACCCACACCAGCACAACTAATGCCAAGCTACTGGGGAAGCACTGCTGCGGATTTGCAACAGAATCACTTGCAGACACCACTGGTTGCCTGAAGCCACAGAGGTACAGTACACTGTAACATGTTCCTTTGTTTTGCAGCCCCCCTGCACCCTTGGGGGACGTGCCCCAAACCCCCTCCCGTTTCTATACTAACATCCTCTGAGGTGCACCTGGACCTTGGAAGTAGGCTATTATACCATTGTTGCTGAATGTGACTGTCGCTGTAATGTAGCACTTACTGTAGTCGCTGTAATAGCGTTGCTATTATTCACTCGCTGTAAATGAAGCACTGTATTGACACGCTACTGTGTTTTTTTAATAGAGATGTTGTGAAGTTTAAATTCACTGGTGAAGTTCCAGTGACATCAACCACGTTCCTCGTGGAACAATCCACAAATTTTGCTATTAGGCTGAAAATTCACCTATGTGTCTTGCTGCAAATTATGCCGTGAACTGCAGCATTTTGCCTTGAATGGTGGAATTTCTCCCACGAATGGTGAAATGCCACAGTTTGGGATGTAATTCTACCATTTGCAGGAGAAATTTCGCAGTTCCTAGAAGGAACTTCACACCTTGCGGATCTATCTGCACTCCACAAATTGCACTAAATTCGCTGATTAATTCATGGAGCGAAATTTGCCAGCTTCGCCCGTGTCTGTTTTTTAAAGACTTAGCAGTTCCAGAACACAGTGACATCCATTGAGTGGATACTTAGAATGACGTTTTTCATGCAGGGCTTCGGTTCAACTGATGTCACAGGGCTTCGAAATTAAGAAAATGAATGTTGGGTGGAAAAAAGGCAACAGTAACATGGGACCATAAATAATAATAAATGTTATTTATACAGTGCCTTTCAAAATACCAAGGTGTTTTAACATACAAACTGAATAAAACAAGATAAAACTGTAAAAACACAGTACAAGTATAAATAGATCAGTAAAATCTATAACATCAGTTTGGGTAGGCAAGGTGGCACAAATGGGTTTTCAGAGCTTGCTTGAAATCCCCATGGTCATGCACGCCCATAGTTGATGGGGTAGAAAATTCCACAGGGCTGGGGCCACATACATAAATGCACAGGTCCCCCGATGACTTTAAACATACTCTTGAAGTCTCTAGTAGTCCCTCATCAGCCAAGAGGAATGGTCGCTCAGGGCAGTAGGGGACAGAAGCTCCTTAAGGTAGTCCAGGCCCTGTCCATGTAGGGCTTTATAAGTCAGAAGTCTGACCTTGAAGGTGATCCACCACAGAATAGGCAGCCAGTGCAGTTCAAGCAGTACTGGTGTGATATGACATACCTGAGGGGTCCCTGTCAACAACCGGGTTGCAGCGTTCTGCACCAGCTGCAAGTGGCAGATATCAACCCTTGGCAGCCCAAGGTAAAGGGAGTTGCAGTAGTCAAGGCGGGTGGTCACAAAGGTGTGGATCAGCATGGGAAGATCACCAGACAGAACTAGGTGCTTGACCCTAGTGCTGTTCCTCAGATGATAAAAGGAGGACTTGACGACTGCCGACACCTGAGATCGCAATGTCAGCCCATCATCAAGAATCACCCCCAGGTCCTGCACCCATTCAGAGGTAAGAAGCTGGGAGCCCCCCAAGTAAAGCCCAGTAGGCTGACCAGCCCCTGACCCCTCTATCTGGTGACCTGGATCCACGACCATCACCTCAGCCTTTCCCGAGTTCAACTTCAGCCAGCTGACATTCATGCAATCCTAGAAAAAGGAAAAAAAATAGGACTATTTCAAAACAATACACAAAACAATACAACAGGGTCATTGAACAGACTTCACACAAGTCCAGATTTACAATTATATTTAAGACAACACCTGTCCCCCCATCCTCTAACATCCAACCCCCAACCCCCGATTAGGCTTTTAAGCAAAACAATACTTTTTTAATCACCTGCCTGCGTAATATTTAATCTGGTCTGTAAGCCATAATGTAAACACTGCTGGAGCACGTGCGGTGCCATTTCACATTCTCAGCATGGTGCAGTGCCGCTCACAGAATCACTTTATATAGCGAGTGGCACCACGCTAAGAATGTGAAATGGCACCGCACAGCTCTGGCAGTCTCTACATTCTGGCTCACAGATCGGATTAAATATTACAGCAGACAGGTGATTAAATGTAGCCCACTCCCTCCCTGGTGTCTAAGGGTATGCTGATAGTAACTGTCCATTGGGGGGGACCACTTCAGAAACTGCAACCAGATGGCATTCGCTTCCCAGCTTCCTGGGTGACAGGTGCTAGTGACTCACTCAGGTACTGGGCGAAGAGAAAACTGATAGTTAGTGATACCAACACTCTTTCAAAGAGCTGAGGCAACACTTCATTGTAAGTAAAACTGTGGGATGCCATTTAATAAACATGATGCAACTCCAGGAAGCAGATGAGTTGATACAGATCAAACGGGGAGCATGACACACACAGACCACTGTGGTCTCCCTAATTCATGAGTCAAGAAATGTCAACAAACTGTTCATAATGCACACTGAGGAGAGTGATCTGGATGACCCCTTAAAACTTCAGGCAGCAGCTCAAACATTAGGCAGCATCAACACCATTCCGAGGGGCTACCTCTTCCTCTAGCACACACAAGACCCACTGTTACTTGTCCTTTGCTACTCGCTAGTCTCCCAACTTGGGGCAGTCGGGTTTTCTTTCTCACTGCAGCTGTAATCCCACTGATTGCCCCCGGGCAACTGTATCCTGAAATTATGGGCAACACATCCCCACAGAGACTCCAGCTCAAACTCTCCTTCACAGCCATCATATCCACACAGCTCTTCTTTCCCTTGGCTCTATCTCAAGCCTACAGACTTAGGCTCACTACCATTGGGGATCTCCTCTGACTGATTGCTGGCCACTGGACACACTCCTCCCCCGTGAAGACCACACAGGATGGCCACCGCCACATCAAGAGCCAGATCTCTCTTTTTTCTGTTTCCCCTGAAAATCGGCCATGAACACACAGTGAACAGGTACTCGCTCCCCCTGTCATCTCTGCACCCACTAATCTCTCCTCCTCTCTCCCAATCTCTTGCTCTGTCTTTGGCTCACTATCCTGAGCAAGGCCCACCCCAAGGCACTCCTGCGCCACGGCAGTCCCCCAGAGTAACAAACTATTAATGCTTTGTGGGCCTGGGTTGAAATAACCCATTTAAATCCCTACAGTGTATGGTCTGTACACTGACTAACACCACACCACCGGGGTAGGGTTATATAAAAATATTGTTTTTCTTAAAAACCTAATTGGAGGTGTTATGTGTTGGGGGTATGTATGGACAGGTATTATCCTTCAAAAATGTACACAACAGGGTTGATATTCCTTTAGGTTGCAGTCAAAGTTCTTTAAAATGAACCTTCTGAATCCAGTGAAATCTTGAAATGAACTGATGGCAGTCTTTTATTCTGAAGGACCTGCAGTGAGAATATTTGCTTCATCATCTTCTTAGAGTGAGATTCTCACTGTAGGTCTCTGCCAACAAAAGTAACCTTGATGTGTTTTCTTTTTTATTTATGCAACAGGGTTGTACTAGTAAATAGCAAGACAAAAAAGGGTTATAAAATGGACAAGAAAAATCCAGAGATCTGATGGGCCAATAACTGTGTCCAGAGTTGTGCAATAATTGACCAGTAACTGCACAGGTCTGGAAAGTGCTGTGCAAGTGGTGAAACACAAACATAGAAACATAGAGGGTTGTTGGCAGATAAGGACCTCTTAGCCCACCTAGTCTGCCCTACATTCCCTACCGCAGATGCTACTCAATCTCTGGTCCTCCCCTTGCCTTATTTCTAAGGTCCCCTTGAGTCTAGTCCATGCATGCTTGAATCCTGCTACCATTTTAGCACCCACCACATCCACTGGGAGGCTGTTCCAGGCATCCACAACCCTTTCCATGAAGAAGCATTTCCTCACATTTCTTCTGAGACCCCCCCGTTCAACTTCATTGCATGACCCCTTGTTCTTGAGAATCTATTTCTTTGTAATATGCTACCCTCATGTACCTTAGTAATACCTGTGAGGTATCTAAATGTTTCTATCGTGCCCCCCCTTTCCCTTCTTTCCTCTAAAGAGTACATTGAAGCTGGTTTTCTAGGCTGACCAAACTGTATGGAACTTCTTACCACAGTCCTTCAGAACTCTCAGTAACTGTGATGGCTGAGCAAAACAAAGAAAGGTTCAACTAGCAGCAGGGTCTGTTCATGATAAGGGGTTACCAAAGTGTGACATGAGGGTCAAATTTTCAAATTACTTCTGGATTACATTTGTGATGCATTTCAAGATATTGTGACCCAAGTATGAAAAAAGAAACATATTGGGAGATAAAAGCCTCACAGGTTCCTGAAATAAAAATAACTGTATTGTGGCGAGTGTAACAAGTGACACCACACACTGTGGTGAATGTAACACCTGACACATTTGTTTTAGTAGTAAAAACTTTAATAACCATATGTAATGAGTTATATTAAAACATGAGAAACAAATATTTACAAGAATTAGACTACATTAATTGCAAATTTGATGTTTTGCACCATGTACTGTGGTGAATGTAAAAGTGACACCACACTTATGTTTCACCTACTAAAACTGTACTAAACATGCCTAACAACTAACATACTACTGCTCCTGACTGTCATACTGCTATAAAATATGAATAGAACTTGACAATTATATTACTGGCAAGTGTGATGCTTAATACTACATACCGTGGTGAATGTACGAGTAACACCACACATTGCTTCAATTTTACAAAGTTTACTGAACATGCCTAATGGCTAACATGCTACTACTAATAACTGACACAGTGCTACAAAACCTGGAGAAATCGGACAATAATAACAGTTGTGACAGGTGTGATGTTTGACACCACATACTGTGGTGAATGTAATAAGTGACACCACACATTTGTTTCAGTAGAAAAAAAGTTTACTGAACATGCCTAATGGCTAACATGCTACTACTGCCTAATACAGTGCTACAAAACCTGGAGATGTTTGTCAATAATAATGTGACTGACAGGTGTGATGTTTGACTCACATACCATGGTGAATGTAACAAGTGACCTCCACGCTTATGTTCGACATACTAAAGCTGTACTAACCTTGCCTAACAAATAACATACTACTACTGACTGGCATACTGCTATAAAACATGAAAAAAATTCAACAATTACATTACTGGCAAATGTGATGCTTAACACCACACAATGTGATGAATGTAACGAGTGACACCACACATCTGTTTCTGTTTTAAAAAGTTTACTGAACATGCCTCATGGCTAACATGCTACTACTAATAACTGCCATAGTGCTACAAAACCTGGAGAAATTTGAAAATAATAGCTGTACTGGCAGATGTGATGTTTGACACCACATATCATGGTGAATGTAACAAGTGACACCACAAAGAAAATCTATTTTAACCCCAACCTCATATCCACAGTATAATCCCTTTTACAACTGATGCCCAGCACTTTCCCTATACATGCAGTTGTCACTGGAATTTGCTCTCTGAAAATTTGCCCCACAGTCAGTGAATGATGGTAACCAAAGTCTACCTGTGGTGAATGTGACTGCAGTCCTTGTTGTTGTATGTAGTGCTTATCTTCATTGAATGTACAGTAGCCCTACAAAATGGAGGAGCCATGTGTAAACAATGGGTTTTAAAGCACAACTCAACTCCTCCCTCTATGGCTGCTGCTTGGTTCTGAGGGGCAGGTTATGACTTTGCAACTGTCACAGACTGACGGGTAAACATTGGGCCTGACGTGACTCCAAGTAGAGTGAGGGTCAAAGGTTGCTCTCCTTCTGTGAGAGAGCTAGATCAGGCAGTAACACAGTCAATTATCATAAGGAGGCGAACTGGGAGAGCAGACAGAAAATCATTTAAAATGCTAATAGCACAATTACAGATTTGGGGGCCATGTGTGAATGTTACATGCTGTGACACCAACTGTTACATTCATCACACTAAATACAAAGCTGCACAAATTAAAAATGGAGCATTACAATGGGCTAAAGAGTACAGATAATAAAAAACACAACTCCAGATTAGTAAGCAGATTTACTTTATTAAGGGAAAACAGTAAATAAAGCTTGCAAAAACAATTAGTAAAACGTGTTTTTGCATGTCACACTTTCGGGTAAAAGCAGCAAAATGGAGTGGACACCCCATCATAAAAAATATGGATACCTTAGAATTCTATAGTATGTTATTTATCTGCACATAAGCCAGCTTTCAGATTTAGTCAAAAACATATGACTGACAGTTCTTGATTTTTTAAAATTTGCTATGCACTGTATGGTTGGCATTAGTAACCCTTTTTCATGAGCAGACCCAGCAGCCAGCCAATATGACCTATTTGATGGGACAAATCCAGTTGTTTTGTGCGAGAACTGATTTACCAATGATGAAGATTTATTTAATTTTAATTTAAAGATTTTAGTCTTGTGTTTTTTTATTATTATTTTGGGGTCATTATAAAAATATAGTAACCTACTTCAGGGCTTGCAATTGCTGGGTAATTACCGGACATGTCCCCCACCTCATGGTTAAAGGGCACTCGACTAACTCTTTAGTGGGTGTGTGTGTGCAGTAATTACCCAATAACCGCACACCCTGTCATCTGTTGTTGCTTACTTATAGATCAAGGAAGTGCTCCCGACCAATCAGAGTGCTCCTTTCCTCATCTTCAGTTCATGGTTCTCATACCCTAAGAATGCATGTGAGACCACTCTTACAACCATAAGAGTAGTCTTGGTGGTGGCAGTCATGTACATATGCGATGGACTGACTCAGAATATGCAATTTATCATCCCTTGAAAAAGGGCAGGACTTTCATAATTCACACGTGGCCCTGCCACTCGTGAGTTATGGTCCTGCCCCCTCACAGATGAAGATAAACTGCATAGTTTGAGTCAGCCTAGTGCATGCCCCCTATTTACACTACCTTTGGGTAAATCAGGATAATAACCCACATACCACACTGTCTGCTATGGATGAAAAAATCTGAGCCTACAATTGCCATTATCCCAAGTGCCTGGGAAGTATATCTGGGAGATGCTGAAGCAATAGGGCAGGACAGAGCATGGGTTATTGGTGGATTTACCCCACCTTGTGTGGTACCATGAGATGCAGCTGAGTGACTTACAGTAACCACATGAAAAGTACCCACAGTCTGGAGTGCCTTACTGCAAATATATAATGGTCCTATCTGTAAAATAAATTTAAACTATATTTAAATATGTTCTGTTTTGCTTTTCATAAATGGCTTTGTCAGCCATGGGTTATTGCAGTATTTGTTACTAAGATGTACCCATGGGTAAAGACGTCAGTGGACCAATCAGGTTACATGATTTTTTTGTTTTTACATCCACTATATAATACAGATTATTCCTGCCTCTCTATCATGCCATGATCTCCTGTGTAACCATTTGTTGCTCTAACCACTGATGTGCACTGCCTCCATTGGAACAGACTATCTTCACTAACAACAAGTATGTCCAACAAAGTCCAAGAGGGTAGCATCTTTCAGAAAAAAAGATGTGCAAGAACAAGGGCGAGTTTGAAGACAGAGAGGGCGGTCAGGGCAACGTGGAGGAAGTATTTTTCATGGATAGGGTGGTGGACACATGGAATGGCCTTCCTGAGGAAGTTGAGGTCAAAAACAGCAGGGAATTCAAGAATGCATGGGACAGACATAAGGCAATTCTGGTGGGGTTAGGAAGAAGTAGGCTGTTGGTTAACTAGGATCTGCAGCATATCCAATAGGTAAGGAAATGGGCAGACTGGGTGGGCCAAGAGGTCCTTATCTGCCATCAAAGTATATGTTTCTATGTAAGTAGCCAGAAATTGACTGACAAGACTGGCTGAGAGCAGATCCTAGCAAATCCGTGGGCTTCAAACACAAAGTGACTGCCTGGTGATTAACACCCACAATCTAATTCCTGGATTATTAAGGGAACTGTTAGTGCTTCAGGAGATTTAATTCATTTTTGCAAATAGATTTGAATTAAACTACTGGGTAGGGAAGCTAGCTCATGGCAGAAAAATATAAGATAAAACACAAAGAGGCTTGGCAGTCTATAGAACCAAAAGGTAGTTCAGCATCAGCTGTTTTGATTTCCCTGAACTTTATTTTACTGGAGAGAGCTGCAAACGTGTCTGTATAGTAAAATAACAATAAGTGGTTGCTTTGGGAAGATTCAGTAGATGTGACATGCTACACTGTGGTTCCGTTCATTATTTTTAATTCAACTTTGTTCTCCTCCACTGAAGTCTC
This sequence comes from Neoceratodus forsteri, assembly GCA_016271365.2. Taxonomy (NCBI): domain Eukaryota; kingdom Metazoa; phylum Chordata; order Ceratodontiformes; family Ceratodontidae; genus Neoceratodus; species Neoceratodus forsteri. Next base: position 61,339,577 of record JADMNL010000033.1, read on the forward strand.
CCTCCACCTCCCCCTTCCTGCCGCAGCATTACACTCAGCCACTGGGGGATGCCTCTGACATATCGAGTCTCCTACTGGGGAGAGGCTGAACCCTTCAAGACCCTACTACTAGTATTGCTCATGCCAAGAATGTGTGATGCCTCCCTCCCAGTTGGGAACATGCTTCTGCCGGCAGCATTCCCTGATTACGAGTGCCCACATTTGCCAGCATTTGCTTGCAAACTAGGGTCTAGCGCTGCTCGAAATCCACTGACCAGAATCAAATTTGTCAGGTTCCGATCCAATTTTTTGGACTTAGGCTTTTCAGGTTCCACATTCCTAATGCGACACAAATCTGGCTACCACCTTACAGTGACTGGCCCTATGTCGGCCACAATCATGGTCAGCATTGTGCCAATTATAGGTCGGGGTCCCTGCACCGATTTTAATATAATCAACTCCAGGTCACAGTCATTTCAGGAGGATTGCAAGACCCAGAGAAGCTGTACCCATCTTCTTGCATGACCATTACAGCAAACTGCAGATGTTGGTGCTGTAACGGTTGTAGTCTATGCATGGATATGTATGGTAGTATATACATGGATATATATGGTAGTATATGTATGGTAGTATATACATGGATATATATGTAGTATATGTATGGATATATGGTAGTATATGTATGGTAGTATATAATGGATATATATGGTAGTATATGTATGGTAGTATATACATGGATATATATGGTAGTATATACATGGATATGTATGGTAGTATATACATGGATATATATGGTAGTATATACATGGATATATATGGTAGTATATACATGGATATACAGTATATGGTAGTATATAGATAGATATGTATCGCAGTATATACATGGATATATATGGTAGTATATAGATGGATATGTATGGAAGTATATACATGGATATATATGGTAGTATATAGATGGATACGTATGGTAGTATATACATGGATATATATATATAGTACTATATACATGGATATATATGGTAGTATATGCATGGATATGTATGGTAGTATATATATGGTAGGAAGTGGATTAGAGTTGTAGTTTATACATATGGGTATTGTAGTCCTTTATATATGTAGGTTCCTGTCACATACAGTAAGCTTTTCTTTATTTATGTCCAGTGATGCAAGACCACTATCTTAGCATAGAATGAAAGATGGCCATTGACCTGACACACCGTGTACGAGTCTCTCCCGTACTGACCCACCATGAATCACATTCGTGATGAGGATCAACACCAGAACTTCTAACAGTGCAACTGAAGGGTCACAAACTAATGCATGTTTGGTTTTATTTTAGTTAAAGTGGTCTGTAAGTCTTCCAACTACCTTGCATTATATTCTGTTCATCAGGGCTTCCTTATCTGTCCATCTCTGCCGGACTACTTAAAACATTGTAGATTGCTTAGGTGCACCACTTGAGTACAGATTTATCTAAAGAAAGGTAAAACAGAAACAAATGATCAACTGTACTCTGTTTGGCTACTTTGATGTCTTAAAACAGATAGAACACACTGCCAACCAAGCTCCATGGGGCACCTGAATTATGGCTCCAGTCTGAAACCTAAAATTCCTTTTGTCCATCTTGGCTGTTATATTAGGTCAGACAGCTCATAGCAGTAAATGCAGCTCTCAACAACCTCTTGAGGCACCCCAGAGCAGTTGCATCACACACTAAAAAAGCCAGAAACGGACACTTTTTATGTTGATTGTACGCATGCTACAAGAAACATATTGTGGCAGCTTTCTCCAGAAGCAGGTTGCAGGCGCCGATAATCGTTGTGGCCAATGCCCTCACAGGCCTGTAAAGGCTTCGCCCACTTATCCCAATGCCGTGGCATGCTGCTGCTGACACTAGATCAGCCAGCATGCCACCAACTTGTAAAAAATTAGCCGCTGCAATCAGGGGCCGCCTCGTCATTGCAGTGTCAGCCATTCGCTGCAATGAGGGAGCGACCCATCATTGCAGGGCGGAACTTCCAAACCTTGATATTGTTTGTGAACATGGGGGTGGTTTGCCACCATGTTCATAAACAATATTAACCCCCCCCCCGCCGAGGGGGTGCCCAATCCCCCTCGGCAGCATGTGCCCCCCGACCATGTTTATTTGCAGACGGGGGCCTCAATTCTCATCGGCTTCAGTGCCGCAAGCTTTATGTTGCCAATGGGGGAGCCCACTCCCCGCCGGCATTATGAACCCCCCTGCTTTTGTTGTCTGATGACGGGGTTCCCAATCCTCATCGGCATAATGTCACCCCCCCTTTTGTTTTTTGCCAATGGAGCTGCCCAATCCCCCATCGGCTACAGCTTCCCCAAAAGAAAGTCTCTTTGGCATGCTGGGAGCCCACCCCAGCGTGCTACATGCCCCTGTAAATAAAAACGGTCCGTGATGTCTTTTTTTTTTTTAGCCTGTAAAAGAACAGTCCTCCGGGCGGTCTCCCCGCCCCACCCCGCAACCCGCACTCCATCCATCGGCGCACCCTACCTCCCCACACCCCACCCCATACTTACCCTGGAGTCCGACGCAACCGATCTTAGGTGGACCGGAACACGCTCTGCACTCTTCAAAGCCGACTGCTAACTGAGGAAATGCCGTAAGCTGTATAATGGATTAAATAGGTTTTTCAACTCAGATGCATATCTCGGGCATTTTTGGAATTTTGGCACCAAATTTTCAACATGGAGGTTTAAGTACCCCTCCTCATGAATTCTATCATTGTCATGGCGTTAATCGCGCTAGAAAGGTGATTTCACGGTCGCTGTATGGAATCACCTTTCGCACCGAGTATCAAACAACAGTGCCAATGTTCATGAAGTGGGCTCTCAAAAATCCTATGTTGCAAATTTGTGGAAAATAAAAAATGACTGTTTTATTTAGCATGCGCTGCAGTTGCTACGCACACTCGTAACTTGCCATAAATTTTCGAATATTTTCACCCCAGATTTTCAACACTGGCATTTTTTCACACCTCCTTGTGAACAGTATAGCTGTCATTTTTCACACCCAGGCCGAAATGTGTTTTCGCACTTCTGGCGCAGAATAACGCAGTCGCTGTGGGAAATCAGTGTTCAGGACAGATTACAAAAATGATAGTGACACTGTTCATGAGCAGAGGTCCTAAAATGCGTATGTTGAAAATTTGGTGATGATACTCCATAAAAATGACTGTGTTACGAGCGTGCATTGTGCAGTTTGCACGCACGCTCGTAAGTTCACGAATTTATAATATTTTCACTCCAGATTTTCAGCATTGCCATTGTTCTGCACCTCCTTATGAACAGTACAGCTGTCATTGTTCACATCCTGGCCGAAATGTGTTTTCATAGTTCCAGCGCAGAATAGCGCAGTCGCTGTGGGAAATCCGTGTTCGAGCCACATTATGAAAATGGCAGTGACACTGTTCATTAGCAGAGCTCCTAAAATGCCTATGTTGAAAATTTGGTGACGAAAGTCCATAAAATGAGTGTGCTACGCAGCGCAGTGTGAGCAGTTTCCATGCACGCTCATCTCGCAACTTTGCAATATTTTGACTCAGATTTTCAACATTGCCATTTTTCCACACCTCCTTATGAACAGTACAGCTGTCATTTTTCACATCCTGGCCAAAATGTGTTTTTGCTCTTCCGGTGCACAATAGCGCGGTTGCTGTAGGAAATCAGTGTTCGAGACACATTAAGAAAACTACACTGACACTGTTCATGAGCAGAGGTCCTAAAATGCCTATGTTGAAAATTTTGTGATAAAAGTCCATAAAATGACTGTGTTACAAGCTTGTGTTGTGCAGTTTCCATGCACCCTTGTAACTTTGCAAATTAGTAATATTTTCACGCCACATTTTCAACACTGCCATTTTTCCACACCTCCTCATGAACAATACAGCTGTCATTTTTCACATCGTGGCCGAAATGTGTTTTCGCACTTCCGGCTCACAATAAAACAGTCGCTGTCGGAAATCAGTGTTTGGGACAGATTAGGCTGAAGCGAGTGAGAGGGCGGGGAGTGACCGAGTCAACTGAGCTCGTCGACTGCTGCAGATTTCTTTGTGGGCAGGAAAAGGCACAATGCAGGCAGGAGCCCAGTACAAAAGGGCAGCCTGCAGCACTGATAGACACAGAACGAGCAAGTGAGGGAGGGGGAGTGAGTGAGCTCAACAGAGCTCTGTTGGGACTGCTGCAGACTTCTTTGTGGGCAAAAAAAGGCAGCAATGCACACAGGGGCCCAGTACAAAAGAGCAGCCTGCAGCAGCAGAAGAAACAGAATGAGGGATGGAGAGAGGGGGAGTGAGCGAGCTCAACGGAGCTCTATCATGACTGCTGCAGATTTCTTTGTGGGCAGAAAAGGGCGGCAATGCATGCAGGAGCCCCATATAAAAGGGCAGCCTGCAGCACTGGCAGAAACGGAATGAGCGAGTGAGAGAGGGGGAGTGAGTGAGGTCAATGGAGCTCTGTTGGGACTACTGCAGATTTCTTTGTGGGCAGAAAAAGGAGCCAACAGAGGCAGGAACCCAGTACAAAAGGGCAGCCTGCAGTGCCAGGAGAAACAGAATGAGTGCGTAAGACAGGGGGAGTGAGCAACCTCAACGGAGCTCTGTCAGGACAGCTGCTGATTTCTTTGCAGGCAGAAAAAGGTGCAACGCAGCCAGGAGCTCAGTACAAAAGGGCAGCCAGCAGTGCTAGGAGACACAAAACAAGCGAGTGAGAGAGGGGGAGTGAGTGAGCTCAACGGAGCTCTATCATGACTACTGGGGATTTGTTTGTGGGCAGGAAAAGCCGGCAACACAGGCAGGAGCCCAGTACAAAAGGCCAGCCTGCAGAGCCGGCAGAAACGGAATGAGCGAGTGAGAGAAGGGGAGTGAGCGAGCTTAACGGAGTGTGTTGGGACTGCTGCAGATTTCTTTGTGGGCAGAAAAAGGCAGCAATGCATGCAGGGACCCAGTACAAAAGGGCAGCCTGGAGGCGGAGGCAGAAACAGGGCGAGCAGAAGTGAGAGCACGGAGAGAGCAAGCTCCAGAGACTCTGTTGGGACTGCTGCAGATTTCTTTGTGGGCAAAAAGCCAACAGAGGCGAGGAGCCCAGTACAAAAGGCAGCCTGCAGCACCAGGAGAAACAGAATAGCGAGTGAGACAGGGGAGTGAGGCGACTCATAGAAGTCTATCATGACTGCTGCAGATTTGTTTGTGGGCAGGAAAAGGTGGCAATGCAGGCAGAAGCCCAGTACAAAGGCCAGCCTGCAGCGCCAGCAGAAACAGAACAAGCAAGTGAGAGAGGGGGAGTGAGCAAGCTCAATGGAGCTGTGTCGGGACTGCTGCAGATTTCTTTGTGGGCAGAAAAAGGCGCCAACAGAGGCAGGAGCCCAGTACAAAAGGGCAGCCTGCAGCACCAGGGGAAACAGAATGAGCAAGTGAGACAGGGGGAGTGACCCAACTCAACGGAGCTCTATTGTGACTGATGCAGGTTTCTTTGTGAGCAGAAAAAGGCAGCAATGCAGGCAGGAGCCCAGTACAAAAGGCCAGCCTGCAGTGCCGGCAGAAAAGGAATGAGTGTGTGACAAAGGGGGAGTGAGCAAGCTCAAAGGAGGTCTATCATGACTGCTGTGGATTTGTTTGTGGGCAGAAAAAGGTGGTAACGAGGCAGGAGCCCAGTACAAAAGGCCGAGGGGGAGTGAGTGACCTCAACGGAGCTCTACTGTGACTTATGCAGATTTCTTTGTGGGCAGAAAAAGGTAGCAACACAGGCAGGAGCCCAGTACAAAAGGCCAGTCTGCAGGACTGGCAGAAAAGGAATGAGCGAGTGACAGAGGGGGTGAGCGACCTCAACGGAGCTGTGTCAGGACTTCTGCAGATCTCTTTGTGGGCAGAAAAAGCCACCAATGCGGGCAGGAACCCAGTACAAAAGGGCAGCCTGCAGCAGCGGGAGACACAGAATGAGCGGGTGAGGGAGGGGGAGTGAGTGAGCTCACCGGAGCTCTGTTGAGACTGCTGCAGATTTCTTTGTGGGCAGAAAATGGCAGCAATGCACACAGGGGCCCAGTACAAAAGGGTAGCCTGCAGTGGCAGGAGAAAAGAACAAACAAGTTAGAGAGGGGAGTAGGAGGAGCCAGCTCAATGGAGCTCTATTGTGACTGCTGCAGATTTCTTTGAGGGCAGAAGAAGGCGCAACGAGGCAGGAGCCCAGACAAAAGGGCAGCCTGCAGCACCGCAGAAACGGAATGAGAGAGTGAGAGAGGGGAGTGAACAAGCTCAACAGAGCCTGTTGGGACTGCTGCAGATTTCTGTGAGCAGGAAAGGCGCCAACAGAGGCAGGAGCCAACTACAAAATGGCAGCCTGCAGCACCAGGAGAAACAGAATGAGAGACTTAGACAGGCAGAGTGAGCAACATCAACAGAGCTCTGTTGGGAGAGCTCATGGATTTCTTTGTGGGCAGAAAAAGGCGCCAATGCAGGCAGAAGCCTGGACAAAGGGCAGCCTGCAGCGCCAGGAGAAACTCAACGAGCGAGTGAGATGGGGCAGTGAGCAAGCTCAATGGAGCTCTATCGTGACTGCTGTAGATTTCTTTGTGGGCAGGAAAAGGCAGCAACGCAGGCAGGAGCCCAGTACAAAAGGCCAGCCTGCAATGTCAGAAGAAACGGAATGAGTGAGTGAGTGAGAGAGGAGAGTGAGCTACCTCAATGGACCTGTGTCAGGACTGCTGCAGATTTCTTTGTGGGCAAAAAAAGCCACCAACAGAGGCAGGAGCCCAGTACAACAGGGCAGCCTGCAGCACCAGCAGAAACAGAATGAGAGAGTGACAGAGGGGGAGTGACTCACCTCAACGGAGTTGTGTCGAGAGAGCTGCAAATTTCTTTGTGGGCAGCAAAACCTGCCAATGCAGGGAGAAGCCCAGTACAAAAGAGCAGCCTGCAACACCAGGAGACACAGAATGAGAGAGTGAGACAGGCGGAGAGAGTGACCTCAATGGAGCTGTGTCGGGACAGCTGCAGATTTCTTTGTGGCCAGAAAATGGTGCCAACACAGGCAGAAGTCCAGCACTAAAAGTTGGCCAGCAGCACCAGGACAAACACAATGAGCAAGTGAGAGAGGGGGAGTGAGCGAGCTCAACAGACCTCTAGCGTGACTGCTGCGGATTGCTTTGTGTGCAGAAAAAGGCGGCAACGCATTCAGGACCCTGTACAAAAGGCAAGCATGCAGCGCCGGCAGAAATGGAATGAACAAGAGAGGGGGAGTGAGGTAGCTCAATGGACCTGTTTCAGGACTGCTGCAGATTTCTTTGTGGGCAGGAAAAGCAGCCAACAGAGGTGGGAGCCTAGTACAAAAGAGCAGCCTGCAGTGACAGCAGAAACAGAATGAGCGACTGAGAGAGGGCGAGTGACCCACCTCAACACAGCTCTGTCAGGACAGCTGCAGATTTCTTTGTAGGCAGAAAAAACGTGCCAACGCAGCCAGGAGCCCCGTACAAAGGTGCAGCCTGCAGCACCGGGAAAAACTGAATGAGCAAGTGACAAGGGCCACTGAGTGAGCTCAACAGACCAATGCAATCAACATTTGGCATTGACAAATGCTTGTTATTAACTGAAATCAAGCAAATTACATATATAATAATGGATGGGGAAGCGTGCTTAATGAGAAATTAATGGTTGCCCAAGGTGTGGGATGCTACATAAACCCCGAGGGCGAAGCCCGAGGGGTTTATTAAAGCATCCCACACCGAGGGTAACCATTAATTTTTAATTTAAGCATACTTCCCCATCTTTTATTATTTACAATTGCTGGTCAGCAATTTTTCCCCAACAGTGATTTTGGTACTGTCACACAGACAGTCTCTGACTGACACACACAGACACACACACACACTCACACTCACAGACACAGACACACACACACACACACACACACAGTGTTTGTAAAAGACACTGCTCTTTTTACAGTTGGTGTTTTTATTTTGTTGTGCCAGGAAATCGTACATTTACTTCACTGCATTTCTGTAGTTAGGTCAGGGTGGCTATCACAATTGAACCCTACCTTCGATTGAGTCTTTTTGGCCGTTCTTCTTTGGAGTTGTGCGGTGCGATTTTGGAATGGTAGGATCAACCAGATATTTCTTACAATTCCGCAAATGCATTTTTCTTTAAAAAAAAAAAAAAAACGAGTAGGCGTTCCCAGTCTGGCAGCTCCTCGCTCCTTGGGAAGAGAAGCTGCCATGTTTTTTAACTGTTTTGCCCGCCTCCGAGGAATGCAGAGCCAATCAGGATGTGGCTCTTGTGTGATTGAGGTGCACGTATTTGTCGTTATAACCCTCAGGTTATAATGGCAAATTATAACTGGCTCAAGCAATGGGAAAAATTGCTTGCCAGTTATTATAACCTTGTTATGCCATTGTTATGACATCACTCTGGTGTTAACCCATCTTCAGTATGTCATATCAATAGTATACTGTAACAAAATGGAATGCTCACAACAATCAATATTCTAACAAAACGGAATGCTGACAGCAATCAATGTTCTGTAAAGTAATCCAGTAAAGTAATTCTATCCATGACTACACAATCTTGGTAGCCCATACACTATAAAATATAATGTATGGCCTTTGGTTATCAACCACGTTAAACTTCGAGGTTGCCATGACATCTGGAAACCTCTTGATGTTTACGATGATGTCATGGCAACCTCTCAAGTGTTTACAGTATGGTTATTAACCAAAGACAATACATTATCCTCTATAGGATACACCATTTACCTAAGCACAAGTAGTTTTCCGTTGCATGCCCTTTAAACTGACCATGTGTTGTGTTGGGTTTCAGAGTCTTCCTCTTTTCACAAACACAAAAGGTTCAAGCTGATATTTAACCCCCTCAACAGAGGAGCACATTTGATTTAGGGTGAGACAATACATCCAGCTTTATTTGTGTTACAGTGGCTTTCCTTGTCTAAACTGAACCATAATTTTAAAATCAAAATTTAAAACCCTAAACATTACCATTATTTCAATTAACAAGAACACTGATAGCTGATAATTATGTGCTACTAAATTATGCAAAAATTTTTGTGGACCCAGATGACATTCAACTTGTGCGCAACTTAGGAAAAAAACTCCTCATTTCTAGTGTTTGTTCTCAACATACACTCAACTCAGTGAAAGGTTTCAACTCGTGTTCAACTTTCAGAATATTTAAATTAGTTGTGTGTTTAGCTTTCTAAATGCTCAACTGAGCATGCTTGACTAAAGCTGCTATTTCTGCAGGGTGTTAATTACTAGGTTATTCACTGCTAGTGCATTATCAGACAGACTTCACACGGTGAGCTACCTGGAGTCAAACTCTATACAAACGTGCAACACAGCTCACATTTAGTTCAACAAACAGATGCATGGCAGTGAAAACAGCACAGCTCTCTAGTGAAAAGGTATGAAATTTATCAAATAAACATCACGTAAGACAGACCAGTGCTCCAGCGCTTCATCATTGACTGTACTTTTCACATGGAACCCCGAGATGCCATTTCACCTTACATGTGCACTTTTGTTGCATTTTTTGTTTAAATATTGTCGCTGGTCTGTTTGTACCTGTCTTGTTGCTTTTAACAGCCTGTGGTGGCTTACTTTCACTGTTGGTGCTGGAGGCTCCAGTGATGAAGGATTTCACCATCTACAGCCTTATAAATCAGTGACTTCCTCCATCAAAATATCCAGTGATAAAAAGAAATGTTGGAATGCACAAATTATAAGGTTGGAGATGTGTGTAGTTTATAAGAAAAACATCTAACAAAATTATCAATATCAGCCAGGATTAATTACAATAAGAGATTAATCACGATACGCTATAGATTGTCCACTTCAGTTGAGTCTCCAACACCACAGAAACATCATTAATAAAATGCGGTAACTGCACACTGTTTGGTTAACATTTCATATGCATATGTTCGTCTCATACTTTACTGCTTATGATATATATTTTAACATCCACAACTGCTTCTACACTCCCACACCCCCCTGGTGACGGATTCCCCCAGGAACCCCATGGCACACACCCCACCCCCGGCACCTCACTGACCTGCACTCACCTGGCATTGGGGACATTTTCCATTTTTCTCTAGGTCCCTTCCATTGATGTGTCATGCATGACTACTCATGTGAAGCATACAGCTGCACGGCATTGGCCAGCATCTCCCCATCCCCCAAAGGTGCGCCATCCAGAACCCATACGTATGGTCACCAAAGTGGTGTTCCTGCACCACTGCCCCCCCTCCAGACAGTGTCTGGTCCATCCCCCCAGCTGGCTTCCAAAGATCCATTAACCTGCATTACTGGCATCATGACCTTTGCACCAGTGGATTAGCACCTATGATATTTAGGATTCTCTGCCATCTAGCCTTCATCTGTTCGCTCGTCTACAAGTGACACCAGAATCCTCTGCTTATGGTGTCACAACTGATTTGTTACTTTAAACTTGATTTACACAGTCTAGCCCAGCTGAGATGCAGTATCTTGTTTCCAGTGGGGTCCTGCTTCTACCCACTTCCAAAGCAGGGTGGGCTGTGGCACTTGGCAGTTAAGTGCCTTGCTGAAGTTCACACTGCGAGTATTGGGCTTTAGCGGGGTTTGAACCTGTGGTCTCTGGTTCCCAAACCAGTACGCTAACCACCAAGCCACACTGCCGCCTGACTGCTGTGGAAATAGCAATAATGATATGACAAGTAGAGGTGCATGATGTCTCTTGTAAACAAGCAGCAAAAGCAGATATATAGTAACACAGTAATTTAAGGTTAAAAGCGACTCGAGGTGCATCTTGTCCAACTCTCCTTCCCTGTTTCATAAGCAGGGCTGCGCAGACATTTACCAATTTTTATGGATGAAAACCATGCGACAAAGGTACTGTTTCCATCCAAATGTCCCTGATAATAAAAAAGAAATGTAAATACTGGAACTGTCTGAATTATAAACTGATTTCTGCCCAAGCGTTATATTTTTTAAAGTGTTCACAGTGGTGTCTGAGGTCATTAATGACCGAGACATCAACTAGGAATCTCTTAAGTCATAGTTTCTTTCTTTGGCTAGTAGATTACACCCCCCACACTATTTTCTAAAACAGTTACAGAAGAAAATTGTTCATTCTTTACAAAAGCAGATAAGGGAACAGTGCTCTGCACCTGGAATGCAGAGAGGGGATTTGATTTTAAAGATGACCTCTTGGGAGGGCAATGGTAACTTGACATCTTCAAGGACACCAACCTCATTTGAAGAGAGTTGCTGAATATTTCCTTATGGGTCTAGTGTGTTTGAAAGTTGTAATGAGTTTTAACAGTTCAGCCCCATTTCACTAACTGCAGGAAATAATTTGGTGCAATCTGTGATGAATTTTTTAATGATGTGTCGTCCATTGTTCACCACAAGTCTGCAGTTTGCAACTCAGCAGAACATAGAACATGTAATCGGGAAGACACTATGCATTCCCTGCAGAGACCCATCTCTAGGTAACCCTACTTAAACAACACCATCAGGTAGTCACTGTACAAGTCGTTATAAAATATGGGTCAGATCAGACCTACTGATGTAAAACCAGATCAGAACAAGAACCTGCTGCTGTATGTCCACAACTGATCGAAAGCTCAGGTTTCCGAATTACAGTAGCTAAACATTCTTTAAAAAGGTATTTTTTTTTTCAGTTCACTTTTCCATCTTTCCTATATTAGTAAAGAGCAGCTGCGTTGCTCTAGAAGTGTTGGCAAGAGACAGGGGTAACGTCTGGGTAGATTGCAACTTTTGCCTTTTTGGTGCAAGTCAGCACTGTCCATGACCATCAACCCTCTCCCCTTTGGCATTTAATCATTCTTAGCTTAAAAATCCTATTTTTAGCCCAGCCCACTGGTGCTGGCAGTAGCCCACTGGGCTACCATGTAGGAGAGCTGAGCCTGCATTGCGAGCATGTGACTTTGGCTCCAGGCTTTTGTACTATGCTCTAGATTTTAATCTGTGACCTAATAAATCAATTTTTTGCAGCATATAACATGCCATTTGATTAGATTAGATTTTTGAGCTCCCTTGAGCGTGTCTTTTTGTGTGTTGCTCCATCATGTAGTATAAGAGATTCTGAGCCTGAGCATTGGGCCAGATGACCGGAAAGAGCAGCTGAATGGTTCTCTCTGCCAAAACCTCAGGAGAGGAGCCTCATATACCACAAGAGGCATCCCTCAGAGGCCCTATTAACTTATAAATCACACGAGTTTACTTCGCGTGATTTATAATAACTTCAGACTTCTTTTCTTTTCATTTTATTGTGCCGTCCTCCCCAACCCCCCAAGCACTGAAGTGAAGTGCTCCTTCCCAGTGCTTCCTCACGAGAGTACACTGTACATGGATAAGAGGTATGTAGCAGTGTGTGCTGATTGGCTGAAATCACGTCAGTGACTTCTGATTGACTTTGTAGCTTTACCTGTTCCATGTTCTCCTGGAACATACCTGGAAACAAGCTGCAGCCCAGTGTGCCTTTACCAGTCAGCTAAATGACTGGATGAATGAATAAATAAATGACACCCTCTGCCATGCTGGGCAATTCTTGCACTGACTGTAAAGGTAGTGCTGCCAGTTTTCATGGGGAGAGATGCAGCTGAGTTGCTGCAGTAGTGCCTCCTATAGGAGGATTACCCAGTGGCATTGGACACTGGGGTGACCTCGCGATATCTCCTCCCCAAGTGGTCACTGCAGGATTAGCTCATTGTTCTGGGAATAGGAGGGCAAAATAGGAAGAAACATCCTGGTTGGTGGATGATGCCATCAATGGCACATGTTGCCTCCTCAGGCCCACCCTCCCCAACTTCATCATAGCAAACTGTCAAATGGCCTCGCAGCCCGAGGTCCTCTGGGCCCATCATGTGGGGCCTTTTTCCCCGGGCAGTAACTTTGAGCAGCTTGTGTGGATGGCTAGGGGAGTGACCAGTGGGGCCGAGGCAGGACAGTGGTTGGCCTAAGAAAGGCAGGAGTGTTGAAAACTAGATGGGGTGAAATTACTGATTAAGAACAAAATCCATGTTTTACCATTGCTGACCTTCTGTAGAATTTGGGATATACAGTAACTGATTGTTTTGTGTCTGCTTTCTTTTTCAATAAAAACAAACAAAAAAAGCTGTTCTTAGAAAAATATGCTTATTTACTGTCCTTTATCTATTGCCACTTCTTCCTTTCTGAAACACACATAGTCATACAACACACACACACACACACACACACGCGCACACACATAGTCATACAACACACACACACACACACACCACACACACACCAGTCATACAACACACACACACCACAGTCATACAACACACACACACACGCGCACACACAGTCATACAACACACACACCACACACACACACACACACACCACATACACCAGTCATACAACACACACACACACACACACCACAGAGTCATACAACACACACAACCACACACACAAACACACCACACACACCAACACACACCCCAGCACACCACACCGCACCCCCACACACCTCAATACACCAACACACACCACACTCCAGCACACACCACATACCACACCAACACACACACACACACACGGACACACACCACACATAGTCTTACAACATGCACACACACAGTCATACAACACACACACACCACACACCACAGTCATACAACACACACACACCACAGTCATACAACACACACACACACACACCCCACACACGCCGACACACACCACACAGAGTCATACATCACACACACACAACCGAACACACAAACACACCACTCACACCACACACACCCCAACACACCACACCACACCCCAACACACCAACACACACCACATACCACACCAACACACACACACACACACACACACACACACACACACACACAAGCCCAGCTACTCATCATGACACAGTGGGAGAAGACTATTGCATCATGAGTGGGTGCAGGGATTGTTCCAGACATTTCTGAAGACCACAATGAGAATAGATCGACATCATACCTTCAGTTCAGCTCCGACACATCTGCAGAAGACATGTTGAGACCTTGGTATGGAAGGGTTTAGCAGGCTAAAAATAGGGGTAAGTGACACCACTCTATGCCCCTTCACCAACCAAGTCAATCCCACCCACCTTCCACCTCCCCCATTCCTCCAGTCAGTTTTTCATAAATGACTCAATTGGTACATAACAGAATCCAGCAGTTAAAAAAAAAAACTCTGTGTGAGGGTTGAAAAGGGACTGGGGTGGGGAAGTGAATATCCATGAGCATAGTCCTGGCCACCTAGGACGTGTTGGGGTGTTTTGTTAATTCACTGAATGAGATTCAAAGTGTCCCAAAGATGCATAAGCGTTTGACCTGAATCCAAGGTGAAAGTGCCAATTTCGCACATTCACCAAACACAAATTTGTCATCTGCTCATCCTTACCCCATCACCCTGTCATCGTCTGTCCCATCTCTCCTATCCCCATCAGCCGAAGATGCCTGACAAAACCTTCTCTGTACGGATGCTGCTGATCTGAGTAATGTCCATGGCACCAAAGGTGAGTGGGAGGGTGGCGGTGTAGTTTCTGTGGAATTCTCAAATTCTGACGGAATGGAATTCTGTGGAATTTGCAAATATTCCACCAAATTACATGGAACTCTGTCACTGGTAAAATTCTAAAATTGGAACATTTTTCACGGATTACATAAACTGCGGATTCCTTTCCGCAATCCGCTGAAAAATTACTCTGTGGTTCAAGTAATCCATGGAAAGTTATTGCACGGCTATACAGACATGCTTTTCAGAATTCCACAGAGTTCAACAAGAAATTCGGAAAAGCATTGCCGAAGTAGAATTGTCGCTCTGCATGAATTCTGCTGGTGGAATTCTGCACGCCACCAGTGGAATTCTGCATTCCATACAGCTCTAGAAGGGGAAAAATGGGGGACGTGGAGGGGGGACCATATCCTGACCATCCTTATGCCAGCCGCTGGTACTCTCAGGCACTGTGCCACACCAAGGGTAGCTGTGCTTCTCAGATGGTGTGACAGACACGGGGGGACAGAAAGACTTTCACACAAAACAAGAATCAGTTCCGCGTGTCCCTCAGTGCATTGACTGGCCCCCATTGTTAATGCCATTTTCTGTTGCTATACAGTGTCTTACTGCTGCACGCCTTCAAGATGTCGAAGGATAAGCCTGCTGAATGCCTCTAAGTGGTTTCCGACTGTCCTCTGGTGTTGACTCAGAGAAAAATTAGCCCGTTGCTTTCACATTAGCAGACTCCGTATACAACCGCATCACATGTTCGCTTAATTAGCCTCCCATTGTGCAGTGGTAAATGACACAGGATCTGCCATAGATCAGCATGGGTGGATATGTGCCTCTGGCGGCAGCCTACGATCTAGGAATGGTCGGATTAAGCCTGTAGCAGATATGGAGGACTGTTCCCCACCCTACCTCCCCAGACAAGTTTTGCCCACCTTTATTTGGTTCTGGAAATCATTCTTTTGTTACTTGACTCGGATTTGACCCAGTCTGGTTCATTGACCAGGTATAGAGATCTACCAATGACATGGTTCCAAGTTGTATCCGGTCTTTGTAATGTAAGGGGAGGCAGTATAGCATAGCGGTTAAGGACGCTGAGCTGCAAATGGGCAGATCTGAGTTTGAATCCCACAGCCACCATTTGCATACTGGAATCGTGCTTTCAGCATCCCAAACACACACTCAATGATGTTCCTTGTGCTGGCATGTGCCTTTTTGTAGCAGTCCTCTGCTGGGGATGACGGGCACCAGTAGGGAGTGAGCAGCCAGGGCCTAAGTGGGTAGCCACTGTCACCTATGTGGACAGATACATGATTAGCCTAGTATCCTCTACTGCTGTGCCCTTTGCCCATCCCTGGCGCCCCACCAGTGCACCCACCCTGCCCACCCCATCCCATGCTCTGCTGTTCCCAGCTCCCCATGGCCATCCCATACTCACCCACTAGGTGGCCCGTGGGGATGACCCCACTCTCAAACCTGTGGCACAGTGCAGAGCTGTACCAGATGAATGAATCATGTGCACTCCCAGGTTGTGTGGCACAGACATTGGTTATGCAGCCCCTGACATCACACACCACCTGACAGTTGACACTGGGGTAGCCCTTCCTGGTCACGTATGCTATGCCCTCAGGGCCAGGTGGCATGTGGATACCTACATGGGTGCAGTCAATGGCTCCAAGCATGCCAGGCATCCATGCTACCCTGTGGAAGTCCTGCATGGTTGCATGGTTGCTGTATGCTCTGCCTATGTGCTGAGGAACTGGATATATTCCACAGCATCGCAGCAGCAGGGCATAGAGGAATTGTGAGAGGGGCATGACATGGCTACTGGGTTATGTCTGTGGTGTCCCCTGTTGGTCTCTAGAAGGTACCCATGGTGAGCAGGCACATGATGGCTGTCACCTTCATCTCCAGTGTCAGGGCGTGGCTCTGTCTAGTGGTTGCCTGCATCTCCTCATTGCACAGCTCACAGAGCTGCCTCCGAATTGCCCGGTTCAGGTGATACCAGCCCACAATCTCCATACCAGAGTGGTTCTCAAAGCTGATGTGGGCACGGTACCACCTGTTCCAGGAGTACCGCTGATGGGCCCTTCCACGGACACATCGCTCTTCCTCCTGCCTCCTCACACCCCTCATTACGGCCTCCATCTGGAAGGCTGTGCCTGCCATGGCCCCTGCTGTCCTGTGTCCCCTTGGGCGGTCGGATCCAGTGGTCTGCTTGACACCGTGGGGTAGTGCCTTTCACTCTGCCTGGCTCCATCTTGCTTCCCCTGCCCCAGGCTCACACTCCACTGCCACCTGTGTCCCACACCCTGTGGCTGCCTGTTCCTCCCTCAGTCCCTCACAGGCTCTGTCTCCTTTTGCCTTCTGTTCCCTCCAGGGTCTGGTGGCTTTCTTTCTCTCTCTCTCTCTGTCTGTGTGTGTGTGTGTGTGTGTGTCTCTCTCTCGCCCTCTGGTGCAAGTGCTGTCCCCTGCTTGCTCCCTGTATTTATAGGCTCAAGTCTGCTTGGCACATCTGGCCATTGCTCCGTGCTTGCGCCATGGGTCGGGGGTTGAATATCGCACTGTGCCACATATTCATGAGCACGCCCCCTGCCCTTGCGCATGCATTCATTAGGGTTGCATGTTGGTGCACTGGCTCCCGCTGAATATCGCTCCATGGCGCAGTTCCGCAGTTGCGCATGCGCAACCCAGTTGCACAGTTTTGAATATCCCACCCCTTGTGTTCCTGGGATACACCTGGAAGCAAGCCTTGGCTTAGTGTGTCTTTCCTGGCCAAAAATGTTTTTATATATACACACACACACACATGTGCCACTATAGTTATGGTTGCACGGCCACTTCTATGTTAAACCTCAAAGTTTGCACTTTAATAACTTTGCAACCATTTGTTCAATTTGCCTAAGATTTGGAATGTTCAACTGCCTACCATAGAACTCTGGATCCGGAAATTTTTGTTCTGGTTGGATGTACGGTTGCGGAATCATGGGTGCTCAAAAAGTGACAGATCACGCTCTGTGCGCATTTTTCAGTAAGCCATATTGGACTAAAGAATGCGTTTGGGTGGCTTCAAATATGTTTGTCTACATGTGTCCTGGGTTGAACTGGTGCCTTTTGAAGATTTGGTGAAAAATATTGATCCGTTCAAAGGTTATTAAATTTTCATGTCCCATTATAGCCTATGGAAAAATTTACATGTGCATTGCGAAAAGTTTCGCAATCGCATTTTTGTTGTCGAACTCCCCTAAATTGTTCTTGTGCTGCCGCCATCTTGTTTTGTGGTTAGCGACAGAGAAAAAACATTGTAACTCAAAAAATAATGCTCTTTGGTAAACACCAACAATTGTGTTTACGTAATTCGGCCCTGAGGAACATGCCCCTGGCATTAGTTTTTTACTAAGTGGTCCGCAAATATGTTTTTAAACTTTTGCCATTTTTTGATCGCGGCAACATTTTTTTTGCCTCGAAAACAATCGCGTTCAAGGAAAAAAATAACCGTGGCAACATTTTTGTGTGTGCGATAACATTCCCATTATAGAGATAGAAGTGTCATCAAAACATTAAAGTAATCACGGTAACACTACACGAACACATTTTGCTATGTGTTGTTTACTATGTCACGTCATTGTGGCAAGGTGGATTGTGCTATTGGCCTGAAATTTTCAGAGTGGCAAGCCCTAGTCCCTCAGATGTGCCATTTGGCGATTTGGTATGAAAACATTGAACAGGCCCATAGTTACAGCATTCCAAAGTTCAGAAATGTTCCCATAGTATAACATTGCGGCACCCATGATGCCTTTCGGTGCCCGTATCTTGAAAACAATTCGAGATACGGATTTTTCGTTGCAAAAATTCTTATATATCTATATGCATTTATATTTATATAAGGGGAGGCAATATAGTTTAGTGGTTAAGAGCACTGAGCTGCAAATGGGCAGAACTGAATTTGAATCCCACAGCCACCACTTGCATACTGTGTGACCATGAGCAAGTCACTTAAGTTCCCCATGTTCCTGACATACATCTGGAAGCAAGCCTTGGCTTAGTGTGTCTTTCCTGGCCAAAAATATATATACACACATATTATAGTGGCACGTTAGTGCCACTATAGTTAGGGTTGTACGGCCACTTCTATGTTTATCTATTTGGGGTAACCTTAGCCTCACTGCTTACGCATGAAGGTTCTTTGTCTTTTAGCTTGTTTTTTGTTTTTATTGGGCTCACCACAACCCAAACCCAACAGACCAACTATGGGTAGCTGGTTCATTCCACTGGGGTGTCATACAAACGAGGCACACTGGTGAGTCCTGGTAGGATGAAACATATGTCTGTGTCTTCTGTTGGCACCCTTTACAGACTGTATGAGAGCCCCCTATAGGGGGACTAAGTACAGAAGTAGGTTGGAAAGTCATGAATACCATGAAATTTAATTTTTTTTCTACCTTGTTTGGTTACTGAGATATTTGGGAATTAGTATTCCAATTGCTCATTTTCATGTCCGTGGGCCACTATTACACTGACAGAGTTAGCATTCACAGTGCTTTCAGTGTCCATATCTCATAAATGATGCAAGATATGGATTAAGTCAATGTATGTTGCATAGACATCTCACTGTCATGATTACAATGACACTTGAATTTTCTTCCTAGCTGCTACAGTTCCCGAGATATTGGCAGATTAGTGTTACAAGGGTTCCTTGCTCTATAGGGCTGCTGTATGGCTTGGTAGCTATGTGTAATTGGGAGCGCAGAGCCCAGAGGGCCCGTGCTCCCACAGACACATATCATTATGCACAAATAGGCAGCTTGCTGGGTAACAGGTGGCCCCCTTTTGCCCAACACCCCGACAGCAAAACACGGAAAATGATCACTACAGTGACAGTCACTGTAATGGTCCATTTCCATGTTTCACTTTCCCCAGTGTCCTGCCCCTCCCAGACCAACTCCACATGGGGTGTGAGAGGACAGCCCTCTCACAAAACACTGGGGTTAAGCGGCACAATACCTGCATCGGTATTGTGCTGTCGCTGTGTGGGTGGTCGACAGATGTACTGTAGACCAAACTTGGTGCTTCCCTGGGTAACACATACCATTTACTATTTATATTGCACTTTTTCAAAAAGAAAGGAAATTCTTTGCAAAAAACTTTGTTAATGTATCAGTTAGGGTTTTTTCCACAGTGACAAAAGTGTGGAAATTCAACGTTAGGGTTACCACCCCACCACACTACTACCACGCCCCCATCCTCCACATAACAAGAGACGTTGGGATGTGCCATGGGGTCATCAGTCCTAACTCTCACCCCCTTCTACATAATCTGTAGCATGTCAGCTTGCTTACACATGGAATGGGGTGAGAGTTGGGGCTGATGACCCCATGGCACACCTCAACGTCTGTTGGTGTGTGGTGGATGGAGGCATGGTGGTAGGGTAGCGACCCTAACATTGAATTTTCACACTTTTCTCACTGTGGAAACAACCCTAACTGATGCAATAATTAATTTTTTTGCAAAGGATATATATATAGGTGCATGTGTGTATATATATATGTATACACACATATATATATATACATACACTCACTCACACACACACACACACACACATATACTTATCTATATCTATATATATCTATATATCCATATATATATATATTTATTTGGGTAACCCTTGCCTCAGTGCTTACATATGAAGGTTCTTTGTCTTTTAGCTTGTTTTTATTGGGCTCACCACAACCCAAACCTGATAGACCAACTTAGGGTAGCTGGTTCATTCCACTGGGGTGTCATACAGATGAGGCACACTGATGAGTCCTGGAAGGATGAAACACATGTCTGTGTCTTCTGTTGGCACCCTTTGCAGACTGTGTGAGGCCTTTCGGCACCATGCTTTCCTGCTTAAAGTTGAACCAGCATAACATTCTGTGGTGATTTGCATATACAGCCCAGGATGCTTTGCATCATGGGGGTATGTGTGATTTTGTATTTCACATATATATAGATTTATTCCTGATAAGAGTGAGAAAATGCAGTGGGAATAGAAACAAAAAACTATTTGAAATCATTTCCAAGAGCTCCATTTGAAATCCAAATCATCTATTGCTTAACCTTTAACTGTAAATGACATAAAGAACAGCCTTATGAAGAGGAAGAGGGGCAAACTGATTCCATCTTTTGAGCCAGTCTGGATCTGCCTCTGACCTGGTTCTGGCCTTGTCATGAACAGTTACCTGTTTTGTGACTCTCAAGGGTGTATGCATGCATGTCAAAATAGTTAAGGGCTGTCCAAACTGGAGGAGTGTGAGGTCTGTTCTAGTGCTGTGTGTAATTTCCAGATTCTGGCAGAACGAAACCCATGGAAGTTCTGAAAATTCTGCAGAATTCCATGGGAAGCAGAAGGGTGGAATTCCACCAGCAGAATGCAGAACACTAATCTGTGGTTTACATAAACCAAAGATTAGTGTTTCACACGTTACGCAAACTACCGTTTAGTTTCCTCGCAAACCATGGAAAACGAATCTGCAGTTTGCACAGAATACTAAATCCATGGCTTACATTAAAACACAGTCTGAATGCTGCAGTATTTTCCAGTAAATTCTGAAAAGCATTTTGGAAGTGAAATTGTCATTCCTCCTAAATTCTGCCAGGGAAATTTCCAGTTCCATGCAGCGATAGCCTGTTGCTCTATGCCAAACACACACACACACACACACACACACACACATTTCCCTGATTACTGCCAGTCAATATAATGACATAATGTCATTTTATGCACTGTAAGACAAGAGTTGAACATCAAAGCCCCCCCTCCCCCAATCTTGAAAGGAAGGCCTTCTCAGATATGTTAATGATTTCCCTCCTTTCTGGGTAACCTCAGCGTTCACAACACCATGCTGCTTTCTGAAGAGTATGAGGTGTGTTCTCTGCCTACTTAAAAGGGAGAGCAGTTCTTTAAAGGCGCAGAGAAACAAAGCTCTCAACTCATGCTGATCCTCCTTTTTCTTTCTCTTTTCTGCATACAGTCATTTTAGGAGTCGGACAAACTGACACCACACTAGAATTGTTCGTACAATGTCACCTTGCTGTTGCAGGAAGATGTGCACAGTCTGACTCGCAATCATTTCCACTGTATGTGTCTGCAGGCATGATAGGGTACAGATCTTGCAGGTCAACATTCCTCCAGTGGAGGAGATCTCCTGACGTTCAAAACTAAAATTAAGGACATGTTCACAGGGTTCTAATGTATGCACCTAACTGCTCATAGGAAATATTAGCATACATTATAATATATTATGTAACCCCCTTACAAATGGGAGTTCCGGAAAAGTCTTCCTTGAGCTTGCTTAAATGCTTACTGCCAGGCTGGTGTCCTACATTTTAGCAATTTAAATGTATTGCCAGAGAGTGCCTGTATAGCCTCTGTGTACTGTCCCTTTAAGAGCTGCCTGGATTGCAGTCATAATTAATCTGAGAGGGAGCTCTGTTAGAAGACGTACTTGTTTGCTGATCATTTGTTAGAGTAGTGAAAATGCAGTTTGTTCTAACCTGCCTTCTTTGCAGCATGGACAGTTCTGTTTGTTTCCATCATCTTGGTCCTGGACTGTCAGAATGGGCCAATCAGTATATTTGGGACTGTAAAATGGAGCCTGCCTACAGAGGACTTGGTGGGGCAAACTTGTAGGAATTGTAGTTTTGGGCTTTTGGCACCTAAAATAACCTGGAGGGGGAGCCCTTGTTGTGACTGACAGACAGTTCAGCCAACCGAACCTTTTGGATCTTGGGGAAAGTGCCACACTGCTTGCAGTTTCAGTTAGAGCTGAGTTGGGAAGTGAAGAAGTAACAGCTCAAGATAGTTCGAGCAGCAATCCATAGTGGATTCACGTGGGAGAACTGTGGAAAGGCCTGAGTTTGGCCTGCATGCCTGCCTGCTGTCCCTGAGAGGGAACTTGTGCTTTTTCCGGACTGAATCTGAATTTTGAGAGCGAATTAAGCCACTGAATCGTGACCAGGCTTTAACCTGAAGAAGGCCGAGGATTTGCTGAATGCGATCGGCCTGTCAGGACTTCCAGCTACCTCTGAACTCTTGGATTGTGCAGAGACTCTGTACTTGTGACCGGAGAGCCATTTGCCTGGTACAGTAGAATTTCCTTACATGTGAACGTGCTGTGTGCTTATAGTGGGTCGTGATTTGGTTCCACACTGTGTGTCTGAACATTGTTTTGCTTGCTGGAGGCTGTATCCAGCTCTATGGACTGAATCTGTATCCATTTCCATTTGTCTGGGCCCTGCTACACTGGCCCAGCCAGAACACCTGCTACGCGAAAGTCATCGACGAGAGACCGGCCTGGGGAACAGCTCAACGGCTTGAACAGGAACGATGCCTCAGTGATTTGTGTGGGCCCTGCTTCTCCGGCCACTCCAGCTCAAGAGCCTGCAGTCTCGATTTCATCCTGCCTGTGTCCAGTATTGGGTATCGTGAGTAAACATCAGGGTAGCTCCCTGCAATAACAGCTAAATCTAAAAGTGTTATCATCTGATTGTCTTGTTGCCTTTTCGTTCATGAACTGAGCCCTCCGGCTCCGGATTACAAATAGTGTGTGTTGTGCATGTTGCTTTCTTCCATCACAGGGCTAACCAGCTGCAACATTCCTTGCTAGCCCACCGTTTTCCTACCTGGGTACCTGAGTGTGTGACTGTGTAGGGACTCTGAACTGCATGCATAACTGTCTGATTAATATAGCTTTTAAGCAAATCAATCGATTATGCCCTCCCTTGTTCAAGTCCCTGAATAAATCAGATTTAACTTTGTTTAGCTTAATCTGATGGTGGTTCCAGTTTGTGCCAAAAGTATCGTACTCTTGCTATTTGCTGTGCTTAACCTTGTTTTACAGGGGGTCCCCAGGGTCAAGCTAGAGTAACCAGCCCTGGTGGTAAGTGCAAGCAGTGTGCATAATTGTCTGGTGAATAAGGGTCATTGTATATTGTTCAGGCCACTGGAAGGGAGAGGGGGATTACAGTGTCCCGGAGGGCTGTGCCAAGGTTAGCTTGACCACTAACAAACGTGACCTCCAGGTGGAGGCACCCATTTCATTACCCAGGCCCCTCAACCTGCTACTAGCCAAGCAGGCAGAGGTAGTAGCCCTTGGGATAGTGCCACCTAGGGGTTACAATTAAAAAATGGGTGCTACAAATTCTACAGTTTGATCGATAAGCTAGTGCTGATTAATCCAACTGAACCACAGTTTGGAACTTCTTTTGACAACCAAACCAAAGTACTATAAAAAAAAAACCTACACCTTCAACCCATCACCACCCAGCTACCAGAAACCCTCCTTGTTTGCTGTTTGCATATTTTAGAAAGTGATCAGTCAGTACTATAGCAACGCATGTGCACACTTTTTTTTTTGCTCCTACCTCAGAGGTGGCCTCCCCCTGGGCAACCACGCATCTCCATCCCGCCTTCCCTCTCCCTTGCACCCACACCTCTTACCACAGACCTTCCTCTAAGGGTAGGCCACTGGGAATTGCTGATGCTTCCCTCTCCCTGGTGTTGCGAGTGGTAACGATACTGCTGCACCGACAGCTCGGCTGTACACATGTCTTTCTAACCTTGCTGAGCTACCTAGTGACCTAAAACCTTGTACGAGTCAGTGGTTTGGTATTCGTGCCATACTGCTCCCTCCCAACGGCTAATGCAAGAAATTAGCAGATTACTTATGAAAATATGGCTACAGCAAATAGTCTTTTGACAGCTTGAGTTGTGGGTCAGGGCACTCCCTTCCCCAGAATGCATCTGAAATGAGCTGTTACCAGATTATTGTCTTTCCTAGCATGACTTTTGAAATAAATAAATGCATCAAATCACTACTTATTTCCTCTGCTAAATGGAAGCAGAAGTAGAAACAGCACTGTCATACTCAAATCCCATTTTATAACTGCAATAACCCACTCAAGATTTGTGCTAAAATAAACCATATTTATGGGTGATTAAGGCCACCTGGCTTCATCTAGTGGCTCACACCTATAATTAAAGGGTCCAGATAAGTTTTAGGACTGGAAAGTATTTACTGCTAGCTTCTTCAGCTTGCTATTTTCACCTAAATGGTAGTAGTGTCATCTGCAGACCAGTCTCAGATCCCAGTCTCTAAACCAAGCTTTAAACCTACTGGTGCCTGCAGCCTCTGGCTCTGTTTGCCTGCTCTGCCATGGAGTTTGAGATACCTTCCTGTTACTGCAAAGTGCTATGACCTTGTTTTTAAAAGGACACGGTCAACCTCCTTAGACTTCAATGTGTCTCTAGCTTAAACAAACTCTGATCAGAGCCAACATGGCTGCAGTTGCGCTTTAAAGTCTCACTGAGCTCATGGAGGAACAGTCTGCAGGTGCCTAAGATGGCTGCTGGCGCATGCACCACGGAGCTTTGGCGGCCATCTTGGGCATGGCGGCTTTACTAGGTAAGATGGAAAGAAATGGTGCACTTGCAGGAGGTGGGGGGCTAGACAAATAATGAACTGGAGCGGAGTGCTCCAACTTGCAGAGTGACCGTGATGTGACTCCAACTTTGTTGTTGAGTCAGATCCGCTCGCTCATTTTTCAGGCAATCACAAGAGGGTTGCAGGCTCTGCCCACTGAAACCGTAAAAACACATGTCACATTCTGTACAGACTGCTAATGTAGCTGGTAGTTTGATTCTGATTCCTTATTTTTGTTTTCAAATGTGAAAAACAGACTGCCCACCATACTGGTGTTATCACAAAAAAACATGGTTGTTTACATTCCTTGATCAACTCCCACTGTATCATTCCTGGAGTTGGGAACACCCCAGCGCAGACTAACCACTCATTATGCTGTGAGAGGGCTATACACTATTGCATAATGAGTGACAGCACTCTCTGGGGCTGTTCCTAATGTTCAGGAAGTATACCATAAGAGGAGATTAAGGATTTGAAAACAAAACAATGTTAGGCATAATTACACCATTAGCATACTCTCAGTGCTACTAAGAAATGGGGCAGATAAAAGAACCAGTAACATCAGTGAATTTTAGAGACAGTAAGCAAGATTTTCAACTAGAAATAACATAATTTAAAAAGGGGGGACAGTGTCCTTTAACATTCGCCAGGTTACAACAATCCAGCCAGCCAGCTAGTAGCTCCTGACACTGCTACCTGCACTGTACACAGTTGATACTGATGCTCTTTTCTGTCTTCCCCATGCACTGCTTCCCCTCTGTTAGTGTGTGGTACTGGGGCTGTCAGCATATCATGGTGCCGCCAGTTTTTATTGAATGTGTAGCAAATATCGTCAAATGTGCAGGGTGGAAATAAATTCTTAAAATCACAAAGTAGCAGTAAATCATTCATCAACGGGAATAAATGCTCCTTTACTTCCCTTATCAGTTCTGTTAAAGTAACCGTGGTTCATTCCAGCACAGCCCACATCTTGCTATGGCTAGGTTATTCCTTGCATAACAGTATTGTGGTGACAGAAGGGACGTAGGGTTCACCTTGTCTGTTCCCCCTGCTGCACTGCACGGACTACACTGTACCCAGTTTGAGTACAGACGCACATCTAAGATCAACAACTGTGTTGCTAACCGCCGGAATGCTACTCTACTCATGCTATGTAACCCTCAGTGCCAATCTCACAAAGAACTGTACATCTACAAACATGGAGGGAGGGAGGCGGACACTCTCAAGAAAGTGTTCCCAAGGATGCCTCCACGGTGACAAATTGCTTTCACTGCAAAACTACATAAATAGCAACAAACTCACAGAAATAAAAGGGAAGTCCAAGATAAACACTGTGAAAGTCCCAAATTTATTGGTGCTACACCATGTGACTGGAACGACGGCCAGACTCCCCAGGAGCTTTGCGTTGCACTAACATTTTGTCTGGGGTGGTGGACTTGCCTTCTTTTTCTGTGAGTGTGCTGCTATTTGCACGGGTTTTTCCCCCTTGACAGATCAGAAATGCAGTACTATATCCAGTAATGGACAAGAGGAACAGTTCTCTCTTTAAATTTGATGATTTTTAGAGAATGGCAATATTGCCACAAGAAGCCAGGGCAAAATTAGGGAGCCTCTGTGGAAGTAGGGAGAATTAGAAGGGATGACTGGACACAGAACAGACAGTCAATAAATAAAATTTGTATTTATATTGAACCCAATAAGACAGGCTCTCAGAGTGCATTACAGTATTAAATTAAACCACATATATATATATATAAAATATAAAAACAATGTTATGCAAAAACATACATAGCCAGTCACAGGCTGTCGTGTACTGTGACTCGCAATATGAATTATACAATGGCAAGAACATTTCCTGGACTCTGATTGGTCAATGTGTGCCTGAGACAGTGATGTTATTACACAATAACATCAATGTATTGCTTTTGGATGCTATGGATGATGATCTTTTGGATTCCTTAAAATCATTGTTTTTATTTATTTTTTTTTATTTTGTATGACAACGAGCCATTGTATAATAGCAATAAGGCACTCCAGGGATGTGTGTTATCATGTAATAATGTCACTCCTGGGGTGGTGGAAGCACTCGGCTTCACCTCGTGCTTCAACCCACCCCAGGAGTGAAGTTATTACACGATAACACACACCCTGTCGTGCCTTATTGCTTAGTTATAGTATGAAGCGCTATTCCTTGTGAGGAGGCTGGTCAGAGTTTGTACATGTTTCTGGTGGGACCATAGTGTGTTTGGTGAAAGGGGCACCTGGAAAAGTCTTAATAGCACAAGCCACAGTAACTCTTTCACCCTCAGAAACATTTTTTAGTCAAGCAATGGAGGGTTATTTAATGGAGGATGAACTCCCTGGATGCCCCCAGACTTAGGAGCAGATGCAGCTGAACCACTTCAGAACTACCAGTGCTACAGGGCACTGGCTGGGGAACCACTGCTAAGTCACAACAATTTAATTTTTTATTGCACACTATCAATAGCTCTAGAACATATCTCGCTAGCTGCAATTACAGGAATTTCTTATATAGCACTATATATTAATTTCATATAAATATATTAATTTAGTCCAGTTAAAAATATTGGCAAATGTTTTTGTTATTGCTGAAATTCAATACTGCAATAATCTTCTATCAGGTCCCCCAATACAAAACAGAATAAACTGCAGCATGTTTTAAAGCAGTGGTACATGATAGCAGTGAAAATGTTTACCTATACTTTTAATTCTACTTTAGATGGCCTCTGGTCTCCTGACTTGTATGATATTTTTCTTTCCCATTTTGATTATGCTTTTGCACTTTTATTCACATTTGCAATACTAACAGGAACATTCCTTTTAATATGGATTGAACCAGGGTTTTATCAATTTTCTCAGCTGTTTTTGTACACCTATTGTACCATCAGGTCAAGGAGCAGTGTCTTCTTTATGTTCAATCAATATAGTCACCAGAAAAGTGATCTTAAACAATGGGTGTTCGAAAACAACAGAGAATACTGATGAAAAGCTGGTCTGAGGAGCGCTCCTTTTATTATTTCAGCCATACGAAAAAGTGGTAAAGAAGAATCAAAATGGGGGGAAAAAAGAGAGTATCATATGTAACAACTGTTGTGTATTTTTTCATGTTTCTGCATTAAATTTTATTACCGGTTAGTCCTCTTGTAAGTATTTCAACTGAGATAAAAAAAATGTCTAATAAAGTTAGTTGCAAGAGGCATGCCAAATGACTACTACAATCTATGTATCCTGTACTACAGGACCTTCTGGACAGTTAGTGGGAAAGCTCAAAGCAAAACAACCATTACATGTTTCATAAAGAGGCCATGGCTAACAATGGAGCAGTCACTCCTGCTGTGTGAGACAGGAGACAAGACAAAGGGATGGATCTTGCAATGCACTAAACCCAAGATTCCAGTTTGGGCTAGTCTTTCCAGAAGGAGGTTTTCCAAGACACAAAGAAGTGTCCAATCTAAGATGTCAGAGTGACATACTAGATAGCGTGTCATGGGAGGCAGTCAGCCAAAGGGTCTTGAGGACTGCCAGGTCTTGAAAAAGTTAGTCAGGCTGGGATACCAAACAGCTAACATCTGAGGTCAAGTCTGCTCTAATTCATGAAGGTGTCCTATGTGGGTAAGCCTTTCTATTTTGGAAAAATTAGGAAGTGCTGTTAAGATTTTCTGTGTGTTTAGCAGTGAGATAAATGATTTATGTACACTGATTTGAGTCTACACTATTGCATACATGCATATACTACACACAAGTACAGAACACTGGAGGTAAGAAGATACAGCAACACAGAGCACATGGTTTACATCTAGAACCAAGATGGAGTAATACAACAGGACTAAGTCCTATCTAACATAAGCAGGCAGGGAAGACATGAATGTAACACAGAGGTGGGAAGAATTAAAGCTACAACTTGAGATGGCATTGGAGCAACACCTGCAAGATACCTGGGAGGTGGGCATCATCAATAATAAGAGCACAACACCTGGTACGGTATTGAACTGTGGTTGGGGTCACCAGTTTATAATAATATGTATGGTTCACCTACATCTATTTAGAACACTCGGAGTGACCATAGCAGAGAAACGGTTTGCAGGGAAAGCTGTATATGGAATTTGTAATAAAATTATGGGAGAGAAGAAATATCCAGATTGTTTAGTTTTTGTGCTCGTCTCCAAACTACACACATACTTTCAAGCCTCATTCCTGGAGAAATGCATCATGGGTATTCAAATGAACTTAGTCATTCTCGGATATAAGCTAGAGGCAGTATAGCCTAGAGGTCAGCATGATGAGCTGTGAATGAGCTTGGTACATCCAGCAGACTTGGGTTTGATTCCCACAACCTCTAGTTGCGCAGTGTGTGACCCTGAACAAGTTACTTAACCTCCCCAGTGCGCCTGGGTTGTGCCTGAAAACTAGCATTGTGCCTAGTGGGCTTTACCTGGTTACCAAAGAACAACAAAAAAAAGATGTACAATCCTGTTTAAAAGGCAATGTATTTTTTGCCAAAGCCTTGCCAGCCTTACTTCCATAAGGATTTAAATACCCATAATGCCTTGCTCTGGGGAAGAGGATTGTACGTATGTGTTTGGTTTGGAGAAATGCACAAAAAACAAACAAATGTATGTTTCATGTACGTAATTAAAAGGCAGAAGTTTAGAGCCATTATATCATCACTGCTGACAAAACCTAACAGGATCATTAATTTGGTAAAGGTAAGACGCTCAATGCTGGAACAGAAGGAGGTCAAAGGGAACGCATCCACCATGCCTACCACAGAATAGCAGATTGGTATTTCTCTTTATTGCATGACTGTAGGTAGAGGAACAGCATTTTGGAGTCTTTCTGAGACCTAAACTTGCAGCCCAAACATCTTCCCATGCAAATAGCAGATTGTCCTAGGAAGGCTGGTTAAAGATGATTCTTCCCACAGCAGGGATTTCTGAGTCAGCCTACAGCCAGCTGGGTGACCAAACTCTTAGCTGCCCAGGGGCACCACTTCGCCACAGAGCTGCTTGGGCTCAGCTTCTGATTAAAGGAAAGACAGACTCTGGCTCACTACCAGGGGCAGCTGTGCAGACTCTACAGCCTGCTCTTCAGACCCTCCCTCCTCTGGAGCTGATGTCACTCAACTTCCTAAATGATGTCTCCCTACCCCTTTATTACCTACAGGTAAATCCTTCTAGCATGCAACCCGGGGAGCAGATCATAGCATTAATCTCTAAATGCACATGGGTTTAAACAATAACTGGATAATCATATACGTAATGCGCAGTATAGCATCCACATATCGCAGCCTATCCTATGATATCCTCACCTAAGAGCCACAGTTTGCATTAACATCACTTTAATTCAGGGGTGAATTGGAGGGGTTAGTATGTCTGGAGAGGATAAGCAGACTGATATGTTAAGGATCAGAACTCCTCCAGATTTTGGGAGGACTGGCTGACTCAGATAGACCCAAAGCCTGTTGCCAATGCTCCAGTTTTGCAGATTTGTGTGCATGTGGGGATTTTGTTTTATGGTCTCTCTGGGTTATACTTAACACCTATCCCTTTTATACTGCAGGCTACAACTATATTATGAAGGTGGGGGGGGGCTTACATTCAGGAGAGATGTGAAGTAGCACTTCTTCACAGAAAGAGTGGTGGATTGCTGGAACAGCCTTCCAGCAGAGGTGGTGGGGCAAAACAGTAGGTGGTTTTAGAATGAGTGAGAATAGGCATAAAGGAATCAGAGTGGAAAGGAAGGGGGAGGGAGAAAGGGTGGTAGATCAAGTACTGTCTGCAATAATACTGTAAGTATGGAAAGAATGGGCAAGCTGGGTGGGCCAAGCGGTCCTTATCTTCTGTCAAATTCTATGTTTCAGACCTCTCATACTGCAGTGAAAACTTGCCCAGCTAGCCCAGTGATAAGGCTGTAGGGCTACCACCTGATGCACTGGTGACCTGGGTTTCACAGCCACTTGGGTCATTCGGGGTCGACTGGGGGAGATAGGATGGAACATCATAAGGACAGCTCTCCTCTCTCGGGGAAGGTGGGGGGGTTCCAGCATCCTGCTCTTAGTCTGCCACCTGGTGGAGACCAGGTGGTAGTGCAGCGGGATTGTCTCAGCATATGGGAGGGATGCCCTCGGATGCTAGCAGAAAAATAGGGAGCAAGGAGATGGATAGTGTGGGTTACACCCCTGTATAAAGAAAAGGTCTCAGGGTATGATAGGGTGTTACGGGCAGACTGGATGGACCACTGGTCTTTTCCTGCCATCACTGTCCATGTCTGTGCTGATATACATGCATGGTGCATCACTGCACATTGGTGACTCTGGGGGGAATGCCATAGGAAAACCTCTGACCAGCTTGGTGACTCTGGCCCCTCACAGGCTCCACACCACTAACTGGGCAGGGACACCAGCATCTGAATTGTGCTCTGGCAGGCACAGCCCAGCCCTGCCATGGGGGTGGGGGGGGAGGAACCATGCACCAGAGCCAGGTAAGTCCCAGAGATGGTGGGGGATGGGACTAAGGAGACTGGGGAAGATGGGGGCCAGCCGGCAGGCAGGAAGCCAGAAACAAATAATGAAAAAAAAAACCCTTCCCACAGTGTCCCTCTTATTTTCATAAAAAAATCACTAATGTGATTTCAGCCAATCAGCGTGCAGAGCCACTGTACATCCTAGTCTGTGTTCAGTGTGCCCTCGTGTGGGGGCATTAAGAGGGAGCTCTCCACATCATCATCTCGGGGGGGGGGGCGGCACAGTAAAACAAAAAAAAATAAAAAATTCTTAAAACTTATTGTAAATCGCTCGAGCTAAACTCAAGTGATTTATAATAAGATAGGGTTTCTGAGGGATTTCTCTCATGGTATAAATCCAGAACAAAAATGCTCAGCTTCAGGGTTCTCTTACCCAAACCTCAGGCTCAGAGTCTCATACCATAAGAGATGTCTCACAGAGGCCCTATTAACTTATAGCATTACATACCCTGACTCCATTAATGAGCTGCCCCAATCACCAGCAACACATCTGGATCAGTGGAACCCTCTTAAACGACATTCGAAGATGTCAGAATTGCCAGCCATTCTCTTCTTTATTACTTCAGACATCTCCATGAAAAGTGAATCTTTGCCAATTACAGTCCATTTACAGTTGAGACTTATTCTGGAGCTAAATTTGTCATCTTAACAGGGAAGCAATATATCGCAGGGCAACCAAGATGGTCCATGGACCAGGGTACACAACACATGAGAAGAGGCTGCAGGACTTGAACATGTACACCCTTGAGAAACGGAGGGACAGGGGTGACATTACTGAGACAGGGGCGACATGATTGAGACGGGGTGACATGATTAAGACAGGGGTGACATAATTGAGATGGGGCGACATGATTGAGATGGGGTAACATGATTGAGACAGGGATGACATGATTGAGACAGGGGTGACATGATTGAGACAGGCGTGACATAATTGAGACAGGGCGACATGATTGAGACAGGGGTGACATGATTGAGACAGGGGTGACATGATTGAGACAGGCATGACATAATTGAGACAGGGGTGACATATTGAGACAGGCGTGACATATTGAGACAGGCGTACATGATTGAGACAGAGGCTGACATGATTGGAACAGGGTGACATGATTGAGACAGGCGTGACATGGTGCAGACAGGGTGACATGATTGAGACAGGCGTGACATAATTGAGACAGGGCGACATGATTGAGACAGGGGCGACGCCATTGAGACAGGGTAACATGTTGAGACAGGGATAGACATTGAGACAGGGTGACATGATTGAGACAGGGGTGGCATGACTGAGACAGGGGTGACATGACTCAGACACAGAAGTACCTGTATGGGATAAACAGAGTAGATGCCAAGGGATCTTTCTCCTGCGCCAAATGCAGGATGAGAGGAACCACCTACTGCAGTGGTGAGATTCAAAAGGATGCCCATAAGCACTTTTTCAGAGAAGGGCGGTGGACAAGTGGAAGAAGCTGCAAGAGGAAGTGGTACAGGCCAAATCAGTGAACAGCCTCAAGCAGAAATTGGACAGGCATTTGGAATTAGATAAAAGAGGGGCAAAGACAAAGGGAAGGAATAGCCACTAGGTAATTAGGTAGGGTGGGCAGACTGAATGGGCTGACAGCCCTTTTTTGTTGTCATTGTCTGTGTATCTATGTATAATACTCTGCTTGTGACATCACAGTCTGTTGCTGCAGAAATGACTGTGATGTCACAAGCAGGGTATCGTGACATTTGCTCCAGAATACACCTTAGCAGCGGATAAATTTAAACATGTAAAGCTCCAGTTTTCATGACAATACTGTCAGTAACGAAGAACAGAATGACTGTAATTTAAGGGTTTCTTTTTTTAAGTACAATCGAGTTCCTCAGATGCCAGTTGGGATTATTTTGCTGATGGCCAGACCCCTAATGCCCCCAAACACTTAAATGTACCCAAATTGTGTCACCTTCTCCTCCCCAGCCTTGCCTCACTGCCCCTGGCAATCTAAAAGCTCTTGCATTAAGTGTTAGAGAACAGGACTGATATAGTGCATACAAGTTGACCTTGAGCAAGTCATGTGACCTCCCAGTGCTTCAGCTTCTCACTGCTCTACAAATATGGTTCAATCAGGACACCACACACACACACACACACACACACACACACACACAGACATGAGAAGTTCCTCCTTTGGGTTTTAACGGAAAATAAATTGTAAGAAAGCAAAAGCACCATCAAACTCAACATCATTAATTTCCTCAGGTTGCTTATTGGGTAGTCTTGTCAATCTTCCCCCGAGGTGACTCCATCAGACTCATGCCTACAATCATATCAGTCACTCTCACTATTGCTGTTGAGCTGAACACAGTGCAGGATCTTTTTCCCAAGCCCTGTTGATCCCCCTTCCCCCTGTGCCTCACAAATGCATCCTAATTTAGCCTTGATAAACAAAAAGCTCTACCATTACCCAACGGCAGACGGCTACACGACTGGATGTGCAGACTTCAGCAGCAATGTGGGGGAGTTTCTCTTGATTAGCTTGTCCCCAATTTAGAGTGTGGAACCTAATTGAGTATGGCGCATTACAAGCCATTGTGAAAAAGGTTAACTTGGGGCTAATCACTAGAAACATTACTGTTACATGTCCGTTTGTAAAATACATGTGTTGCTATGGAGAACTGCAGAGGGGCTCTGACCTAGATTTCAGAATCTGCATAGCAGATAAGCATCACAATATGTTTCCAATCACTGCACACAGGCTGGTGACCAGGGTGTTGGTTAACTCCATTTTGGAACTATTTAATTCCCAAAAATAAGGTGCAAACTTCCCACAATTGAACAGGGAGAAAGCATTTGACTTCCAAAGAGGAAGACAAAAAAAAACTTTATCCACTTCATATTTTGATGACATGGATGTCAAAAATGGTGGAACTCTATACAAAAGGATATTTTAATATAACTAATATTTTGTATTAACATCTAAAAATTGGTCTTATTTCAAATAATGGCTCCCAAATATTGCTCTTTGGATGTTTCTGACTGCCACCAGAATAAAATGAAGTGAACCTCTGATGGTGACCTCATTGGGAGCTGTGGAGAAAGGCCCATCGCATGTTGCAGTACATAAAAAAGGCAAATGTGCTGTAGCCAAGGGCTAGTGGTTACTAGCCAAAAATAAATATTTTTCTTATTGGAAAAGGGAAAAATAAATTTGTGATTCATACTAACTTACTGCCACTTCTCTTTCTGTATCTCGCTCATTATTTTGTTCTTTTTCTGCTTGCTCTTTAAAACCAGCTACATTATGTAGCCCCCACCCTCTCTGTGCCACCAATAGTGCTTCAGTCAGTGAAATCAGTGGCTGTAATCAAGCTGTGCACAGGGACTTGGCGACTGGAGTGCCAGAACCAGACTGCTGGGCTGAATTGGTAAAAGCTGGGCTAGACCAATGAGACTGGGCTCAAATTGTGCAAATTTTGCCAGTCTAGCTTTTACCGATCTGGTCTTGTCTTATTCCAGTGGTCTGTATTTACTCTCGCTCAGTCCTTCGAGAAAACCGCACCACTGTAACTAGACTGAATAGATTGGTAAAAGCCAGACCAGCCCGTCTGGCCAGAGTTGTTGTAGGAGTAATATGCATAAAACTTAAGCCCAGTCAGCTGGCCTGCATGGACCACTCAGTCTAGCTTTACTGCACTGTACTGGCTTGGTCTGGGTCCAGTGGTCCGGTTTTCACCCATACCCTTGAGCATACTGTGAAGTGACTCTATTTCCATCAGCGTGCCGGCACTTATAGGCAGCGGTATTAGCATCAGGAGCAACTGATTGGCTGCAGCCAATGATGTCTCTGAGAAAGTGTGAAGTCATGGTATTCTCATTCAGTGCAGAGTATTATAAGTCTAATTAATTATTCATGAGGCAAAATCCTGCTCTAATTGGCTGCTACACAAGGCAATAATACCTAAGAAATGCCCTATGCAACTTAAAGCAGCACACACCTTTGTAAACACTGCAAAAATAAAGCCACCCCACCTTACTAATGTGATTAGACTTATAACTGCAATAATGACCTCACAACCTGTCATAAATTCTGATCAGTACAGTTACAGAGGACTGTACTTAGCCTGGGAGAACAGCGGGATTAGCAAACATCTGATTGGAGCTTATAAAAGCTCCAACATGCACTGAAACCTATTGAATTTCCCACTGCTACAGCCCCCCTCTGATGTCAGCTGCAGGGAATTCTGGGATGTGTAGTTACAGAAAATATCAGCTTAGAAGTAAGCAGAATTATCCAGATAGAGTCTACTATACTGCAGTAAACAGTAAGTAAAAAAAAAAAAAAAGCTGTTTTGGAACGCAAAGTGCAAATTGGGACCAGCCCCGCAGTTGGGTGTGGGGCTCTTTGATGCTGTCTGTTCCCCTTTTATCCTTTCCTGAAGTCACAGTTCTGTATTCATGACATCATAACGATTTCCAAAACAACAAACTGTGAAGTCCCAAACAAAGGATAATAATCAGCAGAGGGTTAAGCAGCAGAAACAGGAACTCTGGGGGACAGAATCCTGTTTATATGCAAATTCACCTCATCACAATGAATAAAAAGAAGGAGAAATGCTGTCAGTATATAAATTAAATAATCTGAATTTAGTCTAAATTATACAATTTTCAAAGCTTTCTCAAAGTGATAAAAAAACTAATTATGTTTCTCACTGGTGTAACCCCATCTCCTGGATCAGGACAACCCCACCTTCCTGGTCTTGGGCACTTACCCTTCTAGCCCCACAGCTTCCCTCCTGTTGTGGGGTATGGCAATGACAGACTCAAACCTCCCAGCTCTGGTGGGTTGAAGTGTCAGTAGAACTCAGGGTAGATAGGGCAGTCAGTAATGGGAAGTGGAGCCCAAGCATGCCCTCTGGTGGGGGTGATGTGGCAGTAGAAGTCAGGGTAGAGAGGGCAGCCAGTAGCAGGAAGCAGAGCTCAAGCATGCTCTCTGGTGAGAGGGGTAGGGACTGGCAGGAGAACCCAAGATAGGGAGGGCAGTCAGTAGCAGGAAGCAGAGCCCAAGCATGCCATCTGGTGGGGGCAGGGAGTGGCAGGAGAACCCAGGGTAGGGAGAGCAGTCAGTAGCAGGAAGCAGAGCCCAAGCATTCCCTCTGGTAAGTGGGCGGGGATTGGCAGAAGAACCCAGGGTAGGAAGGACAGTCAGTAGCAGGAAACAAAGCCCAAGCGTGTCCCCTGGTGGGGGGGGGCAGGGAGTGGCAGGAAAACCCAGGGTAGGGAGGGAAGGCAGTCAATAGCAGGAAACAGAGCCCAAGTGTGCCCCCTGGTGAAGGGCCGGGGAGTGGCAGGAGAACCCATGGTAGGGAGGGCAGTCAGAAGCAGGAAGCAGAGCCCAAGTGTGCCCTCTGGTGGGGGGGCAGGAGAACCCAGGGTAGGGACAGCAGTCAATAGCAGGAAGCAGAGCCCAAGCGTACCCTCTGCTGGGGGGTTGGGGAGTGGCAGGAGAACCCAGGGTAGGGAGAGCAGTCAGTAGCAGGGAGAAGAGCCCAAGTGTGCCCAGGATTATTCTGCTCACTCCAGGGTGTTTCCATTTTTGGTGACTCTGCCGCAGAATGTCAGCTTACCAGGTGCACCAAGCGTGCTGCGCAGATCCTGCCTAATGTTCCCCCATCCCCAGTGTTCTCAGCTGCACTATCGCCTGTGGTCCCCCAGGTGGCAGTGTTGCAGCGGGAACCAAGTTTCTTCTTCCCCGAAGGAGGAGAGTGTCTTCTGGGATGTTCAGTCCTCAGTCCCCCAGCTGGCCCCGACAACTCAGGTTTATTCTAGACCCCAAGTCACCAGCGTTGCCAGAGCACTAGTACTACCGCTGCACTGACAGGCCGGCCTCTCAAATGTGATTTTGATAAAACTTTGAAAAACATATTTAGACCCAGTTCAGCTTATAATTTATATACTGTTTGTACTGTATTTCTCTTCCCTTAGGTCTTCATTAGTACGTTAATTTGCTTGGAAACAGGATCCCGGTCCCCTAGAGTTAATGTGTTTTTGGTGCTTAATCCTTTACTGAAGTTATTATCCAGACCTGTATTTGTGACATTGAAGTTTTTGGTTAAATTTTCTGTGTATGCTTCCCTTCCAGCCAGTTCACCACTCAGTCTGTACCTCCACCCCATGACCCCGCAATCCACAAGACTTTTTTTTAAATTCCACTTTATTGAGTTTTTCACTTAAAACATACAAAGATGTAAACATTACAGAAACGAAATGTACAATACTCTAATACATCCATACAACACACTGCAATAAATAGACAAACCATAGCAAAACTGACATCAACACATAAACCCATCCTCCCTCCCTCCCAGTGCATCACCTTAATCTGTATCGACTGGAGTATGGGATTCTAAAGGGAATATAGCGTATATAATGATTCCCATCTGTTCCTATAGCGAGTCATGGAGTTACGTATACTTGCCATCATTCTGTCAATCCTCAAGTTAGCTAACAGTTCTTGATGCCACTCTGTATACGAAATTGCATGGGGGTCCTTCCAGTGGCAAAGTATCAAAGCTTTAAGGGAGAGTGCAATTATAGACATGTGACATCTTCTTTTTTAACACTGACTCCAGTGAAGTCAACCAGAGGCAAATTTCAGGCGAAAATAGGTTCTCTATTCCTAGTAAAGGATCCGCCCTTTGTTTAATTGACTCCCAAAGTGTGGCAATAGGTGGACATTCCCCAAAAATATGATACAAACTTCCCTCCGTTTGGTTACATCATACACAGTTAGGGGAAGAAAGCTTACCCATTCTGTGTAGCTTCACCAGCGTCATATACATGTTATGTAAAACTGAGAATTGCATGCTTCTTAACCTGTCTTGCATGATATATGCATGAGAAGAGTTCCATATCTTCTCCCAGTTAAGAGTTGTTTGGGAGAATCTGTCTGCCCAATAAGGGGAGGATCCATCTATGTAAGGAAAGGTTAGAGTATATAGTGTGTTGTATATTGTGGAAACTGCATGTGGTTGCTGAGCAGGAATCACTAAGAGTAGAATAATTTCCACCTTTCCTTTGTTTGTTCCTGGTGAGACCTGTTTTGACATAAGGAGATATCGGAGTTGATAAATTTTAAAACTATTTCTAGTGCCTGATGGGATTTTTCCATTATGTCTTTAATGGATAGGTAAGAATCACCCTTGTCAGGTATTGAGGGTCCAATCTTTGAGTGAGGGTAGCCAGGTTTCTGACAGCATGGCTTCCCAATTCTAAAATTTGGGTTTCTGAGGATTGGTTTGCACCATATCCTTCAGGGGATTATATCTGAGAAATGAACAGAGCTGGAAGTGCACTTTCACCGACACTGCAACTGGGGAGTTAGCTAGTGATCTAGGGAGATCTTTAGGTCAAGGTGTGTAAAATGGCCTCGCTTGAAATTCCAGAAGGTCTATTAACTCTTTTGAATAGTAAGCCAGGTTGGTATGTATGGATATGAGATATAGATTCTCTACTGGTTTGAGCCATCTGAGATATTTACTCAGATGGTTGGCCCAGTAATACAGTCCAAATGTGGGACCCAGACCTCCTTTTCTTTAGGGCCAGCTAACTTATTGTATGCTCTCTGTGATGGTTTGTTATGCCATAGGAATTGTGAGATCATTCCATGCAGTTTCTTAAACCAGGTCAGGCAACCAGAGATTTAACATACTCAGAGGGTAGTACAACTGAGGCAGCACTTTCATTTTGATCAGACTTATATGTCCCCAAAGAGAGAGAGGCATATATTTCCAGCGGGAAAGGTCTTGTTGTATTTTTAATATCAGAGGGTCAAGACTCAGGGCTTTCAATTTGGTGTTACTTCTTGCCAGATTGATACCAAGATATCTGAGACTATTTTGGCTCCATTGCAATCCAGTGTTGTTTAGGAGAGAACTGTGTGTACTGTTATTCAGGGGGAATACTTTGGATTTGTCCAGATTAATTTTATAATTAGAAACAGTACTATATCCTGAGATCACAACCATAACCGTTTGTAAGGAGGCTAGAGGTTGGGACAGATGTAATAAAATGTCATCTGCATACGCTGAGAGTTTTAACTCAGTTGAGCCTGCTTTGATGCCATGTATATTGGGATTGTGTTTAAGTTTCCATAGTAAGGGCTCTAGATACAAATTAAATAAGAGGGGCATCAGGAGGCACCCTTGTCTAGTGCCTAACTTAGTGGAAATGGGGGATATCACTCCATTGCAGTAAATTTGCAACTGGGATCAATATATAGGGTTTTAAACCAACAGATATACTGTTCTGGTATTCCAAATTTGCTTAACACTTTAAATAGGAAGTCCCAGTCCACCCTGCTGAAAGGCTTTTCCGTGTCCAGGGACACCAGCACTTAAAGTTGAATGGAGTCCCTGGACACGGAAAAAATATGAGCCATTTTCCTCAAGCGATCTTGATATGTTCTTCTTGTCATGAACCCCACTTGCTCTGGTCCTATCAAATCAAGGAGTATACGCTTTAATCTGTTTGCTAATAATTTAGCCAGCATTTTGATGTCATTGTTTATGAGTGAAATGGGTCTGTAACTCATAACACATTCTGCGGGCTTACCTGTTTTGTGGAGTACTATAATAACAGCCTCAAATAAATAAGGATCAGAAGGGTTCTCTGATAATATAGAGGTGTAAAATCTAAGCAGACAAGGAGTTAAGTGATCCAAGAATGTTTTATAGAAGTTTGGTGTGAATCCGTCCAGGCCCGAGGCTTTATCTTGAGGGAAGTCTCTAATGGCTAATTTAATTTCTTCTACCATGATGGGGACTAGTAATGAACTCCTACCTGCTTCATTTAGCACTGGGAGGGTCAACATATCAAGATATGCATCTATCTTTTCAGGGAGGGGTGGCTGCTCTGGGACTATATAGCTGCCTGTAATACAATTCAAATTCAGATACTATCTCTCTAGGAGTAGTCTTAGTGGACCCATCCACATGTGACTTAATTACTGAGACCAACCTTGCTGTTTCTTGTTGTTTTGACCCTCATGGCTAATAGATGCCCTGCCTTCTCTCCCTGATCTATGTAAAGAGAATGTGATTTAAGAATGGCATATTCTGGCTTTTCTCTTAGTAATTCGTTATATTCTTCTCTTAGCTTTAGAGACTGGTTTATTTCTCTCATCATCCTGTAGGGAAGTGCTTTCTCAGGTTCCTGATTTGGGACAATAAATTAGAGGAGTATTCTTCCTCTTTCAGCTTTCTGTGGGAGGCAATGCTGATGAGTTCCCCGAAGAAAGGACTTCATTGCAGCCCATTCGATGTCTGGTTTGGCAGTCATGTGTAAATTCTCCTATGTATAGTGCTTGATGGCTTGGGTTACTTTCCCTGCCACATGTCTGTGTCCTTTAGTAACTGGTTGTTCAGTTTCCATATAGTATTTTTTGATGATGAGGGCCAAAGACACCTTACACCAGACTGGGGAATGATCCAGAGATAACCTAGCATCTATCCTACATGCCTGGACTCCCGACAAAGTTCTTCCTTAGAAGAAAGTAATTTATCCTAGCTAGGAGTCATGTACAGGAGTGGAAAGTGTATTCCTGCCAGAGGATCGAGAGTCCTCAGGGTCACACATTCCTAACTGGTCCACCATGTCTCTTATGGCTCGAGACAGGCCTTGACTCCTACTGTATGTTTTGTCTATATCCGGTGAGAATGGAAGGTTCCAATCTCCCCCTAGGAAGATCAGCAGGTGAGAGAAGGGAGACAAGACCTGGAGGAGTTCTACAAAGAAGGAAGGTAAATCAGCATTAGGGCCATACATACATACTGCCAATTAATAGTTCTACCCTATCAAGGCAGCCTCTAATAATCAAGTATCGATTGTTAGGGTCAGAAATGATTTGTAAACTGGTAAATGCCAATCTACGAGCTATAATAATGGCTACTCCTTTACTCTGTGTACAGGACCCTGAGGTGAATACACGACCAAAGTTTTGCCTCCTCAGAAGCCCAGCTTCAGAATCTAACAAGTGTGTCTCTTGTAAACACATAACATCAGCCTTAAGTTGTCCCAGATGTTTTAAAATGTTATGCCTCTTAGTTTTGTTTTTAGCTCTGCTTACATTCCATGAAATAAATTTTATAATTGCAGCCATATGCTTGGTACTTTTGTCATGTGCCCATGTCCTACCAACCTCGCAACATTTCGTCCCTTACCATTACGCAACCCAGGTGATGCACTACGATATCCCATCCAGAAACTTTTCCTCTCCTCCCCTCCTTTGTACACAAATCCCAGACAAAAAAAGACAGTATATCGATTCCTTAACTCTCTCTCTCTCTCTCTCTCTCTACCCTTTTCCTGTAAGAGTCTGTCTAAAACTGAGTTGGATACATTTAGAGACTGGAGGTGGTTACCCCCTGCCCCTTGATACCCCACAATAATCACTATATCCGTGATGTACTAACTAATCTAGCTCCTTTCCTTCCTGCTCGTGCCCTTATAGTCCAAACATTCTATGTAATATCCCAAAATGCACTAAGTTTAAATTAATCTAAGCCTATAGTATATGGATTGGTAGAATCGTAAATACTTGCAACATCAGTCTGGCTAATCAAGTAACTATGTAGGTTGTACTACCATCTTGTGGCCAAACTAAGGTATTACTTCTTGTACCTTTTAATAGTTTTAGACCGCTAGGATTTAGCTCTCTGAGGAAAAATAAAATGTAACCTGTACCAATCTTGCACAAAAACTCATAGTCCCCTTCCTCGGGGTAAGAGATATAATATAAAGAAAGACATAACTTGTTTGGTTGGATAGGCCACCATAAAACTCAGATAGTGTCAATTGTCCCATTCAAATGTTT
Organism: Neoceratodus forsteri; assembly: GCA_016271365.2. Taxonomy (NCBI): domain Eukaryota; kingdom Metazoa; phylum Chordata; order Ceratodontiformes; family Ceratodontidae; genus Neoceratodus; species Neoceratodus forsteri. The sequence continues at coordinate 61,381,969 of JADMNL010000033.1, forward strand.
AATACAGTCTCCAAAACAAATTTTCCTGATAGCTGTGCCCATCCAATGTTTTGGTGAGGGCCTGTGTTATGGCAAGATCAGGATTGACATGATAGTGCTCCTAGATTGTTGTTTGCACAGTCCGAGCTCACATCTAACATAGTTCAAAGCTGTGTTTGGTTGGGGAAAATCCTCCCATCAAACAATTTGTGCATACTATTCCATGCTTTCTTGTTGAATGAAGATATTCCATAAACCGAGGACTACCTTGATAATATTAGTTGAGATTCCCAGTTTTATATTCCAGCTCTTCAACGTAGTTTGAAGAGGTCAGGGAATGCCAAGGTGAGCTCATTCTCTGCAGTGGATGGATCCTCAAAGTTCTTCCATTGGCCTTGTATAGAGATTTGGAGTCTGACCGGGTACTGCATTCTGAATTTGATTCCAGCTGGAATTAGCTTCAATACTATCGGGTGGAATGCAGTGCGCCATTGGCGTACTGTGGCAGGCAAATCTTGGGCCACTCGCACCTTATTTTCTCCCCATTTCACTTCCTGCAGCTCCTTGATCTTATTTAGGAAATGCTGCCTTTCCTGGAAATTGAGAAATTTGAAAATTAGGGGACGAGGTGTAGCTTCAGGTGGAGGCTTTGGGTGTAGTGATCTGTGAGCCCTTTCAATGGCATATTCTGGCCCAAACAGAGAAGGGTCTGCCAGTTTCTTAATCAGTTTTTGCATAAACAGCACTGCGTTACTACCCTCTTCCTTTTCTGGGAGCCGATCAGAACAGCATTATTGCGTCGGTTCGTCCCTCTAAATTTTCAATCTTGGCTTCCATCCGCACAACCCTTTGTCTGATGGTGACCAGGTCAGGCGCTGTACCTTTTCCGCTTTCTTTTCTAGAGACTTGATTAGTACTTTAGTGTCCCCCATATGACAGGAGAGACCTTCTAAGGCAGTAGCCATGGCTTTCATCTCACTGGTAAGAGATTTCACTTCGTCTCTAAATGGCCAAAATTCTGCTAGAAAGTGCTCTACTGTTAGGAGGTTAGAATCCTGGGTGATGGTAGAAGGTTTCCCCATGGCCGAGGCTTGCGGACTAGCTTTTTTGCTCTGTTTCTTTGCCGTGGAGGGTGGCGTGTGTTTTGGGAGGGCTACACGCTTCTCCGCTTCCATCGTCTCTCTGACAGATGATTTGTCTTGGTTGTCAGTATCTAAAGTATCTCTCCAGAAGTTTTGGCTTTGATAACTGTCGTATTCTGGTGTTTAGGAAGGTTTTTGTACCAGATAAGCAGAAGCTCTACAGGAAGGCGACTACCTAGCCGACCACATCACGTGATCCTCCTCCATCCGCAAGACTTACCACTGCTCCTTATTGCTCTATAGCATACCCCCCCCCATTGAGGCCATTGGGTGTGGAGGGCCTATCCTCTGATGGTGACTGAATCCATGATCAAAGCTTGGAATCTGTCTGGCAGGACTGGAGCCTGTGAGGTGCAGGAGTAATCCTACTCCTGGCATGTGTTTTCCTTTTCTCCCGTTTTCCCTCCACAGAGACAGTGGTGTGAATGCACATCAGCAGGCATGCAAAGGGTGTGCGCAGGCACAGAAGCAGCAGCTCCTCCCCTCTCTGTTGTTCGCTCATGCCAGTTCCTCTCATACTAACACAGGAGGGCTCACATATCAGATTGACTAACCACCCTCCCCCAGAGAGGGTGACTGTCCACTGGAACAATCAGGCCCTCTTCCCTGCTGGCCCTCTAGTGATTCTGGCTCATTCCTGAACTTGGATCACAAGCACTGGAAGAGGTAGCCCTACTGCTACACTGACTGACTGGCTTTGTGACATTGGTGTTCATTGCTGTGAACATGGTTATGACATCACAACAGAGGATTGTGATGTCATCAAAGGATTAAATATCAGCAGTAATTGAGCTGGGACTTCATAAAATTTGGAACGCTGGACCAGACCCAAAATGCTAAAATCCAGACCAGGCGCAACTTGTGGGTCAGCTGTTCCAGCCAGATGAGTTTGTCCAGATTTTACCATTTTTGCCTGTCCATTCTGGCTGCTCCAGATCTCATATAGGGTGTGGTATGGGTGAAATATGGACCACCGGACTGGACCTTTAACCATTTTGGACCGGTCCAAGTCTGGCGGTCCCGATTTCACCCATCCCCATCACCCAACATGAAATCCATACTAGCCACAATGACTGAACTAAAACAGTAAAAATTGGACCAACTTGTCTGGCTGAAACAGCTGGATTGCGCAAGTTGTGCCTGGTCAGGCTTGAGCAGCCAGTCTGGTTCTTATTGTTTTGGGTCTGATCGGGCAGTCCAGATTTCACCCATACCTGGAGAAGGTCTACTGTAGAAGAAAACCAAAAATCCCATTTCCAGGTAAATAAGCCTCATAATGACGAAGGGAAGGAAGGAATAGAATTATGGAAAATCTACAAAAATATAGGGAGAATGGTGTCTAAATATTAAGTTTTCCTTGTTTACACAAAAGTGAGAAATTCGACTTAGTTTAAGTGAAGGATTCTTTCATCACAAAGGTCACACATGTGGCTAACATCCCATTGCATTATGGGATGCTACAGTTAGCAAGGCTGTTTTGGGGTCCTTCTGTGTGTCTGACCTATAAAGTTGATGACGGCTGCTTCTGTATACAGAAAATGGAAACCAGTAAGAATGCTGGCAGCTTAGTTGACCCCGACATTCTGTTCAGGCAGCTTTTACCCAGCTAATGCCTGAAGACATGAGCTGAACGTTAAGCCCTATGGACACAGAAGCGATTTTACATTTCTGTTTTTCTTTCTAAGTTACTGACCTTTTTGCTTCATAAACTCGAGACCCCTGCTTTGCATTTGAATAATGCATGCGTTAAACACAGGGACGGGGTAATGCTGCTATTGTGTTATCGCTGTGTGCTGAGAGGATGAAAAAAGCCAGCTCCGCTGGGACCCCTATTCAGTTCTTCCCTCTCCAAAAGAAAATTACATTTCTAACCCAGTACAAAATCCAGGAATTGTATTTATCTGGAGAGCAAATTCAATAAATATCTAAGAAGTCTGATGAGCATTGCTTTCTCTCCCATTATGTGAAATACAGAATCAGTTTTCTAAAGTGCATAGCAACAGGTAGGCAACTTGGCTTCTGGCTGCTGTAAAATTTAGAATTAACTTTTTTTTCAGCCGTTTTCTTCTTTCAGTTGGCAGCGACAAGTGCCACATCCACATGTGAGCCTTCCTTTCACACTGACCTTTTGTGTTGTGGCTCAGTGCAAGGCAAGACACATTCAGTTTGTTTGTTGCCCTTTCCAGATGACTTATGGCACCGTACAACAACAAATACAGCATAAAACTGCTTAGAAACAAAACAAACTCGATAAGAAATAAACATAATAAATAACAGCAGGCTGGGTATTGTGACCCCTTCCCCTGACATTAAACAGCGGAGGCTGGATTTTCAGTATGGGCAGATGGTGACGAAAGGTTCTTTCTCACCTTCATCAGCACCTACCCTTTTGTGCTAAAACCTGGGTACCTTGTTTTCAAAGGGGCCCTAAATTTTTTTCGTGGCAGTTTTTTGTGACTTGTGGCACTTTCTGTGACTTGTGGCAGTGTATTGTGACTTGTGGCAGCATACTGTAATACATTAAGACAAACTGGTAGAAAAGAAGCCGACTCACCAAATCAAATAAACATATTTTTTTTACTGTCTGTCTTTTTTGCCTTTTCCATTAATTTTTTTCATTCCTTTAAGGTACAGTGTCAATTTACAAGCACTACAAATGTTTCAGAATCACTCCTTCATCAGTGTATTGCACTGTCCTGTATAAACAAAATATATCAATTAACATGTAGTTCCTTATTGGAAAGCATAAATTCATAACAACTATTTGCTTGAGAAGCTCACCTTAAAAGGGTTGCACACCTTTCCAAATTATTTAAACATATATGTGTCTCCTATCTGGAATCATAAAAAATGGCTGGAATCACTTAGTTATCATTTCTACTTTTGTTTTCTTCTCTCAATGTACAGTACTTATACAAAAACAAGATAGCTGCATAATACTCCAGTACAAATACTAAATGTAAGAATTCATACTGTTCCACAAACCTTCTCATTCAGTAACTTTGTTTCCCATAAAGTGCACTGTAGACAAACAGAATATGTAAACCTTCACAAAGGCATCCATTACTTTATGTAAATCTCTTTCACATAAAGTTAATACATGTAATTCCTGCAACCTGTTTCCTCAATTTACTTAACTAAAAAACATCGCTCAGAATAAAGTCTCTTATTCTCCTATTAAGAGCACATAGCTTCAAAAAAACTCTTGTTCATAAAAAATATATTTTACACAACTTCTGTGTAATTTGTAAATCGATCTTTCATAGCTTATCTATAAAACACAGTCATATCATATTCTCTCCGTATAGGTTGCAAAGAAAAACAACTCATTCAACAAAGGGGTTACAAACAATCTTCAAACCATTTCTAATTACATCTTTATCTCACAGTTATTTCCCACACTCTATTCACATTAGCACCATGACAGTTGCTCAATGAAGGTACACATACCTGCATATGCTTATATTAGCTTATTCTGTGTATAAAATCTGCAAAGAGAAGTGTGTATGAATGTATTGTCAACAATTCCCTATTTTACTACTTGAAAAAGTCATTCGATATGTAGCCAGAATCAAGAGAGTGCTCACATTTTAATGTTCTAGCACTTCATACGCTCCAGACCTCCACTATGGTGCGGGAGGCTTCTGTGAGTGCCTGGCATAGTTTTAAATGTTTTTAGGTTGTTTTACTTCCTGGAGAGTTGGGCATTCTGGAATTGTAGCCCTAGGTTATGTGACCCATGAGCTCAACCCTTTCACGCCTGATCTGCTAAAAGCAGCACGTAGTCTCAATATCACTTAAGGTTGTATAACCAAGTGTCTCCAGATCTTTTTGGAACATTCTTATTCTTAAAAAAATAAAATAAACATCTATATGTAGCAGTTCTCTAAGGAATCTTTTTAAATTCATGAATGTATTCTTACTTTATTAATTCACGAAGTAAAACGTATAGTTTAGATACATGTGGGGTATGTGTTTATTGGACAAAAAAATAAACTACCTAAATCTGTGTATTCAAAAAAATGTGTTACCTACCATCTTAGGTTTACGTAGAGGGGACAAGGGTCCCACCTGTGCAATATGGCCCATAACTATAGGGTATCAACGATTTACAAATTATACTCTAACTTAAAGGTAAAACACCTTTTGACATTTCTCAACCTCTTTTAACCTCCCACCTATAAATGGTTTAACAGTGTGTTTACACTGTTCAAGTGTACAGTTAGTCTCTTATCCAATATTCACATAGTCAGAAAACATAAAGCAAGTTTTCCTAGGCTGTAAACACTCTTGGTTATAGTTTAAGCTTGTTTTTATCCAAAGAAAACCTCTTTAAAGAATCTTAGTAGGGAGTCAGCCTGATGACACTGAGGGGTGAGGTGCTGGACGCCACACCTCGCTTACGCCGGTGACCCGGGTTCAGGAATGAGCCCGTGTTGTTGAGGGTTGGCAGGGGAGAGGAAGGATTGAGCATCCATAGACTGCTCTCCTCTCACTCGGGAGGGATCTAAGGACTGCCTGGTGCAACAGCAGCCCCGTGGAAGCTGGAGGACATGTGCATGTCTGGGCACAAAGTAGAGGGGGGAGTTGTGGCGGGCATCTTGAGACACCATTGCACGACCAAACTCCTGGGGGGTGGGACAAGGGATGTAAAAATGGGGAAAAAAAACTCTGAGAGGATAGGCAAAGGCACCACCACCTGCACCACACTCCCAAGGCTGGGCACCTCACTCTCCCCATCCCTGACACTCCAACTGGCACTCTATACTGTAGATAGAGCACCCTGGGAGGATAGGGCAGCCCTTCCCCTTGAGGGTTTAAAACCGGGGGTGTAGCTGGTTGGAGTGAGGAGAGTAGCTGAGACTGCCACAGTGGGAGGTAGAGAGCAAATTAGGTGGCTGCCGAAGAGAGTTCCTCCAGTAAGGGTGCAGAAAACAGAGTCTAAAAAAAAAGACTCTTAGTAGGTACTTATTGGGTAATGAACTTGCAAAAAATACCTAATCTCTGTGAAAAACACCACAAAGAGGAGAAATTCATTATATATGTGCCTAAATTCAAGTATAGGTTGAATATCCACATGGCTAACAGGGAAGTTGGACTACAGGTGTTAAAAAAAAAGGTGGCATAGTTGTAATGAAGGACTATGAATACTATAAATCAGTATGTTTGAATTTATTACAAGACAAAAAGAACTGTATTAAGTTACAGAAGGATCCGACTGAGTAAATTAAGGATCTTGTGAAATCTTTGCTAGAAATGGCATTTGATAACAAGTGGCTTACAGAATAGGAGAGGAATGCATTATTCAGAAATAACCCCTCTGTGCCATTGTCTTACATTTTGCCAAAAATACATAAGGACTTACATAAACCCCTGGGCAGACCTGTAGCATCAGGTATTAATTCACTATTAGAACCACTCTCTATTTATGTAGACTACCACATTAGACCTTTCATGGAACAAACAAGGGCATACATAAAGAACTGTACAGACATGATTAGACTGATTGAGAATGAGAATAATACAGATTTGGACATTATACCGTGTATATTAGTCACATGGGATTTAAAAGACATTTATACTTCTAATCTATATCAGGAAGGCTGCACTACACTGTACGAACTACTGGAGCGAGAAAGAAAGGATGATTTACCACCTAATAGTTTGTTAATTAAAATGGCAGAAATAGTTCTGAACCAAAACTTTTTTAAGTTTGAAAAAGATTTTTTTCTTCAAATACGAGGTACAGCCATGGGTTCTTGTATGGCACCTTCATACGCTAATATTTATATGAGTGCTTTTGAAGAGAAATACATTTTTGTAGAATATAATAGATTTTTGAATCATATAAGAGTTTTACGCTGTTTTATCAACAATATTTTTTGTACATGGACTGGTAGCACAGAACAACTTATGGAGTTTAATGTGTACTTAAATACAAGATTGGAGAATTTGGTCTTTACTATGACTGCAGACTTGAATGAAGTTCCTTTTTTAGATCTGTGGATCTGTAAGAATGAGAATAAATTTGCTACTAAGGTTTACAGGAAACCCATGCATCAAAACTCTTTATTAAGAGCAGATAGCTTTCATCCAGAAAATTTAATACAGTCAATACCGTATGGGCAATTGGTGAGAGCGAAACAAAATTGCATATCTGATGATGAATTTTTAAAAGCACAGAACAATATGGAAACAAGGTTTATAGAAAGAGGTTACAAAGTATCTACCTTACAAGAGGCTAAAGCTAAAATACAAAATAAAGAAAGAGGCGGGTTACTAAATGAGGCAGAACACTGACAGCAGAGAGACAATAACAGAGAGGTAGAAAAGAAAATTATTCTGTCTACTACATATAATGATATCTTTGGACAAATTAAGTATACTGTTTTCAAACATTGGGATGTACTCAAATCAACTCCACTTGGGGAAAAAGTTTTTCAAAACCCCCCAATGGTAGTTGCAAAAAGTAATAAGACACTTGGAAACATTTTGTCTAAAACTTTACATAAGATACCTGATGTTAGACCACAACACTTTACGTCAGCAATAGATATAAAGGGTAACTTCCCGTGCGGTCACTGCATTCACTGTAATAATACTTATACAATAAAAAAGATGGGGAATGTGGCTAAAGACGAGGATATTTTCATTAAACAATTCATTAATTGTTCAACGGAAGGTGCAATTTATTGTCTCAAAAGCCAGTGTGATTTACTACACATAGGGAAAACTGAGAGATGACTAAAATCTAGACTTGGAGAACATAAGTCAGACATAAGAAGGGGAGACATTTCATCCCCAGGTGCCAGGCATTTCATTGAGGCAAGTCATCAGTTACCAAGTTTAAGATTTTTTGGGATTGAACATGTTGCACCAAATATGAGAGGAGGGGATTATAGAACCTATGTTCTGTCAAGAGAAGCATATTATATTGACAGATTTGAGGTCACAAAATTAAGATATGGATTGAATGATTCAATAGACTGACAACCTATACTGTAGTCCAACTTCCCTGTTAGCCACTGTGGATATTCAACTTACACTTGAATTTAGGCAAATATATAATGGCTTTCTCTTTTTGTGGTGTTTTCACAGAGATTAGGTATTTTTGCAAGTTCATTACCCAACAAGTACCTAATAAGAGTCTTTAAGGAGGTTGTCTGTGGATAAAAACACGTTTAAACTATAACTGAGAGTGTTTACAGCCTAGGAAAACTTGCTTTATGTTTTCTGACTGTATGAATATTGGATAAGAGACTAACTGTACACAAACAGTGTAAACACACTGTTAAACCATTTATAGGTGGGAGGTTAAAAGAGGTTGAGAAATGTCAAAAAGGTGTTTTACCTTTAAGTAAGAGTATCATTTGTAAATCGCTGATACCCTATAGTTATGGGCCATATTGCAGAGGTGGAACCCTTGTCCCATCTACGTAAACCTAAGATGGTAGGTAACACATTTTTTTGAATATATAGATTTAGGTAGTTTATTTTGTGGTCCAATAAACACATGCCCCACATGTATCTAAACTATAGGTTTTACTTTGGGAATTAGTAAAGTAAGAATATCGTTCACGAATTTAAAAGATTCCTTAGAGAACAGTTACATATAGATATTTATTTTATTTTTTAAGAATAAGAATGTTCCAAAAGATCTGGAGACACTTGATTATACAACCTTAAGTGATATTGAGAAAAGTGCTGCTTTTAGCAGATCGGGCATGAAAGGGTTGAGCTCATGGGTCACATAACCTAGGGCTACAATCCCAGAATGCCCAACTCTTCAGGAAGTAAAACAACCTAAAACATTTAAAACTGTGCCAGACACTCACAGAAGCCTCCCATACCATAGTGGAGGCATGGAGCATATGAAGTGCTAGAACACTAAAATGTGAGTACTCTCTTTAGTCTAGCTACATATCAAATGCCTTTTTCAAGTAGTAAAACAGGGAATTGTTGACAATACATTCACACACACTTCTCTTTGCAGATTTTATACACAGAATAAGCTAACATAAGCATATGCAGGTATGTGTACCTTCACTGAGCAACTGTCATGGTGTTAATGTGAATAGAGTGTGGGAAATAACTGTGAGATAAAGATGTAATTAGAAATGGTTTGAAGACTGTTTGTAACCCCTTTGTTGAATGAGTTGTTTTTCTTTGCAACCCATACAGAGAGAATATGATATGACTGTGTTTTATACATAAGCTATGAAAGATCGATTTACAAATTACACAGAAGTGTAAAATATATTTTTTTATGAACAAGAGTTTTTTTGAAGCTATGTGCTCTTAATAGGAGAATAAGAGACTATATTCTGAGTGATGTTTTTTAGTTAAGTAAATTGAGGAAACAGGTTGCAGGAATTATATGTATAAACTTTATGTGAAAGAGATTTACAAAATTTAACGGATGTCTTTGTGAAGGTTTACATATTCTGTTTGTCTACAGTGCACTTTTATGGAAAACAAAGTTACTGAATGAGAAGGTTATGTGGAACAGTATGAATTCTTAAATTTAGTATTTGTACTGGAATATTTTGCAGCTATCTTGTTTTTGTATAAGTACTGTACATTGAGAGAAGAAAACAAAAGTAGAAATGATAACTAAGTGATTCCAGCCATTTTTTTATGATTCCAGATAGGAGACACATATATGTTTAAATAATTTGGAAAGGTGTGCAACCCTTTTAAGGTGAGCTTCTCGAGCAAATAGTTTTTATGAACTTATGCTTTCCAATAAGGAACTACATGTTAATTGATGTATTTTGTTTATATAGGACAGTGCAATACACTGATGAAGGAGTGATTCTGAAACGTTTGTAGTGCTTGTAAATTGACACTGTACCTTAAGGCAATGAAAAAATAAATAGAAAAGGCAAAAAAGACAGACAATAAAGAATACGTTTATTTGACTTGGTGAGTCGGCCCTTTTCTACCAGTTTGTCTCAATGTGTTTATTGTCAATTTGGTAGTGAGCCACTCCTATAATTATCCTCTTTTTCTACCGATGTTGGCTGGTCTGGAACATTTTTCTTTGAAGCATACTGTAACAGACCTGCTTGGTCAGGCCCACCCCTGAACTCAGAAGCCTCACAAGGAAAGGAGCTCCTGGAGGTTTCTGCGGAAAGGAGGGCATCAGTTTCTGGCACCTTTCTGTGTCCTGTGGGCTGTCGAGGTTTTGGAGCGACAGCCCCAGGTGCAAACCAACTCGGACTGTGAGCAGGATATAGAAAGGCAGGACTGTGCTGGAGGAGGGCAGATCTGGTGGAGAGCTCATTATGGAAAGGCCTGCAGTGCTGGGAGTGGGTGTAAGCTGAAACTGCAAGAAACATAACTAAACTATGTGCAAAAAATAACTAAATTATGAAATTAATTTGCCATTCCTATTAAAGAAAATCAAAGATGACCTAGATAGATAGGAGAACTCCCTCTGCCGCCTGTATGGAGGCAGTATAGTGCAGTGAGTTAAGGCTCTGAGCTGCAGATCTGGAGACCTGGGTTTGAATCCCACAGCCACTTTGCAGCATACTGTGTGATCCTGAGCAAGTCACTTAACTTCCTTGTGCTCCCAGGTTGCATCTGAAACAAGCTTCAGCTTAGTGTGCTACTCCTGGTTAAACAATGTTCCCAACCCTCATAGGAAAGGTAAACACCCTCAAAATGTACATCTTGGCCAGGCTGCTGTGCTGCAGTCATTACCAGTGAAACTGACACTGAAGTTCTTTTGGAAGGTAAATAGTGCCCACTGGCATGCACATAGCGGGTGGCCACAGTGTGATATTCAATGGTGTTGAGCCATGGTGCAGCACCATTGAATATCATCCTGTCAGCCCTGGCACATCCCAGTTGTGCTGCGCCCAGGCTTGTGCCACAGCCTGGCGCAGTCTGAATATCCCACCCATGGTGTTTAAATATTTAAAAAGCTGCTGTTGGGTTCAATCATGGCTAAGTACAACCTAGTACTCAAGATGACATGGTATAAAAGTCAAAGAGGAAAAAATGTACAGAAGATTGGGGGGTAAACAAAGAAAAACAGGGGAGAACCAGGAAAAAAGAAAATAAGGAAAAAAGGGGAGAGGGAAAGAGAAGGATTCGAACCCAGTGCCTGTTGACTTTTTGTAACGGCTACAGGTATTTGTATTCTAAACATAGCATTTGCAAAATTTCACATGACCAATAAGCTTTATAAATATGCTTACTTAATAGCACTGTGACAAAACATATCAGATCACTAAGATAAATCTTGACTTCCTGAAAAAATGATTGAAACCTAGCAATATTCAAACAGACTGGAATAAGAGAAAGAACAGAAGTAGAAGAACACAACCTCTGAATTAAATACATCTACCATTGACAGAGAAATCATTAGCACAGGAACGTAGAAACAGAATTTGTCAGCAGAATAGGACCACTTGGCCCATCCAACCTGCCCAGATGTTCCCTGCCTAATCTATCTCCGTGGACCCCAACTGGTCTCTGGCTACCCTCCCTCCTGTCTTCCTATTTTCTAACATATTCCTATGTCTATACCACACATGCTTGAAGCCCTACCACTGTTTTTGCCTCCAGCAGTTCTGCTGGCAGTCTGTTCTAGGCATCTACTACCCTTTCAGTTAAGAAGTATTTTCGTCACATCTCTCTTAATCTCCTGCCCCCCCCATCCTCCAGCTTCATGGCATGCCCCCTGGTCCTGGTGTTCTTATTTGTTTGAAAAAGACTCCCCTCCTGCACCTTGTTCACCCCTGTGAAGTACATGTCGGTCTTTTTTTATGTCACCTCTCCTGCTCCTCTCTTCCAGGGTGTACATGTTGAGATCCTTTATCCTTCCCTCGTAGGGCTTCTGCCCGCTTAGCACCCACTTATTCCACCACAAATGGGGCCATTTGGAAAGAACCTCTTGTCAGACCAGGATGTCTGTGTGTGCATGGCTTATACTGCCAAAAGAGCTATGCAGTTCATTCATTCATTCACTTATTCACTCAGTCACTCAGTCAGTCAGTCACTCACACTCACTCACTCACACAGTCACTAACTCACTCACTCACACAGTCACTAACTCACTCACTCATACAGTCAATCACTCACACAGTCACTAACTCACTGCCTTACTCACTCATAGTCAGTCACTCACTCACACAGTCACTGACTCACTCACTCACTCACTCAGTCAGTCACTCACTCACAGTCACTAACTCACTCACTCAATCATACAGTCACTTACTCACACAGTCACTTACTCACTCACACAGTTACTCACTCAGTCACTAACTCACTCGCTCACACACACACACACACACACACACACACACACACACACACACACAGTCATTCACTCACACACAGTCACTCACTCAGTCAGTCACTCTCTCATTTGCTCACTCACTCACTGAGTTACTCATTCACATACTCACACGCTCATGTACTCCATCCGCTCATGATGTCCATCCCGTTGATTGGCAGTGGTGGGGCAGAGGGAGCTGGGGCAGAAGGCAAAGGTTGCAGCAGTTGGCACGTGCTCGGTTCCCCTGTGCAGAGGGCACTATCACTTCTGGACCAAGATCAAGGCAGGCTCAAAAGGTCCAATTCATTCCACCTCAGTCAGACCAGGGTCTGCTGCAGACCCCTGAAAGATATTTAAATGAAAACATGTTTTGACCTCACAGTTCTTCAACAAAAGAGGCTTACTCCTGAGCTGAAAGAGCATGTGTTCACTTGTAATAAATAGACAACCGACAATTTTATTTATTGTGTGTTAGTAGTAAATACTTCCTACTTTTATAAAAATTATATGTTTGTACAATACATCTAGTGTGTTCTTACTTTTGTTTGTTGTCTATTTTTTTGCTAACCAGGGTAGGTCCACTGGGTGCCGTGCTCATTTTCGAGACGACCGGTTGCATAACACACAGTACATACAGTACAACACACATCAGTACAATAAATGACAGTACAGTAAAGCACATTGTCAACATAAAACAAAATGAGATCACAAAGTAATTAAGCGTAGCATGACATTTACAGGCTTCACCATCCTTTACTTGTCAAACTGGTAGTAAAGAGTTCAACAGACTGGTGTGGTGTGATGTGAGAAAATCCCAACTACTTTGGAGTCCCTGATGTATTTCAATGAGCACCTATAGACCTATTTCTATCTTTTTCAAAAGAAATTGACACTTTCTGTGAGTGACAAATTGTACCTTTTGTATGTGACTAACATTGCAACCTATCAGCATGATTTGCTATGTCTTTTTAAATAGCAAAGCTTCTGTTTTCTCTTCCTAAGTGAAAACCAATTAAGAAGAAACATGCTAAATCATAACAAAAGCTCACAGATTATCCAGAATCACATATTTGTATGCTATCTATGACATTTTGGGGGAAGAAAGCTTTACTTCTCTTCAACAAAATCTGCAAGCAATTTTGCGGTTTCCTATTAAAATACGCTGCCTGCTTTGAAAGATTTTCTGACTTCATAATACAAGGATTCTGCTGGATTCTTTTTACTCTTAGTAGGTAAATAAAATAAAATAAAAAGGGTAAGTAAAGGAACAAACAAATGCATAAAAAATGTTATGAATGAACAAAGTGGTCCCCAGCCTTCATTCTGTAAGAGGTATACCTCCTAGGCATATGCTGTCCTAAATCATGATGTCTGCTTGTGACATCACAGTCACTGCCACAGCATTAGACTGTGATGTCATCAGCATGGGTTAGGACATCAGCTCCGTCCTGTTAGCTTTAAGAGAATTCTATGGGACAGATCTCTGATTTTCCTGAAGATGCATTGAACAAAAGAAAAAAAAAACAGAATGGATTAAAACTCAAATTGCAGGGGAATTTTGTGTTTCTGTGCTGTGCTTAAGCAAGTTGTGATTTTGCTGTTTGTGAATGGAGCCAATTGAAGGTCCTTTTGTTCTCCTAAGCGGAGTCTTCAGCAGCTGCTCCCTGATAGTCTCATTTTAGCAGCATGTGTCCATGTGATATAAAGAAGATGTGTGAGACAGCCGAGTATTATCTCTGATAGCACAAATCTCATGGGGAAGGGAGACTGTAACAACTGGCACTGCATACAACATCTAAATCAGTGGGGGGAATGGAAGGGATATTTAAAAAAAGGCACTTTCCAGCCAAAAGAACCGCAGATTCCAAAGGAGACTGAAGGTGATTACAGTGTTGCCCCCAGCCACACCAACTGCTTAAGGGGAAGTCACGAAGGAGGATTAAGATGATATCCTGTGATATTGCACAAGTGCACCAACCCCTGAATTATTGGGGTTGGGGGGAGGGAATAGGAGCTTGCTCTCTGCTGGTTTTGTTTTTGTTAAGCTTTTACTCCCCTTCTGGCATTTGCCTTACTGCCTCACAGCCTCAGTTCTCCACCCTATACAGCATTGGCCCCCACCTCACCGACTCAACCTCCCAGCATCCTGCCACCTCACTGACTCAACCTCCCAGCACCTTTCCTCTGTTTTGCAGAGCACTGTGCCCCCACCTTACTAACTCAACCTCCCAGCATCCTGCCACCTTACCAACTCAACCTCCCAGCATCCTGCCACCTTACCGACTCAACCTTCCAGCCTTCCAGCATCCTGCCACCTTACCAACTCAACCTCCCAGCATCCTGCCACCTTACTGACTCAATCTCCCAGCATCCTTCATCCACGCCGTACAGCACTGGGCCCCCATCTTACCAACTCAGCCTCCCAACATCCTGCCACCTTACTGACTCAATCTCCCAGCATTTTTCCTCCACACTGTACAGCACCAGGCTCCCACCTTACTGACTCAACCTCCCAGCATCTTTCCTCTGCTCTGTACAGCACTAGGCCCCCATCCTTCTGAGGCCACCTCACATCCTCCATCTACTGTGCCAAACAGCACTGGGCCCCCATCATTCTGAGGCTACCTCCCATCCTCCGTCTACTGCACCAAACAGGAACAGGTCCCCACCTTTCTGAGGCTACCTGCCATTCTCCGTCCACCACTCCAAACAGCACTGGGCCCCCACCTTTTTGAGGCTACCTCCCATCCTCTATCCACTGCTCCAAACAGCACTGGACCCCAACTTTCTGAGACTACCTCTCTCTCCATCCCAAACCATCAGTATAGGGCCCAAAAGTATCCACAGTGACTCATCATGCAGGCAGTCATCATGATTTTACCCTCATTTTCATGCTGGACTAAGCCTCCTTTCTCAACGTGGTGCCACACCTTGCCACACTATGGTCTCTCCAGCAAGCAGAGAGTCCTATAGATAGAGATCATCTCCACTGCCCTCCAGAGGAGTTGCTGCTGCTGCTGGTGCAGTGCTGGCAGTCCCTCACTGCAGATGATGAATCATGGGTTTTCCGGGCCTAATCCCTAGTCCTGGTCACCTGCACGGTAACACGATGCACTACCACTGGGTCATCGTATCCCCCTACCCTAGTTCTGAAGGTAGCCCTGGTGGTTCATACACCACTGGCATTTAAGCAATAACGACTGAGAAGCTAGTCATTTCCGAGGGATTAATGACTGTAGCTTTGGGCCACTTCCCTCCTGCCGGTCATTAATCCAAGGAAATGACCAGCTTTGAGGTCATTACTGTGATTGTAAGTCTAATCGTAATAACAATTTTCATTTTTACCTTTTTGTTTTACATACTGGTTTTAAGCAGAGTGGTGCGAGCCATGCGCGCCGCACAGCATCAGTTGGCAGCTGAATCGGTCATTTCTAAGATGTTAATGACCAATCCAGTAGCCAATCAGGAGGCTCCCTAGGCTCATGAATATTTAATTAGACTTATAATTGTCTATAAATTGGGCAGGGGAAAGAGGGCTGAGCTTAAGAATGGAACATCCAAGGGTCAGCCCATTGGCACAATGGTGGGGCTACCATTCTAACACAGCAACCCAGGCTTGGGAATGGGCCTAAGTCACTGGGTGCTGACTTGGTGGAGGAGTGCAGCTGGCTTCGCTGCAATACTTGATGCCTGGGTATTTGCAGGAAGCAGTGCAGTAAGAGCAGTTTCTTGGGGATGGGGCACCCGGCTGGTGCTATGCTGCATGTTCTTGTTTGCATGTGTGTGCTCACCGTAGCCACGGGCATCCTAAAGCTGTGGGACAAGAAAAGCGTGGATCCCAGCTAGCACAAGATGAGTTCTGGCCTCTTGCAGGCTCCTGAACCTGTGTCTCGACCCACCTCTGATCCAGATCTGTTCTCGGCAGGAGTTTGGGATCCCCACTGCCCCACCATTGGCAAGAAGCCACTGAAGACTTATGGAGCGATGATAAGATCAAGCAAATCTGAGTGACATGGCTGGGGGAAGGGGGGCATGATGGGAGCATGCCTGGAAACAGGGATAAAAATATGAAACCAACAAAAAAAAAAAGACAGAACCTCCGTAACACAAAACCTCCCCAAATCTCATCCCAACACAGAGTGAATGAGAAAAGTTGCCAGTTTTCTCTTTACCTTAGAGGTTGTTTTTTTTTTTTTTTTTACCATTTTAAATGAAGAGTTAACGCCACCTTGAGTTTGCGAGAGTGGAGCCCACTGAGCGGCGCTGCCATGTTGTCTCGCTCGTTAGTTACTTGTAGGATAGCAGCTCGAACTGTAATTGAAACGGATGGCCCAACTGACTTCCTGAAAGCCTGGGGGCAAAAAAAAAATCAAGCTTTAACCAATTGGAATGAATGTTTTGTTAAGAGAATCAGGATTTGGCTGCATGTCTCGATTGATTGCCTGTTATTGACATGTGCCACCTGTGAAGATAAAGCCAGCTGTGAAGGGTATTTATGGGAAATCCTGCTACCGTGTCACGATCACCAGTTTTGAAACACGCTGATATTTGAGGATGAAAGTCAGTGTTCTGCTGGCTGTGTCTTCGCTATCTGACACATCAATAGCAATTTATTTTTAAAATAAACATTTTGCTTTGGCATTTGTAAACACCAATTTCATGACATGTTGCAAAGACAGCACAAAAAGAGAACTAGCTCAAAATCAGGTTGAATTTTGCTAGTATAGACAAACAGAACCGGTTCCAAAACAGAATCTCCTAGAACTAAAAATGGGTGAATGAAACTCCTCTATTAATTATAGCTCTAATGTAGCCCCCTCCCCATGTCTAGGGGTATGCAAATGGCAAAGGGGAAGGCAGTGTACAAACAATGATATGCACCTACTTGACCTCCAGGGACTTGGGATGACATCCGGAGTACCTGGATACTTTTGGGCCAGTCAGAGCTGCAATTAAAATGAGTTAGTAACAAAACATTCTCCAAACATTACGAAGGTCCATACAGAACATAAAGCATAAAACCGAAACCTTTTTATTTTTTATCTCAAAGCTCATTTGCATCTTTCTCAAGGGAGGAAAGCTGCAATAATCACTGTTCTGATCTTAAAAGTCCATCCCAGGTACATGTTTCAATTAACATGTCTCTACAAGGCACCTCGGTTTACCCAAAATGGGGGCAGGTTGATAATACTTCCGACCAGCTTTAAAATCCTTGGTTAAGGGTTCAGAACACTCCAAAATTAATTTGGGGCTGCAAGCAACTCAGTGGGCCACACATTCTCTTTTTCTTACATTACTTCACCCAAAGCATCAATCTGTCTTCTCGCCCATAATTCTGGGGCGCTCTGACTGTGCTGATTACTGGTACTAATATGCTCACGAATATAGCTCAGTCCATAAGGACAGGTATTTCACATTCTGAACAGCCAATTGCTACCTCAGCCTAGTCCTTCAAAGTGTGCCAGCAGTCCAGGCATGGCAGGGGGTACTTCACACTACAACACTGCTTAGGGAGATGCCATTACCAGTCTACCTCCCCTAGACCCAGTACCAGTCATCCACTACCAGCCCCTTTGCAGCGGGCAAAACAGTAGGAGCCTCAGCCTTTAGGCCTACATTGTCACACCACAAACTATGCACCCACTCAGGGAAATGAGCTACACCAAAATTTACAGTGGCACAGAGAAACAGACACCCCTTGGGGGTCCGAGACTGCCACAGCTGCTGTCTCCTACCCTCTCCTAAGAACTGACCCCCATGGGAAAAAGGTCCAAATGCCAATTAGAGCTTCACAGGCTTTGTCCTAACATGAGAGGATCACAATTTAGGGGCAAGGAGAGGTGGCACCCCCTGGGTGTATGAGGTTGTCACAGGTATTAGCTCTCACAATCTCTGAAGAACAGACCTCCATGGCTAGTGGGTCCCAGATGAAGTTAACTTCTTTCACTAGCTAAGTCCCCACATCTGGGGATCCAAGTGGAATTTCCACCAATTTAGAACAAGAGGTGTCTAAACAGTCTCTCACTTCAGAATAAAATACTGAGATTTCCAGTCCATCCTACCACTTTCTCTTTTGAAGTAAAAAATGCCTCAGCTTTCTCTTTCTCTTCTGTTCTCGGATCAGTCCCCATTGGGATATCTGTCAGTGGTGGCCACCATGACTCCCATCGAACTTTAGTGGGTTTGTCTTTGGAAAAGTACTTCACAGGAGGAAGCACTGGCATTCCTTACCAGCCACGTGGCTCCCTCCAGAATGATGCAATCTGCCTCAGCTCTCCAGCCTCAGCAGTTGGCCCTCCCTTTAGAACACTGGCTCAGCCTCCAACAATCTGCCTCAGCTCTCCAGCCTCAGCAGTTGTCCACTCCCTTTAGAACACTGGATCAGCCTCCAACAATCTGCCTCAGCTCTCCAGCCTCAGCAGTTGTCCACTCCCTTAGAACACTGGATCAGCCTCCAACAATCTGCCTCAGCTCTCTAGCCTCAGCAGTTGTCCACTCCCTTTAGAACACTGGATCAGCCTCCAACAATCTGCCTCAGCTCTCCAGCCTCAGCAGTTGTCCACTCCCCTTAGAACACTGGATCAGCCTCCAACAATCTGCCTCAGCTCTCTAGCCTCTGCAGTTGTCCACTCCCCTTAGAACACTGGATCAGCATCCAACAATCTGCCTCAGCTCTCCAGCTTCAGCAGTTGGCCACTGCCCTTTAGAACACTGGCTTAGCCTCCAAAGGAGCCAGGAGGTTAACCCTTTGTAGTATGGATGACCACATAAGCTACACATTCTCTAGTAGTCCTAACTAAGGAGCTGGGCTCCTTAGGAGGGCTACAGTAAATTACATATATAATTTCAGCCAAGGCACTTTGAGAACCACTGGACTTTTGATCTTATGTACAGTTGGCATCTTGTGTGGCAGCATGAAGTGGAAGGTCCCATGACATTAGTGGTGGACTAAGGGCCCTCCTTTTGAGTTAGCATAGCAATAGGGGGCATAACTAAGCACATCGGAGCCACAGCTATGGATGATAACAGGTGGATTCGGGTATTTTGTACATTGTGATGTACCCAACCTTCATGGCAGTGACTGTGACCTACACAACCTAAAATATAATGGCCTGGCTTTTTGCTATGCTGAGGACTTGCAGCATGATTGTCCTGCATCCCAGATGTGTAACATCATAAGTTAGATCACCTAAGAGAGGCATGGAATAGTGCGTCATACCCTGGTGAGGGGAGCCATGGTATAAAGCCCATATGATGATTGAGCACAGCCTTGCCAACTGCCCACCCAACTGACAATACTTCACAAGGGAAACTTGACCTGAGCTGGGGGCAAATTGGGGGGGCATGGGGGTAAGTGGCAGCGATGGTGAGGAGGGGGTCAGTGGTTGTACATGGAAAAGATTAGGCAGTGCTGCTGGCTGAAGATTACAGCAAGCAATAAAAAAGAGCATGTATTTACTTTGGTTCCTATTTTCTTTTGTTACAGAACTTTTCCTTCCCAGCCAGGCTAATCTTTCCAGGGATATAACCTGTGTAGGTCGGCATCTCCTCTCTCTTCAAGTCTCGCAACAGTCCAGTTACCACCACGGCTTTCCCCTTCACGGCAGAGGCTCAGGTGGGGGCTGTCTTCCCTTACGAGGCAGTCCAGTGTGTGGTCTAGCATCGAGTACTGGCAGGCACAAGAACAGAGGGGAATCCAGGAGTCCAGGCTGTCATATAGAAGGACATGGGATTTTCTCCATTTAGTTCTCTCCCATGTCCCCTGATGTGAGCACAGCCTTCTGGGTGGCCCACACATGCACAGAACATCCCTGTGGCAGGAACAGTGGTTGATGAGCTTCTGGAATCTCAGTGGTCACTGTAGAGCCAGAGCTCATGATTGGTTGTCCTCAACTGAGGCAGACTGCTGCACACCTAGCCTGCCCCCTGACTTGACTTTGCTCCTGAACCCAGGTTGCATGCACAGTAGCATGACGCGCTGCCACTGCGCCATTGGGGGTAGCCCACATATGTATTTTTATAAAAACAATATATCAGTGATTACAGTTAACTAGAGAGACTATATTTTTTTTAACTTCCCAGTTTCCTTTCCAGAGATTTATAACACCTCTTAGTAGCCAATTCCAAATGTCTATAGAAAAAGCATGCAACTTATATTGTTCCTCTGTATCCTAGATTACCTGACTGATCTTCTCATTTGCTATTAACTTCCCCATACAAGTAATCCACTCCCAGGCTGGCATGTGGGCACAACGGTAGCACTACTGCTTGTGACGCTGATGACCTGGGTTCAGACACAAGCCAGGGGTGTCGGCGGTCTGGCAGAGGTGGAGGAGGATCAAGCATCCTTTGGACTGCTCTCCTCCTCCTCCTCCAGGGAGAGAGTGGGGAAGAGTCTGGTGCTCAGCTGGCCCCTGGCGGAACCCAGGGTAGAGGCCGCCAGAGCTGGAAGTCTGGGGAGGCCTTGACAGGCGGTGGGTGCATGATGTCATGATGTCATTGCATGCTGCATCTTCCAGGGAATGCAAAATGGAAAAAATACCCTGGTCACAGCAAGATGACTGACATCCTCAACAGGCCCCGTACCCAACGACTCAGGCTCCTCCCAGCACCTGGACCAGATCCTGGTGGGTCGAGGGACTCCCTGCCACCCTGCCGCAGAGTGCAAGCCATGGGGGACTCTGGGAGAAGTAAACCCTGAGAAATGTTGGGGTGACAGGGCTGTGAGGACCAGGGGGAAGGGGGAGCATAAAAAAAAAGAAATCCCCTCCCCACCAAGGGAATTACATCAAGTTTCCATTTAGCTAAGAATAGTTAATATAACAAAGCATAGTGCTGCTGCTCAAACTCATAGCTGTGTTCTTGTCTAAGCTGACAGAGCACAGTGGTGTCTCCCAGATAAAGACTTTTGTATCTTTGTACTCCTTTTCTTACATTATTAGAAAAGAATCAAAGTACAATGTAGTGGTTGGAATTTATGAGACATCATTTAAAGTAGAATAAATGGTGAGTTTGAGAGCGTAATAGAGAATTAACTGTTTTCTGTATATAAGTGTAATGTATATAGTTAATAAGTTTTCTCTTTAAAGAACAACTCTCTATTATAATAAAAAGCTTAAAAACACTGGATTTACACCAGTTATGTTTTAACTTTATTGTTTTCTAGTTATTTGATATGTTCTTTACTTCCCCCTGCTGTTGGTCTACTAAATATTGTACATAATGCAGCAATTATTTCACCAAGTCTTTCAAAATGTATCGGACTCTCCCTTGCTAACCAAACAACGCTGTCTGTGGCATCACAGTCTGTTGTCATGGTGCGCACTATGATGTCATAAACAAAGGCACTATGAGGTTAACAGGGGAGAGGTAAATGTTTTCTACACAGATGTTTTAGCTGGCCTACCAAGATATGCTATACATTTTGGAAAGGAACATTGAAAATGGAAAAAAAAAAATGTAGTCTCTAGTAAATTGTAACAGCTGAAACATCTCATTTGTGAAAGCAGATACTGAAGTGCAGAGTCACTCTTTAAACAAAAAATGTTAAGTTAGCATGGGAAATTTATAACACAATAAGTCATTAGGTTTTCTCATATATAATGTTACTTAAACTTTAAAAAATTAGATTACAGGTATTGTATTTATTGATTGTAATTTTGAATCAATTTAATAAAAATCTATGAAGCAAAGAAAAAGAAAAGCATCACGATTGTCCCCAACTGACCTATAGTGTGTTCGAGTTATGACATCATACGTCACCATGACAACAGACTGTGATGCCACAAACAAGACACAATGAAATAAACACTGCTTTATCTTAAAGCTATGGTTTAGTAATGGGAGGATGTTAACAAGGCATGTGGTAATGTGTACTGTATTATCTTAAATATTTAGTGAACCAATGAAAAGAGACAGTGAAAAACTGGAACACACTAAGGTTAAACATATGTTGTAATTCCATTCAGGAGGACTTGCCAGGGCAAAATAAAATGTCATTTGTTTACCCTGGTCATCGATGAGCAGTTAATTACAATTCTCCACTTCAAGTAATGTTTGCTCAGTCAGCGGCACCACTGGGGAGAATGAAATTCATGCACTTTACCAGGAAATGCCAATGGAGCTGCTGTATGTCACTTAAATTCAGAATATATGCAGTGAGCATGGGGAAATCAATCTACATTAAGATGCTGGGGGTTAAGTCTTCCAGAGGCTCATTTAGGCAGGTGTCACTGGAATTGGGAGGGAGGGTCAGCGATCACTTTCATCAGTATTGTTATGGGGCTGACCTGTGTGGCTCCCAAACTACTTTTGCAGGTAGTAATGGACACACGTCAGGTATATCTATCGAATGTCTCCCACTTCCGCATCATGCGGGATGTTGCTTTCACCACTTTCAACAGCTCTGTCCCACTAGACAAAGGTACCGCCCCATGTAGAGAAGATGCTGGTCCACATACAGAAGCTGCTGTCCCAAATACAGAATGTGCCATCACACACAGAGAAGGCACTGTCTCACATAGAGAGCTGTCCCATATAGAGCTGGTACTGTATCACATAGAGAAAGTGCTGTCCTACATACAGAAGGTGCTATCCCACACAAGGAAGGTGCTGTCTCACATAGTGAAGGTGTCGTCCCACATAGAGAAGGTGCTGTCCACATAGAGAAGGTGTCACACAAAATGGGGGAGGTGACCCTCATACAGACAGTGCTGTCCTGTAGAGAGAAGGTGCTGTCCCACACAGAGAAGATTTTGTCTCGCATAGAGAAGGTGCTGTCTCACACAGAGAAGGTGCTGTCCCACATACAGTCAGTGCTGTTCCACATTAAGAAGGTGCTCCCTTACACAGTGAAGGTGCTGTTCCACACACAGAAGGTGCTGCCTCACATAAAGAAGATGCTGTCTTGCATAGACAGCACTGTCCCACATTAAGAAGGTGCTGTTCCACATGCAGACAGTACTGTCCCACATTAAGGTGCTGTCTCACACAGAAGGCACTGTTCCACATACAGAAGGTGCTGTCCCACACAGAGAGGGTGCTGTGTCACATAGAAAGGTGCTGTGTCACATAGGAAGGTGCTATCCTACACAAAGGGCTATCCCACACAGAGAAGGCAATGTGTCACATAGAGAAAATGCTCCACCACACAGAAAAGTTGTTGTCTAACATAGAGAAAGTGCTCTACCACAAAGAGAAGTTGTTGTCTAACATAGAGAAGGTGCTGTCCTACACACAGAAGGGGATGTGTCACATAGAAAGAGTGTTCTCCCACATTTAGAAAGTGCTGTCCCACATAGAGAAGGAGCTGTCTCACACAGAGAAGTTGCTGTCTAACATAGAGAAGGTGCTGTCCTACACAGAGAAGGTGAAATGTTACATACAGAGTGCTCTCCCACACTGAGAAAGTACTGTCCTGCACAGAGAAGGTGCTGTCTCTTGCAAAGAACGTGCATTCTCTCACTGCAAGCACAGACTTTAAAATAGAAATTCATAACAATCAATGAAGCAAACTCAAAGATAACCTTTTGCTAATAAATGTTTAGGGCTTGTATCTCCACCTTTGATGATGTGTCTTAAATTTTGAGGGCCAGTGTCCCACATTTTCACACATCTTGGATGTCAGTTGGTGTACCACATTTCAGAAGCAGCAGTCTGAGAGGCACTGTGGGACTACAGGTGGGTGCTATAGAATGCTGTGGTTACCTGCTCACAGCCTCCCCGGGAGTGTCCCATGCCCAATTGTATAGGACCATTTATGTACAGCATAGAAGGTGACCTACTATGATTGGTAGACCAGAGGAAATCATTGTATTTCATGGCCTAGTCACTTTACGGTCTAGTCGCTGCTCATTGTCTGCTGTTTAATGAAACACAATATACAGCTCAACTGACTTTATCTGAAATAAGCATTTTATTAATGCTTCATAGGACAATATACTGTATGCACCTATTTCTTTCTCCAGCTCTTCAGCAGGATGAAGCAAACGCTATGTTTAACACAGAAAGTAAGAAATAAAATACAGTTGAAATGTCTTAAGAGCGATTAACTGAATTTGTGCTCCACAGAAATTAGCATGAAGCGTCTTGTGGTTTGTACATTTCTTCGCTATGTTGTTTATGTGTAGAAGACACTTGTGGAAATGAGGCAGGCACTGGGCAGCCCATTTCATGCACCAGGAATACTTAATACCCAAT
Organism: Neoceratodus forsteri; assembly: GCA_016271365.2. Classification (NCBI taxonomy): domain Eukaryota; kingdom Metazoa; phylum Chordata; order Ceratodontiformes; family Ceratodontidae; genus Neoceratodus; species Neoceratodus forsteri. The sequence goes on from JADMNL010000033.1 coordinate 61,406,578, forward strand.
TATTAGTCACAGGGGGCAACCTGAGAGACACCCAAGTTGTGTTATCACTTAACCCTGAGTGCTGTCTTCTGTTTCAGTTCATTCCCAAAGTCAGGGAAGGGTTTATTAAGCAATAAGGCATGGCAAGGTGTGCGTTATCATGTAATAACGTCACTCCTGGGGTGGGTTGAAGCACAAGGTGAAGTCGAGTGCTTCCACCACCCAGGAGTGACGTTATACACACTAACACACCTTGGAGTGCCTTATTGCAATTATAAAATGGTTCGATGCTATACAAAGCAAAAAAATATTTAAGAAAGGTTTTAGTAGATTTTTTGTGGCAATATATCTTGGTTTCTGAAAAAGAAGTGAGGTCAGCCATGTGTGCAGACAGTGATGTTATCGTTCAATAACATCACTGTCCCAGGCACACACTGACCAATCAGGACACGAAATTTTGTTGCCATTGTATAATTTTTTTTAACCTCCTTTTCCTTTGCCAGTCCCACCACCATGGATCACTGTGGAGCTGCAATGCTGATCATCAGAAACATGCTGTAAACACCCTGACATAGCCATTTCAGGGGGCTGACCTTAACCGCTTGTTTGACTTACCATGTGACCCAGAGTTGCAGTAGCCTGCACATGGCTACAGTAGTCCACAGTTATAACTGAGAATTGTATACAGTAAAGAATGCAAGTCAAGAAATATTTCCATGATTATTGTACATTTATTCCATTCCTAGGATGCTTCCCTGCCTCCACCCACAGCAAAAGAAGACATGCCATGAACCATGCAGTGTGCCCCTCCGCTGTTCTTAGCCAGAGATGTCTCTCTGCGTCTTTCAGCACCCCCCTTCCCCATGAACCATCTGGTCCTACAGTAATGGCTATTCAGTCAAGCCACCCCTGGTTCTGCACACAATGGCTGATGGAGCTCCACTGGATCATCATGTGTCTCTTCACCGCACTCCGCCCCCACCCACAGGGCAACGACAGAGCAGGGCAGAGAAGCAACACTATGCCTCTACGCGATTAACCATACAGAAAGTTGCACTTCCTGAAGTGACTGTGCTGACCCTAAGCAAGTACAGCAATCAGCCCCAGGAGTCACAGTGGCTAATTCAGCAGCAGACACAGAGGCCCTGCACAAGTCAAGATGAACAGGTAGACGGTTAGCTGCACTAGTCCAGTGCACTTTCCACTATCCCCAGACAAGTTAAGTAAGCAATAAGGCACAAAGGGGTGAGTGTAAACCATGTTTTACAGCATGGCCAGGGGTGTAGTAGGCACAAGGCCAACGGCTGAGTGACTTCAGCTGCTGGCCGTGCTGTAAAATATGGTTTACACACACACCTGAGTGCCTTATTGCGCCTATAAAATGAATCACCCTTTTTTTTTTTTTACTTTTGACTATTGGGAAAAGCATGTTTATATGTAGAAAAATAGATTTACTTTGTGCATTTGTGATAAAATAATCCTTCCGCCCACTGCAAGTGACGTCATTGATGATGTCATTGTATTATTGCCTACTTTCTTCTTTCTGTTTTTTTTTCTCTGTTGTTCCCCACATTCAAGATATGGAATGTTCGTCATGGAATGTTTACCACAGAATACATGGATTCAAAATTCTGCTCAGTTCAACTGGCAGAATGTTTCTCTCCCAACACACTGTACACACAGACAACAAAGGCCTTTGTTACAGCCAGAGACTCAGTTATCTCACTGTCAGGGCAAGAAGAAGAGAGTTCCCTGATAAGCAGTTAAAGATAGAAGGGTGATTTTTAACTGTCAGCAAAGAAACAGTTGTAGTGAAAACTATAAACAATACTTATTGTTTCTAATTTGTTTATGTATGTAAGAAGAGTGTGATAATTAGGGAAACAGCATTTAATTTGTTTTATTTTATATATAAGGTAGTTTTATTTTTATGGCCCAGTTGAAGTTTTTTACAGTGTAAAGGTAGCAGCCACGTTTGTGGAGGAGAGATCAGCTCTGGCAGTAAAGGGCTAACTAAAGCGCCTGTGTTCCAAATGCCCATTGATCTGTGTTGCAGACTCTTCACTGCTGAGCAGTCCTTTTTACCCATGTGTAAACCATATTTTACACATAAATAAGAGCCAATCAGATTACATGATTTTACCCTGCCATTTTATAACTAATGTTAAAATCAACCTTGACACATTATAAGTTAATAGTGCCACCAAGAAATGTCTCTCATATAAGACAGTATCTTGTGAGGTTTATTTATTTTTATTTATTTATTTATTAAATTCTCGGATTACAAATACCTTTGAGCAGAAACTGCTCATTTACAAAGGTTCCACGTCAAAGGATGAGGGTCAACATACATACAGAGGTAGTAAAAGAATGCACAATAAACAACCAAAACAACTAAAAGAAAAAAATAAAGATACTCAGTTATAACATACTTTGAGATAATATTCATATAACGAGCAGCTTGAGTAGGCAGCTGGCTGCGGTAGCAATAAGAGATAGAGGGCACCATAGGCAGTTAGTATTGCAGGCGTGCAACTGGGAGAGGAAATTGGCAGGCTAATGGGCCACTGTCCAATGGTGGTGGAAAATGTCTTGTACCAGTGGAGATGTGAAGCAGGAAAGAGTCACAAGGAAGGCCGGTGCCAGAGGGAATGAGACTGGGAAAGGGACGAGCTGTGACATGAGTGAGCTGGGAGGTGTTTAGAGAGATCTCTGTTCAGAGAAGCAGTCACATTGAGTGGTAGAGGTGAGGTAAAGTTTGAGATTCCTTTTGAAGGGTCCAAGTGTAGTAGAGGAAAGTGCTTCTTTATTGAGGGAATTGAACCATTGAGCGGCTCTATAGATAAAGGACCACTGACCCATGGAGGTACGACATCTTGGAACCTGAAAGGTTAGAGATTAGGCACCACATGTTTGTTGAGTGCCACTGTAGGTAGTAAGGAGTGAGCTAACACCAGATGAGGTTTAGATGAGAGGACTGCAAAGCGAAGTGGTTCTGGTTGCCCAAACCTCACAAGATTACCCGTATACAGTTCCATGGGAGGCATTACTTTTTTTATCATAAATCACTCAGGTTAGCTAAAGTGATTTATAGAGGATAATGCATGGGCTGATATGTGCAACCCGAATGTTATACACACCAGAGGTGTGTGATGCTAATTAACCCCCAGAGTGAAGTCAGTTCTGTTCCTCTCACTACATCATCAATACCGAGACCACACTGACTGTAACACCACTAGTAGCCAAGGCGAACCATTTCTCACTGCTAGGTTATTCTTTTTTACATGAAGCAGAAAAAATTAACTCTTCTTGGTTACTAGTGATGTCACAGTTTCCTGCATCTTGATTGGTAACTTGTGAAAGTCACTGCTCAGGCTGCAAGGGTTGTAGTGTCACAATATGTTTGGTCACATTTCTGATGATGTAGTGGGAGGAATGGAAGTGACTTTTTTAGCCTCCAGAGTGCTGCTCCACACATCACCCCAGGACTGCCAGGTGGAAAATCTTCTAATTAGCAAACAGAAAAGAAAAAATACTTCAGATATAAGAAGTGGCAGCTGACTACATCTGAAAGTAACTATTAATCCCAGGCAGCACACTAGCTCTTTAAAACTCAGCTGCAAGACCTTGACCACTTTTCCAGTCTCTTTAGACCCCTGTACATTCTATCCAACCCACCAGAAGTGTCCACTTTGTTGCCGATCTTGGTGTCATCCACAAAGTGGCAGACTTTCCCCTTCTAGTTTTTCTGCCATGTTGCTTATGAAGATATTGAAGAGGACAGCTCCCAACACTAATCCCTGAGATATCCCACTGGTCATCCTCCCTTCCTTGGAGCACACTCCATTCAACATTAGCCTCTGTGTCCTTTCAGCTAACCAGTTTCTTATTCAGGCTGCCACCTTGTCTACTCCCACGTTACCCAACTTGCTTACCAGTCTCCTGTGTAGGATGGTGTTGAAAGCCTTGCTGAAATCCAGGTAAGCCATGTCCACTGCTCCTCCCTGATCTAGCACCTTGATCGCCCAGTCAAAGAAGTCTATCAGATTTGTTTGGCATGACCTTCCCTCTGTAAACCATGCTGCCTTGAGTTCTATAATCCAGTGGTTGCAAGATATTCCACAGTCCTTTACTTTATTAGTGTTAACATTTCCACTCACTTACCCACCACCAGTGTTAGGTTAACGGGCTATTAATTGCTCTCTTCTTCCTTGCTAACATTTTTATGAAGTGGGATTACATCTGCCCTTCTCTAGAGCCTTGGGACCACACCGTTCTGCAGTGCTATGTTGAAAAGGTCTGTCAGCAGTGCAGCTAGTACCTCCCTGATTTCCCTCAGTACCCTCGGATGCAGCCCCGTCTAGCCCCATAGCTCTGTCTATTCTCAAGTTGTCAAGTGCTTTCCAGACTCTCCCACTGAAAATGGACAACTGTCCACTTCCATCCCCTCATAACTTTGGGTGCCTTTGTTATCCTCCAGCATGTTATTGTATTGTTATGTATTTTGCTTCTCTCAGTCCTTCTCTTTGCATAATTATTATTTATGATGCTTATTCACCTATCATTGTATCATTGTTATAATATTTTGCATAGTCCTGCCCTTCCTCCTCCCCCAGGACACATCGGGAAATGAACTGTTATCACCACAGTATGTCTTTCTTGATGAAACTTTTGAAATTAACTAACTACTATAACTAACTAACTACTATAACTAACTACTATAACTAACTATTATAACTAACTACTGTAACTAACCAACTACTATTACTAACTAACTAATGGATGCACAATGACCTGACTCAAAATATGCAGTTTATTTCCAAGGATGAGGGGGCAAGACCATAACTCACGAGTGGCAAAGTCGCAAGTGAGTTATGAAAGTCTTGTCCCTTCACAGATAGAGATAAATTATGTTTTTTTAAGTCAAGCCACTGTATATTCAATTTATTCAACATGAGTTTAACAGTTACAACTTTTTTAATTCAGCTTTTTGTGTGAAGATTTTACTGGTTTTCTATGGTTTCAGCTGCTGGCTTCACTGCTGCACAGGCTCATTATTATGTCATCAGCGTTGTGTTAGTTGTCCCCTGACTGGTTCCAAAATTCTGATTTTGGAATTTTGAAATTCTGGTTCTAATGGAATTCCACAGAATTAGGCAGAATTTCTAAAATCGTACAGAATTCTAGCAGAAGCAGAATTTTATAATGCACACAGTTGTGTTTTAAATAGAGAATAAAGGATGGTGGGTGTGTTATGAAGATTTAATGCACACCAAGGTGTGGGATGCTACGCAAGCCCGGTGAAGCCGAGGTTTATCAACATCCACACCGAGGGTGCTCATTAAATTCTCATAGGATACACACTTCCCCATTTTTTATTTTATATAATTTGCTGGAGAGCAATTTTTTCCAACCCTAGTGCTGTGATCACACACACACACTCACACTCACTCCACACAGACACACACAGACAGACACACACACACACACAGGCACACACTTTGAAAACAAGAAATCCCCATGGCAGCTTTACTGCAGTTCTCTGCACCAAATGCAGCAGCTTCCTCCCCCCCCCCAGCTCCCACTCTAAATTAACCAGCTGAGCTGTGCAGCAGTCCCCAGTCCCTCTCCCTCTTGCCCCACATCACCCACCAGCTCACTGTACTCTCAGATTGGGACAATATTTTTTAAATGTAACAACTAAAACTGCGACAGGACACGCAAGGCTACCTGTGTCAGCCACAGACTGTCAGACACCAACGTGTGTGTCAGAAAGCTAGCTAAATGCAGGATCAACAGATACTTTAAAAAATAAATGGTACTAGTTTAAGTAGGAGCAACAAAAGAAATAAAACGAACGATTAGGTGGACGATTTAACCGTGGCAGCTCCTCGCTAACTAAGATACGGAGCCGCCACATGTTTTCAGAACTGTTTAGCCCGCCCACACAGAAAATAGCAGCTGACGAGAGCGCCTTTGATAGACGGATACAGAATGCCAGAATAACCAACTGGTTATTACGGCAAATATCAACTCGGTGATCCAATTGAAAAAATGATCACCAGTAATTATATAGCAATATATTCATGACATTCTGGCATTCTAAGAACCCCCAGCAGAATGCATTCTGGCTTGCTTGCTAACTGGTACCACAGCTTTAAATGCAGATAAGGGAAAGCACTTAACAATTTACATGAACAAAGACTACAACTCAAGAATGCATAGCAGCTGTGCTTTTTAATAATGTCACTAAAAAATAATATATTTTTATTCCTCTGTTCTTTTAGAGCAAGAACTAAACTATTTAATTCAGTTTGCACTGCATGTGGACAGCTCTCGACTCTGTGATAATTCTATATTTGCTGGGCGGTTGTCATACCGCAGCACTATATTACTGTCTCGTTCCACTTAAAATTTGCAAATAGCAATTTGCTGCACTGTACTAGCTAAGTAATTACTGGAAGAACAGCAGGTAATTCTGTCGTCTTAAAACACACCAGATAACCTTTACTTCCATGAAGAGTTCTGAAATGGGATTAAAATCAATTTATTAAGGTGCTTTATGCTGGTATGTCAGTGTGGCTTCACTACATCTGCCTCTGAGCCAGAAGGCCACAGGATCAAGCCCCACAGTGGGAAATGAGTCCTCACCCCAAAGGCTGACACCCCACTACAGTACTGGGGTGGGTTTTGTGCTGCCAGGGTGTGGTCCTTTGAATGCAACACTAAAACCTGGTCAATTCTGCCAATCTTTTGTCCTGGTTGCTGTTCCAGGTGGAAGTAAAAGAACCCACTGCACTCTTTGCTATCTACAGAGTAGTTAGGCAAAGCCCCCACTGCAGATCAACCACAAGATTCTGTAAAATGGTGGCAGCGTAGTATCACTCAAGTGTGTCTGTCTGTCTTTCTGTCTGTCTGTCTGTCTATTGGTGTTCCAGGTGTAAGTAAAAGAACCCACTGTGTTCTTTGCCATCTACAATGTAGTTAGGCAGAGCCTCCCTGCATATCACCCAAAAGACTCTGTAAAATGGTGGCAGTCTAGTATCAGTACAAGTGTGTATCTATGTCTCTCTCTGTCTCTCTCTCTCTCTCTCTCTCTCTATATATATATATATATATATATATATATATATATATATTTGTATAGGTATGTACAGTATAAGTATATGGTAGATTTAATCATAGATATCTCCAGACTGGTACCACCCACAGGGAAGGCCAATACATTGCTAGAAATAATTTTTCATGGGCTTTCAAATGAAGAGGGGTACAATTCATAAGTGTTCCCCTTTACAACTGCATGACCCTTAGAGCTGGCCCACTGGTGTAGTGGTAGGATTACCACTCGCAAAACACCAACTACCTGTGTTTGAGGACAAGCCTGGGTCAGTAGTGGCTGGCCAGAGGAGGAGGAGGATTGAGCATCCAGAAGAACACACTACTTCTCGGGATTGGAGGGAAGGAGGAAGGGAGTGCAATGCCAACATAGCAACACAAACTGGGTGACCACATGAGGTTGTGCAGTTGTAGGGCCACAGGAAGGGTGGGACATCATGGTCGTTGTTGCACAGGCATGCTTTACGCACATGCAACCATGACTGCATTGCACATGGTGTCCCGGGGACAGAATAATATGGAAAACAGCACCAACACCAGCGAGGATGGACCTCAGTATATCTGGGCCTGCACCCCCACCACTGTGGCACCTAATGACATAGTGAAGCTTGAGGGAAAATCCCACACCCTGTCTCCACCTTGGGGAGGGGAATCCATGGCTTCCTTGAGATCTACAAAGATGGCAATCATTGTTTCATGAATTAATTAGAGAATTTTGCCAAATTCACAAAGTGATGACTTCGCAAAGTTTTTGGTAGATGAAGTGAGACATTTTCAGGCAAAATCATGCAAATTCATTGGCAAGTTACAGCTTTGCCATGACTTGCCTAACCTCACCTGAAAAGTGCCATTTCTCCAGGAAAACTCAATCCAATGTGGCAGAGTGGGACTTTCACAAAGTTATTCGTGAATGTAAATTTTGCAATTTTTCCAGAACTTCACTGGCTAAATAAAACTTGGCAACATCTCTTGAGGATGGTGAGCAAAGGTAGAGGTTCAGGATTGGGCGTGCCTTGGAAGCTCCTGGGGAGATGAGATGATGATAAAGGAATAATGCACGACAGGATGTGTGTCGTGCTGGGATAACATCACGCCTGGGGGGGGGTTGGGCACGAGGCCGCAGGCCGAGTGAGTCCAATGCCCCAGATATGGCGTTATCCCAAACGACACACACCCTGGAGTGCATTATTCCTATTATACAATGGCTCACTGTTATAGAGAATAAAAAAAATAATTTTAAAGATGTTTTTGTGTGGAAAAATATTTATTGTTTTTTAAGAGCAGAGGAAATGATCAAGGTCAATGGGCTCAATGGGTCAATGGGCTCAAGGTCATCTACAGCGTCACAGTGCTGAGACTAGACCTGTGGTGATGTGCTGGGATAACGCCATGGGTCCAGCCCCAAACTGACCAATCACAGTCCAAGATTCTTTCTTGCCATTGTATAATAGGGTATGAACAGAAAGTAATAAAAGCAATATATATATATATATATATATATATATATATATATATATTAGTTCGTAAAAACTTTGTTAATGCATCAGTTAGGGTGAAGTACTACAGCGACAAAAGGAGGAAAATGAGGCGTTAGGATTTCCAACCCTAATGCCCCACCCATCCCCACTCTGCAGAGACTGACAAGCATGGGGGGTGTTCCTTGGGGTCATCAGCTGTAATGCTCATGCCATTCCACCCCCACCCTGCAGACACTGACAGACATTTGGGCTGTGCCTTGGGATTATTGCCACTAATGGTCACCCCATTCCATAAGTAAATAAGCTGACATGGGTACAGTATAGGAGAATGGGGCGAGCACTGGGGATGCCAACCCCAACGCACAGCCCAATGTCTGTCAGTATCTGCAGGGTGGGGGTGGAATGGCATGAGCATTATGGCTGATGACCCCAAGGCACCCCCCCCATGCCTGTCAGTCTCTGCAGGACGGGGGTGGGGTGTTAGGGTTGGAAAGCCTAATGCCTAATTTCCCTCCTTTTGTCACTGTAGTACTCACCCTAACTGATGCATTAATGAAGTTTTTGCAATGAATTTCCTTACTTTTTGAGATAGTGTAATAGTGTCCTCATTTTATTGTGGGAGTGCAAGGTCCTTCAGGCCCCATGCTCCAATCGTAGAGGCACATATGTACAGTGACCAAATTGTAAACATAGCCAGTAACTCGGGCATTTGTTGGTATTTTTGTTCCAGATTTTCCACATGGGCTTTTTGGGACCCCACCTCATGAACAGTAGCACTATAATTTCATTACTCAGTCCAGAAGGTGATTTACTTGGCGACTGTGCCATTCTGCACCACAGGTGTGAAATATGTTTCAGGCATGATGTAAAAATGACAGCTGTACTGTTCATGAGGTGTGTGAAAAATGGCAATGTTGAAAATTTGGAATGAAAATATTAAAATGTCGAAGTTCTAGCGTGCGTAGAAAAATTTCAACAACTGATTGTAACTCAGGTGTTTTTTTGTTATTTTTGCACCAGATTTGCAACGTGGGCTTTTTGGGACCCCACCTCATGAATACAGGCACTGTCATTTTGTTAATTGGTCACAAAAAGGTGATTCCATGCAGCGACTGCAAAATCACCTTACAGGTTTGATTAATGAGACAACGGTGACAGTGTTCATGAGGTGAGGTCCCAAGAACCCCATGTTGAAATTTGGTGCAAAAATTCCTATAAATGGCTGAGATATAAACTTAAGTTGAAAATGCCATTGACAGGCATTATACGGCACTTACCTTGATTTCTTAGTTTGCGGTTCGACTCGAGTGCAGATGCATCCCGCGTCACAGAAGATGACAACAGATGACCTCCAGAGGTAAGTATAGGGTGAGAGAGGTGTGTGTGTGGATGTGGGTGCTCAGTGGGAGGTGGGATGGGGAGGAGATGACCGGAATAATGAGGGAGCGTTTTCCTTTTTACAGGGAAAAAAAACATTGGGGGACGGTTTTCTTTATTACAGGAACCTAAGAAATAATAAATATTTTGGGACACTGGGAGTTGGCTCCCCAGTGGTGTCCCACACTAGGGGGCTGCATACATGTATCAGGACACTGGGAGTGGGCTCCCCAGTGTCCCACGATGAGGGACCTTTTTTTTTTGTTTAATAAGACATCGGGGACTGATTTTGGGACACTGGGAGTGGGCTCCCATTGTCCCACAGTAGCAGGGAGTTGTAGTGCAATACAGGGATTGGGCACCTGATGTTGGCTTTAAAATAAATATTTCAGGACACTGGGAGTGGGCTCCCCACTGTCCCACACTGCTGAGGGAGGGATACATGAGGAGGGTGCCACTAGACACCTGGGAAAGGGCAGATGATGAATGACTCTGCAGGTAGCTACGAGTTCCAGTTGTGGCAGCAGAAGTCAAGAAAACTCCGGTGTTCTCATACAGGGAACAGGGTAGTAGTGGTCCTCTTGCTAAGCTTGCAATGGCAGACAACAGAGCTCTGGAAAGTTAAGCAGGCTCTGTGTGCCCCTACTAGCAAAAAAGACAGTATTTTCTTTAGAAAGAAATGAGTGAATGTGTCCCTCCATGTGCCAAAAATAGTTTTACTGGAACGCATTCATTCACATATCAGGCCTGTGTAGTACAGTATGGTCTGCACGCCCATTGGTCCAAGCAGTGGACCAATAGGTGTACAGATCGTACTGTACACTGTTATTCAGCGGGCTGCCGGGTAGCGTGCGGGCAGGCTGCTGTCTCCCGATGATGATGGGGGGTGCTGGGAGGCGGGGACCTCTGTGGGTGGGTGGGTGGTTGTTCTGCGCCGCCGTACAATGCACCCTGGTGCATTGAGTTCTTGTAACTGGCCTGCTTGAATATAACGTCAGGGCGCATTGGGGATTGCGCGCAGGCGCAACCCTTTGAACATCCAGGCCTATATATATATATATATATATATATATATATATTCCTTTGGAAAGACCTGTTTACATCAAGCAGATTAATTTTCCTCCCAAAGAGTTCCAACAGCATCTCTTGCCCCCAAAGAATGGCAGAGATTCCTTGGTCAATTAATATCCATTATATTTATAAGAGAAGATGCCTGGGTGCTGAATCCAGAGTCAACTTCCATGGGGTGATGGTATGCTATGGGTGAGTAGAACTGGCTGTAGAAAAAAAAGACCCTCTAAAAAGAAATGGTCAGTTCTAAACATTTAGAACCAAAGAACCACCCCCTTCAAAAAGAGTTTGATAGGTTTGACATGTCGATCAGTAATTAGCATGCCATTTGCTAATAATTATGCAACTTAAGAGATTAAATAACAAGAAATTTGTAGAACATTAGAACCAGGAACCAGTGCAACCCAGCTTCAGCAATTCATATCAGTGCACGAGTTGTGATTTAGGTAAATCTGAGGATGTAGGGATCTCCGAGTCCTCGCCCACCTTTGGGTTCAGGGCAGTTTTGAAAAGGGCATCAGCTGCATTTTGTTCAGATGCAGTGCACAGCCAGCAGGCACAGAGCAACTCAGACTAAGTCCACGTGACCAAGTGTAGGTGCAGCAGCCCAGACCAAGTTCTGGTATCCCTGCATGTCCTTTCATCCATGCAAAGCTACAGCAGTCCACACCAAGGCTGCGCATCCATGCATGAGTGTAATGGCCTTGACAAAGTCTGTGTATCCCTGCATGGGTGCTTAAGCTCAGATCAAGTCCTTGCATCCATGCATCAGTTCAGCAGCCCAGACTATGTTTGTACATTCATGCACAGGTACAGCTGTCTAGACTAATTCCATGTATGACTGCACATGTAACCCCCCCAACGGCCCCTTACTTAATCAGCAGGCACACCTCCCATAGTCTAAGGGAAAAGAGAGAGGTGGGAGTTACATAGTGCCACCACAGACAAGATGGGACATGTGGATGGAGTAGACATTATAAAACACAAACCAAGTGTGGCTACTAGGCACACACCTGGTGGAACCAATACTATGGCAAAAACCCAGGTCCCAGGGAGAAAACGTTTGCTCAGGGCTATGCTAGGTTTGCACTTCTGGACAGTGGTACCTAAGTAACTCTGCATGGAAGCAATAACATAAATGTCTATACCAGGTTGGGATTCTAGAGTGTGGCTTTATTCCATTACAAAATAGGAACACACAAAGCAAAAATGGACTCCCAAGGGTTTCCACACACGGTAAATGTAGACATCTGAGGTACAGAACTCCAAATTTCCCATATAGCATAGGATGACTGAAAAAGTTGTGGAACTAGCCACTGGTGAAAAACACTTTCTTCTGGACTTGACACAACCGGCCAGCATTTGAACACTTCCCATATTGCATAGGATGAAATGTGGCACACCAACCACGCCAGAGCACTGAAGGCTCAAATGGAGAACACCCACTCAATGGGGTACAAATTCTTCAGGCATTGGCCACATGCACTGACAGAAAAGACACAGGTGCCCTTCAGAACCCGGAGTGCTAAACTGGCCACTCAGATAGGAGGTCTCCCACCTTTTGTTTCCAAGTTCATACTTGGCCATCCCTCTGGAAAATACACCTCACATTTATCCAAATGTACTGATGATGATTTTAGAAATGTATTTCACATTCAGACATCCTCACAGAACACCACAGGGGCATCAGAACAAAAGTCCTACTCATGGCGGTCACAAGCAGGACTCCACTGTGGACAGCCACCGTTTAAATGTCTTATGTGACAGGGTCCCTTTGACAGAGAAATTCATCTCAAAAGGCAGGTACTCCTGGGCAGACTTAGACAAAACAAAGTACTCACTAGGCGTTGACACACAAGGCAGCTTCACAATGTCCTGGTAGGATCAGGGATTGTCCCTAACATCCTGGCAGCCTGCTCCATCCCTCCTGGGATGAAGAACGGAAATTCCTGGAGCGGTTTCCACCACTTAGATGGAGCTGGAAAATGCTGTACTCCACTAGGGTGAGAAAACTGGAACACTGCAGCTCTCTATTAGAGCTGCTATTGAACCTGCAACTGCACTTTGCAGACTCCAGGCAACAACTGACTACAGAATTTAAATTCCACCCACAGCAACTGCTGTGGCTTATGCTGCTGTGAGCGTCAAGGAGACATCACCCTCCAGCTCCCAGCTAAGACCAGAAGCAAAGAGAGGAACAGAGTGAAATCCATTTACTGGCAAATCACTAGCTGCATTCCCTGCCTACCACGGATTCTAAACAGGATTCTTGTAACCCTGGGAACAAGGAGGGTACACACAGATGGAGTGTCCTAAGGACTAAGTTGGTTTGACCATTATTTTATTCTCTCACCTGACTTAGTATCTGATAGAAGATGTATCTGGCCTTGGATGCATCCTGTCTGATCGCCATGAAACAGATGTTTTTTAAAAATAGGTCCTGCCGTGTCTAAACTGGTAAGAGATGTAGCAGGGGCTGATGGGTACTGTATGGATGCATTCAGTTGATGCATCCAGCCATTTTTTTTTTAATTCTTTCTATGTTTTCTCTTTATGCTTCATTTTCCATGGTGTTACTGCTCAGCTGATTACCTCTCCACCCTATCCTACTATCTGTGTTCTTATCCCCTTCCACCTCTTAGCACAGTCTTACCCTCTGCGTGAGGCGTTTGGGAGCTTGCATACTCTCACAGTGAAGCCATGTGCTGGGTGGTGGGTGGGCAGTTGGCATTCTGGAGCCTGAGGGTACCAACATCATGCTGGGGGATGTAGTAAAAAATTCAGACCGCTTGACTGGGCCAGACCCCAAATGGCCTCAGCCTTAGGGATGAAGTAGGACTACAGATGGTCCAGGTGACCTTATAGCATCAAAATGTGTTAGTTATTGAGACAAAATTTCGTCCTATCTTTTTTTTTGTTTAGCAAAAATGCATTTCTGGCATCCTCAAGCCTCATGCTCAAAGCATTTTTAATTTTCTCAGATATTTTTAAAATCACTTTTATAGCTAATTTCATAATACATATACTGGTGAAACTGCAAAAAAAGTACAGCGAAGACCGTTATAATGACAAATTTGAGACTGTCACTGTAATGGTCCCGCTGCACACTGGTGTTTCGCCCCTGGCCAAATCAACTCCGCCTCAGAAAAAACACAGCGATTTTCCAACGGGCGGAAGTTTCGACTGATGATGTCGAAGCGGTGACATGGAACCTTTGTAATTAAGGGCTCATATAATTATAGACGGCCGCCATTCATAATTTTTACAGATCTCTTCTGCTGAGGTTACCTGTTGAATGCAAATTCTAAATTCATACCGTGGCTGTATTATGATGGTGCTGTGCTACCACATGGTTCTGATGATATATAATTTTTCTCGGTGATGGCACGGAAGGACATTTTCAAACTTCAAAATCCCATAGCTTCCTTCAGGGATGAAAGAAAACAAAAGAAAATTGTGCATATTGATGTTTTTGCCTGGACAACATTATTGCTGACAAAAACAACATGGTGACTCAAAATACAACTACTTTAGCATTACTTACGCTTTGCAAAAGATAAATATCTGTTACAGTTTCAACCTGTCCATCTGAACTAACGCTGGATGTTTGTTGCATCAAGGCACATATTCTGACTAACTTTATGCATACGTCCAACTGTTATTGTCCTCCTGACATGTCTTTGAAGTGCCTGCCTCAAGCAAGGAAGAGGCCACATTTGTTTAATGCAGACATCTATGTCAGAGTGGTCGTTGCAGGCTTCAGCTAGAAAGAAGCAACTCAGAATCTGGGTTCTAGATTCTTCACCTGAGGAGCTTGACAGGATAAAATTACCTTTACACTGGATTATCATAATGACAGACCCTACACTTGACTCCAGATATTTCTCCCACCTTGCCTTCTTGCACAGGACATGGTAATGTTAACAGTGAACCCTTGCTGCCCCCTTCCTATTCAGAATAAGCCCCTGAGGACCCCAGTCACAGACCTGTACTGTTAGGTTATACTGTAATAACTTATGGACATGTGACTGGATTCCACAAATCACAGTACAATATTTCTTTTACCCATTTTATAAATGCTGATTACTAATTTGTGCTTGGAACAATTTCAACTGTTTCTAAAAGGGTGCTTTATCCAGTTCCAAATGATAGAAACAGGGGAACAGGTGTATTTTCCTTTTTCAGAATTTATTTAGTCTATCACCAACAATTCATATTAAATAAAAAGTGGAGAGTTTTGTTAGAAGTATGGGGTGAAATCAAAAGCAACTTGTGTTGCTACAGCTCCTTTAAAAACATAGTTCTCCCCCTGGAAAAGCACAGCCGTGTAGCGCTAGATTACAGAACTGATCAAAACATGTCTTCTGGTATTAAAACTGAGAACCAGACATTTTCAATAAAATCTGAGCTCCTTCTCTATGGCAGAAGAAACTCTAGTTTTTTGTTGTTGTTATTTCGAGTCTTAATATTGAAGAAAATGTAAAGCTCAGCTCTCAGTATTAGAGCCCTCACAGGAAAGCAGCAGAGTCGCTTGTTGGCTGACTTGAGCTTCCATTTGGTAGCCCAGTGGTTGGCCCTTGACCACCTCTGATTCACTTCCTCCACTGCAAGGAGCTTTGCTGCTGTGGGCAGGGGTAGTCAGAGCAAGCGGCTGTCCCTAGGTGCACGGAGCAGCAGGAGGGTGCAAGTTGCACCTATTCTGGCCCAATATGTCCATCAGCCCATTAAGGAGGACTACGTCTACCTACACTCTTCAGAGCACATGTTTTCTAGTGCATATAAATAATATATTATCACTCTAAACCTGGAAGTGAAGCATAGGGAACTCCATATATGAGAGCACAGTCAACAGTTATGTAGAAAGCATTTCTGCCCCATCAGGCGAACTTGATGGAGTCATAAGGTCCTTTTCTGCCAGCACAATTCTATGATTCTATGAAAGGAAATAATAGTTCTGCATAGCGAGCAGTGGGAATGTAGACTCAGCTGCCAGTTAGTGTTGTGAGAGAAAGTGACAAGCGTAGGCAAGCGTAAAACTAAATTGGATAGTTTTATGGATGGGGGGAAATGTGTTAGATCAGTACTACTGAGAAGTGGGGGGGGCAGTTGTGATGGATCACATGACCTCCTCCTTCTGTCCCTAACTCTGAGTATGTACAGTATTTCCAAGTATTTATACACTTATAGAAATAAACTTATTTTAAGAATACCAAAACTGAACTACTGCACATTGAAAAGACATGGCCACTGACCTGATAAAGAGAAGATAATGCTTGAAAGCTAGGTTCCATAACAGTTTTATTAGTACAGTAAAACATATCACCTGCAGCATATCTGTTTCTTGTTTTCTCCTTGCATCATCGAGTGGGCTAACGTGGCTACCATATTTCTTTGCCAAACTATTGCACAGAACTGATTTTCCGATCTCCCCACCACCATGATCGCCAATCACACATTGGAGCAACAATCTGTTGGGATATATGAAACTGAAGAAGGGCAATGCTTAAGGCCCCAGTTTTCAAATGGACAGCGCAGTGCTTACCATGTTATTGACATGCTAACTGGGAGTAGCGTGGCAGGATCATCCTGCACAACCAGGGTACTTTCCTTTTTCTGTTGCTCTGACTCCAGGACACCAGCCCACTAGGAGCTCTATGAATACACATTTATTTTTATTTATTGATTTTAATTATTTGAATTTGAATTGAATTATTTAAATTTTGACAACCATACTTACCATACAAATAACACCTCAATTTATATTTTGAGGTTTTCTGTTATAAGGGAGGTGGTATAGTACAGTGGTATAAGGCTCTGAGCTGCAAATCAGGAGGCCTGGGTTTGAATCCCACAGCCCCACTTGCATACGTGTGACCCTGGGCAAGTCACTTAACTTTCTGTGCTCCCAGGTCGCACCTGTAAACAAGCTTTCAGCTTAGTGTGTCACTCCTGATTAAACAATTGAAAAAAATTACAAATACATACCACACCACATACACATACTGAACTAATCCCGGCTGACTTCCGCCCTCCCTCTGTACCTCTGCTGCGCTGCCACGGGGTCGTGAAGGTGGCTGAGTGTAGCAGAGGCAGAACCCTTCCCTCCCAGAAGGAAGAAAGTGTCTCTGGGATGCTTAATCCTTCCACCCCACCCCAGCCAGCCCCCAGAACCCAAGGTTCAGTACCAAACCCTGGTCACCGATGTCGCAAGCGGAAGTGCAATTGCTGTGCCAACAGGCTGGCCTCCTGTCAAATTGAGTTTGACCGATTAAAGCTGCCAGTTCTTACTGCTTGTGATCTGAGCACTGCTTTGAGAATTTGCATTTGCAAGCCTGCCTAGGTGTCAGAGCGGTAGGACTACGGCTTGCAACTAGTGCTGTGCGGAATGCGGAAGTCCGCCAGCAGAATTAGCATGGTATGTCTATTCTGCGGGCTGAAGCTTCAACAATATTTCACTGGTCATTCTGTGGAATTCCACCTGCTATGATCTATGGAATTATATTCTGTGGCACATTTTCCCATGGAAAATCCTTCCTTGACCGTTTCTGCAGAATATATCGAGATCTGCAAAATTTAATTCCCCGGAAAAGTAGTGGAAAACCTGGTTCACATTATTCTGCCATGAAATGCTGTTGTTTAACTTCCAATGAAATTTGATGGAATTTTTGCAGAATTTCATGAAATTCCATGAAATTCTGTTCTGTGGGAATTTGAAAATTCTGCTCACCACTACTGGCAATGCCAGCAAACCAGGTTCAGGAACAAGCCTGGGGCTTCGGGGGGCCAGCAGCAAAGGAGGAGGAGGAGGATGAATAGTCTCATTTGCTGCTCTCTACTTCTGGGGAGGGAGGGATGTCATCTTCACTGCAATACTGCCACCTGGGGATGGGAGGGAGAAGACACCAGCTGGGAACTCACGCTGTGCACGCATTGCATGCGATCAGGCATTGCTCCTTCCAGTGTGTTGGCACCCTCCAGATGAGAGGGAATACAGAGCAAGGGCCAAAGGAATATAAAAACCCAGAGCATGGCATGATGAAACGCACACTCGTGCCCTGGCCTGGCCGACCAGCCATTCCCTACCCTGGTCATCCTCCACTGAAGGACCAAGTCCTTGCCTGGATTACTCCCCCCAGTCCATGTGAGCCCCAACTTGGGGAGTAAGCCACGGGTTGTACAAGGGAGGTAAGTACTACAGAAGGCTGGATGTCGGACTGGGTGGTAGCTGACTGAAAAGGTTAACACTGGAGAAGTAGGAGAACGTATAAGTAAAAAAAAAAAATAGCATTTGCATTTGCCTGCAGTGATACAAAGAAATTCCAGAAATTACTACAGTTCTAGTTGCATTACAAATGCCAGACAATAGCCATGAAAATTACAGCAATCAACTGAACAGAACGTTGTAACAGATAATTGTAAGAGAGCAGCTCCAGACCTGCACAGGAGAAATAAAAAGCATACCGTTAGGAAGTGATTATAACCTTGAAGCACAGAGAAAGAGGGCAGTAGTTGGCTACAAAAAGTCTCTAGCTATTGCGTAATTGGCAATGCAATTTGTGTTTATTATTATAAAATGGATAGGGGAAATTGTGGAAGCTGATTGGTTAAAGTAGTCTTTGACCCATCATGATATCGCAATATTCCTGTTCTGAACTGAGCAGCGTGGCATTCGTATTCTGCACAAGAGCTGTAGATCGGCACGGTCTGATGTAATTGTGTAGGTAGGGAGAAATGGGCAGACTGGATGGGCCAAGCGATCCTTATCTGCCATCAAATTCTACGCTTCTAATATAATATCACAGTGCAAACCAGCAGCTAAGCTCAATCATTTCCAAACATGTTGGGGCCATTGTATATTTGCAGTACACTCCAAGATGTGATATATCATGGAATATTGTCACTCAGGTGGTTGAAGGCACTTGGCATTGCCTCATGCCAGTAATTCACCCAAGGCATGAGGCTATCTAATGATATACCACACCCTGTCATGCATTATTGCTTATATATATTCTGCTGAATAATCTTCCATTTTTCTTTGTTTCTTTTTTGGAGGGGTTAAGAGTTATAGTGAATTACTTGGCTTGATATTTTAATTTACTTTTACTCTGCATAATATTGATCAAAACTGGTTTTCCTGTTTCCTGCAAAACATGAACAGTTGGCATCAGCAACATTCAAATCTCATACCATTCAGCCAAAATCAAATAGATATTTACATGAGAACTGAACGTGCCCGGTAGACATCATCTGGTCCTGTTGCCTTTGCTGTCCTAGTCATATGATAAGTCAATAGAGCCTCTGCAGGGTGTCTGTCATGCTGTAAGAGACTCCAGGAGTGAAGTTTGGGATATAAGACCGCAAAATGAAGCTAATCAGTCCTGTTTGCACAAACCTCACAAGAGAAGTCAGTTATACCATAAGAGACACCCAGCGCTTTCCTTTCCCCCTGCCTGATCAGCTCCAATTCCCTGCAGTAGTGTCGGAAGGAGGCTCTTCTAGAACCCCTTGGCTGTATGGATGTACCTGTCCTCAACCATGCTGCCTCCACACACACACACACACACACACACACACACACGCACACTACACACATATACAGAGATAGACATTCACATGCACATACCAGTGCACATATAGTCACACACTACAGACACGCACACACCACAAACACACACACACACACACAGCCATACACATATACATTCAGATACACAGACACACACACACACACTACACACACATAGCACAGCATAATAGACACAGCCACATACACAAACACACAGCCTCGCATACTTATCTATACATTTACACACACACTAGTGTACAGAAAACTATTTTGTGAATTCGCCTGCACCAGACTGTGAAGGGAACGGATGAGAATGCGAATGCCACGTGGCTCGATTCGGAGCAGGAATTGATTAAGGAGCTCAAGATAAACACTGAAATGATTGAAATATGAAGCCAGCTTTCGTGAAACTTGCCAGCTAATCAATTAGTGGTTATCTGCTCTCATCTCAATTAACTGATTATCTAAAAGATTATTCAGCGCAAGGCTAATGAATTGGATGGGCATCAGTGTGGCAGCCGCTGATCTGATCTTTGCCGAAGTTTAACCTTGAATGGCCTAATGATTGCTGTAGCTATGATAAATTTGCCCAGCTGTTGACTGTCACAGCCATGTTCCCCCTACTCTTGACAGCATCATCTGCTGACTCCTTCTTATTACAGCCAAGTGAATTGCATTTTCTCTGCCTTGACGCTGGCTTCACATTCAGGTGAAGAGTATATCACACAGGCCTTCAGTTTTTTTTTACCAATTATTTTACCAGGTGAGACATACTAAGCTGAAAGCTTGTTTGCAGGTGCAACCTGGGAGCACGAGGAAGTTGAGTGACTTGCTCAGGGTCACACAGTATGCAAGTGGGGGCTGTGGGATTCAAACCCAGGTCTCCAGAGTTGCAGCTCAGAGTCTTAAACCACTGTGCCATACTGCCTCCAAGTTTTCACCAAAAGAACAACTGTTTTACAGAACGCTACAAGTACTCTGCTTCCCAAGATAAAGCTTTCATTGAATTTCACAGATATTGAACATTCAACCACTTTTTTTGTTGTTAAATCAGAATATGTTCTAACAAACTCCAGGAATAATCTGGTGAAATATTACAGTTTTTTTGCCACAAAATGTTTTGGAAAATAAAAATGTACATTTCATACTTCACTGCTTTTCAACAGATAACAAACCCATTTAAACAAAAAGTTGCAGAACCTCAGTAACTAGAAGAAAGACTTTTTTGTCCACAGTTAAAATGTATTCTGGGCTATGTCTACAGCTCTGTGGGATGTGGAATTCTACCATCCAAATTTGTCCAGAGTGGCAATTCTGCTTCAAGTCCTTTTCGGAGTTTCTTTTTTAATTCTGTGGAACTCCGAGAAACTACATAATCCATGTGATATTCTGTGGTCTGCAGAAAGAATCTACAGATTATGCAAACCGCATAATACTGTTCTACTGTTTATGTAAAGCATTTTGTTTAAATTCTGCTTTTGAATCATGGAATTCTGCTTCTGCTGGATTTCTGTGGAATTAGGTTGAATTTCTGAAATTCTGCGGAGTTCTGGTGGCAGTGAAATTTGAACATTCTGCACGGCTTCAGCTATAATGATTTATTCTGTAGTGGATTCTAAAAATGGATTATTTTGGAAATTGCTCTGTAATCCCTGAGCAACACCCTGTTCCCAGTGGCATGGAAACAGCACATTGTACTGCGCTATGAAACTGGGTGGTATGCATGTGCCCCAGAATCCCTCACTTCAAAGGAGATTAGATCAGGGCACATCACAGAGCTGAGTCACTTGGCTCACATGGAGGGAGAGGGTGGGTCACCTGGTGATCTCACCACCCCTACTGGCCAACCAGAGCCCAGCACCGGCATGGGCTAGGCACTTGCTCACCATCCCTACTGGCCAGTGGAAGGGTGTACCTGGCATCCCTAGTAGTCATGGCAGGAAACAGGTGGAACAAAAATAAAACAAATGAGATAAAAAGTGATTACATTAAATTAAAGGCACAGACCCTCCTTGAGCCCCTCCCCATGACCCTATGGTAGCACATTGCATTGCTATATGAATATTCCAGGTTCAGTAATGAACCCAAGATCACCAATATCTGATGGCCCATGGCTGAAGGTGCTGTCAATGGAAAACTTCCTAGCAGGGGAAGAGGAGCATCATCCTCCGACCCACATGGTGATCCAAGCAGGGATCTAGGTGGATATATCTTTGCCTGCTCCACAGGGCTACTGTGGATCCACAGTCAGACTGCAGTATCTGTGGGAACAGAGAGGAACTGAAAATTGGGTGGTGGGGAGTGGAAACCATCCACGGCCACGCAAATGAAAGCTACCAGCACTCTCGGTCCCTTGTCACAACTGTAGCTCTGTCATAGTTACTGGGGCTGGCAGGTTGCCAGTTGTGGCACTAACCAGGGAACACAGTGGGACATAAACATCATTATAAGTCAAATTACACATTCATGAGCCTAGCGAGGCTCCTGATTGTGTACTGGATTGGGCATTAAAGTCTTAGAAATAACCGATCCAGCTACCAACTGACATAGTGTGCTCCACAGTGCCTTGAACCTAAGACATTCTTATGTCACTCTGCTTGTGTAGCACCGTGGAAACACAAAACCATGTAAAATGAAATTGATGTGATTAGACTTATAATCTCAATACCAACCTCAAAGCCGGTCATTTCCTTGGACTAATGATCGGCTGCAGGGAGGTGGCCCTAGGCTGCTCCTCAGGCCACCCATCCCCCTGTCAGTCATTAATTCCTCAGTGATGCCACTGTACAGATCACTGGTGAGGTCTCAGCTGGAGCACTGTGTCCAGTTCTGGAGACCACATCTCTGGAAGGACATTGACAAAACAGAGGCAGTCCAGAGAAGGGCAACAAAGATGGAACATTGACTGCACTAGAAGCCCTACGAGGGAAGACTTAAGGACCATAATATCTATTCACCAAAGGAAAGAAGGGAGAGGGGAGATATGATAGAGACTTTTAAGTACCTTAGGGGATTAAACAGGGTTCAGGTGGAGAGCATATTTCAGAGAAAACTCTGTACAAGAACAAGGGGGCATGATATGAGGCTGAAGGGTGTAAGGCTCTGCAGTAATATTAGGAAGTACTTTTTCACTGAGAGGGTGGTGGAGCCATGGAACAGCCTTCCAGCAGAAGTGGTGGGTGTGAAAACAATACGGGGGTTCAAGAGTGCATGGAATAGACATAAGGGTACCCTGGAGATGTGCAGAGCAGGAGAGCTGCAGATCAAATAGGATCTGGGGCTGCAGCAGTGAGTAGGAAATGGGCAGACTAGGTGGGATGTATGGTCCTTATCTGCCGACAGATTCTAATGTTTATAAATGACTGGCTTTCTATTGTTATTGCTTAAATACAACAAGTAGAGTAAAACAATGCAACCCCAGCATAGAAATGAAGCCTTCTCTTTCTGTGGCAGAGAGACAGCACATGGCTACCAATAAGACCTCCCTCTGCACAGTGTCACAGATGTTACAGCATGTCACTTGAGCAGGAGGGACCTTCCTTCCCTAGTCTAAACAATCAGAGATGGGTAATAAACCTTTTCCAAGTCTAATGGCTTCTCAGTGCATAAAAAGAAAACTCTGAGCTGAAGAATTTGATCATAGTTGCATATTACAGTCTAGTGTTCCATTTTATTTTTGTATGAGTCAACTTATTATTTATGGGTTGCTTCCTGGCAGATGGCAACTTCTATAACTGGGCATTTTCTAGAGTTTTGGTGAGAGGAGAATTTGAATTTTTTTTTTGGACCTTCCCTTGTACTAATGGCAAAATGTCAGGAAAAGACAGAGGTGCACTATCCATGGTGCCAATGAGACACAGGTGTGTGGTCTATGGTGCTGGTGAGACACAGGTGTACTATACATGGTGCCAGTGAAACACAGGTGCACTATCCATGGTGCCGATGAGACACAGGTGTGTGGTCTATGGTGCTGGTGAGACACAGGTGTACTATCCATGGTGCCAGTGAGACACAGGTGTACTATCCATGGTGCCAGTGAGACACAGGTGCACTAGCCATGGTGCCAGTGAGACACAGATGCACTATCCATGGTGCCAGTGAGACACAGGTGCAGTATCCATGGTGCCGGTGAGACACAGGTGTGTGGTCTATAGTGCTGGTGAGACAGGTGTACTATCCATGGTGCCAGTGAGACACAGGTGTACTATCCATGGTGCCAGTGAGATGCAGGTGCACTATTCATGGTGCTGGTGAGACACAGGTGTGTGGTCTATGATACTGGTGAGACACAGGTGTACTCATCCATGGTGCCAGTGAGACACAGGTGCACTATCCATGGTGCCAGTGAGACACAGGTGTACTATCCATGGTGCTGGTGAGACACAGGTGTGTGGTCTATGATGCTGGTGAGACACAGGTGTACTATCCATGGTGCCAGTGGGACACAGGTGCACTATCCATGGTGCCAGTGAGACACAGGTGTACTATCCATGGTGCTGGTGAGACACAGGTGTGTGGTCTATGATGCTGGTGAGACACAGGTGTACTATCCATGGTGCTGGTGAGACACAGGTGTGTGGTCTATGATGCTGGTGAGACAGGTGCACTGTCCTTAATGCTTGTAAGACAGAGGTGCAGTGTGCATGATAGGTGAGACAACGGGGTATTGTCCATGGGTGCTGGTGAGACTGAAGCTAGCTGTCCATGATGCTGCTGAGACAGGTACACTACCCACTGTGCTGTTAAGAAGAGGTGCACTGTCCATAGTGCTGGTGAGAAACTGGTGCACTGCCTATGGTATGGGTATGAAAGAGGTGCACTGTGCATGATTTTGGTGAGACAGAGGTGCACTGTCTTTAGTGCTGGTAAGACTGAGGTGCCTGTGCATGCTACTGGTTAGATGGAGGTGCGCAGTACATGGAACTGGTGAGACAGGTGTGCTGTCCATGGGACTGGAGAGATAGAGGCACAGTGATCATGGTACTAGTGAGACAGAGGGATGCTGTCCTTGGTGCCTTGTGAGACAGAGGTGCCTGTGCATGCTACTGGTTAGATGGAGGTGAGCAGTACATGGAACTGGTGAGACAGGTGCACTGTCCATGGTGCTGGAGAGACTGAGGTGCATGTGCATGCTACTGGTTAGATGGAGGTGAGCAGTACATGGAACTGGTGAGACAGATGCACTGTCCATGGTGCTGGAGAGATAGAAGTATGGTACTAGTGAGACAAAGGGATGCTGTCCCTGGCGCCTTGTGAGACTGAGGTGCCTGTACATGCTACTGGTTAGATGGAGGTGATTAGTACATGGAACTGGTGAGACAGGTGCACTGTCCATGGTGCTGGAAAGACAGAGGCACAGCGAGCATGGTACTAGTGAGACAGAAGGATGCTGTCCCTGGTGCCTTGTGAGACAGAGCTGTGCTCCACATTGTACTGGTGAGACAGGTGCTCTATTCTGATGGTGAAACAGAACTGAGCTTTACATGGTGCTGATGAGACAAAGTGCACTGTTCATGGTGCTGGAGAGACAGAGATGCACGGTGCATAGCACTGGTGAGCTGGAGAGACAGTGGTGTGCTGTCCATGGTGCTGATGTGACAGAGGTGTGCTATATATGTTGCAGGGGAAGCTGAAGTGAACTGTCCATGGTTCTGTTGAGATAGAGATATATTGTCCATAGGGCAGGAGAGACAGCAGTGCATTGTCCATGCTACTAGTGAGAGAGAGGCACACACAGAGGTGTGCTGTCCAATGTTCTGAGGAGAAAGAGGTGTACATTCCACTAAGCTGTTAATGCCACGTTTCAATAAACATGTCAAGAATAGAGGTGGATGAGTCAGTTGTTATCCTGTTCAAGTTCCAGCATGGCTGTACTGGACTTGGATCTCGATGAGCTAAGCCAATTTGCAGCATCAGCTTTCAGCAGGGGGTCTAGGTCTAGAGCCAAATAATGCTACACACTATATTATAAGCAGCCCTTGTACCCCTAAATCCCTCAGTAGCCTGACTCAGATTCTGACCTGGATCATCCAAAATGTATGAGATTTTTACCCACATCATCTGAGCTAATCAAAGGCAACTCACCTGGGTGACTGGGTGGGGATATAGATCTGAATCAGAATTTGTTCATCCATCCTTATTCAACACAACTCCTAAGCCAAAGTATGCCCAGTGGCATGGCAGTATGGTATTGGGCTCCAGTGTCCCCTTACCTTGGGATTCAACAGGAGCAAACCCCATCATAGCTATGAGGTGCTCCATTTTGGGGAGCGAGGGTGTGCAGGCACTGAGTAAGTGGCCGTGAGGGTTATCATGCTTCCTGCCCCCACAAGATGGACCCCTGCCGAATGAATTTCCCCTGGTGAAAGAAATCAAAGTAGGTGGTTGGGAGGGCCATTGTGCTTCCTGCCGTCCCCCAAGACAGACCCCAGCTGAATGAATTTTCCCACGGTGAAAGAAATCAGGTACACCACAGAGCCGTTCAGGGAAATGCTGAATTTGAACTGCATGTGTGAGGACAAAAGACTGAGCTTCTTGGTGCCTTTTTTAAGGGTCCCTTAAGACCAGTTGGCAGACCAATGCAGATAACTTTTGTGCAAGCCTCTCTTTACAGTTCTAGTGATTTAATCCTCAACTGCTGGAAGCTTTAACAAGTTTTAATGCTATATGCCCTGTGTTATAGCTTTGTCAAGCTTCTGTTTAGAACTCTAGTGCTTTAACTCCCTAACTATGGGGAGCTCTAACAATTTTAATGTTATATGCCCTGTGTTCCTTAGAGTATTCTAGCTATAATTCCAGGGAGTTTAGTATGGCCTCAGGGCCCGACATGTAAGTCTGAACTCTGTAAAACTGGGCTAGCATACGAGACAGAGCTCCATAGCTAATGTGTTTGAAACTGTATTGTAATTTCTGCTACTGTTGGGCAAGCCTGCTTCCAATTACCTCAGGCATGTTTTAAAAAAAAAATTTATTTTAAACTGGTTTCCACCAATCTACCCGTGGAGCTGCCTCACACATAGTCGCTAGGCAATCCAAAGTTACTGTTAACAAAAAGAAAATAATGTAAAAGCCACCAAATTACCCTGCAGAAACTGATGGCCAACTCAAATGAGGCTCCTTGCCACCCTCCTCCGCCTCTACCTGTTATTTAACGTAGCTCCATTCTTCCTTTCTCCTCCGAGTAGGTGGTCATGAGGGCCATCATGCTTCCTCCTCCTCCAAGATGGACCCCTGCCAAATGAATTTTCCCCAGTGAAAGAAATCAGGTAGATGCCAGAGCCGCTCAGGAAAGAGAATTTGAATCATGGTGTAGTCCCCGCCACCCCCACCACCACCCTAGGTGAGCTGAGTGTTATATAGGCTGTATCACCGCAGAATAGAACCAATCAGCCCATTTTTCCCTGGCTGCAGATTATCTAAGCTCACCACTAGTGGCCGCCCTAGCGCATTTCCCAACTACCAATACCCTGCCTGCAATATGCTGCCCGGGTATCTGTCAATATTATGCCTGCTAACACCCCTAGCCTCCCTCCCACCTTCCATCTACCCTCTACCATGCCCGCTTACTTTTTACCCCGGAGCAGAGCCTCCCCTACATCATGCCACCTCCTCCTTATGGCTGCCGCAGCAATGCCCCCAAACAATTGGTCTCTAGGGCTTCCATCCTGCCACCCTCCTTTCACGCCATTGACGGTAATAAACATTGCCAAAACAAGAACACTTCATCCTACCCTGTCTCTCACCACCAGACACCCTTGGCCTCCCTATTCCTTGCCATTTCCTCTCTGCATCCCTTCCCATCTCAGTCATCGCTTATTAAAAGTTTTCATTATGACCTGTGGCTTCTAACTGAGGGTGTTTCTATTCAATAGAATACAGTATATAGCATTCTGCTGGGTGTTGAGTGGAGCAGTGCAGAATGTGGAATCACCTATGTCGAATTCAAGCGGTATGGCAATTCTGCTTCGAGATGCTTTCTGGAATTTCTGTTTTAAGTCTGTGGAATTCCAAAGAGCATTTCTGTGTAAACCATGGAATAATTTTCCACAGATGTTGTAAACCACAGAATCTTTTTTCATGGATTATAGGAAAAGAATCCATAGTGTATGTAAACTGCAGATTATTAATCTGTGAAAAACAGTTTGCTTGCGAAACCGCCTCTGATAGAATTCTGCAGAATTTTCTGAAATTCCACACAATTCTGTTTCATTGGGATCTGTACATTAAAGCACAGCAATAGTGCTGAGACATTTATTGAATGGAAGAGCTGTAAAACGAAAGTGAGGAAGGAAAATCATTGTATAATATTGTAGTCTGTCAGAGTTGGGATAGCGAGGGAGGGTAAGAACCACAGCTTTTAAATCAGAGTTCATTGGGTCATGGCGTCTGGCCCCTCCCATCTCACCCTCTGGTGATGGACCAGTGATGGCAACCACGCTGACAGAAAATTTAGCTAAATTATAGCAATTATTTTTCCCTCCTTATTATTATCTATTAATGGGATGAAAGTGTCATATTAACATTTCTTGTATGAATACCACAAGCATTTTGGTTAATTAGCAGCTTCGGTCCTCAGTGCAGCCCCACATGAATACATTAGCCTCACGTTCGTCATAACGCTGACAAGCTATGGATAAGACACTGCCACTTTAGTGTACTAACATGCCCTTCTGCTGCAGAGTTAGCCGCTTTCATCTCATTTTCTTCCTATTACAATGAGAAAGTTGTTTGGTAGGGAGAAACATCAGTTTTGTTTGTTTCACAAAGAGAACAGTACAAGAGAATATACATATCTGTAGTATCACTGTAGAATATATGGTATATTTATAGTATCTTTAGTATCATTGCTAGGCGCTGATTTTCCATTTTCAAAATGGTCAGTTTAGTTTCACACCATCTTAAAATTCGTTATTCCATTTTGCCCCAAGTTGGGCAAATCAGCATGTTTTGTATGAAAGGGGTCAAAATGGTGAGTCTACATAGAAAGCTGGTGCAAGGGTGGGTTTGTTTGCATGGTAAAGTGATGTATGGACAAGGTACAGTATAAGCGCAGTGGGTTAAGGCTCTGAGCTGCAGATCTGGGGACCTGGTTTTAAATCCCACAGCCGTCTAAGTGCATGCTGTGATCCTAAGCAAGTCACTTAACTTCCTTGTGCTCCCAGGTCGATCTGGAAACAAGCTCGCTTAGTGTGCTACTCCTGGTTAAATAATGTTCCGTTAAACAATGTTCCCACAAATGGGCACCTCTTTCAGTATAAGAAAAGTACAAGAACAAGGGAGCATGAAATGAGATTAGAGGGGCAGGTTGAGGGGCAATGTGAGAAAGATTTGTTTTCACAGAAAGGGTAGTGGATGCATGGAATAGCCTTCCTCAGGAGGTGGTGGACACATCAAAGTGGGGGGATTCAAGCATGCATGGGATAGGCATAAGGATACCCTGGGGGGGGAGAGAGCGATGCTAACCACTGACCAAGTAGGATCAGAGGGCACTGTTTAATGTATTATAAATGGGCAAACTGTATGGGGCTAGTGGTCCTTATGTGCCATCAGTTTTCTATGTTTCTATGTTTTCATGAACAGAAGATGATGATGTCTGATGTAGACAAGCAGTCTAAGAGATAGAGTCTAGAGGGCTGTGATACTGCTCCCATGGTACGGTGTATAGTTATAAAGAAAGTGGGCTGCAAAATGCAACCGTTATACAGTCCAAATCAGCTAAGTGGAATGTTGATAAGCAAGATGATCACTTAGTGGGACACTAGGCTGGCAACCAATTTAGACCAATGTTAAATGCCAGTTGAAGTTTTGCTTTGTAGAGACTATCCATTAAAGCAGCTCGGTTTGCTGGGACGCCTTGTGCCAGCAAGTCTTTGATCTTACAGTGCAGCTGTTATGTGCTACCTTATATTGCTTTCAAAATCCTTTGTTCTCACAGATGAGAATGTCTCAGCCATGGAATGAGCTGTCCTTGGCTGATCGTGTTCGAGTTATCGAGGCCTTACAGAACCCCACTGCTTCCTTTGTCTAGTGTTGCAGCCCAGTTCCACATATCAAAAAACCAGACTGGCAGGATTAGTAAAGACAGAGAATTGATCCTTGCGGAGTGGAGGGTTAATGCTAACCCACAACAAAAAAGAAAGCGGGAAGGGAAAGACAGCATGGTGGAAGATGCCTGATTTGTTTGGTCCCAGCATGCACTTTCCAAGGGTGCCCGCATCTCAGGGCCAATGTTAAAAAATCAAACTTACGGCTTTATCAGCTGAGCTTGGGCACAGCAACTTTGAAGCCACCAATGGGTGGCTTTCAAGATGGAAGCTCCACCACCAGATAGTTTTCAAGAGGGAGCAGTTAAGACAAAGCCACCGCAAGATTCTACTGCTAGTTGACAACTGCAGCACTCACCCGCATGACCTTACACAGTGGCTTAAAAACATAAAACTTTTATTTCCCCCCACCCCACCACTATCAGCATTCTGCAGCCAATGGACATATGCGTTATCAAAAGCCTTAAGGGCCATTATCGTTCCCTTGTGGCTAGCAAAATAGTCCAAACCGTTGATGATGGTGGTCAGAGCAATCTTGCAGCTAAGATTGCATGCAAGGTCAACCTATTGGATGCAATCTACATGCTGAATAGGGCTTGGGGCTCTGTGCATCCAAAAACCATAAAAAATTGCTATGCAAAAGCAGGCTTCGTTTTTTCTACTGACACTGACACTACAGAGACTGTGGGGGAACTGTCAACATCCATATCTGAGTCTCCACTGCATGATGTTCTGGTCCCACCATGCATGGATGTAGGTGCTTTTGTAGAAATGGGCACTGAGGAACCCACTGTTGGAGAGCTGAGTGATGCGGAAATAGTGTTCACCGCAAAAAAAATCAGCACGTGGCGAATTGTCCGATGAGGACGAAACTGCTGACTGCCAAGATGACCTGTGAGCAAGTGGCCACTTCTGAAGCCCTGACTGGACTGGCTGTTGCTATGAAGTGGTGTCAACAAAGGGATTAGGTTTCCTGCTGGGATTGACTGCACGACATAAATGCTGGCCTAACAAAAATCGCACTTCAAGAGGCAAAGCAAAGCTGCATTACTGACTTTTTCAAACCCAAGCCTGGCATTTCAGCGGCTGTTGATGTACTTACTTACATACCGACTCCATCAGAGACATCGGCGGATTTATTCCCTGACCTTCATGACCTTGAATGTCTGCCCTTACTTAACATTGACGAAGCTGATCTGGATTTTTCCCCGAAGGTGTACACTAACTTCTGAAACAAAGGATATTCAGTTCCATTGAAAGTATTGCACTATTGTTAGTATTACTGTACATTTAAACATATTTAATAAAAGCTACATTTTATTTTCACAGAACTGTTTAGTGTGGTGTTGTTCAGAGTTATACTGGGGGTTGGCATCACTAAAATGGCACTAAAACAGAACTTTGTTTTAAAGAGATGGCCGCTTAAGTGGGACAACTACCTTTCCACAGGGGTGTCCCATTTAAACAGCTTTTACTATATTAGCTGCATGCTAAATATGTCTGAAAATTATGTTTTTCCAAAATTGGCCCTTGTGATGTTATTGACTATTTGTGACGGTTCATCTGCTAACCTCGCTGTCCCATGGAACCTGTGGTCAAGTGAAAATGTAACTGAAATTTAAAAAAGTTATCAGCAGTGAGGTAGTTAACATATAGTTCTGGTAGAAATACAAATTCACACATCCCCCCATAATGCAAATCATCATGGGCCATATATGCAAATTATCATGGGACATATATGCAAAGCATCATGGGCCATATATGCAAATCATCATAGGACATATATGCAAAGCATCATGGGCCATATATGCAAAGCATCATGGGACATATATGCAAATCATCATGGGACATATATGCAAAGCATCATGGGACATATATGCAAATCATCATGAACATTTAGGCGGGTTCTGCTTTAGGCAGGAATGCATGGTGCCAATGAGCCTGTCACACAATCTGCAAAGGGTGAGAATGGAAGACACAGATGTGTGTTTTGTCTCACACAGGACTCATAAGTGTGCCTCATCTTGTATTTCACCCCAAGGGAAGACTTGAACCAGCTCTTATGTGGTCTTATGGGTTTGGGTCACGTGAGTCCAAAATAAGAAAACAAGCTAAAGGGCTAACCTATCTGGGTACCCCAGAGTGAGAAACACTTACAAAATACAAGTGTGCAGCATGTTCAGCATGCATGCCGTGATGCTTAATAAGCATGCGGCATGCATGCTGCACACATGCTGAGCACTTGTATTTCTGTAAGGGAAGGAACCTCAGCACAAAAGCACTGCGGCAATGGTAACCAGTGCCCTTTCTGGGTAACCCTTGCCTCAGTACTTTTGTACTGATGTTTTTTGGGAGGATTTCAAATAGCTGCACCTGTTTTTTGAGGGGCGCAGCTGTCGGAATCCATTCCAGGAGTTAGACCAATTTTTCATGGTCTGACTCCTAGGATGGAATTCCACACTTACATCTGGAAAATGGATGCAGTTCCTGTAGTTGTGGCAGATATTGCCATAAACTGCAGAAATCATTGCAGATGTGTCCAGATGTCTGTGAATAGGACGCATTACATCTGGATGCATCTGTGTGAATACAGCCAGCATCTGCAATACGGATGCAAGTGCTGCATCCAGGGGGCTGGCCCGGTTGTGTAGAGGGTTGAGGTGCTGTGCACCTTATTTTTCCAACGTCAGCGAACCTGAGTTCGGGAACAAGTTTGGAGCAGTGGGGGTTGGGAGGGAGAGAGAGAGCGAGCATCCGGCGGACTGCTCTCCTCTCCCAAGGGAGGGAAGGGACAACATCTCACTCCTTGACTGCCATCTGGTGGAGGCTAGAAGGCAGTGACAGAGTTGAGCGCCGTAGAAGAGAGGGGCTGCAGTTCCGTAGCATGCACGCTCCTCCACGCACGTACGCTTACATGCTGCTGTGGCTAACAGGATAGAGGGAGAAAATGGAAAATGGGAAGGTGCTGGCTTTGTGAAGCCCTGCCTGCCTCCATTCCTGTGTCGCCATTAATTCACCACACCCAGTTCTAGATGCGAGTGCAGAGTTGGGGGAGGACATCCTTCCCCTTCCCAGCCCTGTCACGGGGGGCAATCCGTAAGGGAATTCTCCAGTGTAGTGGGTCGGGGGATGGATGCCAGACAGGGGTGGCAGGGACAGGGATGATAGCCTTCCAGAGCCAACCCATGAGGAGAAAAAGCCATACAGAAAAAAAGTGCTGCATCGAGACATATGAAAATCCCACTCTTTGCTTCTTTAGCCAGTTCTGGTATGTCACCCACTGGGCCAGAAGAATCACACCATGCATCTGTACTGGGACTCAGTATCCACAGTGGACTCAGGGAGCTGGGAATCAGAGATTGGCCAGGACTGGCGAGTACTGTCATCCATAGAGTGAAGTAGCCCAGGGGCAAAATATTGGTGCTTGCCAGCACAGCAACCCCTTGTGATGGTGGTGGAGCCTATCTACGGGGGTTAAGCATGAAGCACATTGCCTGGTGCAGACTGCTCTGCTGACACAGTCTGTAGCCGATGTCTGGGGAGGTGGGTGGAGGAGTAAACAAAACGGGGGCCTGCAACCTTCATAATGGCCACTGGTGTGCTTGTGTCCCGCACCATGGAGCCCTTCACCATAGGTGCTGGAACCAGGGGTGCGCAGTACCCCTTGCTTGAAATACAATTCTCTGGCTTCCTATACACTTTTGTTCAATGACTTTCAACACCCCACTATAAAAATTGTTCCAGTGCCACCTCTCCACCCATATGGATCCTTGGTTCCAGGGAAGGATGGTCTTCCTCAAGACCCTGCAGCAGAGGGCAAGCTCTGGATTGGCAACAGCAGATAAGTTAGTGACACATGGGGCTGGAAGTTTACCTGGCTGGAGGGAACCCCGCACACATATAGCTGGGAGAAAAGTGCATTATAAGTAATAGATAGCACATGACAGTGTGTGCGGTTATAAAGCACTGATGCATGCCTTGAATAGATGTTAGGTACGAGGCATAGCTCAGTGACACAACCAACCAAGAAGTTCATTATTCCCTTTTAACCACACAGCCTGTAGTCTGTTATCCCACTTATAAAATGGGCTTTTATTTACATAAAAAATGCAGTTCAAGTGAGTTGTGGTTGTCAGAAAATAGCCGTGGTCTTATGACCTGTTTTGACCAATGAGGCTACAAGATTTTCCTGGCCTAGTTTATAAAAGTCTGGCATGATCCTGGGGGTGCAGAGTGGGGCATGAATTTGAAACAAGCCATGCAGTTATGAGCAAGTGCCTATGGAATTATTAGTGATTCGCGGTCACATGGTGCGAAAATGCAATCACCTGCGGGAGAGGGAGGTTGTTCTGAAGATACCCACTCAACAGAAGTCAAGAGAGCACATACTACCACTGTAGCTGCAGTCATTGCATTTCTGTTTATAAACCAAGTGAGCCCAATTACTGTTTGTCTACAAAAATGACTCAAGCCCGCAGTTTGTTTTATTCAACTCATCTTATGGAAAATGCAATTTCTTTAACGTGCTATAAGTAGGTGACAAAACAGGTTTCATTGACAAAATAATTCTCAGTACTGGCAAGGCACATTTTGTTGACAAAATGATTGCAGCCATCTGACAAAATTCATTAAATCAAAAAGCCCCTAGGAAGAGATTCCTCTCAGCCTACCAAAACTCAAAAATTGCCTCTGGTGTTAAAGGTAAACTACACAAATCTCTAGAAACCCTCCTCCTCCCAAAAGGTTAACCTTCTGATTATTCATTCTGCATATAAATAGACAAATGTATGCCTAATTGAGCCATGGCACAACATCTGAACTTAAGCAATAATGACCGAGATGCCAATAATTTCCAAAGGATTAAACGCTGTCGTATCTCTTTTGTTCATTCTAGACACAGGTTTGTAGATTTTACCTCATTAACGCTACTGCTCAATATTAACTTACTATGTTACCTCCCAAATGCTTGTGTATATCAATGTGCATTTTATGATTGTATATGTCAGTATTGATACTCTTGTCCTGAAATTTCACGGGTATATGTGCACCAATGCTCACGTCATGTTTTGCATCTACCAACGTTGATAACATTTTGTCACAAAACTTATATATAAATGGTGGTGCCTAAAAATAGGCAAATGTTTGTCTAGCACATCTTACCCGGTAAACAAAACTCACTAAATAATAATAATAATGACTGATTGGGGCCACCTCCTGCCAACTGGTCATTAATCTTAAGGAAATAAAAGGCTTCAAAGTTGTTATTGTGATTATAAGTCTAATGACAATAAAAAGTTTTATGTTTACCGTTTATTGTTTATTTACTTTAGATTTTGAGAAGAGTGGCATGAGCTGTACATGTTTGAGCAGAGTGGCATGAGCCATACATGTTTGAGAAGAGTGGCATGAGCCATACATGTTTGAGAAGAGTGGCATCAGCCATACGTGTCTGAGCAGAGTGGCATGAGCTGTACATGTTTGAGTAGAGTGGCATGAGCCATACATGTTTGAGTAGAGTGGCATGAGCCGTACATGTTTGAGTAAAGTGGCATGAGCCGTACATGTTTGAGTAGAGTGGCATGAGCCATACATGCTTGAGTAGAGTGGCATGAGCCGTCCATGTTTGAGTGGTGTGGCATGAGCCGTACATGTTTGAGTAGAGTGGCATGAGCCGTGCATGTTTGAGTGGTGTGGCATGAGCCGTACATGTTTGAGTAGAGTGGCATGAGCCGTACATGTTTGAGTAAAGTGGCATGAGCCGTACATGTTTGAGTAGAGTGGCATGAGCCGTACATGTTTGAGTAGAGTGGCATGAGCCATACATGTTTGAGTGGTGTGGCATGAGCCGTACATGTTTGAGTAGAGTGGTATGAGCCATATATGTTTGAGTGGTATGGCATGAGCCGTACATGTTTGAGTGGTGTGGCATGAGCCGTACATGTTTGAGTAGAGTGGCATGAGCCGTACATGTTTGAGTAAAGTGGCATGAGCCATACATGTTTGAGTAGAGTGGCATCAGCCGTACATGTTTGAGTAGAGTGGCATAAACTGTACATGTTTGAGTAGAGTGGCATGAGCCGTACATGTTTGAGTAGAGTGGCATGAGCCATACATGTTTGAGTGGAGTGGCATAAACTGTACATGTTTGAATAGAGTGGCATGAGCTGTACATGTTTGAGCGGAGTGGCACGAGCTGTACATGCTACGCAGCATCAGCTGGATTGGTTATTTCTAAGACAAAAAATTACCGATTCAGTAGCTAATCAGAAGCCTCACTAGGCTCATGAATATTTAGGGGAAGGGAAGGGAACATCGTTTAACCAGGAGTAGCACACTAAGCCAAAGCTTGTTTCCAGATGTGACCTAGAAGCACAAGAAAGTTAAGTGACTTGCTCAGGATAGCACAGTATGCACCTAGGCGGCTGTGGGAATTCAAACCCAGATCTCTAGATCTGCACCTCAGAGCCTTAACCCACTGCGCTATACTGTCTCCCAAATTACACTTATAATCCATAATTAAGAAGCACTTGTGCTGGGTCATCTCGATGGCCAGTGGCAGCACATTGCACCACTGTGCAGGCAGTACAGGTGACTCGATTTCCGGAGAGCTTGAGATGCCACATAAGAGGCAGCCAGACTTCAGCAGCTGCTGCTCAGTAGTACATTGTGATCAGGAGGGCTAGCAACAGTCTCTGGCACCACAGTGACCTCTTTGGTGGGCCAGCAGAGCTTGTTCCCTCCAAACGAGGTTGCTGCATGCAACCAAGGCTACCAAGAAGGCTCTGACCAGTGCTGGAGAGCTGGGAGGGCCAGGGAGGCAATGAGGCAGAAAATCCCACCCGTCATCTCCATAATGGCCAGAGTCCCACAGCCTTGGAGTGTCTCCACCAAGCCGCCAGCAAATCCTAGTCCTAAGACTGCCGCTGGGGGAACTACACCCCACCCCCCGACCTCCTGCCATGAAGAC
The DNA here is from genome assembly GCA_016271365.2 of Neoceratodus forsteri. Lineage (NCBI taxonomy): Eukaryota > Metazoa > Chordata > Ceratodontiformes > Ceratodontidae > Neoceratodus > Neoceratodus forsteri. The sequence goes on from JADMNL010000033.1 coordinate 61,443,175, forward strand.
AAAGCCATGGGGGTTGTTAGCATTGTTGGGTCCCTGGAGAAACTGTGGACACTGGCCTGCCCAGGATATATCCCTGGGATCAGGGTATATCCCTCTGAAGATGGTGGCTGGGGCAGGAGAAAGACAATGGGGAAAGAGAAAACAGAACAGATTGTGCTGTTTGTTACCATTTGTGACAGGATAGCACATCAGGTGACTTCTGCAGAACACTCAAAAAGAACACTCCAGACACCAGTTTAAATTAAATGAAATCTGCTTTACTTTCAATAACAGAAAACAAAACAGGTTTGTATTCAGCTTACCAAACAGTTCAATTCAGTCTCTTTCTCCACTTGCATCTCACTGAAACAGAAACCACCTGCTCCTTGTTTACCCTTCCCCCTTATAGGGCTCAGGTGTTGCTTGTTACCACTCCTCCCCCTAGGTGCACCCAACACCCAGAACAGGCAGTGCAGTGAGGTCTTACAGGGCCAGCTTGAAAGCAGTGGTGGTTTAGTACAAATCCCACCACAGCTCCTGCCAACACCAGTTTTGACTGTGTTGCAGTGTTGTGAAGCAGTTTATAGGCAAAAGGAGTGCAACGGGCACACACTCCATCACACCATATCTGGGCTGTAAGGAGGTTCAGCTAGTTACTGCAATATAAATATGTTATGATAACTCTGTGATTGGTCAACAATACAGATTTGCATACAGGGAACAGCTGAAAGTTGGCAGGGGAGGGTGGTAGTGGGTTGTGACACCACAGCAACCCCTGCAAGTGGGCCAAGAAGCTTGCTCTTGCCACAGGAACACGCTGTGCATGCAAAGGCTGATGGAAGCACTATTTACTCCATGACAAGGAAGGACACTGTGGTAAAAAACTGACCGAAAAAATCCTGGCTGATGTTTGTAGGACAGTTTCAGCCTGAGGGGGTATATCATTTTCCACGGGCTATATCCCTGAACATTGATGACAGCCAAGGCTTCGGATAAAAGCACATATAGAAGAAATTCAAGTGTTTTGAGAATATAGTGCAACTGAGTTCTAATAATTCCAGGCGTGATTTTTTTACGTTAGGTCCTTTAATGTTTTTGTAGAATTACACTATAACCATGCAGGTGTCCAGTGATATGGGCAAAGAAGACAGAGCGACTCTCAATGGACGACTCAGTTTGTGTGCCCACAATGAGATCGAGTATGAAAGGATAGTGAGGGTACATAGTTAGTGAGGTAAGGAGGGTAGACTAGCGAGTGTTGAGGGGATTAGCGAGTGCAGAGGGTGGAGGTTAGTAGTGGGTGTGAGCGGGCTGCTGCCGAGCTGGCCGCCTGGCATGGTGGTTATGGTCACTGCCCATGCTGTGCTTGGTCCCAGGTTTAAGACTACATGCAGGTGTGGACTAATTTTAGTTCTTGGTGTTGTCAGTTACTTTAACTTATTTTTCTTTTTTACATACCTTCTGTTCTTCCAGGTTGTTCCCCCACCCATGAGTTGCCCCTCTTGCAATGGTCGCCCCTACCATGTTTTCTTCCGTCCCCCAGTGTCTGTCTTCCCTGGAGTTGAGAAATCTATAGTTTGAGGTGGTGCTGGGGGCTTGTCCTCCACAAAGGGGGTAGGTGTGTCCCCCTACATAAAATATAGGTTTGTATTGTCGCATATTGTATTTGGTGTAGTGCTGTTCGCTGATTTTGTTTTCGCATTTAGTAGTCGAATTATGCTCTCTGTTTAAAACTCACCCATATCAACTTATGCATTAGACAACCGTAGCGCTTAAATTCAAGGCCATTTTTGGCAGACAATAGTTTTCCTTGTTGCAGTTTGGTTTCCCCAACGGCTGGGCAAAAATGGTTTGCACATTTCTGCAACGATTTTCTCATAAAATGTCAAGACGGCACCATCCTCTGATGAAAACTATACCCCACCCCAGTTAAGTTACAAGACAGGTGGAAAATGCACTAGAGCTTGAGCTTAGTGACAAAACCTGGCTGCATACAAAAGCTGCAGAGGGGCACAGGGGAGGTATATCCAATATAAAATATTGCACAACTGGTATGACACCCTAGTGGTGTTTAACAAGATGGGCTTGCTCCCGCATAGACCACGCTGAAGGTGTCATACAGAGGGTGCAGACCTGTGCCATTTACTATGGTCTTGTGAGAGGCTGATGGAATTTCAGGAGGGGTTTAGGAAGTTGTGTGAGGAAACCTTGCAGAAAACTATCCCACGGAGTCCTCAACTGTGTATCCTAGGAGACGTCAGTAAGGTAAAACAATTAGGACACCAGGCCCTAAAACAGTTGCAGGGCATTTTATTATGTGGGGAGAGACTGGTTCTATCCAAGTGGAGATAACTGCTCCCCTCACAAGTGAAAGTGGGCCAGAAACATAGCCAAGCTAGTGGCCAATAAGCGACTATCTTACTACTCTCTACATAGACATGAAACCTTCTATCAGATAAGAGAGCCATTCCTAAGGGCCTCCTCATTACACATGGAGGGTCTAAGGAGGTTTATTCCACAACCTAACCCACCCTCCCTGAAACACAAAATGCCAACAGAATATCCAGACATCCAGGGGTGAGGAAGAACACTATGCTACCCCATGAAATGGACACCAACTTAAATGTAAATGAATAATTTATTGAACATCAGCTGCATGTGTACTGTGAATGCGCAACATCAATGGCTTAATGTTGCTTTTTATTCTTGTTCTTTCTCTTTCTTTTCGGTTTCTTCCTACTCTCACTCTCCAGCTGCCCTCAGACGTGAGTATGGCACAACACACAGTCTCTTCCTTCTGAAGCCATAGCTCTTTTATCTAACTTCTGCTGGGGGCGAGACCACAAGTTCTCATCACTCAATGTAAGTGTCTACAAGTTTAATTATCTAATTAAACGATTAGGGAAACACAGTTGTTAATGCTGTAAGGTTTGTGTCACTGTATCATGACTGAATGAAATGTACCCCTGCTGTTGTAATGTGTGCCTTTGTCAAGGAAAACTTTTAATAAATAAAATATTGGCACAAAATTGCAGTTTTTGGGCAAACAGAACTATTGTGTGACAATTACCTTTTTCCAAAAAAAAATCAGGTTATCATGTAAAAGTGTTTGCAAAATGATGATTTTTTTTAATGTGAAAACAACAGTTTTGCTTACAAATCAGTGACTTTCATGCATTTTTGTCAGTCTGTGAAAAATGACAAATCGTTCTAACATTCACAACAAGCAAACAAAGAAACAAATACATAAATAAGACTTACACTGGAACAGCAAATTCACCTAGGCAGCAGTAGTTTCCCAAAGGAAATGTTGTATTGGTTTTCGCAATGCATGCGGGGAGCTGGAACTTCAAGAGTAGGAATTGACAAACTTTTCTGGTTAAGGCACAGATTGGGGTCAAACTGCAATCTGGCGAATGTTTGAAAATGCTCCAGTTTCAGAGATAACCTCTTCTGAACAGGCAATTAGCATATGATGGGCATGCAATTAAGATGCAAATTGATGATAATTTCCTAATTTGCATAGTAACCCACTCAAACTGTTTTTTTGAAGGGCAAAGCTATGTAATGTAATGTTTCTGTAGAAAGCGCCTTTCTAACAAGTTGCCCAGGGCACTGTATATTCAAATCCAGACGAGTATTAAATAAACAAACAAGCATTTTCAGATAAAGAAACACAAAGCCAGTAAAGTCATTACAAAACAGGATAAATGAATACTAGGCAAGATCATTAGCTGTTAGCAGCCTGCCTATATGAAGAGGTTCTTCTTAGGTTACTGTCAGAATGGCTCAGTGGGTAGCACATCCGTATCTTGGCAGGATGGTCATGGGTTCTTTTATTTGTGTTTATGACCCCTCCTACAGCAGGCTGCCTCCTTCTGCCAGCTCTGCTCTGCCCTGTCACCTGTCTTCTCTAGGACATATCCACGTGGTGTACTCCCAACAGCAGAGTTCATGGTCATCAGGGCCACCCAAACTCCTTGCGGTATCTGTAGCCAGCCTTCCAAGGATGGGTGCCACAGTCAGTGGTTGGGGGGGTTGCAGGGGGAGTTTGGCATCACCCTGCTGCATCTGGGGTGCCTTTTCCTACTTAGTCTGGCCCCACCCCTGGATGTCAGCATGTTGGGAGCTCATGAGGAGAGAAGTATACGTGATGGCTCGTTGCCCTCAAGTGCACCTGATGTCCACCCTCCCCTTCTGCCACTGCTGTACTGCCACCTGTTGTGACCCAGGTGGGAGCACTGTAGCAGATAAAGTAACTCATCCTTCCCAGAGGGGAAGAGTATCCTGCAGGATGCTGACTCCTCCTCCTCTTCCTCCTCCCACCATCCTTCTGATGGCCCAGGTTCATTCCCAAACCCAGGACACCAGTGTCATGAGCGGCAATGCTAGCACTCTACCAGTAAGCTGGCATAACTGGTTCTAGTCTCACACCAGAACTTGGATTCATACCCCAAATGCTGGGCCTCCAGTGCAGTACTGTGGGGGCTGTACTGTCAAGGTGTGCTATCCTTCGGATAAGACTTCAAACAGAGGTCCCTTCTGACATTTCTGATGCCATTCTGGTTGGTGTCCAGGTGGAAGTCAAAAGAACCCACATGGCCCTTTTAGCAAGAGTAGCAGATTTTTTTTTTAAATTAAAAACAATTCTTTGAAACAAAAACAGAAGCAATAAACCATTTCTTAAAATTAAAAACAAAAGAATAACAGGAAAATGCTGAGGGAGGAAGTTTTTCAGAGACAATGAAGGAGGGTACAAGAGAAAATAAATTCCAGTATACTGTATTTTAGCTGAAAATTACAGAACAAAACCTGAGCAGGAAAAAAAAATCTTGTTCAAGCCGAAGTGTTTAAGGACATGCAGCCATGTTTAACATGTCACCCAAAGTTGTTTCAGAGCAATGTAAATCTCTGGTATGGAAGCAAGAGGCATTCAGTCTGACAAGAGTATTAGTATGGGAATTTTATTGCAAAGGAATGCATTTACAGTAATAATACACAATGAAAACCAATAATTCATAACTTAAGCTACATAAGAAAAATCCACAAAAATCAAAAACATCTTGAAAAAAATCAAAGAGAAACAAAACAAAACGGGGGGTATGAAGCAATTTCAACAGAAACCAAAACAAACCTTAAATTATTTTATAAGAAGATGGCAAGGACAAACTAGAAAAGAAAGTATGTAAATGAACAAGCCACACAACGTTTTATCATAACTCATAAAAATCCTGGAAACAGTACAGTATCTACCCTGCTGTCTCTGCCAAAAGTCTTCTTCCCAATAAAACATGGATTGGAGATTGTCTAATGCTGTTTGTCGAGGGTGATGCTTACTGGAATACCTGTCACTACATGCCTACAGTCATTACAATACAGTCTCTCTTGCTTGTGAAGTACTTTGTATCTACAGATACAGCACTTATAAAAAAAAACACACTGTATAAAAGCTAATTCCTGTTTTTAAAACACTTCTAAAATTTGATCATGAATAGAAGCAGGACAGGAAAATGAGGTACTGTATTTCCGCAATGGGCCAGATTGATCTGGAACTCCAGGATCAGCAAAATGTGGATGCGTTCAGTCTTGGTTTTAAAACTATTTTTTTTTTCTCTTTTTTTATCCCAGTGGTTCCCTCATCTTCCACTCAACAATGAGACCACCAAGGCTGCAACCTTTATCCTGCCAGGAGGATGGTGGAAGTATGCCTAACTTCATAAACCAACACTAATGCAGCTCTTTGGTCGGTCTGCAAAGAGGAAGCAAACACCTGGCATCCTGTGCATTCCACCATTGGCCAGCAAGCACCTTGGCTCTGCGGAGCACCCAGCGCCTTCCCCCATATGTTGCCTTCATGAGAGTCAGGGGATCAGACATAAACCTCAGTCTCCTGGTAAACAGCACAGTGCGCAGTTCCTGCACCACTGGACCAGACATTCAGAATTTGTTTACCAGCATTCATCTGTCCCTATTCATCTTTTCTCTCACTATGCTTATACTTTTGCTCTCTCTCCTGGTTGGCCTCCATCCCAAGTCTCCACCCCACTGTGTGTCACCCAAGTCCACCCAACCACCAACACAGACTGCACTCTTGTGCCCTCTGGTACATGTTGGTCCCAGCTTATGAAACTGAGTGAGGGTGGGTCGGACTTGATGGACCTAGAGTCCCTTTCAGCTTTAAACAACTATGTTACTGTGTATGTTACAGCCTTCTGTTGTGGTTATTTTCAACTGTACACATGAGGTTCATATTGTGAATGTATCAAGATGACAATTATACACGTTTCTAATGGTGAATAGCACAGCCCCACACCATGATGTTTCCTTTTGTAATGGTGGGCACAGCAGAAAGAGGTGATGTTACCACCGTATAGATCACTGGTAAGATCTTAGCTAGACTAGAGTACTGTGTCCAGTTCTGGAGATCACATCTCCGGAAGGAGATAGGGTAGAGGCAGTCCAGAGGAGTTCAACCAAAATGGTGCAGGGTCTGCATCATAAGCCCTATGAGGAGAGACTAAAGGACCTCAATATGTACACCCTGGAGGAAAGGAGGGAAAGGGGAGAATATGATAGAAACATTCAAATACCTCAAGGGTATAAATAAAGTTCAAGAGGGAAACATTTTTCAAAAAAAAAGGTTCTCAAGAATGGAAAGACATGCTATTATGCTGGAGGAGGGGGAGACTCAGGGGAAATGGGAGAAAGTACTTCTTCACAGAAAGAGTGGTGGATGCCTGGAACAGTCTCCCAGTGGAGGTGGTGGGTGCAGACATGGTAACAGGCTTCAAGAATGCATGAGATAGGCATAAAGGAAGCTCAGAGGTAGGGAAAAGGGAGATACAGCTGGAGATAAAGGAGGGTCTGCAGTGTTAGAGTAGGTAGGGAAAATGGGCAGACTAGGTGGGCTGAGCAGTCCTTATCCGCTGTCAGTATTTATACTTCTCTGTAAGAGAGCAGGAACATTTATAAACTTCAAAACCACATATCTCAGTTCTAGAATGAAATGAGATGAAATATAATACAAAGGAAAATGGGTGTATTAAAGTTTTTTTCAGAAATATATTATAGTGAAAAACTATGGACAGCAATGATACACGGCCCAATGTGCCACAGTACATGGCACATGCAGCCAGAATACATTTATCCCAGGTGTCCAAGGGAGCCCACAGATGCACAAATAACCCTACACCATGTATCCTTGCCAGGGACCATCTGTGCCTATACCTGTGCAGCTGTGGCTGGTTTGGTCTTGGAGCAGCGAGTGGGCATGCCAGCATTGAGACAGTGAAGCACAACATGCGTCATGCTGTTTAAGTACTATCAGGCCATTGTCAGGATGGGGTCATTAAAGGCCAGCCAGGGGGCTGCTGTAACAGTTGTGCAGCCTCCCCCCCAACAGGTATCAGGATGACCCGACATGCCATGGACCCCAGCTTTCCTAAGTGCCATAGGGCTGGGGGAGGATGCTGGTTGCAAGGCACAGTTAGCAAGGATCAGACACAAAACTACGGCAGTAAGGGAGACTGCACTCCTTATATTGACCACCCTATCCTAGGAGCCCAAGCTCCTGCAGAGCAGCAGATCTAGTGCGGGGCCATCCAGGGCTTTGATTGGAACAAGCCCTCGGTCTGGTCCATGTCTGGCCACCCAGCTGTCCTCACTCCTTGCTAGGAACTATCGGGCCATACATTGAGCCATCTAGGGGTTGTGCATCCAGCCCCACATGTTAGATAGGGGCTAGGTATGCAGTGCACAATTGTGCAGCTCTGTACATCCGCTTTCTGGTGCTTACTACATTCCATAATGTATAGAGCTCCACATGAGTACATTTTGTTTTGGTAAATATTGCTGCATGAAATACGGAATAAAGTTCTCATTGGTAAAAAAGCTAAACCTATAAATTTTTTTTAAATTTTGTTATCTCCTTCCTGTGTCCCCTCAGTACTCCACTCCTTCTGGTATTCCTAGCGGTCTGTTCATCTGCCTGTCTGACTCACTACTGACACTAATGCACACACCTGACTCCCAGCACTGCCACTGGTCTCTGGGTCAAAGCCTATCCCTTCTCTGGGGACCCCGAACCCCTCATGGCACCGAAGAGGTGGAAGAAGTACATTGAGTTTTGAGACATCAGGGCTGGGGAGCGTGTGCACTGTTGAACAGGGTGTGGTGGTGTGGAGATGCAGGTGTGTGGAAGCCATCATCCACAGCAGCTGAGTCAACCATTTTTCCTGTATAACTGTGGCTCTGCCCACCTCTCCAAGGCATCTCCACTATGGCATCCTCGGGCAGAAGTGCACCCGATGTGTGGTCACCCAGGTCATGCCCACTACCTCATGACAGCCACCAGCAGATGCTCTAAGAGTGGATAGTGCTCAACGCCTCCCAGAGGAGAACATCCACATGAACACGCTGTCACCATCCTTGCAGGCTTCTGCTCTTGACTTCTCAGGCTCAAGGTGCAAACCCATCTCGCCAGCGTGTCGAGTTCTCACCTCAGCAATCAGTGCCATGATGTCGGCCCATAGTTTTTTTTTATCCTCCCCCTTTTTTTGTTTGTTTATGGTTTCTCCAGTCCTCTAACCCCCAGCAGTGGGGTTGACATGACTATGTTCTTCATCCAGCAGGAGATCAAGCACATGGCTGCCTTCACAGCTAGTATCAATGTTTCTACAAGACCATCTGACAGGGGGTGTGCAAGAATGCCAGCCCACCCCTTCCTTTGCCAGAAACTGCAACATGCCTGGCTCCCAGCTGTCCTCCACAAGGGATTCCAGAGACTGTATCTGAACTCCTTTCTCCTGGCTAGCATCACACTGGCATACCCCTCAGGCAGCCTCCACTCCTTAGTTTTGAGGCAGGAAGAGTAATACCTCCCACCAACACTGCCACCTGATTTGAAAAACCCCAACCAGAAAGAAAATGGTCAGGCTTGGTCAGTGTTTGCATGGTCATGAAAAATGGCCGGGTTCAAAAGTGTGGATGCCAGCATACAGAACTGCACTTCTTAGGTTGGTAGATTCTCTGCTTGATGCTAAAATATCATATTCATAACCCCTCAGATCTCCTGCTCCATAAACAATCATAACTTCTCTTAACCAGTGTTACTGAGCACATTTTGGTTACCAGGAGCAGACTTTGTGGGAATCTTTATCTCCCAGTGGTGTTGCTGCTGGGCTTAGCTACAAGGGAAATGCTTTTAGTGTCCTCAGCTCAAGTCAGTGGACAGTGTTGGTGGCTCATGAGGTAGCATGCTCACCTCTGGGGCCTGAAGACTGGAAGGGTGGGGGTTCTAGCCCCGCACCTGGTACTCAGAGTTATACTCACAACTGACACTGTAGTGCAGTGTGAGGGGGCTGCTGCATTGCTGACGGGCTGTCCTTTGAATGAGACATTAAACTGAGGTCCCTTCTGGCCATCTGTGATCACTGTCTAGGTGGAAGTTAAAGAACCCATGACACTTATCAATGAAGAGTAGAAAAGTTTCCTCGGAGTCCTGGCCAATATTTCCCCATCAATAAAACAGGTCCATATTTTTTTGGAACCAGATCCTCCTGTCTGTGCTCAGTTCCTCAAGGATACTTACCCCACCACAAAAGGAAAAAGGATTGTCTCTAGACTTTGACTCATATAGTTTATATAACAAGATTCTTGTGCATGTGCTCAACTATCGGGCTTGTAGTAGTAGTAGTAGTGGTGTGTGTGAGTTGGGGAGAGTGGCGAGTGTGAGCGGTCAGGGGTTGCTGGGGGAGTCAGGGATGTTGAGGGTGGGTGGTCGCGGTGGAGAGGGGGGTTTGGAGGTTTTGCCCCTGATAAACTGACTGATCCACAAGCTGGCATCTTCTCATGCTTGCAAGCGTTGTAACCTGCTAAGAGCCAGCAATATAGCAGGCAAGATTTCATGGGTAAGATTTACCACAAAATCTCCACTATTCATATGAGTCTGTGACAGAATATGAATCATAAAAAAAAAAAAAAAGATATTGTACCCCTGCAACCTATACCCTATGTAACTACCCCATTTGATAAGGTTGCAATGGATGTAGTGGGTCCCTTGTTAAAACGTTCTAAGGGAAATCAGTATATCTTAGTTATTTGTGATTATACCACCAGGCACCCAGAGGCAATACCAATGAGGACGGTTACTGCCCCTCGTATTGCAGAAGAACTAGCAAAGGTCTTTAGCAGGATGGGAATACCTAAAGTTATCCTGACGGACCATGGGAGTAATTTTATATCCATCATGTTACAGGAACTGTACAAATTATTAGGGGTATCTGCAGTTAGAACATCACCATACCATCCCCAAACTGATGGGTTAGTAGAGCGTTTTAATAAGACCATGAAATGTATGTTGCAGAAGTATGTACAAGAGGAAGGCCCGGATTGGGACAAGTACCTGCCTTATCTGCTGTTTGCATATAGAGAGGTACCTCAGGCTACTACAGGGTTATCACCCTTTGCCATGCTATATGTGCGTAACTCTACAGGCCCCTTAGATGTAGTAAAGGAGCATTGGGAGCAAGGGACTAATATAGCCTGTAAAAATATATTGGAGTATATGACTGCCCTGAGAAAAAGATTGGTAAAGTATGTGACTACTGCTCATCAAAATGTTGACCAGAAACAGCTTAAACAAAAAGAACACTACGACCTAGGTCTGAAACATAAAACATTTTCTCCAGGTGAAAAAGTGCTTTCTTCCACTTGTTACCTTCCACAGAGAATAAATTACTTATATGGTGGCAAGGGCCATATGTTGTCTTACACCAGGTAGGCACAGTAAACTATGCCATAGAGAAGCCAGGACACAGGCCAGTGAAGAAAATATATCATGCCAACCTGCTGAGAAAATGGATAGAAAAACCAGAGTCCCCAACACTGTTTATTGGGACCCATACGTTTACAGTCAAGATTCATAATTGTGGCCCAAAAATCCCCATGTACAGTTTTAGACAGTGGTTCAAAAGAGGGTCCATAGTTGTGCGACCCTGGTGTTGGACCCTTTTACTTCATCCAGGAAAGCAGGGTCCAAGCAGGGCCACTTTGTGGCCCTTCAGTGGAACAACATACAATGTACAGACGGTTCACTTGTCACCTGTGCCCCTTTCATAAGCATTACAATTCATCACACACACAGTTCCTTGAAAAACTTTTTTTTCTGCTGGTGTCATCAGGGCTGTCAATAAAGGTTTGCAAGAGGCTGTGGCAGAGCTCCCTAGCAATGAACATTATGTATGCTGAGCCAGCCTAGGTGAGTCTGCAAAGCTCTTGGAAAATGTGACCATAAAGAAAAACCTGACAAGGCCGGTGTCAGCTTCAGTAACTGCTCCAGAACTTCAGGGAGGTAGCACGAGGGCACACAGGCACATGATGAGCCCCTTCAATACCTACTTCAAAAAGGCTGATGCAAAGCAGGAAAGGAGATGGATGGTGGATTTAGTCACAGATCTTCAAGGCTGTCAAAAGGTGTGTTGCTAGACTGAGGATATTTCAAGACTTGATTTACAAGAAAGCTGCGCCAAGCTGTTTGAGAGCTCTCACCAAAAAGGCTAAAGAATATTCAGCGTATGAGTGAGTGTGCTAGGGAAGGGGAGCGTTCAGGGCACAGTTGATGACTGTCAGCTGTTCTCTGCAGGAGAGCCATGTCTGAAGCTGAGCTCTCATTATGAGTGAATAACACAGTGCTGTTCTACCATTTGAAGAGACTCGGCCCTGGATTAACCATATATCCCAAAGGAGACTCCTTCACTTTTGGGAGGGGGGAGGATGAGGAAGGGGACATTCAGTGCTTGAAGCATTACCACCCCCATCCCCGTCTCACACACACGCAAAAAGCTGGCTACTTATTTATTTTGAAAATTGGCAACCTGAAAGGTACACTTAGCCAGATCTTGTTTCCAGGTGTGACCTGGGGGAGATGAACAATGGAGTACAAATTAAAAATATAAAACAAGCAACGGCACAACAAAGGACCCTAAAATATACAGATATATAATGTACAAACAGTTGAGTAACCTAATAGCACCTTAAACACTTACACAGAGCAGGAGTGGGCTAAAACTGTGCAGAAGGCACTGGGCAAATAATCAACCAGTCTGCAGGCCAACGACTAGTGGTAGGACTATCAGTAAACAATGGCACCTGTACAGGGTAAGGGAACTCATTCTCCCAACAGTGGCTGTAACTAAGTTAACAATTTTGCCTAGCACTGGTTAACAGTAACGAGGTAAAATTGTCGAACAAGTGGAAACGTTAAACAGCCTCACTCACCAGTTTCAGCAGTGACTCTGTTTAGAAGGACAGCAGGTTACAAGGAACATGGTCATTGACACCAAGGAGCACCCCCCCCCCGAGCCTGTCTGGTTCTGCAATTTAGAGCTGAAAAGTCGGTGCCATGGAGCATCTGCAGTATATCACATGGCTACTTGGGAAAGCGAGATTCACGTTTTTGCCTCAGAATCCCACACCGTGACTGGCCGCTGAGTACATTGCTGAGGGGCGGCACATGGCTGCGGTGGTGGTAGGGGGGTGTGCATGTCTCCCAGTATTCAGGCCACCCTTGCTAACTGACCAAGATGCAAAACTGACATTGGCCAAGATGACAGCCGCTCACTTGCCCTGTTGGTTGGAGGAAGCATGCAGCCACGGTGACCCCCATTACAGAGAAAAGGGGATAATAATGAAAAATCTTCAGAATGATAAAGAGCGTCTTCTTGTTACAAATAATTGTAAAACAATGTCTGGAAACAGAGCATTCTGATTGGCTGATGGCATCCTACAGGGGTTATGTTATTGGCTGGTAGCCCTCAAATAGAGAACAGAACATTTAGAATTTTAGCTATAAGGGACTGCCCGCTGACCCAGCAATAGAGTAGTGTGAAATGTTTCAATTTTCTAATTCCATTGAATTCTGTCAGAAGTGGAATTCCAAGATTCCAAAAGCAGAATTTCTTTTTGAAGCAATCTGCAGTTTACATGAACCGTGGATTAATTTTCTGCAAACTACGGAATAATATTTCATGGATTCTGTGAGCTAAGGAATATTGTTCTGCAGGTTACAGAGAAATGCTTTTAGACATTCTGCAGAGTTAAAAAAAGAAATTCCAAAGGGTATATTGGAAGTGGCACTGCCATTCTGCATGCAGTCCACTGGCAGAATTCCACATTCCCAAGTTCTACCCAGTGAATGTATTGTCAAGCCAGCAACCTGTTTTCTGGAGCAGACTTGGTACATGTGGGGTGGGCCTGGGAAACAGTACCGCGAACAGCAGGTCTTCCCAACCTGGGGAAGGAAATGGTGCCGCCTCTGTCACCAAAGCAACCCCTGTGGAGGGCCAGGGATCTTACTCACCATGCCCTAGAGATTCTGCTGTAGCATCCAAGGGGGGTGGAGAGTGGGTCGGGAAACAAACTCAGCCATACAAATGGTGGCTGGGATCCACTTGGGTCTGATGCCATGGATCCAAAACACCTTTTAGCAAGTGGTGGGCTGGTGGGTTTGGGCTGGGTGGTCATCATGGACAAAGGGGGGTGGGCAAACTCAGAGTAGGAACAGAAATCAATATGCAAAAAAGGAATTCTAGCTATAAAAACTTTCACTGTAAAAATACAAAAACAGTTCAGTTTAATAACAACATTAAAGCACTCAAGTGGTTGGGTTACCTTTGTTAATTGAACCCCAGGGACTCAAGGTACTCAGCCTTGCCTCATACCTCATGATTGTCCCAGAGTTAGATTAAGGGATGGCAACACAACACCTGCTTAATAATAAACCTTATGGAATGCTGAGCGCAGAATCCCATGTTCTGGTTGTTCAACAACTGTACTTATCCCGTACGTAATAATGGACAGCTAATGAAAACATTTCAGACCTGCTCCACATGTGCAGATCTACAACTGTTTCTAAAATACAATAGTGCTTTTCTATCATCATTTCAATAAAAAAAAAAATAGGAGGGTTATATTAGCAATAAGGACATCTGTATTTATCATTTATCCACCTTGGGGACTAAATTTCCCAACTGGTCCTCATTCTATTGATAAAGGACTACACGGCACAGTGGGTTCTTGTTGCTCAAAAGAGATGTACGAAGCTGAAAATGCTTCACCAGAACATCACGAACTCTGCAAACTTTGTAAAGTGTGAAAGTGCTGACTTTCCAAAGCTTTCAACAGGCAAAGAGGCCCTTTTTCTATGCAAAGTTACCAAACTCCACTTGCAAAGACTTTGCATAAAAAGTGCCCCTTTGCATGGCAAACTTTGTGAAAACGGCAAAGCGATAAGTTGATGATGTCCACAGGAACTTTGCGAAGTTTCGCAACTTGGTGGAAACGTTGTCAGCAAAGTTTAAATTAACTGCATCTCTATTCTTAGGTAACGTCTAAACAATATGCAAATGTATGCAGATTACCAGCTTCAATATGTGTGGAGGCAGTAACCTTTTAAAACCTTTTTTGCTTTTGAACTATAAGCACCCATAAATGGAATTCCAATACATTTGCCCCCCAGGAAGGAGGGATGAAGTACACTGTAGCCTGGATAGGCCTGCAGAAGCAGGATGGAAGGGAGGAACTACATCCTAGCTGGGGTAACCCTGGGGTAGGTCCAGAGGCAGATAGGAGAGGAAACATGACACTTTGTCTGGGTAGGCCCACAGGGGGTGGACATTACTGTATTTTTGAGATTCCCTGGAAAACAGCTTAGGCTCAGAAAAGGATTAGAAGAGAAAAAGGTTCAGGCAGGAAGGGGAAAGGTTGTGAGCTGCAGGGGCTGTGGGGCAGTAGTGTTCCTAGGTACATTCTGGGAGTCTGGGGTTATATTGTGTGCAGGAGGCTAAAGTTTATGATGGCCGAGGTTCAGATGCTCGGGGCAGAATTAAACAAGTTAGTAGAAAAGCGGGAGGCAGAGATTGGTAGGGTGGTGGAGGAGGCAAAGGTCCCAAGGATGTGAACCCTTATACCACAGAGGGAGAGAAGGTCAAGGGAGGTGGGCTGGAGGATAGTTGGAAGAAGAGGGAGAGGAAGAACTCAACAGAGAGTATGGGTACCGTGCACCTCATTGGGGTTCTGGTGAAAAATCGTTAACAGATCCTCAGTTATTCAGAAGGTAAAAGTATCGAGGTTAGCTTAGGAAGTGAAGTTAGGGGAATGGTCACCCAAATGAAATCAGGAGGGCATAGTGGTAGTTCAGTGGTTGATCAGGGAAGGGGCACTGAAAAGAAAGGTACAGAATGGTGAGGGAAAACTCAGTTTGGCAGGACCTGATCCAGTGGGATGGTAAGACAGAGGTGGAGCAACTTAATCCCACAATGCGGTGAGAAGACGGAGGGGGGTGATGATGGGACTCACATCACAGGCACATGAATGAATGAATGAATGAATACTTTATTTCTAAAAAGCGCTTTTCCAAAACCAAGGTGCTTTTACAACAATTCAATACATAAAACTTAAAATCTTAACAACAATCCATAAATATATTTAAAAATCCGGATATGCCAGGTTAAACAAATATATTTTCAAAGCTGATTTAAAGCTTTGGACAGTCAGGCACTCTCTCACCCGATGAGGTAGAGAATTCCACAGGGTTGGAGCCATAAAATTAAATGATCTTGCCCTAGATGTCTTTAAACGAACTCTGGGAATCTCTAGCAATCCCTCATCGGTGGATCAGAGCCGACGGGACTGAGACTGGGGGTACACAGGGGGTGGACAAACATTCTACAGCAGTGCTGGGGAGAATGTCAGGGAAAAGGATGGCACAGGAGAAGGGGGAAAGGGGTAGAAGGGAGAAGGAAATACAAACTGAAATTATCTGAGGTGAGGGCAGAACAGAAGAGGAGAGGAAACAGTAGAGTCCTTCTCATGTGAGACTCAGGAGTAAAGGGTGTAGGGTGGCCACAGGGTAGCATTGTGCTTCCCAATTGTAACAGCTGAAAGGATCATCCCAATGGTACACTCGTTAATGCTGGGGGAAGGGGGAACCCTACAACTTCATCCACCTGGGCACAAATGACCTGGCAGGATGCAGGGTGGGGATAGTTCAGGACCAGTTAACATCACTTGGACAGTTAATCAAGGAGGAGGCTAAGTCAGCGGCATACTCGGAAGTGCTACCGGTGCCTAGAGCCAGTTCATCTCAGAAGCTTAGGATTGCAGAATTCAACAACTAGCTCAGGGACTGGTGCAGGAGGAGGGCTTTGGTTGGACACAAAGTTGGTGGAAGTCTGGGAGGAGGAATCCATTTTCTTGTTGGACAGATTACACCTCAGCAGGGAAGGGACCAGTATACTCAAGGACAGGATTGGGGAAAACATCAATGGCAGTCTAAATTTAGACTGATCATGGGGAGGCTACCATGGAGCTCAGAACCTGAGGTTTTCCCAAGTATGGGGCTGGCAGGCATCTCCCCAGGTAAAAGGCATACTGGCTAAGGGGGAAATCAGTGCTAGGGATGGGAGGCAGGGAAGGGGATTAGGACAAGGGATAGTGAGGGGAAAGGTAAAGAAGGGTAGCGGGAGTAGGCAGGGAGATGGGTAGGAAACAAAGCTGGTTCAGCTGGGCTGCCAAGGAATCATGGGGACAAAAGGGAAGAGGTGGGTTGGGGAAAACAGGAATGGTGGGAAGGTGGTGTCCAGCACACCAGGAGTCTGGGGAACAAGGGATGGATGACCTCCAGGCCGTGATGATGGAAGGCAGCTCCATCTTTTGATCAGACTGTACTGGAGCCGCGCTATCGAGGATGCTAGGGACATGAGAGCCGCTGGTCAGGAAGAGGAACTTTTTTTTTTATTTTACTCATGGCTCACAATCCACATGTCTTATTACTTTATAACATTTGTAGGAAAAATTACTTGCTGTAAGGCCCAATGGTGTGGAGGGCTGAGGCACTACAAAGCACCTTACCTCCTGCCATGCCAGTGACCCGGGTTCAGGAATGGACTCAGGTCATCAGGGGTCAGGCAGGGAGCGAGAGGATTTAGCATCTGAGAAACTGCTTTCCTCTCCAGAGGAGGGGAGACTTGCCATGCCGTCCTTGGCTACCCCCAGATGGAGGCCTGGGGGGTACAGCAGGTCAGGGAGGACACTGCGGAGGGATGTAGGACAGGTGCACCTCCACACACAAGTCTTACACTGCACAGGAGGGGTGGGATGAGAGAAAAAGCAAGGAAAAAATGATGTCAGGAGGCTACATGAAGCCCGACCCAGCTGTCTCTGCACCCACCCTAACACTTAGCAAGTGCCTGGTCTGCCTCGGATTTGTATTTTGTGGGGGGGGGGGGGACAGCCTTCCTCTCTCAGCCCTGCCACCAAAGTAGAACTTGTGGGGAGACGGCATCTGGGTATTGGGCTGAAGCAGCTGCCCTCCTGATGTAAGAAGGATAAAAACTTCAGTTTAAAAATAATAAAAAAATTATTTGCTGTAATTTTTCTTACACATGTAATAAATGCAATAAAACAGTTGAGGAATGTGTGATTATGGTCAATAATCATGCACTTCTCTTGGGTGTTTTGAGGCACTCAGTGCAAGTGCCTCATTCCTAATACCCTTTAAAGGTGCGTAATTATTGACCCATAATCACACACCCTCTCATGCATTATAGCTTATATACACTCCAGGGTGTGGTTTATCATAAGATATCCTCACGCCTTGGGTGTATTGTAATGCAAGAGGCAAAAATGAGTGCTTTCAACCACTCAAGAAGTGACAATATCCCATGATTTACCACATGCTGGAGTGTATTATTGTGATTATAAAATGGCCCCCAAAGTGTTAGGAAGTCCCTGATCTTGGTAATCAGTTTTGAACCGTGATGATATACTGAGATATCATCAGGGGTCAAGGAGTGCTTCAGCCAGTCGGTATCGAAGAGTTCTCCTGTCCCGCTTAAAATACCGAATAGCTTATTTGTGTGATTTCTCTAAATATTTGTGCAGTAATCACTGTCTTTCTTGTTGAAAAAATCTTAAAGCTACCTGTACCTCAGAGTCTCAGAGAGAACCCCCTCTTTTGAGGGTGTTGAAACAAACATCTTTTGACCCTGGACTTTTCAAATGAATGGGGTTTACGACACTGTTCTGGTTAGTATTTTTTTTTATATTTATATATGACTGCATTATTTATTATGATTATCATATCTGTGCTGTTGTTTTTCTGTATTATTGTAAGGCACCCAGAGCCTTCAAGATTGGGCGCTTAATAAATAAAATTACTATATTTTTAAACTTCGTAAAATGAATCTAGTTCTTATGTGTATTGTATTTATTACAAAATTCAATAAAATCTAAATTGGTTAATCAGATTGAAGCATGAAAATAAGCCATTGTAGAATAAGAACTGTTCTCCCCAGAACTACAATAACATGATTATATCATTAAAGTTCATGACAACACACACACACTCACTCACACTTACTCCAAATCCTAAGGAAGACAGAGCATTAATTCAGGTACAGTAATTCACTAATTCTCTCTTTTTTCAATCTTGCTAATAAATATTAATGAGTATTATGATTTTCCATTAACTTCTCAATAAAAGCCTTTTAGTTACTAGTCAGGTCTCTCCATAACAAAGTGCTGCTGGGTTGATACTTGCTTGGAAACGCATTAAAATCTTGTAATTATTTTCTTTCTCCCTTCAGACAGCAATTTATGTAAGTTCCTCCATTATTTAATTCACATTTATGTATTTAAGTATCACTACCTCTGTCATTTAATTCACATGTATATAATTATATAACTACCTCCATTATTTAACTCACATTTATAAATTTAAGTACCACTATCTCTGTTATTTAATTCACATTTATGTTTACCCCTGTAACCCTTCCCCTAGGTTGCACCTGGAAATGAACATCGGCTCAGTGTACCTTTCTTTGTTACCAATTTTCAATCAATAAAATAAATGACATGTATATATTTATATAACTACCTCCATTATTTAAAGTAGATAGGAAATGGTTTTACATAGTTAACTTTCCTTCCATCTTCCTTTCCATGCAGGTTTTGTATTTTAATATGCTTTGACCAATTTTTGATAAATAATCTAGATTTGGGGCACCCTCAGATGCACATAGAGCTCCACTTTCCTCACCAGCTACTGCTGTTTTTTTTTCTTATTTCTAAGAAATTCCTTGACATCAGTAAATCCCATTCCATGCTATTCACCTGAATGGCCTGGAATGGATGTTATTGATGCCATAGAATGTTCAGGCAGTATGAAAATAGAGAGCAGCAACTGCTGAGGAGAGAGAGATTCAGGGTACTTAAAAAGGCAAAAAAATTAAATTATTAATTTAACATAAAAGGTCAAAAACATATCACAGTATTGGGCAGACAATAAAAGAACAACTGGAGGGCATCTAGAGGTGTAAAAACTGTTTCCTGTCACCTTTAATTCACATTTATTTTTAAATTTAAGTACCACTACCTCTGTTATTTAATTTACATTTCTATATTTATATTTATATAACTAACTCCATTATTTAATTCACATTTATATATTTTAGTTCTACTGGTATGTTGATTCAGCTATTAGGTTTAAAGCATAACAACGTAAAAAGTAGGGAAATGAAAAATTACAGTCAAAAGTGCCTGGAACCTTGGCCAATTGTTTTTGGGGTTTGAATGATCCCACACTGAAGTGTTGGCATTAACCTAATATTGGCACCGTCTATGCAAGCATTGCTTGGTCATTTACTTTAACAAGACAGTGCTGATATTAGGGTAAGGGCAGCACTGCATCGTGTGATAGTTCAAATTCCAAGGAATACTACACACTGATCTGCCAACGAGGCAGAGACCTTTGACCCTAATTTTGAATTTCCTTATGTTTTAAGCTTTATGCTTCAACCATAATAGGTTCATGAATATATATATATATATATATATTGTTTTCTAATTAACTTCCTTCTCCTTTTTGTTACAAAAATACATATATGACAACCACCGCTATACAACAAAGCATCATGGGAATAATATGCAAACCACCATAAAGTAATTTAGATTTGTTCTACTTTATGCCAAAGGAGCCACATGGCCTCTCACACAATCTGAAAAGGCTGAAAACAGATGTTACTGACACATGTTTTGTCCTCCTCATGACTTATTTAGGTCTTCCATATTGCATGCATGCATATGTGTGTGTGTGGGGGGGGCTTAAGAATCCAACAATACTCAGTGGACATTTGCAAGGATGTCTATCCAATTAAGGCAGCGTTACAGGCAGATGCATACTCTGAAGAGAGAGTGTTGTAATGGCATAGAATCATCTGCTCTCTGTATTGTACTGTAAAATTTCCAGTGAGGGAGAGAGGGAGAGAGAGACAGAGAGACAGAAAAAGAAAAGCCTGTAGGTACTTCAGGTCAGCCCCCTTCATACGCAGAGATTCATAAATATGCTGTGCAAACATATACCAATGTAAAGGAATTCTCCATCCACCCTATTTCCTTGGGTACCCTGTGATTTCCTAGGTAAGCAGAAATTCTGAGGAAGGAAGGAAGGAAGGAAGGAAGGAAGGAAGGAAGGAAGGAAGGAGAAGGAAGAAGGCCTTCACACACTTGAGCATTGTTCATTTTCACAGCAGCTTGGCTGCAAATGAACAGAACAGTTAAATCACACCCAGCGGGGTGCAGAACTCTAATTGAATTAGTGATCATTCTAATTCCATTAGCACACCTCGTTAAATTACAGGCAATAATTACAGACAAGTACTGTTACAGAGAAGCAGGCTGGATAACCGGCTTTAATTCCACCTCTGTGGGTCGTGGCCTCCTGCATTTCCTAGGAAACAGTTACAGTATTTCTCCTGTGCTGCTACCTCTGCTTAGACATTAGTGTTTTTATCCATCAGAATATTGTTTTTGCTTTTATTTATTTATTTTTTTTGTGAAATAATTTTTATTGAGGTTTCATGACAAGCATTGACAGGTATGTTTTGGGAATACTTCTGTGACATTGTAGAGCGTACATGCCATTGCATACAGGTAATAGTTACTATAAAAGGGCCTTAGGAATGTTGCAATCTGATTGGCTGTCAGCATTTTGAGAGCGTTACATTAGTCTCTGTTACACTGCCATGTGCAGCCTGATCACTATGGTGCATGAATTCTTCCAGTCAGCACTGTGTCCCTTAGCACTGCTAAATGACTGGAATGATGCATTCTTATTGCGAATCAGCATTCTAAAACAGTTGGTGGATGTACTATTTTTTTAACAATCTCCCTCTCGATGAGAAAACATTCAAAAGGTACACTTTCACACTTTTCTTTTGGAATATATTTTTTTTATAATAACAGTCAGACACTCCCAGGAGTTATATTAACAGTCAATTACCCCCTATGGCCAATATGGCAGGCGGCTGCTCCTCATGCCACATTGCACCCCAGGGGGTGATTAACAGACCAGTAATCTAAACCCTGGTCATGCCTTATTGTTTAATTATTGTACGGATATAGCCCTAGAATGTGATATAATATTGGATTCCGGAGGAACAGGGTACCATTGCTACATAGTATCTGTGCAGTGGGAGCTATTGGTTATTAGTACCAGGGAGTCTCAGTGCATTTTGTTTTATTATTATTTTCCTTCTCCTCATTGGGGTGCAGCTCCCAATTACTGTGATTACTCACAGCCCCATCTCTACCCTTCTTTGGTGCTTACCTCTGATTCAAGTACCATGGTACAGCATCTGCACCATGATGGTTCCATTGAGAGACTTCATTTAGCAGTCCTTCCAGCCCTCATATGCCCACCCCCCCACATCGCAGTGCACAATACAGTAACTTGCTTCAGCTCTCCTGTATTGGGGGCACTATCCTCACCCCATCGGTGACAGTACTACACTTAGTTCTAATGAGGCAGCTCCCAGTACTTCACTGGGTACCCAGACATAGAACTGGTGTAGCCCCAATAACATTTATTTATTTATTCAAAATTGGTGCCCGGGAAAGGCACACTGAGCCGAGGCTCATTTCCAGGTGTGACCCCGGGTACAAGGTGTACACAGAAAAATAAGTAGAGAAATACAACCATTTCTTGTTACAGATGTTAAAGTACAACAGCAGTATGCAGGTCAGCGCAACTAATTTCTGTTCAGACATGGGATTCAGCATCCGGGACACTTCATGTCTAATAATTTCATAATCAGCATAAGTCAGAGTTTGTATAGACAGCTTACAAGAATGGTAGCATGATAGAGTGGAGTAGCACTGGGATTGGACAGTAAAATTATCAGTGCAATGAAAGGTGGGGCTGACTAGAGCGAAGTATTACCATAAGGGGTCAACCATGGTAGGCTAGGCCCGAGTTGAGGTGGGACCAGATGAGCAACTGGGGCAAGAGGGGAAGGGGAGGAGCCTGAGGAGTAGTTTTATGGCTGTGAGGGAGGGGGCCTGATGGAAGTTGGGAGGGAGATTGTTCCATAAAGCGAAACAGAATTTCGTCGGCTCCCCCAACATAGCATGTGGTAGACCAGCAGTCATGCACTTAATATCAAAGTTAGGAATGCTTCATGAAACAGGAAACACTAAACCCAAAGGGCATTAAATGAAAACATTCAACTGAGGTAACTGTAACTCCTGACTAAATTTCCAGGTCTAATAAATGCAATGCCAATTGTTTTGTTTTTTTTACCATAAGGCTTTTTAACCTCCTCAGCACAGGCTGGTGGCTGTTCAGCTATGTCCCTGCCTCCCATGACCGACTACCACCTTTCTTTGTCCTGGGTGCTTAAATCACCTGTAGCGTTCCCCCCATGGTGGGGCCAGAGAGGAGAAGTCCAGCCCCCTGGAGCACAATCTAGAAGTGCCTTGGGGACCAAGTGGGAGTGTAGGCCAAGGGAAAGCAGGCAGGGCTTCATTAAGCCGGCCTCACTGCTTTTTTTATTTTTCTTCTCAGTCCTCCCACGGCTGTGAGCAGCACATCAGTGTGTGCGCATGGAGGCACGTACACGCTGCAGAACCGTAACCCGCACCTTTCAGTGCCTCTCAGAGTCTGCACTACTTCCTAGCCTCTACCCAGTGGCAGTCAAAGGCTGAGATGGCTTGGCCAGTTCTCTCCAGAAGAGGCAAGTAGTCAGTGGGATGACCAATCCTCTTCCCCCCCAGTTGACCACCAGCAACCTGAGGTCATTCCCAAACCCAGGGTGTAAGCAGGACGGCAGGTGAGATGCAAGTGCTTCAGTTCTCCACACCACTGGGTGGCACACTACCAAGTATTTTACAGGTTGTGTTGCAGAGCAAGCCCTGGGTCTAATGAAAAATAAAGATAAGGAGTGGCACACAACATGCTGCACAACCTTGTGGTTAAGGTTTCTGTTACTTGCTTTCACAGAGAAAAACATTCAGCTCATATATCTGGACCACAGAGCATGTGCAGCTAAGATGGTCCTTCACTTTGGGGAAAGGGAGACTAAAGGTCCTCAGATGGAAACTTAATACCAGCCTATTAGAAACCAAAAACCTTCTTGCATGGTTGATAAAAGAAACAGAAATATACTTCTCCATTGATGACAATGACGAAGTACCACAGAGCACTCTATGGGAGGCGCATGAAACTTACATAAGAGATGGAATTTTTCAAGTCTCCTCTAATATGAAAAAAATTAAAATAATGAACTGCAGGAAATGGGGCAAAAACTTAAAGATCCGGAAAAAGAACTTGAAAGGTTTAAAGCAGTAGACAAGATGTCTTACACAAAGTTACTTCTCTGAAATATCAAATAAGCACCCACCTTTCAGAAAAAGCTGAATACACACTATTTAGAACAAAACAGAGATATTGGGAGGCTGGGGAAAAATCAGGAAAGTTATTGACAAATCACCTTAAAAAGGCCAGTCTCAAAACATTATTGTGGATGTCAAAAATGAAAAGGGTCAAACTGTCACAAGTGACGCCAATATTAGTGAAGTGTTTAAAACTTTTCTGATCAATGCTACACAAAGGGAGCGGTTAAATCAATAGAAGAAATCGATCATTTCTGTTTGCCATTAGGGTTGCCTTTTTCTACCAAAGCAAGAAAGAATATGTCTAAACAAAAATATATCTGAAGAAAAGATCATGCAGGCCATTAAAGAGCTCCTGAATAAGAAAACCTCCGGTTCTGATGGGCTCGTAACTTATGATAGGTAAAGATTTTCTTCCCATACTACAAGACATTGAAGCAAATAATATTCTACCCCAACCATGAATGAAGCTTATATTACCTTAACATGAAAGAAAAATAAAGACCCTTTAGATTGTTCCAATTATAGACCAATGTCTCTTAAGAACACATACTACAAAATACTCACAAAAACTTTATCTAAAAGATGGCAAAAGGCAATTACCCTATTGTTAGGCAAGGAACAGGTAGGTTTAATTCAAAACAGATCAGCAGCTGAAGGAGTCAGGCACCTTATTAATGCACTCTGGTGGGCAAACAATCATAAAGACCCTTATCTTGCTTTATCTCTCAATATCAGTAAGGTGTTTTGGCTCTATCAGTTGGACTTCGCTGCACTCAGTTTTAAATACTTTTGGATGTGGAGACTATTTTAAAGCTTGGGTGGAAACAGGTCTCCAACAGCAAAGTTCATAATTAATGGCGCTCTTGCAGAATCAATAAGTATAAACTGTAGAATGAGCCAAGGATGTCCTCTCTTCCCGTATCTTTTTATACATGACTTTGAGTTGCTAATTAGAGCCATTAAATGCAGGGATCATGAGGATCAAAATAAGCCAACAAAATGAAAACGTTTTTTCCTTCGCAGATGACATACTCCTAACTTTAACTAGGCCAGTAGAATCCTGTGAAACACTGAAAATATTATTGTGTAAATCTGGTTCATTCTCTGATGTGACAATTAACTGGAGAAAACACAAGCAATACAGAACAATATCACAGCTACCATTATCAAAGACTCACAAAAAAACCTTAAACAACTCTTTAAAAGACACTATGACTTATTTAGGTTTGGGAATAATTAGCAACCTCCAAAATCTTTCAGACTTAAATATAAAGCAACTCCTCAAAGACAATGAAATGGATTTTGAAAGAGGAGGAAAACTAAACTTATCTCTATGGGGAAGGTTAATACTGTTAAAATGGTTATAGCTTCAGAGCTCATTTACATTCCTCAAAATATCCTTATTTTAAGTAAAAACATATTAAAGAAACTAGATGGACTCAGAAGATTCATGTGAGGTTCTCGTCCCCCCTCAGTTAAGTTTCTCCAAAACGAGGATATTCTATGCTAAGGATGGTTTTAATTTACCCCTCTGGGAAAAATATTAGGGAGCTTTCATAATGGAAATGCACCACTTTAAGACATTAATCTTTAACTTGACCATTCTTCCATTTGGCTGCTATTGGAAGTTCAATTTCTGAAACCAAACTAGCTGACAAATTACAAGTACAGTACATGCCACCCCTAACAATTTAAAGGGCAATCCCTGTGTCTGTGACTCCATTAACATGCTTAACAAGATTAATAAATGTATTAACCCTGATAAGTGACGTCTTGACTTCATGCCCCTATTGCCAAATCCCTGAACTGCTTTCAAAGGGAATCCTTTCACCAGAAATTAATGGGATAGAATTGGCATTTGGCATATTAACAATATCACTGATAGTGATTCTATAAGACTCATCTCCTTTTCAGAATTTAAAACCAAATTAAATTCACATAAACACCAATTTCTACTGTTATTTACAGTTAAGGGGCTCCTTAAATAACGATGTTCTAGAACCAGATATCTTGTTTCCAAAGAACCAAGAGTGGGATCAAATCCTTAGAACAGGGCAACTAAAAAGGCTTCAGTTTAATTGATAAATTCCTGATTGACAGCTCTACCCCCCACCCACCACTTTGCAAGTAAAGGAAAACTGAGAAGTGGAAGTGCACACACTGATTCTTCAGGAGAAGTGGACAATGCTTAGAAGAGGATATCCGGTCAAAGCCGTGAGTGTAAATAAGCATGGTCAAAAACCACATGGCTATAGCAGCCATGTGTGGTTTCAGAACTGGTACACATAATCTGCATGGTTTTATACTAACCATGCATTGCTGTTACTGACCACATGTTTTTTGATGTCACAGTCTTAATATAGTGCCCTTGGGAGATGGCTTACAAAAGTAACAGGGAAGTCTAAAGTAAGCTAATCCAGCTTAAAATCCTACACCACTTGTACTGTCTTCACAAAAGCTAAACAAGATGGGCTTGATTAGTGATAGCAAATGATGGAGATGTAAAAGGAAGGTGCAGACCTTGTACAGTACATGTTATGGTCATATTATGGTTAACTGGATGACATGGACTGCAGCCACATCCAAGAGCAGGGTCATTCTCGATGCCCTACAGGGGGCATGCCTTAGACAGCTAGTGGTGGAACCCACTCGGGAGGGAGCAATATTAGACCTGGTACTCTCAAATGGAGAGAGGATCACAAATTTAGAAGTCAGTAGACATCTGGGAACAAGCAACCACTGCACAGTGTGCTTCACACTAAACACAACCATGGAGACAGGCCATACAAAGACAAGGATACTGGACTTTAGAAGGACTGACTTTGGCATAATGGGTGAATACCTTAGGAATGCATTAGCAAATGGCCAGAAAGGAGGGTTGGAAGAACAATGGAGAAAAATCAAAACTGCCATCATGGAGGCAACAAGCCTTTGTGTGTAACAAATAAAGAAAACAAAGTGGAGTAAAAAACCACTATGGTTCTCAAAAGAGGTATCAGGGAAGGTTAAGGAGATAAAGGCTGCATTCAAAAAGTATAAGGAATCACAGAAGGAGCACGACAGAGAACTGCATCAATTAAAGCAGAAAGAAGTGGGGAAGGCAGTCAGAAAAGCAAAGGCCCAAACCAAGGAAAAGATAGCCAACTCAGTTAAGAAGGGGGATAAAACCTTTTATAGGTACATTAGGGAGCATAGAAAGGTTAAGAGAGGGATAGTGAAGATTAATAAAGGAGAGGGAAGGTGGGCAGAGGGAGGCAGTGAAAAGAAAGAGATACTGAATGAATACTTTTGCTCAGTATTCACAAAAGAAGAAGAGGAGGAGTTACCTAAACCAAACAATAGAAGCAATCTGGGTAGTGGGGTTGACGCCAGTCCATTTACAGAAGAAAGAGTCCTGAAAGAACTCCTAAAACTCAAGGTGGACAAAGCAATGGGGCTTGATGGGATTCACCCTAGAATCCTAAAAGAACTAAGGAGGACCTAGTGACACCACTGACCACACTTTTAACAAATCATGGGAGGATGGGGTGGTACCTGAGGACTGGAGGAGGGCAGATGTGATTCCCTTCACAAAAGTGGGAGCAAGTCAGAAGCAGGAAACTATAGACCTGTTAGTTTGACCTCAGTGGTGGGGAAAATGATGGAATCACTTCTGAAAGAAAGCATTGTTCAGTACCTAGACGCCAGCGGGGCACAGGACCCAAAGCAGCATGGATTCACAGCAGGAAGGTCATGTCAGATGAATCTAATCGATTTCTTTGACTGGGTGACAAAAGTAATAGACCAGGGAGGGGCTGTGGATATGGCCTACCTAGACTTTAGCAAGGAATTTGACACAGTACCGCACAAAAGATTAATAATCAAGTTAGCCAGCCGGTAGCAAACTGGCTGCACAACAGGACACAGAAGGTACTAGTGAATGGAACACATTCTGAAGAAAAGGGGGTTACTAGTGGAGTACCTCAGGACTCAGTACTGGGTCCAGTCCTATTTAACGTCTTTATAGGTGACATTGCAGAGGGTCTGGAAGGAAAGGTATGCCTCTTTGCAGATGACACAAAGATCTGTAACAGAGTTGATACACAAGGGGGGGTAGAAAGGATGAGAAGGGACTTGGCAAGGTTGGAGGAATGGTCAGACATATGGCAACTTACATTCAATGCAAAGAAGTGCAAAGTAATGCACCTGGGAAATACATATCCAGGAGAAGAGTACAAAATACCAGGGGAGGTACTAACAACAACAATAATGGAAAGGGATCTGGGTGTAGTCATATCAGATGACCTAAAGGTGGGTAAGCAATGTGAGAAGTCAGTAAGGAGATCCAGGGGGATACTGGGATGCATAGGGAGGGGCATCACAAGTAGAAAAAGGGAAGTGGTTATCCATCTATACAGACAGTTGGTGAGATCCCATCTGGAGTACTGCGTGCAGTTTTGGAGACCTCATCTACACAAGGACATAGACAGGATGGAAGCAGTCCAGAGGAGGGCAACTAAAATGGTGCAGGGTCTACATCAGAAACCATATGAAGAGAGACTAAGAGAGCTTAATATGTATACCCTTGATGAAAGGAGGGATGGGGGACATGATAAAAACTTTTAAGTACCTCAAGGGAATCAACAAAGTCCAGGAGGTAGCATCTTTCAGAAAAAGAGATGTGTGAACAAGGCGGCACAATTTAAAGTTAGGGGGGGGGATGGCTCAGGGGTAATGTGAGGAAATTATTTTTCACAGAGAGAGTGGTGGATGCATGGAACCGCCTTCCTGGAGAGTTTGTGGGGTCTAAAACAGTGGGGGAATTCAAACATGCATGGGACAGACATAAGGCAATTATAGTGGGGGGTTGCAGGAAATAGGCTGTTGGTTAACTAGAATCTGCAGCTTATCCAGTAGGTAGGGAAATGGGCAGACTGGGTGGGCCAAGTGGTCCTTATCTGCCGTCAAAGTCTATGTTTCTATGTTTCTATGTCATGTACTAAGGTGTCTTCTCTGTTGTCCAAGGCCAGATAAATCTGTGCAGAGGTGACAGGAATACCTATTTTTCTCTCTTAATTTTCATTCTAGGAATCTACAAAAATGATTCCAGATTGACTAATTCACAACAGATATGGGTCTATTCTGCAGCTATGGGTTTAAAATAATATTTCGAAGAAACTGGAAGAACACTACCCCCCCCACACTTAAGGATGGGTATAACCAAATGGTCTAGGGAGTTAACAATGAAAGAATAAAAAATGTAGATAATCTAGAAACTTTTAAGAAAAGCTGGCCCCTGTTTTGATGATCTCCAGCACAAAGATATAATTCCTCTATGGAATATTTACAGACAGAATAGTTTATAAAATGAATCACTATTGCAGTGTTCATAAGGTATTACCTTGTCCTGCAAATGTAAAATGTCCTTTTTCCCTCCTTTTCTTCCGTCTTGTCTCTCATTGGAATTGTATCTTGAAATGTTCATATTAAGCTAAGGAACATAGGCCCCCATGTTTAAATGATTAGTGCAGCACAAACCAGGTTTGTGGCATACTAATCTGGAATAGTGCCAGCTGTTGGGGGCATGCCCGTATATAAAGGACTCAGATGAGCAATTCACCTCCAACAGCGCCATGGGGCATAATATTGTGCTGTGCATATGCAATTGAGGGTTCCCTCATGCATATGTAGCACAGCACAACATTGAAAGTGTTCAGCAGTGCTAAATGGCCACCAGGAGAGGTGCAGTCTAATGCTTCTGAAACCCAGCCCTTAACAGTGTTCAGACCCATCAGCCCACAGTCAAGGGCTGGGTACTCTGGTGGTTCAGCATCCCTCCCCTGCCCTGATCCCTGTCCCCATGGATAGAAACATAAACACTGGTGGTCTAGTGGTCCCTCCAATGCCTGGATTTTCATCCGTGTACAGAAATTGTACGCCCTGATGGTCCCCCCATGCCCTGATCCCCTTATATTATAACACAATGTAACAGTCAGCTCTGGTGGTCTAGCAGTCCCTCCTTAGCCCCAATTGCTGTGTATAAGCAGTCCTGGTGGTCTAGTTGTCCCCCCATTCACCAATCGCCACCACGTATCATCTAATCAAATCCTCGTGGTCCAGTGGTCCTTCCCCCTCCGCCGTTCACCGATCGCCATCCTAACGTAAACATCAATACCCTGGCAGTCTAGTGGCCCTCACCCCCTTACCCTGGCAGACAGTGATCCACCAACCTGCTCCCCCCAACCTGACCCATTCTGGAGACTGGCACAGCCCTCCTCACGCTGCCATGGCCAACCACTCACTGAACTGTCACTGAGTGTGTAAGGTAGCATATACCACTGCAGTTAAAATATATAGCACACTAATTAAACGTATATAGCACAGCAATTAAAAGTATATATGACAGTAATTAAATGTATGTACCACACTAATTAAAAGTGTTTACTAGGGCTGTGCACCGAATGAATATTATTTCCTGAAAACCACGAATAATGCATAATGAATAACAGTACTATTCATCTGCTATTCAGGAAACGCTGTCTTAAAGAAAAGAAAAGAAAAAACAGCCCCCATCTCCCTAGCGGCTCCCCGGATCATTTTAATATAGAAGCCCCCATCCTTCTCACCCTCAGGTAGCACACAGATTCCCCCCCACACACAGAGCGCACACACACACACACACACACACACACATACACACATCTGTACAAAGAATTAATGTAATTCAGTGTAGTCAAAATGGGTGGCCGGCACAACCCACACACCCCCACTGCATGGAAGAATCAGAATAGAAGAAGGCCACTGACACAGCCCTCCCTCCTCAGTCCATGGTCGGCTGCTTGCTGAATGAAGATGCTACCATGCATGGCTGCATAGTTAAACTAGAAGATCACATGATCATCTGGTGTTACTATCAGCTAGTTTTACTATGCAACCAGTAGCAAGCACAGTACTGTCTTCATTCAGAATGCAGCCGACTGTGGAATGAGGAGGGCAGGCCGGGTCTGTCCCTTCTTCCGTTCCGATTCTTCTGTGTGGTTGGCTGCTGGTGAGGAGGTGGTGGTGGGGGTGCTATGTTGACTATGAGGATCCTTGCCTTTAGGTTAAGAAGACAGTATTGAAAGACAAGTCGGCAGCCAGCTGCCCATTTTGACTACACTGAATTACATTCATTCTTTGTATAGAATGTTTGTGTGCTGCTTGGGGGAGGGGTGATTTGGGTACTACCTGATGGCGGGGCTTCTATATTGAAATGATCTGGGGGGGCTAGGGAGGATGCTGGGCTGTTTCTTGCCTTTTTTTTCACAGCCAAATACCGAATGTTTGGCCAAAAAATGAACACCTCATACCTGAATACTGAATATTTGGCCAAATATTCAGTAAAAGGTATTTGCACAGTCCTAGTATGTACCACAGCAATTGAAAGCATATACTACACAAATTAAAGCTATATACCTACAGCAATTGAAAGTGTATAACACAGTACCTAAAAGCCTATGCCATAGCAATTAACAAATCAATTAAATAATTAACATCAATCAGCACACTTTCCTAATCAGAAATACCAATTAGAATACCAAATAAGACACCACAGAACACACTCGAAAGATTACCAGACTTACAAACAAAACTTTCCAGTCTAAAGAACAAATATTAAAAAGTACTGTCTAACACTAACCTAATAATTCCCTCCATGCTGCTGCCACTAACATCCAGCTGTTTTCAGCCTTAACGCTGCAAACTGCTGACTACTTTCCACTCATAAGAGGCTCCCAACTGCTGACTCCACATCACAGAAACTCCCAACTGTTGACTCCACGCTGCTCATGCAGCTCGCCCCTCACCAGGTCTAAAGGAAAGCACACAACTGTCACGCCTCCTTTAAACAACACCTGATGCACACACACATACCCCCTAACGTGCACTCATATGCCACTGCACTACAGAAAAACATTAGCGCTCATGTGCCACCACAAAGCTCAGAAATGACTGCTATTGCAAATGTAAATAAAAGACATCCTTCCTAATGTAGTATATACAAACAGGAAGTGCGATGTGCTAGGAATGTAATTCCATCAAGAGGCTCTAATCACGGAATAATGCCACAGGCCTTCTGATCACCTGGTTAGGCCCCAGAGGTACATGACTAGATATGTGAAGCAGACAGAGGCCTGTAAATTACTGGGGATGGCAGAGAGTAGGTAAGACAGCTAACTATCCATCCTGCTACAAACTTGAAAATCTGACATCTTGTTCTGAGTCATGAGAGCACCGCTGCAGACAGCGAAGGGGAGCAGCGCCTTCTAACCCCGATAGGGCAGTGAAACATCGCTTCATTTAAATGTTAGCCCTGGCTGATTAAAGATAATCGGTTCACCAATGCAGCAGATGAACCGATGTTCTAGTTCTGTATCCCACTCATTGCTAGGTAAGTTTGTGCACACTGCTGAAATTCCAACAGAATGGATTTCTGTGGAATTTCTGAAAATTCCACGTAATTCTGTTGGGTACATAAACTGCGGATTCTTTTTCCACAATCCATAAAATAATATTCTGCAGTTTACATGATCCATGGAAAATTATTCCGTGGTTTGCACACACATGCTGTTTGTAATTCCACAGAATTTAAAATGAAATTCCAAAAAGCATTTCAAAAGTGGAATTCTCATTCTACACCAATTCTGATGGTGTAATTTCATGTTCTGCACAGCCCTAGTGCTGAGTGAAATTGGGAAAATCCATTATGTGCACTTTTTGTGAAATTGTGCCATTTTTGCAACATTTTCTGCAATTTTGTGAACTATAACAGCGTGTTTAAAATGGATGGGTTTTGTTAAAATTATACTATTTTTATAAATCAAAATCTTTAAAAATGTGCAGTTTGAAGAAGAAATGGTGCTGTTTGCTGAAGCTGCACATTTTAAGTACTCATTTTTTTTTAAATGCACAATTTGGGAGAAAAATAACACTAATAGAATAAAAAAAGCCTTAGCGAAATGACACCAGATTTTGATGTAATTTCACAAACATTGCACAAATGCAAAATTAGCAGTTTTGCACAGTACTAAAAATTTCACTCCGCTTGGATTCCCACGTTGCTCTCAGACAAACAATCTGGCTAGGGATAGTCCGGGGGGGTGTACTGGGGAGTGGTCTTAGATAGGTGGCATGCTCAGTAGCTTTTGCTGAAGTGCTGCCTGTGTATAATGGGGAGGAGAGTGTTCTCCGCACCAGGAGCTTCAGCTCATGGATGAAGAAATGGTGCAAACAAGAGGGGTTTGGCTACACTGGGGACTGAGGACGCACCTGGCAGGATGAGGGCCTATACAGGGGTGATGGCCTGCACCCATCAGGGAGGGAAAACTACAGTCCTCAGTGGACCATTTAAATGTTACTACATTGAACATTTAAACTAGTTGAGGTGAGTGGCAGAAAGGGGAAACGGGAAATTGTTTAACCAGGAAAGGCTCAATAAGCCAAAGCTTGTTTCCAGGTGCGACCTGGGAGCACAAGGAAGTTAAGTGACTTGCTCAGGGTCACACAGTATGCAAGTGAGAGCTGTGGGATTCAAACCCAGGTCTCCAGGTTTGCAGCTCAGAGCCCTAAACCACTGCACTATAAGGAATTGGGAGGTAGAAACAGTCCCCCAATAGGCTGAAGTAGAAAGCAAGAAGATCTGAGAGGGGAAACTCCTCACAGGTGCAAAGCAATAAAGGAAGCAGGGTGATAGTAACAGAGAGGAAGGGGAATGCAAACATTAAAAGGAAAGGAGGAAGGAGGTGGGCAAAAAGGAAAAAGGAGGGGTAACAAGCCGAGTGCTAACAAAATCTGGAAGGCCATGTGTGCGAATGCTAGAAGTCTAGGTAATAGCATGACAAATTTATGCTGTCATAGCAAAAGCTGACCTGGATACAGTGGCCACTGAGTCGTGGTGCACTGAAAACTGTGATTAGGACATGTCCATACCAGGCTACTGTCTGTTCAGGAAGGACAGGGTGGAAGGAAAGGAAGGGGCATGGTGCTTTATGTGAAGGAAAACATAGAAGCAACAGAGATACAGGGAATTTAGGAGGAGGCAGAGGTACTGTGGGTCACCCTGGAGTCAGGAAATGGAGCCACTATTCACACCATCGTGATCTACAGACCTCCAGCACAGGAGAGGAGTTGGGCAAGGTACTGTTGGAATCCACTGGCAAAATGGCAGAAAAGGGGGAGGTGCTGCTGGTGAGCGGCTTCAGTCTTACAGGTGTAGATTGGAGCCTCCCACCTGCTGCTTCAACTAGAAGCAGGGAAATCCTATACTACCTGTAGGGGCATTCCTCAGGAAACTAGTCAGTGAGCCCATTCATGGTTGGGGGCAGAATATTACTTGCTTCAATGTCTTGTACTATGGGAAGTAAATGTTTACCTATCATAGGTTACAAAGCACTCAGGAGGGCTAGTGGGACACTAGAGTGCAAAGGAAAGGGCATCACCAGCAGAAAGAGGGAGGTGGTATTGCCCCTAAGACCCCATCTTGAGTATTGTGTCCCGTTCTGGAGACCACATCTCCAGAAGTACATAGGTAGAGTGGAAGCAGTCTAGAGTAGGGCAACTAAAATGGTGCAGTGTCTGCATCAAAAGCCCTATGAGGAGAGACTAAAGGACCTCAACATGTACACCCTGGAAGAGAGGAGGGAGAGGAGTTATGCTAGAGACCTTTAAATACTTCACGGGTAAATAAGGTACAGGAAGTATTTTTCAGAAAAATGGGTGTTCAAGAACAAGGGGATATGATATGAAGCTGCAAGGGGGTAGATTCAGGACAGATGTGAGAAAGTACTTCTTCACAGAAAGAGCAGTGGATTCCTGGAACAGTTTTCTAGCAGAGGTGGTGGGGGAAAAACAGTGGTAGGGTTCAAGAATGTATGGGACAGGCACAAGGGAATTGTAGTGGAAAGGAAGTGGAGCGAGGGAGAAAGAGCTGTAGATCAAGTAGGGTCTGCTGTGAGAATGTCCAAGTAGCCCTTATCTGCCATCTGATTCTATGTTTCTATGTTCTAGACACTTTTGCATGCAACAGCTTGTTATGTGTATCCTAATGGTGTCCCCGCCACCATCTTGGTTCTTTGTGTCTCAAGGCTCACTTGGGCGTTACGATGGCGACATGCAGCTAAGGCACATTAACGCTGCCCAACATTTCTGAAAACAAGGCAAGCAGTATCTGCACAATCCTACTAAAAACATTGCAGTTTGACTCATCAAAAATTTACAAGTGGAATGAGTTCAGAGCCATGTCAATTTACATTCCTATCCCCCACCCCCAAACTTGCTATTTGTGTACCACCGAACGCCATTAGCCTGACCGCTAACTTTCTGTTGAAAACAGGCGTTATGTCTGATTGAATCAGGGCAGGTAAGGGATGGTTTTCCAGATGCATAACTGCTCAGTTGTGTAACAGTTGTTAAATTAATCCCTGAAACCAATTTCTGATGTACATTCAGTACCAAAGAGCACATATTTTCTTCAATATGTAGTTTTGTGAAGAACAGTTATTCAGTCCTTACAATTTACTAGTGAAATAATGCACGTTCTCTTCAAATTACAGTTGTGATTGCCAGAACTGACAATGTATTTTTCAAGTGTAAAAATTTAAGTCTGCACCTTGTGTCCTTGGGGGACAGAACCACTCACTTTTTGTACATGGTCCTCTCTGTTAAGAGAAGTGCAGGGACACCTTAGTGTGTAAATGTGTATTTACATAACAGGTGTAGGCCTGGATTGGCCAAGATAAAACTACTATCTTATGACAAACTTGAAAGATAGTACTACTGTCTTGCAAAGCTGGGTATGAAGGTCACAGTGGAATACTAAACCAATCAGAGAGCAGCTTTAACAATGCTGATGACATCACAATAGCCATGTGCAGCACAAAAGGCAGCTTATGTGACATGCTTGGTAGACTTAGTTACTTTCTCCTTTGCATCTATTTTGATTGTATTGACTGGCACTGTACTGACTGTATTGACTGGTACTGTACTGACTGGCACTGTACTGACTGTATTGATTGGCACTGTACTGACTGTGTTGACTGGCACTGTACTGATTGTATTGACTGGCACTGTACTGACTGTATTGACTGGCACTGTACTAACTGTATTGACTGGCGCTGTACTGACTATATTGACTGGCACTGTACTGACTCTATTGACTGGTGCTGTACTAATTGTATTGACTGGTGGTGTACTGATTGTATTGACTGGCACTGTACTGACTGTATTGACTGGTACTGTACTAATTGTATTGACTGGCGCTGTACTTATTGTATTGACTGGCACTGTACTAACTGTATTGACAGGTGCTGTACTGATTGTATTGATTGGCGCTGTACTGATTGTATTGACTGGCACTGTACTGACTGTATTGACTGGCACTGTAATTGTATTGACTGGTGCTGTACTGATTGTATTGACTGGCACTGTACTGACTGGCGCTGTACTGATTGTATTGATTGGCACTGTACTGACTGTATTGATTGTATTGATTTGTGCTGTACTCATTTACCATGTATTGATTTGCTTCTTTTGTGCTGAGTCCTTGATCAGAAGGGCTCACTTTACATTTCGTATTTTTTCCTTTTGTAACATTTAATCCTTTCTATCACAAAACCATCTAAACACCTGTTGTGCAAATCAAATATGACATGGGTGACAATGAGACAGTAGAAAACTCTTCACTCCCTATACTTAACCTCTTCTGACTGCATTTGTGGCTTTGTCACCCATGAGGTCAGGAGGTCATGTACAGCCTAGAGATGTGCGAAATTAGAAAATTTCATTCTGCAAAATATTTCACAAAATTTGTGCATTTTGTGACAACACTCTGACTGTAAAATAAAACTTTCTCATGCCCTTTCTGAATCTCCCAACCTCCCCACTCCACTCATGACCTTGTGCTCTGGATTCGCTATTTTTGTTGCATAATCCCTTGCAGTTCACCTTGTTTGTTCCTTTCAGAAACTTGAATGTCTCTATTAGGGCTGTGTGAATACCTTTTCTGAATATGCGACTGAATATTATATTCGGGGGGGGGGGACTATCTGAGTGTTCATTATTCAGTTAGGAGTGCATATATAAAAGCCTCTCCCCCTCAACAGGTGGCCAGGGCTAATCTCCTAGCCACTTTTCTGTCTCCTTTAACATTAATATCCCCCCATATCCTGTGTCTGCTTAATATTGAAACATTGGGATTATTGCCAGCTGCACCATGAGGCAACACCGACCTGTCTCCTCTGACAAGCCCCCATTCCCTGAAAAGAGTATATTGATTACAAAAGGGCCCCCCTTGCCCTGACAGATGAACTGGGGGGGGGGGCTTGTACCTTCAGTTCCAGGCTAGCTCAGTTGAACCCCTCAGAAGGGCATGAAGATTCTTGCTGCCTGCTCCGTAGTGTCAGTCACAGCCAGCCAGTGTATTCAGGGAGTGAGCGTGAGGTGTGCAGTCATGAGGCAGGGGATGGGTTAGTAGCATCGAAGTGATGGTAGGCAGCCTCAGCCAATCGAGATGCCTAGCATCACTTTCGACTACTGTACTGCCCCCTTCCTCATGATAATGCACCTCCCGCTTGCTCTCTTTTGACATTGGCTGACTGTGGCTGACACTACAGAGCGGGCAGCAGGAGTCCACACTACTGAGGGGGTCCAGCTGTGCTTGTCAGCAAATGAACATACTGTATGAGTACTTCCACCATTCATCAGTCAGGGTGGGGTGGGGGATTTCAGAATTAAATATACTGCTTCTGGGGAGTGGGGGCTTGTCAGAAGATACAGGTCAGCAGTAGCTCCTGGTGGAGTTGGCAATAATCCTAATAATTTAATAGTAGGCAGACACAGCGTAAAGGGAGAATTTAATGTTAAAGGAGACAGGAGACTAGCCCTAGCTACCTAGGAAGGGAGGAAAAGCTTTTTTATAAAACATTGCAGCCAAATACCGAGTAGCACTTGAATAATGGGTTGTTTGTTATTCGGTCCTGTATATTCAGATAGTACACTATTCATGGTATTTGGGGAATAACATACAGCCCCTGCACAGCCCTAGTCTCTATCATATCACCCTTCTCTCATCTGGGCTTGAGTGAGGACATGTTCAGTGCCTCAAGTCGAACCTCGGATCTGCCATGCTTTCAGTTGATTATCTTGGTTACCCAGTGTGCTGTGCCATTTCCAGCCTGTTCTTGTCTTTCCTTTGGTGACGGCTCCAGAACTGGGCACAGTATTCTGGTGTAGTCTTACCAGTGATCTACAGAGAGATAGTAATACCGCTTTCCTTATGCAATGGGAGAGGGGCAGTCAGTAATTTATGTTGTTCTGATAATTTATGTTAATTTACTTTGAAAGAAGCAAATAAAAACCTGCTGCTTTACAGGAATCCACTCATTTTTTCTTGTTTCTTATAGCCATAGAGTTAATTAAAAAATACATGAATCTTTTCCAGAGCAGGCACAGTAATCATACAGTTTAGCAGACCATATCTGCACTGGTGATTAAAACAGTTTGTTATTTAGAAAACAGATCAAAATCTCATTAGAAATCACCATTAAAATTCTGAGAGCGAAGGGATAAAAAAATACTGTCTTATCTCAGCCCTTCTCAAACTGTCCTGTGAGACAAATGGGGAGGGGCAGGGGGGATGGTTCTCGAAACATACACATGAGTGTGACATTCACAAGTATGACACACACATACAATAAAAGAGAAACAAAACACACCAAGAAGCAAAACACACCTTTTTGTAACGGAAATCTCCCTCTATCTATTAGAAGTGATATGAATGAAATTTAAGTATAGTCTGTGTGCGTGTGTGTGTGTACCTTTAAGGGGAACTAGTCCTAGGAAACATGAAACCAGAAGAAGCAAAGTCTTACTATATCTATTGTAACACACAGTGTTGCTTTATAATTTATTCCTGTAGTTGTATATGGCAGGGGCATGTGTGTTGTGTCTGAGGAGATGGCAGCTTAATGTATTCCACTTTTTGGTGGGCGCTTCAGTAAAAAAATAACAAAAATCGATTACCTAACTTTTGGAGGATAGCTGCAAGACTATGAAGAAGTGTTTGGACCCAATAGCCCATAAAGTGTCATCCCAACATTGCTAGCAACTTCAAATGATTTATCTATCCAGAGACTGTGTGGACTAGATACAGCATGGCAATGGATGTGGCAAAGCGGTCATCATGACCACATACACATTCAGAAGTGACTGTCACTAAGTAGTTGCAATGACACCATTCACAGTGCTCGCAATTACCCGCACAGTTGCAAGGGACTGTCACTAAGTGGTCGCAATGACCCCATATACAGTTGCAAGGGACTGTCTATAAGTGGATATAATTACCAGTTGCAAGGGACTGTCACTAACTGGCCACAGAGATCCCATACACAGTTGCAAGAGACTGTCACTAAGTGGTTGCAATTACCCGCACAGCCGCAAGGCACTGTCACTAAGTGGTCACAATGACCTCGTACACAGTCGCAAGGGGCTGTCACTAAGTGGTTGCAATTACCCACACAATCACAAGGGGTGTTGCTAAGAGGTCACTAGTACCCACAGTCACAAGGGACTGTCACTAGGTGGTTGCAATGACCCCTTACATGGTCGCAAGGGGCTGTCATTAAGTGGTTGCAGTTACCCACACAGTCGCAAGGGACATAGAAACATAGACTTTGACGTCAGATAAGGACCACTTGGCCCACCTAGTCTGCCCATTTCCCTACCTAGAGGATAAGCTGCAGATCCTATTTAACCAATAGCCTATTTATTCCTACCCCCCACAAAAATGGCCTTATGTCTGTCCCATGCATTCTTGGATTCTCCCACAGTTTTAGACCCCACAACCTCCTCAGAAAGGCTGTTCCATGCGTCCACCACCCTCTCTGTGAAAAAATACTTCCTCACATTGCCCCTGAGCCATCCCCTTGTTCTTGCACATCTCTTTTTCTGAAAGATGCTACCCTCTTGGACTTTGTTGATTCCACTGAGGTACTTAAATGTTTCTATCATGTGCCCCCTCTCCCTCTTTTCCTCAAGGGTATACATATTAAGCTCCTTTAGTCTCTCCTCATATGGCTTCTATTGCAGACCTTGCACCATTTTAGTTGCCCTCCTCTGAACTGCCTCCATCCTGTCTATGTCCTTGTGGAGATGGGGTCTCCAGAACTGGACGCAGTACTCCAGATTGGGTCTCACCAACTGTCTGTACAGGGGGGATAACAACTTCCTGTTTTCTGCTGTTAATGCCTCTCCCTATATATCCCGGTATCCCCCCAGCCCTCTCTACCACCTGCTCACATTGCTTGCCAACCTTATGGTCATCTGATATAATTACCCCCAGGTCCCTTTCCATTTTTGTTGTTGTTACTACCGCCCCTCCACTGTGTAATCTTCCCCTGGGTTTTTGTTTCCCAGGTGCA
This sequence comes from Neoceratodus forsteri, assembly GCA_016271365.2. Lineage (NCBI taxonomy): Eukaryota > Metazoa > Chordata > Ceratodontiformes > Ceratodontidae > Neoceratodus > Neoceratodus forsteri. Next base: position 61,483,314 of record JADMNL010000033.1, read on the forward strand.
TTACTTTGCACTTCTTTGCATTGAATCCAAGCTGCCATACTTTTGACCATTTCTCCAACCTTGCCAAGTCCCTTCTCATCCTTTCCACGTCTCCTTGTGTATCAACCCTGTTGCAGATCTTTGTGTCATCTGCAAAGAGGCATATTTTTCCTTCCAGTCCCTCTGCAATGTCACTTATAAAGACATTAAAAAGGAATGGACTCAGTACTGAACCTGCGGTACCCCACTGGTAACCTCTCTTTCTTCAGAGTGGACTCCATTTACAATTACCTTCTGTGTCCTGTTGTTTAGCCAATGTTTTACCCAGGCTACCACCCTAGGACCCACTCCCAGGCCGGTTAATTTGACTACTAATCTTTTGTGTGGGACTGTGTCAAATGGCTTGCTAAAAGGCCATGTCCACAGCCCCTCCCTGGTCTACTACTTTGGTCACCCAGTCAAAGAAATCAATTAGATTCATTTGACATTACCTTCCCGCTGTGAACCCATGCTGCCTTGGGTCCTGTGCCCCACTGCCCTCTAGGCATTCAACAATTCTTTCCTTCAGAAGTGACTCCATCACTTTCCCTACCACAGAGGTCAAACTGACAGGTCTGTAGTTTCCTGCCTCTCTCTTGGTCCCACTTTTGTGAAGGGGAATCACATCAGCCTTCTTCCAGTCCTCAGGTACCACACCATCCTCCCATGATTTATTAAAAAGGGTAGTCAGTGGTGTCACTAGTTCTCTGCTTAATTCTTTTAGAATTCTGGGGTGAATTCTATCTGGTCCCATTGCTTTGTCCACCTTCAGTTTTGGGAGTTCTTTTAGAAACCTCTCTTCTGTGAAAGGACTGGGATCGACCCCCCTCTCCAGAGTGCTTCTGTTAACTGGATTAGGCACCTCCCCCACTTCCTGTTTTGTGAATACTGAACAGAAGTATTCATTCAGTATCCCTGCTTTTTCACTGTCACTCTCTGCCCACCCACCATCCATTCTATTCAGCCTCACTATCCCTCCCTTTGTCTTTCTACGCTCCCTGATATACCTATAAAAGGTTTTATCCCCCTTCTTAACCAAGTTGGCTACCTTTTCCTCAGTTTGTGCCTTTGCTATTCTGACTACCCTCCCTGCTTCCTTCTACCTTAACTGGTACAGTTATTTGTCCTGCTCCTTCTGTGTTTCCTTATACTTCCTAAATGCTATATTTTCTCCCTAACCTTCACCGCCACCTCTTTTGAGAACCATAGTGGCTTTTTCTTTCATTTTGATTTGTTTATTTGCTTCACACAAAGGCTTGTTGCCTCTGTGATGGCTGGTTTGATGTTTCCCCATTGTTGTTCCACCCCTCCTTCTAGCCTGTTTGCTAGTGCTTTTCTAAGACACTCTCCCATCTTGCCAAAGTCAGCCCTCTTGAAGTCCAGAACCCTCACTTTTGTATGGCTTGACTCTGTAACTGAGTTTATCATGAACCACACTGTTTGGGGGTCACTTGTTTTCAAATGGCTACTCACTTTCTAGATCTGAGATCCTTTCACTGTCCCCATTTGACAGTACAAGTTCTATGATTGCTCCATCACGAGTAGGTTCAAAAACTAGCTGTCTGAGGCATGCCACCTGAAGGGCATCGAGAATGGCCCTGCTTTTGGATGTGGCTGCAGCAAAGGTGCTCCAGTTAACATCTAGCATATTAAGGTCCCCCATCAACAGTATCTCCCCTTTCTCTGCCATCCTAAGTATTCATTCTATCATATCCTTGTCTATTCCCTCCCCCTGACATGGGGGTCGGTATACAACCCCTGTGCAGATTGTGGTGCCATTTCCAGTCTCTAAGGTGACCCACAGTGCCTCCTCTCCTCCCTGTTTACTCTTTTGTTCAGTTGTTTTTATCCTTTCCCTTACATAGAGAGCTACTCCCCCCTTCTGCCCTCCCTGTCTCTTCTGTGGGTTGTGTACCCTGGTATGTTAACATCCCAGTCATGGTTCTCTGTGTACCATTTTTCTGTGACTGCTATGATATCCAGGCATCCCTCTTTCATCAAGGTGACCAGTTCAGGGAGCTTGTTGCCCAGACTACAGGCAATGGCACTCATTACCCTCCATTTCTTGATGGCCTTACCCCTTTTTGCCCCATCCCTGTCCTTACTGAGTTTATCACTTTCTCCATTTACCCTTGCACTTCTCCCTATCAACATCTCTATGTTGGTGTCTACCTCACTTAGTACCCTGATTTTTTGGGGGGGGCACTAGGATTTCCCTGCTGTCACTAAGAGGTCTCAGTTACCCACACAGTCACAAGAGACTGTTACTTAGTGGTTGCAATGACCCTATACAGTCACAAGAGACTGCAACTAACTGTCACAATTACCTGCACAGTTGCAAGGGATTATCACTAAGTGGTAGCAGTGACCTCATACACAATTGCAAGAGACTGTCACTTAGTCGTCATAATTATCTACACAGTTGCAAGGGATTGTCTCTAAGTGGTCACAATTACCACAGTCACATTCACATTCATAAGGGGCTATCACTTACTGGTTGCAATTACCCACACAGTTGCAAGGGACTGTCACTAAGTGGTTGCAATTACCCACACAATTGCAAAGTACTGTCACTTAGTGGTCACAATTACCCATACAGTCACAAGAGACAGTCACTACATGATCACAATGATCCCGTACACAGTTACAGGAGACTGTCACTAAGTGATCATAATGACCAAATACACATTTGTAAGGGATTATCACTTAGTGGTCACAATTATCTACACAATTGCAAGGGACTGTCACTAAGTGGTCGCATTGACCAAAAACACATTAGCAAGGGTCTGTAACTTAGTGGTCGCACTTATCCACACATTTACAAGGGACTGTCACTAAGTGGCTGTAATTACCAATACAATCACAAAGGAGTTGTCACTAAGTGGTCACAATTACCCACACAGTTACAAGAGACTGTCACTTAGAGATCACAATTACCCACACAGTCGCAAAGGACTGTCACTAAGTGCTCACAATGACCCCATACATAGTCACAAGAGACTGTCACTAAGTGGTCACAATGACTAAAGTCATTCTCACAAGGGGCTGTCACTTAGTGGTTGCAGTGATCTCATACAGTCACTAGGGACTCTCCCTAAGTGGTCACAATGACCCCATGCAAATTTGTAAGGGGTTGTCACTAAGTGGTTGCAATTACCCCATTCACAGTAACAAGGGACTGTCATTAAGTGGTCACAATAACTAAATACACATTTGCAAGGTCGTATCACTTAGTGGTCACAATTGCCCACACAATCACAAGGGATTGCCACTAAGTGGTCACAATTACTCACACAATCGCAAGAGACTGTCACTTAGTGGTCGTAGTTACCCACAGAGTCGCAAGGAACTGTCACTAAGTGATCACAATGACCCATATACACAGTTGCAAGAGACTATCACTAAGTGGTCACAGTGATTCCACACAGATTCTCAAAGGGCTGTTACTAAGTGGTCACAATTATCCCATTCACAGACACAAGGGAACAAGGGACTGTCACCAAGTGTCTCAATCACCCCATACACATTCACAAGGGATTGTCTATAAGTGCTCACAATGACCTGTAATAAGAAGAAGGGGGGAACCAATGGAAGTTGCAGTGCTGCTAAAGACGCCATGCAGCTGTTACTAAGTGGTCTCAATGACCCCATACACAGTTGCAAAGGGCTGTCATAAGTGGTCTCAATTACCCACAGAGTCGCATGGGACTGTCACTAAGTTGTCGCAATGATGCCATACAGAGTGGCAAGAGACTGTCATTTAGTGGTCACAATTACCCACATGTTCACAAGGCTCTGTCACTAAGTAGTCACAATGGCACCATACACTGTCACAGGGGACTGTCACTAAGTGGTTGCAATGACCAAAACACATTTGCAAGGGGCTGTCACTTAGTGTATGCTATTAACAACACAATCGCAGTGGACTAGCACTAAGTGTTTGCAATTACCCACACAATCACAAGAGACTGTCACTTAGTTGTTGCAATTACCCACACAGTCACAAGGGACAGTCACTTAATGGCCACAGTGACCCCATACACAGTCGTAAAGGACTGTCACTAAGTGGTCACAATTATCCATACAATCACAAGTGACTGTCACTAACTGGGCACAATGACCTGCAATGTGCAGATGGGGGGAACTAAAGGAAGTTGCAGTGCCACTAAAGACAGCATGCAGCAAGGAACTATGGCTAGGCAGTGGGAACCATTGGGAGAACTTGGACATCCAGGAGTCGTTGGTGGGGCTCACCTGCCCACCAGAGATGCAGTCAGTGGGACAGGGAAAAATTAATTCCAGTGGCCCAGAAGCAGGCCCAGTTGTAAGCAGGTGTGATTTTGTGGGAACTTCAAGTGCAGTGCTAGTTGCTACTGATATGTTGCATGGCAGAGCGCCACGCAAGTGGTGCTATGCCATGCAGCAGTTCCATGGGAGCTGCTGTTGAACATGTTAGCAGTTGCACCCACTAACATTGATCAGCTGATCTACACTGCAGTTTAACTACATGGGTTACACCCACCCCAAGTGTCTATGCTCTTCTTGTTTGTATGGCTCAAGTGTGACAATGCAATGGGGTTACTGCCCCCCCCCCCAATTTTGCATCAGTGCTCTTAGTGACTGAGGATGGGGGGGCCTGTTTATCTTGTCATGTATTATATGGGGTGGGTACATTATTGGGGGGTTCTAATTAGAACCCAAAGAGGGTTTGGCCCAGTGGTGCAGTGGGAGTGAGGCACACTGCCACCCCTGGAGATTACAGATAGCTTGAGCTCCACTGAATCCCACAATGAGGCCAGCTTGATGCTGAGCACATCATAGAACCATTAAACAAGCAGAGCTCAAGGGCAAGCACTCAAACAAAAGGGGAAGGGGGCATTGTAAAGAGAAATGTCAGAAAGCATTGCTTCACACAAAGGGTGAGCTGCATGAGGAATAGCCTACCTGGTGCAATAGTGGAAGCTAGCACTGTTCAAGCTTTCAGAGCAGGGCTAGACAGATTCCTCAGTGGTACTACAAAAGCACTAAGGGTTACAAAGCATGAGTAGAGATAACATTCTGGCAGTTTAGCTTGTACAGCGCTGCCCCCCCAGGATGAAGCACCACATCACAGTTTCAGTCAGTGATGCCTTGCAGGATACTGCAGCCACCAATGTAATCCAACTGTAAAACTGTGACATCTAATTAATAACAGTTCAATCACTTACATTCCAAATCCATATTGCTAAAAATCAGTTCATGTCTGCCTGGGCCAACTCTATTACTTAAAGAGCCACTGACACCTTTGAGAAAACTTGGGAACAAATTATATTTAGACACAGCTCAGCTTGTATTTCATATATGTGCTGTAGATTTCTCTTCTCCATTATTTACTACTGAAGAAATTCCCACAAAAAAATATTTTTTATCTCTTAGAGCTCATCTTCCTCTATGGCTTATTCCCTACTTGACATCATAATGCTGTGTTGTGACATCACAGTTTGTTGCCATGGAAATAACTGTGATGTCACAGGCACAGTATTATGATATCAATTTGGGAAGAAGCAATAGGAGCTGATGAACCCTCCAGGAATGGCCATCCTGTTTTCATGCGTATGACCTCAGTAATAAATAATGGGGGTAAGAAATGCAGAGCTAATGAGAAATGCAGACCACTTTGTTTCCAAATATTGTTGTTTTTCAAAGTTCTTCTCAAGGCATCGGTGGCCCATTAAAAACTGTTTGTCACTTCACTCTAGGAAAAGGTTGGCACGGTCACTCTTTTTGTCATTGATAGATGATGGTCTGCTCTTATATGCTCCAGCTTCTGTGACATCTTTACACAGAATCAAAACCTTGAACCATTCTATCTGCTGCTTTCCAATGGCAAGTACAAGATCTGCATAGCATTGCGTGTTGTTTTAGAAGGTGGGATGGCTATCTTTTGAACAGAGAGTTGATTATTTTTTCCTCATTTAATCTGAGAAGAATTTTTAAGTCTTCATTTCAATTTATATTCATGTCTGAATTAGGTATAAATCCTTTACAATATTCTACCAAATCTTTTCAAAGCCATTATGTCCGTCCACCTTTTTGTATGACCGCTACTGGCTGCGGTCCTTTTTGTTTTGATTTTTTAACCTCTGGAATGCCTTACCAGTCACGTTACAGAATATTAATTCTCAAAATGTTTCTAAGATAACTCTAAGGATGCATCGTCTTACTAATTCATCTTGTACTTTTTTTTTTTGTAACTTAGATGATACTTGCATTTGTCTCATTATATCTTTATATATATTGTACAACTCCTGGCTCCTCCTTGAAATGAGCATTTCATGCTATTGGGGTTTACTCAGTAAACAACTTTAAAATAAATAAATAAAATTAAAGCGCGTTTCATCCTGCTGAGCAGCAATGTTCAGTTTGCGTGGCTACAATAAAACTGTAGTGGCTATTCACTGCTATATGGCAGACACTGCTGACCAGATGGACCCTATGTCCCTTCTGTCACATCAAGCTATTTTACTGTGTTACCACTGTCACTGTGAAACACAGAAACATCGACTTTGATGCGTGTACATATCGAGGGCCTTCGCATTCTCCTTGTAGGGCCTCTGATGCAGACTCTGCGCCATTTTAGTTGCCCTCCTGTTCTGTGCTTTTATGTTTCTGTTGTAATACCCGCTGCCCGCTGTCTTTAATACAGCTATAGTACAGTGGGGCCTTTGTCACTAAAGCTGAGAGTGCTCCCAGAATCCCCTGGTGCCATGTAATCAGGCTTCTCAGGAAGCTGCCTCCAGTTCTGCAACTGCCAAAACTCCCCAAAATAAAAGCACATAGTGAAGACATTGCAGAAAATTATGAAATCGGGCTATACAGAGTCACGGGCTGGCAGGGCAAATGACATTACAGGGGCAGCCCTGTACCACTTACCCTTGCCGGTCACCTTTAAGAGGAATTTCATTTTGTTTCAAAATATGAGAACCAGCCAAGAATGGAGGAGGGGAGGGGGGATGTTTTTTAGAGTGGGTTTGTTCCATCTATCGTATATTAACTAGTACGAGTTAAACATCTCATCTGATTCTGCACAAACATAGCTCACTCCAGTGTTTCCTGATGCCTTATTAAGCTTGCTGCATTTCCAGGGAACATATTCATGAATTACCATGCAAATTAGCAGCTGTGATGGCAGTTAACTGCAGGAATAGTGACAAAGCTGCTACTCTACAAGAAGCTCTGGAGGTCTGAGTAATAAATGTGCCCCCCAATTAATGACATGCCCTGCATTACTGCCAGCTTTCCACACCCACTCTTTAAAGAGGGAACTGAGACAGAACCAGTTCCAAGACAACAGAACCCCCTAGAAAAATAGATGGTTCTAAAATGTAGATCCATATAGAACCTTCCCTTAAAATACAAGTTAAGCAGTTTGATACAAGGTCGTCATTGGCATGTAATTTATATGCAAATATGTGTCAATTTGTAGGTTTGCAAAGAAATTGGGAAATAAGAACCTTCTAGAACCTCTTTTGGTTCTAAATAGAAGAGGTTCTAAATAGAACCTGAAGACACTGGACCTGCTCTAAAATGGGTAATTCTGTGGAATTTTTTTTTATCTGATTTCCCCAACAAAGTCTATGTAAGGATTATTTATTATTTTAAAAGTTTTACAAGGAAAGACATACTGAGCTGGCAACAGCTCTTTCTGGATAGCTGCAGGGAAGCATTACTTCCTCAGGGGTTATAAACACCTTCTAGCGACACCAAAACTGATAAAGACAACCAACAGCTTTCTTGGACACATACCAGCCAGCAGCCATATCATTTTGTTGTCAGTGCAGTCTCCTGGTACAGTAGCCCCTTTTCAGTGAAGCCACGGGAAGTGCCTCACCACCTGCATCCCCTACATTGTATTTGAGCATAAGCATGAAAAACGGCAAACAGTATAGCTTTGTCACTGGGCACACAACCGGTAGGTCTGGGTTTAAAATAGAGCAGCTTGGATAATCCTTGACATTTCCAGTTACACCCAGAAGTCATGACTTTAGGCCAGAGCAGACGATATGATAATGGGAATACCACAGTGGGGTGCTCAGATTATTTTTTCTGGGTCCCATACTCGCTATTTTTCCCTACTGTCCAAAAGAAATGACCTGGATAGCCAGTTGGATTTCCGCTTGTGACGCTGATGACCCAGGTTCGGGAATGGACCTGGGGAGTTGGAGGGACAGACAGGGGAGAAGGATTGAGCATCCTATAGAGTACTCTCCTTCTCCAGTGGGAAGAATGGGTAGAGCATCTGGAACTCCACAGACCTCTGGCGGAGGCCGGGGGATCCACAGGCGACCGGCACCAGTACGTTGAGGGGCGGGGTGGATGCTATTGCACGTCCCCACTCCTGCAGCACATACAAAATTTCTGGCCACTGAGGATGAAGCCTGTGCTGATGCCTGGCCTCTATGTTTCCCTGCCTCCCTGCTGACCAATTCCAGCTCTGCGGCATCACCAACCCCAAACCCTGCCCGGGGGGGGGAGAGCCAGGGAGGCAATGTCAGTTGTCTGCCAACACCTTCTCCCATCATAGATTTTCTAGTTCAGTGCCATGGCCCCACCCTGGGGGTGTAAAGCAGGGGGTGTCCACAGGGGCATGGCAATTAGGGAAAGAGGCAGGTAGTCAGGGCTGAGCAAAATGTGTGTGAAAAGAAATGACCTGTATAATGGATATACGAACATACGAAGAAGCCAGCAGAGGAAGGCCATTTGGTCTATCAAGTCTGCTCATATTGCAGGGTCCACAGCTTGAGCTAATGTGCCTGACCTCCTGCTCCACTGCTCCCATCCTCTCTACTCATGATCCTTACCTTTCCCCTATGCCTATCCCAGTCTCTCTTAAAGCTGTCCACTGTCTTCAACGAGATGACCTCTTCCAGCAGTGCATTCCATGTGTCCACCACCCACTCTGAGATGAAGTGCTTCCTGACCTCCCTCCTAACCCTCCCACCCTCCAACTTAAGACTGTGCCCCCTCGTGTTATGGTTGCCACCCAGCTTAAAGAGACTCTCCTTATTAACCTTATTTATTCCTTTCAAGTACTTGAAGTTCCCAATCATGTCTCCTCTCTCTCGCCTGCCTTCCAGGGAGTACATGTTCAGTGCCCTCAACCTCTCCTCATATGCCTTACTCTGCTGACCTGCTATCATCATTGTAGCCCTCCTCCGGACCTTCTCCAGCAAGTTAATGTCTTTTTTTGAGGTGTGGGCACCAGTACTAAACTCCATACTCTAGATGCGGCCTTACCAGTGACCTGTACAAGGGCAGTATAACCGCCTCTCTCCTACTACTGATCCCCCTAGATATGCATCCCAGAATCTTGTTTGCCTTTGCTGCTGCTTTCTTGCACTGCATGGAGTGCTTCAAGTCACTAGTGATCATCACTCCCAGATCCTTCTCCTCCTCCTCCTCTGATGCAGATACTCAGACTCCACCCAGCAAGTACTCTGTCCTGGGATCCTTGGCTCCAATATGCATAACTTTGCTATTCCTGGTACTGAAGCTAAGCTGCCAGATCCTGGACCACCTCCCCAGCTTTTTCAGATCTTTCTGTAGGTCCTGTATCCCTTCAGCTGTGTCCACTCTTCCACAGAGCTTGGTGTCATTCACGAATAGGCACATTTTGCCCTTAATGCCAATGTCATTGATGAACATTGAACAACACCGGTCACAGCACTGAGCCCTGTGGGACCCCACTGGTTACCTCTCTAGTGCCAGATAACTTCCACCCACAACCACTCTCTGGGTTCTGTCCCTCAGCTAGTTTTCCACCCATCTGGCCACCTTTCCCCAACCCTGATATTCACCAACTTCCTGATCAGCCTCTTGTGGGGCACAGAGTTAAAGACCTTGCTGAAATCAAGATAGAGGATGTCTACCACTTGGCCCTTGTCTACTGTCTTAATGACACAGTCAAAGAAGTCAATCAGATTTCTTTGACATGATCTCCCCCCCATGAACCCATGCTGCCTTGCATCCTGAAGACCATGCTCCTCTAGATTTTCCACCAACCTTTCCTCTAGTATGGTCTCCATGGCCACACTGGAGGTCAGACTGACTAGTCTGTAATTTCCTGGGTCATCCTTGGGATCGCTTTTGTGGAGGGGCACTACATGTGCTGTTCTCCAGTCCTGCAGTACCACTCCTGACTCTAGTGAACTATTAAATAGGTCTGCCAGTGGCCCTGCCAGCTCCTCAGCCAGTTCCTTTAGTACCCTTGGATGTACTCTGCCCGGACCTGGAGATTTGTCCACCTTCAATGCCAGCAGCCCCTCCCTCACTCTATCCTCTTCTATCACTACATCTGGGTTCCCCTTCCCCCCACCCCCACTCATCTTTTCCCTCCTGAAGGCATTAGTCCATTCTTCTCCTTGGTAAAGACAGAACAGAAGTATTCATTTAGCATCTCTGCTTTTCCCCCATTATCCTCCACCCACTCCACACCTTTCTTAAGCCTAACAATCTCCTTCTTGTCCCTTTTCTCACTTATATATCGACAGAAAGCCTTCTTCCCCTCCCTAATTCCTTCAGTTATCTGCAGCTCCTTCTGTGCCTTTGGCTCTGGACTTCCTTACTTGCCTCACTAGTCAACCTTAGGTAATTTTCCCTATCCACCTCTCAATTGGTCTTCCTGAATTTTCTATAGGCCAACCTTTCTCTTACTGCCGCAACCCCTAGAACTGAACCAGCTAGGCGCTTAAATTCTTGTGTTCTTCCCCCTGAGCCTAACACACTCATCTGTGGCAACCAGTATTCCTTCCTTAATGATGGACCATTTTTGGTCCATCCCCATATCTACTCTGATGCCTGCCAGATGGCTCCTTAGCACTTCGTCCATTTTCCTGAAGTTTCTGGATGTTTTTGGCCTGATAGTCCTAGATTATCTAGATAATTTATCAGGATAATGACCTAGATACTTTATTATCTGCTCCAGACAAAAAAATCCATACCTAAAATTGCCATCCTCCATTCACCCAATACAGTTTTAAAAGACTTTGTTAATGCCTTGGCAAATTGAGAGATTTGCACACATTTGCATCATTTATGCAGGCTAAGCGCATAATTCCTCGCTGACATTTAAAGCTTCTGTACCATTTTATGGCTAGGGTCCATATGAATCAAAATTTTTGATCTAGCCTGGTTCTAGTGTTTTCTTCTTAGATCAGTTCTGTCCATATCTTGCCATAGTGACTATAACCAGACAATTGTGCTTACGTTGCAACTGCATGTTGATTTTCTTCCATCAGAGCACAAAGCATTAGTCTGTATTACGAGACCTATCACTTGGAAACTTGTAATGTGATTGGTCGAAAACAGATCCATATTTAAGTAATAATATGATACTTGTTCACTACACCAGGCAGTAATCCGATCTCCAACCTGCACATGAGAAATCAGATGAGTTTCTCAGGTGGGCTTCTTTCTCCTACAGGCTCTCCCTCCCTCATCTCCAGAATATCCACCCCCCTTGCTCCATTCCTCAAGTGTCACTGTGGTTCACAGGCCCATACGCTAGGTGGGTTTAGGGGGTTCAGATGACCCTCCCCCATGCATGATAACTCAAACTATGCTTGGCCAGCCTAAATATTCATAAAGTTTTAAAAAAGCCAGACGTCGATTTATCGGTTGCACATGACAACACAGATGGAGCATTGGCTTGCTGTGGTGTTAGATGCATACAGCAGCGTGGGATGGTAGGGCTAACTTACTTGCCACCGCTGGTTGTAGATCTTGTGCTGTGACATCATTAGGTCAAGAGAAGAAGAAGATAACTTACTCTGCAGGCATAAAATAATCTTGTTCTGTGATGAGTTAAGACAGCAATAACCAAGGTAGGTAAAACAATTGCTCAAATGTTATTCATAGTATTTTAGGTACCCCACTAAAATGATGTACAACATTGTAAAGAGCCGCGGTGTTAATGCTGTTATGTGTGACTGTCAAAGAGTTTAATAACTGTGTGCATAAATCCAGTGAGTAAAGAAGTCTTATGTAGTCCGGGGCATATGTGGATCAGTAATACATGTGAGACGATGAGAGTTCTTATTATTTATTTATTTAAATTTCGGAATTACAGTCCTTTGAGTAGATGACTCCTTTGCAAAGGCTCCACATCAGTACATACATACATACATAGCTTAAAGACAAATTGTACATTGCTTGCTAGGCAAAACATTATATTAAGACAAATTATACATGGTTATTCTGTACAGGTTAATTTACATGGCTCGCATTACATTGCTTTGTTAGGTTCTCTAGGGTTATTTATGGACTCCGGGTCATTGCAGTGGAGAGGGACTGGTTCCCAATTCTGAGGCCATCTCCAATACGGGAGTATGGGTTTAACGGCACTGTTAGTTTTGTTGGCCTTGGTTTGGAGCTCAGGGAAACACTAGCTTTCCGACACCTACTGTGTTAGCGAGGACTGGTTGTTACAGCTACAAATCTCCGAGTCAAGGAGGAATCTCTTGATACCATTTTTAAATAGGCCAAGGCTAGGGGCCTGGGAGATGGTGGAGAGAAGTTTATTTAGCCAGAATGGAGCACGATACCAGAAAGGCCTTTGTCCTATGGCAGTCCTGCAGTGGGAGACTAGGAGCGGGGTATTGGCCAGGTGCCTAGGGGTGCTCCTGTGGTGGGTAGGTTGGATGAGGTTAGTATAGATAGTGACACATTTTTGTCTTTTGCCCTGTTTTTTTTGTGCTGATTTTGCCTTGGTGGCACGAAATACCTGTGTAATAACAAATCAGTGTTTCTCATGTCCATATACTGGTTTTCACATCACTGGCAGTGTGCTGTGTGTGGTGATGACATTAATTGAGGGAAGTGTGACAGCAGGTAGCATACCTCTCAACTGTCCCTGATTATGAGGGCTGCCCCTCATGTTACCTCTCAAAATTGCTGAGTCTCTGATCTGTCCCATGAGGAAAAGGTGCTGGCCATACAGAGAATGTAAAGTCAGACTTCAAAGCATAAATTTATAATATTCTTAGATACTAAATCAAACATAACCTTTGTGCAAGTAAACACAATGGTCCCACAGTGTTCTGAACTCTGCAGGTTTAAGAATGTGTCCCTCATTGCCCATGATCGGTGCCCTTCATTCTGAGTGTCCGTATTCCCCATTTCAGTAGCAGAAGGCATGGCATGGAGGTCTAAACTGGGCACGGGCCCACAGGAACTCAGTTCCACCATCTGTTGACTAATTGTACAATAGTTCCACCGCCTCTGTCATCTTTCTCCATTGACTACTATAGAAGAGTTCCACCATTCTATATAGTACAGTCCCACCACCAGAAATCTAGATGTGACAGTTCCCCCACCTAAACATTGTTAATTTAACCTCTGCTGACACATAGCACAAAACCATTGCAAATGTACAGTCTGCACCGTGGTGACAGGAAAGAAATCTGGTGACTTGATGCCATCAAAGCTGCATTGAACCAACTGAAGCAACTACTGCTGCCAATCTTTTTTACATAAAACTAAACTCATCGTGATCAGAGCCATCCCATTCTGGTTACACTGAGTCCTTTTAGGCTTTTTTTTTTTTACAGATCCCCAGGCTCAGATCATGGGACAACCAGAGTAAAAACAACTTGACTGCAAGAAAGAAGCCAAGACTTGTAAGACACCATTTCACGAAGAGAGTGGTGACAGGGTGGAACACACTGCGTGAGGAAGTGGCATCCTTGAAGACAGTGTGCAGTTTTAAGAGGGGATGGGGCAAAGTCCGGGGGAAGATCACCAATGAGGCACTAGGGGGAGGGGTAACAGCTATATGGGCATGAAATTGGATATGCAGGTAGGAGAAGAGGGAGCAGCTGCAATGTAACAGACTGCTAGCTGCACACTCGAGCAGACTAGATAGACCATCAGGCCTGTATCTGCGGGCATTCTTTATATGTTTGTATGTTTGTAAGACTTTGGATAGCTTCCTGCTGCCCAAACAAACAAGGACAGATGGCAATCAAGACACTTCTGCATGCAACATTCCCAACAGTGCCCAGTATGATATCTTAGAGGAAGATCAAGGCACTGATGACTGCCAGACTTCAGCCACCTCACAAGAAACAAGTTCAAGTTTAAGTTTATTGCAGGAAAACTCCATTGAGCAAGCTCATTCACAAGGAGGTCCTGTGACATAAACACTTACAGTACAAACATAGATAGGTAATAACAGTATATACATGAAATGCATGTTACATGATACAGGCTGGATATACATACAAGGGTACCACATAGGGTGACTGCAGGTGGTAAACATTAATATGACACAGGGAAGCGACTTACTGGTTGCATACTGATAAATGAAACATGATGACTGGTGTGTGCAATACACATATTTTGGCAGCTAGAACAAACAACAGACTATAACTGATATGGGGGGAGTGATTTGATAGAGTAGCAGTGAGCGTACATAGATAAAGCCAGGAGTAGAAGGGGAAGGGAAAGCAGTTAATATGACAAAGCAATTATACCTACCAGTGGATAAATATGCACACATGGGGAAGGAAGAGACTTAATGACAGTTACAGGTGTCTTTATTTTGGCTGAACTTAGCGATTTGTAGGAGTTTATTGAAACCGTATTTAGTTAGTTTCAGTACGGTTTGTAATTGGTTCCAAATGGAGGGAAGGGCATATGCACTAGCACGTTTACCAAAGGAGGCCCGCGTCCTTGGTATGTCAAGCATAATAAAGTCAGATTTTCTTAATGAGCATGCACTATGTGAGATACTAATAAGGGAAGAGAGAAAGCTTGGCAATTTCTGCAGGAGCAGTTTAAGAGTCCATAGCCCAGCATGGAGCAGGCGTCTAGTAGTAACGGATGTCCAACCAACAGCTGCATATAAGTCACAGTGATGTGAAAGGTAAGGGGAGTTGGTAATGAACCGTAATGCATGGTGATAAAGGATGTCCAGTTTACTTAGATTTGCAAGAGTGGTGGAGGAATAGATTTCATCGCCACAGTCGAGTAGGGGGAGAAAAGTGGCCTGTACAAGCTTGTTTCGAGTTTCAAGGGGGGAAAAGGGCCTATTTCTGTAGAAGAAACCTAACCTTGCTTTTAACCTTCTAGAGACATCTTCGACGTGGTCATTGAAAGATAATTTATTGTTGATCCAGATACCCAGATATTTAAATTTGGTTACAACTTCCAGAGGCTCGTTTAGCGTGGTGACAATGAAGTCTTGGGCAAGGGTATTGGGGGCCTGTGACAGCACTGCGGGAGAATATCATCGCTTTTATCTTCTTAGCATTGAGCAGAAGCTTGTCTTTTATTAGATTATGCCTAAGTTGTGCGAAGTCCACTTGAAGCACCCCTCGACTTCAGATAACAATGAGCCAGAAGTATACAACAGTATCATCCTGAAAAGTGCAGAATGGACGTAGATATGTTAGCATCTAAGTCATTAATGTACAAAGAAAACAAGATAGGGTCTAAGATGGATCCTTGGGGACTCTCTTGCAACTGGCAAGGCAGCAGAAAAGCCTTCCACCTTTACTTTTTGGGATCTTCCAGTTAGGTAGCTAGAGAACCACTGGGTGGTATGGTATGTGGCCCCCAACTTTGCAAGGCAATTGACTAATAGTTTGTGATCAACAGTATCAAAAGCATTGCTGAGGTCCAAAAAGACTGTGCCAGTTACCTTCTTAGCATCTATAGCAGAGATCCAATCATTGGTTACTTTTGCTAGTGCAGTGGTTGTGCTATGATTAGCCCGGAAGCCAGATTGAGCTGGGTTAATGAGAGAGAAGGTTTCAAAGTGAGATTTTAACTGAATATGAATCAGTTTTTTGAGAACTTTAGAAAGGATAGACAATATGGAGATAGGCCTATAGTTGTTTACATCACATGGGTCACCAGATTTAAATAGAGGGAGGATATGTGTTGATTTCAGCAGACGGCACAGTAGCAGATGTAATGGAAAGATTGAAGATGTGGAGAATTGGGGCAGTGAGATGGGCGTAGCCTGACCTTAGGAAAAAGGGTTCCAAACCATCGTCCACTGCACTTTTTTTGGTGTCTAAGTTAAGAAGAGAATCTTCTACTTCTTTATAAGTTATCTCGTGCAATTGGAAGGGGCTAGGTGCAGGACTAGATGTAGGGGAAGGCCAAACAACTGGCCACATGCTTAAATATTTAAGCCCATCCACACTGCACCCAGAACAATCTACATGTTTCAATACTGGCAAAGAAATAAAAGGGCTCCAAACTTCCGTTAATGTCATAGGTAACATTGTGAAGGCTGCCATGTCTGCGGAAGATATTGAGAAGGCAGTTAAGCAGTTATCCCCCTAAGAGAAATACAGTATATGCTTTTGAAGCACCACAGTAAGCCAACAGACTGGTACGTTGGTCCCTAAAAAATATATTGCAAGGTGCTACTGAAGTTTCCAAAGAAGCTGGCTAAAGGAACACCCCTAGGTGGTTTATAGTGAAGTCTAGGATGGAGCCTTTTGTATTGCCAGTGTCCTTTTCTGTAGAAACCGTACCAACAAAGGACAGTTTGTGAATTACCCATTCATAACACGGTGCAAAGAGCCTGGAAAGGCTAAAGATCATGAAACTGCTCACTTTCTTCAAGAAGCTATGCAGTTAGCAGATGTAGTTTCTTTCAACTTTAAAAACTCACAAGCAACTATGCCAACCCTTTTTGGACACTAGAAGAGCGGCAAACATCAAACAGAACAGGGAAATACTCAAATTAGTCGTGGAGGCACTTTTGTTCTGTTGTAGACATTGCATTGCATTGTGTGGAGACTGAGAACATCAACACACCAGGCAACCCAGGAAACTTCTTAAGGCTGTTGAAATTGCTTGCAAAACACGATGAAATGCTGTCCAGTCACCTGTATGCCCCTGAAATGAAATGTGTTACATACATGTCACCAAGGACTCAGAATGAACCGATGGAGGTCATGGGTAAATGTATAAGCCTGCATGACATTGTAGATAAGATCAAACATGCACAGTACTTCAGTATCCTGGCTGATGAAGTGACATCACATAATGTGGAACAGCTGGCCCTCTGTGTGGTTTGTGGATGTGGACAGTAACGTCAGGGAGGAGTTCTTCAAGTTCATCAAACTCACCCGAATTACAGGCAGGTATCTGGCACAAGTGATAATTCAGTCACTAGAAGAACTTGGCCTTCCTGTGGAGAACGTCCGTGGTCAAGGGTATGATGAAGCTGGTAAATTGTCATCCAAACATGTTGGGCTGCAAGGAATTCATCAGAGAGCATGCACTTCTGGTAACGTACACACACTGCAGTGGACATTGCTTGAATCTAGTTATCAGCCACTCTTGCGCCCTGCCAGAAGTATGCAATGATCCTGACATACTGAAACATTTCTGTCAATTATTTCAACTAAGCCCGAAGAAGAATGGCCTCCTTGAGCTCATTGACAGCAACAGACTAACAGAATCGACTAAGTAGAAACCCATTCTTAACATGTGCAGGTACCACTGGGCTGAACGCCACAGTGTATATCAACATTTCTACAAGGCCTTTACCTACATTGTAGAGGCACTGGAGATGATTGCTCATGGGCAACACCTGGAGGAGCATGGGGAGTTCTACAGAGACTAGGACACGGCAAGTCATAGTGAAGCCCAACAGATACTCTCCAACATCACTGCTTTCAACTTCATCACAGTCTTCGTGATGATGTACAAATACCTGTTGCATTTGTCCAGTGTCCCCATTCAGCTGCAGAGCACAACTCTAGACATCATCCAGGCTCGTGCCATGACTGACAGCATAAAAGAAGTGTACCAGACAGAATGTAAAAATGTTGATGAAGGGTTTCAGCAGGTCTACAATCAAACTGTGAGACTGGCTTAAAAGGTGGGCAGTAGCCCATTCATGCCATGTCTGACCAAGAGACAACAGCATTGTAGAAATGTATCAGTTGAGTCAGTTTTTGATTATTACAAGAGGAGTGCTTCTGTCCCGTTTCTTGACCACATCATATTGAATCTTGATGATCAATTTTCCTCACTTGCAATCACAGCATCTTCTCTCTCTGGTCTTGTGCCTCCCGAGATCTGCTCACATGAATGAATGGCATACTTGAAATCTACAGCCAGGACCTGCCATCCCCTGAGCTAGTTCCACAAGAAGTAACTCACTGGAGGCTGCAGTATGAGAAGGTGCCAGCATACGAACAACCTGCAACACCAGCAGCTGCAGTCGAAAAGTGTGCTCCTGTCCAATTTCCAAACATCAGGGTCCTTCTGCAGCTTGCACGTGCCCTGCCAGTCACATCCTGTGAATGTGAGAGAAGTGCCAGTACATTAGGATGACAATACCTACACACTGGCATGTATGGGCAAGAAATAACTGTCATCACTCGCTCTCCTACACATCCACTATGCTAGAGAAGTTAACCTGAATGAAGTTGTTAATATCTATGCACGCTTACATCCATGGCAGATGGAGCTGGATTCCCTTATCAAGCTATAGTTCCTTACCATGTTATGGTTTCCTCAAGATCTGAAGAATCTCTTTTGTTCAAACGTTCTTTTGAGAGTGGTTACCTGCAAGTATTCACATGATGTAATGCAAAGTGCTAGTAGTTCACACAGCTGTAAATATCTAATATTACAATCTTAATTACTTATTTCGTTGAACTCTTCTTTTTAAATCAAGCATGCCTCAAAACTCTTCTTGCTCTCATTCATACCCTTATATGTCAGTGCTTTGTGCTGTCCGCAGTGCCACCTTAGCCAAAAAAAAAGACTCAATTTTCTGACCAGCGTACAGGCCTGATTCAATTGGTAGCACATCTGCCGCTGGGCCAGAAGGCCGTGGGTTCTTGTCCCACAGCAGGACTGGGCTCATACCAAAATTGCTGGTGCCGGAGTGCAGTACTGGGGGTGCTGTACTGTCCGGGTTTGCCATCCTTTAGATGAGACATTAAACTATGGTCTCTTGTACCCATCTCTGGTGCTGCCCTGATGCGAGTCCAGGTTGAAGTAAAAGAACCAAGGCACTTTTCGCAAGAGTAGGGGGTTTTCCCCAATGTCCTGGCCAACATTCCCCTTCCCATAAAACCAGTTCATGCAATTGTCCAAGCTACAGTATGTCTGAGTGTTGATGTACGAAATGACTGCTACTACACATTCAGTCACTTCACTGCCAGTCTAGCATTGCTTGTAAAGTACTTTGGGGTACAATGTGTATGAAAAGCATTATATAGGTATGGATTCTTCTTCTTATCTACCTACTACACCCTTAACACCTAGCTTCAGGAGCTCACAATCCATTACTGCTCCCACACCTTCTCCCCCAAGCTCTCCTCCAGCTGTATCATGATGGCGCAATGGTGGCAATCCTTTATATCCCATCGGTTTCCATTAGGAATTGGAGAACTGGTTCCTATAAGTTCAAAACCTTCCATGACCGGTACCATTTTCTGTAAAAGAATCTAATCAGAACATTTTTTCAGGCTGGATCTGATCATTTCTATGCTCTCCAGCAGGTCTTTATGTACTGAGCGATAATCACAGTGTTGTTACACAAGTGATGCTTATTCCTGTAGCTACCCAACCATCATTATATTTACTTTAGTTCAGCACCATGTTGTTTGTTTGTTTATTCAAACTGGCAAGACCATGGGCCAAAGACCCATTCACATGGGCAACCAGTGTACAGTACATACAAAATACACATACAGTAAGATAAAAAAAGCACAATATACAATACAATCATATATCAACACACATCCAGAAAAGGTCTAAACAAAGCATTTACACTGACTCTCATCTAATAAATACTCTCTCAACTTTAGTCTAAATGTATAGAAAGATACTTCTATGATGTCAAATATAGACTGCAGAGAGTTAAAGAGTGTGAGAGAATGTAAGGCAGGGTTTTTTGACCCAAGGACGTTCTCATTCTTGGCATGGTAAAGAAATGTTGTTTTTAAGATTCTTTTCTCTTCACTCACAATGGTTGTGGGTAAAAATGGATGTTTAAAACACTTTTTGTGCTTTAAAATAAAAGGTTCTGAAAGTTCTTATAAGGCTTGGATAATTATCAGGACTTTTCATGGCTTATCAGAACCTTTAATGATCTCAGGACTTTTGGGTGTCTTCCTACTTTCAATATTACTCCACAATCATGCACCCTCTACAGGTGATTTCTGTCACCCCTACCACTCCCAGAAGGTGGTGAACCTATGAAACAGCCTACCAGTCGAGACTGGACATGAAGGCAGTACTGGCCTTCACAGGCTGGCATAAGAGTATGTGGCACCCCAGGTGAGCTTGAAAATGGTGCTCCCCCAAAAAAAATGTATATTATCCCTCAATTCTTTTTTAAAGCAATGTATTTTGGGTGTCCCCTATTGCTGGGTGCCCTAGTCAACCACCTAGTTCACCTATACTTAAAGCCGACCCTGTCTTCAATGCGAGCCTGGACAAATCTGCTTACCAAGGGAATCACAGGATACCCTGGGTAGTATAGTGAGTATGGAAACCCCTTTAAATGACTACATATTTGCACAGTATACTTTTTGGTCCATGCTTAACAGGCAAGGGGGGGGCAGAACTGATGGACCTAGAGGCCCTTCTGACCTTATATTACTACGTTACTCTACAGCTATACTGTTGTCTTTTCTGTAGTATAGCCTTGGTCTTTTGCTCTACTAACTGCATGGACTGGTATCCCATATTGTAAATCAGGTTCTTAGCCAATCAGGATTGCTTATTTCTAAACATTCCAGGTACTCTTATAACCACATGGCGTCTAATGCAAATAGTTCTGGAATTCTGAAGTTCTACGTTCAGTTGGCCCAGCCCATTTTCCACAAAGGGGGATCCTCTAATATCCAGCACCATTTAAAAAGGCTGGACATAGAAGTTCTGTTTGTGTCCTTATTTCTGACACATGATTCATCTGGGAAAATGTGTCAGGAAGCTTGCATCAGATTTTAAAAATGCCTGACTCATTTGCGACGCATGCCGTGGCTTACGGCGAAAAAATTACGCATGCGTCAAAATTCTGACTCGTGCATCATTTTCAGGGTGCATGCTGCATGTGTAGAGCTGGAGCCTGGTAACTGGATGCAGGGCCTATGGTGCTCACTGGGGGATTGCTCCAGTCCTGAAGGTCTCGCCTAAAAGTCATTGCAAGTTCCTTCCCGGTGGTCTAACTGTCTGGGCAGATGTCACGTGGCCATGGCTGAAAAATAGACGTGGCTGTTTGAAAATGCCACCCTTTGATTTTAAATTCAAAGTCTTTAAAAAAAAAATGTCTTTAGCTCCTGTTGCTGCCACTGTCACCCCTCAGTGATGGGGGCCATAGTGCTGCTCCTGCTATCACTCCTGAGAGATTGCGGGGCAATAGTGCTGCTGCTGTCACATATGAGGGCTGGTTGTCTCGAGGTGCCATATATGCCATTCAGCAAAACCGATTTTGCCCTTTTTCAATCACGGTAAACCAGTGTCCCTGAAAATGGCTGATACTGGTTATCGGATATTATTCTAGAAACAATGGCTGTTGATGTCAATCCAGTCATTTTGTTACAGGATAAACTGTATGTACCAAACAGACTCCAATGCCCCACCCACATGCACACATGGTAAATCTGAAAAGTAAAACACTTTCACTACCTAAATTGGCCACTTTCTTACTTTTATCTCCAGGAAAGGGGGCTCTCTTATTTATCAGATTAGAATATCAAAGTGAACAAGCAAAACCACCAGACACTACAGTGGATCCCCGCAGTTATTCCTAACTTGAAATGCCTGCAGTGATTACTCTTAAACAGAGTGCATTGCCTAAACTGGCTGCTTTAAAGTAAAGTGTTTCCACCTAGGTAATTCACATGTGATCAGAGAAAGAGTCCAGTGCACAACCTTCCCCTCCCCCATCCCATTGTAAATCTGAAAGTAAAACATTTTTAGGCAGTACAAATGTTTTATATTTCAGATTTAACATGGAGGGAGTTGTGCACTGGACTTTTTGTTTGTTTGTTACATGCCAGAAACCCAGCAGCACCCCTCAGCAGAAATGTAATTTAAACTGTGTGAATACTACAAAAGTTAGAGCGTGCTAGTCTTGGAATGTGTTTCGAGTTTGGGAGCTTGTGGCACTCCTTTTAGTATGCTCCCTTTCATCACCTGTGAATTACTTACATAAAAAGCACTTTACTCTGAAGGAGCCAATTTAGGCAATATGCTGTATTTCAGAGTAGCCACTGCAGGCATTTTATATAGTAGTTAGGACCAAACCGTGGAGGTCCACCTTGATGTCTGGTTGTTTGGCTTGTTCACATTGGCATTCCAATCTGATAACTTAGGCCCTGTCCACACTACACCGTTTGGGCCCGGTAACAGATGTAGACCATTGCGCCCGGGAAGCGGTGCAGTGCTTCCACACTGTGGCAGTGTCCATTACGGGACCAGCACGCCGGTCCCGCCGAGGTCAGGCTGACCGTTCTGACATCCTCGATGCGGCTGGCTCGCTGTTTCCCGTGCTGCAGGACCGTCCATCCATACTACCACCGGTAGCATTACCAGGCAGGGATCACTATATTCATTGTTGAAACCACCTCATATGTGGTTTCAGCAATGGTTATGAAAATGCCCCCTGTAACGTTACAGGTGTAAACGCAAACCATTGCGGTAACGGTTTGGGCACTCTGTAACGTTACAGAGGGGTAGTTTGGACAGGGCCTAAGAGAACTCCTTTTCCATGGAGATAACAGTAAGAAAATAGCCAGTTTTGGCAATAAAAATGTTTTACTTTTCAGATTTACCATGTGGCTGGTGTGTGTGCACTGGACTGTTTGTTTGTTACATGCCACAAAATCAGTAGCACCCGTCAGCAGAAATGTAATTTTAACTTTATGAATATACATCATACTAGTCTTAGAATGTGTTTAAACTGAATGCAATCCTGCACTGTGACTGGAGGGGAAACTCTACATGTAACACAGATACATAGACACTGTCGGCAGATAAGGGCCTACAGCCCACCCACTCTGCCCATTTGAGCTTGTAAGTTCACTTTATGTTTTCCTAGAAGTCTGTTGCCCCTTACCCCTGATCTACAGAATTCCCTTATGTCTATCCCATGCATTTTTAAATCCTGTGATTGTTTCAGCCCCCGCCACTTCCTCTGGCAGGGTGTTCCATTTATCCACCACCCTTTCTGTGAAGAAATGATTTCTCATGTTTCCTCTGAATTGCCCTCCTTCCAACTTCATCCGATGCCCTCTAATAGCTTTTTTGCTGGAAAATAATGTATTACTGCACCCTGTTCCTCCCCCAGGGTACTTGTATGTCTAGCATATCCCCTCTCTCCCTCCTCTCCTCAAGGGAGTACATATTCAAGTCCTTCAGCATGTCCTCATAGGACTTATGATGCAATCCATGTACCATCTTTGTTGCCCTCCTCTGAACCTTCTCTACCCTGTCTATGTCCTTACATAGGAATGGTCTCCAGAACTGTACACTGTACTCCAGGTGGGGCCTCACTAGTGTCTTGTATAGTGGAATTATGACCTCCCTTTTCCCGCTGGTGATGCCCTTGCTTATATATCACAGCATCCTATTTGCTTTACCTGCTGCCTCGCCACACTGTTTCCCTACCTTGAGGTCATCAGAGATGATAACCCCAAGGTCCCTTTCCTGCTTGATGCATGCTATATCCTCACCCCCCCCCCAACTGATATATTGTGCCAGGGTTTTTGTGCCCCATATGCATTATCTTGCACTTCTTTGCATTGAATTTCAACTGCCAAACCCTTGACCATTCTTCAAGCTTCTGCAGGTCCCTCCTCATTCTGTTTACACCTCTGGTGTGTCCACTCTGTTACAGAGCTTTGTGTCATCAGCGAACAGTGAAATTCTGCCTTCTAGGTCCTATGCAACGTCACTGATGAAGATGTTGAATAGGACCGGTCCCAGCACTGATCCCTGTGGTACCCCACTGGTCACTCTTCCCTCTGTGGAGTGACAGCCATTTACCACCACCCTCTGTGTCCTGCCACCCAGCCAGTTACCTACCCACCACACTACTGTCTTGCCCACTTCCATATTCACCAGTTTGTTTAATAGCCTTCTATATGGCATAGTGTCAAAGGCCTTGCTGACATAAACCATGATAATCCCTACAGAGGCCTTAGCACCATGAAGTAAGAGCACAAATCCATCAAATTACTATTTTCTGCATCTTTATTTGTTTATGATAACAATGAGAACTTTCACGTGAGTCATTATGATGGTATACAAACCAGTTTGAAATGGAACTGGTCTGTATGTAAGCAATAAGACACAAAAGAGTGTGCACGGAACAGATTTTACACAACACCCAGGGGCGAAGTGAGGCACAAGGCCACAGGCCAAGTGCCTTCAGTCCATGGAAGTGCAGTAAACGGACCTCTCGCATAGGGGTGGTTAAGCCCAGAAGACGTCCTGGGGCGAAATGGAGCCTGGAACGTGGTCTTCCATGTCTAGTCTCCATATCACCCAAGAGCCCTCCTATTTGGATGGGCAAGTAGTCGGGATGGCTTCAGATCCCTGTCCAACTCGGGCGGTGTTGTGCAATGCCAGATCTGTTAAAAACAAATCAGCTATTATTTCTGATTTTGTTGAGACAGCAGATCCGGCTTGCATCACCAAGACCTGGCTGGATGGAAATGCCGGCCCTATTTTAGAGGCGACTGTTCCAGCTGGGTACTCGGTGATTCACCACCCCGAGATTGGATCGCGGAGGGGGGAGTAGCAGTCTGTTTCAAGACCAGCTTTGGGCTCACGGGTGTACCAGTTGAGGAAGCTGATTCCTCTGAGTGTACTGTCGTGGCTGGTGTAGGTTGCAGGATAGCCCTCGTCTACCGTCCACCAGAAGACAAGAGACGATTCCTGCAGGAAGTGGCAGACTTCATCGCCGATATGGCGTTGGAGTTGCCCAGACTGATGGTTCTGGGTGACTTCAATGCCTGGGTTGACGACGAACTTTCTGCCTTTGGTCAGCACTTCCTCCAGTTGATGACATCACTGGGCCTTACACAGATTGTTTCCTCGGCCACGCATAATCACGGTCACTCCTTGGATTTAGTTTTTCTCCTGAGGATTGAGGCCTCTGATTTGGTGGTGGAACCTGTCAGTTGGTCCGATCACTACACCATGAGCTTCAATTTTTGTGCTCCCCTTCATAGGTCTGCCCCTGTGGAGAGGGTTCGATACTGCCCTTTACGGGATGTGTGCCCTGAAGACCTGATGGCGGTGTTGAACCTCTCAGAGTTTCCGACTGCCAGCTTGGGTCCAGAGGCTATGGTCTTGGCTTATAACCAGGCCATTTCCTTGGCCTTGGAATCAATTGCTCCCGTCCATGTTTGTCCCCTCTCTCTTCGCCCTCGGGCCCCATGGTTCAAAGGGTCCTTGAGGGAGTTGCGACTTGTGGGACGATGGTTAGAGCGTCATTGGAGGAAATCTGCTCTGGATGCCGACCGCCTTAGTTTGGAGGAGCATTATCGGCTCTACCAATCAGAGATCTCCCATAAGAAGGCAGAATTCCTGTCCAAGGAGATCTCTGTTGCTTAGAATCGACCGGCTCAGCTCTTCAGAACTGTGGACAGGCTGTGCAATCCAGCCTGTCTCCAGCTCCGTCGAGCCTTTTCACAAAAGGAGTGTGATGAGATCGCTCAATTCTTTGCGAATAAGGTTGCCGACATCAGATCCAAGATCTGTCCAACACACTCTAAGGGGGAAACTTTGGTTGGTGTTTGGTCACGGAATCCACTGTCTCCTGGTGTTCCTTTGACTTGCCAACGTTCAGTGATATTATGCGGATCATCCAGGGGATGCACCCTACATGCTGTAGTTTAGATCCGGGCCCTACCTCCCTAATCTTGGGCTGTGTTGAGATCATCGGCCCATTTCTGGTTCAAATAATCTGGTGCTCCCTAGAACTGGGTGAGTTTCCTAGCTCCCTAAAGGAAGCTGTGGTGACTCCCCTTTTGAAGAAGGCTTCTTTGGACCCAGATGTTTTTTCCAACTACAGACCGATCTCTAACCTTCCCTTTACTGGGAAGGTTATTGAGAAGGTAGTGGCAAACCACCTGGAGGACCATTTGACCATCCATAATATCTATGACCCTCTCCAGTCTGGTTTTCATAAGAGGCATAGTACCGAGACTGCTCTGGTTCGGGTGCTCAATGATCTCTTGATGGCGAGAGATCAGAGGAACCGTTCTATCTTGGTCCTCCTTGATCTCTCTTCAGCCTTTGACATTGTGGACCATGGGGTTTTGCTCGAACGTCTGGAGTCCATCTGTGGACTGTCTAGTACAGTGCTCAGATGGTTTTTATCTTTTCTATCTGGGAGAACGCAGAGAGTTGTGTCAGGAATTTTTTCCTCTGACCCTTTCCCTCTGCAATGTGGTGTCCTCCAGGGCTTGGTGCTTCCCCCATGTTGTTTGCAGTGTATATGCTGCCCCTCGGAGACATTGTATGAAGGTATGGGCTGAGGTTTCACTGCTATGCTGATGATACCCAGCTCTACCTATCTTTGGCCCCCGACCAGGTTCGTGCTCTCGCGGTATTTAATAGCTGCCTCGCTGAAATCCAGGACTGGATGAATGTGAGCTGGTTAAAGTTGAACGCCGGTAAGACTGAGTTTATGGTTGTGGACCCGGGTCGTGAGACAGGGGGATTGGGGTCTGGTCAGCCCTCTGGCGTATTGCTGGGGGGGGATCTGATCCTTACCTCCGAATGGGTGCGTAACCTGGGAGTGGTACTTGACGACGGGCTGACTCTTCGTCATCAGGTGTCAGCAGTCATTAAGTCTGCATTCTACCATCTTAGGAACATTGCCAGGGTGAAACACCTTGTTCCATCCAGCGATTTACCCGTGTTGGTCCATGCTTTCGTGACATCTCGCCTTGACTATTGCAACTCCCTTTACTTGGAGCTTCCTGGGGTTGATATCCACCGCTTGCAGCTAGTGCAGAACGCTGCTGCAAGGTTAATGACAGGGTTGACTAGAAGGACACATATTACCCCTGTGCTGCGCGATCTGCACTGGCTGCCTATACAGTGGCGGATCACCTTTAAAGTAGGTCTTTTGACCTTCAAAGCCCTGCAAGGACTCGCCCTGACTACTTGAAAGAGCTTCTGATTCCTTACCGCCCCGTGCAACAGCTCTGTTCAGCTGACGAGGGGTTGCTAGAGGTTCCAAGGGTTATATTGAAGCCTTCTGGGGCTAGGGCCTTCGTGTTCAGTGGCCCCAACCCTCTGAACTCTCTGCCTCGCCGGCTCAGAGAATGCACGACCGTGGAATCCTTTAAGCGGGATGTTAAGCCTTTTTTGTGGAGCCAGGCTTTTGTGGATTGATGCTGCTATGAATTGTTGATTTTATATGCATATTTTGATTTTATGATTCATCTGTACAGCGCCTTGGTGCTTGAAAGGCGCTAAATAAATAAAGTTTAATTATTATTTATTATTAAAATCGGTTCCATGCTCACCCTCAGAGTGTCTTATTGTGCTTATAAAATGGTCTCCTTTTCTTTTTTTACTATCTACAGTTGGTAAATGCATGTTCATATGTAGAAACAACAGATTTACTTGTGTGCATTTATGACAAAATAGTCCTTTCGCCCACTGCAAATGATATCATTGATGATGTCACTGTATTATTGCCTACTTTCTTCTTCCTGTTTTTTTTTTCTCTGTTTTTCCCCACACTCAAGATATGGGGCCAGATTCTAGAAGGGATGCACCTGGCGTAACTTGACTTACGCCATAAAAAATGGTGCAAGTAGCAAGTTACACCAGCAGTTGCGTCTTTTGGTATTCAGCAAAGCAGCCTGAGACAAGTGGACTTACACAACCAGTTACACCCTAAACCCCCTGCAACATGGCGTGAGGGGGTTTATGGCAGCTGTTGTGCCCTATTCTGGATGGGCAGCAACAAAGTCCCTGGATCTGCTATTGTAGAACAGCCCCTGAAGGACATCTGTCAAAGTACAGTTATTTAACTGGTGTAAGTGTACTTACACCCTCTGGGGGTTGTACACATTTGCCACTGGGCTGGCTCCCAATACATGTGCTCCCCCATGCTCAGAACATCCACAGCATATGCCCTGCAGAACAACAGTGTCCCCAGCCCCAATCCCCACATATAAGTGCCCCACAGGCTGCTCCTCCTCTCCAGCCCTGAACCATCACAATGGTAACAGCCCTGCCAGGTGCAGCTCAGCCCCAGGACCTGTCCCAGACCCCGAAAGCCAGGTCCCTGCGGTGCCTACAAGTGTACAAAAAAAAACCGACTCCTCAATATCTCTGGTAGTTTAGTGTCCCCCAGCAGTGCCAGTCCACCATGCACTCCTCTGACTGTCCCCAGCCGAAAGATTGGCACAGCTCACTTCACCACTATGGCTAGCTTCAACTGATCTCTCCAGAGGAGCACATACTGTATATATGGGCTCAATGAATAATTTTACTGTCATTCATTCATTGAACACATATACAGTACACGCTGCTATGGAGCTCTGTCGGTGACTGGCCATGGTGGGAGAGGTGGCTGTGCTTAGTCCCTGGTTGAGGATGAGTCGGGTGCGGGTGGACTGGCACTGCTGGGTGGGGGTGGGGTGGGGCCACTAGACTATCAGGAATATTGGGGAACTGTTATTTTTGTACACTTTGCGGCACTGTAGGGACCTGGTTCTGGGTCGGGGGAACGAATCCTGAGGCGAGCAGAGCTGCCCTACAGGCTATTACCATTGTGGGGTTCGAGGGCTGGGGTGAGCAGCCCTATGGAGCATTTACAGTTTGGGGATTGGGGGCTGGGGGCAGCAGCACCTTCACAGGGCCTTCTGGCATGGGGGGACATGCATCCCCCAGCCGGAGGGATGCAACTTGCGACATGCCCCTCGGTTACACCCTGCATTTGGTGGAGCTGCACGCATATCACAAGTCACAGGACTTAGCCACGGGGACCCTGCCCATTACAGAATCAGGCACAGGGTCCTTGGTGCAACTGCACCCCTCACATGTTGCAACTTGCGACATGCACAGTGGTGCTTCTAGAATCACAGCCATGGAATGTTTATCATGGAATACACAGACACAAAATTCTGCTTAGTTCCCCTGGTAGAATGTTCCTCTTCTAACATACTGTATACACACACACACACACACACACACACAGCAAAGGTCTTATCTAGAGCCAGAGACTCAGTTATCTCACTGTCAGGGCAAGCAGAAGAGATTTCCCTGATGAGCAGGTAAAGATAAAAGGGGCATTTTTTGTTGTCAGCAAAGAAACATTTGTAATGAAAACTACAAACAATACTTTATGTTTCTGATTTGTTTATGTGTGTAAGGATATCGTGATGATCAGGGAAACAACATTTAATTAATTTGTTTTAGTTTGTATTTAAGGTAGTTTTATTTTTAGGACCCATTTGCAGTTTTTTTACAGTGTAAAGGTAGCAGCCATGTTTGTGATGGAAGATGAGCTCTGGTTGTAGGCGGACTTATGGAAGGTAGTTCTGGTTATAGGAGGACTGATTTGTTTATTTTGTGAAGTGGTTTAGGACCAGGATGACTGTGCATGGAACAGATTTCATGCACGGTCACATGATATGTTTTGACCAGTGAGACTTCTTTATTTTGGTTGCCCATTTCATAATCCATGATAGGTCTTAGTGTATGTTCTCTGTAACTTACTGCATTACCTTACATACATACAGTAAATATTCAGGGAGCAGAAGACCATCAGTCCATGGAATGCCTTTTTCATTAAAACATTTTTTTTTGCAGTCCGTGGCCCCTGGTACTGCACTTCTTCTGTCCAGAGTAGGCTCCTCTCCCCACTGGACACTCTCAGCTGGCCTCTGAGGTCCACCATCCATACACTTAAAGTTCAGCTGCTGCCCAAGGTTAAATCAGTGCCACTACAGGGGGGCATGCTTGCTGTTGCCAGGAGAGAATGCATCATTGTTTCTGATGGTGGCTGAGGGGAGTGGACCTGGAACCTGAGATGCTTGCATGTATGTGGAGGGGGGGTAATGGATTAGCTGTCATTCAGTACCAGGCCAGTATTGTTCCTGTCTTACCCTAAGCCTCCACCCACCTCCACTCAAAGGAGGCCTCCTCCAGCACCGTGATCTGAGGGTCTGGACCGCCTGATGGCATATAGTCAATGCCGCATGCCAATAATGCCAGAAATCTCACCGTCATAAGAGATGCCGTTACAACAGATGCCACCCACTCCTTCTGAGTGCTATGCTTCCCTAGCACACTTGACATACTACTAGATCAGTGAGTGCATAAGGCTCGAGCCATGGATCACACGGACCAGATTTTCAAAGACTCAGAATTGCCACATACCCCAGGTGCATCAAATATATTGCGCACTGAACTTGTGGTAGTCTAGCAGGATTTTCTATCCCATGTGCAAATAGACTCTCACTAGACCAACTTTCTGTGGTCCGGCACGTGTCATATTTGGAGCCCCGAACATGCCGTTTATGATCGAACTTTGCCACAAGCTACCATAAAGAGGGCTGACTGTCACAACTGCACCCGAGAGTATAACACTGAGTGCAATTGCATCATTTGGCCATGGCGTAGCTGTGGCAGTTTAGGGATTTGACGCAAGCCCTGCATCGCCCTTTAGAAAATCGTCCCCAGGTCTCTAATATACTAGGATCACAAGCCACTATTGCTGACGCCGTTGGACCAGGCCTTTCTTTTTCCTAACGACAGGTTCATGGGCATTAGATTGGTTCTGACACTCATGGGTTAAAGATCTTAATTGCATTCCGCTCTGCCGTTCATCCCCAGGTGTATAGGCTGCTTCTTTTTTTCAGTCATGGATAAGACCTGCATGTGCAATTGAGTCAGCATCCATCTCCTGTCTTTTAATTTGACATAATGTTTCTCTTTCTCCGAGGTTTATTCATTAAAATGGATGAGCCATTTTGTTGCTGGAAATTTTTTTGTCCCGAGGTTTCATTTCTCTTTGGACTCACAATTTGAAGACAGCAAATATTTCTTAGAAAAGGAAAAAAAAATCTCCCCACGTTTGTTAAGAAGAAGTGAGCTTTTCTCCTCTAATAACTGGGAATGGAACATCTTTTTTTTTTCCTGTTTTAATTTTGCATACAGCAAGGCCTGCATAAATGAACAAAAACATATACTGATGGACTACTGTGCATGGAGGCCTAGGGATATCTTGGTCAGCGAACTTAATACACTCACTGGATAGGTTTTTGACGCTACCACTTGTTGAAGTTATGCCAGCAGATGGTTAGGGTGCAGTGTGGTTCATGGGATTATCAGAACTAGTCTCCCCCACCCCCGCACACGCACACGCCCACGCACACGCCCATTAAGTTGTTTCTGAATTTTAGAATAAAAATAAACTTTTTTAAAAGAAACTGTTTAGGTGGTTCAAAACAGATATTAGTAATTAACATGCGACTGGCATATAATTAATACACAAATCTATGCAAACACGGAGACTTGAGATGAGGTCTGGAAACACGAGCCAGGCATACAGAGAAGTGAGCAACATGACAAGAAAATAACTGCTAAGAAAATCATGAAGGGGAACGAAACCTATTAGTTGGCATGTTCAGTTATGTATGATAGCCAGACAGGAAAAGTGACAAATACTGTATTTCCAGACATTGAAGTTTTTGGATGACTGGTCTATTTTAAGATCATTTGTGGAACTTCCTTTATTTGCCTACAGCAAGGGCAAAATGTGAGAGACAGGTTTGTCCACAGTGATGTAGCAGCTCTGGCAGTGGGAAGGGATAGTTTAAGAAAGAAAATCCAAGAATGAAGCGACGGTGACCATTGGGTACTCTGCAATGGCCAAATAATAGGTAAAACCTATAGTCACCCCAGAAGTGGGAGACAAGTTCAGATAAAAGAAATCATTCATTATAACAGCACATTTGTAATGTATCTTCTAAAATTTACCTATCGAAAAATCTACTAAAGAGGGCAAAAAGTTATTTAAAAGACTGCATAACAGAAGAGGAGACAGGCAGCAGGGTGCATTATTCAGATTACGCTATTAGGCGATTTTAAGAGATGGAGACATGATCAGTCAGTTCTTCTTAACTGCCTAACATTAGGTGGGAGGTCTTTCATTTTACTTTTCAGAACCCCTCTGTCCACATCTCTCTGCTACCCAACATTAAGAAACATCCAGCATTTTGCCACTCAGAGCTCCTCTGAGGGTTCTGAGAGATAAAATGAGGAATACTGCCTAATATGGGACAGTTGAGAGGTATGAACAGGTGTAGTGATGCTTGGTAATCGCACGTTATATTATGACTTTTGACTGCCCTGGGTGCTGTAGTATGACTCCTGACTGCCCCAGGTGTTGTAGTATGACATCTGACCATCTCAGGTGTTGTAGTATGACTCCTGACTGTCCCAGATGTTGTAGTATGACTCCTGACTGTCCCATGTGCTGCAGTATGGCTCCAT